>OX596276.1:63833299-66233299 GCA_951394225.1 Harpalus rufipes
CAGCAATGATTTTACATAGGTTTCATTTTGTCAGTAACCTTTTTAGGATAACTCTGGGCCAATAATAGCCAGCCGTCACGATAGAATATTTCAACGTTTTATTAGTTTTAGATACCTGTTCCCCTGAAATATTTAACGAAATGATATTTCTTGTATTGCTTATTAATCCAGCAATGATTTTACATAGGTTTCATTTTGTCAGTAACCTTTTTAGGATAACTCTGGGCCAATAATAGCCAGCCGTCACGATAGAATATTTCAACGTTTTATTAGTTTTAGATACCTGTTCCCCTGAAATATTTAACGAAATGTTATTTCTTGTATTGCTTATTAATCCAGCAATGATTTTACATAGGTTTCATTTTGTCAGTAACCTTTTTAGGATAACTCTGGGCCAATAATAGCCAGCCGTCACGATAGAATATTTCAACGTTTTATTAGTTTTAGATACCTGTTCCCCTGAAATATTTAACGAAATGATATTTCTTGTATTGCTTATTAATCCAGCAATGATTTTACATAGGTTTCATTTTGTCAGTAACCTTTTTAGGATAACTCTGGGCCAATAATAGCCAGCCGTCACGATAGAATATTTCAACGTTTTATTAGTTTTAGATACCTGTTCCCCTGAAATATTTAACGAAATGATATTTCTTGTATTGCTTATTAATCCAGCAATGATTTTACATAGGTTTCATTTTGTCAGTAACCTTTTTAGGATAACTCTGGGCCAATAATAGCCAGCCGTCACAATAGAATATTTCAACGTTTTATTAGTTTTAGATACCTGTTCCCCTGAAATATTTAACGAAATGATATTTCTTGTATTGCTTATTAATCCAGCAATGATTTTACATAGGTTTCATTTTGTCAGTAACCTTTTTAGGATAACTCTGGGCCAATAATAGCCAGCCGTCACGATAGAATATTTCAACATTTTATTAGTTTTAGATACCTGTTCCCCTGAAATATTTAACGAAATGATATTTCTTGTATTGCTTATTAATCCAGCAATGATTTTACATAGGTTTCATTTTGTCCGTAACCTTTTTAGGACAACTCTGGGCCAATAATAGCCAGCCGTCACGATAGAATATTTCAACGTTTTATTAGTTTTAGATACCTGTTCCCCTGAAATATTTAACGAAATGATATTTCTTGTATTGCTTATTAATCCAGCAATGATTTTACATAGGTTTCATTTTGTCAGTAACCTTTTTAGGATAACTCTGGGCCAATAATAGCCAGCCGTCACGATAGAATATTTCAACGTTTTATTAGTTTTAGATACCTGTTCCCCTGAAATATTTAACGAAATGATATTTCTTGTATTGCTTATTAATCCAGCAATGATTTTACATAGGTTTCATTTTGTCAGTAACCTTTTAGGATAACTCTGGGCCAATAATAGCCAGCCGTCACGATAGAATATTTCAACGTTTTATTAGTTTTAGATACCTGTTCCCCTGAAATATTTAACGAAATGATATTTCTTGTATTGCTTATTAATCCAGCAATGATTTTACATAGGTTTCATTTTGTCAGTAACCTTTTTAGGATAACTCTGGGCCAATAATAGCCAGCCGTCACGATAGAATATTTCAACGTTTTATTAGTTTTAGATACCTGTTCCCCTGAAATATTTAACGAAATGATATTTCTTGTATTGCTTATTAATCCAGCAATGATTTTACATAGGTTTCATTTTGTCAGTAACCTTTTTAGGATAACTCTGGGCCAATAATAGCCAGCCGTCACGATAGAATATTTCAACGTTTTATTAGTTTTAGATACCTGTTCCCCTGAAATATTTAACGAAATGATATTTCTTGTATTGCTTATTAATCCAGCAATGATTTTACATAGGTTTCATTTTGTCAGTAACCTTTTTAGGATAACTCTGGGCCAATAATAGCCAGCCGTCACAATAGAATATTTCAACGTTTTATTAGTTTTAGATACCTGTTCCCCTGAAATATTTAACGAAATGATATTTCTTGTATTGCTTATTAATCCAGCAATGATTTTACATAGGTTTCATTTTGTCAGTAACCTTTTTAGGATAACTCTGGGCCAATAATAGCCAGCCGTCACGATAGAATATTTCAACGTTTTATTAGTTTTAGATACCTGTTCCCCTGAAATATTTAACGAAATGATATTTCTTGTATTGCTTATTAATCCAGCAATGATTTTACATAGGTTTCATTTTGTCAGTAACCTTTTTAGGATAACTCTGGGCCAATAATAGCCAGCCGTCACGATAGAATATTTCAACGTTTTATTAGTTTTAGATACCTGTTCCCCTGAAATATTTAACGAAATGATATTTCTTGTATTGCTTATTAATCCAGCAATGATTTTACATAGGTTTCATTTTGTCAGTAACCTTTTTAGGATAGACTCTGGGCCAATAATAGCCAGCCGTCACGATAGAATATTTCAACGTTTTATTAGTTTTAGATACCTGTTCCCCTGAAATATTTAACGAAATGATATTTCTTGTATTGCTTATTAATCCAGCAATGATTTTACATAGGTTTCATTTTGTCAGTAACCTTTTTAGGATAACTCTGGGCCAATAATAGCCAGCCGTCACGATAGAATATTTCAACGTTTTATTAGTTTTAGATACCTGTTCCCCTGAAATATTTAACGAAATGATATTTCTTGTATTGCTTATTAATCCAGCAATGATTTTACATAGGTTTCATTTTGTCAGTAACCTTTTTAGGATAACTCTGGGCCAATAATAGCCAGCCGTCACGATAGAATATTTCAACGTTTTATTAGTTTTAGATACCTGTTCCCCTGAAATATTTAACGAAATGATATTTCTTGTATTGCTTATTAATCCAGCAATGATTTTACATAGGTTTCATTTTGTCAGTAACCTTTTTAGGATAACTCTGGGCCAATAATAGCCAGCCGTCACAATAGAATATTTCAACGTTTTATTAGTTTTAGATACCTGTTCCCCTGAAATATTTAACGAAATGATATTTCTTGTATTGCTTATTAATCCAGCAATGATTTTACATAGGTTTCATTTTGTCAGTAACCTTTTTAGGATAACTCTGGGCCAATAATAGCCAGCCGTCACGATAGAATATTTCAACGTTTTATTAGTTTTAGATACCTGTTCCCCTGAAATATTTAACGAAATGATATTTCTTGTATTGCTTATTAATCCAGCAATGATTTTCCATAGGTTTCATTTTGTCAGTAACCTTTTTAGGATAACTCTGGGCCAATAATAGCCAGCCGTCACGATAGAATATTTCAACGTTTTATTAGTTTTAGATACCTGTTCCCCTGAAATATTTAACGAAATGATATTTCTTGTATTGCATATTAATCCAGCAATAATTTTACATAGGTTTCATTTTGACAGTAACCTTTTTAGGATAACTCTGGGCTAATAATAGCCAGCCGTCACGATTGAATATTTCAACGTTTTATTAGTTTTAGATACCTGTTCCCCTGAAATATTTAACGAAATGATATTTCTTGTATTGCTTATTAATCCAGCAATGATTTTACATAGGTTTCATTTTGTCAGTAACCTTTTTAGGATAACTCTGGCCAATAATAGCCAGCCGTCACGATAGAATATTTCAAACGTTTTATTAGTTTTAGATACCTGTTCCCCTGAAATATTAACGAAATGATATTTCTTGTATTGCTTATTAATCCAGCAATGATTTTACATAGGTTTCATTTTGTCAGTAACCTTTTTAGGATAACTCTGGGCCAATAATAGCCAGCCGTCACGATAGAATATTTCAACGTTTTATTAGTTTTAGATACCTGTTCCCCTGAAATATTTAACGAAATGATATTTCTTGTATTGCTTATTAATCCAGCAATGATTTTACATAGGTTTCATTTTGTCAGTAACCTTTTTAGGATAACTCTGGGCCAATAATAGCCAGCCGTCCACGATAGAATATTTCAACGTTTTATTAGTTTTAGATACCTGTTCCCCTGAAATATTTAACGAAATGATATTTCTTGTATTGCTTATTAATCCAGCAATGATTTTACATAGGTTTCATTTTGTCAGTAACCTTTTTAGGATAACTCTGGGCCAATAATAGCCAGCCGTCACGATAGAATATTTCAACGTTTTATTAGTTTTAGATACCTGTTCCCCTGAAATATTTAACGAAATGATATTTCTTGTATTGCTTATTAATCCAGCAATGATTTTACATAGGTTTCATTTTGTCAGTAACCTTTTTAGGATAACTCTGGCCAATAATAGCCAGCCGTCACGATAGAATATTTCAACGTTTTATTAGATTTTAGATACCTGTTCCCCTGAAATATTTAACGAAATGATATTTCTTGTATTGCTTATTAATCCAGCAATGATTTACATAGGTTTCATTTTGTCAGTAACCTTTTTAGGATAACTCTGGGCCAATAATAGCCAGCCGTCACAATAGAATATTCAACGTTTTATTAGTTTTAGATACCTGTTCCCTGAAATATTTAACGAAATGATATTTCTTGTATTGCTTATTAATCCAGCAATGATTTTACATAGGTTTCATTTTGTCAGTAACCTTTTTAGGATAACTCTGGGCCAATAATAGCCAGCCGTCACGATAGAATATTTCAACGTTTTATTAGTTTTAGATACCTGTTCCCCTGAAATATTTAACGAAATGATATTTCTTGTATTGCTTATTAATCCAGCAATGATTTTACATAGGTTTCATTTTGTCAGTAACCTTTTTAGGATAACTCTGGGCCAATAATAGCCAGCCGTCACGATAGAATATTTCAACGTTTTATTAGTTTTAGATACCTGTTCCCCTGAAATATTTAACGAAATGATATTTCTTGTATTGCTTATTAATCCAGCAATGATTTTACATAGGTTTCATTTTGTCAGTAACCTTTTTAGGATAACTCTGGGCCAATAATAGCCAGCCGTCACGATAGAATATTTCAACGTTTTATTAGTTTTAGATACCTGTTCCCCTGAAATATTTAACGAAATGATATTTCTTGTATTGCTTATTAATCCAGCAATGATTTTACATAGGTTTCATTTTGTCAGTAACCTTTTTAGGATAACTCTGGCCAATAATAGCCAGCCGTCACGATAGAATATTTTAACGTTTTATTAGTTTTAGATACCTGTTCCCCTGAAATATTTAACGAAATGATATTCTTGTATTGCTTATTAATCCAGCAATGATTTTACATAGGTTTCATTTTGTCAGTAACCTTTTTAGGATAACTCTGGGGCCAATAATAGCCAGCGTCACGATAGAATATTTCAACGTTTTATTAGTTTTAGATACCTGTTCCCCTGAAATATTTAACGAAATGATATTTCTTGTATTGCTTATTAATCCAGCAATGATTTTACATAGGTTTCATTTTGTCAGTAACCTTTTTAGGATAACTCTGGGCCAATAATAGCCAGCCGTCACGATAGAATATTTCAACGTTTTATTAGTTTTAGATACCTGTTCCCCTGAAATATTTAACGAAATGATATTTCTTGTATTGCGTATTAATCCAGCAATGATTTTACATAGGTTTCATTTTGTCAGTAACCTTTTTAGGATAACTCTGGGCCAATAATAGCCAGCCGTCACAATAGAATATTTCAACGTTTTATTAGTTTTAGATACCTGTTCCCCTGAAATATTTAACGAAATGATATTTCTTGTATTGCTTATTAATCCAGCAATGATTTTACATAGGTTTCATTTTGTCAGTAACCTTTTTAGGATAACTCTGGGCCAATAATAGCCAGCCGTCACGATAGAATATTTCAACGTTTTATTAGTTTTAGATACCTGTTCCCCTGAAATATTTAACGAAATGATATTTCTTGTATTGCTTATTAATCCAGCAATGATTTTACATAGGTTTCATTTTGTCAGTAACCTTTTTACGATAACTCTGGGCCAATAATAGCCAGCCGTCACGATAGAATATTTCAACGTTTTATTAGTTTTAGATACCTGTTCCCCTGAAATATTTAACGAAATGATATTTCTTGTATTGCTTATTAATCCAGCAATGATTTTACATAGGTTTCATTTTGTCAGTAACCTTTTTAGGATAACTCTGGGCCAATAATAGCCAGCCGTCACGATAGAATATTTCAACGTTTTATTAGTTTTAGATACCTGTTCCCCTGAAATATTTAACGAAATGATATTTCTTGTATTGCTTATTAATCCAGCAATGATTTTACATAGGTTTCATTTTGTCAGTAACCTTCTTAGGATAACTCTGGGCCAATAATAGCCAGCCGTCACGATAGAATATTTCAACGTTTTATTAGTTTTAGATACCTGTTCCCGTGAAATATTTAACGAAATGATATTTCTTGTATTGCTTATTAATCCAGCAATGATTTTACATAGGTTTCATTTTGTCAGTAACCTTTTTAGGATAACTCTGGGCCAATAATAGCCAGCCGTCACGATAGAATATTTCAACGTTTTATTAGTTTTAGATACCTGTTCCCCTGAAATATTTAACGAAATGATATTTCTTGTATTGCTTATTAATCCAGCAATGATTTTACATAGGTTTCATTTTGTCAGTAACCTTTTTGGGATAACTCTGGGCCAATAATAGCCAGCCGTCACGATAGAATATTTCAACGTTTTATTAGTTTTAGATACCTGTTCCCCTGAAATATTTAACGAAATGATATTTCTTGTATTGCTTATTAATCCAGCAATGATTTTACATAGGTTTCATTTTGTCAGTAACCTTTTTAGGATAACTCTGGGCCAATAATAGCCAGCCGTCACGATAGAATATTTCAACGTTTTATTAGTTTTAGATACCTGTTCCCCTGAAATATTTAACGAAATGATATTTCTTGTATTGCTTATTAATCCAGCAATGATTTTACATAGGTTTCATTTTGTCAGTAACCTTTTTAGGATAACTCTGGGCCAATAATAGCCAGCCGTCACAATAGAATATTTCAACGTTTTATTAGTTTTAGATACCTGTTCCCCTGAAATATTTAACGAAATGATATTTCTTGTATTGCTTATTAATCCAGCAATGATTTTACATAGGTTTCATTTTGTCAGTAACCTTTTTAGGATAACTCTGGGCCAATAATAGCCAGCCGTCACGATAGAATATTTCAACGTTTTATTAGTTTTAGATACCTGTTCCCCTGAAATATTTAACGAAATGATATTTCTTGTATTGCTTATTAATCCAGCAATGATTTTACATAGGTTTCATTTTGTCAGTAACCTTTTTAGGATAACTCTGGGCCAATAATAGCCAGCCGTCACGATAGAATATTTCAACGTTTTATTAGTTTTAGATACCTGTTCCCCTGAAATATTTAACGAAATGATATTTCTTGTATTGCTTATTAATCCAGCAATGATTTTACATAGGTTTCATTTTGTCAGTAACCTTTTTAGGATAACTCTGGGCCAATAATAGCCAGCCGTCACGATAGAATATTTCAACGTTTTATTAGTTTTAGATACCTGTTCCCCTGAAATATTTAACGAAATGATATTTCTTGTATTGCTTATTAATCCAGCAATGATTTTACATAGGTTTCATTTTGTCAGTAACCTTTTTAGGATAACTCTGGGCCAATAATAGCCAGCCGTCACGATAGAATATTTCAACGTTTTATTAGTTTTAGATACCTGTTCCCCTGAAATATTTAACGAAATGATATTTCTTGTATTGCTTATTAATCCAGCAATGATTTTACATAGGTTTCATTTTGTCAATAACCTTTTTAGGATAACTCTGGGCCAATAATAGCCAGCCGTCACGATAGAATATTTCAACGTTTTATTAGTTTTAGATACCTGTTCCCTTGAAATATTTAACGAAATGATATTTCTTGTATTGCTTATTAATCCAGCAATGATTTTACATAGGTTTCATTTTGTCAGTAACCTTTTTAGGATAACTCTGGGCCAATAATAGCCAGCCGTCACGATAGAATATTTCAACGTTTTATTAGTTTTAGATACCTGTTCCCCTGAAATATTTAACGAAATGATATTTCTTGTATTGCTTATTAATCCAGCAATGATTTTACATAGGTTTCATTTTGTCAGTAACCTTTTTAGGATAACTCTGGGCCAATAATAGCCAGCCGTCACAATAGAATATTTCAACGTTTTATTAGTTTTAGATACCTGTTCCCCTGAAATATTTAACGAAATGATATTTCTTGTATTGCTTATTAATCCAGCAATGATTTTACATAGGTTTCATTTTGTCAGTAACCTTTTTAGGATAACTCTGGGCCAATAATAGCCAGCCGTCACGATAGAATATTTCAACGTTTTATTAGTTTTAGATACCTGTTCCCCTGAAATATTTAACGAAATGATATTTCTTGTATTGCTTATTAAGCCAGCAATGATTTTACATAGGTTTCATTTTGTCAGTAACCTTTTTAGGATAACTCTGGGCCAATAATAGCCAGCCGTCACAATAGAATATTTCAACGTTTTATTAGTTTTAGATACCTGTTCCCCTGAAATATTTAACGAAATGATATTTCTTGTATTGCTTATTAATCCAGCAATGATTTTACATAGGTTTCATTTTGTCAGTAACCTTTTTAGGATAACTCTGGGCCAATAATAGCCAGCCGTCACGATAGAATATTTCAACGTTTTATTAGTTTTAGATACCTGTTCCCCTGAAATATTTAACGAAATGATATTTCTTGTATTGCTTATTAATCCAGCAATGATTTTACATAGGTTTCATTTTGTCAGTAACCTTTTTAGGATAACTCTGGGCCAATAATAGCCAGCCGTCACGATAGAATATTTCAACGTTTTATTAGTTTTAGATACTTGTTCCCCTGAAATATTTAACGAAATGATATTTCTTGTATTGCTTATTAATCCAGTAATGATTTTACATAGGTTTCATTTTGTCAGTAACCTTTTTAGGATAACTCTGGGCCAATAATAGCCAGCCGTCACGATAGAATATTTCAACGTTTTATTAGTTTTAGATACCTGTTCCCCTGAAATATTTAACGAAATGATATTTCTTGTATTGCTTATTAATCCAGCAATGATTTTACATAGGTTTCATTTTGTCAGTAACCTTTTTAGGATAACTCTGGGCCAATAATAGCCAGCCGTCACGATAGAATATTTCAACGTTTTATTAGTTTTAGATACCTGTTCCCCTGAAATATTTAACGAAATGATATTTCTTGTATTGCTTATTAATCCAGCAATGATTTTACATAGGTTTCATTTTGTCAGTAACCTTTTTAGGATAACTCTGGGCCAATAATAGCCAGCCGTCACGATAGAATATTTCAACGTTTTATTAGTTTTAGATACCTGTTCCCTTGAAATATTTAACGAAATGATATTTCTTGTATTGCTTATTAATCCAGCAATGATTTTACATAGGTTTCATTTTGTCAGTAACCTTTTTAGGATAACTCTGGGCCAATAATAGCCAGCCGTCACAATAGAATATTTCAACGTTTTATTAGTTTTAGATACCTGTTCCCCTGAAATATTTAACGAAATGATATTTCTTGTATTGCTTATTAATCCAGCAATGATTTTACATAGGTTTCATTTTGTCAGTAACCTTTTTAGGATAACTCTGGGCCAATAATAGCCAGCCGTCACGATAGAATATTTCAACGTTTTATTAGTTTTAGATACCTGTTCCCCTGAAATATTTAACGAAATGATATTTCTTGTATTGCTTATTAATCCAGCAATGATTTTACATAGGTTTCATTTTGTCAGTAACCTTTTTAGGATAACTCTGGGCCAATAATAGCCAGCCCTCACGATAGAATATTTCAACGTTTTATTAGTTTTAGATACCTGTTCCCCTGAAATATTTAACGAAATGATATTTCTTGTATTGCTTATTAATCCAGCAATGATTTTACATAGGTTTCATTTTGTCAGTAACCTTTTTAGGATAACTCTGGGCCAATAATAGCCAGCCGTCACGATAGAATATTTCAACGTTTTATTAGTTTTAGATACCTGTTCCCCTGAAATATTTAACGAAATGATATTTCTTGTATTGCTTATTAATCCAGCAATGATTTTACATAGGTTTCATTTTGTCAGTAACCTTTTTAGGATAACTCTGGGCCAATAATAGCCAGCCGTCACAATAGAATATTTCAACGTTTTATTAGTTTTAGATACCTGTTCCCCTGAAATATTTAACGAAATGATATTTCTTGTATTGCTTATTAATCCAGCAATGATTTTACATAGGTTTCATTTTGTCAGTAACCTTTTTAGGATAACTCTGGGCCAATAATAGCCAGCCGTCACGATAGAATATTTCAACGTTTTATTAGTTTTAGATACCTGTTCCCCTGAAATATTTAACGAAATGATATTTCTTGTATTGCTTATTAATCCAGCAATGATTTTACATAGGTTTCATTTTGTCAGTAACCTTTTTAGGATAACTCTGGGCCAATAATAGCCAGCCGTCACGATAGAATATTTCAACGTTTTATTAGTTTTAGATACCTGTTCCCCTGAAATATTTAACGAAATGATATTTCTTGTATTGCTTATTAATCCAGCAATGATTTTACATAGGTTTCATTTTGTCAGTAACCTTTTTAGGATAACTCTGGGCCAATAATAGCCAGCCGTCACGATAGAATATTTCAACGTTTTATTAGTTTTAGATACCTGTTCCCCTGAAATATTTAACGAAATGATATTTCTTGTATTGCTTATTAATCCAGCAATGATTTTACATAGGTTTCATTTTGTCAGTAACCTTTTTAGGATAACTCTGGGCCAATAATAGCCAGCCGTCACAATAGAATATTTCAACGTTTTATTAGTTTTAGATACCTGTTCCCCTGAAATATTTAACGAAATGATATTTCTTGTATTGCTTATTAATCCAGCAATGATTTTACATAGGTTTCATTTTGTCAGTAACCTTTTTAGGATAACTCTGGGCCAATAATAGCCAGCCGTCACGATAGAATATTTCAACGTTTTATTAGTTTTAGATACCTGTTCCCCTGAAATATTTAACGAAATGATATTTCTTGTATTGCTTATTAATCCAGCAATGATTTTACATAGATTTCATTTTGTCAGTAACCTTTTTAGGATAACTCTGGGCCAATAATAGCCAGCCGTCACGATAGAATATTTCAACGTTTTATTAGTTTTAGATACCTGTTCCCCTGAAATATTTAACGAAATGATATTTCTTGTATTGCTTATTAATCCAGCAATGATTTTACATAGGTTTCATTTTGTCAGTAACCTTTTTAGGATAACTCTGGGCCAATAATAGCCAGCCGTCACAATAGAATATTTCAACGTTTTATTAGTTTTAGATACCTGTTCCCCTGAAATATTTAACGAAATGATATTTCTTGTATTGCTTATTAATCCAGCAATGATTTTACATAGGTTTCATTTTGTCAGTAACCTTTTTAGGATAACTCTGGGCCAATAATAGCCAGCCGTCACGATAGAATATTTCAACGTTTTATTAGTTTTAGATACCTGTTCCCCTGAAATATTTAACGAAATGATATTTCTTGTATTGCTTATTAATCCAGCAATGATTTTACATAGGTTTCATTTTGTCAGTAACCTTTTTAGGATAACTCTGGGGATTTAATGATGTCTGTGTGTGTGTGTTGAAAATTTTTACAGTTTTTCTTGAAAAAACGCAGTTAAATATATTTTTTTGATATTTTATGTTATTATAAATATTAATGGCACAAAATTGACCCCTGTGGTGCACTCTCCACGCCAGCAATGAGTGCCCGTGAGGTGACGCCTGGTAAGCGCCCGCACGGTACAAATATTTCATCATTGCCGATATCTGTGTACAAAGCAGATTGACACACCCAGTAATGGGTAATATGCCGTGATGATATATTTATTTATAAATATTAAAGAATGTTATATTTTCTATACGGTTTCATTGGATTTTACACTTCATATTCAATGGATATAGAGTTAAAAAATATAAAGAAATTAAATTGCATAAATCAGCCAGCTGTGCTAAGACCATGGAAACAGGCCATTATATTAAGATAATTTTTATTGACACATGTCAGTGTTAAGTGTAATTTATATAGAATGTTTGTGTTATAATTTTAATTGAAATATAGAATCTTTTGCAAGAAACTGTCTGTATGTAATTTGTGCAAAATACATAGAACTAAGGAAAAGCAATGTACTGGAATTTGTACACAATACATAGAATTGAAGGAATGTAATGTGCTTGCCACCTCAGATTTTAATTCATGAAATTATTGTGGCCAACACATGACCTCTCGCCATTTCCATTTTATGTTACATAAATAAATATACCATCACGGCATATTACCCATTGCTGAATGTGCCAATCTGCTTCATACGCAGATATCGGTAAATGATGAAATATTTGTACCGTGTGGGCGCTTACCAGACGTCACTTCACGGGCACTCATTGCTGTCGTGGAAAGTGCACCTCAGGGGTCAATTTTTGCCATTAAAATTCTTTATATTCACTAACGGTATTAGCGGTATTTCTTAAGGATATATGTAATATTAATATACCTATAATTTTAAATATTTAATTAATAATACAATAAGAAATTTTAAATGTACTTACTTCCCATTAAAAGCTTTCTTAAATGTTAATAAAACTGCTGATTCTTGACACTGACATTTTGCATTTATCTGTCAATTACAAACATTTAAATAGGTATCTCAAATGGTTTCCGTGGAGTTGTTTGGGCAGCGAGATTTATTATAACAGATTATTTTATATTATTATATAATATATCGCTAAATCTACAGAAGATATAATATTTTCTTTTAAATATCATATTAAGAATCTAAAGATCTTTATTATTGTATTAACATAAATTTTCAAAAATAATATTTAGAAGATTTTTTTAAGAAACTACTACTACCGGCTGTCCAATTGTTACCAAAACCTATTCAACTTTTCCCATTAATGTTAGATTGAGGAATCCGTAGTTAAACAGGTCTTTATTTGTATAGAATTTGAAAAATCGTGCCTCCAACATCCTGACACACTCTCACATACATCTACACACACACATACACATCATCATCATCATCATCATCATCATTATCATAAAAATATTAAAATCGGATTGTAGGAACCTTAAAACCTGCTTAATCATTAAAAGCTGGATATGTGATTTTTAGCATGAATCCAATACCACTCTTAGCGAGAGGTAAAAGTACCTATTTTACATAAAAAATTATGCAATATTTTTCATAGCAATAAAAATAATAATTTATTGTTATTTTTTTTTAAAAATTAAATAAAAAATGTGGCAATTTCATATCCAGAGTCCAAACTATGCCTTATTCTCTACAATAGTGAATTGGTAAGGTGGATCAAGGTATAACGCCAATGCTTTCAATCAATAAAACCTTTTACATTGATTGGGTAACTTTAGAGGTCTATACTTCCTATAAGGGGCCAATCAGGGAGTCACCTGTACCATTCTTAAAGAGATGTATTTTTTACTGTGATACTGTGTATCAAATGTCTACGTGCTTGTATATGTAATATGCTAGAAACATTTAATACAGGTAGTGCAACAGTGAAAAGATAAAAGATGATTACAAAATAAAGGACCTATAAAGAGAAAAGACTGGTTTATAAATTTTAATTTCTGCTATTAAATCAACACGTTTATACCTTCTTATGAATGTAATATGAAACTAAAACCCCAGCATTTCATTTCATTCGGGGAAACATCACCACCAGTGATAAAATTTTACAACATAATTACATAAAGTAAACAATCCCGTTGCTTCTGTAACGAAATTTATTCTATCTTATCTGCGAAGTAAACAAGTTTTAAACACCAACAAGTCAATTTACCGTTGAAATAAAAACCACACGAGTTCGAATGAGATTTACAGTTCAAATTACCACAACATAAAAATTCCATGCACGACAATCAGTTGTCTTTTTGTTAGACGAACGTAGAGACTTTTAAGAAATTACCTCTTCTCTCCAGACGAAGCCTGGGTAGCAGATAACCAGTGAGGAAATGCATTCACGCTGCACTCCACTCATTACTAATCCAATTAAATATTGCACAGCGCATGAGATGGTTCCACTTTTCTCAACAAAGGCAGAGAAAAAATTAGGACGAGATTAAAGGAAAATGACGAGAATCTGGTGTAGGATGATGTCTTTCATTTTTTATCTACTTCATCTGCATTTCTATGTCACAAATGTATTCGAAAGTTCGGATGTGTTTACATTTTAGATTTTTTAAGTTTGGTTAAAAAAGTTTGATCTCCTGACACTGGCGTGGCCGCATTCTGAAAGGTTACTGCCTTATACGATTCTAAATCAGATTTAAAAATTTTGTTGCATAAATTTAATAATACTGTACTGTTTTCAAAGTAAAAGAAATATATTCAAAAATTTCTTAGTATACTTAAAGTTTTTGCAAATATTAAAGAAGATTAAATTCTCTATCTAATACATTTAAATATTTTATTGATTTAGTAGTTGTAGTAAATCTCACAGCCAAATAATGTCATGGAAAGCAAAAGAAAAATTAAAATGTTTGTAACTGACAGATAAATGTCAGTGTTAGAAATCCGGAGATATTACTGAAGACTTTTTCTGGGAAGTACATACATATTATTTCTTATTGTATTAATAGTTAAATATTTAAAATTATAATTATATAAATAGTGTCAACCCCGAAACATCTCAAAAATTAGAAGATGAGGACAAAATTTCTTCATGGAATAAATTTAAAATTAAAAAATCTATTGTGGCCAGCACAATACCTTTCGTCAATCCTGTGTATAATGTATAAATTCCATACATATTTTTTCTTGCAAATGATTCTAAATTTCCAGTAAAATTATTTCATAAACAAACTATTCAAATTGCACTTGACACTGACATCTTCCTCTTTAGCTTTTCCCATTCGTTAGGGGTCGATATTTTTGCGTGTCGTTCTCATTCGGTTCTTTTTCTCTCAAGTCTTCCGCAATACAGTCCTTCCATCTTATCTTTGGTCTTCCTCTGCTTCTTCAACCTCTCATTACTAAACTACTCATTCTTGTTCAAATATAATTATTCATTTCTCCTTATGACATGTTCAAACCAATGTAATCGTCTTTCTTGTATCTTTCTAGAAAATTATAACACTAGAGTTATTTTATTACCGTATCTTTCCGTGTGTTCCCCAACATCTACTTCAACATCCTCATCTCTGCCACATTAATTTACTTTTTACTCATACTGACATCTGTCAATTTGAATTATATGAATATAGTAGTAGTTTCCATGTTTAGCATAGCTGGCTGAATTATAAAAATTAATTTCTTTAAAATTCTTTAACTCTGTATCTATTGAATATGAAGTATAAAATGTAATCAAATCGTATAGAGAATAATATATTCTTTAAGTTATAATAATATTAAATGTCAATAAATCAAATTTAACTGTTAAATCTTCAAATGTGGCTACTTCCGGTTCATCAATTATAACCAAAATCTAATCACTTGTTCTTCTGCATGTAAACTTGAGGAATACAAAAAAAATATAATTTTTGGAATCGTAGTATTGACATACACAGACACACACACACACACACACACACACACACACACACACACACACACACACACACACACACACACACACACACACACAGACACACATACATACATACATACAGATCATCGTAAAAATGGTAAAATTGTATTATAGGGACCCTAAAACATGCTTATTCAGTAAAAACTCATCACTGATTTTTTTGACCAAAGACAATACCTTCCTTACCTAAAGGTGACGGAAGGTAATAATCTAAATATAAAGAATAGATATATGTAGAATTTGTGGCGAAGAGTGTAGGTATACAAGAAATGTTAAATACGTCTATGTACAAAATTAATAATTCCAACACTTATAAAAATATATAAATATGTTTAAAATAACTTTTGTGGTCAATAATTATTAAAAATATGACTGCATTAATAATAATCAATACAAATATTGAAATATTTAATAACTATACAGGATGTAAAATAAGTACGTTAAATATAACCAGCGATTGAATTCGTCGAGAGCAACAATATTTCTTAATAACTTTTTTCGAAATCTTATTTTTAGCAGTAGCTATAAGGTTTACAAGAAAAAGTTATTAAGAAATATTGTTGCACTCGACGAGTTATATCACTGGTTAAATTTAATGTACTTATTTGTGTTACACTCTGTATATATTAGTCCAAGTTTTAGCCCTCATGCGCGCGCTATCCGAATCGATTATTCAAAAAATATACTTTATATTTATTAGATATAAAAACAGAGATTTCGATGTCATTATTAATCTTGGTGTGCGTTATATTATGTCAATGTATTCTGACAAAATATTGAGATTGGTACGGTTCCATTTTCTCTTTCCAATTTCCCCGTCAATTCAGTGTTTTATTGAGGGCCTAGTGCGAAGCCGCTTAATCTGAATGTGCTGTACTGGGGATGAAGTTTTCTATTTTCTGTCGCATTGGAGTCAAGGCGGATTTTTGTCATCTGACAATCAATGAAATTTAAATAGGAGAAAGCTCTCCAATCCACATCTGCCCTCAAGAGCAAAGCAAGTCAAAATTGAAATTTAAACCACGCAGGAGGCGAATATGCGCGATAAGAATATATCTTTATTCATGGATTCTCTACTACATTTATTACAAAATTTCGGTTAAAGCTTCTGCAATAAAATCGGATTTATAAAATCTGATGTGGCCAGCACAATACCTTTGGTCAATCCTGTGTATTATGCACAAATCTTGCAAAATTTCCAGTAAAATTATTTATAAACAAACTATGCAAATTTCACTTGACACTGACATCTTCTCCTTTAGCTTTTCCCATTCGTTAGGTGTCGCTGTTTTTACCTTCCGTCACCTTTAGGTAAGGAAGGTATTGTCTTTGGTCAAAAAATTCAAATACGATTTTACCATTTTTACGATGATGTCTGTATGTATGTATGTGTGTCTGTGTGTCTGTGTGTGTGTGTGTGTGTGTCTGTGTGTGTGTGTGTGTGTGTGTGTGTGTGTGTGTGTGTGACAAAAGTTTCGGTTTCCATAACTGCAATACCACGATTCCAAAAATTATATTTTTTTCGTATTCCTCAAGTTTACATCCAGAAGAACAAGTTATTAGATTTTGGTTATAATTGGTGAACCGGAAGTAGCCTCATTTGAAGATTTAACAGTTAAATTTGATTTATTGACATTTAATATTATTATAACTTAAAGAATATATTATTCTCTATACGATTTGATTACATTTTATACTTCATATTCAATAGATACAGAGTTAAAGAATTTTAAAGAAATTAAATTTTATAATTTAGCCAGCTATGCTAAACATGGAAACTACTACTATATTCATATAATTCAAATTGACAGATGTCAGTATCAATAAAAATAAATTAATCTGGCAGAGATGAGGATGTTGAAGTAGATGTAGGGGAACACGCGGAAAGATACAAGAAAGACGATTACATTGGTTTGAACATATCATGAGGAAAAGTGAAGAATTATATTGGAACAAGATTGAATAGTTTGCTAATAGGAGGTTGAAAAAACAGAGGAAGACCAAAATAAGATGGATGGACTTTATTGCGGAAGACTTGAGAGAAAAAGAACCGAATGAGAACGACACGCAAAAATATCGACTCCTAACGAATGGGAAAAGCTAAAGAGGAAGAAGATGTCAGTGTCAAGTGCAATTTGAATAGTTTATTTATGAAATAATTTTACTGGAAATTTAGAATCTTTTCCAAGAAAAATTATGTATGGAATTTATACATTATACACAGCATTGACGGAAGGTATTGTGCTGGCTACAACAGATTTTTTATCTCTAAATCAATAAAAGATATAATAAAATATTTAAATGTATCGGATAGAGAATTTAATCTTCTTTAATATTTGCAAGAACAAAAATTTAGAAGTTTTTTTTTAAATCTGCTACTTTCGGTTGTCCATTTGCTACCAAAATCATTTCAACTCTTCCCATTAATGTCCGATTGAGAAATACGTTAAACAGATATTAAGACATAGTTTTTCAGAAATCGCCATTCCAATATCCACACACACACACACACACACACACACACACACACACACACACACACACACACACACACACACACACACACACACACACACACACACACACACACACACACACACACACACACACACACACACACACACACACACACACACACACACACACACACACACACACACACACACACACACACACACACACACACACACACACACACACACACACACACACACACACACACACACACACACACACACACACACACACACACACACACACACACACACACACACACACACACACACACACACACACACACACACACACACACACACACACACACACACACACACACACACACACACACACACACACACACACACACACACACACACACACACACACACACACACACACACACACACACACACACACACACACACACACACACACACACACACACACACACACACACACACACACACACACACACACACACACACACACACACACACACACACACACACACACACACACACACACACACACACACACACACACACACACACACACACACACACACACACACACACACACACACACACACACACACACACACACACACACACACACACACACACACACACACACACACACACACACACACACACACACACACACACACACACACACACACACACACACACACACACACACACACACACACACACACACACACACACACACACACACACACACACACACACACACACACACACACACACACACACACACACACACACACACACACACACACACACACACACACACACACACACACACACACACACACACACACACACACACACACACACACACACACACACACACACACACACACACACACACACACACACACACACACACACACACACACACACACACACACACACACACACACACACACACACACACACACACACACACACACACACACACACACACACACACACACACACACACACACACACACACACACACACACACACACACACACACACACACACACACACACACACACACACACACACACACACACACACACACACACACACACACACACACACACACACACACACACACACACACACACACACACACACACACACACACACACACACACACACACACACACACACACACACACACACACACACACACACACAAACAGACATCATCGTAAAAATATTAAAATCGGTTTGTAGGGGCCTTAAAACATGATTATTCATTAAAATCTGGATATGCGATTTTTAGCACGAATCCAAAACCTCTCTTAGAAATCATGTACGCGCATTAACATATACGTCTTGGTTATTACATTCTCTGCTGGTTACAAATGCATAAAGTTCTGCATCTCCCATCTCGGGTATGAAGTTCGCATTGTTTAACGTTTGTCCTTTTTTGCTAATTTCGCAGATGTAACTTAAACGAAACGGTGGAGTCTCAGGTGTGCCATCGTGCCCGTAGCGTTCACGGCATCAAATAAAACAACGCATTATTTATTTACGGTATGTTAAGATTATAAGTGGAGCTTATAATACCTTTTTCTCAACAATGCAGCAAGCGAGAAATTTCGTTTTGTGGAAGCAACTAAATTGCTGGTTAATTTCGTTGTTGTTACGATTCGAGCACATTTAAGGCGATTGAAAGTTAAATAAATTATTGTGTTGCACAATATTTGTTAATTCTCAAAATGAAATTTGCATATTGTGATTTATTTGTAACACAAATACATTTGCAGGTGTAATAGAATCCAATAGATTATTTGAATTTTGCAATGAACGAGTGCCTATTCTGTTAGATAATGCGCTTATCTATTTGTTTGATTAAACTATACAATATTTGTTGTAAAAGTAAATTTAAACAAATAAAACTAACATTTCATTGTTCCCGTCCAGCCAGGTTAGCGCTAGACTAGGAAAATAATGGAACGGTTCGCTAGTATATAGCGCTGGTATTGCGCTAGAAAGTAATCTTCGCCATTTTCATTTTATGTTGCATAGGACGCGAGCAGTCTTGTGACTTTGTTGGTCTTGGCAAACAAATATAGGGGCCGGTGTTAGAATGACAGCTATTAATAATGTACATAGGTGTCAAGTATCATAATTTTTCATTCAATATATCATGATTTTCAAATCCAATGGAGTATATTCCATACTATTGATGACAAATAAACATCAGAATATTTTGAAATTTTGAATGAAAAATTATGACATATGACAATTGAGGCATCTATGTAAATAATTACTAGCCGTCATTGTGACACGGATCTTCATATCTGCTTGCCAAGGCCAACAAAGTCACATGACTGCTCGCGCAGTAACGAATTTAACATTTATTGTACACACAAATAATTGAAATTGTATCTCTTCTTTCGTTCTATGAGAAATTTTGTCCTACTATTCTAATATGTTCCAAATTTTTAAATTCATTGACAGTATTAGCGGTATTTATTAAGGATGTACGTAATATTAACATATCTGTAATTTAAATACATATTTAATTAATAATACAATAATATATATTAAATGTATTCGTACCTCCCAGAAAAATCTGATTTTTGACACTGACATTTTGCATTTATCTGTGAATTACAATTACATTTGAATATATCAACTGTTTTTTTGGCAACGAGATTTATTACAACAGATTATTATATACTATATCTCCAAACCTATACGAGATATAATAAAAAAATTAAATGTGTCAGATAGATGTCAGTTGTGTTGGGAAGACACGAAAAGATACGGTAAGGAATGAAAGAATAAGGGAAATAACTCTAGTGTTAGAAGTTTCTAGAAAGATACAAGGGAGATGATTACATTGGTTTGAATATGTCATGAATAATGAATAGATTAGTAACAGAAGGTTGAAGAAACAGAGGAAGACCAAAGATAAGATGGAAGGGACTGTATTGCGGAAGACTTGAGAGAAAAGGAACTGAATGACACGCAAAACATACATGAGTGGAAGAAGAAAATAAAAAATAGCGACCCTTAACGAATGCATAGTTTGTTAACAACATAATTTTACTGGAAATTTAGAATCTTTTGCAAGAAAATTTATGAATGGAATTTATACATAACACACAGAATATGGATACAAAGATAAAAATTATCGTTAAGTAGATATAACGATATCATTATGATAACGATTCGTTAAGCAAATATTTTACAGAATAGGCCTGTTAATATAATTTTAATTGCGATTCAAAACAACGTTTTATAATAAAATCCAGATAGAACTGTCATAAAAACAAGATAAATTTTTGCTCTACAAAGGATGAAAGGAAATAATATTTGTTACGTGCATAGATACCCCTAACCAAGTTATGTGAGGTAATATAATCTTGGAAATCTATAGAGAGTTACTAGTACTCGTAAGTTTCACTATGCTCACTTGGGTATCTCGAAATTTCTACAATTATAGCAAGTTAACAAGTAAACTATATTAAACATCCGAAGCGTGTCTGGTGGAAATTGAATTTTACACTAGAAACTGCGATGAATTGTTGAACAAAGAGTCACTTTGTGAATTATGGTCAAAAGTTCTAGAAATCAGCGGAGCGTTTAATGCATTTATGCGATATGCGGATATCCGATATCCGTAGACATCCGATAGCGAGATGTTAAGCTGATGCTGAATATTTCAGATCCATTCAAAACATTGCTTCGCGTAGATATCGCACGGGAGATATAAATTTTCGGTGCGTGAAGGTTTTATATTAGCTAAAATTATTGTCACATTGACACTAGTCATAATAATTTTTCTATAATCGATAAAAAAGTGAGTGTTTCGAAAGTCATTTGGTTACAGAAAGTGAATAATTATTGAATTCTAATTAACATGTTGCGACTTTACACTTCCCTAGACTCAGTCTGCAAATAGCTACTATCAAACTTATTGGGCTCATCGCTCCCTTTCAGAAAATTTATTTTGTCAATGCTCCTTCAGAAATTTACTGTAATCTACATAATCTCAAAAGATTGGCATAAAACGATGACACTACAAAGAAATCTCTTAGCACGCTTACTTAAAATTGCTTACAGCCTGTAAAAAAATTACAAAATACGACGTTTGGATCTTTTCCTTCTATTTGTGGTACTTTGGAAACAACATATACCTATGACGCTTCAAATTTATAAATTTGCCGGTTTGAAGAAAATCAGATTATGAATTTGTACCTCTCGCTAAGAGAGGTATTGAATTCATGCTAAAAATCACCTATCCAGATTTTAATGATTAAGCACGTTTTAAGGTCCCTACAATCCGATTTTAATATTTTTACGATAATGCCTGTGTGTGTGTGCGTGTGTGTGTGCATGTGTATGCGTGTGTGTGTGTGGATGTATGTGTGTGTGTATATGTGTGCGTATGTGCGTCGGGACGTTGGACTATTTCTCAAAAACTATAATATTTAATATCTGTTTAACTACGTATTTCTCAATCGGATATTACTGGGAAGAGCTGAAAAGGTTTTGGTAATAATTGGACAGCTGAAGTAGAAGGTATTTAAAATAATTCTACTAAAGATTATTTTATGATAATTTTTGTTCTTGCTACTACCAAAGAAGAATAAATTCTCTATCTGATACATATCAATATTTTATTAAATCTTTTATAGATTTAGAAATAAACAAATATAAGGTATATAATAATCTGTTGTAATCTCACAGCCCAAATAATGTCCAGGAAACTAATTGAAAAATAAAAAATGTTTGTAACTGACAGATAAATGTCAGTGTCAAAAATCCAGGGACATTACTGAATATTTTTTTCTGGGAAGTACATACATTATATAATAGTTAAATATTTAAAATTATAGGTATATTACACATACCCATCAGAAATACTGTTAATCCCGGCAATGAATTGCAAACATTAAATTTAAAAATCTAAATATAAAGAATAGATACCTATAAGCGACAATACAGCCCGAAAGAAGACGATATTTAAATGTTATAAACACAAGGTGAAAGTAAAGATGGTATCCATTCTGCAACGTAAAATACAGAAAAATTGTATCTCATCGAAATAATGAGTAATGAAAGAAAAATGTACTTGGAGAATCTCTTAATTCTTGATCTGTGACTATTATGGAGACGACAAGTCTACGTTGAACGACTTAAATTTGTTTCAAACATTATGGGACAATGTACACGAGCACTGTAGACTAGAGTAACATTGAACTGCAAAAAATCTATCAAATTCTTCTCAAGTAAGTTGTAAATATTGACAAAATTACACATCGATATAAGAATAATCGGAGTGCAATCTATCCATCACTTTATTAAAGGAAATCAATGTGTTATTTAGATACATGTATGAAAAAATAAAATGTAAAATAAGATATGTACATTTTAGACCGCCCAAAATTAGTGTTTTTACTAGAAGAATATGAAGAGAAAGTAAACAAGAATGTTGTTCGAATTGAAAATCCCTGTTACCAGCCTAAAATTTATATATGGTAAACTCTGCTTTGTAATTTATTGTACATACTTTATGATAAAATATCCTATAGATTTTGTCAATATTATGTGAAAATTGTTTTATGTTGAGACATGCTCTTATTGAATAATAAAGAAGTTTATACGGCATAGACTTATATGAATATATTATTTGTATTTCTAAAAATATTCTTTGCTATATGCATACAGCCAGGTAAAATACACGGCGAGAGGTTATGTGCTGATCAGATTTTTTTATCTATAAGTAGTGGTCACCAAGTTAATTCTATAGCAACTTGGAAAGGTAACGGGAGTGGATACCGATCAACGACAGTCAAGAAAAATAATTACCGACTTGATTTGGGATTCAAACCCTTCTGTGCTGAAAAGCTAGCACTCTACCACTGTGGTATCTCACCGCTTGTTTTATTTGATAATTGCGTTCCGCATAATTAATTTATTTATAGGAATTCGTTGTAATGTTCTAACCAATTAAACTTTCCCCGCTTTAAAAGAAATGTCCGCTGCTGTGATGTCTGTAACTTTATCCAGGGCAGCCACACGAGACGTAATGGCATTGTAAGTCCTATGCCGAAACAAATGGCTCAATGAAACCCTGTTCACCATGAATCGATTTAAATAGAATGAACTCGCGGCCGTGTGGTTTCCACCGCCTTCGCTTTCGCTTTGTTCTCCAACCAGCAGATGGCAGTGTGTGCGTGCGTGACACTCTGACATTGAGACAGTTGGGGAGAGAATATCAGACATAAATTCACGAGTTTTGTTGTTTGTTTTGGAGTTGTATTGAATTTGAGAAAAGTAGTTTTATTGTATACGGAAAGTTGGTTAGAATTAATAACTGTTTGCAATTTATACTACACTCAACATTGAATAATTCAATGAAGTACTATACATACGGAATATATATTCTAGAGTGGAAATTCATATACGTAGGGTGTTTAAAAAAATCGCGGAATGAGGGGAAAAAGTGCAAATTTAACCAAGTATACACTATTCATTTTTTTTAAATAGTTACATTAAATTTAACTAATGATAGAATTCGTCGAGTGCAAAATATTATCATACGTAATATAACAAGTGATATGATTATCATCGATGATATTCTCGAGTGAAACCGAGCCGCAGATTTCACGAGTCCGAAGGACGAGTTGAAATGTGCTGCTTCGGTTTCACGAGCAATATCTTCGATTATTAATCATATCACGAGCTTATATTTAATGAGAGAATATAATGATTTTTTGCAATCTAACCTAACCTAACTGTTAATATACATATTCATATTGTATTAAAACATGGTACTTACGAATTTTATTTAATATTTCGGAGTTTGAATTATTGTTATTATTTATTTTTATACTCGAAATTAACTGTCAATGTCATAAATAAAGAAAACAAATCCCTTAGTAACGACTATAAATACGGTGTTTATTTCCTTGTTTTTTATCATCGCTGTGATAACTTGTAGCTAGGGAGATTCTGAATGTTGATTGGCGGAAAACAAGTCACGTGACTAAGGAATTATATTCTCTTTTAATTATCTTTTTAATATTTATTTATCGTTTAATAAACGTATTCTTTTAATTATCAATAATTGTCTGAGTTTTACACTTCACCTATATAAATAAAACGTTACAATACTATTAAATTGTAATTCCGTGAATTTTTAAATTTTATTTCTGCCAGTAATGAAGTAGCCAAAATATTTTTTTTTATTTATTCGGATGTAGAAATTTTTGCTTTACAACATCCATTTCAAACTTTTTGTCTAAAATAATTAGGGGACCAATACCTACGGAAAAACTGATTTTTCTACAGTCTACATAGAAAGTAGCCATTTGCGCTCTCTTTTGTCAACGCAAAATGTCACTTTACCGCTCTAGCGCGACAAAGTAGAAAAAACGCTCGCTGTCCAAATTTCTAACTATACAATGTTAGACATATCACTTGTCTAATGGCACTGTAGTGACACATTTTCCACCTTTACAAATCAATCTGCATAACTGCTCTGTCGGTATATTTCATAACCAAAAAAATGCCGCACTATTGTGAAAATAAAATAGGGCATTCATTTACAAAAACGAAAGTATAAAATGTTTAGATTAGATTGAAGCAATAGGTCAAGAAGAATGGGAAATAACGATAAATTAAAATGAAATATAAAAGACATTTTTACTTCCTTGTACGTAAGTAAAGGAAGTATTGTAATCGCGAAAAATTTCGGTTTTTAGATTTCAGCGGAAATATCCATTTTGATCATCCCTGAATCCATTTTGACTAATTTCGTCGTGACGTCTGTACGTACGTATCTCGCATAACTCAAAAACGGTAAGCCGTAGAAAGTTGAAATTTTGTATTTAGGACTCCTATAACATCTAGTTGTGCACCTCCCTTTCTGGTTATTACACAATTTCCAGAAGTGGCACTTTACATGAAGCCTATAATAGATTTTAATGAAAAACTGTTTCAAAATATAATCCAAAACTTTTCAAATTTGGTATACAAGACTTTTATGTCAATCGAAATAACATAATATATTTTGGTTAAAATAGGCTAACCGGAAGTGGTACATTACTTGAAGTTGTTAACAGTTTTTCTTGAATAAAATAATTTTATTTTGATTTTAGAAATAAATGCTTCAAGTAAAAGTTTTAGAGAATTTCTGCGTCTAGCAAATCAAGTATTATTAAATTAGCCCTTTGTATAAGCGAGATATGTAAATTTAAAAATTATTTTTTTGTAATAAAGCTTGCTATGGATTAGGACAAAAAAATAAAATGTTCATGTCAAATTACGTTAAATACGTGCAATTTTATGATTCGTACAATAACAAATATTATATTTTTATTGTGAAATTAGTCATATTCATTGTTGTAATCAAATATTTCTTTGTTGTAATCAAAACTCTCTTTAAAAAGAACCGGGTTATATTATGGTCGCTATAAATCTTACTGTTTTGAAGTTAAAATTAATATTTTGTAATGTATTTATTAAAAAAATATGTATAGTTTAATAATCTTTCGCATATGGACATCATCGATTTTGAGAGAATGCCGCGCTCCTGCCAATCTCTCTATCGACAATGCCCTATTTTGCGCTCTTAATACACAAATAGCTATTCCCATGTTAAACGCATATGTTTCACTTTCCGTGATACAAATGTATATGTATTATGTCCATGAAAATAAAACTATTATGATTATTATTATTAAACTTTCTGTGTGGAATATTGTTTTAAATTTATTTACTACAACTTTAATATCAGATTTTCTAGAAAATAATTTTTGTGCCACGCGTCTGAAGATTATCAGGGAAGCAGAAAGACTAAACCTAACCTAAAGGAGATTGGCCCAGAACGGTTGCAGGAACTTGTTTCTTTATAACTCCCTTCTAGATTTATAGTGCTGTGTGGACATAAAATACGAAAAATGATACACGTTTTTGGTTGTGTTGTACTAAGAAATACCACACATAAAATAAAAAATCTCATACGCTGCAAAGATGGGGAGAACAGATTGTAAACTTGAAACAAAATTTGCTGGACTCACTGTTTTACAATATAAATTATTCATTACTCTTCCCTGAAAAGGATATCATTGTATTAGGATAACCATTTTTCATTCCAAAAAAGAAAAATGGAAAAAGTATTTACAGATACGAAATTTGATATCGTGACACGTCTGAGAAAACAAAAGTTATAAAAGTTAAGCATCGCAAGTTTTCTTGATCAATTCACAAAAGAATTTAACATTTTCTAAACTTATCACAAAGAATATTTGACACCGGAAGTTCAATAGATTATATAAGATGAAATTAATTTTTTACCTTCCGTCACCTTTAGGCAAGGAAGGAATTATCGTTAGTCAAAAGATTCAGTGATGGGTTTTTAGTGAATAAGCATGTTTTAGGGTCCCTATAAAACGATTTTACCATTTTTACGATGATGTCTGTATGTATGTATTTACGTATGTGTGTGTGTGTGTGTGTGTGTGTGCGTGTGTGTGACGAAAGTTTCGGATCGCATAACTTCAATACCACGATTCAATTCTTTTTATTGTTTTCGTATTCCTCAAGTATACATCCAGAAGAACAACTGATTAGATTTTGGTTATAATTGGTGAACCGGAAGTAGCCTCATTTGAAGATTTAACAGTTAAATTTGATTTATTGACATTTAACGTCATTATAACTTAAAGAATATATTATTTTCTATACGATTTGATTGCATTTTATACTTCATATTCAATAGATATAGAGTTAAAGAATTTTAAAGAAATTAAATAGACAGATGTCAGTATAAATAAAAAGTAAATTAATGTGGCAGAGATGAGGATGTTGAAGTAGATGTTAGGCAAGACAAGGAAAGATAGGTAAGGAAATAACTCTAGTGTTACAAGTTTCTAAAAAGATACAAGCGATATGATTACATTGGTTTGAAAATGTCCTGCGGAGAAATGAAGAATATATTGGATGAAGAATGAATAGCTTAGTAATAGAAGGTTGAAGAAACAGAGGAAGACCAAAGATAAGATGGAAGGACTGTATTGCGGAAGACTTGAGAGAAAAGGAACTGAATGAGAACGACACGTAAAAGAGAAAAGAGTGGAGGAAGAAAATAAAAAATAGCGACCCCTAACAAATGGGGAAAGCTAAAGAAGAAGAAGATGTTAGTGTCAAGTGCAATTTGCATAGATATAGAGTTAAAGAATTTTAAAAAAATTAAATTTTATAAATCAGCAAGCTATGCTAAACATTTTCTACTAATATATTCATATAATTCAAATTGACAGATGTCAGTATCAATAAAAAGTAAATTAATGTGGCAGAGATGAGGATATTGAAGTAGATGTTGGGGAAGACCCGGTAAGAAAATAACTCTCGTGTTACAAGTTTCTAGAAAGATAAGAAATATGATTACATTGGTTTGAAAATGTCATGAGGAGAAATGAAGAATATATTGGATGAATGCTTACTAATAGAAGGTTGAAGAAATAAAGTTAGACCAAAGATAAGATGGAAGGACTGTATTGCGGAAGACTTGAGAGAAAAGGAACTGAATGAGAACGACACGTAAAACAGAAATGAGTGGAAGAAGAAAATAAAAAATAGCGACCCCTAACGTATGGGGAAAGCTAAAGAAGAAGAAGATGTTAGTGTCAAGTGCAATTTGCATAGTTGGTTTATGAAATAAATTTACTGGAAATTTAGAATCTTTTGCAAGAAAATTTATGTATGGAATTTATACATAATACACATGATTGACGGAAGGTATTGTGCTGACCACAATAGATTTTTTTGCATTGCTGACGTGGATAATGTACCACAGGGGTCACTTTTGTGCCAATTAAAATTAGAAATTATTTTTGGCGTTATTACATAATATTAACTAGCATCAATAAGCTTGATAAAATATGACATTTTTATTCCGAAACAGAGAAAATCATTGGCGCTAGCTGGAAAGTAAACTAAATAACAAATAATTTCCTAGATTTTTGGAAGATTAGACGCGCACAAATTAGTAACCGATTGTAAATAAATGTATTACGTATATTAGGACAATTCTGTTTAACACAAAAAATAAAAAATAAATCGTTTATGATAAAATTAATACGGATTTACCACCCGGATTAAATTATTTGTTTTCCCTTTGTTTTTCATTGATGCGTTAAACCAAAACGAAATTCTTTTAAATGTTTCTAATTCAATAACACAGAGCGGTAATCAGTTTACGATGAGCTCAGTAGCATAACTGGTGAGTGGTGCTATCACTGCTGGATGCTGGGCGGTAGCGTAAATAAAAGTCCAGATTTGCTGTGAAATCATTTGGAAATATAACGTTGCTCGGCTGCGTACACAATTTGCTCGCGTCATGTCACTCGATTCTGCAAGTGGAGAAAATTAACGCCAGCGTTCAACATGAGATCTTTCATCAACAATAATTCATCCGGTTCTATTTTGCCGTACACTCAAATCCATACATTTATGTCAAAAGATACTAAATTTTTAGTTTGAATAATAAGTTTCGTGCAATATTCTTTGTAGTATTCTACAATAATTAAATTCCAAAAATTATATTTTTTCGTATTCCTCAAGTTTACATCAAGAAGAACAACTGATTAGATTTTGGTTACAATTGGTGAACCGGAAGTACTCTCATTTGAAGATTTAACAGTTAAATTTGATTTATTGACATTTAACGTTATTAGAACTTAAAGAATATATTATTCTCTATACGATTTGATTGCATTTTATACTTCATATTCAATAGATATAGAGTTAAAGAATTTAAAGAAATTAAATAGACAGATGTCAGTATAAATAAAAAGTAAATTAATGTGGCAGAGATGAGGATGTTGAAGTAGATGTTAGGCAAGACAAGGAAAGATAGGTAAGGAAATAACTCTAGTGTTACAAGTTTCTAGAAAAATACAAGCGATATGATTACATTGGTTTGAAAATGTCCTGAGGAGAAATGAAGAATATATTGGATGAAGAATGAATAGGTTAGTAATAGAAGGTTGAAGAAACAGAGAAAGACCAAAGATAAGATGGAAGGACTGTATTGCGGAAGACTTGAGAGAAAAGAACTGAATGAGAATGACACGTAAAAGAGAAAAGAGTGGAGGAAGAAAATGAAAAATAGATAAGGAATGAAAGAATAAGGCAAATAACTCTAGTGTTAGAAGTTTTTAGAAAGATACGAGAGAGACGATTACATTGGTTTGAACATGTCATGAGGAGAGATAAAGAATATATTGGAAGAATAATGAATACCTTAGTAATAGAAGGTTGAAGAAATAGAGAAAGACCAAAGATAAGATGGAAGGACAGTATTACGGAAGACTTGAGAGAAAAGGACGACATGCAAAACAGAAATGAGTGGAAGAATAAAATAAAAAATAGCGACCCCTAACGAATGGGGAAAGTTAAAGAAGAAGAAGAAGATGTTAGTGTTAAGTGCAATTTGCATAGTATGTTTATGAAATAATTTTACTGGAAATTTATAATCTTTTGCAAGAAAATATATGTATGGAATTTATACATTATACACAGGATTGACGGAAGGTATTGTGCTGGCCACAACAGATTTTGTTACAATACCTTCCTATGAATAATATCTCCTAATATGATTTCCAATATATTTTACTATCACAACAGCCCAGCGTCCTAAAATGAGGACGGGTTATATTTAAAGAAGCCATCGCTCCTGGATTTATCCTAACTTTTGCGTTTAACCGTGCTGTGATCAAATATTTGCACAAAACTAGTTTAACATCGAAGCAAATTCGTGAAGACATGACAAATACTTTAGAAACATCATGCCATTCATATACAATGACAAAACAGTGGGTAGATAGTTAATTAAATCGTAGGAGCTTAAGCATTGAAGATGAAGATGTACATATATTGGAAGGCCTGTAAATGTTACCATCAAAGAAAACCTCAATTTGATTCGCCATATGGTCATGGCAAATTGTCTCATCAAGATTTGTGAAGAGCCAAAGATAAGGACCTTATTTATGAACATGTACAAAACATTTTGACCAATGATTTAGGAATGGCAAAAATTTCTAAAAGTTTGGTTGTCGTTCAATATAGAGCCTATAGCAGGTCGTATTTCATTCAAAATAAACCACATCTGAATTCTGCTCCGTTATGAAGCTGATCCTGATATATTTATGGAAAGATGAGATATGGGTTCATCATTATTAATCTAAATCAAAGCAACAATCGAAACAAAGGCAGCATAGGGATTCATCAAGTAGCTACCCAAAGAGACAATGCATACGTTAATTAAAAAGAAAATGTTATGGTCAATGCAATACCTGCCGTCATTTATATTTAACGTTACATAAGTATTGATTTTAACATTTATTTTACACACAAATAATTCTGATTGTATCTATTTTTCCATTATATGCGGAATTTTATCCTAGCTTCTTGCGGTTGTCTAATTGCTACCAAAACCTTTTCAACTCTTCCCATTAATGTCCGATTAAGAAATACGTAGTTAAACAGATATTAAGTATTATATTACACACACACACAGACATCATCGTAAAAAATCGGTTGTGACCAGCACAATACCTCTCGCCATTTTCATTTTATGTTGCATAGGGCGCGTGCAGTTATGTGACTTTGTTGGCCTTGGCAAGCAGATGTGGTGTCAAAATGAGAGCTAGTAATATACATAGGTGTCAAATATCATAAGTTTTCATTCGAAACATTATGATTTTCCAAATCCATGTGAATTATTTTCCTCGACAAGTATATTTCATACTAATGGATGACAAATAAACATCAGAATATTTTAAAATTTTGAATGAAAAATTATGACAATTGTGACATCTATGTAAATAACTACTAGCCGTCATTCTGACACGGATCCTCATATCTGCTTGACAAGGCCAACAAAGCCACATGACTGCTCGCGCCCTATAAGTAAACACAAATAATTGAAATTGTTTCTCTTCTTTCGTTCTATGAGAAATTTTATCTTACTATTCTAATATGTTCAAAATTCTTCAAATTCATTCACGGTATTAGCGGTATTTCTTAAGGATATATGTAATATTAACTTACCTGTAATTTAAATACATAATTAATTAATAATACAATAATATATATTAAATGTACTCATACCTCCCAGAAAAATCTGACACTGACATTTTACATTTATTTGTCAATTACAAAAATTTAAATATTGCAACTGTTTTTCGGGCAACGAGATTTATTCCAACAGATTATTAAATACTATATTTCCAAACCTATACGAGATGTAATAGAAAAAAAAAATGTGTCAGATTAAGAATTTAATTATCTTTCCATTACTGTTAGATTTAGGAATCCGTAGTTACACAGGTCTTTAATCTTATAGAATTTGAGAAAATGTGTCTACAACAACCCCACACACACACAGACATCATCGTAAAAATGTTATTATCGGATTGTAGGGACCTTAAAACGTGCTTATTCACTAAAATCTGGATATGCGATTTTTAGCATGATTCCAATACCTCTCTTAGCGAGAGGTAAAAAGTTAAAATCGGATTGTAGGGACCTTAAAACGTGCTTATTCATACTTAATTTAATCAAACTGACTTAACCATAACTAACCATAACTGGACGTAACCTAATCTAACCTCGACACAATATTCATAAATATTTACATTTATTTTACAAAATTCTGATCAAATAAATATAAAATATAATTAACTAATTTTCACAAAAAGTAACTAAAAACCACATTCAAATTTGTGCTTCTGACAATCTTAGTTACGATTTTACAATTTCCTCAATTCCAAGATATTTCTCGCGCTGTTCATAAAGTTTGCAATTTTGCTGAATTACAGTATTGTGTCCCTGTAATAATTTGTTTCCGATAAATGAAAAACTAAACATTCCACATATCAATACACCACTAGAACGGTCTAGAATTGTTGGGTTGTATGTCTGTGGATTTAGCTTTTGTAACACGTTTGTGAAAACAATATTTGAGTGACGTTTGTCATTTTTTATAACCCTTTTCGGCGGTGTTTTTGACAGAGATGCTGTTTGATTTATCGGTTGGAGGGCCTGAGCAAAAAACATTAGTACGGATCTGTCACTTCGCTGATAAACAACGTGAATAAAAACTAGTGACATATTTTACTTATAACACAATACCTGAAATCATAAATTTTTTTCAGCTTCACTGCTGTCAGGTTTGTAACAAAGACTAATATTTTGTAGTATTTAACGCAACCATTTGTTTTCGGAATATTTGCTATTTATGGAAAATATATCGTTGGGTTTAAAGCAAATTATTAGATTATTATTATTTCGCGTATTTCCATGAAAAACACTGAAATTAATCCCTGTTTAATAACCTCGTTACATTATTATTGCAAATAATTATTTATTAGTTGTCATAAACATAACTCGAGTATTTTTAATGATTATTCAGCGTAAATACAGTACGGCATATTTAATAACTAATGCGTATTATCCATATTTATTTTATAAAATATTTACGAAAAATATTATAATTACTTGTATTCAGAGATGTAAAATGTAAATTACCCAGTAAATAATGAAATAAATTACCGTAAATTAACAGAATTTCTTTTATACTTATACTTTGTATAAATTTCATGTGGCCAGCACATTACCTTCCGTCAATCCTGTGTATTATATACAAATTCCATACATAAATTTTCGTGCAAAATATTCTATATTTCCAAAAAAATTATTTCATAAAAAACAATGCAATCTTCTTTAGCTTTTCTTATTCGTTAGGGGTCGCTATGTTTTATTTTCTTCTTCCACTCATTTCTGTTTTGCGTGTCGTCCTCATTTAGTTCGGAATGTTTTTCTTATTCATTTTAAAAAATGTTTCACCTAGTGCCAACAGCTTCCTCTATTGATTTTTTACCTTTCGTCACCTTTAAGTAAGGAAGGTATTGCCTTTGGTCAAAAAATTCAATGATGAGTTTTTAGTAAATACGTATGTTTTAGGGTCCCTATAATACGATTTTACCATTTTTACGATGAGGTCTGTATGTATGTACGTATGTATGTGTGTGTGTGTGTGTGTCTCTGTGTGTGTGACGAAAGTTTCGGATCGCATAACTTCAATACCACGATTCCAAAAATTATATATTTTCGTATTCCTCAAGTTTTCATCCCGAAGAACAACTGAATAGATTTTGTTTATAATTGATAAACCGGAAGTAGCCTCATTTGAAGATTTAACAGTTAAATTTAATTCTTTCACATTTAACGTTATTATAACAAAGAATATATTATTCTCTATACGATTTGATTGCATTTTATACTTCATATTTAATAGATATAAAGTTAAAGAAATTAAATTTTATAAAACAGCCAGCTATGCTAAACATAGAAACTACTAATATATTCATATAATTCAAATTGACAGATGTCAGTATTAATAAAAAGTAAATTAATGTGGCAGAGATGAGGATGTTGAAATAGATGTTGTGGAAGACACGGAAAGATAGGTAAGGAAATAACTCTCGTGTTACAAGTTTCTAGAAAGATATAAGAAGGATGATTACATTGGTTTGTAAGTGTCATGAGGAGAAATGAATAAGAAGACAATAAAAAATAACGACCCTAACGAATGGGAAAAGCTAAAGAAGAAGAAGACGAAGATATTAGTGTCAAGTGCAATTTGCATAGTTTGTTTATGAAATAATTTTACTGGAAATTTAGAATCTTTTGCAAGAAAATGTATGTATGGAATTTATACATAATACACAGGATTGACGGAAGGTATTGTGGTGGCCACAACAGATTTTTTAATCATAAAAACCAAACTCAAGTTTTCTATCTAGTAATGATCACCCTTTCAACTATTTAACCAACAATCAGCAAACAAAAAAGCATTATAAAATGTCACAACTGATAACCGCACCTCATGCTATATATCATTACCTCGTGCCACCAAAACAATCCCGACCAAAACTTTGTCGTGTATTTTAAGCATCGACGGCGAGCGTCGACTCCTCCCGAACTTGCAAATCGGTTTTCGAGCGTCGCGACGGCTTTAGTTCGCTCGTGGACGTCGCGGTAGGTGGAACTACATTCGCGCTCGTAGTTAGATTACGTACGCGTAGAATTATTCGTTAATTAAAATTATAAATCAAATTTTAAATATTTGAGGTTATATATCGTCGTGTGTTTTTGGTTGACAGTTAAGTTTGAGGTTAAGTAAGCTACTTGTGCTATCTTGTGAGTGGAAGGCGCATCTTCAGTTATTTTAAGCCCCGTGGAATGCATCAGTGCTGAGTTGTACAGGATACAACAGGCTCAATGTCCTGTTTGCATCGAGGATGCTGTAAGTTTCTGTAAGTTCCTGTAAGAAAATTTACATTTTTACAACCCTTATTGAATTTTGACGTGGGAAGTTCGCAACGCGAAGTTTTTGCGCTGTTCAATTTAATTTTAGACTTTTGTCTTTCGGAGATTTTGTAATATCTTACGAGGAACGAAATTGTTTAGATGGTAAATTCTTTCTAACTAGTTTTTGATGAATTTCACTGAAAAGGGTTCGTTGTATTGTAGATGTAATGAGTTCTATTGTTATTTAAATCTGAAATAACTTTCACATCATTTCTTTTGAATATTATGTCAAATTTATTTTCCAAGAAAACTGGCTGTAATTAAACTTTTATGAAACATTTTTTTAATTTAAAAATAAACTAAAACAAGGTATTGTAAATATTTATAAAGCTGAAATATCTGTAAAAATCACAAGGTATATTTAAAATACGACATATAAAATTAAAAATAATGATTTTAAAAAAATAATGGATGTTCGTCTATGAATAAAAGACTATATACTATATTTGTCTGTGCCGCCCTACATAAGTTCCGATTTTCAGGTAGGTAATTCATACTAATAGCGACTTTTAATTTTCAAATGGAATACGAGTACAACCCCAAATGTATTCGTACACTCTGAAAAATAGTAATTAACGTATCAAGGGTGTTATAAGGATAATAACGCCTGAGGTCAACAGTGTGCTTTCCGAGGGCCTCCGGCCCGAGGTGTGTACGTTGACCGAAGGCATTATTGTCCGTTTAACGCCCGTGGTACGTTCAACGGTTAATGTCCGACCGATATATTATTTTATTAAAGATTTTTCGATTTTTGTCCTATCATTGTGATTTTTGTTAGAGATATTAATCTATTTGCTTGCAAACGCTGTAACTAGGTAACGCGATATTCTTATTTGTATACAATACCGATTTGTTTATTTCAATATTTCTATCTGTCATAAAATTGCGAAAAAATTCTTGTTTAGTGGCTGTACCCAATAGCAACAACGTCAAATTTATAACACACCCTAGGGTGTTATTTGGTATATAATAACCCTGAAAGCAGGGTTGTTATTATAATAATAACGTAACGGTCGGACATTAAATATATTAACAGCGAGAAGAAATAAATTTTTAGATTGCAATAGTTGTGGGCATTTTTTAATTTATGTAATTAATAAAGTGTACTGGATTTAAATATAATGTTATTACCTAAATATATCATATTAACAATAATCTACGGGCAAACATACATGTGCTATTTTTTTTAGTTCCAACAGTAAATAATACAATAATTATGTTAGTATTATTTATAAAAATCCGTTGTAGCCATCACAATACCTCTCGCCCTTGCCATTATGGTATATATAATTATTGTATTTAACATTTATTGGACACACACAAAATTATAATTACACCTAATCTTTATATATACGTATTTTCTATAATTTTAAAATCATTCTATGAGCAAGTTTTCTCCATTTCTTCTAAATGTTCGTTTTTCAAAGTCACTACCGGGATTGGCGATATTTCTGAAGGGTTCATGTAATATACCTATAATTATAAATATATAATTAATAATACAATAACAAATATTAAATATCGTTCCCAGAAAAGCCTGCAGTACTATTTCTGAATTTTTGACACTGACATCTGTGACATTTTTCTGTCAATTACAGACATTTAAATTTCTCAAGTAGTTACAATGGAGATGTTTGGGTTGTGAGCAGGCAGTAAGATTTATTACAACAGATTATTTTATAGATTATACATATTTCGATATCTCTAAATCTATAGAAGATATAATAAAAAAATTAAATGTGCCACACACACACACACATCCACACACACACACACACACACACACACAGACATCATCGTAAAAATGTTATAATTGGATTCTAGGGACCTTAAAACGTGCTTAATATTATTGTAAACTGACAATATATTCATTTAATTGCCATCTTAAAACTTATCCTCACACTCACACACATACACACGCACTCACACACGCACACAAACACACACACACACATACAGACAGACATCATCGTAAAAATAGTAAAATTGTATTCTAGGGATCCCAAAACGTACTTATTCATTAGAAACTCACTATCGAATTTTTTGACCACAAACAATACCTTCCTTAACTAATGGTGACGGAAGGTAAAAAGTTGATACCTAGTTGATAATAAAAATATTTTTCAATTTTATAATCAATTATATTACTCGAGATATTACTCGTACAAGTAGCTTTAAACTACATGATTTTCAATACAGTAAAATAAACAATGTTTGATTGTTATTATTACTAATATGCAAGCAAGTACATAACAGAATTTGTGGTAAAGGTATGCGGCTTTACTAGTTAATTTTGCATATTTGTGGAATACATAACTATTAAATAGTTCACATCGTCATTATATTCAGACTAATTACCACTACATGGGTGTAATGCACATGCGAAATATCATATCAAGTTGAGTGTACTATATCCGTATAGTACAGATTACCGTTAAGTACACTTCAATTATTACATGTAGCGTAATTACAATTTGAAAGTAATTTTCATTGAAAATGAGTTAGCTTTCATTATAGAAGGTACTTCTAATTTTAACAACCTTTTGTAAAATAAGTTTTTTTCTGAAATTTTTATAATATATTAATACATTATATTATTTTTCACAACTGGTACAAATTCTGTAAATTACTTTTGCAAGAGATGTAAATAAATATTTTATACTTAAAATGTTAAAGATATATGGGCGTTGCTCGTGAACTACTTACAATTCAAATTTTCAATAAATTGCCCGCCTAATGTGTATCAATAAAATTATTTTATATTAAGTGATAGACGATGAATTACTTTTACTTTTTGGTAGAGAAAATAAAGTAAAACAAAAATAGAAACAGTTTATTTTTTCTAAAGAAAACAAGGTCAGCAAAGTCACGTGACTGCTCGCGTCCTATGGAATTTATACATAATACATAGGATTGACGGAAGGTCACATCAGATTTTTTTAGCTTCTAAAATAAATAATAACTTTTTTACTAATTCAACACTAAAGTTGTAATTCAGAACATCTTTCTTGTCTAATACTATTTAAAACTCATGCAATTTTCTTATGAATTTATTGTTATGCTACTATATTGTTTGCAAAGTGGTATAATAAATTAATGTCTGGTCTAACTATGCATGTATTCCTTTTGCTGCGCGGCACCATAACTATTCGCCACAAACTACCCACTATGTTAATGATTTGATACTCTCAGTAAGAATTTATGTTGTAACTTGGAATGATTAATCGTAGCAAAGATATTCCCAGAGCGAGTTAAGTCCAAAGCTCCTCTGCTATAAGCAGGAAATTAATCAGTCACTTCAGTCAAGTAGGCTGGCTGTGCACGGCACATGTAACGTTAATAAATACGTCATTTATCAGGTATATCTCGCCAAGTAAAGTTTAATTCAAATAAGAATGTTCTATCCATTGTATAATTTGCTGAATTTTTATATTGTTGTCATTGTTGGCGTTGACAAAATTCAGATTTTAGAGTGGTAAAATAAAATAAAAAACTGTTGTGGCCATCATAATACCACTCGCGCCCTTTCCATTGTGGTATATTCTAATTACACCTAATCTTTATATTTACTTATTTTCTATAATTTTAAATACATTCTATGAGCAAGTTTTCTCTATTTCTTCTATATGTTCGAGGTTTTTCCAATTCATTAACGGGATTGGCGTTATTTCTGAAGAGTTCATGTAATATATCTATAATTTTAAATATATAATTAATAATACAATAAGAAATATTAAATATCGTTCCCAGAAAAAGCCTTCAGTACTATCTCTGAATTTTTGACACTGACTTTAGTGACATTTATCTGTCAATTATAGACATTTTAATTTCTCAAGTAGTTACCATGGAGATGTTTGGGCTGTGAGTAGGCTGTGAGATTTATTACAACAGATTATTTTTTAGATTATATATCTATATCTTTAAATCTATAGAAGGTAAATAATTTTTTAAAATGTGTCGGATAGAGAATATTGGTCTTTAATGTTTGTAGTAGCATAATTTTTCAAAAACTAATATTTAGAAGATTTTTGTTAAAATACTACTACTTCCGGTTGTCCAATTGTTACCAGAATCTATTCAACTCTTCTCATTACTGTTAGATTGAGGAATCCGTAGTTACACAGGTACACATCCACGAACACACACACACACAGACATCGTCGTAAGAATGTTATTATCGGATTCTAAAAACCGTAAAAGTTGCTTATTCACCAAAATCTGGCTATACAATTTTTAGCATGATACCAATACCTCTCTTAGCGAGAGATAAAAATCTAATTACGACATTTTATTCAGCGCAAAAAACGGTACAAAATTTGCCTACACAATTATAATAATATAAGATGAAATATTTTCGAAATTAGAGAAACGAGTTTTTACCTGTAGCTCAAAAACAAAAAAAGATCGAAATTTCTTGCGGCCACTATTAAACTTTTCTAGAAAAGTTGATCCGGGAATATGAAAATGGTTTTGCTCTATCGTTAATATTACCAGAGATACCTTAAGAAAACATCGAATATGAGACACTCTGTACAACTGTGGAATATTCGTTAAATGCTCAATTGGAAAGTTCTTCCTTGGAATTTAATTTAGAGAATGTAATTCATTTCCGCGTCCTTTATCATGCGTATGTTTTTAGTCTTAACATGAAATACTCGTATGAATTAATTTATGAAAAATTAAATTCCAAACATTTTTAATTATGATGGTCTTTATTCATAAAATGTATACAAAAACATATGAAGATTGGGCCGTGCAAAATTTGTCGCATTTTTTGTATAGAATTTCATTATAAATATTTTATATAAAATGAATGAAATATGTTTCTATTTTAAGATTAATGAATAAATGCTCTTCAGATATTTAAACTTGAAAACTACGTAATATTTTAGGCTAAAAATATATCATTCATATCAAGTTTCGAATTCTTGTAACCATAAAATACTTAGAAAATATTTTATATTGTCGCTGAGATAATTCAAAAATGTGTTTAATAGTGTATAGTATTTTTTTTAAATATGTCAGGTCATCTACGAATTATATGAATTGTCAAATTCACTAGTGTCGTTTACTTATTTTTTATGTGAGTACAGTAAAAAAAAAAATTAAAGATGTCTGATCAAGGTCATTTGTATCATGAATGAATTAACAAATTGGCATACATTTATATCTTTCTTTTGCAAAGGCTATAAGCGTGTGCAATAAGGATGAATATAACACGCTTGTCTTTCACAAATTCATATTGTTTCGACTAAGTTAAGACATTCCACTTTAAAACGATGCTCGTTGTTGATAATACTTTCGCTGTAACGTAAGTTTATTTATTAATTCAGATACATTACCTTGATTCATTGTGTCAGTATCTAATTTTTCACATATTTGGTTATACATTTGCTAATAAACTTGCCAATTGACTTATTTTTAAATTTTGAATGCTTTTATTATAACATATATTTTTATAATCATAAAATAACAGTAGTATCTTATGTACCCTCACAAAAACTAAGCAAACAACATTGCTGAATTTGTCAGAATGGGCGGAGCAAAAATCTGGATTCATACAATTCATAGATGACCTTATTTTATTATTATAAAAATATGTGTTGCAGTAAAAGCATTCATAATTCTAAAATAAGTCAACTGGTAAGTGTATTAGCAAATTTAAAACCAAATATGTGAAATATACGATACAGACACAATGTCAGTGTCAGTGAAATTGACAGAAAATAACGTTATACTTATACATACGACTATGAATCAAGGTAATATATTTAAATTAATAAATAAATTTAGGTTGCAGCGAAAGTATTGTCAACAGCGGGCATCGTTTTAAAATGGAATATTCTTAGTCCAACCAATATGAATTTTTGAAAAACAAGCGTGTTATTTCCATCCTTATCGCACACGGTTGTAGTCTTTGCGAATGACAGAGATAAATGAATGCCAATTTGTTAATTCGTTCATTATATTAATGACCTTGATTGGACATCTTTAAAAAAAAATACTGTACAGTAAAATTTTTGAAAGATGTCCGATCAAGGTTGTCTACGAATTGTATGAATTCAGATTTTTGCTCCGCCCATCATGACAAATTCAGTAGTGTCGTTTGCTTAGTTTTTATGAGGGTACGTAAGATACTACTGTTATTTTATTATTATAAAAATATATATTACAGGAAAAGCATTCAAAATTCAAAAATAAATCAACTAGTAAGTTTATAAGCAAATGTAAAACCAAATATGTTAAAAATAAGATACTGACACAATGTCAGTGTCAGTGACTCTGACAGAATATAACGTTATACGTACGGCTATGAATCCAGGTAATGTATCTGAATTAATAAATAAACTTACGTTACAGCGAAAGTATTATCAACAACGAGCATCGTTTATAAATGGAATGTCCTAACTTAGTCGAAACAATATGAATTTTTGAAAGACAAACGTGTTATATCCATCCTTATCACACAGTCTTACAGCCTTTGCAAAAGAAAGAGATAAATGTATGCTTATTTGTTAATTCGTTCGTGATACAGATGCCCTTGATCGGACATCTTTCAAAATTTTTACTGTACGTTATTTTATTTTATAGGAAACCATTTCGGCAATATATTCTCAGTGAAACAAATGTTCACCGAAATTAGATTTCTAGTTATAATTCCTTGGATTTTATTGTTTTCCACTGGAATTAAATAATAAATTACGGTAACTCCCCCGGACAGAATGATTGAAAACGTATTAATCCAAAATCGAATTGTAGTTGCAGTTCTAAACGGTCTGTTTGCCCATAAATCTTAAAGTTTAAAGTAACAGAAAAACACGCATACGTGCAACGGCAATGATATATGTATTGATTTATACAACATTCTATATTTATTGCGGATAAATCAAAATGATGAAAATCTTACGAGGGCGAGTCTTTTTCGTTGGTTTTTTACTTAGCGCGGTGGTCGATGAACGCTAGTGAAGTACTTCAAGTTTTATTTGTCTTTTTATTTTAGATATAACAAAGTTTCTTTTATGTGAGAGCACGGCGCTGTCGACTCAATTCTTATTGAATCTTAAACTACTCGTAAATGAGTATTTATTCTGTATCATAGATAGATACACCTCTATACACTATAAAAATCAATATTTTTTATAATTGGTCTATTGTTCCTACAAGTTAACGTATTTCATAAAATAATAAAAGTATAAATCTGATGAATATTTATTAATTTAATGGGGTCTCGAGGCCGCGTGTCTGAGTGTCTGGTCGCGAATCTGGGGAACCAGATTCAATCCCTACCAACACCAATTATTTCGAATTTTAAATGGCACAAAATTGACCCCTGTGGTGCACTCTCCATGCCAGAAATAAGTGAGGCGACGCTTGGTAAACCCCCGCACGATACAAATATGTCATTATCGCTACCGAAATTTGTGTACAAAGCAAATTAGCACACCCAGCAACAGGGACTAAGAACGAAATGAGAACGAAAGCGAAATAACGAAATAAACCGAAATTTTCGGTTTCCGGTTTTAACCGTTATTTTATTTAATAATATTTTATTTTATTTACAGCAAATATTTTACATGCATATATTATTGAATTTTCAGATATTTGAGTTGCAAACAAGCAGACTGTCAAAAACTCTGCAGTAGCTAACCCAGTTACGTATTAGGTTAAAACGGTATACTCGTAGTTTCATCTATTGAACACTGACTACGATAATTTTCATTTGCACACACTGTCGGTATTCGTCTTATTAGTTATGTTAAGTACTTATATAAGAGAAAAAAACATAAAGGAAGATTTGCTTGAAAAAGTATTATTACTTAGGTGAAATAAAATGTAATTAATGTTTTATTCTCTATTTTAAAAAATTCAGGCCATAGCATAAGCTTTTCTTCTTATTTTTATATATGTATTATCGAGCAGTCATGTGACTTTGTTGGCCGTGAAAAGCAGATTGGGGGCCCGTGTCAGAATGATAGCTAGTAATTATGTACATAGATGTCAAATATCATAATTTTTCATTCTAAATTTAGTGATTTTCCAATTCCAATTGTGATTTATTTTCCTCGACAAGTAAATTCCACACTCCTGGTGACAAATTAATTAATTTATAAAATCTTGAAGTGTCACATGTATGCTCGCGCCCTATACTTATGTAACCAAAAACGGAAGTGGCGAGAGGTATGCTGGCCATAACAGATTTTTTTTCTGTGTTGTCCAGGACTCACTTGCAGAAGTTATTATTGGGATTACTACAGTTTTATATATCTTTTTGCTTTGTATCTTCCGGTTTCTTTCTTACCTGATATTGTTTTGGAAATTGTGTAATGTACATTATTTGCCTTCTTTATTCCTTAAGTGCTACTAGTACCACCTGCATTTAAGGAGAACTAATGAGATTGTTACAACCCAGTGCGATAAAAGTCTGGTATATTGGAATTTTACGACCACAAGCTTAGTCAGCCGGTAGATTTTTTATATGAACAAAAGCAATTTCTTTAATATTAATTATGTATGTTTTTTGAAAAAGAAAAGTTGAATACGCACATCAAGCAACAAAGAAAATAATATAAAAATTAGTCTACAGACTTTATCTTACTTGAAAATATTTAAAAAAAGTTTTTATAAAACTTATGAAGACAAAACTAATTTTTAATTAAAATTTAATAAAGATATTAAAAATATTGTACAGCTTCCTTTTCAAAATGTATAAATTAATGAAGCTAAAGCAAAAATGATTTAATGGTATGGATATGAAAATGTATTACGGGTATTCTTAATAAATATGAAAACTGGTCTATCTTTTTACTACAGTATTTGTATGATATATTTTATATTTATAATATACCGATTTATATTCAAAATTTATAATTTCATATTACAATGATTTCAAATAATAATTGAACTCATTTATTTTCTATTGTAGTCTAACAATAAAATGATTAATAATAAATTTAATATTCCCCGTTAGTTATTTTGCAATGTTTTATTTCATTTCCAAACAAATAATAATTATTTTGGTTTGGCAAATTATTAAATACTGGGTAGGAAATTATTGGTGACAATATTTTTTGTTCGAGGTAAATCAATTTCATGTAAATATAAATTGTTTATTTGACAAAAATTATGTATGATATGATTAGTAAATATAATCAACGGTATTTGCGTACCACAGACTTCGTAAACAAAATTTGAAAATCAATACAAAATAATTTTCTTTTAAAATTTTTTTATATTATAAAATATTGCATATTGAATATAAATCTATGCTTTCGGTGATAAGAATATTATTATTTTTTTAGTAGCGAGGTTCGTTAATATCATTTAAAATTTATTAAAATTAATTATTTGTATCAATTGAAAAAATGGAAAATGCACAACAGAACCCTTATATTTGTTTTATTTCATATTCACAATATTATTTGTATAATTATAACAAATGGTGTACCTATATTTGATTAAAAATATTTGTTTTTATTAGCGTGTAATCAAAAGTTTGTCATATTAAACAAAACAAAATTAAATTTAAGGGAGATTTTGTAAAAATATCACAGAAAAAGAGTATATTTAATGGGAACGAAATTATTTTTGTTTTACATTTTTTTTCTCTCGGCCCCAATTTATAAAGTTTTGCCTTGTATTCTTGTATTATTCTTTACTTTTATAGAAGTAAATAGACAATTACTATTATTAGCAATTGCTTTTATATCAGGTGTGCAATGGAGTCATTTAAAATTTTCTAATTTATTTTGTTCTTGAAAGAATAGGTCAAATTAAATATGTAGGTGTATTTCGCCCTTTCTCTAATATGGAAAGAAGCCATTAGATTTTGGTGTAAATCGGATACCTGGAATTCGGACTTTACTAGAAGCTCAAAATAGTTTTTCATCCAAAAATATCGTTAAATGTCATTTTTTCTATATATTTTATAAATTAGTAAAATAATCAATTTTATAACTAACGGAGTCTACATTTTAAAGATAAGCACAATTTCTTACATAGTTCATATTTCAAATGCACGTAACTGACAGATGTCACTGTCAAAAAATAATCATTTCAAATTAATAATAGTAACATTTTAAAAAGAAAATTGTAAATAGAACAATAGTTATATGGAAACAAACTTATATACATATACAGGTATGTATTGCTGGGTGTGCTAATCTGATTTCGGTAATGATGATAACATATTTGTACCGTGCGGGCGTTTACCAATCGTCGCCTCACTCACTTCTGGTGTGGAGAGTGCACCACAGTGGTCAATTTTGCACCATTTAAAATTCGAAATATTTGATGTTGATAGGGATTGCATCCGGTTCCCCAGATTCGCAACCAGAAACTCTCACGCGGGCTCTAGGCCCCATAAGTACAGTAAAATTTTTGAAAGATGTCCGATCAAGGTTGTCTACGAATTGTATGAATTCAGATTTTTGCTCCGCCCATCATGACATATTCAGTAGTGTCGTTTGCTTAGCTTTTATGAGGGTACGTAAGATACTACTGTTATTTTATTATTATAAAAATATATATTACAGGAAAAGCATTCAAAATTCAAAAATAAGTCAACTAGTATGTTTATAAGCAAATGTAAAACCAAATATGTTAAAAATAAGATACTGACACAATGTCAGTGTCAGTGACTCTGACAGAATATAACGTTATACGTACGGTTATGAATCCAGGTAATGTATCTGAATTAATAAATAAACTTACGTTACAGCGAAAGTATTATCAACAACGAGCATCGTTTATAAATGGAATGTCCTAACTTAGTCGAAACAATATGAATTTTTGAACGACAAGCGTGTTATATCCATCCTTATCACACACTCTTACAGCCTTTGCAAAAGAAAGAGATAAATGTATGCCTATTTGTTAATTCGTTCATGATACAGGTGCCCTTGATCGGACATCTTTCAAAAAATTTACTGTATATGTATTTAAATTAATAAAAATTAAATGGCGGGAGGTATTGTGTTGGTCACATCAGATTTTTAACTAAAATTTTCCACACATCATTAATAATATTTAATGATAGAATCTTTTAAAAATATTTACATTTTTCGAATATCTGGAATGTATTCAGTATAAAATGTTCCCTTGATATTTTTCATCTAGGTTACCTTTCTAAAAATATTCAGCATATAAACTAGGGCATTGAACTAAAAATACTCTTTTTAATAATAGCTTCCAAACAATTCGTTAAATATTCTGTCATAGTGAATTTTCCGTTCTTTTATGCTCTCAGCTGAGAGTGGCTACTAGAGTGCTCTTATGCCGTCTGATGAAATATATACTGCAGAGCCACCGAGACCGTCTTCGATTTACGAGCAAAGTTTACCGCACTTTGTTTTTTTAATATTAAAAATATAGAGTTTGAGTGGGTTTCTACTCACATTGCGATTTAATTAGTGAAGTTAGAAACTTCATTCCTTACTTAGTGAGGAAATAAAGAGAGTTTCTGTTAATGACAATCTTTTTTATTCGTAGTGATCAAAGGAATAGAAAAAAAAATCTGTTGTGGCCAGCACAATACCTTCCTCAATCCCTGTGTATTATGTATAAATTCCATACATAAATTTTCTTGCAAAAGATTCTAAATTTCCAGTAAACTATGCAAATTGCACGTGACACTAACATATTCTTCTTCTTTAGCTGTCCCCATTCGTTAGGGGTCGCTATTTTTTATTTTCTTCTTCCACTCATTTCTGTTTTACGTGTCGTACTCATTCAGTTCCTTTTCTCTCAAGTCTTCCGCAATACAGTCCTTCCATCTTATCTTTGATCTTCCTCTGTTTCTTCAACCTTCTATTACTAAGCATTCATCCAATATATTCTTCATTTCTCCTCGTGACAATTTCAAACCAATGTAATCATCTTGCTTATAGCTTTCTAGAAACTTGTAACACTAGAGTTATATCCTTACCTATCTTTCCGTGTCTTCCCTAACATCTACTTCAACATCCTCATCTCTGCCACATTAATTTACTTTTTATTTATACTGACATCTGTCAATTTGAATTATATGAATATATTAGTAGTTTCTATGTTTAGAATAGCTGCGGCTGATTTATAAAATTTAATTTCTTTAAAATTCTTTAACTCTATATCTTTTGAATATGAAGTATAAAATCGCAATCATATCGTATAGAGAATAATATATACTTTAAGTTATAATAACATTAAATGTCAATAAATCAAATTTAACTGTTAAATCTTCAAAATTATAACCAAAATCGAATCAGTTGTTCTTTTGGATGTAAACTTGAGGAATGCGAAACCTTTGTCACAGACACACAGACACACTCACAGACACACACATATATACAGACATAATCGTAAAAATGGTAAAATCGTATTATAGGGACCCTAAAACATGCTTATTCACTAAAAACTCATCATTGATTTTTTTGACCAAAGATAATACTTTCATTACCTAAAGGCGAGAGGTAAAAATGTGCCATCTCTACGGAACACTATATAGTAAGAAACTAGAAAAAAATGTCATAAAAGTTAACTTTATAAAACTGTTGATGTCTGCTAATCCTTCTTTTACTCCTTTACTACTTGATACAGTAGAATTTACATTTATAATTCTTCAAACAATTTTATAATATAGATACTCGTATATAAATAAATAAAAGTTAGTTTATATCTTACAAAATCTTTATCATTTTAAATATTAAATCTTACGTTAATAAGAAGACAAATAGATAAATCAGTAAAATCAGTGTTGATAACATATTTCAATTCAAAGTTGTTAATAATCCATGTATTGTAGACTATTGTCCCCGGAATGATGGAATGTTGCGACGTGATAGATACACACAATACGCTACGTTGTCGTTATAAATTCAGTTTACAGTGTGTTATGCTTTGTCCAACTGAAATTTATGTCACCTTCCTCGGCTACAATTATTACTAGATTATTTGTTTAAAGTTGGCATTATGTAGCTTCAAATTGAAATTGAATCATTTGTTCATAGTTTCCATCATCATTGTTAAGTATTGTTGTAAAGTTTGCTTATATTATTATTTCGCTAATGGAAACTTCGTTTATATTAAAAACAATGGAATAAAGTTTATTAATTTTAATGAATATTCTTCTAGCAAAAAGTATTTATCATATTCGATTATTATTTTAATTATATGCTGGTAATCGGATATTGGCTGTTATATTTGTGTATGTGTTTGTGTTTTGTTTGTTTGAAGATATTTATTATAATTAAATGAACAAAATATTACATTGCATCTGTCATTTTCAATTATTATACCTATTTAATTAATAATTATTTCAAACATATTATTGGTACTTTGTGATTTTCAAAATAACTACCTCTGTATATATGAAGAGTCAGAAGGAGAGTACCAAATTTTGGGAGTTATACTACATAGGTATAAATATGTAACTAAAAAATCTGATGTGGCCAGCACAATACCTTCCGTTAATCCTGTGTATTATGTACAAATTCCATACATAAATTTTCTTGCAAAATATTCTACATTTCCAGTAAAATTATTTCATAAATAAACTATACAAATTGCACTTGACACTGATATATTCTTCTTCTTCTTTAGCTTTTCCCATTCGTTAGGGGTCGCTATTTTTTATTTTCTTCTTCCACTCATTTCTGTTTTGTGTGTCATTCTCATTCAGTTCATTTTCTCTCAAGTTTTCCGTAATATAGTCCTTCCATCTTTGGTCTTCCTCTGTTTCTTCAACCTTCTATTACTAAGCTATTCATTTTTCTTCCATATATTCTTCATCTCTCCTCATGACATGTTCAAACCAATGTAATTGTCTCTGTTGTATATTTCGACAAACTTTTAAAACCAGAGTTATTTCTCTTATTGTTTCATTCCTAACCGTATCTTTCCGTGTTTTCCGCAACATCTATCTCAACATTCTCATCTCTGCTACATTAATTTACTTTTCATTGATACTGACAACTGTCAATTTGAATTATCTGAATATATTAGAAGTTTCCATGGTTAGAATAGCTGACTGATTTATTAAATTTAATATCTTAATAATTTTTTAACTGTATATCTGTTGAAGATAAACATAAAATGTAATCAAATCGTATAGAGAATAATATATTCTTTAAGTTCCAATAATGTTAAATGTCAATAAATCATATTTAACTGTTAAAATCTTCAAATAAGGCTACTTCCGGTTGACCAATTATAACCAAAATCTAATCACCTCTTCTTTTGGATGTATACTTGAGGAATACGAAAAAATTATAATTTTTGGAATCGTGGTATTGAAGTTATGCGAACCGAAACTTATTCACTAAAAACTCATTGAATATTTTGACCAAATACCTTCCGTCACCTTTAGGTAAGGAAGGTATTTATAACACATTAAACCCGAAAAAAACTTCTATTCCTCTTTTCACACTAGAAATAAATCTTCTGTCCTTAATCCATTAATTTTTCTCGTAATTCGAGTTGAGGTCAGTGTAAGCCACACTTCCCTTGGGATAAAAAGAGATAGCATCTTCCATACTCTGTCCGTAACGTGTTGGACAGAGATAGATAGTCTTATTTGTGTGCAGTAGACGACACATGAACGTGAATGCATGAGGTATGAAGACAAGGATAGAAGAAGGATAGACAGAGATAAAGGCAGGAGTCGAGGCAGGAGCATTAGCCTGAAATGCATGCAGCAGGAGACCTGTTAAAATTGAGGATAGTTTCAGTTTCACTGACAGAGAACAAAGATTAAAATGTAGTGTAAATATTTGCTTAACAGATTTTATTTATTATGCTTTATAACATTTTATTGTTTTATTCTACTTGTTTATTAGCTTAAGAATGTTTTGTGTACAAAGACTCAAAGTTCAAGGAAACTGAAAACAATTAGAATTATTAACTATACTCATAATTATTATTATTATTATTATTATTATTATTATTATTATTATTATTATTAAAATGATACAACCTTTTTTAGTTTTATTTCTGTATATTTATTTAAATACCGACGTTTCGGCAGTATTGACTACTGCCTTCTTCAGGAATGTTTTACTAATCAACAAATATATAAATAAAAATAATAACAAAAACATTAGCAACAGGTAACTAAGATGACAATTACAACATATTTAATACAGGAAGCCATGCACGACTAAGATCTAGACCGTCACAATGATTGAGATTATTACTCTCGGTTTTGAAAATCTCAATGGTTTCTCTAATTAACCTGTTGTTTAGGTGTGTTGGTCTCGCCAGTATTTGTGTATCTTCAAATTGTATACGGTGGAATTCTTCCAGGGCATTCTCTGCAACTGAAGATTGAATGAACACCAGCGTTCGATCAGATTGAACCAGCCAGAAAAATCTTCAGTTGCAGAGCATGCCCTGGAAGAATTCCACCGTATAAAATTCGAAGATACAAAAATACACACCTAAACAACAGGTTAATTAGAGAAGCTATTGAGATTTTCTAGATCTTAGTCGTGCACGGCTTCATATATTAAATATGTTGTAATTGTTACCTTTGTTACCTGTTGCTAATGTTTTTGTTATTATTTTTATTCATATATTTGTTGATTTGTTATTCATTCCTGAAGAAAGCACTAAAAAATCTGATGTGGACACCACATGACTTCCTTGTACGATTATTAAACTATACATATTTTTTTAATAATTAAATTACAAAATATTGACAGGCTTAAGCCAAGCCCGACAAATATTTTAATATAGAAGAAAAAATAATTCATTTACTACTATCATTCTTAAATTAACATTAATCTAACCCGGTTCTTTTTAAAGAGAGTTTTGATTACAACAAAGAAATATTTGATTACAACAATGAATATGACTAATTTCACAATAAAAATATAATATTTGTTATTGTACGAATCATAAAATTACACGTATTTAACGTAATTTGACATGAACATTTTTTTAAGTTTTTGTCCTAATCCATAGCAAGCTTTATTACAAAAACAAAAAGTATATAATTTTTAAATTTACATATCTCGCTTATACAAAGAGCTAATTTAATAATACTTGATGTGCTAGACGCAGAAATTAATTCTCTAAAACTTTTATTTGAAGCATTTATTTCTAAGATCAAAATAAAATCATTTTTTTCAAGAAAAACTGTTAACAACTTCAAGAAATGTACCACTTCCGGTTAGCCTATTTTAACCAAAATCTATTATGTTATTTAGATTGACATAATAGTCTTATATACCAAATTTGAAAAGTTTTGGATTATATTTTGAAACAGTTTTTCATTAAAATCTATTATAGGCTTCATGTAAAGTGCTACTTCTGGAAATTGTGTAATAACCAGAAAGGGAGGTGCACAACTAGATGTTATAGGAGTCCTAAATACAAAATTTCAACTTTATACGGCTTACCGTTTTTGAGTTATGCGAGATACGTACGTACGGACGTACGTAAGAACGTACGTACAGACGTCACGACGAAATTTTAATTTTCCTTATTCGACTTTGACGGATTAAGAACAGAAAAATAAATAAATGCTTGTCTTAACTAGCCACTTTTGCAATTTACTGATTTCCTGCTTCAACTGTAACAATACACAAATCCTAGTTTGTAAATGGCAAATGGAAATTAATCTGATGTATAAATATGTGCTCCAGAGAACATGTGTCATAAAAGTTGCTCCCAACCTTTGCCAAACTAGCTATTCTATTACAAAATCATTGCAATAAATTATTTATGTGAATATGTTAGACAACTGTTTTGTTGGCAAAAGATCTAAGCTAACTTTTTAATAATTTATCATCCTAATGTGCAGATGCATTATGAAAGTAGAACAAACTAAAACAATAAATGCATTTCTAAAATTTAAAATTTAAATAGGACTATAAGATTGAGAATTAAGTATTGCGGTACTTTGAAGATTTACAACAGTTTAAAGATTCATCGAAAGCTGTGGCGAGAGAATTCAAGAGCGCTAGTTTTAAATTCTGCATTTTCTGGCAAACTGAAACAAATAAGCAACGAACCGATCGAAGGAAAACAAGATGAGGGGTTGTAAATCTTCCTGGGAAAACAGGAACCCTTACCATCCGGAAAGGGAAAAGGAGATGAACGAAACAAGGAAAATTTTTCTTTCAACATTATTTACTTACACTTATCTCTGTTCAGCCTATTTAGTGCATGACATAACATAAAGATTTTTATGTAATTTAACTATTTACTACTTTTACATTTGTCTTCTTACTTACCTTATACTTGCTTCAAATTATATTTCTTACCTTCTGTCACTTTTAGGTAAGGAAGGTATTGTCTTTGGTCAAAAAATTCAATGATGAGTTTCTAGTGAATAAGCATGTTTTAAGCAAAAGATATAATACGATTTTACCATTTTTACGATGATGTCTGTATGTATGTATGTGTATCTGTGTATCTGTGTGTCTGTGTGTGTGTGTGTGTTTGTGTGTCTGTGTGTGTGTGACTAAAGTTTCGGAACGCATAACTTCAATACCACGATTCCAAAAAACATATTTTTTTCGTATTCCTCAAGTTTACATCCAGAAGAACAACTGATTAGATTTTGGTTATAATTGGTCAACCGGAAGTACCCCTACTTGAAGATTTAACAGTCAAATATGATTTATTGATATTATTTAACGTTATTATAACTTAAAGAATACGATTTGATTGCATTTTATACTTCATATTCAATAGATATAGAGTTAAAGAATTATAAATTAACAGATGTCAGTACCAATGAAAAGTAAATGAATGTGGCAGAGATGAGGATGTTGAGATAGATGTTGGGGAAAGATACGGAAAGATACAGTAAGGAAATAACTCTAGTGTTACAAGTTTCTAGAAAGATACAAGAGAGATGATTACATTGGTTTGAACATGTCATGAGGAGAAATGAAGAATATATTGGAAGAAGAATGAATAGCTTAGTAATAGAAGATGAGGGTCCCAAGGGGAAAAAATGATCGAACTTTGGACCCTCATCCATTCCTTCAGTCGACTATCAATCAAGTTTAGTAATAGAAGGTTGAAGAAGCAGAGGAAGATCAAAAATAAGATGGAAGGACTGTATTGCGAAAGACTTAAGAGAAAAGGAATTGAATGAGAACGACACGCAAAACAGAAATGAGTGGAAGAAGAAAATAAAAAATAACGACCCCTAACGAATGGGAAAAGCTAAAGAAGAAGAAGATGTCAGTGTCAAGTGCAATTTGCATAGTTTAGGAAATAATTTTACTGGATATTTAGAATATTTTGCAAGAAGATTTATGTATGAAATTTATACATAATACATAGGATTGACGGAAGGTATTGTGCTGGCCACAATAGATTTTTTTATATAGTGGTAGAGTAGCTTCTCTTTTATATATATTTTACAGGCAAATTTTTCAAAGGATTTGAATTAAAAATGGTACGCCGGTGCGTCAGGCCGGTTTGTACATAAACAAACGAAATTAGGCACTAGAATCCTAGTTATAATTATTGTTAGGAAGGTACTTAGAAAAATAGGTTATTTAAGCGGTGAAGTTAAGAATTATTCAGAATAATATTCGTGACCGGTCTCACAAATCAAGTACGGCTGCTGTAGGGTTAAGGACATTTACGTGTTGAGGCTGAATACTTATCAATACCCTCTCGTATATCAGCATCAAACGCAGAATTTTTAAGGATTTAATTAGTTATAAACACAAAAGACAACACTTTAGTTCTTAAAATTTCTCTAAATTTTGTAGAATGAAAATTGAACGATCACGATACAATGTCACCATTTTGAGAAAAGAATCTACTAACCTAACCTACTATCTTTAGAGAATTTATTGCTATACTTAAATTGAGTGAAAGTTTTGTAATGAAGTTTGCTCTCCAAATGAAGTTGTGTATTCAAATCACGTTCCATCTTCCAAGGACATGATTTCTTCCTGTTATAATCCTTCGCGGTTTGCGATACGTAGCTTTAATGCTGGCTATAAAACTTTCATCCTTGCCATCTGTCGGACCTACGAGACGTCTTGGGAAAGTGTAAACTTCTTCCTGAGTTTTCATCTTTCATCAGCATCAGCTTGAATGCCAACAATATACTCCCGAAACGTAAACTAACTTTATTGTGCGAGTATGTTATATCAACTAAGAGATAAGTCAGTTTATGTAACTTTCTGGGAATTTTATCACATCCAGTGGTCATGAATATGCATCAGTCTGAATCTCATCACACATATTTTAGTGATGTATGCTTTGGAACTTATTAAATATTTAAATGTGAAAACTCGGGTCGCTAGTTTACTTGCACTAACGGAATTAAAGGAAAAGCAATCGTGGTCAAACGTTCTTTTAGTTTTACAAGGATTATTAAAATATAAAACACGCAAAAATATAACAACATTGCATATTCTTACGTCAAACGTAAGGTCAAGCATCAGAATATCCTAATCTAAAACCTAAAAGTCGTGGACCATATTAGAATTTGCTATTCCAAATAAAAATTAAACTGCCTAAACGTCTAACCGCATTTCTCACACTTCTAAACACATGTAAATTTCATAACAAAATAAACTTATGGAAAATTGGAAAATAATCGGAGACACAGTCTAGTGAAAATTATTTATTTCCTGGCCTACGTTTCGACTGTAACTACAGTCTTCTTCAGGGCTCTAAAAGGTATACATGGAGTATTTACAAACTTGAAAATTACAACCATAAACAAAGTACACTTATTTACACAAAATTTACAACAAAAAATACACAAGAAACCCACCTAAAAGATATACACCTAAATTTTTTCAGACTGACGTTGTATGTAAAATATATTGTAAGAAATGTAACGACAACAAACGGAAAATCTGATGTGGCTAGCACAGTACCTCTCGCCACTTTCATTTTTGGTTACATATGTATTGAATTTAACATTTCTTGTATATCCACACTCTATACCAATTCTACTTAATCTATTCTTTATATTTACATTTTTTTACCTCTCGCTAAGAGAGGTATTGGATTCATGCTAAAAATCGCATATCCAGATTTTATTGAATAAGCACGTTTTAAGGTCCCTACAATCCGATTTTAACATTTTTACGATGATGTCTGTGTGTGTGTGTGTGTGTGGATTTGTGTGTGTGGGATGTTGGAAGGACGGTTACTCAAAAACTATAAGACTTAAAATTTGTTTAACAACGTATTTCCCAATCGGACATTGATGGGAAGATCTGAAAAGGTTTTGGTAACAATTGGACAACCGGAAGTAGAAGATTCTTGAAAAAAAATCTTCTAAATATTATTTTTTGAAAATTTTTCTTGATAATATTAAAGAAAAATAAATTCTCTTTCTGATACATTTAAATATTTTTATACATATTTTATAGATTTAGAGATAAAAGGAATATAATATATAAAATAATGTTGTAATTAATTTTACAACCGAAAGGATGCCATGAAAAATAGTTGCAAATTTAAATTATTTGTAACTGACAGATAAATGTCAGTGTCAGAAATAATGAGTAATGAAAGAAAAATGTATTTGGAGAATCCCTTAATTCTTGATCTGTGACTATTATGGAGATGACAAGTCTAGGTTGAAGGACTTAAAATTTGTTTCAAACATTATGGGACAATGTACACCAGTACTGTAGACTAGAGTAACTTTGAATTGCGAAAAAGCTATCAAATTCTTCTCAAGTAAGTTGTAAATATTGACAAAATTACACATCGATATAAGAATAATCGGAGTGCAATCTATCCGTCACTTTATTAAAGGGAATTAAGGTTATTTAGATATAACAAGTATGAAAAAATAAAATGTAAAAGAAGATATATAAGAATAGATGCACAATCCAGATATATACATTTTAGACCGCCCAAAATTAATGTTTTTACTAGAAGAATATGAAGAGAAAGTAAACAAAGTTGTTCGAATTGAAAATTGCTGTTACCAGCCTAATATTTATATATGGTAAACTCTACTTTGTAATTTATTGTAACATAATTTATGGTAAAATATCTTCATGTTGAGACATGCTATTATTGAATAATAAAGAAGTTTATACGTCATAGATTTATATGAATATATTATTTGTATTTATAAAAATAATCTTTGCTTTATGCATACAGCCAGGTAAAATATACGGCGAGAGGTTATGTGCTGGCCACATCAGATTTTTATATTTTAAATTCATTCTACGAAAAAAATTTTATTCTCTCCTAATTTTTCGACAAGTTTCCAATTCATTATAAGGATTGACAGTATTTCTGAAGGGTACATGTAATATATCTATAATTTCAAATATTTAACACTGATATTTATCTGTCAATTACAAACATTTGGTTTCCATGGCATTATTTGAACTGTGAAATTTATTACAACAGATTTTACCTCTCGCTAAGAGAGGTATTGAACTCATGTTAAAAATCGCATATCCAGATTTTAATGATTAAGCACGTTTTAAGGTCCCTACAATCCGATTTTAATATTTTTACGATGATGTCTGTTTGTGTATGTCGTGTGTTGAAGGACGATTTCTCAAAAACTATAAAACTTAATTTCTATTTAACTACGTATTTCTCAATCGAACATTACTGGGAAGAGCTGAAAAGGTTTTGGTAATAATTGGACAACCAGAAGTACCGGATTCTTAAAAAAATCTAAATATTATTTTTTAAAAATATTGTTCTTGCTGAGTAAATTCTCTATCTGATACATATAGATATTTTATTATACCTTTTATAGATTTAGAGATCAAAAAGACAGATAAATGTCAGTGTCAAAAATCCAGAGACAATACTAAAGATTTTTCTGGGAAGTACATGCATTATATTATTTCTTATTGTGCTAAATATTTAAAATAATAGGTGTATTACATATATCCTTCAAAAATACTGTCAATCCAGACAATGAATTGAAAACATCTTTAAAAATTAGAAGAGTAGTATAAAATTTCGTCAAAGAATGAATTTAAAATTTAAAAATTTAAATATAAAGAATAGATATAAGTAGAATTTTGGGTGTAGATTGTAGGCATACAAGAAATGTTAAATACAATAGGGCGCGAGAAGTCATGTGACTTGTTGGCCTTGACTAGCAGATATGGGGGCCCGAGTCAGAATGATAGCTAATAATTATGTACATAGATGTCAAATATCAATATTTTCCAATTCCATGTGGTTTATTTTCCTCGACAAGTAAGTAAATTCCACACTCCTGGTGACAAATTAACTATGTGAATTTAGAAAATCTTGAGAATCCGGTTGTCCAATTGTTACCAATATCTTTTTAACTCTTTCCGTTAATGTCCGATTGAGAAATACGTAGTTAAATAGATATTAAGTCTTATAATTTTTGAGAATTCGGCCTTTCAATGTCCACACATACACATAAGCACGCACGCACACACAAATGCACGTACGCTCGCTAGCATATATGCACGCACATATACATACACATACATCATCGTAAAAAATGCGATTTTTAGCATGATTCCAATACCTCTTTAAGCGAGAGGTCTTGATCTAAAGTGAACACGAATTAAACACCCATATTTAATAAATTTAAAGACCGAGCAATATTTAACACCTTAATAAACGATAATCAATATTTAGTAGGTGGCTATATTTAAGTGTTATATCGTCATTTGTTATTTGTTGTAAACAAATATGAAAGACAGAGGGTTCAAACTTTTTTTAAATACAACGCTTTTTTGGTGTTCTTTTACGAAAATATACAAATAAGTTTTAAAACTTATGTTTTAGAGAAAATCCTCGTTGTAAACCCATTGAAAGCACAAGATCAGCATGAACACATTTTCTCATCGGTTTTGCAAACTTCATTTTAAATCTCCTTTCATAAGTTGAGTGAAAATATAATGCTTCAAGCATTTTTTCATGTATTTGTTTTGTTGTTTAACAAACTTCAGCGTGAAGTTACATGCTTCAATAAATAATTGAGTTGAATTCGTGTCAGGTTTCGAAGTTCGAGCAGGGCACCATTAAAGCATGATCGAGTTGCTGTCAGTTCGCAAGAGAAAAGAGATTATTCACAGTTTAAAATGTTTAATTCCTCCCGTAAAATATGATCGCTTTGTTTCTATTATTGTAAGTGCACTTGGGAAGTGAAAAATACCCGAGTTAAAGCTATATTTCTCGTTTTTTCGCAGGTATTATACAGAATATGGTAATTTGTCTTATGTCACATTTATACCGAAGGAGGAAACCGTACACATGGCACTCAAATTATACGCGTCTATTTGTCTTTGTCTTCCTTATCAAGTTATAAATATATCATATTCGGGTGGTCTCTGCGAACGGCTTTCGCCGAAAAAGAAACAAATGTCGACAGTGCAACCACACATCATTTCGCATGGGCTCGTAAAATTCTCTCTTCCTTCATAAAAAGACATAACTCATCTGGGTTCCTGAGTTTACACTAAATTAGCCCAGCAGCAATAAGAAAAATTGTAAATTTCGTTGTAAAACTATTTATTAGAAAAGGACTATTAGACGGGGTGGAATTATTAAAAATGAAACACACTATATTTGTACCTTCCGTCACCTTTAGGTAAAGATGGTACGTCTGGTCAAAAAATTCGATGGTGAGTTTCAAAATAATAAGAACATTTTGGGCTCCTACAATACGTGTGTGAGTGTGTGTGTATGTGTATGTGTGTGTGTGTGAGTGTGTGTGTATGTGTATGTGTGTGTGTGTGTGTGTGTGTGTGTGTGTGTGTGTGTGTGTGACAAAAGTTTCGGATCGCATAACTTCAATACCACGATCCCAAAAAAAAATTTTTTTCGTATTCCTCAAATTTACCTACAAAAGAACAGGTGGTTAAGGGAAGTACCCTCATTAGAAGTTTTTAACAGTTTTTCTTGTGTGTGTGTGTGTGTGTGTGTGTGTGTGTGTGTGTGTGTGTATATACTATAATTCCAAAAATTACATTTTTGTCGTATTACTCACTTTTACATCCAAATGAAGATTTGATTAGATTTTGGTTAGACTTTATCATCCCGTAGTTTAAATTGAAGCTCATAACTGTTTTTCTTAAAAAAAAATCTGATGTCGCCAGCACGTTACCTTCTGTCAATCCTGTGTGCAAATTCCATACATAAATTTTCTTGCAAAATATTTTAAAGTTCCAGTAAAATTATTTCATAAACAAACTATGTAAATTTCACTTAACATTGATATCTTCTTCGTCTTTGGCTTTTCTCATTCGTTAGGGGTCGCTATTTTTTATTTTCTTCCTCCATTCATTTCTGTTTTGCATGTCGTCCTTTTCTCTCAAGTCTTCCGTAATACAGTCCTTCCATCTTATCTTTGGTCTTCCTCTATTTCTTCAACCTTCTATTACTAAGGTATTCATTATTCTTCCAATATATTCTTTATCTCTCCTCATGACATGTTCAAACCAGTGTAATCGTCTCTCTCGTATCTTGGTAGAAACTTCTAACACTAGAGTTATTTGCCTTATTCTTTCATTCCTTATCTATCTCAACATCTTCATCTTTGCCACATTCATTTTCTTTTCATTCATATTGACATATGTCAATTTGAATTATCTGAATATATTAGTAGTTTCCATGGTTAATTTAATATCTTTATAATTATTTAACTCTATATACACATATATTAAATATGAAGTATAAAATGCAATCGAATCGTTCTGAGAATAACATATTCTGTAAGTTATAATAACATTATACGTCAATAAATGATATTTAACTGCGTTTTTTCAATAAAAACTGTTAAAAGTTGCAATTGAGGGTACTTCCGGTTGACCAATTATAACCAAAATCTAATTAAAGCTGCATATGGATCTAAACTTGAGGATTACGAAAAAATGATATTTTTTGGAATCGTGGTGTTGAAGTTATGCGATCCGAAACTTTCGTCACACACACACACACAGACACACATTTATACATACAGACATCATCGTAAAAATGGTAAAATCGTATTATATGCTTATTGACTAAAAACTCATCATTGAATAATTCGACCAAAGACAATACCTTCCTTACCTAAACGTGACGTTATAAAAATTAAAGAATATTTCATTCTCTATACGATTTGATTACATTATTTTCCTTATATTCAACAGATGTAGACATAACTACATAAGCTGTTGATATATTCAAATAATTCTAATTAATATACGTCAGTGTCAAGTGCAATTTACAAGGTATGTTCATAAGACGAGGAAAGATGGATAAGGAATGTTTCTATAAAGATACATGAGAAACAGAGGAAGACCACAGAGAAGATGGAAGGACCGTATTGCGGAAGGCTTGAATGAGGATGACACAAAATAGAAATGAATGGAAGAAGAAGATCAAGAATAGCGACCCATAACGAATAGGAAAAGCTAAAGAATAAATTCATATTATACGTATAATTTTACTGGAAATATATAATCTTTTCCTAGGCACTATCTGTATGGAATTTGTACAAAATACATAGGCATTGACGGAAGGTAATGTTCTGAACACATCCGATTTTTTTAAATGCAAGTGTAAGTCATCCTGTATGGCTGGCTGGAAGAACAGCCTTCGGCTGATCCTCGCCTTTCTCATTGGATCAATAAATATTATTATTATTATTTGATTTCCTTTACTTCTCAGAAACAATTAATACATTGTTATTATTAATTTAATAAAAATAACTTTGTTGTTATAACTTATTTGTAGAAGGATTATACATTGCTGCTCATTAACATTGACAAAACTAATTAAACTTCTAATTAATAATTTAGACCTTACTGTTTCCTACATTCATTTCCTGGAAATGTTTTCCTCCTCAACAGAATGTTATTTGTTAACATTATCTTCGTTAGTCAAATATTTTGAAATTTGTGTTGAAAAGTTTTCGTTATTCGTGATTGTTTGCAATTTTTCCGAACAAAAAACAAAACTTGTTTACAACACATCGACCTGAACTTTGTTTTTTCTACTTTGCTCCGCCAACATTCCAAATTAAAAATTAAGGAGGACTGTCAGCAAAGTTGGAGAACTCGGACACAAATTACAAACGTTATATTTTTCGAATGTAATCAGGACTCGGATAAATGCTGACACGAGAACTGTAATTTATGAAAAATAAAATATGACTAGAAATTCATCATTCATTTTCATTGTTGCACTTTTTGAATTGGATGTTTTCGCAACTAAATTTTTATTATTTCCTGTTTTTTACCTTCCGTCACCTTTAGGTAAGGAAGGTATTGTCTTTGGTCAAAAAATTCAATGATGAGTTTTTAGTGAATAAGCATTTTTAGTGTCCCTATAATACGATTTTACCATTTTTACGATGATGTCTGTATGTATGTGTTGCTGTGTGTCTGTGTGTCTGTGTGTCCGTGTGTGTGTCTGTGTGTGTGACAAAAGTTCCGGATCCCATAAGTTCAATACCACGATTCCGAAAATTATAATTTTTTCGTATTCCTCAAGTTTACATCCAGAAGAACAAGTGATTAGATTTTGGTTATAATTGGTGAACCGGAAGTAGCCTCATTTGAAGATTTAACAGTTAAATTTGATTTATTGACATTTAACGTTATTATAACTTAAAGAACATATTATTTTCTATACGATTTGATTACATTTTATACTTTATATTCAATAGATACAGAGTTAAAGAATTTTAAAGAAATTAAATTTTATAATTCAGCCAGCTATGCTAAACATGGAAACTACTAATATATTCATATAATTCAAATTGACAGATGTCAGTATAAATAAAAAGTAAATTAATGTGGCAGAGATGAATTGGGGAAGACACGGAAAGATACGGTAAAGAAATAACTCTAGTTTACAAGTTTCTAGAAAGATACAAGAGAGATGATTACATTGGTTTGAAAATGTCATGAGGAGAAATGAAGAATATATTGAATAGCTTAGTATTAGAAGGTTGAAGTAACAGAGGAAGACCAAAGATAAGATGAAAGGACTGTACTGCGGAAGACTTGAGAGAAAAGGAACTGAATGAGACCGACATGCAAAACAGAAATGAGTGGAAGAAGAAAATAAAAAATAGCGACCCCTAACGAATGGGAAAAGCTAAAGAAGAAGGAGATTTTAGTGTCAAGTGCAATGTGCATGTTTGTTTATGAAATAATTTGAATCTTTTGCAAGAAAATTTATGTATGGAATTTATACATAATACACAGGATTGACAGAAGGTATTGTGCTGGCCACAACAGATTTTTTGATAATGGTTTAGCATATTTAATGATATATGATAATATATTTTGTTATCATCAATCAACATTTTATGTAAAATTTCTAAAATCTTGTTAGAGAAAGTATAGTCTACAACACGTTTGGAATGGCATAATCCACACTCGCAAATCGTAGTCCTAGCCTTCGGCTCGGGCCACAAACTATTTTCTCGTGTGGAATATAGGCCGTTCCATTACTTGTTGTAGAATATACTACTCCGCATGAATTTCCTTTCAAATTTCCGTGTCCAATTTTCCATTTCTTCTCCTTCTGCAATTTTGTGCAGCTATAACAATTAACTCTTATCTTCTACAATAACATTAAAAATATATATAAATTCTGCTATCTTCGTTCACCCACGTCACCATTTACAGCTAGGCTTTCTGGCGGCAGAGGCGTCGAACTGGGGCACTGTGGAGGGGGCAGATAACGATCAGTTAAGAGAATCAGAGACCGCAGCTTTTGATACCAAATCATTACGCCTTTGGCATTTTCACCGACAGATCGAACCAAGGAAAATAGATTGGGTTCTCCGTGATAAATTGGTGGAAGAAGTGATTGATCAAACAGTTGAAGGAGTACATATGTATTTGTAGGAGAATGAGAGTTTTGCCGTAGGTGTTGTTTTATTGTTTTTTTTCATTGTTTTCTGTGGCGCAAAAGTTCAAATAGGATCTAGAGTTGCATACATATTGTAACGTTTATTTATTTGGGTGAAACAATATTTACATGTCTTGCGTATCTAGAGAAACAGAAACTTCATGAATTTTATTTTTAGATTATTTTCTTATTAGATACTATCTCTTCATCCACCTTTTCGTTTAAATACGCGTGTTGCGGATAAAATTCCGTTTGGTATTAAAAGCTTAATTAAAACTGCGTTATCAGTTTCTGCCTTCCTTTGCAGATAATTCATATTACTGCAATACTATACGCATAGCAGATAGATAGATTCAATTAAAAATATGATAAATCCTATAAAATATGGCTTAATGCAAGAACAACCAATTTCAATTACTGATAAAGATGAAAATAGTTTATTGTAATTAACTAAAAAAATCTATTGTAGCCAGCACAATACCTCTCGCCACTTCCGTTTTGGGTTACATAAGTAATAGGGCGCGAGCAATCATGTGACATTGTTGGCCTTGACAAGCAGATATAGGGGCCCGTGTCAGAATGACAATTCGTAATTATGTAGATGTAGAATGTTATAATTTTTCATTAAAAATTTAAAGATTTTCTAAATTCACGTAGTTAATTTTGTTACCAGAAGTGTGGAATTGACTTGTTGAAGAAAATAAACCACATGGAATTGGAAAGTCTACATTTAGAATGAAAAACTATGATATTTGACATCTATGCACATAATTAATAGCTATCATTTTGATACGCGCACCCATATCTGCTTGTCAAGGCCAGCAAAGTCGCATAACTGCTCGCGCCCTAATGTATTTAACAGTTCTTATATATCTACACTCTACATCAAAAATTCTACTTATACCTATTTTTTATATTTATATTTTTTAATTTGTCCTGCTCTTCTAATTTTTCCAATTCATTGTCGGGATTGTCAGTATTTTTGAAGGGTACATGTAATATACCTATAATTTTAAATATTTAACTATTACAATACAATAAGAAATAATATAATGTATGTACTTCCCAGAAAAAAAATTCAGTAGTGTCTCTGGATTTTTGACACTGACATTTATCTGCCATTTATAAACATTTTCATTTTGCAATTGGTTTCCATGACATTATTTGGGCTGTGAGATTTATTACAACAGATTATTTTACATATATATTTTTATCTCTAAATCTATTAAAGATATAATAGAATTTTTATATGTATCAGAGAATTTAATGTTCTTTAATACTTTAGTACTACTACAAAAATTCAAAAAATAATATTTAGCAGATTTTTTTTTGAGAATCTGGTACTTCGGGTTGTCCAATTATTACCAGTAATCATGGGCGTACGCAGGGTGGGGCAAGATGGGGCAGTTGCCCCCCCCCCCCCTAAAGTTTCCATATAAAAAGTAAAATGAAAAATTTACTGTATATATGTATATAAAAATAAAAGTATTATACATTATATATTGCACATGTATCATACATACGTAAAATACTGTATAAAAATATAATATACGTGTATGAAATGATATAATATGATCAATACTAAATATTTTTAATCTGCTCAAAGGGAATAATACGTTTTATACAGTATGAAATGTATAATACATGTGTATTATACAGGTATAATAAGATACAGCATTTTTTTTAAAAGATGTCCGATCAAGGTCATCTCTATCATGACCGAATTAATAAATTGGGATACATTTATTTCTTTCATTTACATAACACGAAGCGTGTGCGATAAGGATGGATACAATACGCTTGTCTTTCAAAAATTAATATTGTTTCGACTAAGTTAGGGCATTCCATTTTAAAACGATGCTCGTTGTTGACATTAGTTTCGCTGTAACGCAAGTTTATTTATTAATTCAGATATATTACCTTGATTCAAAGCCATACGAACAACTTTATTTTCTATCAGTGTCACTGACACTAACAGAGTGTCAGTATCATATTTTTCACATTTTTGGTTTCACATGTATTAGTCCATTTCCGTTTTGAATTTTGAATGCTTTTGCATTAACATATATTGCTATAATAATAAAATAACAGTAGTATCTTATGGACCCACATAAATACTAAGTGAACGACACTGACACTACTGTATTTATCGGAATAGGCGGAGCTAAAATCCTAATTCATCCAATTTGTTGATCGGACATCTTTAAAAAAATTACAGTACATTTTATAATAACCAAGAACATATACTTTTATACGTATAGAGGTAGAAGTGACACAAAGATTTTCTGAAAATCCACTACGGTTAATATTTTAGAAAGTTTAAATTCACTAAATATATTATTAATTTTTATTTGTTCTTTTTTAAATAAAATGATTATCTTTGGTATTTACTTTAAATAAACCTTTACCTTTAACAAAAGCATTTTAAACATAATTTCTTCTTGCCCCCCCCCCCCTGAAGAAATTCCTGCGTACGCCCATGCCAGTAATGTTGTATTGAGAAATACGTAGTTCCTTCCAACAACCCCACACACAGACATCATAGTAAAAATATTAAAATCGGGTTGTAGGGACCTTAAAACGTGTTTATGAATCTAATATCTCTCTTAGCGAGAGAACAACTGAAATCGGCATCCATTGAGTCAGTGTGATTTTATAAAACAATAAAATACTTATTGCAATAACAACCAATGTGACATGTCAGTAAAATCTTGAAGAGCTTTAGTGATGTAGACAGTTTAATCACAAAATTAATTACATTTATAATCAAGATTAATAGTGCACAATACCAAGTTTCAGGGAAGGGAACACTTGCTATTATTAACAGTTTTTAATTGATTTTATCCCTTATATCTAAAATGTATAAAGTTTTGTCATTGTTTGTTTTTTATTAAGCCACTGAACCAATGCAACACCGTAAAAAAAACTTCATATCATAAAGTTTTACACAGTTTTTGTTATAATTAGCGATGTATACTTTGTAAAACTATTATAATGATGTAGTTAGTTAGTTAGTTTCCTTTGTGGGTCTACCTTTATTATCTATTATAACAATCATGGCATCAGAGATGAAAAAGGCTTATATTTATATAATTACATGCAAAATTTGCGGAATTTAACTTCCCTACTTATGTTAAACCATGGGCGAAATATGAAAGCGTAAACGGTAAAGCGTAGTGCTCATGTTTTGCAACATACACAAGTAAAATATCATGGACTACGTTTATCTAGCAGTTGCAAAACGCGCTTAAAAACCTGGCGACTTAAATCTATCTCTTAACACCAGTTTGTTTGTCGTATGTATTAAAGTAATTTAAGGTATTTTCTGAATTTGCCGAATTTTTATTGATAGGAATATAGAATCTCATCCAAATCTTGACGAAAGTGGAAATGATAGTCGATGTCCTTTAGAAAAAGAAAATTTTTGGCATGACATGACGGTTGTGAACAACATATATTTAATTGCTGTGTAAATTTGAATTATTGACATGGCATTTACATAACATGATTTGAGTTATGTGGCCCTACCTTAACTTTTTTTGCTTCTGTGTCATGTCAAAATGATTACATAATTAATTTATCTCTGGAATCACATATTTTACCTGATTGGAAAAGGACAATAATTTGTCTTATACATAAAAAAATCTGTTGTGGCCAGCACAATACTTCTCGCCACTTCCGTTTTTGGTTACATAAGTATAGGGCGTGAGCAGTCATGTAGCATTGTTGGCCTTGACAAGCAGATATGGAGGCCCGTGTCAGAATGATAGCTAGTAATTATGTACATAGATTTGCGTAGTTAATTTGCCACCAGGAGTGTGGAATTTACTTTTCGAGGAAAATTGGAAAATCACTAAATTTAGAATGAAAAATTATGATATTTGACATCTATGTACATAATTACTAGCTATCATTCTGACACGGACCCTATATCTGTTTGTCAAGGCCAACAAAGAGACATGACTGCTCGCCCCCCTATTGTATTTACCATTTCCTGTACACTCTACACCAAAAATTCTACTTATATCTATTCTTTATAATTAGATTTTTTAATTTAATTCATTCTATGAAGAAATTTTGTCCTCTTCTAATTTTTCGATTTTTTTCCAAATCATTGTCAGGATTGACATTATTTCTGAAGGGTATATGTAATATACCTATAATTTTAAATATTTAACTATTAGTACAAGAAGAAATAATATAATGTATGTACTTCCCAGAAAAAACCTTCCATAACATTATTTGGGCTGTGAGATTTATTACAACACGTTATTATATAACTTATATTTCTTTATCTCTAAATCTATAAAAGATATAAAATATTTATATGTATCAGATAGAGAATTTACTTTCGATTGTTCAATTATTACCAAAACCTTTTCAGCTCTTCCCAGTAATGTACGATTGAGAAATGCATAGTTAAACAGATATTAAGTATTATAATTTTTGAGAAATCGTCCTTCCAACCGACTAACATACACACATACAACCACACACACAGACATCATCATAAAAATATTAAAATCGTATTGTAGGGACCTTAAAACGTGCGTTATCATTAAAATCTGGATATGCGATTTTTAGCATGAATCTAATACCTCTCTTAGCGAGAGGTAAAAAGGAAAACATCTTGATTTGAAATTTTATGTAGACAATATTGCAAAACGAGAATAAATTCTTATTTAGCACAAAGTATCCATTTGCAACTCAGCTGGTTGTTAAAAGTTATGTTTTGTTAAGCATCAAAATGTGGCATATTCTTCTCTCCACTTTTTCAAAGTTTTAAACTTAAATTCAGCAACTTTCTACATATATCATCTCATTTTACGAGGTACTAAATATGTATTACCAACCTGAAAATTTTACGGAGATAACAAGCATTTGAATAAGACAAACATTTGCAATATTTTGTAGGATTTAAAAACACAAAAAGGCTTTAACATGGTGTACATGTTTCTCTTGAGGGAATTTTTAAATGAAGCTACATATATTAAATGAATGTGTGGACGAACCCTGAAAGCATTTTGAAAAAGGTACACGATTCCAGATTAAAGTACGCATGTAATAAATGTTTAGCAAAAATTTAAAAAAAATCTTATGATAAGTATTTTTAATATTGTGAAACTTACAATGTAAATAGTTAATAGTATACTAGGGTTGAAAGTAAGATACTTTCAACTATAACTAAATGTACCTAAATAATAATATTTAAATATTTAAATTTAAAACACTTGGCACATTTCACATGATTTCAGTCTCTGAATCATTTATCAGAGACTGGCCCACTCAACCAGAACCCCAGACGTGTTTAGCTCTTATTGGAGCTCATCAGTGTTGTACACTGAAGCCTCTCTCTAGGAGGCACTGAGAAGGTTGAGCGGACGGATGATTAACATCCCACAAAGATATTAAACCTGCAGAAGTAACTAACCAAATGTAAAGCCATCTATCAATAATAATAAAAACTGTACAACGTACAATTATGCGACACTTGGTGAAACTGTTCTAAATAATATGTGCGTTTAGTTATTTCTTTCGGTGCATTTGGAGCTGTCAATGTCATTCCAGATGTCTACTAAGCATAAAAAGCATGATTTTTCTCCTTAAAGTCTAACTACATATTTATTTATGTACTCGATACTGTGTTCGAAATAAGATTATACTTTATGCTCCGTAAATTCAAAATGAAATTGATCGTTCTGTGTGAGTACATAGAACAAAATAATCAAACGCACCTATAAGTGAATATACGAAGGTAGATATATTCGAATAAACAAAGGTTCGTATATTCGTTCACCATGGTTACTTAATAATAACTGCTGAAATACGTGGTAACTAAGGAAAATCACGCATTTTACAAGGTAATGAATGATATAGTCATAAATATTTTATAGATTTTATAATATTTGAAATTATATATGTAGCTAACTACTGATTTTATAAATAAATATTTATTTTATTAAGTGTTTGAGTATCTGTACGTTTATGAATATAAATTAAAATATTAAAATTTATCAGTCAACACATATTAATAACAATATACTAAAACAGAATAATTAGTAGCAAACAACTTACATTATCTGCATCTTCATCAATTTCAGGTTAACATTGCACTATTTTTAATTGTTACTAGCACTAATAATTAACGTTACAATATATTTACACTTAACATACACTTAAAACACTATTAATAACAATAGAAATAGTTAATAATATTTAGACACATTGCAAATGTTGTTTACACCGATAGAGATACCGATAAACTAAAACTGAACACGATTCAATACTGCAATAAACGAACAGACCTGTTAGAACAAAAATGCCGCCTAGTACAAGCTTTTAAGTTGTGTGTATTGTTTTATAGATATGATTTTTTATAAATTGCTTCCATTATAGTGAGATTTCGACTAATTATTATGACCTAATCTCTAATCCATACCACAGTCGAGAAATTTCCCTCAAGTAAATATCAATGCTCAACGTTTTCTTAATACTTCGTTAATATTTCGTTTAACAATAATGAATGTGAAATTTGTTAATCAATTTCCAGGTCATAATGAAAATGAAAGTTAATAAACTGAACCAGCCAATTTGAAATATAATTCCATTTGATATTGATAGTCCAACGAACATTGACAAAACCTCACATTTACGTCTACCATAAATGAAGAATGACAGCTGATGTATGAGTCCTGCATGTATTTTGCGTCCAAATGTTGGAAAATCCTATATAAACAATAGTTGTTTGCCCGCAATAAACAGTTTGTTATAATCCGCACAATATGGATTCCTGTTATGAAAAATTGCACAACATTTTTTGTTATTAAGCTTATTTGTCTGTTTATCTTCTAAAAAAAATTATTAAAGTATGCAACAAAATTTTTGGCAAAAAATCTATTGCTCAATTACTTTGTCTATCAAATGACTTCATTTCTCATCAATGAAAATAAAAATGCATTTCTGTTATTCTTTCCCCTACGTATTGTTAATAAGTTCACGATGTTGTAATCATTACGGAAAGTAATAAGCTCCAGTTTTAAACAAAACTGACGATATATTTCATATAAAATTAAATATATGTCCATTGAAAAATATGTTTTCTCATTATTAAAAAATCTGTTGTGGCCAGCACAATACCTCCCGCCATTTTCATTTTATGTTGCATAGGGCGCAAGCAGTTACAGTAAAAATTTTGAAACATGTCCGTTCAAGGTCATTTGTATCATGAACGAATTAACAAACTGGCATACATTTATCTCCCTCCTTTACAAAGTCTATAAGCGTGTGCGATAAGGATGGATATAACACGCTTGTCTTTCAAAAATTCATATTGTTTCGACTTAGCTAGGACATTCCATTTTAAAACGATGCTCCTTGTTTATAATACTTTCGCTGTAACGTAAGTTTATTTATTAATTCAGATACATTACCTTAATTCATAGCCGTACGAATAACGTTATTTTCTGTCAGAGTCACTGACATTAACATTGTGTCAGTATCTTATTTTTCACATATTTGGTTTTACATTTGCTAATAAACTTAGCAGTTGACTTATTTTTGAATTTTAAATGCTTTTATTGCAACATATATTTTTATAATAATAAAATAACAGTAGTATCTTATGTACCCTCATAAAAACTAAGCAAACGACACTACTGAATTTGTCATAATGCGCGGAGCAAAAATCTGAATTCATACAATTCGTAAACGACCTTGATCGGACATCTTTCAAAAATTTTACTGTATGTGAATTTGTCGGCCTTGGCACGCAGATATGAGGACCCGTGTCTGATTCACAGCTAGTAATGTACACAGGTGTCAAGTATCATAAGTTTATTGCCGCGTATTGTTCATTGGATATACGAACAACTTTATATTTATTTTGCCTTTTATTGTTTATTTACTTGCATCAAAAGAAATTTTCTGTCACATAAGATTAATTTCTTAAAGTCAGTTTTTTTTGTTTTCTTGTATTAAAATAGGTATAACTTCGCATTTGTATAAAAAAAATGTACAGTATACTGTATTCCTATATCATCGTATAAAAAGATATTATCATCTTCATCTCTTAATTCAATTTTTACATCTTTCCTATTTCCTTGCAACTTGCAAGCTGCACGAGATAAATCGAGAGATAAATTATAGACAGTAATGAATTATCGATCGTGAATAAATTCCATGTTTGTTCAAAAATAATCTATTTGATATATTCTATTTCAATAAGCAGCAAAATAAAAACTTTCGCACAGTATTCCATATGCAAATGTGCAAATGGAAATGGCGGGTAGTTTATGGAGCATGAAAGGTACATTTCTATAAAAGTTACAACGCGTAACGTGAACCCAAACAAACCCAAGACAAATAAAAAGGTAATCCACTTCAAAAGAAACCAAACAAAATATATCAGCATCTAAGATGTTTTATCGGGAAATCGAACGGGTCAACATGTGAACAATTCCAATCCTTTCAATTACTTCCTAATACGAATCTGTAGCGAGGTTGCAGAGGATAATCTCCACACAACGGAAACGCACAGAGGACTTCCCAAAATGTCCCGGCCTAATTTCACCCGTGGCCGTGTACATGAGTGTCTGGTCGCGAATCTGGAGACCCGGGTTCGATCCCGACCGACGCCAAAATTACATTGAATTTAATGGCACAAAATTGACCCCTGTGGTGCGCTCTCCACGCTAGCTATGAGTGCCAGTAAAATTTTTGGAATATGTCCGATCAAGGGCACCTGTATCACGAACGAATTAACAAATAGGCATACATTTATCTCTTTCTTTTGCAAAGGCTGTAAGAGTGTGTGATAAGGATGGATATAACACGCTTATCTTTCAAAAATTCATACAGTTTCGACTAAGTTAGGACATTCCATTTATAAACGATGTTCGTTGTTGATAATACTTTCGCTGTAACGTAAGTTTATTTATTAATTCAGATACATTACCTGGATTCATAGCCGTATGTATAACGTTATATTCTGTCAGAGTCACTGACACTGACATTGTGTCAGTATCTTATTTTTAACATATTTGGTTTTACATTTGCTTATAAACTTACTAGTTGACTTATTTTTGAATTTTGAATGCTTTTACTGTAATATATATTTTTATAATAATAAAATAACAGTAGTATCTTACGTACCCTCATAAAAACTAAGCAAACGACACTACTGAATTTGTCATGATGGACGGAGCAAAAATCTGAATTCATACAATTCGTAGACAACCTTGATCGGACATCTTTCAAAAATTTTACTGTAAGCGCCCACACGATACAAATATTCCATCATTACCGATATCTGTGTATAATGCACATATTTATTTATTTATTTTATTTAAGAAATTAATCTGAACTAGAGAAATATTTATCTAAACGTAAATAACGAGCACTTCTTAGATTCACTTCCAAGTAATGAATCGATCAATTTGAAAACAAGTCAACACTATTTTCTGAAATTTTACGGAAGAAGCATAAAATAATAATAAGTTTTCTTTTTACCTTCCGTCACCTAAGGTAAGGAAGATAAAAAAATGTAAATGCTGTGTAGTGCCCCGGTATAGGAAATAGTAATCTCTTCAGGGTGATGTGTGTGTGTCAGTGTAATTATTTTTATTCAGTTGAGAATTAGACAGGATCTTGTATTCTCGGTTATTGACGCCTTCGAGTTTTCACTTAGTTGAACAGAGATGGCTTTCTGCCCGAGTTTTGAAATAGCGCTCTATAGCAACTAACCATGTTGGAAGTATGTGTACCTACCGACAGAGGGAAACCGGAGTACCCAGAGAAAAACCCTCCTTCCGTGTGGTATTCATAGCATATAAAGTCTGGAACGATGGGGAATCGATCCGACGACCTTAGTGATGCCGGTCGAGCAGCATAGCCACAAGAACACCACGTCGGCTAACGAAGGTATTGTCTTTGGTCAAAAAATTCAAATTTTAGTGCATAAGCACGTTTTAGGGTCCATATAATACGATGATGTCTGTACGTATTTATGTGTGTCCCTGTGTGTGTGTGACGAAAATTTCGGATCGCATAACTTCAATACCACAATTCCAAAAATCATAAATTTATAATTGGCCAACCGGAAGTACCCTCATTTGAAGATTTTAACAGTTTTTCTTGAAAAAACAGTTAAATATCATTTATTGACATTTAACGTTATTATAACTTAAAGAATATGTTATTCTCTATACGATTTGATTGCATTTTATACTTTATATTCAATAGATATAGAGTTAAAGAATTATAAACATATTAACTTTCATAAATCAGCCAGCTATGCTAACCATGAAAACTGCTAATATATTCAGATATGTATCAATGAAAAGTAATTGAATGTCGCAGAGATGAGGATGTTGAGATAGATGTTGAGGAAGAAGTTTGTAGAAAGGTATAAGAGAGACATTTACATTGGTTTGAATATGTCATGAGGAGAGATGAAGAATATATTGGAAAAATAAATAGCTTAGTAATAGAAGAGAAGGCCGAAAATAAGATGAAAGGACTGTACTGCGAATGACTTCAGAGAATTGAATGAGAACGGCACGCAAAACAGAAATGAGTGGAAGAAGAAAATAAAAGAAGAAGAAGATGTCAGTGTCAAGTGCAATTTGCATAGTTTATGAAATAATTTTAGCGGAAATTTTGAATCTTTTGTAAGAACATTTATGTATGAATTTTATACATAATACACAGGATTGACGGAAGGTATTGTGCTGGCCACATTGTTGATGTCGTCTGGCAAAATCTATTGATAGGCCATAGATTTTGGAGTTCCTAAGAGACATAAAACATCATAGAAGCTCAAAATAAAATTAAAACGAAGTTCTAAAAAATAAGAAGAGGAAGTAGAGAAAAAATTATTAATTATTAGTAATTGTTTTCTAAAGAATAGTTGAAATTGGTTTGAGTTAACACGGTTCATTTTGATCACCTCCTTCAACAAAAAGAGCATTGAGAGAGAAGGACACAGCATGGAAAACATGTAATGCGGAGACTGTAAACCCGAGACCGATGCTCCTATGCCATGCCAGACTGAGTATCTCTATATGTCGAACACCACTTCGTCGTGCGCTCTCACGTTCCAAATACATTGCGCCAAAACGTGCACATACCATCGTTTCACTGAAATATTACTGTGAAGTTATAGCAGATATTTTAGTCTATATTTCAGTTCAGTTCGGACTGCCCTAAAGAAATAACTGTGATTTCTGGAATTGTTTCAAAATGCAATACATTTATCATCCGAAATAAGTTTAATTTTTTTTACACTCTACTGGAAAAACTAAGAGTTCGTGTTTTCGCACTACTCAATCAGTAGATTAGATCACTTTTTCTCTTATTACCAGATAAAACAGGTTTAGGAATTTATCTAAAAATCACTTATCAAGATTTTACTGAATACTATTGAATATGAAGTATAAATTGTAATCAAATCGTATAGAGAATAATATATTCTTTAAGTTATAATAACGTTAAATGTCAATAAACCAAATTTAACTGTTAAATCTTCAAATGAAGCTACTTCCGCCAATTATAACCAAAATCTAATCAGTTGTTCTTCTGGATGTAAAGTTGAGGAATACGAAAAAATTATAATTTTTGGAATCGTGGTATTGAAGTTATGGGATCCGGAACTTTTGTCACACACACACAGACAAACAGACACACACACAAACATACATACAGAGATCATCGTAAAAATGGTAAAATCGTATTATAGGGAACCTAAAACATGCTTATTCAGTAAAAACTCATCATTGAATTTTTTGACCAATACTTTCCTTACCTAAAGGTGACGGAAGGTAAAAAAACAAATCTGCTCTTACCATGAAATTACAGATCTATAACGTATACAATTTTTTTGAAAAGTAACGAAAATATGCAAAAAAAAATATTGACCTCTGGAATGGAATGTATAGAATTGCCCACCATTCAATTAAATTTTTAAAATCCTGCATAACATTTTTTTACCTCTCGCTAAGAGAGGTATTGGATTCATGCTAAAAATCGCATATCCAGATTTTATTGAATAAGCACGTTTTAAGGTCCCTACAATCCGATTTTAACATTTTTACGATGATGTCTGTGTGTGTGTGTGTGTGTGTGTGTGTGTGTGTGTGTGTGGATGTATGTGTGTGTGTGTGTGTGTATGTATGTAGGATGTTGGAAGGACGATTACTCAAAAACTATAAGACTTTAAATTTGTTTAACTACGTATTTCCCAATCGGACATTCATGGGAAGATCTGAAAAGGTTTTGGTAACAATTGAACAACCGGAAGTAGAAGATTCTTGAAAAAAAATCTTCTAAATAATATTTTTTGAAATTTTTTCTTGATAATATTAAAGAAAAATAAATTTTCTTTTTGATACATTTAAATATTTTATAATATATTCTATAGATTTAGAGATAAAAGAAATATAATATGTAAAATAATCTGTTATAATAAATTTTACAGCCGAAAGAATGGCCATGGAAAATAGTTGAAAAATTTTTTTTTTTGTAACTGACAGATAAATGTCAGTGTCAGAAATCCGAAGACATTACTGAAGAGTTTTTCTGGGAAGTACATACATTATATTATTTCTTAATGTATTAATAGAATTGGAAACATTTCGAAAAATTAGAAGAGGACAAAATTTCTTCATCAAAAATGAATTTAAAATTAAACAATCTAAATATATATGGAATAGATATATGCGTAAGTAGAATTTTTGGTGTAGAGTATACAAGAAATGTTAAATACAATAGGGAGCGAGCAGTCATATGATTTTGTTGGCCTTGACAAGCAGATATGGAGGCCCATGTCAGAATGATAGCTAGTAATTATGTATAAATTTCTCATTCTAAATTTAGTGATTTTCCAATTCCATGTGGAGCAGAATTAAATGTTAAATACGTAAATTTAGAAAATCTTAAAATTTTTAATGAAAAATTCTAACATTTGACATCTATGTACATAATTACTAATTATCATTGTGAAACGGGCCCACACATCTGCTTGTGAAGCCCAAAAATGTAACATTACTGTTCGCGCCCTATACTTATGTAACCAAAAAAAGGAAGTGGCGAGAGGTATTGTGCTGGCCACAACAGATTTTTATATTTAAACTTTCATTTTGTTTTCTTTGTTTTAATACTATAAACCCAACTGCCGCTGGCAACGAATTCCACCCGCTTCCACTCATCTGCTCTTGTCTGCGTCTCGATCGGCCGATCTGTCATCTGTAATCCTGCCAGGGCGTCGCCCTGCGCTGAATGCCGCCTGGCGCGCTGAGTGCAGGAGCAAGCCACAAAGGAGCAGAAGTACAGCAGACAAGAGGACTGACTAGCGCACGAGTTGTGATTTGAAGGCAGTTCAGGCTAAGTGATGCTCTTGCTTCAACTTCATGATGCTTGATGCTTGATTAGCAGATAGCAGGAATGGATTTGGAATTTGAAGTTGAAGAGGATTAACGGAAAGAGAATGATGAGTGGATAAAAATGGCGTATTGTGAATGGATTTTGGTGATGGCGATTATAGGGGCTGTTCAACCGACGTTACTTCTAACCTTTTATATTTTTGGCTGCGCAGCGCCTATCAAAAATTTGTCAAGGGCCACATATAGAATTTAATATTTATTTATTACTAGAATATAACCTATATTACAAATGAATAGGTAAATTGCAATTCCGTACCTCCATACCCTAGCCCAATTACAGCTCAGGCTAGGGAATGGATATTTGTGTCACTATGTCATTTCATCTTCATCAACAAATAGCAAGAATACAGTGGTTACAAGATAAACTATCTCTTATTACCAAGCCGGATTTGGTCACCATGAAAGCGTAGCCAGTAATCATGAACTCTCAACCTAGGAGCGAAAAATGCCTGGGCCCAATTGCATGGAGTGGTACGGTAGTGGTCACAAACTAAAGCTCTATGTTTCTACTATAATAAATCTGTTGTGGCCAGCACAATACCTCTCGCCATCTCTGGCCTTGACATGCAGATATAGGGGCCCGTTTCAGAATGATAATTAATAATTATGTACATAGATGTCAAATGTCAGAATTTTACATTAAAAATTTCAAGAATTTTTAAATTCACGTAGCTACTTTTTCAGCAAGAGTGTGGAATTTACTTGTCGAGGAAAATAAATCACATGGAATTGGAAAATCACCAAATTTAGAATGAAAAGTTATCATATTTGATATCTATGTATATGTATATAATTACTAGCTATCATTCTGGTACGGGTCACCATATCTGCTTGTCAAGGCCAACAAAGTCACTGTTCGCGTCCTATCGTATTTAACATTTCTTGTATACCTACACTCTACACCAAAATTTTAAATTCATTCTATGAAGAAATTTTGTACTCTTCTAATTTTTCGAAATGTTTTCAATTCATTGTGGTAGTTTCAAATGGAACACACTGTGTACAGTAAAAATTTTGAAAGATGTCCGATCAAAGTCATCTGTATCATGAACGAATTAACAAATTGGCATATATTATCTTTTACAAAGGCTTTAAGCGTGTGCGAAAAGGATGGATATAACACGCTTGTCTTTCAAAAATTCATATTATTTCGACTAAGTTAAGACATTCCATTTTAAAACGATGCTCGTTAATGATAATACTTTCGGTGTAACGTAAGTTTATTAATTCAGATACATTACCTTGATTCATAGCCGTACGAGTAACGTTATTTTCTATCAGTGTCAATGTCACTGACATTGTGACAGTATCTTAATTTTCACCTATTTGGTTTTACATATGCTAATAAACTTACCAGTTGATTTATTTTTGAATTTTGAATGCTGTTATTGTAACATATATTTTTATAATAATAAAATAACAGTAGTATCTTATGTATCCTCATAAAAACTAAGCAAATGACACTACTGAATTTATCCGAATGGGCGGAGCAAAAATCTGAATTCATACAATTCGTACATAACCTTGATCGGACATCTTTCAAAAATTTTACTGTAAGCTCATTTAATCTCCCTTATTTATTGAACTACGAAAATTTTTGATAAGATACATCTTTCCTCTGAAAAGCACGATCTTGTAAATAAACTATTCCTCCTTAAAATTCCCTTTCCGTACTTGGTCTCATAAACTTGGAAACTTTCCGAAGTGGTAAATATTGATACATCATCAGATATTCCATTTTAATCCGCTTTGAAACCTTTAGCGTTTAGTTTTAAATTTTTGTTCGTTTTGAGATCGAGTTCGACATAATAAATCACCAAGTGTTTGGCAGGTGTCAGGATTGCGATAAGTCAAATCTCTTTCGATAGTTTTGGGAGTTTGTTTGTGGAGCGTGCGAGTTATATTATCTTTTTCTGTACATTTGATTCATTTTTCTGTTATTTTCCAGCTTCAAGTTTTCCGCTAACTGCTTATTTTTTGTCACGTTGTTTATAAAAGCGTATAATGTTGTTTTTGTTGGGTTAGGTTACCTGGGAATATATTACACAAAGACAATATTATTTCACTCAACGTTTTTACATTTTTTGGTTCTTTTATTTTGTTAAATGTACTCGTTTATTGATGTTAACTCGTTTTTAGGATAAAATAATACATGGTAGAGAAAAATAACTAGATAAATAGGAATTCTTGTTTATAATTACAAAATATGTACATTCAATAGTATCAATAATATTTCTTTATTTTTATTGCTCATGATGTTTTCTATTATTCATTTTATATCTTAATCATATCTACAATTATTAATTTTCCGTCATCCTGTGTATTATATACAAATTCCAAACATAAATTTTCTTGCAAAAGATCCTATATTTGCAGACATGTTTAATTCAATTCACGATTCCAAAAATTATAATTTTTTCGTATTCCTCAAGTTTACATCCAGAAGAACAAGTAATTAGATTTTGGTTATAATTGGTGAACCGGAAGTAGCCTCATTTGAAGATTTACCAGATAAATATAATTTATTGACATGTAACGTTATTATAACTTAAAGAATATATTATTCTCTATACGATGTGATTACATTTTATACTTCATATTCAATACATATAATGTTAAACAATTTTAAAGAAATTAAATTTTATAAATCAGCCAGCTATGCTAAACACAGAAACTACTAATATATTCATATAATTCAAATTGACATATGTCAGTATAAATAAAAAGTAAATTAATGTGGCAAAGATGAAGATGATGAAATAGATGTTGGGGAAGACACGGGAAAAATAGGTAAGGAAATAACTCTAGTGTTACAAGTTTCTAGAAAGATACAAGCGAGATGATTACATTGGTTTGAAAATGTCATGAGGAGAAATAAAGAATATATATTGGATGAAGAATGAATAGCTTAGTAACAGAAGGTTGAAGAAACAGACGAAGACCAAAGATAAGATGGCAGGACTGTATTGCGGAAGACTTGAGAGAAAAGGAACTGAATGAGAACGACACGTAAAACAGAAATAAGTGGAAGAAGAAAATAAAAAATAGCGACCCCTAACGAATGGGGAAAGCTAAAGAAGATGTTAGTGTCAAGTGCAATTTGCATAGCTTCTTTATGAAATAATTTTACTGGAAATTTAGAATCTTTGGCAAGAAAATTTATGTATGGAATTTATACATAATACACAGGATTGACGGAAGGTATTGTGTTGGCCAGAACAGATTTTTTTACCCCTTTTCTAACAACTTGTAAAATTGGAAAATGCTATTAAAAATGGTTCGTACGTTTAATGTTGTTTGTACATGAAATGTAATATAAGTAGGATTGGTTCTCCATTAAAGATGGTCTAAGACATTTTTGAAGAACATTGTTTCCTTAATAATTCTTCCACATATTTCTTAAATATATTTTTAACGGTTTAGAAAGTATAAACTAACTTGCTTTACTAAAATCGCCACTGTTTAATTATCTATTATTATAGGTTGTTTCGCAAGAAATAAAGGTTTTGATGCATCAACAGTTTCCAAATATTTTTTAATTCCTAAAATTCTGACATTAATTGATCAACATGACTTTAATTTAATTAAATAGAAGGCGGCAATGCTATGTCGTAGAACAAATCTCAGGTTTGCATATTATTAATAAAATTCAATTTGCAAATATATATCACAACGTCAGCTTTCCTTTTTTGTTGTACTCGTATTGACTTTTGATATCTAAAAGAATAAAAGAAATCTCATTTAATTGTCCTTCACATCCAACAAAGAACCCCCACATCACATAGTTTTATTTGTCGCAACTGGACAATGAAATGTATATCAGAGAATTCTGTTACTGTTTACAATGTGGACACAATAACCACTGGTATTTCCCCCAGTGAAAAACGTCCGTGTTCTCGCGAACAAGAGTCGGTCTCGTGTCGTGCTCGCCGAGATTGTCACGCTTGCAATTGTCAGTCCACGTGCGAGTCCTTTCTCGCTTGACCAGCCATACATCACCTAGCGCTGTCTCTGTCTAACACGCAGGAAGGACACAGGACACGGCTAATGTTGACTCCAGGATGGGGGAAATAGCCACAATGCTGAAAGTTCGAAAGGAAGAAAAGGGAATTGGATAGCGGAGTTGGTTTCGGTTAATGAGGTTTGATAGGCAGGAAATTGTAATTGCTTGTTATTTAGCTATATTACAAGAATCAAGTAATACTATTGGTTGACTTGTCATATCCACGCCAGCGATGCATTATTTTAATGAAAAATATGACAATGCATTATACTTTTAGCATAATTTTTGGTTATTACTCATGGGTGTCTCATTTTTACCTCTCGCTAAGAGAGATATTGGATTCATGCTAAAAATCACATATTCAGATTTCAATGAATAAGTACGTTTTAAGGTCCCTACAATCCGATTTTAATATTTTTACGATGATGTCTGCGTGTGTGTGTGCATGTGTGTGCGTGTATGTGCGGGTGGATGTTGGAAGGACAGTTCCTCAAAAACTATAAGACTTAAAACCTGTTTTACTACGTATTCCTCAATCTGACATTAATGGGAAGACCTGAAAAGGTTTTGGTAACAATTAAACTACCGGAATTAGTAGTATCTAAAAAAAAAATTAAATATTATTACCTCTCGCTAAGAGAGGTATTGGATTCATGCTAAAAATCGCTTATCCCGATTTTATTGAATAAGCACGTTTTAAGATCCTTACAATCCGATTTTAACGTTTTACGATGATGTGTGTGTGTGTGTGTGTGTGTGTGTGTGTGTGTGTGCACGCGTGCGTGTGTCTGTGTGTGTATGGATGTATGGTGTGTGTGTATGTGTGTATGTGTGTGAGACGTTGGAAAGACGATTACACAAAAACTATAAGACTTAATATTTGTTTAACTACGTATTTCCCAATCGGACATTAATGGGAAGAGCTAGAACAATTGGACAACCGGAAGTAGCAGATTCTTGAAAAAAAATCTTGTAAATACTATTTTTTTTAATATTTTTTTAGAAATATTAAAGACAATTAAATTCTCAATCTGATACATTTAATTTTTTTATTATATCTCGTACAGGTTTGGAGATATAGCATATAATAATATAAAATAATCTGTTGTAAAAAAATAATCTTGTTGCCTAAAAAACAGTTTAGATATTTAAATGTTTATAATTGACATATAAATGCAAAATGTCAAAAATCAGATTTTTCTGGGAGGTACGAGTACATTTAATATATATTATTGTATTATTAATTAAATATGTATTTAAATTATAGGTATGTTAATATTACATATATCCTTAAAAAATACCGCTAATACTGTCAATGAATTTGAAGAATTTTGAACATATTAGAAGAGTAGGACAAAATTCCTCATAGAACGAAAGAAGAGATACAATTTCAATTATTTGTGTGTACAAGAAATGTTAAGTTCGTTACTTATAGGGCGCAAGCAATCATGTGACTTTGTTGGCCTTGGTACGCAGATATGAGGATCCGTGTCAGAATGACGGCTAGTAGTTATTTACATAGATGTCACAATTATCATAATTTTTCATTCAAAATATTCTGATGTTTATTTGTCATCAATAGTATGGAAAATAGTCCATATGGATTTGAAAAATTATGTTTTAAATGAAAAATTATGATACTTGATACCTATGTAGGTACATTATTACTAGATGTCACACGGGTCCCCATGTCTGCTTGCCAAGGCCAACAAAGTCACATGACTACTCGCGCCCTATGCAACATAAAATGAAAATGGCGAGAGGTATTATGCTGGCCACAACAGATTTTTACCGTTTGAAATCCTATCTCTACATTTTGGGAACTCCTGTTTTGCATTAAACTATGGTTCAATTCCTTGCTATTCCCGAGGTTTGAAATATCCCGAGAGATTCTAACTGCGTAACACTCTATCTAAGGTAAGGAATGTTCGAGATGGGAATTATATACTGACGCAAGAGTGGCGTAGAGCCAATTTTTGTCAGCAACTTAATTAAGATTATTTAAAGCATTGTAAAATTGAAATATAAATAATATGCGCGTATTTGGCTGGAAAATATTTATGTTACTAACGAAAATACAGCCTAGACAAGTTTTAATTAAAAACTTGATAATAAAAAGAAGAGCTGTATACATAATTAAAAAAAGTTTGTATAAAATGTAGAACAATTTCGCAACAAACTATGAGAGAAGCAGATGGATTATTAAGTTTACGGCGCTTGGAAGACTGACATTACAAAAAAATAGTTTCATTAGTTTTACAATTAAAATATTAGCTATCATTCTGACACGGGCCCCCATATCTGCTTGTCAAGGCCAACAAAGTCACATGCTTGCTCGCGTCCTATTGTATTTAATATTTATTGTATACCTACACTCCACACCAAAAATTCTACTTACATCTATTCTTTATATTTAGATTTTTTAATTTTAAATTCATTCTATGAAGAAATTTTCTTCACTTCTAATTATTCTAAATTCATTGTGGGATTGACATTATTTTTATATAATTTTAATTATTTAACTATTAATACAATAAGAAATAATATAATGTATGTACTTCCCAGACAAATCTTCAGTAATGTCTTTGGATTTTTGACACTGACATTTATCTGTCAGTTACAAACAATTTAATTTTTCAATTGGTTTCCATGATATTATTTGGGCTGTGAGATTTATTAAAACAGACTATTATATACCTTATATTTCTTTATCTCTAAATCTATAAAAGATGTCTAATAAAATATAAAAAATATTTATATGTATCAGATAGAGAATTCTCTTATTTAATACAAGAAAAACAAAAATTTTCAAAAAATAATATTTAGAAGATTTTTTTTTAAGAATCTGTTACTGCCGGTTGTCCAATTATTACCAAAACCTTTTCAGCTCTTCCCAGTAATGTCCGAGGGAGAAATAAGTAGTTAAACAGATATAAAGTATTATAGTTTTTGAGAAATAGTCCTTACAACCTCCCCACATACACACATACACACACACACATACACACACACACACACACACACACACACACACACACACACACACACACACACACAGACACCATAGTAAAAATATTAAAGTTGTAGGGACCTTAAAAGGTGTTTTATAGCATGAATCTAATACCTCTCTTAGCGAGGGGTAAAAATTAGACAGATGTTGCAAACTTGTCCAAAACTACCGGCTGGAACAAAGCTACTGTATAACAAATTACTTGTCGATATCTTTACATCTCTTTCACCTCAGGCAAATATTTAAATTCCTTATCTAAACAATCGCTTTTCCTCTTTGGGGCATGCCGTTGTCTCCAAACAATCACTTGTATACTGAAGGACAAAACCAGCGACAGAATAGCAATTACATGAATCTGTGTGTGTGTGTGTGTGTGTGTGTGTGTGTGTGCTGATCCTGAGGACCTGCCCACAGCGCTTCTGGCGGCTGCTGGAGACACCTGTCGAACGCTTACGGTTCACGAATAGGGATCGGAGCGTTCATGATACGGGTTGAATATTGGATTATGTGTTTATTATTACAATACTAGAGATTATACAAGATGTAGAATAAATAGTAGGGACCAGGCGCAGTGTTTCCCAAGTTGTGGTCTGCGGACACCTAGGGGTCCGCAGCCGATTCCTTGGGGTTCGAAGGCTTTGTAGGAAAAGCGCCATATAGGCTATTAAAATGTATATTAAATTGCTTTTGCTTAAAAAATAATATATATTTTGATTTGGTGTAATATAAAATTCAATTCGACGGCCACGATCATTATTCTATATGCGCTTTTCTACAAATTCAAATCAAGAGGGGTTCGCCGTCAAATCTGGGGAAGAAAGAGATTCGTGGATCAACAAAGTTTGGGAAACACTGGATTACGGAATAGAAGTAATTGTGATTGGAAGAAGAAAAGAATAAACTGAAACTTTTTTTCTCAAAAAAATTACCTTGTCATTTATTGACATTTATCGTTATTATAACTTAAAGAATATACTATTCTCTATACGATTTGATTGCATTTTATACTTCAAATGCAATAGATATAGAGTTAAAGAATTATATAGATAAAGATTTCATAAAACAGCCAGCCAGTATCAATGAAAAGTAAATGATTGAGGATGTTGAGATAGATGTTGAGAAGACACGGTAAGATACGGTAATGAATGAAAAAAAAAGAAAAATAACTCTAATGTTACAAGTTTCTAATGAAGGAATGAATAGCTTAGTAATAGAAGGTTGAGGAGACTGAGGAAGACCAAAGATGGAAGAACTATATTGCGGAAGACTTGAGAGAAAAGAAACTGAATGAGAACACGCAATACAGAAATGAGTGGAAGAAGAAAATAAAAAATAACGACCCTAACGAATGGGAAAAGCCAAAGAAAAAGATGATATCAATGTCAAGTGCAACTTACATAGTTTGTTTATGAAATAATTTTCCTGGAAATTAGATAATCTTTGCAAGAAAATTGATGTATGGAATTTATACATAATACACAGGATTGACGGAAGGTATTGTGCTGGCCACATCAGATTTTTTTACTACAGTGTACCGAAGATCCACACCCACACATGTACACACATACACACACACACACACACACACACACACACACACACACATACATACACACACAATATCGATATGCGATTTTTAACATCCCTATATCTACCTTACCAAGTGTAGCGGGAGGTAAAAATAGCACAAAATTCCAGGAAATCGTGCAATGGTACAATAAGCTGAAAATATTTCGTCCACATTATTATAATATCTACGCAAAATATGTTACGAAGTATTAACAATAACCATTATTGTTACTTACTTACTTAATCTTAATGCCTTTCTACCCTTTTGGGTGTAAGGCTGGGTGTTAGGTACTTGGCTATTCTTCTGGTTTTCTTCTCCATATCTTCTTCCATTCTTCTCTGACTCTGGTTAAGGGTCTAGCTTCTTCCCACTTAACGCCCCTCTTTTCCAGTGCCCTTTTCACTTCTTCAATCCAGGTTTTACTTGGTCTTCCTCTATTTCTCGCTTTCGTTGTTCTTGCTTCGTAGATTTTTCTTGTTGTTCTTTCTTCCCCCATTCTTTGTATGTAACCCCACCATCTTAGTTGACCTTCTTCTATTATTGTTAGTTTACGAAAAATGAATTTCGTAAGATGTAAAACAAATGATATAGATTTGTTACTTGATACAGGTCATTTAGCGAGTCACAAATTAAATCATCTTTATGTAAATAGTTGTTGAAGTTTATATTTAGAAATAAATTTCATATCATTTTAACTTCAAAATACCAAATGTCATATTCTTTGTAGATACATAATAAATAGATACTTATTCTATAGATGCTATCCCTGCTGAATTCTTTGATAAAATAACAGACTAAAAATAGAAGAACCTGTATTTTCGTTGTGCTGTATCAAGTAAACCTTTGTAACACACTTCACGTGTATTATTTGTCTCTCATTTCAAACGATTCTGATCAAAAAACGATGACTTCCAACTGCACGTAAAAAGCGGATACATTATGTAATACTTATTGAGAATTCTCGGAAGCTCTTTAATGTTGTTCGTTTGATGTAACAAAGTAAAAACATATAGTTTTTAGCGAATCTATTTCAGAATATCCAGAGCTATTCAGATAATATCTGGAAACAAACATGTTCTGATCAACCATCAGAAGCTGGGGTACCCATCTCACAGAATTTTTTCGTATTCCTAACTCATTGTTTAGAATGGTTTCTGCTTCTTTAGCTTTTCCCACTGGTTAAGTGGTCACTATTCTTGAATTTCTTCATCCACTTATTTCTATTTTGCCTGTTGTCCTCATGCAGCATTTCCATCTTATCTTTGGTCTTCCTCTATTTCTTCTACCTTCTACTAATAAGCTGTTCATTATTCCAATATATTTTTCATCTCTCCTCATGACATGTTCAAACCAATATAATCGTCTCTCTTGTAGCCTTCTACAAACTTCTAGCACTCGAGGCATTTCCCGTATCCTCTCATCCCATATCCTATTTATCCGTGTTTTCCCCAACATCCATCACAACATTCTCATCTCTCTGCCACATTCATTTTCTTTTCATTGACATTGACATCTATCAATTAGAATTTTATTAATATAGTAGCTATTTCCATGGTTATAAGCATAGCTGGCTATTTATGAAAGTTAATATCTTTATAATTCTTTAGCTCTGTACCTATCCATTAAATATGAAGTATAAAATGCAATTAAATTGTGTAGATATAAGTATTATTTAATATTTATAACATTAAGTGTCAACAAATGATATTTAAAAGTTTTTTTATTCAAATATGGGTACTTCTGATTGACCAATTATAACCAAAATCTAATCACATAATAAAAAAACTGTACAAAGTACAATTATGCGACACTTGGTGAAACTGTTTTAAATAATAATATTATAATATTTAAAACACTTGCCACTCAATCAGAACCACAGACACGTTTCGCTCTTATTGGAGCTCTTCAGTGTGGTGTACTGACGCCTTTCCGATAAGAGCGAAACGCGTCTGTGGTTCTGGTTGAATGGGCCAGTCTCCGATAAATGACCGGAAGGTTGATTCAGAGACTGAAATCTTCTGAAACGTGCCAAATGTTTTAAATATTCTAATCACATGTTATTTTGTATGTAAACTTGAGGAATACGAAAGAAATATAATATTTGGAATCGTGGTATTGAAGTTATGCGATCCGAAACTTTCGTCGCACACACAGACACACACACACACCGTATTATACGGACCATAAAACATACTTATTCACTAAAAACTCATCATTGAATTTTTTGACACAAAGACAAATACCTTCCTTACCTAAAGGTGACGGAAGGTGAAAATACCGCTACTTCTTCAAAAATACCTTCATTCCCTTTTCTATATTTAGACAGAGTTATTTGTGAAGAAGAATGATTGTGTTGTTTAGATTTAAAAATAGAAATTCAAGCTACTGTCAAAAGCCCAAACAAAATATGACAATGGCTTGTTAATATCGTGTGAAATTGAATAACGCGCTAAGTTGAATTCGTTCGTTTTTTGAACGATTTTTAAATGATAGTTATTCATAAAAGTCAAAGCGAACAGCTCGTCTGGTGGGTTAACATTTGCATGGACTATTTATAATTCAATCAAAAGCAGACGCAAAAAAATAAAACAAAAATTCAAATAGCGCAGAAAAGAGGAAGAAAAATTGTCAGATTTCAAACCGTTGATAAAACTTTTTAAATTATTCACCCCAAACGTAGTCAGCTGTAAATGATATAAAAATGAAAAAAAGGCACCGAGCAATTTCTCTCTGTCAAGAAAACAAAATTGTTTCATCGAAAGAAACGATTGTAGATCTAACACGGATAGAAATCTAGAGTATAGATTATTGCAAGTATCTGGCAAATGAAGCCCACGGAAATCAGCAGCTCAACAACGCCAACTCAGCGGAAACTTTGCTGAAGCAAAGAGCAGCAATTTAATGCGCCAAGCCACCCGTACAGAATACGAGTAGATTCCGAATGGGAGATATGTAAATTGATGGTGCTTTCAAATAAATGTATGGGCCTCACAGACAAGTTGTGTTTAACTTTTAAATAAATTGCCATGTTATGCACGCTAAGTGCCAAGTGTGAAACGGAACTTTGATTCCGGTAAGGCAGAAACTCTCAAACGTGGCTACAAATGGGCAACTTTGCAAAATGTCTTTCGTTCAAGTTGTATTGTTTAATTACTACTATACTGCTTCTTTTAATAATAATAATAATAACCTGTACAAGTATACAATAGATACAATAATTATTATTGTTTTTACCTCTCGCTAAAAGAGGTATTGTATTCATGCTAAAGTGGGTGTGTGTGTGTGTATGTGTGTGGATGTTGGAAGGACGATTTCTCAAAACCTATAATATTTAATATATGTTTAACAACGTCAATCAGACATAACTGGGAAGAGCTGAAAAATTTTGGTAATACAACCGAAAGTAGCAGATTCTTAAAAAAAAATTCTAAATATTATATTTTAAAAAAAAATATTCTTGCTAGTATTAAAAAAGAATAAATTCTCTATCTGATACATATAAATATTTTATTATATATTTTATTGATTTAGAGAAAGAACTGACAGATGTCAGTGTCAAAAATCCAGAGACATTACTGAACATTTTTTCTGGGAAGTACATACATTATATTATTTCTTATTGTATTAATAGTTAAATATGTAAAATTATAGGTATATTACATATACCCTTCAAAAATACTATCAATCCCGACAATCAATTGGAAACATTTCGAAAAATTAGAAGAGTAGGACAAAATTTCTTCATTAAAAATCTGTTGTGGCCATCACAATACTACTTACACCTAATTTTTATATTTACGTATTTTCTATAATTTTAAATTCATTCATGAGCAAATTTTCACCATTTCTCTAAATGTTCGAGGTTTGCCAATTCATTAACGGAATTGGCGGTATTTCTGAAGGGTTCATTTAATATACCTATAATTTTAAATATATAATTAATAATACAATAATAAATATTAAATATCGTTCCCATAAAAGGCCTTACATTACAGACATTTTAATTTATCCAGTAGTTACCATGGAGATGTTTGGGAAGAAGAGCAGAATTACTCCAAACGTAAGTTTCTTGAAATGTTACATATCAGGGATGATTGCAATAACATCAATGCAAGAACTGATATTCAAGGACTTAACAGCGTATATTTTGGTGTATTAGAAAAGTTCAAAAAGGAAAAGGCAAATTCAGGCAAAAATGAGTTTTATTAATTTCCTTCCTTTTATTTAAATTCCTACAACTTGCTACATTATTATTGGTGTACAGACGATCAATATGAATCCGTTTCAATAATGTCACCAGAATCCTTACACAGGATATTTCCGGCTATTTTCCGTATTATTCGGTTGTCGTTTTTTAGAGAAAATGGATGTGTGTATGCTCTTTGAATTTTTTGTTACGATTTTTAATAAATTTAATGAATGTTTTGTACGAATGTATTTTGTGTACATGAATTGCAACAATTTGTAAGATCTTACTGAATGTGTGATAATGTCCATGTTATTTTGTATGTAATACTTTTTTGTTGTATAATTGTTGTAGACCCAGAAGAAGGTGCAAGGGTCCACCGAAACGTTGATAGTAAGAATAAATGCTGTTTGACTGAACTTTCGAGTAATTTTTAACACATAATTATATTTAATTCTTGTTGAATCCTTTAAAAATACCTATAATAATCTGTAAAAAATATTATAAACATGTAGGCAATGGTTCATTCTTTGTTAAAATCATGTAAAGTACAGATTCCTGTATGCAACCACAATTCATAACCAAAAAAAATAAAAATAAACAAGACATATAAAACTAATTGGCACGATCCGTTCTAGTCCAGAGGTTCCCCACCAATAAATATGACTTGGCACCGTTCGTTATCTGCAGGCGGATAGAACTGGCAGCCCTGCGAATTTGAACTAGCCGCGCAGAAACACGCTATCCCAACCATAAAAAACCCGAAATCAACCCCTGTGACTGCAAATATGGAAATTTATGAGTTCAACTATATCATCATATCGCGCATCAGTGCAAAATAGGGGGATTTACACATTTTGAATAATAAAAATTTATTTATAATTCGTGCATAAAAATAAACATTCATTTTTGGGGACAACGACTAGAGCTTGTTTTATTTCGTGAAATTCATTTAGTAGGTTAGGTTAGGTTAAAAGCTAAAGAAAAATTAATTATACACAACTTTTATTTGATGTATTTTTCTCTAAAATTAACCATAATATATTGACACACTGCTAGACATCCCTATTCTAGTCATCTCCTAATCATCATTCATGCTACCAGTCGTAGAAACTAAAGAAAATCTGATGTGGCCAACACAATACCTCTCGTTTAATTTAGATTTTATTCATGTAAATAATTAAAATTAAATTAAATTTAAATCCCGACGCTAAATATTTCGAATTTTAAATGGCACAAAAATGAACCCTGTGTTGCATTCTCCACACCAGCCATGAGTGCTCGTGAGGTGACGCCTAGTAAACGATCGTACGGTGCAAATATGTCATCATCGTTACCGAAATCCGTGTACAAAGCAGATTGGCAGACCCAGCAATGGGTAATATGCCGTGATGATATATTTATTTATATACTTACCTATATTCATTGCTGGCGCGGAGAATGCACCACAGGGGTTAATTTTGTGCCATTTCAAATTCTAAAATATTTGGCGTCGGTCGGAATCGAACCCGTTTCCAAGATTCGAATAAAGTGTCGCTTGGTAAACGTCTGCACGGAACAAATATGTCATCATTATTACCGACATCTGCGTACAAAGCAGATTGGCTCACCCATCAATGGGTAATATGCCGTGATGATATATGTTTTTATTATCTTACCTATATTTTTACATATTTACTTATGTTGGAAACTGTATTAAGTTCCTTTCCATGTAATTATTGTTTCATTTACTATTTTCTTTATAAAACGTTAATATTATTATTTGAAATGATTAGTTCGTTGACAGTGACATATATCTGTCAGTTACAAACATTTGAGATCTGAATTGTGTAACCATGTGTATGAGTTGTGTTTAAAACGTAGGCTCCGGGATTAAAATTATAGATAAGTTTAGAAATTTATCCATAAAATATATACAAAAAGTATTAATGCAAACCTGTAGAAAATTTAACAATCTTTAATTTTTATATGTCATAAATCTCGAAAAAATAACATTTAAAGGTGTCGAAGAAAAACAATTTTGAGCTTCCAGTAAAATGTCATTTTCGGTTATCTGATTTACTCCAAAATCTAATGGCATCTTTCCATATAAGCATAAGGTAGAAATACAAGGTTTCAAAATTTTCTGAACGATAGTATTTGAGTTAGAGCGTAAAGAGGATCCACACACACATACATACATACAGACATCATTGTGAAAATGTTAAAATTGGATTGTAGGGCTCTTAAAACGTGGTCATTTACCAAAATCTCGATATGTGATTTTTTGCACGATCCCTGTACCTCCCTTACCAAGGGTAGCGGGAGGTAAAATGCTTTCAGCTACAGTTCATTGTAAAATACTGTTCATATATTATGTTTGTTTCACATACACAAGAAAAAAAATACATATAATTTTAAATGAATATATTTAGAATATAGTAATTGGGAAAAAAACATACGAGTAAACATCACTAAATATAGTTTATATTCTGATGTTAGTTGAAAATACAGTTGAATATTTTTCAGTCCAGAAACATAATATTCATTTTGTCCAGCAAAACACATGAAAATGAATTTATTTGTAAGTTAAAATAGTTTTGTTTTTTTGCGCACATGCAGGTATTGGCAAATTTTGTGTAATGTCATTCTTGTTAAAATATTTTATTATTGTTTACTACAATCGGAACTAAAAACTTTATAAATATTGATGAAATATTTTCAGTTTGAATAAAATTTACTAGAAATGCACATATGTTTATGATGCCAGCGCAAAACAGAGCCATGATTTTGCATATAAAAAACCGACAATAATTAATATTATTGTTTATCTTGTAAACATTGAAATGCGTCTAAAATGCAGTGAATATTTAAACAAGTTGACAATCATAATGAGAGTCAAATTTTGTTTGTTTTACATTATTAATTAACATTAAATTATAAATTGGTAATGCATTTATTATATGGGAATTAATTAATTTAAATGACAATATATTTTTAATTACAATGGATTAGAGAACATTAAATTTATAAAGTTAGATATTGTTATACATTTTCACAAAAACAATGTTTTTTTGTTATTCATTTTTAAGTTCTTTTCAATTTGATAAAAACAACAAACATTTTTATTTGTTTTATGAATACTAATTATATATTTATAAATTATTTATTACCATATTGTATTTAAATCTGTACCCATATTCCTACAAAGGTAAAGGGTGGTGACCAGCCCTGTCGAACATAGGACTTCAATATGTGATATTTTGCATCCCTAATCCCAATTACCTTCCGTCAGTTTATGTATTTTGTACTAATTCCATATAGAAAGTGTCTTGCAAAGGATTCTATTCTACAATTATACAATTTAAATATATTTTTCTACAGGCGTTATATTTAAACTTAGAAACTTTATTTCTTTGGAAATATCCACTCATATTCCAAATAAAACTGAAAACAGTGATAAAATGGAAACATATTTTAATTCGTCTGGTGTGAAAAGATTTATTTTTGTTATTATTACATTAAATCTGGAGGAAAACATTTTACTCTGATCCATGGACGCAAAATATTCGTCTTGTCTCTGCAGTAATTTGCACTTCTATAGCTCCTAAACTTAGTCTTGGTTAAATTTATACTGTTGTTTTAGAGAATCCTAAAATATTATTGTAGAGACATTAGCATATAGCCCGCATAAAACTATTGTTACTCTCTTGGGTAATATAAAGACAAGAGCTGTGAAATATGTTCTAGTTGTCGTCACGTATTTTCTACAGATGGAAGATTATATTTTATTGGGGTTTGAAGAAAATTTTACCATGTGTCCAGAATATCTCTCTTCAATTATATTTTAAGCAATATGTGAATTAATGATTTGAAAGGTTCACACTTTTACATAAAAATGCTACAATTCAAAGTTGCAAACAATTTTACATGTATTACAATAATTTTGTTTTGAACTGAATAAATCGAATGTATTTTTTTGTTACTTCTTTGTAGTGTTACCATGGAATTGAAAGACCTCTCGCTAAAAGAGGTATTGGATTCGTGTTAAAAATCGCATATCCAAATTTTAATGAATAAGCTCGTTTTAAGGTCCCTACAATCCGATTTTAATATTTTTACGATGATGTCTGCGTGTGTGTGTGTATGTGTGTGTGTGTGTGTGTGTGTGTGTGTGTGTGTGTGTGTGTGTGTGTGTGTGTGTGTGTGTGTGTGTGTGTGTGTGTGTGTGTGTGGATGTATGTGTGTGTTAGGATGTTGTTGGAAGTACGATTTCTCAAAAACTATAATACTTAATAACTGTTTAACTACGTATTTCTCATTCGCACATTACTGGGCCAACCTGAAAAGTTTTGGTAATAATTAGACAACCGGAAGTAGGAGATTCTTTAAAAAAAATCTTATAAATAGGTATTAAACAAATTAACTACGTGAATTTAGAAAATCTTGAAATTTTTAATGAAAAATTCTGACATTTGATATCTATGTACTTAATTACTAATCCGCTTGTCAAGACCAACAATGTCACATGACTGTTTGCGCTCTATACGGAATTAGCGAGAGGTATTGTGCTGACCACAACAGATTTGTAATACTAGCAGGAACAAAAAAAATCAGAAAATAATATTGAGATTTTTTTAAGAATCTGCTACTTCTGGTTGTCCAATTGTTACCAAAACCTTCAGCTCTTCCCTGTAATGTCCAATTGAGAAATACGTAGTTAAACAGTTATTAAGTATTATACACACACACACACACACACACACACACACACACACAATTACATACACACAGACATCATCGTAAAAATATTAAAATTGGATTATAGGAACCTTAAAACGTGTTAAATCATTAAAATGGATATGCGATTTTTAGCATGAATCCAATACCTACCTCTTTTAGCGAGAGGTAAAATCTTTAAATCCTCAGCCCTTAAATTTCAAATATTTTTTTCTAGAAGATTGTGAAGTGTTTCATTATTTATATCTTCTTCTCATTTTTTTATGTTTTCATTGAAACTTTCGCCGACGTCTGGGATATTCGATCCGAAATTAATACCAATGCATCTTCATCGTTCACTATTTGTTATAAGTTGGAAACGTTTTTCTTAGTCGGTTCCCAGTTCAGATAAAAAATTTGATAAATTGTTTTCAGATACAGTATTTCTTTGGCAGTTATAATTAATGACGATGCTTATTAATATAAAGAGTAAGACTTTTTTCTTATTGTTGATTTCCAGACAGTGTGCTCTTCCCTGGGGTATCGATTTCAGGATTTAAACTTTCTCATGCTTTTTTTAAAAAATCTTGACATATCAGGGCAAACTTTTCCACTAAATTAATTGATAAGAAGAAACATGTCTTACTTCACAGAAACGATTAATTTCCATGTTTTCTTTTTACTCTAACGTTTTTTTTTTACTAACTACTTGAATGGTTGCCAGTTGTAAAAGGTTTGTGTGATAATGATAATACATTGTATTTTTAATCACACTTTGGCGCTACATGTTTGTTTATTGAAAAATCTGATGTGACCAACACAATACCTCCCGCCATTTACCTATGTATATAATTTTTATATTACTTTATAAATTTATCCATACAATATATAGAAAAAAGTCTTAAAGCAAACTTGTAGAAAATAGAATAATCTTTAATTTTTATAATAACAAATTGAGAAAAAATTACATTTAAAGGTATTTTTTGAAGAAAAACTATCTTGAGCTTCAAGTAAACTGCCATTTCCGGTTATCCGATTGCCACCAAAATCTAATCAGATATTTCCATTTTAGAATACATGGTTTCAAAACTTTCTGAATGATAGTATTTGAGTTAGAGCGTATACAGGATCCACACACACACACACACACACACACACACACACACACACACACACACACACACACACACACACACACACACATACACAGACATCATCGTGAAAATGTTAAAAATGGATTCTAAGGACCTTAAAACGTTGTCATTTACCAAAATCTCGATATGCGATTTTTAGCACGATCCCTATACCTCCCTTACCAAGGGTGGCGGGAGGTAAAAAGCAGCAGAATCGGCTCAAGTATGGAGTGTGAGACAGTAAATTTCTTTTTTGCATGATCAGGTTTTTTTTTTTAAACTTTACCGATAGGGTTTCCAAGGCAGTAAGTTTTGTTTACAAATTACTGATCAGTAAGTGATGTGGTACTGATCAGTAAGTGACGTGACTGACCGGTAAGTGATGTGACTACCTACCGATCTGGAGGCGGTGAAAATTACAATTTTTAAAGCTTTAACGATAACAAAACAACGATCAAAGCTTACTTAAAAATGACAACTATTTTTTTAAGTGTCAAAATAATTTTTAAATAATTCTAAACTATTTTCTTCAAACAGCATCTTTTGTGACTTGATTCACAAGGTAGAAGTTTAATAATAAAATAAATAAATATCCATAGAAACTATACAGAATCATCGAATAAGAAGTAACTTATATAAAAAACCTGTAATATCGCCATGGATGGTGAAAATCACCCCAAAAATAGCAATAGGTATGGAATTGAAACAAAATCAATATCAAATGTTAACGATTTATCTTTCAAGCTAGGTTAATTTATTTTTATTATTATTTGTAATTTCTGTTCAACAAATATCAATTTAAATTAACAAATAATTGTTAACTGGAACATAAATTAGAAATAAAATAAATAAATAAATTACCCTGTTAGACATTTGTTATTTATTTTGTCTCAATTCCATGGGTATTGCTATTTTTGAGGTGACTAAGTTATTTATATCTATTTCAAATATTTGTTTTATTCCCTAAAGGAAATACAATGCGCATAAATTTGAATAAATGCAAAATAAACAAAAACAAGTGGTCAGTGATGAGATGAAATGTTCCGTGACAAAGTTGTGAGTGTGTTTATGTTTAACTTTACGTAGTGCTTTTTTCACTTTGTTTATCATTCATAGTTCTGTTTCACAGTAGCAAAATATATCATTCTGTTGTTGGTTCATGACATCAGCAGAGTGTTTGTATTTTTTTATTAATTTCTCTGTGCGTTATGTTTTGTTTAAAAAATAAAAAATAGAGGTCTAATATATTTTTATCAAGATTAACATAAAAAATTAAAAATCGTAGAATTTCCAAAGAATAAGTCGCACATACATTCCTTCCAGTGAATAATATTTGAGTTAATGCCAAATTTAATCTGTAAACTTATTTACAGGAAATTTAAAAATATAATTCTGAGAATATTTTAGTTTCCTCGACTCGTTCATAAGTTCCACGTGTTAATATTTTAAAGTTTCTCCGTAATATTTATTCATAAATAGAGCATAATGATTTCTATATGTTGCATAATATTCATAATATTGATCTATTGTAAATACATCGAGTGATACTTACATTAACGCAAAACAACGAGTGTTTGTTACACAACTAAAAGGGCATTTCAATTACATCCGGTTTTATTATTACATGTTGAGCTGATGTTGAACATACATGTGCTCATGTTATTTTGTAAACAAATGCATAGCTGTTGTCTAGGAATGTTGACACAATGTTTGAGGGTTATCTACAAAATTGAACCATGTATTGTTCAAAACATGTACTGCTATAATATAAACAAATATATCAATTCTTTTATTAAACAATTTTCTCGGTTATTATACAGGTGAGTCATCGAAATCGCCGTCTTCGATATCTCCCTTGTCGTTAGAAATACACCATAAGTTTATTAACAGAATTTATTCGTCTACTCAAGGAGCATAACGTAAAGTTATTTTCACATATGCTGTTGCATTACGGCTCGGCGAGAATTGTTTCTCTTTTTTTAAATGGAACATCCTATATATTTTGAATTGTATTTTATTCACCTATACGAACATATAAATTTTGTTTTAGTTTTCCACGGCGTTGCCAAGTTATTCTATTTTTTCTCTAAAAAAGACCGAATACACGCATTGCTTTATAAAGGATTACTGAAGTTATTTTAATAGCAAAAATTAAGAATTTTCTTTTCTGTATAACTGTAATTATACTCTATGTTCTGACATATTTTTTTTTAAATGTAATTTTACAGGGGTTCAATAAAGCGAATAAAATGTGCTCAATTTCAAATGACTATAACTCGTCATTTTCAAATGGGACACCCTATATTTTATTATTCAGTTGTGTGTATTTTTGTATTTTCTTCATATGTTATTAAGGGTATCGTATGCCTAGAACCAATAATTTCGGAGATTTTCACCATTTTTCTGTAAATTTATATATTCAATTAAAAATTAAATCTAGTATACCATGGATATTGTTTTTTGAATAAGAAACAATTCCAGTAATGACAGTAGTTTCATTAGCCAGGTTATTATTAATAACAGTGGCTGGTACCACAAGCCTTGTTTTACCTAAAACGAGGTTTTAAGAAATGTCAAATTTCATTATTTAATATTAATAATAAATAATATTAAATTCATCAATATATGATTTTAAAGCATAGTTTATATTCAAACAAATATTTTTAAAAAAATCGCTCTTTCAACGTTTTAGTTAAAACCAGACTTGTGGTACCAGCCAGTGGGATTAAGTAAATTAATTTATTAATATGAATCTCTCGCAAGAAGAACTTACGAATATGGTGTACGCACTTGGAGAAGCGGAAAGAAACCCTCTTTTGGCATCAAGAATTTATGCACAACGGTTTCCGGGAAGACGACATCCAAATCCGCGTTCTTTTGAAAAACTAAGGGAAAGGTTTGAAAGAACTGGTCATGTTCAGTACGAAAAAAGAGGGTTTCTTTCCGCTTCTCCAAGTGCGTACACCATATTCGTAAGTTCTTCTATGAAATGTGAAATGCATTATGTATTGTCAAAATTTTGATTTGCTTGTATATAATAGTCGCTTAAAAAATTGGTAGCGATTCACTGCAGTTCTATTTTCAATTCCATCCCTTTTATTTTTATCTCATAAAAAGGACTAAAATACCATAGTAAACAAAACCAACAATTTTAAATAAAACATTAACGGAAACCACATCTAGATCTCCCTAAAAATTCGCATTCCAACGATTTATACTTAACCTTAACGGGAGCAAACATTTGCATGGCTTATTCTCTCCCATTCCTAGTGTCTCCAGTTCCAGGCGCGTTCCAGTAATCTGGAATATGGAGGGGGAAAGTGCGTGTAGCTGTGTGTATATTTCACGTGTGTTACAAGGGGTGGAAACGAATGCAAATATCACCTTTTCAGACCAAGAGGCGAGAATTTAAAGTAAATAAGACGCCGCCGTTGAAGAGTGGTTTTGTAACTTTCAGAGATGGATCAGGGGGATTTATGAAGTTTGGAAACGGGGATATTTTACTAAAAATAATAGAAAAGAAATGAAAGAGTTCAGAAAGCTCGATTGTCTTAAATAGTGAATAGTTCGCATTTATATATATATATATATATATATATATATATATATATATATATATATATGTATATATATATATATATATATATATATATATATATATATATATATATAATGTCGTTTTTTAAAACAAATGGATGTGTGTATGCTCTTTGAATTTTTTGTACGATGTTTATTAAATTAACTGAATGTTTTGTACAAATTTATTTTGTGTACATGAATTGTAACAATTTGTAATATCTTACTGTAATGTGATAATGTCCAGTTATTTTGTATATATTAACCCTGACGAAGGTGCAAGGGTGTACCGAAACGTTGGTGTAGTAAGAATAAATGCTGTTTACTGAACTTTCAAGTAATTGTTAACAACTAATATTATCGTTAGGCATTTTATACTTATCTAAAAATAAACATTAAAAATAACAGTTTTAATTTTTGGGGCGAAAGATTATTTTAACTAAACTAATGCAAAGCTCTTCTATCCCTTTGGGGGTATTCAAATTTCCTGTGCTACATAGGAACTGACCAATTCATTTAGCAATAACTTCTTGCAAGAGAGAAGTTGTAAGATGTAGTGTGAGTGCGGTCTGAAAGTTTCAGAAAGAAGTTGAGAACTCGAGCTAAACAAGATGAACTAGTTGTATTAGTTTCTAATTAACTATTGTCTTTAAACAATGTTCAACAAAACTATTGTAAAACAATATTCTTTCAGCACAATACCTTCCGTCAATGTATAAATTTCATACATAAATTTTCTTGTAAAAAATTCATAATTTCCAGTAAAATGATTTCATAAACAAACTATGCAAATTGCACTTGACACTGACATTTTCTTCTTATTTAGCTTTTCCCATCCATTATGGGTCGCTATTTTTATTTTCTTCTTCCACTCATTTCTGTTTTGCGTGTCGTTCTCATTCAGTACCTTTTCTCCAGTTTTCCACAATACAGTTCTTCCATCTTATCTTTGATCTTCTTCTGTTACTTCAACCTTCTAAAGGGTTTTTCATTAAGAGCGACGCATTTTGTTTTTTCAATTAAAAGACTTGTGGGTTAGTTATTAAAATGATTTTTATTTCAAATAAAAGTACATTCGATGCCATTATTTATGGAATACGACATCGTTTAAATGTCCACCGCGGAAGCGCTGGCACGAATGAATACGCTGGACCCATTTTTCCATGACAAGTACACAAATCGGCCGAAATGCCAGGAATTTCGCTATTCTAACGTTGCTGGTTTGTTGGAATAGACCAGCGATTTAAGGTAACCCCAAAGAAGAAAGTCTACAGGGGTTAAATCGCACGAACGAGGCGGCCATTCGCGAGCACCGTTGCGTGAGATAACTCGCTCGCCGACCTTGGTCTGCAATAATTCGATTGTGTCGTACGCTGTATGGCACGTTGCGCCGTCCTGCTGGAACCACATATCGTCCACGTTCATAGCGTCGAGCTGGTCGCAAAAATACTCCGATATCATAGCCCTGTAACGATCGCCGTTGACGGTTGGGCCGATGACGCCGCCGGAATGAAAACCGCACCAATCAGTTAATCTTTTCGGATAAAGTTGTGTCTCGTGCATCACTTCAGGCTGCTCACTCGTCCAAATGGGACAATTTTGCTTGTTGACAAAACCATCGAGCCAGAAGCGAGCTTCATCCGAAAAGATGATTTTCTTGTGCGATAGAACGTTTGATAAAAAAGTTCAATAATTTGCAAACGTTGTTCACGTGTAACTCTCCATGATTAAATGGCATAGACTGACGTTTCAAAATGTGAAAGAATTGCGAAGCCAACTTCATTAATATTTGAGAAGTGTCAAAAACAAAATGCGTCGCTCTTAATCAAAAACCTTTTATTACTGAGCTATTCATTCTTCTTCCAATGTAATCGTATATCTTGTATTTTTCAAGAAATTTCTAACACTAGAGTTTGTTACCTTTTTTCTCTTTCTTCACCGTATCTTTCCGTGTCTTCCCCAACATCTATTTCAACATCCTGTCACATTCATTTACTTTTCATTGATACTGACATCTGTCAAACAAACATTAAAAAGCCTAGATTTGTAGAAAATATTTTTTTTATGACACTTTGAATTCCAGAATTTTTTGTTTCTTTTGCATACGGAAGCAAAAGTTGCGATTTTCACTTGTTATTTTCTTGGTTAGCTAGATTGAAAACATTATTCCTTATATATAATTTGAAAACACAATCTCGTTCAATTTATTATATTTCTAAAGAAACTCATTTCTAAGAAATGAGTTAATGTTTGTTTGAATTGTAGAATTCATAAATCATTTGTCCTCTTTTATGTTTCCTATGCATTTTATTTAGTTAATTATTTAATTATTGTTGTTTGTCTACAACAATACTTCTAGGAAAGTTTTTGTTGATCTAATTGCAATAAGTTTTTCGCAGTAATACATACTTTCTAGCGAATTGTGTTTGAATTTATGCCAAATTTAATCTGTAAACTTATTTACAGGATATTTAAAAATACAAGTCTGAGAATAATCCACATTCTTTTCTCGATCAGGTTCGTAAATCCCACGTGCTCATATTTTGAATGTTTCTTGAAATGTTTATGTTTGCGTACTTAATTGAAAAGAACGGTAAAGAAAATATGCTGTTTTTTACTTTTCCACATAGCAACGACCAAACTTTAATAATAAACATAAAAATTGTTAATTATTTCGATGTTGCAATGTTTTATTACCTCTCGCTAAGAGATTGGATTCATGCTAAAAATCGCATAACCAGATTTTAATGAATAAGCAGGTTTTAAGGTCCTTACAATAACAATGTGTGTGTGTGTATGGATGTGTGTGGGACGTTGGAAGGACGATTACTCAAAAATTATTAGACTTTATATTTGTTTAACTACGTATTTCCCAATCGGACATTCATTGGAAGAGCTGAAAAGGTTTTAGTAACAATTGTACAACAGGAAGTAGCAGATTCTTAAAAAAAAGTAAAAAAAAATCTGCTTGCCAAGGCCAACAAAGTCACATGACTGCTCGCGCCTTATAAGTAACGAATTTAATATTTCTTGTACACACAAATAATTGAAATTGTATCTCTTCTTTCGTTCTATGAGAAATTTTGTCCTACTCTTCTAATATGTTTAAAATTCTTCAAATTCATTGTCGGTATTAGCGGTATTTCTCAAGAATATATGAAATATTAACATACCTATAATTTAAATACATATTTAATTAATAATACAATAAGGTATATTAAATGTACTCGTACCTCCCAGAAAAATCTTCCAGTAAAGTTAGTAGAACATTATGCATTTATTTGTTAATTACAAAAACATTTAAATATCTCAACTGTTTTTTGGGCAACGAGATTTATTATAACAGATTATTCTGTATTGTTATATACTATATCTCTAAACCTATAGGAGATAAAATAAATTAATGTATCAGATTGAGAATCTAATTATCTTCATTATTTGTAGTAACATAAATTTTCAAAAATAATATTTAGATTTTTTTTTACAAACTACAACTTCCGGTTGGCTAATTGTTACCAGAACCTACTGAACTCTACCCGTTACTGTTACACACACACACACACACACACACACACACACACACACACACACAAACACACACACACAGACATCATCGTAAAAATGTTATAATCGAATTCTAGAGACTTTAAAACTTGCTTATTCACTAAAATCTGGATATGCGATTTTTAGCATGAATCCAATACTTCTCTTAGCGAGAGGTAAAAATAGTATGAAAAATATGTTCATATTACAATGAGGATTAAGGTCATTGTAACATTTGTCTTTCACTTTTGAAATTTAGTCATTCCTACACTGAATTTCGAACCACAATGTCACTATATCTGAATTACTACTTACAATTGAATTATTTTATAAATTAACCTGCAATTATTTCGCTAAATTTTCTTCGTTATTCTATGCATAAGTTAATACCTTTTCATTTTTTCAAAACCTAAATTTTATCTTTAAATCTATATCATCTCTGAAATCTTTTATATGCGTATCAGGATGCCAAAACATTCAGCGCAAATCCTTCCGCCGGTCCTGCTGAAGCAAACCACACAAGAAACGAATTCTGCGAATGTGCGTTCCTAACCTAACCTTGTTGTTTACCTTACCGAGTTTTGGTGAATATCATATTTATGAAAGAATATACATTCTCTTATTATTCAACCCGGGTAGAATTTCATCAGGCATTTTATTCATTATTTGTTTGTTCCCGATATTAAATTTTTCTTATTTTCTGTACGTCGCAAGTGCAGAAACTTATATTTTATAGCTACTTATGGCTTCTTTCAAAGACAGATTTTTCATAAATCATTTTGTTTCTTTCGAAACATTTGCTCTTTTTATTTCCAATATCCCCGTGGTGAGCTCGAGATATGTTTATGGGAATTTTAGACCGATCTTCGTAGCAATAAAGCAAAATTGAACACGGAAACAGTTTTAAACTTCTGGTATGTTTATTTATTTTAAAGTTTGTGTTTCCGTTCTTACAAGTTGCAGAAAGTTTTCAATTGAAATGACAACTGGAATAAACAAATACATACTTAGTATTTTTTTCATTTAAGGTAGTTCACCAGTAAATCGTGTTTCTATAGATGTCCATTAAAACTATTTGTTAAGAATGACCTAATACATGCACAGTTAATTTTTTATAAACTTCTGACGTACAGAAAATGAGCTATTCGCCTCGAAAGTTAGACATTTTAACACGTGACGCATAGGACCAATGCTAGCAAAACCAACGTTTTGATTAATAGCATCATTTTGCTTCTATAGAATAAAAAACTAATATGTAGTAGTTTAATATATTTCGAATGTTAGTTCAAACGATGATAGCGATCTGACGTATAGTTTCAGAGTAATCGTAGCGTAAAATAATGTACTCGACGACAGAAAAACTCGAGGGAGAGAGGCAGCGGCAACACTGTATGTTTACGTCACGGGGAAGGGGTAAAACTAATATAATATATAGATACAAATATTACTTACATTTGCATTTAATGTATGTTTTATTCATTTATATTTTTGAAAAACGTCCTCATTACCGGTTTTAGAACTAGAATTTTGGGCAGATTTTAAAACAATATTTGAGTTGTTTCCCCGTCTTATATTAATAAAGTAGGCTACGATGCAGCAAATATCAAATTTAAATGTCATTTTTAGAATGTCAAAAAATCAAATTAGTTGTTATAACGTTGTTATATGGTTTTTCAAAAACATAAATGCATAAAAAATACAAAAAATGCAAATGTAAGTAATATTTTTTATCTATTTGCTATATTATTTTTAATACGTCAAAACTGACAGCGGGAATAAGTCACGTCAAAACGGCGAATTTGTTACTACGGCTTGATTCAGCGCCTCTCTGCTATAGCTGTTCCCCTCTTCCCCTTCCGATCAAAGCGCGACGTTAACAACTTACTTTTCGTAGCGGTGTGGGTGTACATACTTATGACATACGGCGCCTACCAAAAGTTTGCTTTACAGAGGGGTTATCATAGAATGCGCAGTAAACGTTCAGCGCGCTATAATTTTTCCTGGACGGTAGCTGGTGAACTACCTTAAAAAAATTACTATAAAAAGTCGACTTAACCAACAACGATTGTTATTCGCAGCCTACTAAATAATTAGTTTTTTGTTTTGTTAAAATTAAATATTATAATGGTTTTTATTATTATTTTGTCAAAATTGACCTGATTTAAAAATGTTTATTCATTCAAAGAATTTGGAGTATAGATATACTACATATTTTAAAAATTGCACGGCGCATTCACTCATGTTTTATAATTTCTGTTTAAATTGAAATATAAAACATGAAATACTGGCTTCGTATTTTTTGTTTATTTTTCATTAATTTGGGAGAGGTTCAACTTCAAAATTGTTATAAATATATTAAACAATCCACTATCCACAGTTCACTACAACCAGCATATTTACCATCGCATATTGGATATTTTCGATAATCCATATTTAATCCATTACACCAATTTGATACTTTTTCAAAAATAATTGTTTATTTCAAATATGCAGATACCGATAAAAAATTCCTCTCTGGAAATCGGTGAAATATATATTTCAAAATGTTTAACAATATGTAACATCAGCAGTTCTTGTTATGAAATGTAATAAACACTGAAACAAAATTTGTTTTTGGAATGGGCATTGTTATTTACGCATTTACGATAATACCTAATAAACAGCTATTACATAATATGTGTGAAACTGAAATTATAGTAATGTCGCTTTTAAAAGCATGGCTGCGGTAAAATAATATATATATTATATTATTTTAACAGCAAAATTTAATATTTATATGTAACAATATATTCATGAGTACGCATTACTTCAGTATGAAACGTAGGCAAAATATCATTAGTTCTGTTGACTGTTTTTATTAGTATTTGCAAGAAACCTGCATTTTATGAGGATTTCCATTCATATACCTAAGTACGAGGTCTATTCAGAAAATAACCAAACATTTTGAATTACGCGCCAACGGAGATATTTAGTAATATGCGGTTGGCAACATTGCATTGCGCACAACCTCCTCTGTAATCACATGTTCTTGGATTGTGAATATTTCGTTTAGTTTTTGTAATATTGATATTTGAGTGCAACGTGTTTAAGTATTAGTAGCGATTTTTGAAATGTGCGATTTTCTGGAGCAACAATGCAACTTAAAATTTTGAGTGAAACTGTGAGAATTTTTTACAAAAACGTTTCAATTCACACACACACACACACACACACACACACACACACACACACACACAGAGAGAGAGAGAGAGAAAGAGACGTGCTTAATCATTAAAATCTGGATATGCGATTTTAGCATGAATCCAATACCTCTCTTAGCGAGAGGTAAAATATAAAGTTCGGTTATTTTGTGAACAGACCTCGTATTGGGCAAGTTTTTATCTAATTCTTCTTTAATATATTGCAAAGTGTAAAGTACCTTCTAACGATTTGGTAACCAGTCAGTTTAAAATAATGCATAAACTTTTTAACTTTATACATGTTTGCAACTTTTGTATTTTTCTTCGATTTTTACATTGTTTTCACAGTTATTGAGCAATGATCTTCAGGAAATGTAAATGTTCTAAAGTTTCGTAATATAAGTATTGAAACATTTTGTTTTTGTATTATCCTAGCTTGAAGCTTGAAGTAAGTTGAGTGTAATAGGAAAGTACGAGGCGTAAGTTCAGCTTGAAAGTTATGAGACAAGTTTCACGGGGAAAATGAAACTGAAACGAAATTAGAGTTGCGCGTTGAGTTTCTGACCTCCTTTTTCATCTTATAATATTTAGTATATTTTCTTTTTATGTTATTACTTCCGCTTCCTATACAATAAAATCTGATGTGGCCAACACAATACCTCCCGTTTAATTTAATTTTTACCTATCGCTAAGATGATATCTCTCTCTCTGTGTGTGTGTGTGTGTGTGTATGTGTGTGTGTGTATGTGTGTGTGTGTGTATGTGTGTGTATGTGTGTGGATGTGTGTCAGGTTGTTGGAGGTTCGATTTCTCAAATTCTATAAGATTAAAGACCTGTGTAACTACGGATTCCTCAATCTAACAGTAATGGGAAGAATTGAATATATTCTGGTAACAATTGGATAACCGGAAGTAGTAACATTTTAACAATAATCTATTATATAATATAATATTATTTTTTGAATATTTATGTTAAACAAAATTCTCTATCCGATACTTTTAAAAAATTTATTATACATTCTTATAGATATAATCTATAAAACAATCTGTTGTAGTAAATCTCACAGCCTGCTCACAGCCCAAACATCTCCCCGGGAACTACTTGAGAAATTAAAATGTCTGTAATTGTCAGATATATGTCACTAATGTCAGTGTCAAAAATTCATAGATAGTACTGAAGGCTTTTTCTGGGAACGTTATTTAATATTTGTTATTACATTATTAATTATGTATTTAAAATTATAGGTATATTACATGAACCCTTCAGAAATAACGCCAATTCCGTTAATGAATTGGAAAAATCTCGAACATTTAGAAGAAATAGAGAAAAGTTGCTCATAGAATGAATTTAAAAATATAGAAAATACGTAAATATAAAGATTCGGTGTAATTCGATTTTTTTGTGTGTAAAAGAAATATTAAATACAATACTTATATATACCACAATGGAAAGGGCGCAAGAGGTATTGTGATGGCCACAACAGATTTTAAATTTTGTCCTCTTCTAACTTTTCGAAATGTTTTCAATTCATTGGCGGGATTGACAGTATTTCTGAATGGTATATGTAATATAATAAGAAATAATATAATGTATGTACTTCTCATAAAAAAATCTCCACTAATGTCTCTGGATTTTTGACCCTGGCATTTATCTATCAGTTACAAACATTTCAATTGATTTATTTACAATATGATAATAGTGTGAAAGAATTTAAATATAACTATTAATTTTGCATCAATTATTAATGCAGACTATGCCTTTGTGAAGTTTACATAATCGTATCGGATCGTCTAGTATCTAATACACGAGTATCTTGTGTATTGTTGTTAGGTACAACATGTAATCCAATCAAAACAACTAACAAGATGTTTCTAAGATGACTTGCTATAGTTTACTAATCTTGCGTATCCAAAGTGTAATAGAACTTTGATTATTTGTTAGAATATAAATAGAATAGAATGATAAATATTTCAACATAGTTATAAAAAATGTCATTGTCAAAAACCAACAGTATTTGGGCGGTATTGGCAGCTCAATTCTAAAACTTGACCTTAAGTCTATTTTAACTAAACACATGACAGTGGATAAGAACCGATTCAGAATTTGTCATAGTACGAATACGGTAATGATGATGACATATTTGTATTGTGCGGGCGTTTACCACAAGGGTTAATTTTATACCATTTAAAATTCTTTCCCAGATTCGCGACCAGACATGAGGCACGCGGCAACGAGACCCCATAGGTAAATGGCGGCAGGTATTGTGTTGGTCACATCAGATTTTTTACTATAGTGTAAGACTTCACTGAGCCGAATTGTTTTCAAATTTCCATCGTTCCGTTTCGTCTTTCACTGATCCATCCATACACCTTTTAAATATTTGTTTCCGTCGGCTTATCCGTATCCTTTTTTCCGCTATTTTAAAATTGATTTCTTCGCATTTCCAACATTTCAATCCATCCTCTCAGCTTCCTTCAGCTCATATTAATTTCCACATCATTTACCTCCTGGTAAATAATAAACATACTTGGAAAGAAGAATGCAGGTCGAGGGTCAAGTTAGCGGATTTTTCTTGCGCCATGCGTGCCTGAGCTCTTCGCATCCACCCGCACGTTCGAGGCAATATATCACGTTTTATTTCCCAAGCTCAGCCTGACCTCGAACGCATTCAATCAAGGAGATGCCAAGGAAGAGATAGAATTTCGGGAATTTCTGACACTAGTTTCGTAAATAACTGAAACTAAGTAAGCTGGGATGGAATGGGGTATTCCAGTAATTTTTTTATTTTTTTTCTGAAACTTCCATAAATTTGAGTTTTTTTATTTTGTCATTTCCGCGAGATATGAATTTTTGAATTATGCTTAAAAATTTGAATTATATGGTATGACGTATATTCGCTTCATCACGTGATCTGTGGAAAGACTACAGCTGTTAGTCGCTTGGCTTGGAGCGAGTAAGGGGAGGGGAATTGGTTTGTTCACAGTGTCAGATGCTATTTTGTTTTGGATGACTTTCATTTGTTTTATTTGTTTTGTTATCCGTGGATTTTAGTTGTAACTATATTAAAGTATTATTAGTTAAGAATTTGGTTGCTGTCATATCAAAACTAGCAAGAAACACAAACAAAGATCAGCTGAGAAACGAGAAAGCATCAATGGTGAACGTACTGCTTTTTTTTCCACAAGCAGACAAGTACGTCATTACATACGTTATAGAGCGAATGAACGTCATACATCACGTGAATCTTTTCCGCGCTAAAATAAAACACATGGAAAATCATATTAAATAAAACAATTTTGAGTTTATTTTTCAGAATTCGGTCGTTTTTCAACCTATTTAATAACATTATAATGTTTTTGTTTTTAAATTTTACTACACTGGAATACCCCATTATAATGGAACTAATTTTTCTGTAAGTAATGAAATAGTTTAAACAACAGCAAATTTTTCGTTGTACAAGTCATTATGACAAACGTCCAAAAAATAAGCCGTTACTGATTACTTTTTAGACCGAAAATTTATTTTTCACTGAACTAGCTCAGAAAATTATCTATAAACGGATCGAAAAGTTACTTTTTCCAACACTATTTTGGAAACTACACATTCCACAACTAAAAATTATATTGGAATTAATATTATTCCAACAAACCGTGTAGAATAATTCCGTACGCCGTTTGGAATAATTCCGCACGGCTTTCGACGAATCACAATATATTTAGCCGCATATTAGCGCGGTATATCAAATATCTTAGTTCGGTTGCTATGGTTATGACTCTTTGTTTTATATTTATTTATTTCTGTATGCGCGTTTGACGTTTTAAAGTATTGAACATTTTTAAAGTTTTTTTGTTTTTGGAGTTGTCCAGAGTAATAAGTTTATCTAAATAATAATATATTACTTAGAAAATTAACTGAAGCCATTTTGTAGAAAAACATATAAAGTGAAAATGAAGATATGATAATGATACAGGGAGTCAGTTATTACTAAATAAATAAAATAAAAAATATATGACTGGAATTATTATAAGCAACTTATGAACTGGCGTCAAAAAATATTTAATGGTATATGATAATATAATATTATCAATCAACATTTTATGTATAATTTCTAAAATCTTGTTAGAGAAAGTATAGTCTACAACACGTTTGGAATAGCATAATCCACACTTGCAAACTGTAGTCCTCGCCTTCGGCTTGGGCCACAAACTTTTTGCTCGTGTGGAATAGGGCCATTCCATTACTTGTTGTAGAATATACTATTATAATAACATTACTTCCGGTTAACCAATCATAACCAAAATACGAAAGAGGAATATGACAGAATTATATTTTTTGGAATTGTAGTATTGGAGTTATCGAAGGAGAAATTTTTGTCACACACACACACACACACACGCACACAAACACACACACACACACAAAGATATCATCGAAAAACAGTAAATTCGTATTGTAGGGACTCTAAACGTGCTTATTCATTGAAAACCCGCCATCGAATTTTTTGACCAAAAACAGTACCTTTCTTATCTATAGGTGACCAACTATTCTGTCATTTTTATTCTAAATGACCTAAGGAATAACTGTTATAGTTTATTAGTTGTAAATAAAACTTGGAACATTGGATATACGATGTAGTAAACAACCTTTCATTTTTAATTATAAATGAACTATTAATAATATTATACGGAAACTGGTATAATTTTAGCTGTCAACTGCACCATGATTAATTATATTATTTACTAAGGCTGCATAATTACTTTGCTAAAAATAAAAACTTTACTGAATATCATAAAATTGATACTTTCTCATTTCTTCGTTAAGAGTAAGGGCAATTATAGACAAGTCGGTATTTGATATTTTTACCTTCCGTCACCTACGTAGGAAGGTATTTTCTTTGGTCAAAAATTTCATTGAATAAGCACGTTTTAGGGTCTTTACAATACGATTTTACTATTTTTACGATAATCTCTGTATGTATGTGCGGACGTGTGTGCGTTTGTGTGTGTGTGTGTGTGTGTGTGTGTGTGTGTGTGAGTTCGTGTGTGTGTGACCACGGTTTCGGCCGCGATATCTCCAATACTAGAATTCCAAAAATTACAATTCTCGTAGTTCAAGAATGTTTTGAAAATGATTTTTTCAACCAAAATTAGTGTTTCATCATTATCTAGTAGCCCATGAGAATTTTTGCCATTTCAAAACTACATCTAAGATGGCACACTTAATTGAAGTTGTACTTATACTTTCCAAGATCCCAATGGTGGCCATAAGCATTCATAAATGATTAAACAGGCATTTTCCTGTCTTACTACGGTGGATAAATTGAATTCATGTGTAAGTAACTAATACCTAAATCTCACTGCATATAGAACAATGTCTCTATCCGTCAAAATAGTGAGAAAGTCTTTTACATAGAGCTTAAAGTACTGCATACGTTCTGAGCTGCAGCTTTATGAATTTATAACACAAATTCACAAGTTGTCGACTGATGCGCAGAATGTTGCCAGACATACGACTCAAAGGAGAACGAAAAGTCAGACTAGATGACAATTTATTCCAACGAGAAAGGAGCGAATGAAACTAATATTTTACCTCTTTAAGAAAAATAAATTTCGAAAAGTTTAATAAAGCTTGATTGAAAATTTTATGAAAAATATATTTCCAGTCGAGAGTATTAGAAAAGATAATGCATAAGACAGAAAATATGGAGACTATGGAGAAATTGATTTTGTTTTTTTAACGTTCTATAAATCAATTAAAAGTAGGCTTTTTAATGTCTCATTTTAGGCTTTATTTACATTAGCGGTACAATGACGGTCCGATGACGGTACAATAACGGTACAATCACGGTATGTCAATTACAAGAGGCATTTACATTAGACGGTACCACGACGGTACGAACATAATAAAATACCATGACAATATAATTTTGTCTTTTATGTATTATGACAGTTTGCTGGGCATGTCATGTGTCTATAGCAAAAGTAGAAAATATCGAGTAATGTTTAATAAAATCTGATGTGGCCAGCACAATACCTTCCGTCAATCCTGTGTATTTTGCACAAATTTTCTTGCAAAAGATTCTAAATTTTTGGTATTTTATGACTCCCTTTCTCAGCAACTGAATTCCATACTCCTGACAACAAACAAACCACATGAAATAAGAAAATCATGAAATTTTTAATGAAAAATTATGACACTTGTCATTTTGAATGTAATATTTCATTTGTAATGTATAATTAATACAAAAAAATATAACATTAAGTTTATAATAAATATCTAATAAAGCCCAAAAAAGCACAATTAATCTCAAAAAACTCACTGGGTCGGGATTTTGTTAATCCTGTTTCGCCAACCTTTACTATAATAAATACATATATCGTTAGTAGAGTGTAGTACAGAAACCAGCAAATAAAATCAAATTTGCTCATCAAGCAAATAAAAATTTTGAACATTAGCCATTGTTTTTCATTTTGACTTTTTTTCATTCATTAAATACGACTTGTATGTAACTAGATGGATCAAATACACATATTTTACGAGCAAAAAATAAATTATTGGTAGTTATACATGCAAATAAGGTATATCTGCTTTAATTATCTATACCAGGGTCAATTAAATACACATAAACAATTTTTTCATTATCTGTGAACGTGTTTTTGAAATATAGGTATGACCGTTTTTTCTGAAAATTATGGAATATGAGTAAATTTTATTATAATCTCTCAATATTTCAAGTTAAAATGATATACTCCTATTTTGTATAATTTGTTAAATGTTAAAAGAATTCGAGAAAAAACAGTTTTATGTTTTACATTCAGGAGATTTAATAATGCTAATCTTTTATTCGAATTTTGAAAAAAATACAAAAATAAAAATTATAGTTTACATATAGGCTGTTTCACATCTTCGGGTATAAAGTTTAAGGCCATACTGAACAATACAAGCAAAAAAATCTATTGTGGCCATCACAATACCTCTCGTCCTTTCTATTGTGGTGTATATATAAGTATTGTATTTAAAAATTCTTCTACACACTATAAATTTAAATTCATACTGAGTAAGTTTTCACATTTTTTTCTAAATGTTCTAGGTTTTTCCAATTTAATTAACGGAATTGGCGGTATTTCTGAAGGATTCAAGTAATATACCTATAATTTTAAATACGTATACCTTCCGTTACCTCTATGTAAGGAAGGTATTGTTTTTGGTCAAAACATTCGATGGTGAGTTTTCATTGAATAAGCACGTTTTAAGGTCTTTACAATACGATTTTACTATTTTTACGATGATGTCTGTATGTGTGTGTGAACGTGTGTGTGTGTGTGTGTTCGTGTGTATGTGACCGCGATTTCAGCTCCGATATCTCCAATACTAGAATTCCAAAAATTACAATTCTGACGTATTCCTCTTCCTTACAACCATATGCAGACTTGATTAGATTTTGGTTATAATTGGTCAACCGGAAATTCAGTTAAATATTAATATAACTTAAAGTATTGACAGATGTCAGTACCAATAAAAAGTAAATGAATGAAGGAATAAGGGAAATAACTGTAAAGTTTCTAGAAAAATATAAGAGAGACGATTACATTGGTTTGAATATGTCATGAGGATGAATATATTGGAAGAAAAATGAATAGTTTAGTAATAGAAGGTGGAAGAAACATAGGGAGACCAAATATAAGATGGAAGGTCTGTATTTCGAAAGACTAGAGAGAAAAAGAAATGAATGAGGACGACACGCAAAACAAAAATGTGTGGAAGAAGAAAATAAAAATAGCGACCCCTAACAAATGGGAAAAACTAAAAAAGAAGAAGATGTCGGTGTTAAGTGCAATTTGCATAGTTTGTTTATGAAATAATTTTACTGGAAATATAAGATCTTTTGCAAGAAAATTTATGTATACGGTGCGTGCAGTAACGGATTAACGGAAGGTATTGTGCTGGCCACATCAGATTTTTTAATATTTGTATGACTTTTGATTCGTTATTTTTGCTTTGTAAACTTTCATTCACAAACAGAAACTTCTTCTGTGAAACTTAGAAAGTTAAGATATTCAAGGGTTGCTTTGATCTCTAATCAAAACTGAACTTTTAAAAAACTTACAGCAAAGAAATTTCAACGTTCTTAAAACTTAAATCAATCAATAATTTCAGAATTCAGCACATCATCATTTCATTCGCCAATCGTTAAAATTATCTCTTTTATAATTAAATCTGTCCTTGGACCGAGAAATATTACGTGAAAAAAGCAATAGCGAATCATCTCCGTTGCCAAAAACTTTAAGCAGACGTCTCCAAATATAATCGCGGTATGCCTTGCCTTCGACATCCTAGTTTCAATGACAAGCTACAAGCTCCGACATGTCGACCTACTTACCCCCACTCTTGTTCCTGCTACCCCCACTACCATAGCAGGAACATATGTGTGAGCCCAGCCGAAAGCAAAACACTCATACGGCAACAACGTTAAAAGAAAGAATCACTGTCTTTTGTCAGAAAACAAACGGTGATGTGATATGTTTTTGTTTTCGGAGATTTTGTTTTAGGGGATAATTTCCTGAATGAGGATTACAGGGTTGCTTTTATGGAATTAGTTTTATTTGTTATTCTTTTAGGGTGATTTTTGCTGTGTTTGATACTAAAAGGAAAAAGTTTTGTTTTCATAAAAAATAGTGCATTATGTGGAAATCCGTAAATACTACGCATATTATGTAATAGTATAATAAAATATGTAGGTTTTATGAAAAATATTCAATGCAAAGTATTACATTCTTAGTTTATATGTTGGACAACATAATATATAAATCCCGTATTTTTTATACGCTAAAATCCACTATATTATTTGTTTGTCCCGATAAATGTCCCGGAAAATGTCTCGTATTTATAAAACTGTCCCGGATTATATTTGAAAATCCCGCTATGTTGTAATAAAAAAATCGAATGTGGCTAGCACAATACCTTCCATCAATACTATGTATTATTTATAAATTCCATAAATTTTCTTACAAAAGATTCTAAATTTCCCGTAAAATTATTTCATAAACTATGCAAATTGCACTTGACACTGACATCTTCTTCTTCTTTAGCTTTTACCATTAGTTGCGGGTCGCTATTTTTTATTTTCTTCTTCCATTCATTTCTGTTCTTCCATCTTATCTTTGGTCTTCCTCTGTTTCTTCAACCTAGCATTTGCTTAATTTGCTCGCAAGTAATCCAAGCGCCAAATTTCTCGCTTGTCTTGCTAACTTATGAGATATAAAGGCGGGAAATGCAAATTATACATACATGAATTTAACTTGCACTGTTTCTATCTCATTTTATGGTGTATATATATATCAATTACATGTCAAAGCAAATCTTTCAGTGTACTAATCAAGAAGTCTCGTTTGCTTACCTAGCATTTGTTTGAACTGCTTACTTCAATAAACGCATCTATTGATACTGACATCTGTCAATTTGAATTACCTGAATATATAAACAGTTTCCATGGTTAGCATATCTGGCTAATTTATAAAATTTAATATCTTTATAATTCTTTAACTCTATATCGAATATGAAGTGTAAAACGCGATCAAATAGTATAGAGAATAATATATTCTTAAGTTACAATAACGTTAAATGTCAATAAATGGTATTTAACTGCGTTTTTTCAAGAATGTTAAAATCTTCAAATGGAGGTACTTCCGGTTGACCATTTATAACCAAAATCTAATCACTTATCCTTCTGGATGTGAACTTGAGGAATATGCAAAATCAAAATTTTCGGAATCGTGTTATTGAAGTTATGCGATTCGAAACTTTCGTCACACACACAAACACACACATACAGTCACATACACACACACATACATATACACACAGGCACACATACATACATACAGACATCATCGTAAAAATGAGAAAATTGTATTATATAGACTCTAACCGTACTTATTCACTAAAAACTCATCATTGAATTTTTTGACCAAAGACAATACCTTCCTTACCTAGAGGTGACGGAAGGTAAAAAGAGAAATATTATTTGTGTTATCAAGAAAGATTATTATTTATTATTGTACCCAATTATAAAATAAAATAAGAACAATAACAGTATATTGTGTTATTAGGAGTAAAAGTGATATTTTGTGTGACGAGCGTGGTAGTTTAAACGACAAGCGAAGCGAGTCGGATAAATGCACGCGAGGCACACAAAGACACTTTTACTCCGAATGACACATTATATTTTTTCTTCAAACGTAGATATTTAAAGAAAAATATCTACTACTGACGTTACATTTTACGTAAATTACGTTTGCGACACGTTTGCGATTTCAATTGCCCTGTAGCTATGGATACTTATTTGTTCCCTTTTGGTTATAAACATAGAAATGAATTTTTTCACGTTTTGACGTTTAAATAAAAACTGCAATTTTATATCCTCCTTGTGTGCAATTATGTCGGAATTTGAAGAATCATAATGTAATGTAAGTCGCCTGAAGTTCAATTGGATGGAAATCTAATAGTGTGACTGAAAGATATGTCTACGAATCACTGCAAATCAATATAATCTTTTCTTATCACTTTAATTCTAAGTATTCTTATGCTCATTACCGTCCCTGTAATTGTAATCTGTAAGTCTGCTATTCTTTAATAATGTTAAATCCTCAAAAGTAAACTCTGTTTATTTCAATTCACAGGTTATATATTTAAATTTGATAGTTATGAATCGTATTTAGTAACTTTATTCTTAGGTTACCTAGCGTATTATAGTAACATTTAGGGCGATATTACAGGTTTCTTTTATTGAGACTACTTCTTATTCGTTGATTCTGTATAGTTTCTATGGATATTTATTTATTTTATTTCTACGCCGGCGGCGTAGAAATTAGCTATTTCTACTCCGGCGGCGTAGAAATTAAACTTCTACCTTGTGAATCAAGTCACAAAAGATGCTACTTTTACGACGTTTGAAGAAAAAAAACATTTTAATTATGATTAAGTTGATTTTGTTGTCGCAAACACCCAATTCATATAAATAAATGAGAAAGATGGAAATTGCATAAAAATTAGTGCATGGAGAATATATTTAAATATATTATTTTTTACAACCCCCCCCCCCCCCTCCTACATCTATTTGTTCCGGATTGGCAAATCCTCGAAAGTAGCTCATTGCGAATTTAATCATCATTTCCTCCAATTACTTGGTCGAACGTAAAGTAATTTAAACTAAGGTAAATTCAAATAGCGCAAATCCATTTGTCCTATGTGTATTTATTTAGCATAAACGCCTAATTTAATTAAATCCACTTGGTAAATAATAGCCGGATCTAAGCCTGATCCTATCCGTGCCTAGAACAGTAATATTGGCAATAGCGATTACATTAACATGTATTTTCACACCTGTAGAATCCCCTGAATAAATTCGCACTGAAATACTGAAACGAACACAGGATATAGGTTGTTATGACAGTGGAAACATAATATTGACTAGTGGAGGAAATACATTCATTGAAATTTAATAATGATTGATATAACAAATGTTTATTAAATGTATTTGTATTCGGCAATTCAAATTTATGTTGAAATATTGGTTTAATATTGTAAATAATTGTATAGAATATATTTGGAATAATAATACAATGGAGAAAACAAATCTAACCATTTATCGAGGCCACACGAGATAACAGACGTGAATGCTTAAAGAGTGTATATTTAAATTACACTTATCTATTATTTATATATAGTATAACGTAACTTTTAATTCTGAATAATTTTCTTCAAATAAACTTTTTTTACAAATAAATAATAAAGCCAAAAATTAACGTTTTATTTATCAATAAATCCAATACAATATCAGTATGGCCATCTATTGCATAAAATTATGAACAATCACTGACATTTGTTAATATTTCAACATGTATTTTCAGAAATTAATATCTCAAAACTAGGGCATTAAATCGAAAAAAGTTTCAAGTAAAATTTGCTCAAAATAATATATTTTAGTTATTAATATATTAATTCTATTTATTTAGTTTTTATTTGTAAAGATATAAATGCATACATACATTAATCATTTTCTTGAAAACAAAATACAAATAAAATAAATTATTAGCTAAAACATATTTAAAATGAAAAAATAAAAGAAGTTTATTTAGAAAATTTCTTTGTATAAAATTTTCCCTACATATAATAAACAAATTTTCGTTCTATTCATTATCTCTGAAACAAAAGCGAAAATAAAAAAATGCTTCAACAAGACTCCCTTTGTTTTTAATTATATATTAATTTATATTTAACAAATTTTGTCGAAAAGTTGTTAGTTTAGCCAGAAAATGAATTTTCTCGAATTTGTTAATCCAAAACGAGGCCACTACTGCAATCTATGATGATAATTATAAACTATTTTTTAATGTTTTGTTGTAACAAAGTACGTTGTTGTATCGTGTAAATAGGAGAAAATCAATAATATCAACCCATCGATTGACCAATCAGATTCAAAAATATGTGCAAATGGAGGACGCGGGATAAAAAATTGTTTAAACAAACGTCATTTGATTGTCAATCAGCTGTTAACTTAAAAAGAGTTAATTTTGTGTATTTTAAGCCAATTAATACATAATTTGATCCGTAGATTCAGAAAATATTAGTGTGAAGTTTGTATATTTACTTGTTTACAAAAAATATTTATTTCAAATTTAAAATTACATGTCAAATTAACTATTTTTCTCTACACAACACTCAGTAACTGTGGCAACATCAACAGTGTTTCTTTCAAACAGAAGAAGTTGTGAGTGTTCAATGCTTCTGTGAATCGTTCTCTTGATCTACCAATAACGAATTATTCCAACTTTCTTGTCCTTCCCTTAAAAGTCACGAGTTTGGTAAGTAATGCTTAGTAATCAGGCATGCACAACGTAATAAATAATTTACTTAAGTAACCAAAATACCACGGAACAATAAAGGTGATGATATCGATAATGATGATATCAGATGATAATAGTAGAACTCCTGATAATTTTAAACCAGAAAATCAGCCACAACACGTTTTGGATTTATTTAAACTTACAAAGAATGATATTTATTTGTTATTTCTTAAACCAAATTGTAACATAACCTAAACATTACTGGTATTGTTTTATTGTTTAATTCTGATTAAATAATATCTGTAGAAGTGAAAATATTCAGGTGTGGAAGTTTTCGTTGTCCCTTTTCAGCTGTAATCTGTAATGAAATATAATTCCACCTCGGATCTATTATACTATCAATAAATAATATTGTTGTCATTATTGTTGTGACAAAATATTATGATAAATAAATAATAATTACAACAAATACTTCTATTTTAATTCTAATGATACATAAAATCATATATCAATCAATATTTCAACAATTTATTAACTCAAAATAAATATATTTGATATTTTTTACACTTAACAGCTGATTGACATTTGTTTAAACAATTTTTTATCCCGCGGCTTCAATTTGCAAATATCATTGAATCTGATTGGTCAATCGATTTGGAGTTAGTATTGATTTTCTCCCATTTACACGATACAACAACGTACTTTGTTACAAAACATTAAAAAATAGTTTATAATTATCATCATAGATTGCAGTAGTGGTTTCGTTTTGGATTAACAAATTCTAGAAAATTCATTTTCTGGCTAAACTAACAATTTTTCGACAAAGTTTGTTAAATAAAAATTAATATATAATTAAACATAAAGGGAGTCTTGTTGAAACATTTTTTTATTTTCGCTTTTGTTTCAGAGATAATGACTAGAACAAAAATTTGTTTATTATATGTAGGGAAAATTTTATACAAAGATATTTTCTAAATAAACTTCCATTATTTTTTAATTTTAAATATGTTTTAGCTAAAAATTTATTTTATTTGTATTTTGTTTTTGAGAAAATGATTTATTTATGTATGCATCTATATCTCTACAAATAAAAACTAAATAAACAGAATTAAAATATTAATAACTAAAATATATTATTTTGAGCAAATTTTACTTGAAACTTTTTTCGATTTAATGCCCTAGTTTTGAGATATTAATTTCTGGAAATACATGTTGAAATATTAACAAATGTCAGTGATTGTTTATAATTTTATGCAATAGATGGCCATACTGATAATGTATTGGATTTATTGATAAATAAAACGTTAATTTTTGGCTTTATTATTTATTTGTAAAAAAAGTTTATTTGAAGAAAATTATTTAGAATTAAAAGTTACATTATACTATGTCAATATTTATTAATTATGCCCAAAATTTCTATTAACATAAAATTTTAAAATTTGTCTCATAATCTGTTTAAAGGTTAAAATTAAATTATGAAATGTGATTATCTTAAAATAAAAATAAAAATCATAAACAAACTATGCAAATTGCACATGACACTAACATCTTCTTCTTTAGATTTCCCCATTCGTTAGGGGTCGCTATTTTTATTTTCTTCCAGTTTCACATTCTGAACAACTGTTAAGTGAAGTCTGAATCTTAAAAATAAAACAATATTTTAGTTAAAGTTATGTGTACCAACAAACGTTTTGGCAGCATATATTGCTGCCTTCTTCATGGTGCAAAAATATTAAATTATAACAAAAGAAAACACTAATTAACTAAGGAAACAATTTATAACATTTTTACTTTATTTTCCCTATTAGCTCCCCAAATCAGTTTTATTGTAAAATCAAAACGACAAAAAAATGCTTTGAAGCTGTCACGTGGCAATTGATGTAACATTTTTGTTGATTTGATTGTTTGTACATTTCGTATTAGTGATCCACAAAGATGAAAATTCATATTTTAATAACAAATCAGAGAGAGTAACACCAGCTGAAAAGAATTCCAATTTTAGATTCGTGAAAATATAAAATATTCACTTTGCTGTTTCGTTTGATATTGCTAGCAGCTCATGTCGAATATGATTTCATTTACAATTGGGACATCAAAGAATTTTTTATACCTCTTGCACAATTTTTACTTGTGAAGCTGTTAGTATTTCATTTCAATAAGGTAGCCTTTGATTTTGTATGCTTTGATTTGTGGTGGTGTTTCACAATTTCATTATAGGAGTGTAAAAAAATTTTTGTTTCATAATAGAATACCTAATATTTCTAATTAATTGTTACTTATTAAATATTTAAATATAATTATAGTTCGAATTTTCTGTTCACTTTGTAATTAATTTTGAATACCTGATAAATTATTTAGCAAACTTCAAAGTATTAAAATTATTATTAGGAAAGAACAGGGGCGGCTCGTGGGGCAAGCACATTAGGCGCAGGCTTAGAGCGGCAAAATTTTAGGGTCGCCAAAAGGGGGAAAATTAAATATAACAAATTATCTAGTTATTTACGAATATATTACCAGAAAAATCTGCTACTTCTGGTTGTCCAATTATTACCAAAACCTTTTCAGCTCTTCCCAGTAATGTCCGATTGAGAAATATGTACTTAAACAGATATTAAGTATTATAGTTTTTGAGAAATCGTCCTCCAATCTCCCCACACACAGACACACACACATACATACATACATAGATAAACACACACACACACAGACACACAGACATCATCGTGAAAATATTAAAATCGGATTGCTTCATCATTAAAATCTGGATATGTCATTTTTAGCAGGAATCCAATACCTCTCTTAGCGAGAGGTAAAAATTCACGGAAATAGCGATTTCTATACAGTTATATCAGAAATTATTTCAGTAACACAAGTAAATAATTTCATTAATTAATTAGAAATGCTTGTTTCTGAAACAGTTAAAAATCAATAGAAATAATATATCATTAGTTAGTCATTTCTTTCATATAACATGATATATACAGCAACATGTAAGCTACTTGATGACGGATGTACATTCATGATACCATTTCCTGTTTATTAGTAATTAATATCAACTTTGAAATTTCAAATGGAACATATTTTTTACAAATTTGAAAAGTACATCAAATTTGCTTTACAATCATGTAAAATAATCCATATGTTACATTATTAAAAAGTAAAATGGCGGGCACTTTTTTATACACCTGGTCGAAAAGAGAATAGTGAGCCATGTTGTTATTAAGTGTTTCTTATTCTTATTTTCTGTATTATTATTACAAAAAAAAATTATTTCGTTTAATAATAATAGTTACAATTGTTTTAGTTTATTGTTTTATTTCAAGCCACAGTCATGGCTCACTATTCTCTTTTCGACTAGGTGTATAAAAAATTCTGATGTGGACACCACACGACTTCCTTGTACGATTATTAAACTATACATATTTTTTTAATAAATAAATTACAAAATATTAATTTTAACTTCAAAACGGTAAGATCTTTTTAAAGAGTTTTGATTACAACAAAGAAATATTTGATTACACAATGAATATGACTAATTTCACAATAAAAATATAATATTTGTTATTGTACGAATCATAAAATTGCACGTATTTAACGTAATTTGACATGAACATTTTTTTTGTCCTAATCCATAGCAAGCTTTATTACAAAAAAATAATTTTAAAATTTACATATCTCGCTTATACAAACGGCTAATTTAATAATACTTGATGTGCAAGACGCAGAAATTAATTCTCTAAAACTTTTATTTGAAGCATTTATTTCTAAAATCAAAATAAAATCATTTTATTCAAGAAAAACTGTTAACAACTTCAAGTAATGTACCACTTCCGGTTAGCCTATTTTAACCAAAATCTATTGTTATTTCGATTGACATAAAAGTCTTGTATACCAAATTTGAAAAGTTTTGGATTCTATTTTAAAACAGTTTTTCATTAAAATCTATTATAGGCTTCATGTAAAGTGCCACTTCTGGAAATTGTGTAATAACCAGAAAGGGAGGTGCACAACTAGATATTATAGGAGTCCTAAATACAAAATTTCAACTTTCTACGGCTTACCGTTTTTGAGTTATGCGAGATACCACGACGAAATTAGTCAAAATGGATTCAGGGATGATCAAAATGGATATTTCCGCTGAAATCTGAAAACCGAAATTTTTCGCGATTACAATACTTCCTTTACTTACGTACAAGGAAGTAAAAATGTCCGCCATTTTACTTTTTAATAATGTAGCATATGGATTATTTTACATGATTGTAAAGCAAATTTGTAAAAAAATATAGTATGTTCCATTTGAAATTTCAAAATTCATATTAATTACTAATAAACCGGAAGTGGTATCATGAATGTACATCCGTCATCAAGTAGCTTATGTTGCTGTATAAACCATGTTATATGCAAGAAATTACTAACTTAATAAATAAGCGAGATATTTGCTGAGTCCACTAAAATATAACAGCCTGTATAATAGTACAATTTATGAATATTTTCATGTATTTCATCTGACGTGTACAACAAACAACAATGACACGAAAACAAAGCAAATTGAGCCTAATTTTATCTATAAATGAATCCGTGCGAACATTAGCGTTACTGCTATTCATAAATTTTGAAAGGCTGTTCAAATGAATACCCCGTAAAAAGCTCATATTGCATCCCGTTTCTACAAAGCTCCCTTTCCAATGCCGATCCCATTTGCAATTAAGTGTAAACGAACACAAAACACGAACGAAATAACAAACATACGCGTAGAATTATCCATAAAACAAATCTGGAACAGGCATAAATGCCCCGCTATTAAATACGAGTAGAAAATGACATTAAATGCGTTTAGAAATGAACAGCTTTGCGTGCAAATTGAAATAACGTTTCGTTAAATCGCCTGCCGGTCGAATTAAAAATGGAACGCAAATAGCTGGTGTTAGCTACGCACAATAAACGTTAGTCTCGACTATAATAATGCTAGACACTCTAAGGGTAATGGTATGGATAAACAACGGCTCAAACACAATGCGTATCCTTCATTTTCAAACTGTAGTATTATGTAAATGTTTTCACTTTACAATATGCTTTATGTTCGTAATCTCGCCTAAATATAAACATCAAATTCTCGACTGATGAAAGCGGATTTCCTTTCGTTTATTATTCTATGTGAAAACTAATGGCACCATTTATATTTTAAGTTTTATAGCTATATTTAATAGTTATTTTCGATACAAGAAAGCATAGCTAGTGTTTAATCACGAATCACCATCATGTTTAAAGAACGATTATTTTTTCGAAATTTTATTTTAAAGCAGAACATATTTGGCATTTTCAAAACAGCGTTTTCAAAACAAGGCTTGTACTACCAACCATTGTTTTTATTTAATATTACTACTCTTTTCTTTCTTTTAGACATTTTATTTAGTAAAACCTAAAATCCTTACAACTTAAATTCATTTAGTGAATAAGCATGTTTTAGGGTCCTTATAATACGGTTTTACAATTTTTACGATGATGTCTGTATGTAGATATGTGTGTGTCTGTGTCTGTGTGTGTGTGACGAAAGTATCGGATCGCATAACTTCAATACCACGATTCCAAAAATTATATTTTTTTCGTATTCCTCAAGTTTACATCCAGAAGAACAACTGATTAGATTTTGGTTATAATTGGTGAACCGGAAGTAGCCTCATTTGAAGATTTAACAGTTAAATTTGATTTATTAACATTTAACGTTATTATAACTTAAAGAATATATTATTCTCTATACGATTTGATTGCATTTTATACTTCATATTCAATAGATATAGAGTTAAAGAATTATAAAAAATTAAATTTTATAAATCAGCCAGCTATGCTAACCATGAAAATGTTAATATATTCAGATTGTTAGTTGTAAGTATCAATAAAATGTAAATTAATGTGGCAGAGATGAGGATGTTGAAGTAGATGTTGGGTAAGACACGGAAAGATAGGTAAAGAAATAAATCTAGTGTTACAAGTTTCTAGAAAAATACAAGAGGGATGATTACATTGGTTTGAAAATGTCATGAGGAGAAATGAGATGAAGAATGAATAGCTTAGTAATAGAAGGTTGAAGAAAGAGACAAAGACCAAAGAGTAAAATGGAAGGACTGTATTGCGGAAGACTTGAGAGAAAAGGAACTGAATGAGAACGACACGTAAAACAGAAATGAGTGGAAGAAGAAAATAAAAAATAGCGAACCCTAACGAATAGGAAAAGCTAAAGAAGTAGAAGATGTTAGTGTCAAGTGCAATTTGCATAGTTTGTTTAAGAAATAATTTTACTGAAAATTTAGAATCTTTTGCAAGAAAATTTATGTATGGAATTTATAGATATTACACAGGATTGACGGAAGGTATTGTGCTGGCTACAACAGATTTTTTCAGTTTTTCTTGAATTTTAGTTAATATGCTCGTTTTAAGGTCCCTCGAATCCGATTATAACATTTTTACGATGATGTCTCTGTCTAATAACGGATTCCTCAATCTAACAGTAATGAGAAGAGTTGAATAGGTTCAATTGGACAACCGGATGTGGTAGTAATGCTAAATATTATTTTTTGGAAATTTGTGCCTACAAATAATAAAGACAATTAAATTCTCAATCTGACACATTTAATTTTTTTATTATATCTTTCATAGGTTTGGAGATATAGTATAAATAATATAGAATAATCTGTTGTAATAAATCTCGTTGCCCAAAAAACTCCATAGAAACCAGTTGAGATATTTAAATGTTTGTAATTGACAGATAAATGTAAAATGTCAGTATCAAAAATCAGCAGTTTTATTAACAGTACTGGAAGATTTTTCTGGGAGGTACGAGTACATTTAATATCTTTTTGTATTATTAATTAAATATGTATTTCAAATAATTACATCCTTAAAAAAAATCTACTATAAAAAAACATACATATTTTTATGCATTTTCCTATTATTTCAATGTTCATGAACACGAATATATTATTCATACAAAAAGAGTTTGTTTTGTATAAAAACAAGTAAAAAAATTATAAGTTAAATTAGAATTTAATAATATATTTCATATTATTTTATCATAGGTATACATATTTATTTTGCAAAATTTAATATTTTTAATACATATTTTCATATTATTATTATAATGTTAATAAATAATTCAAATATTATTTATATAAAACCGCGTATTTTGTTCAAAAAATATGTTATATACATATGATTATTTATTTGAATTCACAATATAATTATTTCCTTATAATATTCATTATACAGTGTTCAAAAATAAAACCCATATTTCATTTGTTATAAGTCGTTAAAAAAACTTTTTTTTTTGACCACGAGTGTATTTCGTTATAACCAATCATATTTTGGCAGGTGACGAAATATTCAAATGCAAGGTATACAGCCCTCAAAATCCTATCTTTTCTTAACCCGGTCCTTTGCAGCAAGAATTGTATTTATTTTAAGTCATTGGCATAACCTTCAAAATTCGACATAGTTTTGAAACATTTCATTTGATGATTGTGTTTATATCTGTACTGCAATAAATTTAAAATAACGTACATAAACCATAAAATATATGTTTGTAATAAAGTTACTAAACGTTACACTTATTCTCAATAAATTTGAAATTATTCACAGTTCAAGAATATAAAATACATTTAATTTGTGAGATATATGTTGTACATGAACAGCTTAATTTTGTTTTTAATTTATATATACTTCACTTGAGATATAATAGATCGTATAGGAAAATAATTTAAACCGAGTTCAAATGTGAAAAAATGGTCAATTGTCAAATGTCAATTGTTAATTAAAATTGACAGTAATAACAGATAATTAATTAAGTTTTAATTATTAAATTTGTAGGTCTACCCTTTTCTTTTGAACTGAAATATAAAATGATTCATAAATTATCTGTTTTCTTTGTATTCAAAGCATTCTTTTGAAAATTAGCCATAATTTCCTTGATTCATTGTACTACTTAAGATTTGTGATTCTTCCATCTGAATGGCTTACTAAAATATTATACGAGCAAAAATATTCGTAAGGAATCATAAAATCTCTGAGATTTTGTGAAAAGCCTAACTGGCAGCAATCCAACCGGGCAAAAATACAAGCGAAACTCGCAAGCATTTGTTTTGAGTTCACAGGCTTCTTTTTAAAGGGTTGTCCTTACAAAAAAGGTTTATTTTCTTTTTTCTCCCTTGTAATTAGATGTTTGAATGTACCCCAAAGCATTTTTAACGAAAGGGTTCTTTTAAACAAAGAATTTTTTGGATGAGTCTGTTTGTATTGTAGTGAACATTTGTTTCAAAGAGATTTAAAATTTTACATCAATTCCAACACCACAGTTGAAAAAAATACTACATTTAAAGTAGTTCCTTTTAAGAATAATACTATTCACAATGTAGTGTTACACGATTTTTACCTCTCGCTAAGAGGTATTGAATTCATGCTAACAATCGCATATCCAATTTTAATGATTAAGTACATTTTCAGGTCCCTACAATCCGATTTTAATATTTTTATGATATCTGTGTGTGTATGTGTGTGAATGTATGTATGTATGTGTGTGTGGGAGGTTAGGATGATTTCTCAAAAACTATAAAACTTAATATCTGTTTAACTACGTATTTGTCAGTCGGACATTACTGGGAAGAGCTGAAAAGGTTTTGGTAATAATTGGTCAACCGGAAGAAGCAGATTCTTATAAAATTCTTCTAAATATTATTTTTTCAAAATTTTATCCGAACCATATAAATATTTTATTATATATTTTATAGATGGGGTCTCGTGGCCGTGTGCCTGAGTGTCTGGTCGCGAATCTGAGGACCCGGGTTCGATCCCGACCGACGCCAAAAATTACATCGCATATTTAATGGCACACAATTGACCCCTGTGGCGCACTCTACACTCCAGCAATTAGTGCCCGTGAGGTGACGCCTGGTAAGCGCCCGCACGGTACAAATATTCCATCATTACCGATATCTGTACAAAGCAAATTGGCACCCAGCAATGGGTAATATGCCGTGATGAAATATTTATTTATTTATAGATTTAGAGAAATAAGGTATATAATATCATAATTTTTCATTCTAAATTTAGTGATTTTCCAATTCTATGTGGTTTATGAAAGTAAACACTCCTGGTGACAAATTAACTACGTGAATTTAGAAAATCTTGAATTACTTAATAAAAAGTTCTGACATTAATTACTAATTGTCATTCTGACACGGGCCCCCATATCTGCTTCTCAAGGCCAATAATGTGGAGAGATATTGTGCTGGACACAACATATTTTTTCAAAAATACAAGTGTTTTAAGTTTTAAGTATTTTATAAAATAATGTGACAGGTATCTTTTAGGAAACCTATCTCTGCCCAGTTAAATATAGGAAATTTGTTTCTAGAACATGAATTTATTTTGTGAAAAAATAATGTAGTAAAAACCTTATATGGTCTACACTTGACTTCCGTCAATTCAATATATTGTGTATAAATTACTCACAGATAAAGTAGTTTCTTACAAAATTTGTAGTAAAATTACTTCGCGAACTATGCAAATTGTAATTGACACTGACATCTGTCAATTAATAATAGAGGTGTTGCAGGTTTTTTCTCTCTTCGGTTTAATGGAAAGAATAAGAAAAATATTTTACCCGTATTTTTTATTTTCTTTCATATTACTATAATTAAATAAGAAATATTTAATATTTTTTCATTTTTATCTTTTCAATTCCGTTATTGGCTAGTATTTCTTGGACGTCACAAGCACGGTAATTTGGCGCCTATTTAAACAATATACTTTCAAATTTCTACTGGGTTTAATATATACTGAAATTTGAACAGAAAATCATATTTACTAATACTATATAAGGTACTTATTCGAAATTCAGAATAAAAACGATATGTTAATTTTTTTTGTAACACGTCAGTTCTTAAAAGCTCCTAACCAATCTTATTTTGGATTGCTTTAAAACTAATGAGAGACTCAAAGTTGTCAAATTAATATCTGGTGTGTGCTAAGTGTGTTAATTTTTAAATTCAATTAAGTCTATCTAGAGTCTGATTTGTTCCCAAGTACAAGAATTTATAGACAATGAAAACATGACTACTGTACGAGACCTCATGCAATTCTTTACACAAAAGTTTTAATTTGAATTTTAAATTGTTTACTTTAAAGAATCTCCTGCTGTATTTACTAGTCTTGTATAATTAAAATATCTTTCTTTTCTTTCCAGTTGGCGTGCTATTTTTGCTCATCCAGACATGCTCCTGCCATTATCTTCTATCGGGTAAGTTATTATAAAGACCACTTTCTGATTTTCTAAAGCTAAATACATTGTTTCTCATTTCTCATAACAAGTTCTCGTTTTGTTTTATAAATAATAAAATAGACAATTTAAAACAATATACGTTTTCCTCTGGAGGGTTATGTATACCTTTCCTTGAATTGAAACGTCAAGTGAAGATGGAGAAATATGCTGGTGTTATTGTAATATAAAGTATGGGTATTTTAACATCAGAAATGTAATAAATTCTTATCATGCATGAACAGCTATTTTGCCAGCATTATTTTCAAAGCATAGTTTCTTATTTTTCCTGGTGCTATTTTTAACATTCCTTCCGTGCAATATTGTCGCAAAATACTTGGCATCTTGGTTTAAAATTACTCTATTCATCTTAAGACCAGACACAAGATTGTAAGACTACAAGTAATCACACTTCACAACAATTCATGAGGATCATTATTTGTATTTATTATACTTTTTTGTATGTGTTGTACGAGGAATTAGAGAACAAAAACGAATATTTATCGTCGAAAATGGCTTCATTGGTTTTCAAAATATTTTCCATGAAGATCAATACACTTTTGCATGCGTGTGAACCACGCCCATGTTCCATCTATGATTTAAAATTGACCGGATTTTAAACAACTCCAAATTTTCGGCTGAAGTTGAGGCCCGAATGCGTTTTTGCTCCGAACTGAGCAATTGAGGCACCAACCTAGCGCACATTTTTCTCATGGCCAGCTCATTGTGTAAAATATAAACTACACTTTCTTAAGGTAGTTATATCGTGAAACCATTATATCAGAATTAATTGAAATTTTAAGTACATCTCAATTGAAGTATAATCTACCTGCTCTCCAAGTTTTAAAACAATTCACCACGTAGTACCTGAGATATTTGCAATTAAATTTGGCCTTTTTAACACGTGAAGAATAGGAAATGGCAAAATAAACACAACATTTTAAATTATAACTTTATATCTTAAATCCACTATGACATTTAATCGAAAAACTAGTATGTTATAGTAAACTAATTAACGGATTTTATGTAAAAATTAGAAAATTATTTACCACCCAGATTTAATTTTATTGCCTCTAGAAAATTTTAATCTGAAGTTATGATAAATAGGTAGAATTATACTTGACAACCATGTACATGTGTTTCAGATGAAGTATCAGTTAAGTTAATACCCGCTTGGTATTAGCGAATAAGAGGTAATCTTAGGCTAAAGGAATTTCAGACGTACATTCGAAAGAAATATTTTTGAAATTGGTATTTTACGTGAAAAGCATGAAATCTTTAAACAGTATAATACTACTTTTGTAATTTTAAGAAAGAAATATATTAATTTGTTTTGCAGTTTCCATTTGTAGTCTAGAATTAGTATTATATCTTAAAATATCTTATTACTTTTATACCCGAATGTACCAATAAATGTCTAGATACGACGATGCCACAGTTATTCTTCAACATTGAAATACGACACTTGTGTATGTGTTAGTGCAAGTGGTACAGTTCAAAAAAAAACTTTTCTACGGAAAAATAAAGAAAATTCATGTTTTACAGCCCTTGATATTGGCTTTTAACTATTTTGATGCAATCTGTTTATATAATATAATGTTAAAAAATATAAGTTATTGCAAATATAAACTGCATTAGCTTAATTTTAATTTTGAACATAGAACAAGTTTTTGAATAGGTACACTCGAGTGACAACTACCATAAGAGGTCCCTATGGCTTTCTTAATCTCACGTACTTTCATTTGGCGATCTTCTAGAACCATATGGTGGACTTTATCCACAATTTTCGATACGGTAGGTGATTTTGATCGTCCTGAACGTGGTTCGACACAAGTGTGTGTCCAGCCTCTCTTAAATTCTGAAACCCAGAAACTAACACTGGAAAAAGATGGTGAAGCATTCTTAAGGACATCATCCAACCTGGTTTTGATCTCCGTTGCTCATTTCAAACGAAAAATCTTGATCACCGCACGAACTTCATTTTATCGATTACCGATTTAACGCTAGGTAGATCGACACAGACGCATGTCACGATTAACCGATTGCCAGATTGTACTGAATTTTCTTGACAGTTCATATGAAGAGTTAGATAAAAGAAAAAGATAAGATTGCTTTCCAAAATCTTCTCCGTAATGCCGGAAACCCTCCTACTGTGGCTGTAGATTTACGGAAACTAGTACCTGGGTATCGTCATATAAAATAAAACGTCTAGATGACTATTCAAATTGTAAAACATCACTGATTCAACGAAGGTATATCAAACTGGTTTGTGACAGGTCCGAAGCTTATTGAAACATCCAAATAGCAGTAAAAAATCTAGTGTAATGTTTTTTGGAAAGCTAATTTAATACTGCGCATCTATTGAGCATATCCGAACTGGTTACTTATTAGCTTCGCTCTGAGTTCCAGTTATGCAATATCCAATATTTTTGAAAGATGCAATTCTATTTCTAACTCTGTCTATCTTTCTGGGCAGGTAACGAAGCCAATGTCGGGCTGGTCCCGTTTGGAGGGCGTGTGGCCCGGCAAGCGCCATCATCCCGTTTTGAGGCCTGCAAGCCATTCGAGGTCGGTGACGATGCGCGTATGGAATTTTACAGCCCTGGATGGCCTAATCCCTACCCTAACCACACTGACTGCGAGAAGGTCCTAGAAGGTGAGTTGTTTTAGATTTTTTTTACTTTTACTACGAGATCCTATCGGAAATATTTAGGAGTATAATTTAATAATTATCAAGATGAGAAGGGAAGTCATTAACATCTGAAGTTGTGGATTTGATGTGACGAAAATACATTAAATTTGATAGTAATGGAGGTATACGTTGTTAATGAACAGCAGATAAATGTGTAAAGGTTATGTTTTACATTTCAATGCCATTCATCTTCAAATGCAGTTGCATATGTCAAATACAACAGGTTTAGAGATAATGGTCATCCATCATCTGGAGTAGAAAAGCGGTATAACATTATATGAAGGTGTATTAGATGACACAATACATTTACCGTGAGTGTGTATGTCAATATAGTTTCGTTCTTATTATTAAATGTATACCGACCGAACTGGATTGGTGGTAGCGTTCGAGCTTCACGTGCCAGCGGTTCTGGGTTTAAATCCCGGGTAAGGTATGGTTGTTTGTATGTCCTTTCATCATCTTATCTCCATCAGCGCAATGTAAACATTACAAAAATATAAGAATAAATTGACTCGCCTCCATAAATCATTTGTAATAAGTTAAATTGTAACTTGATATACAATAAAGAATTATTATTATATTATTATTATTATTAAATATAAATTTAACAGTCAATTTATAAATGATTGATGGATTTATTAAAAAAAATCCAATTCAATATGAAGTTTTTTTTAAATAACTAAGTTACATAGTTGAAGTTTAATATTTTATAAAAATTAAAATACTCGTAGTATGATCTTTTCTTACTAGGTATATTTTTTTTGTTTTTACCTTCCGTCACCTTTAGGTAGGGGAAGACACGGAAAGATACGGTAATGAAATAACTCTAGCGTTACAAGTTTCTAGGAAGATACAATACAGACGATTACATTGGTTTGAACATGTCATGAGGAGAGATGAAGAACATATTGGAAGAATGAATTTCTGTCTGTCAAACAAACGAACATATGTTCATATTGCGAACCTCCGGGCATTGATTTTAAATTAAATAATATTATTTGTATTTTGTGCGCGACATGTATTTTCTGCGTCTGTAAGTTAACAAAATAAAAAGCTTTATTTTCCATTACGACAATATTTTTCTTTCATTTTGTTTTATAATTAGAATACTGCATTCTGAAATGTCATGAGTCTTCTGGAAAAACATGGATATTTCTGTAGAATTTACATTATTATTACAATATGCAAACACATTTTTCATAATGAAAAACATGAATAATAAGTCTTACAGCGGAATCAGGTTATATTAGCATAAAAAACTTGAGACGATTTTACTTTAATTCAAAATAATGTTTAGAATTCACTAGAAGTTGAATAACTTACAAAAATGCTCGAACGATTTGGTTATTTGAATAAATGAGACTCGAATTGATATAACAGAAATATTTACGATCTATAATGTGAATGGAACAAAATTGTAATCATAATAACAATAATTGAATTTTGTCACATTTTTTTATAGAAATTTGACGTCTTGACAAAGTGTGCTTTTAACGAAGTTAATAAATTAAAAAGCTTAATTGTCTCGTGGCCGTGTGCCTGAGTGTCTGGTCGCGAATCTGGGGACCCAGGTTCGATCCCGACCGACGCCAATAATTACTTCGAATTTTAATGGCACAAAATTGACCCCTGTGGTGCACTCTTCGCGCCAGCAATGAGTGCCCGTGAGGTGATGCCTTGATAAGCGCCCACACGGTACAAATATTTCATCATTAGCAATATCTGTATACAAAGCAGATTGGCACTCCCAGCAATGGGTAATATACCGTGATGATATATTTATTTTATTTATTTATAAATATTCTACTTCTATGAACCTTCTCTGTGAATAAGGTTAGATACAAAACTCAACTGTTGGATCATTACAGACATTTTTCCTTCCCAAGAAAATGTTAAAATTACAAAACACCATCAGTTATTACAAAATATAAATATTAATATTAATGAATTTATTTTTAGCTTTCTGATTCCTTCTCTCTTATTCTCATTTTAGACAGCATCCGTATTCGTTGTATTTATAGCTCTGATAAGTTCTTCCTTGATTATTTCCTAAGTTTGTTTCCGAAATCGATTGGCAACAGAATCAATTGCGCTCAGAGAAATTATTTTGAGTGAGCTCATTTCTTTCGGATCAGTGATCAGTAATGAACTAATTAAACGTTTCGTATCTAATACAAGTGAAGATCCACTGATTCAATTAATCCATTTAAAAGGGCAAGAGAGTTGGATTAGTTGAACCCGACGACCGGAAACTCGAATAGAATAACTTGTAGGGGAAGTGGTGACCAACTCAGATTACTAATTAAACGTGTATTTACCCTGGAAGTCAATCAACGCTAACTTAACTATTGGTAATAATTAATAGGGTAATATTTTATAACATTTAACTATCTAGAGAGCGTTGAATCTGGAACGTATAGAAAAATGTATTAGACGATCCAGTATCCAACCAGACAGTTAAATAAACAACTGAAAATGAAAATAACTTTCAATCTCTATTGCTTTTCTGCAAATAAAAAAATCTGTTGTGGCAATCACAATACATCTCGCCCTTTCCATTGTGGTATATATATATATAAGTATTATATTTAACATGTCTTGTACACACAAAAAATTCTAATTACACCTTTATATTTACGTATTTTCTATAATTTTAAATTGATATGAGCAAGTTTTCTCCTACTCTTCTAAATATTCGATTTTTTTCCAATTCATTAAAGGGATTGGCAGTATTTCTAAAGGGTTCATATAATATACCTCTAATTTTAAATATATAATTAATAATACAATAAGAAATATTAAACATTGTACCCAGAAAAAGCCTTCAGTACTATCTCTGAATTTTTCACACTGGTATTAGTGACATTTATCTGTCAATTACAGACATTTTAATTTCTCAACTGGTTACCATGGAGATATTTGGGCTGTGAGCAGGCTGTGAGATTTACTACAACAGATTATTTAAATAAATAAATAAATAAATATTTCTTCACGGCATATTACCCATTGCTGGGTGTGCCAGTCTGCTTTGTACACAGATATCGGTAATGATGAAATATATGTACCATGCGGGCGCTTACCAGGTGCCACCTCACAGGCACTTATTGTTGGCGTGGAGAGTGCACCACAGATTATTTTATATTATTATATATTATATCTCCAAATCTATAGAAGGTATAACAAAACAATTAAATGTATCAGATTGAGAATTTAATGATAAAGATTTTATTTCAGAAACTACCAATTCCGGTTGTCCAATTTTTACCAAATATTGACAGCTCTTACAATTAATGTTAGATTGAAGAATCCATAGTTAAACGTCTCGAGTTTTATAGTATTTGAGAAATCCATACACACACGCACGCCCAAACACATACACACACACATACAAATATGGACATCATCGTAAATATGTTACAATCGCATTCTAGAGACCTTAAAACGTGCTTATTCACCAAATCTGGATATACGATTGGATAAATCCAATACCTCTAACCACTAACCACTAACAAAACGCATATTTGAATTTCATTAAAAATAACTATCTTATTATGCTTCATTCTTGTAGTAACAACGCGACTTAGATTAAAGAAATGAACGACATTATTACAAAACTAAATTATTGGAAAATAAGAAGTCTAGCATACAGAATTTAAACCCCTCACGGTACAAATAACAAGTCTTGTCGTTAGCTATGAAAAAACGTGAACTGCATGCGGAGTTTGTATCTGAGATTTACTGGCGACGAGACCCTGTTGTTTGATTTATTAATGTACCAGACGAAATATTCTTTCAGCAGATGCTGTGCTAACCTATAGGAATATTTTAAAGGGATGTGCCTCACGCTTCGTTCCTTTAAAACTCTACTGAACGTGAGGGAATATTGAAAAGCAGATTATTTAATAATGCAACCCTTGGTGGAATTAAGTTTTTAATTTTTTTGGGGTAACGTATTTAAGTGTCAGCTGTCAAAAGCTGGAAATATGTTTATAATTACTTCCCTAATTAGATAACGGGGAATTTGATTTTGATAAAGGAAATTATCTCAACGAAAATATGTTCTTTCAAAACAACTCTGTAGATGTTATAAAGATACAATAGATAAACTTCGTTTAATTAATTATAAAACATGAAACTAAACAAGTACGATGAAATATTAAATATTTATATCTAGCTTAATTAATATTGATATATTTTCATACAGAATATAACAAGTGATATGATTATCATCGATGATATTCTCGAGTGAAACCGAGCTGCAGATTTCACGAGTCCGAAGGACGAGTTGAAATGTGCTGCTTCGTTTTCACGAGCAATATCTTCGATTATTAATCATATCACGAGCTTATATTTAATGAGAGAATATAATGATTTTTTGCAATCTAACCTAACCTAACTTTTGATATATATATATATATTCATATTGTATTAAAACATGGTACATCGAATACAAACAGTCAGCTCACCCCATGTAATTAAACAAGTCTAGATGTTTGTGTTTACCCCGCCGAGGATTACGTCATCGCTCGAGAACATTATACAGTATAAAACTATACTTCTGTAATGTATAGATAATAAAATCAACGTATATTCTATAAAAACTTCAGTTTGATAACAATTTGAGGAACATGTATCTTTAAATTTGAAAAATGTACGACTTCGCTGTCAAAAGGCTCTTATTTTTCCGTAAATGGACATTTATAATCCAGTTATTAAATTTATAAGAAAATTATTATTAATTTTCAGATCCTTAAATTGTCATTAACTGAAATTTATGCCTTATGCATTATTAATAACCACGTTATTGCTTTTATGATGGTTTTGCATTATTTATAATTGACTATTAAGTCTACTGCTTCCATTTTCTTTTATGAGTTGGTCCATTTTATTTATTTGCGTTCTTTGTAAAGAAAAGCAACGACACTCGCGCTGTATAATTAGATGAAGGGGTCGCTGAACTACTGAAAAACTGCATTGGGGAGAGATTAACGTTTGTGTACTCAAAAACAATGTGGAATTACCTGCAAGCGAATTTGACATTCCTCTAGCGCAGAGGTAATTGGGGCACTTGTAAAATATGCAGTTGAACAGCGCGGAACTTTTGTTTTAATCAATTATTTCCATTCTGACAATCAAACAGGTCTTAATGAGAACTAGGATATTGTTAATTCGCTTGAATTAGTATAGGAGATTTCAACAAAGCTAATAAGTTAAATGTGTGCTGTGAATTGTGAATTAGATTTGTTTCTTTCTTTATCTCTCGCTAAGATAGGTATTGGATTCATGCTAACAATCGCATATCCAGATTTTAATGATTAAGCACGTTTTAAGGTCCCTACAATCCGATTTTAATATTTTTACGATGATGTCTGTGTGTGTATGTGTGTGTGGATGTCTCTCTGTGTGTGTGTGTGTGTGTGTGTGTGTGTGTGTGTGTGTGTGGATATATGTGTGTGCGCATGTGTGTGGGGAGGTTAGAAGGACGATTTCTCAGAAATTATAATTAATAATCGTGTCTCCATCAACCTCACACACATACATCCACACACACACACACACACACACACACACACAAACACACACACATACATACACACACACACACACACACACAAACACACACACACACACACAGAGAGAGACATCATCGTAAAAATGTTAAAATCGTAAAACGTGCTTATTCAATAAAATCTTGATATGCGATTTTTAGCATGAATCCAATACCTCTCTTAGCGAGAGGGAAAAATGTTTAAGGTCCAGTAAACTCCCCAAATTTTTAAATGGAAATCTATGTTGGGTGACTCGCTAAGAGAGGTATTGGATTAATGCTAAAAATCGCATATCCAGATTTTAATGATTAAACATGTTTTAAGGACCCTACATCCGATTTAAATATTTTTACGATGATGTCTGTGTGTCTGTGTGTGTGTGTGTGTGTGTGTGTGTGTGTGTGTGTGTGTGTGTGTGTGTGTGTGTGTGTGTGTAGATGCATGTTGTATGTGGGGATGTTATAAGGACGATTTCTCAAAAACTATAATATCTAATATCTGTTTAACTTTCTCAATCGGAAATTATTGGGAGGAAATGAAACGGTTTCGGTAATAATTGGACGTCTGTTGTGGCCAACACAATATGTCTCGCCACTTCCGTTTTTGATTACATAAGTATAGGGCGCGAGCAGTCATGTGACATTGTTGGCCTTAACAAGCAGATATGGTGGCTCATGTCAGAATGACAATTAGTAATTATGTACGTAGATGTCAAATGTCAGAATTTTTCATTCATATAATTAATTTGTCACCAGGAGTGTGGAATTTACTTGTCGAGGTAAATAAACCACATGGAATTAGAAAATCACTAAATTTAGAATGAAAAGTTTGACATATATGTACATAATTACTAGCTATCATTCTGAGATGGGTCACAATATCTGCTTGTCAAGGTCACATGACTGCTCGCGCCCTATTGTATTTAGCATTTCGTGTATAGCTACATTCTATACCAAAAATTCTACTTACCTATATCTATTCTTTATATTTAGATTTTTAAAATTTTAAATTCATTCTTTGAAGAAATTTTGTCCCTTGTACATGTAATATATCTATAATATTAAATATTTAGCTATTAATACAATAAGAAATAATATAATGTATGTACTTCCCACAAAAAAATCTTCAATAATGTCTCTGGATTTTTGACACTGACATTTATCTGTCAGTTAATTTTTCAATTGATTTCCATATGACATTATTTGAGCCTTGAGATTTATTACAACAGATTATTATATATCTTATATTTCTTTATCTCCAAATCTATAAAAGATATTATAAAATATTTATATGTCTCAGAATTTACTCTTCAAGAACAAAAATTTTCAAAAAATAATATTTAGAAGATTTTTTTAAAAAAATCTGGTACTACCAATTCTTCAATTATTACCAAAACCTTTTCAGCTCTTCCCAATAATGTCCGATTGAGAAATATGTACTTAAACAGATATTAAGTATTATAGTTTTTGAGAAATCGTCCTTTCTGATCATGTAAACTTGGATCATGAAAATATAATATAGTAAAAATAATCAAGTTATCAATTTGATGTAATTCATATATTTTTAATACGTCAACATCTATCAAGATTTGTATTATCAATAAAGTGTTTCTTGATCCTAGTTTTGTGTGTTTTGGGGTTTTATTTGTTTCAGCATACACTGTGTAGTTTATTTTCTGCAAGAAACCTCCCACCCCACACACACACACACACATAGACATCATCGTAAAAATATTGAAATCGGATTGTAGGGATCTTAAAACGTGCTTAATCATTAAAATCTGGATATGCTGGATATATTTGGGGCGTTCCATTTGAAAATATATAGTTACTTACAGCTTACTTAGCCTAAAAATGGACCACCTGTAGAAAAACCTATACTGCAGATTCGCAGACATTTTAATTTAAAATAAACTTCGAATTGTTTTTCGTTTAATATTTAAAATAATCGAATTATCAAAAAAACAGACACGGTTTAATCACCCTGTATAGACCACAAATCCATCCCTTTGTATTGATGCCCCTCATAATTTTCTAAATCCCTACCTCCCTTAGTAAGACAGGCATATTACAATCTATCATATTACAACTATTCAAACTACTCATATAGCATAGCAGCTACATGATACCGGTATACTGTAACCTGTAAGAGTAACGGTGATTCGGCCGTTGGCGAAGCGTATTCTGATATAGCAGCATGGGAAATGAGTCTATTCCGATGTGGCCATTTTCTCCTGACAACCGGACCAGCTATCTCCATACATTCATAGTTTGATTTACATTCGCCTACAGCTTGAAACAATAGCGTATATGGCGGAGCAGATTGCGTGGAATGCAGAATTAATGGAAGAAAAAAAGTACAAGAGATGAATAATCTGGGGATGTGGTCTTCCAGCGAGTTAAAGGTGATGCGATATTCTGTTTTTAAATTAATGCTATAGATGTGATATTAGAATTTCTTTATCCCCTGAAAATTATCAGTTATAATGAAATATTTCTCATAGTTTACCTCGGAATTGTAAGATACCCTAATATCTGGGGGAATGTGAGTTGTTGGTACTATTGTAAAATAGTCAATAAAACTTATTATTATTGCATCGGTTGGTCTCTGGTCCCAAAACAATTACTTGATAATGAAATACATCATAATTAAAAGCCTCTAGCCATATCACCAAATACAAATTTGTCTGAAAATCCCGTTTGATATTTGTAATTAAAATTATGTGTATTGCATTTGATGAATGTATTCTATTAATAAGTATTATTTCATTAAAATTAATTTTATATTTGAGAATTTTTTTTAATACATCGTTATATTAGATTCATTTATTTTAATGAGAATAATGAATAAAAATATTTGGTCAGTTTCCATCAGTTATATTAAATTCTCTGTAACCAAATAAATTACTTTTGATAGAAACCAAATGAAATTTATTGGTTTTATAAAATTTAAAAAGCTTAATTTTAACCCCAGGAATAAATTAAATATATTTAATTAGTTGTCTATTTAAAGAAAAATAATTATTTCGCATGTGATCGTATTAATTAATTTTTAAACATCCGTTTTGAACCATTGTTTTAATTTTTAACAGTTACATAGTTATTAAAACTGATGATCTGTTAAATGAAATTGTTATTTCATATAGAAATTTATTTTAATTAAATATATTTCACTAATAGTTTATTTCATGTCCAGCTGTTTGCTAAATCTACAGCTATAATTCATATAATAAACATTTTCTGTTTTATCAATTTATCTGCAGTTATTTCTCTATTTTTTTTTTTTTAATATTATTCTGTTTATTGCACCTCGCGCTAAGAGAGGTATAATTTGATTCACGAACGATGAGTATTCAAGGTCATTTGTTCGAAGAAAGAATACACAGCACTTTATACAATAGTAGCTTAGCAACATTTCATGTTAGAAAGAGAAAGATTATTTGACGTATGTCTATGTATTTTATGTAGTGTGACAGATATACATAAATGGTGACATTATTTTCTAACACACTACAAATAATAATGACGTATCTCATAGAGTTACAGATATCTAATTATCTACTGCACTGCCTTCTGTCCTAATATTTTCCAAGTGATGTTGACATTTAAATCAAATTATTATTCCATGGTTTTTGTTAAGTCCATGTTTTTCGTGTTTTGCAAAAATATAGGCGAAGAGTATAAATCTTTGAGAAAGGCACTATATAAAACATAATTTTCAAATAAATTACACTTATTTATACTTTTCGTCACCTTTAGGTAAGGGAGTTATTGTCTTTGGGAAAAAAATTAAATGATGAGTTTTTAGTGAATAAGCTTGTTTAAGGGTCCCTATAATACGATTTTACCATTTTTACGATGATGTCTGTATGTATGTATGTGTGTGTGTGTGTGTGTGTGTGTGTATGTGTGTGTGTGTGTGTGTGTGTGTGTGTGTGTGTGTGTGTGTGTGTGAGACGAAAGTTTCGGATCGCATAACGTCAATACCATTCTAAAAATTATATTTTTCTCGTATTCCTCAAGTTTACATCCAGAAGAACAACTGATTAGATTTTGGTTATAATTGGTGAACCGGAAGTAGCCTCACTTGAAGATTTAACAGTTAAATTTGATTTATTGACATTTAACGTTATTATAACTTAAAGAATATTATTCTCTATACGATTTGATTGCATTTGATACTTCATATTCAATAGATATAGAGTTAAAGAATTTTAAAGAAATTAAATTTTATAAATCAGCCAGCTATGCTAAACATGGAAATTACTAATATATTCATTAATTCAAATTGACAGATGTCAGTATAAATAAAAAGTAAATTAATGTGGCAGAGATGAGGATGTAGATAGGTAAGGAAATAACTCAAATGTTACTACAAGTTTCTAGAAAGATACAAGCGAGATGATTACATTGATTTGAAAATGTCATGAGGAGAATTGAAAAATATTTTAGATGAATGCTTAGTAATAGAAGGTTGAAGAAACAGAGGAAAGCCAAAGATAAGATGGAAGAACTGTATTGCGGACGACTTGAGAGAAAAGGAACTAAATGAGAACGACACGTAAAACAGAAATAAGTGGAAGAAGAAAATAAAAAATAGCGACCCCTAACGAATGGGAAAAGCTAAAGATGTTAGTGTCAAGTGTAATTTGCATAGTTTGTTTATGAAATAATTTTACTGGAAATTAGAATCTTTTGCAAGAAAATTTATGTATGTAATTTATACACAATATACATATAGGATTGACGGAAGGTATTGTTTTAAATCAATAGTGCATTGGAAATTTACTCAGGTGCTAGTACTCTGTTATAACTAGCAACGTTGCTACTCTAATTTTGTCTTATTTAAGTGTAATTATCGGTATTTTTCATCTCTATGTTTAAGTAGATTTACTAGTAGATTCAAACCAAGGTACTTTAGATCCCCATCATTATACCTCGATCCTAATAAGATTATAACCTACAATATTCCATCCAACTTCCTAAGTTTGTAACCAATACAACCCACGACATTTCCACATTATCACCACCATATCATCAATAGCACATTGTCACCACCAACGTCTTTTGTCTCGTAACTTGCGTCACGCTTGGTCAAAGTTGGCTAGGTTCCCTGCTTCCCTTGATGCTTGTGATCACAGTCACAGTGCATTGGTGCACTGTAGAAATCAATTCCGATGCTGTTGTTTTGTTTCCGGCCTGCGATGAAATACAACCCTAAGAGCGAGAGAGGCTTTGATACCACCGAGCTATTGGCAGGATTTGTGTGGTAGTAACGGCCTTGGAGGAAGGCCAAATAAGTTGGGATTGTTGTATCTAGATATAGATTTCGAAGATTCTGATTTCTGATACTATTCTGCGTTTAGTTTATGTTATGTTTGCAATTTGTCTTACGATTTGTCAAATGTAGGATTATGATACTTTTGACAGAGCGAAGCAATAAACAAATCAAATAAAAAAAATCTGTTGTGGCCATCACAATGCCTCTCGTCCTTTCAGTTTTGGTATATATAAGTATTGTATTTAACATTTCTTGTACACACAAAAATTTCTAATTACACCTTCATATTTACGTATTTTCTATAATTTTAAATTCATTCTGTGAGCAAGGTTCTTTCATTTCTTCTAAATGTTTGTTTTTCCAATTCATTAACGGGATTAGCGGTATTTCTGAAGGGTTCATGTAATATACCTATAATTTTAAATATATAATTAATAATACAATAAGAAATATTAAATATTGTTCCTAGAAAATGCCTGCAGTACTATCTCAGAGTTTTTGACACTGACATTAGTGACATTTATCTGTCAATTACACACGTTTCAATTTCTCAAGTAGTTACTATGGAGATGTTTGGGCTGTGAGCAGGCTGTGAGATTTATTACAATAGATTATTTTATAGAGAATATAATTCCTTAGTCACGTGACATGTTTTCCGCCAATCAATATTCAGAATCTCCCTAGCTACGCGTTTATCACAGCGATGATAAAAAACAAAGAAATAAACACCGTATTTATAGTCGTTACTAAGGGATTTGTTTTCTTTATTTATGACATGTTAATTTTGAGTATAAAAATAAATAATAACAATAATTTAAACTCCGAAATATTAAATAAAACTCGTAAGTACCATGTTTTAATACAATATGAATATGTATTTCAAAAGTTAGGTTAGGTTAGATTGCAAAAATTCATTATATTCTCTCATTAAATATAAGCTCGTGATATGATTAATAATCGAAGATATTGCTCGTGAAACCGAAGCAGCACATTTCAACTCGTCCTTCGGACTCGTGAAATCTGCAGCTCGGTTTCACTCGAGAATATCATCGATGATAATCATATCACTTGTTATATTACGTATGATTATATTTTTAAATCTTTAAATCTATAGAAGATAGAGAATTTTGTTTTTTAATATTTGTAATAACATAAATTTTCAAAAAATAATATATAGAATTTTTTTGTTATAATACTACTACTTCCGGTTATCCAATTGTTACCAGAACCAATTCAACTCTTCCCATTACTGTTAGATGGAGGAATCCGTAGTTACGTAGATCTTCAGTATTATAGAATTTGAGAAATCGTACCTCCAACAACCCCCCCCCTCTTCGCGAGAGGCGCTATTTTTATTCTCTACAAAAGTAATGATTTTATGTCATGTAATTTTATAAATTAAAAGATATTTCAGATTACAGAGTGTCTAATTCTAAAATCAGCAAATCAATAATGTGTTTCACACGGCGTTAAACACACATTTACAGCTTCGGCAGCAGAAATCTAGTATTTTAAAGCTTAGTAAAACAAATAACTATTTTCACTGTTTAACATTATAAAAAGTATGTTTTTATTAACTGTAGCAAGACTATAAACTTATACTTTATTTGCCTAGCGACTGTCAATAAAATCATTAAATTTTGTGTTTACTTTACACCCATATGCAAAATGATAACAACGTTAATGGAAATAATATTTGAAATATAAGTATGAAATTAATATAAATAAAAGATGCGTATAATTAATTTTATTTATTCAAGATAATCCAGAAATGATTGACAGAGAAACAACTACACACACACTAACACTGCCGCGTCAATATATCTGCATTTGCCTTATTAAAACTATAAATATGTTGTATAACGTAAAACCAATTTTATAATATCTTTAATAAATTAGAAACGTGTTTCCAAAGTTCAATAAATAAATATAATTATAACTGCTATTCGTAGAAATATTGTTAAACAGTTTGATATAAATATTTTTATTGGCATAAATTATAAGTTGTTTATAAATTTTTGTATATACTTTGCTATTATTAATCTAAACAGTCCTTCATTATTTGTTTATATTTCGTTGGAAAATTCCCATGAAACATACAATAGATGTATTTTGGAAGTGTTTGTTATTTGATTTTATTGCAAAATTATCTAATCTTATGAACAAATATTGCTATTTACATTATTAGTCGAACAATACAAATGTTTCAGTTATTAAATCCTAATTTTAGAAATGGGAAAGCATATTAATTTGGTATTTGTAAACATCTAAACTAGTTAATTAGTGATAGACCAAATTATTTAGATTATGTTCATAGCAATGCAATAATATACAAGCTTTGAACAACATTGTTGCATTATTTATAGCAAATACGGTAACATATTTACCTGTATAAATATTAGTATGATTAAATATTTTAACATCGATGGTGAAATTTACAAAGTTTTGGTAATGCCAAATATTTTATTCATATTGCGCCTATAAATTTGTATAAATTTAATCGTGTTTGATCTGATTATTTTATATATGCATAACATATAACAGTTCAACAATAAATAAATTGCATGATTTTAAATTTGTTTAATTATTTATTCCTATTGAATTACCGATTAGTGATCGAATTCAGTTACCTGTGTTAAATATGGAAAAACAGTTTGTTTTTCAAATGTCTTTGCCCCGTCAATAGCAAAATTGTATCTTTAGCAACATCACATCATGAAAAATCTGTTGTGGCCAGCACAATACCTCTCGCCACATAATTTCTAAATACACGTAGTTAATTTGTCACCAGAAGTGTGGAATTTACTTGTCGAGGAAAATAAACCATATGGAATTGGAAAATCACTAAATTTAGAATGAGAAATTATATCCCCATATCTGCTTGTCAAGGCGCCCTATTGTATTTAACATTTCTTGTATACCTACATTCTACACCAAAAATTGTACTTACATATATCTATTCCTTATATTTAGATTGTTTAATTTTAAATTCATTATATGAAGAAATTTTGTCCTCTTCTAATTTTTCGAAATGTTTCCAATTCATTGTCAGGATTGACTGTATTTTTGAAGGATATATGTAATATACCTATAATCTTAAATATTTAACTACTAATACATTAAGAAATAATATAATGTATATGTACTTCCCAGAAAAACTCTTTAGTAATATCTATGAATTTCTGACACTGACATTTATCTGTCAGTTACAAACAGTTCAACTGGTCAACTATTTTCCATGGCATCCTTTCGGCTGTAAAATTTATTATAACGTTATTTTATTTATTATATTTCTTTTATCTCTAAATCCATAGAATATATAATAAAATATTTAAATGTATCAGATAGAGAATTTAATTTTCTTTAATATTACCAAGAAAAATTTTCAAAAAATATTATTTAGAAGATTTTTTTTCAAGAATCTTCTACTTCCGGTTGTCCAATTGTTACCAAAACCTTTTCAGATCTTCCCATGAATGTCCGATTGGAAAATACGTAATTAAACAATTTTTAAGTCTTATAGTTTTTGAGTAATCGTCCTTCCAACATCCTACATACATACACACATACATCCACACACACACACACACACACACAGACATCATCGTAAAAATGTTAAAATCGGATTGTAGGGACCTTAAAACGTGCTTATTCAATAAAATATGGATATGTGATTTTTAGCATGAATGCAATACCTCTCTTAGCGAGAGGTAAAAATATTTAAAAAGAGGCCTAAAGAAGTACTAGCCACATATAATACGATTTCATACTTCGCAGTTTTCTGAAAAATTAGAGAACGACAAAATTTATATTTTTACCAACTATGGACCAAAAAAATAAGTATTTTAAAATAAAATTCAAATATGGATTGCTTTTTGAAAAATATAAATTTGTGTTATATAAAATAAATATTATCTAAGATGATTTTTACAAACATAAGGTAATCTACTCTTTTTGTCCTACACACTTAGAAATTTGAGCCGTGTAAACTTGAAATATAACGTGGTAAACTTGTTTCGTGTAGAATTCGACACTAAAATTGGTATTATAAAAGTTAGTGTAAAATGATTAAGTTGGTAATTTTATATCTGTGTAAAATTTTCTGAGACATAACAAATTAACACTGTAAGGTGTATTATATTTATTAAGACTAGTTTTAAACACACTTGTGGGTAAAAATTGCTTAATTTGGTGTTGCTTGTATTTTAAACTAATTTTTGTGCAATTTACTACATTATATTTGTTAAAAATACACTGTCTAGTGTATTTCTAAAAACTAAACTGCTTGGTGTAATTTTAAAACTGAATGTGTAGAAAGAACACTACTTTGTGTATATCTAAAAAATCATTGTAGAAAGTACACTACTTTGTGCATATTTGAAACATCGGTGTAAAAAGTACACTATTATGTGTATAACTAAAATATCTGTGTACAAAGTACACTACTTGGTGTATGTTTAAAACGTTGGTGTAAAAAGTACACTACTTTTGTAATAAAAAATACACTACTTGGTGTATTTCTATACAATAGTAAGTGTAAATCTATACAACAGTTTATTATTTTCGCATTCTTTGTCGTGGTCATTAGTTAGTATAGATTATAGATACTCGTTCGACGCTGTGCTTACGCATTGGCATTATTAAAGTACGCTACATCCCGATCACGCAAGTTTTTACCTGCAGAGACTTAAAAACCATCTCTTTCAGTTGTTGCTAGAGTTTTACAAAGTTAAATAATGGAAGTGGAAGAAAGTGGACAAGAAAATATACCAGTGCTATTTAAATTAAAAAGAGGATTGATCACTAAGTGGGTGAATTGTGTCCCTGTGTATAGTAAGATGGAAATTTCATAATTCCAAAAAACATTTTTGTATAACATAATTTTTATAAAGTGTAAGGGTTCATTCACAAATCGAATATGTTTTAGTTTTAAATTTTAAGCACATGTCACATCTTAAGTCAAATTGACGCAAAAAAAACACAAGTTACCTTGTCACACGAGAAAAATAGGAACATTGCTTAACTACTGCTAATAACAACTCTCCCATATTTCATTTGCTTAAAATTTTAAACTAAAACATAAAACTATAATTTTGATTTGTGAATGAACCTTAACAATAGTGTCTGCATGTATATAATGTAATAATAGATTAATTAAGTAATACTAAGAAGTGTTTATATGAAATATATTGTTTTTTATGTATAATAAATTTTTTTCATGGAAGTTCGCATTTTTTATATATCATACCTACCTATTCACTCGATATCGTGTATAACATTTACACTAATATTACAAAAATAAAAAATTAGTACTATTGTACACCATAATCAGTGTATATCAACACGAAATTGATGAAAATATACACTACAAATAGATATATTTATACACTAAAATTAGTAAAAGAAACTAGTTTGATAAAAATGTACACCACAAATAGGTATATTTTTTCACTAAACTAAGTTAAAAATGACACTACACTGTGTACTAATAACCGCAGTTATTTGGTTAAAATAACTCATTTAAGTGTTAAAAAACTACACGGTGTAGTAGTATCTACGAAATATTTAGTGTTAATTATTAACTCATATCTCGGTGTTGTTTATTACCAAATGTCGAAGTGGTAAATTCTACACTACAGCTGGTGGACCTATATAGACCACTTTTAGTGTTAAATTTAACACGGAATTTCTTAGTGTGTAGCTATGTAAATTTCAACTTCACTAAGGAATTAGTTGTTTTACTTTCGCATTATTTGAAAGTTACTAAGGGTTGAGAGTAGAAAATTCTCGTTTTCCAGTTAATTGTAGATAAATACGTTTACTGTTGAGTCATTATTACCATATCACTTTCACCCTACTTAGTAAAACACGCAGTCACTCTCCCCTTATTAAGCGCAAATATCTAAAATATCTTTCCAAAAACAATTCGTCTTTACCCTCCATTAAAATTCCAAAAACGCAGTGACTACAAATATTTCCAGGGGAATCTGTGTAGTACGTCAGCAAAAAATCCGTTTTATGCATACACATCCAGTAACATAAATCTTCCGGAAGACAAGTACAACAAAACGTTCCATGAACCACGATAGCCTGAGGCTTCGGTCAGCTCAACAAAGCCCTGGGGGCCAATTTTGTAACTAGAAAGCGACAGCGAATACGAATGCAATATGGCGGGTCACTGAAAAGCGCCATCTTATTTTCTATTCATATGACTGATTTCTATTGTATTGTGTACACTATACATATTCAGTACTAGTCTGACATTTGTTCAAAATTCCCGCGCTGGGAAAATTTTAGTTCATTTGAAAAGTAGCGTTATTTGAAATTGTATCATACTTATTTTGTGGTTATATTTCCTTTGTGCATTATACACATGTTTTTAGATAAGGTATTTTAATTAATTTCCAATAGAAGAAAATAATAATAAAAAAACAATAATTAAAAGGCACTAAAAAATAAATAATTATACAATCAATAACAATCGTAAGCGAATACCGTATTCATGAGGTCCGGATCAGCTGAATAGGTATTCAGTAGGAATAAGGCATCATGGCTGACAAAAAGTAGTGGGGATAATCTTATTCAGTATGAATTGTATTCGCTATCGCTTTCTAGTTACAAAATTGGCCCCCTGGCCACCAGTGCCATTTATATGAAGATTGCTGACGAAAACAGATAGATTTTCGCTTATATTTTAGAGAAATCTGTCGAATCTGAAGTTCAATTACAGACGGACACAAACTGGTGGAATATAATGTTTAGGTTTTTACCTTCCGTCACCTTTAGGTAAGGAAGGTACTGTCTTTGGTCAAAAAATTCAATGATGAGTTTTTATTGAATAAGCATGTTTTAGGGTCCCTATAATACGATTTTACCATTTTTACGATGATGTCTGTATGTATGTATGTATGTATGTGTGGTGTCTGTGTGTGTATGTGTGTGTCTGTGTGTGTGTGACAAAAGTTCCGGATCCCATAACTTCAATACCACGATTCCAAAAATTATATATTTTTTCGTATTCCTCAACTTTACATCCAGAAGAACAACTGATTAGATTTTGGTTATAATTGGCGGAAGTAGCCTCATTTGAAGATTTAACAGTTAAATTTGGTTTATTGACATTTAACGTTATTATAACTTAAAGAATATATTATTCTCTATACGATTTGATTACATTTTATACTTCATATTCAATAGATACAGAGTTAAAGAATTTTATAGAAATTAAATATTATAATTCAGCCAGCTATGCTAAACATGGAAACTACTAATATATTCATATAATTCAAATTGACAGATGTCAGTATCAATAAATTAATGTGGCAGAGATGAGGATGTTGAAGTAGATGTTGGGGAAAACCCGGAAAGATACGGTAAGAAAATAACTAGTGTTACAAGTTTCTAGAAAGATACAAGAAAGACGATTACATTAGTTTGAACATGTCATGAGCAGAAATGAAAAATTATATTTGAACAAGAATGAGTAGTTTAGTAATACGAGGTTGAAGAAATAGAGGAAGACCAAAGATAAGATGGAAGGACTGTATTGCGGAAGACTTGAAAGAAAAAAACTGAATGAGACCGACACGCAAAACTAGGGACCCCTAACGAATGGGAAAAGCTAAAGAAGAAGAAGATGTCAGTGTCAAGTGCAATATGAATAGTTTGTTTATGAAATAATTTTACTGGAAATTTAGAATCTTTTGCAAGAAAAATTATGTATGGGATTTATACATTATATACAGGATTGACGGAAGGTATTGTGCTGGCCACAACAAATTTATACAGATTTAGTTAGCTTATTAAAAGTATTAAAAACTTTATTTAAACAATTTTTCGGTATTTATAATAACTTCCAAGGAAAAAGGTGTTTCAAATTTCGCATTCCACCCTGTTTGTATTTATACATCATAGATAACTGCGTTACTCGCCATCAGAATTCAACTTCTACATATTCTAATGATTCCAGCATAACTGTAGCAAGTAGATTCAATTTGCTATGAACTAGCAAGCATGTTATCAATTCAGTTATTGCCTAGTTTCTAGTAGTTCCTCTCATATCTTTTCCTGTAAATAAAACTCAAGCGCCCTCCATGTACATGACTTCCTCCTTTGCCGAATCGGAAGCCAACTACAAGTCTGAACTCAATTCAACCACCGTAAACATCAAACTTTCAGCAATTATGGCCAGCAGTCGTACATTTAAACAATATCGGCTACTCGAAGTACTCGACCACATAGGCAACAAGGAGTAGTTGTTGACCAATAACAAGAGCGTTTATTTGTAAAGTAGGAGAGAAATGTATTGTGTGGGTTTATCAGGCTAATAATATTTGCACATTAATGAAAAATAATACAAAAATAAAACGTGTTTGAATATAATCTGGATATCTGGAATATATGTAGGAGTATTATTATTTGGGAAACAGTTCATTATTTGTATTATTGTATGAAAGATAATATTGTCGAACAAATACAATCGTGGTGGAAACATATATTTGAATATGTTTTTGTTTTTGAAAAGGGATAATTTTATTTGTATTATTTACCTATAAGCAATAAAATTGTAGCGATAAACAGTATCAGAACAAAAATATAAAAGACCTTTTTACCTTCTGTTACTTTTAGGTAAGGAAGGTATTGTCTTTGGTCAAAAAAATCGATGGTGAGTTTTTAATGAATGAGCACGTTTAGGGAACTCTAGAATATGATTTTACTATTTTTACGATGATGTACACTGGCTTGCAAAAAAATCGCGTACACCTTAAAAATCAAGTAATCGAGTTTTTACCTTTTTTGAGCTATGTAAATACGATTTTTTTAAAATAGGTTAATATCAACTCAATGGAGTTGTCACCGTTGTCACTGTCATGTATCGTGGCGCAAGTTCTTCATTGTGCTAAGTTACTAATAAATTACAAATATATTCTATAAAAATAAAAGAACAACCAAGTATTTATTTTAAATGGATTATAAATAAGTAAAAATTATGACTGAAACAAATTATGGACGAAGTAACATTAGTAATTTACCATCGCTCCATCAGTCTCCAGTACTTTATTTAATCTTTGGGGCATGGAGGAAATATGATTTTTAAAATAATTTTCATCCTGACTCATGGTTTCCCAGGTGTTGACCATGACCCTGGAAAATTTGTTGCATCGTCTCTTGCTGTTTCAAAAGGATGTTCCCATAAATGATTTAAAAATGCTTTATCTTGATCATTGGTGGAAATTTTGGGACGTCCGGAACCTTCTTTCCTTTTTATACTTCCTTCATTTTCTCACCTACTCCTCACCCTCATAACAGTACTTTTATTAATATTAAAATGTTCTGCTATTGATCTGATTGACCACCCCTCTTCTAACTTAGAAATTATTACAACTTTCTCGTTTTCTGATAATTTTGACATCTTAATTCACGTTAATGACACTGACTTCTGACACTGACAAGTTAACAATCGAGACCGACTCAATACAGCAAAAAACAGGTGTACGCGATTTTTTTTACAAGCCAGTGTATGTTTGTGTATGTGTGTCTGTGTGCGCGTGTGTATGTGTGTGTGTGTGTGTAATACACTCCTTTGATCTTATATTTGGTCTTCCTCAGTCTCTTCTAAATTCTATTAATAAGCTATTCATTCTTCTTCCAATATATTCTTCATCTTTCCTCATGACATGTTCTTGTATCTTTCTTTCTCTCGAGCCATTTTCTTTCCTTTCATTCTTTATCTTATCTTTCCGTGTCTTTCCCAACATCTATCTCAATATACTATTCTTTGCCAAATTCATTTTCTTTTCATTGATACTGACATCTGTCAATTTGAATTATGTATAAATTCCATACATAATTTTTTTACAAAATATTCTAAATTTCAAATAAAATTATTTCATAAACAAAATATGCATATTGCACTTAACATTGACATCTTCTTTAGCTTTTCCTTTCGTTATGGGCCGCTATTTTTTATTTTCTTCTTCCACTCATTTCTGTTTTGCGTGTCGTTACTTTTCTATCAAGTGTTCCACAATACAGTCCTTCTATCTTATCGTTGGTCTTCCTCTGTTTCTTCAACCTTCTATTACTAAGCTATTCATTCTTCTTCCAATATATTTTTCATCTCTTCTCATGACATTTTCAAACCAATGTAATCGTCTCTCTTGTATCTTTCTAGAAACTTGTAACACTAGAGTTATTTCCTTACCGTATCTTTCTGTGTCTTCCCCAACATCTACTTCAACATCCTCATCTCTGCCACATTCATTTACTTTTCATTAATACTGACAATTTGAATTATCTGAATATTTAGCAGTTTCCATGGTTAGCATAGCTGGCTGATTTAGGAAATTTAAATTTTTTATAATTCGTTAACTCTATATCTATTGAATATGAAGTATAAAATGCAATCAAATCGTATAGAGAATAATATATTCTTTGTTATAATAACGTTAAATGTCAATAATTGATATTTAACTGCTTTTTTCTAGAGAACTGTTAAAAGTTGCAATTGGGGGTACTTCCGGTGTTTGTGAAATAATTTTACTGGAAATGTAGAATCTTTTGCAAGAAAATTTATATATGGAATTTGTACATAATACACAGGATTGACGGAAGGTAATGTGCTGGCCATATCTTATTTTTATATTTTGCGTTTATAATAAAGTCATTGCGAAAACCAATTACGTAATGAAAGAGCGTTCATTTCGATTTTGTTTTGTTTTGAACTTTCAAATAATTGAATAAATGTCAATACAATGTTACCAACTACATCACTACACATACAAATACCCCTAAATAAACTCGGTTTAACATAGCAGTTTTTTTAAATATTTATTTTATTTTAAGTGATTAAATTTATTTTTCTTTTGTTGAATTCTAGGTAAAGGTATTATCTTATTTAATGTATTAAAGAGTAGACTAGAGGTAAGTGAATTACTAGATAAAACGAATGCAATGAACATTTTAAGATAATGTCGTTCTTGTTCTCTTTCCATTATTTAAATCGTGGGAGATTCGCCATTTGACAAATGAAAAGAACACTCCTAGAATCCTTGTTAAAATTAGCAGAAATACAAAAAGTAGGAATGTAGCTTCTTACATACTTATTCTTTAATGTACATTAAGCTTATACTAAAAATAAACTATGCATAAAGTCTGATAGTTCAGAGCAAAGAAGTTGTAAATCTGCTACTTCTTTATTTTTATATTCTACCTAGTTTTATTTTATGTCTTACGTTAACATAAAAGCTATAAAAATAAACTTTACCATTCGCTTGTTCTCTAATACTGAAAGTGCATGAAATATACGCCAAACATAATTTCATATCAAGTTATTACATTGGACCGCGTTTTTCTATACTTCAATTATCTTATATGCATAATAATAATAATACTATGTCAAAAAATCTGTTGTGGCCAGCACAATACCTCTCGCCACTTCCTTTTTTGGTTACATAAGTATAGGGCGCGAACAGTCATGTTACATTGTTGGCCTTGACAAGCAGATGTGGGGGCCCGTTTCAGAATGATAATTAGTCAGTATGTTTCATTCAGAATTTCAAGATTTTCTAAATACACATAGTTAATTTGTCACCAGGAGTGTGGAATTTACTTGTCGAGGAAAATAAACCATATAGAATTGGAAAATCACTAAATTTAGAATGAGAAATTATGATACATCTATATATATAATTACTAGCTATCATTCTGACATGAGTCCCCATATCTGCTTGTCAAGGCGCCCTATTGTATTTAACATTTCTTGTATACCTACATTCTACACCAAAAATTGTACTTACATATATCTATTCCTTATATTTAGATTGTTTAATTTTAAATTCATTATATGAAGAAATTTTGTCCTCTTCTAATTTTTCGAAATGTTTCCAATTCATTGTCAGGATTGATTGTATTTTTGAAGGATATATGTAATAGACCTATAATCTTAAATATTTAACTACTAATACATTAAGAAATAATATAATGTATATGTACTTCCCAGAAAAACTCTTTAGTAATATCTATGAATTTCTGACACTGACATTTATCTGTCAGTTACAAACAGTTCAACTGGTCAACTATTTTCCATGGCATCCTTTCGGCTGTAAAATTTATTATAACGTTATTTTATTTATTATATTTCTTTTATCTCTAAATCCATAGAATATATAATAAAATATTTAAATGTATCAGATAGAGAATTTAATTTTCTTTAATATTACCAAGAAAAATTTTCAAAAAATATTATTTAGAAGATTTTTTTTCAAGAATCTTCTACTTCCGGTTGTCCAATTGTTACCAAAACCTTTTCAGATCTTCCCATGAATGTCCGATTGGAAAATACGTAATTAAACAATTTTTAAGTCTTATAGTTTTTGAGTAATCGTCCTTCCAACATCCTACATACATACACACACACACACACATACATCCACACACACACACACACACACACAGACATCATCGTAAAAATGTTAAAATCGGATTGTAGGGACCTTAAAACGTGCTTATTCAATAAAATATGTATATGTGATTTTTAGCATGAATGCAATACCTCTCTTAGCGAGAGGTAAAAAGTACCGGGAATTGGTTAATAAAACTCAAAATATGCATTATTCATCCAAATTTATTCTATCGCTTTCAGTGTAGACCCTTCTGAAATAATACACTTATTCCAACGAATAATCCAATCATCAAAACATTTTTACCTCTCGCTAAGAGAGGTATTGGATTCATGCTAAAAATCGCATATCCAGATTTTATTGTATAAGCACGTTTTAAGGTCCCTACAATCCGATTTTAACATTTTTACGATGATGTCTGTGTGTGTGTGTGTGTGTGTGTGTGTGTGTGTTTGTGTGGATGTGTGTGTGTGGGATGTTGGAAGGACGGTTACTCAAAAACTATAAGACTTAAAATTTGTTTAACAACGTATTTCCCAATCGGACATTCATGGGAAGATCTGAAAAGGTTTTGGTAACAATTAAACAACCGGAAGTAGAAGATTCTTGAAAAAAAATCTTCTAAATATTATTTTTTGAAAATTTTTCTTGATAATATTAAAGAAAAATAAATTCTCTTTCTGATACATTTAAATATTTTTATACATATTTTATAGATTTAGAGATAAAAGGAATATAATATATAAAATAATGTTGTAATTAATTTTACAACCGAAAGGATGCCATGAAAAATAGTTGCAAATTTAAATTATTTGTAACTGACAGATAAATGTCAGTGTCAGAAATAATGAGTAATGAAAGAAAAATGTATTTGGAGAATCCCTTAATTCTTGATCTGTGACTATTATGGAGATGACAAGTCTAGGTTGAAGGACTTAAATTTGTTTCAAACATTATGGGACAATGTACACCAGTACTGTAGACTAGAGTAACTTTGAATTGCGAAAAAGCTATCAAATTCTTCTCAAGTAAGTTGTAAATATTGACAAAATTACACATCGATATAAGAATAATCGGAGTGCAATCTATCCGTCACTTTATTAAAAGGAATTAGTGTTATTTAGATATAACAAGTATGAAAAAATAAAATGTAAAAGAAGATATATAAGAATAGATGCACAATCCAGATATATACATTTTAGACCGCCCAAAATTAATGTTTTTACTAGAAGAATATGAAGAGAAAGTAAACAAAGTTGTTCGAATTGAAAATTGCTGTTACCAGCCTAATATTTATATATGGTAAACTCTACTTTGTAATTTATTGTAACATAATTTATGGTAAAATATCTTTATGTTGAGACATGCTATTATTGAATAATAAAGAAGTTTATACGTCATAGATTTATATGAATATATTATTTGTATTTATAAAAATAATCTTTGCTTTATGCATACAGCCAGGTAAAATATACGGCGAGAGGTTATGTGCTGGCCACATCAGATTTTTTTAAATGCATTTTCACGAATCGACTTCAGTACTCGCCGCGAATTTTCTTTTATGTCTTCTATCGACCGAAAACGGGTGTCTCGAAGTGATAATTTGAGTTTTGGAAAGAGGAAAAAGTGGGACTGTGATTGTTTGATAAGATTTGTTGAGTTTTTGGCCAGAAATTCATTCACAATGATAGCCTTGTGAGATGGTGCGTTATCGTGGTGCAACATCCATGAGTTTTCTTTCCACAAATCTGGTATTTTTCGACGAATTTGCTCTCTCAAACGCCGCATAATACTCAGATAATATTCTTTAGTTACTGGCTCACCTTCTGGCAAGAATTCCGAGTGCATAACACCGCGATAATCGAAAAAAACTGTCAAAATCACCTTCACATCTCGACCGCTTTTGAATGCACTGTACCACTCATATGCACGTGTTTTAGATAAAGTCGATACACCGTAAGCCTTATGTTATATTTTCAGCACTTCAACACATGAAATTCCATTTGCTATGCAAAATTTCAGACAGATTTTTTGTTCGATTTTTTTATCCATTGTAAACATTGCAAAACACACTTGAGATGAACTGACAAATGGAGCACTGTAAACAAACTAAATGACAGATGGCGCTCAAACTGCGCTTGATCATAGAGGACAGTTGTGCCAACGTAGCGACAAAAAGAATTTCATCACTCCTTTAAGCGGGTTTTTTTAATATACAATTCCTGGTATTTTCTTGACAGAGTACTATATGTGTGTCATTGTGCGTGTGTTTGTGTGTGTGTGTGTGTGTGTGTGTGTGTGTGTGTGTGTGTGTGTGACGAAAATTTCGGATCGCATAACTTCAATACCATGCACAATTCCAAAAAAAATATTTTTTTTGTATTCCTCAAGTTTACATTCAGAAGAATGATGATTATATTTTGGTTATAATTGGTCAACCGGAAGTATCCTCATTTGAAGATTTTAACAGTTTTTCTTGAAAAAGTCAGTTAAATATTGTTATAACTTTATACAAATATATTATTCTCTATACGATTTGATTGCATTTTATACTTCGTATTCAACAGATATAGAGTTAAAGAATTATAAACATATTAAATTTCATAAATCAGCCAGCTATGCTAACCATGGAAACTGCTAATACATTCAGATAATTCAAATGACAGAAGGCAGTATCAATAAAAAGTGAATAAATGTGGCAGATATGAGGATGTTGAGATAGATGTTGGGGAAGACACGGAAAGATACGGTAATAAATGAAAGAAGGGAAATAACTCTAGTAGTAGAAGTCTCTAGAAAGATAAAAGAGGCGATTACATTGGTTTGAACATGTAATGAGTAGAGATGAATAATATATTGGAAGAATGAATAGCTTAGTAATAGAAGGTTGAAGAAACAGAGGAAGACCAAATATAAAGTGGAAGGACTGTATTGCGGAAGACTTGAGAGAAAATGAACTGAATGAGAACACGCAAAATAGAAATGAGTGGAAATAGAAAATAAAAAATAGCGTCCCCTAACGAATGGGAAAGCTAAAGAAGAAGAAAATGTTAGCGTCAAGTGCAATGTGTATAGTTTGTTTATGAAATCATTTTACTGGAAATTTAGAATATTTGCAAGAAAATTAATGTATGGAATTTATACATAATACACACGATTGACGGATGTATTATGCTGGCCACATCAGATTTTTTTCATAATAAAACAAATTCAAAATTTATTTAAAACGAGTATTTTATTTTGCTTACCATTAAAATTATTATTTTATTTGTCTCCCGAAGAATCACAAGAAAACCAAAAAATACGTTATGACTTCTAGAGAATGAAGTAAACAGCTATTATGACAATATTGGTCCATTAACGTACTTGGAAGTCTTATATTGCCTTTATAACCTACTATAACCTTGTTTACAAGTTATTCCGGTAATCAAAAAGAAATTAATTACTACAATTGCTTCATACTGGCAAGAATATCATGTTTTTCACGTTGTAACATCCCATTCCCAAATGAAAAGAATAGTATTCAGCAAGAATTATTACAACTGCAATAGAAATTTTAGAGAAACAGATTTACAAAATTAAAGTTGGAATAGGTCATTAAAAAAGATGTTAAAATGTTAAAAATGCGGAAATGATCCACCTACTCAAGTTGGACGTGGGCCGGGGGCCAACTGGGAAGAGGAATATTTTATAAAAACTCTTAACAATGGTTTGTGTTTGTTTATTCAGTGAGATATGACATTTGATATTTTTACATTCAGAGCCACCAGCCTTACAAAATCAAATTGTACTAGGTACAGCACTCAAACGAACTTTTAACTCTTTTGTTTGTTGTAATAACTTTGTTATAGACGCAAAATAGTAAAACATTTGTACATAGGTACTGTATTCTTTCAGGAAAATAGAGATAAATTTTGAAATTACCAACCATACGGTTGAATTCAAAATGGATACATGCGCAGTATTCTACAAGCAATTATTGCCGTTGTGATTGCGACAGAATACAATGAATGGTTGAATGAATTTGTCAACACAAAAGAAAAGTTAGACTGGTGAATATATTGACGATACACCAAATGGTGAAACTATACACAAATCGGGAAAGATAAGAGATAGAATATCTTGGCTAAAGTAACAAAAAAATTCATACGTCAAATTTGGACAATCCAAAAATTGTAGAACATTTATAATATGCAGTTGACTAAGGTAATTCTACAATTGACGGAACAAGAAAACGAAATCACAATAAATGTTCAAAATAGCCACCATCATTGTTTATCACTTTCGCTGCGTACGACGCACACGTTGCGTCCTGTACGTTGTTGAACCATTGCGCACGCCGCAACAGTTGCGTCCAGTACTCTATATTGTTTCAACCGGCATCGTTTCGTCAGTTTTGTAAAGAGAACACTGTGCGTGGGTCAGCATTGTCAGACGACTACAGAAAAGTGATTTGTGGGGTTAGTTTACAGTTTTTTTTTTTGCGTTATGGAAACAACGACCAGGTCTATTTACAACTCAAAAGGGCTAAAATAATGGCTATTACATAAATAAATGATAAAACATCAAGCAAATAAACATGAATTGTCTAACAATATGTTGATTTCAGAATTCAAGAGGCTGGACGTATAGGTGCGTCGTTAGCACTGCCGAACAAAAGATGTCCACAATGCTGCCGACGCACCGTAGGCGTTAAAAAAAAAATACTGAAAAATAAGAGTAAAGACTGCACACAATATTAACAAAAAAAAACTAGAATTGCACTAAAACTCATTACCACATTACGGCTGCGACGCGTAAATTTATACGCAGCGAACGTGTTATATACTCTGAAGGCGTCGACGAAATGATGGGACTATTGTTCTTCCAATATCCTACAAATTGTCATATGTGACATTTTGTGTTATAGTGCTATTCTTCGAATACTAAAACCTGGCTGGGATTCAACACTTATTTTATTTACATACATATAAAAAGATGCGAACATTTGGAAGAAGACGATTCGGAAAACGGTCGAAATAAATTTGCTGGGCTTTGGCAGCGTTTCTCTGAGCTTCACTATAGGCTAGCACAATGTCTGTATTATACTTATATCCGTAAAGGCAAGCATATTTACTGATTATAACTTTTATAATAATTAGTAATCGATTTATTTGTCTAAATTTATTTGAAAAGTTGACAACTCACATTTGTCAAAAACAATTGCTTCGTTGTTATTGCCAGTGGGTCAAATTATTATGAAAATACCTAAACGACTCGTTAATTTATGGGGGCGGAGTAAAAATGCTAAAAAAATGAGATTTCGAAAAAAAAAATATTAAGAAATATTGTGGCTTTCGACGAGTTCTATTACCGGGCTTACTGCTCTTTAAGTAAGTATTGCTAATCGCGGCCATAACAAATAAATAATGTCAATGTCAAAAATAAATAAATATTTATCTACTCACTACTCTTGGGAAGTCTTTAAAAAATTCTATTTACGTAATTACACCTCTTTTAAGCTATAACGTTAATGTTTATAACCCTTATGAAGCAATTTAAACTCAACATAGTATTCCTATTTAAGTAGCTCTTCTTGAAATATCTCTTGGCTCGAGATTCTTATGCGTTGTGTGTATTTTGACCACACCACAACAAATAAAAGCAACGTTGAAATATACATGAAGGTTTAGCATTTTTCAGCAGAGTGGTGTTTACTTATCATTCAGAATTGCGGAGTTTTATAGGGTTTAAAATATTTAGTTGGACATTATCGTGCATTTTGCTGGACAGTGGTGCCACCAGCGAATACTAATCGCCCCACGGTACTTTATAAGCGGATGTTGCGTGGAGTGTTTTTTTTGCTATTCAACGAGAATTGTTAACTATTAAGTAACATGCATCTCATTTATCACAATGCCGCTTTCACTGGTTTCTAGGGATTTTTGTCTAATATCTATTTAAGTATATTTAATGTTGTAGAATGTATTTAATGAAATTAAATAATAGTATATTGTGTTATTAGGAGTAAAAGTGATACTTTGTGTGGCGAGCGTGGAAGTTTAAACGACAAGCGAAGCGAGTCGGATAAATGCACACTAGGCACACAAAGACACTTTTATTCCGAATGACACATTATATTTTTTCTTCAAATGTAGATATTTAAAGAAAAATATCTACTACTGACGTTACATTTTACGTAAATTACGTTTGCGATTTCAATTGCCTTGTAGCTATGGATACTTGATACTTGTTTGTTCACTTTTTGTTATAAACATTGAAATGAAAATATCTGCTTGTTAAAGCCAACAAAGTCTCATGACTGCTCGCGCCCTATTGTATTTAATATTTCTTGTATATCTACACTCTACACCAAAAATTCTACTTTATATTTAGATTTATTAATTTTAAATTCATTCTATGACGAAATTTTGTCCTACTCTTCTATTTTTTCGAAATGTTTCCAATGTATTGTCGAAATTAACAGTATTTATGAAGGGTATACGTAATATACCTATAATTTTAGCATATTTGTACCATACAGGCGTTTACCAGGCGTCACCTTACGGGCACTCATTTCTGGCATGGAGAGTGCACATCTTCAGAAAAATATAACAAATTAAACATCGACTTGATTCTGATAAAAATTATGTTAAAATAACGCTGAATTTTATTGCCCGCATCGCTTGAGTCTGTGTATAAGCATCTCATACATCACACTTTTCAAAGTGACAGTATTTATTTAGGCCAATATTTTAAAACTCCAATATTTACGCCTGAGGTTTCAGCTTGTGAAAATCTCTTCGAGGTGAGGGTGCAGATTAGATGCGTAGATGCCAAATGTAAATGCGGAGATATCATTTCTGGGGAGATTTATGAATGGCAATGAAGGGACGTTCTTTCTTTTCAGCCTGTCAAAATGAAATCAATTCTTTATGTTAACTTAAAAGCCTTAATTTTGAATCTCAATGTTTTCCGATGAGGAATAATTCATTTCAGACGTCAGCGTGGAAAAATATTTTCATAAGAAATTTCACAGAGATGAATTACGAAAAAGTTACAATAACTAAAGATTAAAATTTTGACGTTGAGCTTCTCGAATTAAATCTATCTATTATTGTTTTATTTGAAAATCGTTAAACCATTATTAAATTACATTTGTTTGTCTTTTTTATTACCTCTCGTCACGTTTAGGTGAGGAAGGAATTGTCAAAAAACTTAATAATGAGTTTTTAGTGAATAAGTACGTTTTAGGTTTCATATAATACGATTTTATGTGTGTGTGTGTGTGTGTGTGAAAGTTTCCATCGCATAACTTCAATACCACGATTCCAAAAATTATATATTTTTTCGTATTCCTCAAATTTATATCGAAAAGAAGAGGTGATCAGATTTTGGTTATAATTGGTCAACCGAAAGATATTAAATTTTATAAATCAGCCAGCTATGTTAACAATGGAAACTGCTAATATATTCAGATAATTCAAATTAACAAATGTCAGTATCAATGAAAAGTAAATGAATGTGGCAGAGATGAGAATGTTGAAGTAGATGTTGGGGAATCACGGAAAGATACGGTAAGAAAATAACTCTAGTGTTACAAGTTTCTAGAAAGATACAAGAAAGACGATTACATTGATTTGAACATGTCATGAGGAGAAATGAAGAATTATATTTGAACAAGAATGAGTAGTTTATTAATAGGAGGTTGAAGAAACAGAGGAAGACCAAAGATAAGATGGAAGGACTGTATTGCGGAAGACTTGAGAGAAAATTAACTAATGGTGGCGGTTGATTTGAGAGAAAAAGAACTGAATGAGGACGACACGCAAAACAAAAATGAGTGGAAGAAGAAAATAAAAAATAGCGACCCCTAACGAATGGGAAAAGCTAAAGACGATGATGTCAGTGTCAGTGCAATTAGCATAGTTTGTTCATGAAATAATTTTACTGTAAATATAGGATCTTTTGCAAGAAAATTTATGTATAGGGCGAGTGCAAATGACGTGACTTTGGTGACTTCAGCAAGCAGATATGGGGGCCCGTGTTAAAATAACAGCTATTAATTACGTCCATAACTGACAAATGTCATAATTTTTCATTCAAAATTTCATAATTTTCTTATTTCATGTGGTTTATTTGTTATCAGGAGTAAAGAATTCAGTTGCCGAGAAAAGGAATAATAAAATACCAAAAAATGAAATTTTGATAGCTGTCATTCTGTTACGGGTCCCCATATCTGATTGCTTAGATCAGCAAAATCACGTGACTGCTCGCGCCCTATGGAATTTGTACATAATACACAGGATTGACGGAAGTTAATGTGCTGGTCACATCAAATTTTTTAATTTCAACTCTAGCACTATTAAATTGTAATGAAATTTTCGTATCTAATTTCTATGTTTACAATACAAACGAAATGAATTTTGTTTATTGATTTATAAGCAGAAATTATCCTTTAGAAATTTTATTCAACAAATGTGCTTTCAAATATATTTTTCAAACAGCAAAGGGATTGCCAATTTTATTTTTTTCAATTTTAACAATTTCTTTAATTTTTTATAACTAACCCTTTTTATTTTCTCCAAACAACAAACCTGGGCAAACGAATTAAAATTAAAACAGCAAATCATAATGAAAAATTTATTGGAATTGGCTATAAATTCAAAATGTCATTGTGAATTATATATAATCATTATTGTCAAATGGATTATTTTATTAACTAGTGTAATTTATAATATTTGCGGAATTAAATTGTGTATTATAGTGTAATAACAAGATTCGGGGAATTAAGCGTTTATATTAATTTATTTACCTGGATACAAGTTTGGTGCTCGTCTATTTATCATATTATCATAATTAGTATTAATTAATATTCTCATTTTGAATTACTATTTCCATATCATTAATTCAGTAAGTGTTTAAATTGAATTGCAACTTCAATTACAAATATCAGTTATCACAATTCATATAATAATTATGTGCAAGTATTAATTAATTTACCGTATTAAATTCTACGCAAGCAAATTACAAATTCAGAATACATTCGAAGAGTCCTCGCTAATATTTTAGGAGCCGCATTGTGATATTTTATACTTTTCGTCACCTGTAGGTAAGGAAAGTATTGTCTGGTTAAAAAATTCGATGATTTTTAATGAAAAGCACGTTTTACTATTTTACTATTTTTACGATGATGTCTGTATGTGTGTGTGTGTGTGTGTGTGTGTGTGTGTGTGTGTGTGTGTGTGTGATGGATAGTAAAAATCTTTTGTGTTTTAACTATTTTCAACAAACAGTTAAGAAAACTCATGTAAGTTAACTTTTTACCTCTCGCTAAGAGAGGTATTGGAATCATGCTAAAAATCGCATATCCAGATTTTAGTAAAGAAGCACGTTTTAAGGTCCCTAGAATCCGATAATAACATTTTTACGATGAAGTGTGTATGTGTGTGTGTAGATGTGCGTAGATGTGTGTGAGGTTGTTGGAGATACGATTTCTTAAATTCTATAAGATTAAAGATCTGTATAACTACGGATTCCTCAATCTAACAGTAATGGGAAGAGTTGAATAGATTCTGGTAACAATTGGACAACCGGAAGTAGTAGTATTTTAACAAAAGTCTTCTAAATAATATTTTTTGAATATTAATGTTAGTACAAATATTAAAAAAACAAAAAATATATTATACCTTCTATAGATTTAAAGATATAGAAATATAATCTATAAAATAATATATTGTAGTAAATCTCACAGCCTGCTCACAGCCCAAACATCTCCATGGTAACTACTTGATAAATTAAAATGTCTGTAATTGACAGATAAATGTCACTAATGTCAGTGTCAAAAATTCTGAGATAGTACTGAAGGCTTTTTCTGGGAACGATATTTAATATTTCTTATTGCTTATTAATTATATATTTAAAATTATAGGTATATGAACCCTTTAGAAATACCGCCAATCCAGTTAATGAATTGGAAAAACCTCGAACATTTAGAAGAAATGGAGAAAACTTGCTAATAGAATGAATTTAAAATATAGAAAATACGTAAATATAAAGATTAGGTGTAATTAGAATTTTTTGTGTGTACAAGAAATGTTATATATACCACAATGGTAAGGGTGCGAGAGGTATTGTGATGGCCACAGCAGATTTTTGTAATATTTAAACCAATGTAAATCAATCATCCATCCAATCAAGTAATTTACCAGATCATCCATCCAATCAAGTAATTTACCAGATTACATATATGCTTAAGAAATATCGCTATGACAATGAACTTGAATTTTTTTGAACATATTAGAAAAATAGGACAAAATTCCTCATAGAACGAAAGCAGAGATACAATTTAAATTATTCGTGTTAAAATCATTACTTATGTATCATAAAATGGAAATGGCGAGAGGTATTTTGTTGGCCGTAACAGATTTTTTATTGATCGACGAAAAAGAATATAATGCATGTATCTACTTATAAAATACCAAGAGTAGATAAAAATGTTGAATAAATACCCAGAGGACTAATTAAGTTCTGTTCAATGTTTCACTTCCGGTTAATGTAAACGTTAAATTAAAATTAAAATTAAAATAACAGCGTTATAACTTCTGGGAAGTACTATAGTCTCGCAGCCACAAATGTTTCTCTATAATGAAAAATAAAGAAAGAATGTTTTTCCTTCTTTGAAATGCTGTGAGAAGCTTGATGCTGATTAAATTTTTTACAACTTTCCAACGCGGTGTTATATTCTGGATAAGTAATTTGTGGCAGAGCTTAAAAACTTTTTACAAGTGATATTTTATCATTCTGAAACTGCACTCTGCCATTCCGCGTTTCAATACCGCGACGTTGGATAAAAAATATGTTTACAAGGAAGTAATTCAAGATGTAGTGAAATATACGTATTCAGAAACTTTTCTTGCGAAGTTTTAATGACGATCACAGCGTATTAGCATGTAAATATTGCCAATTTAATTTTAATGAACTACTTTCTTATTTATTTATTTATTTATTATTAAATCTATCCAACAGGATCTAGGATCCAAATTACAGGACGATTATACAAAATGTATAAATTTACAAAATGGTACATATGAGGACAATAAAAAAATTACATGATGAACAAACAATAAAAAAAAATTAAACTAAATCTCAGATTAATAGATTATTGATAAGTTTTTTAAATTTACTGAAAGAATCACTAAATATGTCTACATCCGTGTTACTGTCATGAATTAAGTAATTAAATATACTACAAAGTTAACTAAAACTAAAACAATTACCCCTTAACCTTAAAATAATAATATAAGCTATAAGCTAAATACGTATTTCGAGAACTAAGTTCTCATCATCAGTAGAAAAAAAACAAAAGTTTAAGCAGAGTAGTTAAGATTACTCAACATGTAAACCATGCCAGAGGTCTAACAACTCTTCAGAGTTAAACTTTTGTTTTTGTTCTACTGATGATGAGAACTTAGTTCTCGAAATACGTATTTAGCTTATAGCTTATATTATTTTTTTTAGGTTAAGGGGTAATTGTTTTAGTTTTTGTTATAATTTAACCTTAGACTTCTCCTATTATTATAATACTACAAAGTTGTCTTAATGGACACTTCAGTTCATATTGGTCCTTGCATAATTACATATGAAAGGTAGTTTTTTACTAGTGGTAGCGCACGGTACATTTATTGGTATTAAACCAAGAGAAACAGGACCGTCTATTAGACCATTTAGTAGTTTATGTAGGTGCAGACAACTTTGTAGTTTTCGACGCGAGACTCAGAATATTCATCTTATTGAATAATGAATAAGAAAAACACTCGGTTGTTTCACAAAATTAAAGAAAATTCTGTATTGTACAATTTCGGCTGTTAGGCCATCACCAAAAGAACTACAAAAATACATTACAGCGGGTCCTTTTATGACTAGTATAGCGGTGGAGATTTGAGGATTAAGGTTTCAAGAAATGGGGAATCTACCAAGTCTAACTGTTCATTCATTAAAGGGGTGTTATTGGAAATGGCTTTCTTAATTTCATAGGATTCCAGGAGAAGTAGTCTTGCTAAATTATTTTCGACATGTAAAATTGATGCATTTTCAAAATTACAAACATGATTGAACTCTAACATGTGAATTCAGTTTAAGATCTTGAACAAAATTGTTTCAAAGGATCCTTATTCCAATTTTGGGGTTTATAAAATTAACTGTAAAGGATTATGAGTGTGGCCGAGGTGAAAGAAGTCTGCTTAGATAGGAATGTGTGACGTAGGATGATTGTTTCCTAACTATTATTGTGATCCGGATGCGGTATTTCGCTACCGAAAATCGGTCACTTTAATATGTTTAAGATTAAGGATTTGTTGTACGATGTTGATGTTGTTCTTATTGTTATCGGGTTTGTGCGAACCCACTAAGTGGGACACGCGTGATTTTATGTATGTATGTACAACTGTAATTTTATATATGTACGATTTAAAGAACATAAAAAAGCTTTGAAAATCTTAAATTGAATTCCAATGTCGCTAATCACATGTTAGAATTAAATAAATAAATATTTCATCACGGCATATTACCCATTGCTGGGTGTGCCAATCTGCTTTGTATACAGATATCGGTAATGATGGAATATTTGTACCGTGTGGGCGCTTACCAGGCGTCACCTCACGGGCACTCGTAGCTGGCGTTGATAGTGCACCACAGGGGTCAATTTTGTGCCATTTCGATGTAATTTTTGGCATCGATCGGGATCTAACCCGGGTCCTCAAATTCGCGACCAGACACTCAGGCACACAACCACGAAATTTTGAAAATGCATTAATTTTAAATATCGAAAATAATTTAGCAAGACACTTCTCCTGGAATTCCACCGCTAAACTAGATATAAAAGGACCCGCTGAATTGTATTCTTGTAGTTCTTTTGATGATCGCCTAACAGCCGAAATTGTACAATAAAGAATTTTCTTTAATTTTGTGAAACAACCAAGTTTTTTTCTTATTCATTTTGAAAAATGTTTCACCTAATGCTAACAGCTTCCTCTATTGATTTTCTTTGTGATGAATTTTTTTTCTCAAAGGTTTCAAACTCAATTAAAATTTGTTTTATGTATTTACTGAAAAAAATATTGTGATTATCCCATGTTGGAATGTTTTGTAGACGGAAATTATTAGTCCTATATATCATGGCGTAGAAGCAATTTGATCCTAAATGAATTTAAATTACTCTCATTTATTCAAACGAACCCTCCCGTTCTTTTTCAACGAGAGCTCGTTCTTCCTACGCCTATCCTTAGCCGCATAATTTTTTCTGATGATAATGATTTTCTTACCGAGTTTACAACAAAAAATTACAGGAACGTAATGACAAAAATAAGTGAAAATAGATAAATCAATTTTAAATAAACCACGGTCTTGGCTGCCGGGACTGGTTGCCTTGAAATAATTTATTAATGGTAGCCAATGCCGGTTGCTATAAATTTATCGCAACTGCAGATATGGGAACAGGCGTATTGTACCTTAGGGCAGTGGATCCCAAAATGTACTCCGCGGAACATAAGGGTACGCGAAAAAAATTTTAGAAATATAAAATTATCATAAAAAAATCTGTTGTGGCTAGCATAATACCTTCCGTCAATCCTGTGTATAATGTATAAATTCCATACATAATTTTTCTTGCAAAAGATTCTAAATTTCCAGTAAAATTATTTCATAAACAAACTATTCAAATTGCACTTGACACTGACATCTTCTTCCTCTTTAGCTTTTCCCATTCGTTAAGGGTCGCTATTTTTGCGTGTCGTTCTCATTCGGTTCTTTTTCTCTCAAGTCTTCCGTAATACAGTCCTTCCATCTTATCTTTGATCTTCCTCTGCTTCTTCAACCTCCCATTACTAAACTAGTCATTCTTGTTCAAATATAATTCTTCATTTCTCCTCATGACATGTTCAAACCAATGTAATCGTCTTTCTTGTATCTTTCTAGATAATTGTTACACTAGAGTTATTTTATTACCGTATCTTTCCGTGTCTTCCCCAACATCTACTTCAACATCCTCATCTCTGCCACATTAATTTACTTTTTACTCATACTGACATCTGTCAATTTGAATTATATGAATATATTAGTAGTTTCCATGTTTAGCATAGCTAGCTGAATTATAAAATTGAATTTCTTTAAAATTCTTTAACTCTGTATCTATTGATTATGAAATATTACATGTAATCAAATCGTATAGAGAATAATATATTCTTTAAGTTATAATAATATTAAATGTCAATAAATCAAATTTAACTGTTAAATCTTTAAATGAGGCTACTTCCGGTTCACCAATTATAACCAAAATCTAATCACTTGTTCTTCTGGATGTAAATTTGAGGAATACGAAAAAATTATAATTTTTGGAACCGTGTACAAAAACGAAACAAAAATTAAAAAAAAATTTAGAAGAATATTTTTAAGAATCTGCTACTTTTGGTTGTCCATTTATTATCTAAACATTCAGCTTTTCCCAGTAATGTCCGATTGAGAAATACATAGTTAAACAGATATTAAGTATTATAGATTTTCAGAAATCGTTGTTCCAATATCCTCACACAAACATACACACACAGACACCACCGTAAAAATATTAAAAATCGGATTGTATAGACCTTAAAACGTACTTAATCATTAAAATCTGGATATGCGATTTTTAGCATGAATCCAATATTTCTTTTAGCGAGAGACAAAAAAATTATAGAATACCAAATATTAAATTAACGTTATTATGACAAAATAAATTTAAATTAATATAACAATAAGATGTTGAGGGATAAATATTGCTAATACGTTAAAATTGGAACAATAGTTATGGTGAGTTATGCAGAGGAACTTACTTTTACCAGCATTTGTAAATTGCTGTAATTTAAAAGTCTTTTTTAAATGTATTTCTATTCAATTTTATGATTGACAAAAAAAGAAAGCTTTCTTTAATAATAGAGCACGTACGTTGTTTTTCGCTTCTCCTGTAAAATTTTATAATATATAACAGTAATGTCGTAATTTTTATGAAAATTCGGTAGCTTTGATTTTCCTTTAGGGTGTGTATTGGCATTGCCCAATCTCGAAGCAATTCCGTGTATAGGGTGAGCAACTTCAACCTCATCGTCAGGCCGTGAATAAATTAGATTAGTAGTCGAGATGGCACCGTCCGATGTGGGACTTTTGCATCTCTGGGAGGAAAAATAAATTGCGGGTCGTATCGATCACGGGTCAAGGTGGCTCTGACCGCGGACCGTGTCGTTTGAAGTACCTCAGCCTACATCTGATCAGCCAATAAATATGCTGATTGATTCGAATTCCTCGGTGTCTGTAAAACACACAAGAGATATTGGATGGATTCGGGATCAGCCCCGAAACAAAAACATCCCAGGCCAGTAGTTTTTTTTTTCGGCAGAAGCAGTGGCGGCACGTGGGGGCCTATGTATGCCTTAATAAATTCGATGGAGAAGGCTGTTAGTATTAGTAGCATGTAACACTAAAATAAGAGTCGGCCATGTTTATACGCATCCCGCCATTATTTGAATTTGAATGTCTGACAAATTATAAGAAATAAAATTTAACGTCTATTAAAGTACTTCAATCAATCATCAGCTTTATTTACTATACAAAAATCTGATGTGGCCCGTTTAATTAATTTTTTTTCTTGTAAATATACTTAAAATTAAATTTTAAATGGCACAAAATGACCCCTGTGGTGTACTCTCCTCGCCAGCAATAAGTGCCCGTAAGGTGACACCTGGTAAACGCCCGCACGGTACAAATATATCATCATCATTATTATATGTGTATATATACAGGTTGATTGAGGACTAATGTTACAAACTTTAACAGCTTATTCCTGACGTCATTTTAAGCAAAAAATGCTATATGAACGTAGGTCCTATCTCTTCTAGTTACCTAAATACAAGAGATTAAAATTTTATAAAAAGCTCAAAATTTTCAAATTTTTGTAATCAAGGTACTTCTGAAAAAGAAGAGTTTATAGAAAAGTCGCATAACTCAAAAACGGTATGCCGTAGAAAGTTGAAATTTTGTATTTAGGACTTCTATAACATCTAGTTGTGCACCTTCCTTTCTGGTAATTACACAATATGTAGAAGTGGCACTTTACATGAAGCCTATAATAGATTTTAATGAAAAACTGTTTTAAAATATAATCCAAAACTTTTCAAATTTGGTATACAAGACTTTTATGTCAATCGAAATAACATAATAGATTTTGGTTAAAATAGGCTAACCGGAAGTGGTACATTACTTGAAGTTGTTAACAGTTTTTCTTGACTAAAATGATTTTATTTTGATTTTAGAAATAAATGCTTCAAATAAAAGTTTTAGAGAATTAATTTCTGCGCCTAGCACATCAAGTATTATTAAATTAGCCTTTGTATAAGCGAGATATGTATATTTAAAAATTGTCAAATTACGTTAAATCCGTGCAATTTTATAATTCGTACAATAACAAATATTATATTTTTATTGTGAAATTAGTCATATTCATTGTTGTAATCAAATATTTCTTTGTTGTAATCAAAACTCTCTATAAAAAGAACCGGGTTAAATTAATGTTAATTTAAGAATGATGGTAGTAAATGAATTATTTTTTGTTCAATATCAAAATATTTCTCGGCCTTGGCTCAAGCCTGTCAATATTTTGTAATTTAATTATTAAAAAAATATTTATAGTTTAATAATCGTACATGGAAGTCGTGTAGTGTCCACATCAGATTTTTAATGTAAATCCTATATTTTCGTTTACGCTGAAATTGATGACAATATAATTTATTGTCTTTCGCAATAAGTCTTTCTTATATTATAACTTATGTGTTGATTTACGTACACAAACACAAAATATTTGAAATACCTACACAATGGGGGAAAGGTATAAGCCTAATCTTCTTTGACGAGCCGCCCCTGGCTACAAGGAAGTAAGATTTTTTTTTAAAAAAAATCTTCTTGTTATCGCGTTGTTCCTTTTCCTTTTTATTCACTCCCTGACCAGATTAATTTTTCAAATTCCAAAACAGATCTCATAGCCTATCAACTTTACTTCGCTACATTAAAGGGATGGAATGGAATCACGGAGGATTTCTCAGGATTCAATTTGAAAGATGCGTTGATGCCTTTATTGAATCAGTGCCCATTATACGATCTACAAATTCAGTTATATTTACCTCTATGTAGAATTCAGCTTTCGGGTTGCTGAAGGCGTTGTTGATTCCTGTAGTAAACCGTAACTAAAACTGAAGAATCTAAGGCGGATTTTGACTAAATTATAGATTTTTGTCATGACGACTTCATTTCTCATATTCATAAACGAAAATATGGAAGAAGCTTCAAATAAATGAAATTATTTCATCTTCGTTTATCGCAACTTTGAAACTAGATGGAGTTTCGTGAAAATGGAAAGAGAAAATGTGAAATTTTCTATCAGGAACTAAGAGGAATATGAAAAATAAATGAAAAACACGAAATTATTGCATTTCCATTTATTTCTGTATCAAAAAGCTATTATTTAAAACGGGTAATTTTGATATATGTCTTATTAACTGTTTGATTTCGGACTAAAGAGTGTTATTTGTTATTATACGAACCTATAATATTTACAATGTATTAAGGAGTCTACTATATTAGATACGTGTGCCTGAGTGTCTGGTCGCGAATTGGGGATCCGGGTTCGATCCCGACCGACGCCAAAAATTACATCGCATTTTAATGGCATTTAATTGACCCCTGTGGCGCACTCTCCACGCCAGCAATGAGTGCCCGTGAGGTGACGCCTGGTAAGCGCCCGCACGGTACAAATATTCCATCATTACCGATATTTGTGTATGAAGCAGATTGGCACACCCAGCAATGGGTAATATGCCGTGATGAAATATTTATTTATTTTATTTTATTTAAATAAAATATTTTTATAGACAGTAGCGTCCTTTACTAAAGGACAATTTTTTTTCTTTTTTCTGTCCATCAATTATGGTATATTTTTATTAGTTCTTGACTCTTTTGAATTGCTTCCAACTTGTAAGAGGATTATGTGGTTTGAAGTCCACCTGATCCGCTACAAATTTTGTTTGATTTTTTTTCTGCAAAAGCCAGTTTAACCCAGATATTTTTACGTTTTATTTTGTTTACATTAGCCTAGACTTTAAACTTTTATTTATTTTTAAACCGTCTAACTGCGCAAAGTAGAGTCTTTTCTTTTTAATGAATGTTAACAGACACCAGAGTAAGTACTTATTGAATTAAAAAGAACACGAAGTATAAGTAAATATAATGAAAATGTTAATAAGTTGAAATACGATAAAACAGCATCATTTGTTCCAAGATTGTAAAATATATTAAAAACTGTGATTGTTTAAATAATTTACTTCTTCTTCCGACAATTTTAAATGTTGCTAAATAAATAAATATTTGAATTTCCTTTTCATTTACATTCATTTTTATTTGTTCATTTTAAATACAAATATATTGGGTTTGGTAAAAAAACACAAAAGAGACACATATGGTGTATATTTGTGTTATTTTATTGCATCGAATATATTTTCTTTGTCATGTTTGAGCTAGAAACGTGAAGAACTAAATGTGGTGTAAATGCCGCTTTTGTAATTCTAAAAATCTGTTGTGGCCAGCTAAATACGTCTCGCTACTTCCGTTTTTGGTTACATAAGTATAGGGTGCAAGCAGTCATGTGACATTGATGCCCTTGACAAGCACATATGGTGGACCTTGTCAGAATTATGTACATAGATGTCGAACGTCAGAATTTTTCAATAAAATTTCAAGATTTTATAAATTTACGTAGTTATTTTTCACCAGGAGTGTGGAATTTAGAATGAAAATTTATGATATTTGACATCTATGTACATAATTACTAGCTGTCATTCTGACACGGGTCCCCATATTTGTTTGTTAAGCCCAACAAAGTTGTATTTAACATTTCTTGTATACCTACATTCTAAACCAAAAATTCTACTTACATCTATTCTTTATATTAGATTTTAAAATTTTAAATTCATTCTATGGAGAAATTTTGTCCTCTTCTACAATAAAAAAATAATATAATGTATGTACTTTCTAGAAAAATCTTCAGTAATGTTTTTGGATTTTTGACACTGACATTTATCTGTCAGTTACATACATTTTAATTTTTTAATTGATTTTCATGACGTTATTTGGGCTGTGAGATTATTACAACAGATTATTATATATATTATATTTCTTTATCTCTAAATCTATAAAAGATAAGTATAATAAAATATGTATATGTATCAGATAGTGAATTTACTCTTCTTAAATACTAGCAAGAACAAAATATTTTAGAAGAATTTTTTTGAGAATCTGCTACCAAAACATTTTCTGCTTTTCCCAGTAATGTCCGATTGAGAAATACGTAGCTAAACAGATATTAAGTATTATAGTTTTTGAGAAATCGTCTTCCCAACATCCCCCTCCCCCACACACACACACACACATACACATATACATCCACACACACACACACAGACATCATCGTAAAAATATTAAAATCGGATTGTAGGGACCTTTAAACGTGCAAATTATCACTTTATTTAAAACATGCGACATAAACGAACTGGAGTTAAATTTAATTTTAAATCATTAGATCTTTAAGCGGGGGTTATGTCACTACGAGATAAACTTATAGTCAATGAAATTTTGATAAGACCACTCCTGAAGTTTGCCATTTTCTACCTGACATTCTGATGACCAATAAGATTGTAGTCGGTCAAATTAAAATTCGTAGTTTTATGAGAACTGATAATTACAATTGACAAACGATTAACAAAGTTGTTTATGTTAATTAGCTAATAGGTGGCGTTCTTATTGTTATTATATGCAATTGTAACATTTAAACAGAATGTACAACTTTATAGCTATAAAGCTATAATATCACCTGAGGGTATAAAATGAAATATGTAATTCAAACACAGCGACTAAACGCTCTATTGCTAGCTTAGCTTTACTTTCCATCACATTAATATATTTACGATATGGATCTATATCCATATCCACAAATGAAGTTAGTTATAATTTACCGTACAAAGGTCTTGTTCATTGTATAGTTAATATTTACGGAATATTCTCATTTACATAATATTGTTAGAGAAATGTAATTAGTTGGGAGAACAAGCAGAAAATCTGACATCACAGATGGGACATGCAGAGCTATACTGCACTTGTTTCATGCCAGCTTTACCGCGGGGGTCTCTAATAACTTCAACGTCAAGTCTGGCAAAACATACGAGCTTGACACAGTCTCAGTTTTTCTTGTCACGGAGTTATTGCAGCGTCTTTTCAAAAAATATTGATTTACTTTTCTGAAATTGCTTAAAGGGGATGGAGTGTTGCTTTTCAAATGAGAGAAGCAACAAGATTTGCTGAAGAAATATTTACTGTTGTTGCATGTGTGCATTGGGTAAAAAACTATACTATCTTTATATACTATACCTTCCGTCATCTGTAGGTGACGGAAGGTATTGTCTTTGGTCGAAAAATTCAATGATGAGTTTTTAAAGATTAAGCATGTTTTAGGATGCCTATAATACGATTTTACCATTTTTACGATGATGTCTGTATGTATGTATGTGAGTGTGCGACAAAAGTTTCGGATCGCATAACTTCAATACCACGATTCCAAAAATTATATTTTTTTCGTATTCCTTTAAGTGTACATCCAGAAGAACAAGTGATTAGATTTTGGTTATAATTGGTCAACCGGAAGTAGCCTCATTTGAAGATTTTAACAGTTAAATATGATTTATTGACACTTAACATTATTATACTTAAAGAATATTTTATTCTCTATACGATTTGATTGCATTTTATACTTCATATTCAATAGATATAGAGTTAAAGAATTATAAAGATATGTATTAAATTTTATAAATCAGCCAGTTATGCTAACCATGAAAATTACTAATATATTCAGATAATTCAAATTGACAGATGTCAGTATGAATGAAATGAATATGACAGATACGAGGATGTTGAAGTAGATGTTGGGGAAGACACGGAAAGATACGGTAAGGAAATAACTCTAGTGTTACAAGTTTCTAGAAAGATACAAGAGAGACCATTACTTTGGTTTGAATATGTCATCAGGAGAGATGAAGAATATATTGAAAGAATGAATAGCTTTACTATTAGAAGGTTGAAGAAACAGAGGAAGACCAAAGATATGATGGAAGGACTGTATTGCGGAACACTTGAGTGAAAAGGAACTGAATGAGAACGACACGCAAAACAGAAATGAGTGGAAGAAAATAAAAAATAGCGACCCCTAACGAATGGGAAAAGCTAAAGAAGATGTCAGTGTCAAGTGCAATTTGCATAGTTTGTTTATGAAATAATTTTACTGGAAATTTAGAATATTTTGCAAGAAAATTTATGTATGGAATTTATACATAGTACACAGGATTGACGGAAGGTATTGTGCTGACCACATCAGATTTTTTATTTTAACGGACGGTTAAGTTAACAGCCATTTTAATAAGGGATGAATCTACCGGGCCTAAGATCCAATACAAAGTAAAATTATTTTAAATATAAATAGAAAAAAAAATCTTAATTCTTTACAGTTTAAAATAATCTACTCTTATAGCTCGTATAAACCGCGAGCAGACATCTAACTTGAGCGACCTTTTAGTACTCGGAATCAGCTGACTTTTGTGTGCTTGACAAGACAATTTTGGTTTTAAACTGCTAAAAGTTATTATTCTATAATTTTCAGGCAATAAAACTCATGAAATTAAAAATAATAACTTTTTAATAGTTCAAAATTAAAATAAATCAAAACATTGTTCTTGTCAATGTGATATTGTTCTTGTCAAAGTGACACGCCCCGGCAAATCAGCTGATTTCAAGCACTTCAAGATCGCTCATATCATGTGTCTGTTCGCGGCCTACTGTCTATATAATTATTTGAGGAAGTAATTCAAAATTTACTACAAACACAAACATTCCATCATTATTTGACTATGTTTTAGAGTTTCATTGATATTGATACATAGTTTTCAGTGTACAAAGTTCTATTTTTCTGTTGGTAAATCATTACTTTATCTCTAAAATTAATCCCTTAGGAAGAGTTATTCTTCCAAGAGTGTCTCGTGGCTTATGTAAGCATTGCGTCGTATTCAAAATTAAAAAATCAATTAAAAATTTCCAGTTTCTGTGAAAACGACAGCATCTCCCTCTAGGGTGTTAGGGCTGCGCCACCGCCTTGTAGCTTGTAGAGGTCGTAGTCCCCTGGAAAAACTTTTTTGTACAACCCTAGCGATGCTTTGCTTGTAATTTAATATCTGCGTACTTTGAATGTGTATGAGAATTTCTATACAAGACGGATTTAATTATAGGAACATAAAGGTAAATTGGATAGAAGCTTACTGGCAAGTTCAAAAGGTCGGATGAATCGATATATGAAATAGTGAGTAAACATCATTAGCTTGTAATGACATTTATCAACATTTTGAGCTATCATTTGTCGTTTAATGATGCATTTTAACTAAAAGACTGGAAATAACTTTATTACGATGTATTGGAAATTCAACAAAATTTAATCCACATGATTTATGGAGTTTGTGAGGGTGGATTATAAAGTTCTCGGACTATTTCGGAGAAGGCAGTTTTATAATTCATTCACGATAGCGAAAGAATTTTGAATTAAATTGCGAACAGAGACAGGTCATTATTTTGGTTCGGCTAATAAAATAATTTTTCGTTTCAACAGTTTAATGTCAGTGTCAGACATTACTAAAGACTTTTCCTGGAAACTACATACATATATTATTTCTTATTGCATTAATAGTCAAATATTTTAGTTTTATAACACATACCCTTCAGAAATACTGCTAATCCCGACAATGAATTCGAAACATTTCGAAAAAGAAGAGTAGGACAAAATTTTTTCATACAATGAATTTAAAATTAAAAAATCTAAATATAAAGAATAGATATAAGTAGAATTTTTGGTGTAGACTGTAGATATATAAAAAATGTTAAATAGGGCGTGAGCAGATATGGGGGCCCGTGTCAGAATGATAGCTAGTAATATGTACGACGAATTAACAATTTGGCATACATTTATCTCTCTCCTTTGCAAAGGCTATAAACATGCTTGTCTTTCAAAAATACATATTTTTTCCAGTAAGTTAGGACAGTCCATTTTAAAACGATGCTCGTTGTTGATAATGCTTTCGCTGTAACGTAAGTTTATTTATTAATTCAGATACATTACCTTGATTCATAGTCGTACAAATAACGTTATTTTCTGTCAGTGTCAGTGACACTGACATTGTGTGAGTATCTTATTTGTCACATATTTGGTTTTACATTTGCTAATATACTTCCCAGTTGACTTATTTATGAATTTTGATTGTTTTATTCTAACATATTTTCATAATAATAAAATAACAGTAGTATCTTATGTACCCGAATAAAAACTAAGCAAACGACATTATTGAATTTGTCATAATGGGCGGAGCAAAAATATGAATTCATACAATTCAAAAGTTTTACTGTATCCCCCTTACCAAGGTTAGCGGGAGGTAAAAACATTGTGATATTAAATTTCGTTCAATAAGGAAGCATTCGGAGATTTTGTATAATTTGTCCACTTAATTTTAGGTCTTTTATTTAAATTTTAAGTTTATTTGTATAATTTTATAACACCATGTAGTCTAATTCTAACAATATTCTTTGGTCTTTCGTTACAATCCATAATTCATAATCGTTCTCCCATCCATCAATTCTGAAATTTTCGTAAACTAAATTGCAAGTAGCCTTTGAAGTATCATTTCCGGTGCTTTCAACGAGAAAATATTTGTTTTTGATCACGAAAATTAATCTTTTGTTTATGTGCAACAGCTGTTTAAAATTTAACGAATCTCATGAGATAGAAAATGTTTTTCTAGCTCTGAATTCGCATAAGATGAATATTCTCCATGTGTCGCCTTGCTTTCCACTCCCTCGTGTCCTGAATGCCGAGACTTCATTATGGAATAAATTAATTAGATTTCAGTTGATGAAGTAAGTGATAAGATGTCGCACAAATTTGGATAATTGGAAATGTAATAATTAACAAGTTCTAATTTCCAGATTTGAGGTGGGTAGAATTTAAAAGCTTTCAACGGTTCCACTAAAACAACTTCAATTAGACTAAAACACGACAACTTCTAAAATATTTTACGTAGTAACTTTCGTGTTACTCATTTATATTCTATATCTTACAAGTACTACAATTCATTACAAATTTTTCAACGTTAAAAAAGAATGTTGCGGTCTAGTTATCCTTGAGGCCCGATTTTGATATCAAGTAGCTTGGTTGATATTTTACAATATCCCGTTAGTCGGATTCACCCTTTAAAGCTGTAGTTCACAAGTCAATACACAGATAGTGTAATTTGGTGCCAATTCAAACAGTATACTTTTATATACATATTTACTATTACATAATATACATGGTATTTATTCGAATTTCAGAATAAAGAATTTATTGTGGCCAGCACAATATCTCTCGCATTTTCATTTTATGTTGCATAGAGCGCGAGCAGTCTTGTGACTTTGTTGGCCTCGGCAAGCAGATATGGGGCATCCATCAGAATATTTTGAAATTTTGAATGAAAAATTATGACATAGACAATTGTGACGTCTATGTAAATAACTACTAGCCGTCATTCTGACACGGATCCCCATATCTGCTTGCCAAGTATAAGGAACGAATTTAATATTTCTTGTACACAAAAATAATTGAAATTGTAACTCTTCTTTCGTTTTATGAGGAATTTTGTCCTACTCCTCTAATATGTTCAAAATTCTTCAAATTCACTTACGGTATTAGCAGTATTTCTTAAGGTTATATGTATTATTAATATACCTATAATTTTAAATACATATTTAATTAATACAATAAGATATATTAAATGTACTCGTACCTCCCAAAAAATTCTTCCAGAAATGTTAGTAAAACTGCTAATTTTTGACACTACAAACATTTAAATATCTCAACTGGTTTCCATGGAATTATTCGGGCAACGAGATTTATTACAACAGATTATTCTGTATTATAATATACTAAATCTCTAAACCTATAGGGGAAATAATATTTTTTTTAAATGCATAAAGAAAATAAATAAATATTTCATCACGGCATATTACCTTTTGCTGGGTGTTCCAATCTGCTTCGTACACAGATATCGGTAATGATGGAATATTTGTACCGTGCGGGCGCTTACATCAGATTCAGAATTTAATTATTTTTTATTATTTGTAGTAACATAAATTTTCAAAAATAATATTTAGAAACTACCACTTCCGGTTGTCCAATTGTTACCAGATTCAACTCTTCCCATTACTGTTAGATTGACGAATCTGTTGTTACACAGGTCTTTAGTCTGACACACAGACACACACACACACACACACACACACACACACACACACACACACACACACACACACACACACACACACCCAGACATCATCGTAAAAATGTTATAATCGGTTTCTGGGGAACTTAAAACGTGCTTATTCACTAAAATCTGGATATGCGATTTTTAGCATAAATCCAATAACTATCATAGATATTTTTTTTTTGTAAGACATTCAAATATGTAAAGCCTGTTTGACACGCCCATCAAATTTATTAACAAATTTAGTAATAAATAATTATGGACAGAATTATTATAACACAAATGAAACGTAAATCTTGTTTCACATAGATATAATTTCTGAATATTTATAATCGTATAAAACCAAGGTTAAAAAATTCGATTACAAGAGGCTTTAATTTAACAAATATTATTTCGAATATTTACAGCTTAAAACAGTATGAATAATTATGTAAAAATTAATATTCGCAACAGCATCTTGACTGTTCGCCTTGCTATAAATTCCGTCTCAAATGTGAAGTATCTTTGCGTGAAGGGAATAACAGATTCCGTGACTAAATAAAGCTCGGAACCGGAGGCGAGCAGGGCATCAGCACCAAACCAGTCGGGTAAAGTTATTCCAAATCGAAATACGATGCGAATGTCGAAACAAAACAAATACCAACCGATCACAGATACCATCAAGTGGGATACAAATTCCCACAATTACATTTCACTTTACAAAGATAATATCAATACAACAGAGGAAACAAAAGCAAAAGTCTTCTTATCTCGTCCATGATGAAAACATTCTTAACTTTACTGATTTGTAACTTCGAGCAATTGACTTTAATATTGAAGGAGAAAAGAGGAAAGTTCGGGGAAGAAGAGACTTATTTGCTAAACAACAAGCTTTGTAAGATGTTCATTCAAAGCTTTACAAACATTTTGATATTAACTGCCGAATAATGACAACAGCGTACTTGTATAGAGCTTAATTTTTAAATAAAATATCTTGAGATAAATATGCTTTTGTCTGCATATTTAGGGAATCTTATACAGGATGTTATATATATTTATTAAATTTGTAATTCCTTTCATATAACATGATTTATACAGCAACATGTAAGCTCCTTGATGACGGATGTACATTCATGATACCACTTTCGGTTTATTAATAATTAATATCAACTTTGAAATTTCAAATGGAACATACTATATTTTTTACAAAATTGAAAAGTACATCAAATTTGCTTTACAATCATGTAAAATAATCCATATGTTACATTATTAAAAAGTAAAATGGCGGGCACTTTTTTCTACACCTAGTCGAAAAGAGAATAGTGAGCCATGACTGTGGCTTTAAATAAAACAATTAACTAAAACAATTGTAACACGGTAAATGTCAACCTGTAAATACTCAGTAATAATTTACCGTGTTACAATTGTTTTAGTTAATTCTATGAAGAAATTTTGCCCTACTCTTCTAATTTTTCGAGATGTTTCCAATTCATTGTCGGGAGTAACAGTATTTCTGAAGGGTATGTGTAATATACCTATAATATTAAATATTTATCTATTAATACATTAAGAAATAATATAATGTATGTACTTCCCAGAAAAAGTCTTCAGTAATGTCTCCGGATTTCTGACATTGACTTCATCTGTCAATTACAAACATTTTAAATTTTCAACTATTTTCCATGGCATTATTTCAGCTGTAAAATTTATTACAACAGATTATTTTATATATTGTATTTCTTTTATCTCTAATTCTATAGAATATATAATAAAATATTTAAATGTATCAGATAGAGAATTTAATTTTCTTTAATATTACCAAGAAAATTTATCAAAAAATAATATTTAGAAGATTTTTTTTCAAGAATCTTCTACTTGCGGTTGTCCAATTGTTAACAAAACCTTTTCAGATCATCCCATGAATGTCCGATTGGGAAATACGTAGTTAAACAAATATAAAATCTTATAGTTTTTGAGTAATCGTCCTTCCAACATACACACATACACACATATATACACACACACACATACAGACATCATCGTAAAAATGATAAAATCGGATTGTAGTGACCTTAAATCGTGCTTATTCAATAAAATCTGGATATGCGATTTTTAGCATGAATCCAATACCTCTCTTAGCGAGAGGTAAAATCCAAATTTCATTATCGAAAATAAATAGATACCGTAAAACAACTCTCGAATTTTCAGTGCGGAAGACAATATTCAACAATAATGTCTGAAATAAACCTCGAAGCTTCATGTGCATAGTTATAGATGTAAATTAGAGTAGAGGTCTTGTCACACAATACATTTGACTATAATGAAACTATAAACTAATTCCTTCGTAATTAATCACTAATTGCGCGTTTGTCCGCTGATACAAAACATGTAACCTAGATTTAGCTGCTTTCAATTTGTCTTTAGCTAACAATGCATTCATTGCTGTACACTATAACCGTTCGCAAATTGAATTCTCCCCATTGCTGCGAGCAAATTCAAATCTCTGTTGTCACTGACACAAAAAACTGCCTATCTTGTCGCTATGGAAATGAGTTCGCTGCCATTACCGTTCGTGTTAAATGATTCTGTTTGCGTCCGCCTAGCGCGTGTTTAGTTTAGAAAATATACGGCCGAGATAGCGTTGTTTACGCTGAAAGTAAATATTTATTTAATATTTTGTTTATTTATATGGCTCTATATACTTAGCATTAATGGAAGCACTTACGTGTTAAAATGTTTATTTCCTAAGGTTTACAATATAGCGACTTATCTACAGCGTTTGCGAATGACATATTGAGAGGAAAGTTAATTTCCGACAACTTTTTGCACTGGAAAGTTATGGAACAAGTTTTTTTATCATCCATTACTTTTTATGGTATTCGTTCTAAAAGCTATAAGTTTTTTTAATTATAAAAGCTATAAGTTTTTCTAATTAATTCGTTTTTACCTTCCGTCACCTCTAGGTAAGGAAGGTATTGTCTTTGGTCAAAAAATTCGGTAGTGAGTTTTCATTGAATAAGCACGTTTTAGGGTCTTTACAATACGATTTTACTATTTTTACGATGATGTCTGTATGTGTGTGTGTGTGTTCGTATGGGCGTGTGTGTGTGTGTGTATGTGTGTGTGTGTGTGTATGTGACCGCTTTTTCGTGGACGATATCTCCAATACTAGAATTCCAAAAATTACAATTCTTGCGTATTCCTCTTTCTTACAACCATATGCAGACTTGATTAGATTTTGGTTATAATTGGTCAACCGGAAGTACCCTCATTTGAAGATTTTAACAGTTTTTCTTGAAAAACTCAGTCAAATGTTATTATAACTTAAAGAATATATTATTCTCTATAGGATTTGATTGCATTTTATATTTCATATTCAACAGATATAGAGTTAAAGAATAATAAAGATAAAAAATTCGTATAAATTTCATAATTCAGCCAGCTATGCTAACATAACCATGGAAACTGCTAATATATTCAGGTAATTCAAATTGACAGATGTCAGTATCAATAAAAAGCAACTAATTGAATGAAAAAATAAGGGAAGTAATTCTAGTGTTAGAAGTTTTTAGATATAATAGAGACGATTACATTGGTTTGAACATGTCATGAGGAGAGATGAATAAATTAATAGAAGGTGGAAGAAACATAGGAAGACCAAATATAAGATGAAAAGACTGTATTGCAGAAGACTTGAGAGAAAAGGAACTGAATGAGGGCGACACGCAAAACAAAAATTAGTGGAAGAAGAAAATAATAAATAGCGACCCCCTAACGAATGGGAAAACTAAAGAAGAAGAAGATGTCAGTGTCAAGTGCAATTTGCATAGTTTGTTTATGAAATAACTTTACTAGAAATATAGGATCTTTTGCAAAAAAAATATGTATAGGGCGCGTGCAGTGACATGACTTTGCTGCCTTTGGCAAGCAGATATGGGGACCCGTATCAAAATGACAGCAATTAATTATGTCCATAACTGACAAGTGTCATAATTTTTCATTCAAAATTTCAAGATTTTCTTATTTCATGTGATTTGTTTGTTATCAGGAGTATCGAATTCCGTTGCCGAGAAAGGGAATCATAAAATACCAAAAATTTAGAATCTTTTGCAAGAAAATTTATGTATGGAATTTGTACATAATACACAGGATTGACGGAAGGTATTGTGCTGGCCACATCAGATTTTTTCATTTGTTATTTAACTTGAATATAGAATAGATATTTGATATAAATACTATAATATACTACAATCTCCTCTTTCCTTTATAGTCAGGACTATTAATGTTTATTGCATGTCAAGTTAGGCTAATTACTATAGAACTATTTATTGTCAAGAATATATATGGGCGGCAATACATGCATTAATCTAATATTACATTTCACATTCTTTTTGACCTGTTATCCGCGTCCATCTTCCACACTCATACAGACTCGTCAGCGTCTCCTAAGTGATATAAAGTACACATTGTCATTCCAATCACAACAATTATCATAGGCGTGCATTATCATCTAATAAGATAGACAGGAGGGGGGGCAGCAATAAGGTCATGCCCAAGTCCCAGACTTATTAAATGCGGCCTAACACCTTGTGGGTTCCGGTACCCCTATCCGCAAAGGTATGCACCCAGTGCAGGGACGATTTGCTGGAATACGGTTCGTTGAGCTCCCAGAGCTGTACCTCCCAGAGGTCCATGGGTCCCAGATCCACTATGCATGTCCCAGACATGTTGAGCTCCCAGAGCTCGACCTCCCAGAGGTCCATGGGTCCCAGACCTATCATGATAAACCCCAGGTTTATCATTTACGTCCCAGACGTATCCGTGTATCTGAGCCTCTCATTTGGTGTTTCTCACACCTATAGAGCACGAACTTCTATGGACCCAGAGTTGTCCCAGACAACTCTTCGGATAATTAGGAAACTACTAGTTTGCGGCCACAAACAAATAATACAACTGTGTATCTCACATATACCATGCGTATCAAATACACAAATAGTGTACAACATATCAATCAAGCTTTTGGCATCACCTGTGCTTGTTCATTGAAAACTCACCACCGAATTTTTTGACCAAAGACAATAATTTACTTACCTAGAGCCGACGGAAGGTAAAAATGAATGAAAACATATCTTTTATAAATAAAATAAATATATCATCACGGCATATTACCCATTGCTGGGTGTGCCGATCTGCTTTATACACAGACGGAGAGTGCACCATAGGGTTCACTTTTTGCCATTTAAAATTCGAAATATTTGGCATCGGAATTGAACCCGGTTCTTCAGATTCAATCAGGAACAGAGAGACTGTATTATACGCACAATATGTTTTACGTTGTGATTTTTGGGACGTGATGAATCCTTATGTTTCCATTGTTTTGATTGTTGCTTTGATTCAAGCTAACCGTGGTGAACTTTGTCTTATCAGTAATAACAAATCTTTCCATAAGTATATCAGAATTAGCTTCAAAATGGATCAGCAAGTCAAGCGACGCCTGAAAAGGAAGGACTCCTGAGCAACCGTCAGAAGTCGGGGGACCCAACTCACAGAATTTTTTGTTCTTCCTAACTCATTTGTCAGAATAAGTTGAATTCCTTTCTACGAGTACACTTGTAAATATCTTTAATTTAATATAAATTATTTATACTCGAATGAAAAGAATGCTTGATTACTGAAAAGCACAAATAAAATAGATTAAAAATTGAGAAAAGATTAAGTTTCTATAAAAGAAATTCTTTTAAAATACGAACAATGAACTGTAAATTAGTTACGTTTAATTTCTACATCCATGAGAAGAGGATAGGACACTTGATATTCCGTTCTACAACAACCCTTGAAAGATATTAGCTGAGCATCTTGATGTTAATCCCGTTTAGGGTGTATTTGTAATTATTCTATAATTACATATTAAAGCTACTAATTTGTTTTGAATTAATGTTGAGATTAATTAAACTTTTAATGAAATACTTATAAAAAGAAAATTTAAGATAAACAAAAAGTTTCGAAATTTTAAAAGATATATGAATTTCGAATTATGTCTTAATCAGTAAAGTTGCCTTAATTACATCCAAGATGTAAATAATAATTATAACAGATTGTTATTTCGAACAGAAAATATGAAAACTTGACGTTAAAATTATAATCCAGTCAATGGAGACCAAAAAGAACTTTGCATTACAAAAGTTGGGGTAGTTCTGATTTTAATATCTGATGTTTGGGTCGAGACTCTGTTGTAAAATTAAAGATTTTGACCTTGGGAGTCTTTGATTAACGGTACAGAAAAGATGTTTTTTTTTCTAAAAAACACAAGCCTGTATAAAATTTTATAAGAATGCAAAATTAAAGCTCGTAATTTTTTTTATAAAAAAGTGTTCTTACATTTTTTACCTAAGATAATTTTTCATTTAAAACATCATGATTTTTTAAATCCATGTGGATTATTTTCCTCGACAAGTATATTCCATCTATGTAAATAACTACTAGCCGTCATTCTGACACGGATCCTCATATCTGCGTGCCAAGGCCAACAAAGTCACATGACCGCTCGTGCACTATAAGTAACGAACTTAACATTTCTTGTACACAAAAATAATTGAAATTGTATCTCTTCTTTCGTTCTATGAGGAATTTTGTCCTATTCTTCTATGTTCAAAATTCTTCAAATTCATTGACAGTATTAGCGGTATTTCTTAAGGATATATGTAATATTAACATACCTATAATTTAAATACATATTTAATTAATAATACAATAATATATATTAAATGTACTCGTACCTCCCAGAAAAATCTGATTTTTGACACTGATATTTTGCATTTATCTGTCAATTACAAACATTTAAATATCTAAACTGTTTTTTAGGCAACGAGATTATTTTTTTACAACAGATTATTTTATATTATTATATGCTATATCCAAACCTATACGAGATATAATAAAAAATTTAAATGTGTCAGATTGAGAATTTAATTTTCTTTCATATTTCAAATTTTCAAAAAATAGTATTTAGAAGATTTATTTTTTAAGAATCTGCTACTTTCGGTTGTCCAATTGTTACCAAAACCTTTTCAGCTCTTCCCATGAATGTCCGATTGGGAAATACGTAGTTAAACAAATATTAAGTCTTATATTTTTGAGTAATCGTCCTTCCAACCTCCCACACACTTACACACATACATACACACATCAACACACACACACACACACACACACACACACACACACACACACACACACAGACATCATCGTAAAAATGTTAAAATCGAATTGTAGGGACCTCAAAACGTGCTTAAACATTTTTAGCGAGAGTTAAAAAAAATATTTCTATTATGTGAAATCCAATAGTAAACTCCGTAACTTCACCAGTAACTTTGAGTGAAAACTGTGACATACCGCTGACATCTCCACTTTTCGCAATGATTTGGTACTGCTGGTTTAACATAAAGAGAATTTCGTACAACGTAATCTGTGGATAACGGTGCAAAAAACACTCCGTTCATTTTCGCTGTATAGAAATTGCGTTTAGTCTAGCTATTCGTTTTGCAAGTGTGTTGGAATAAAATTGCAGCAGGCTGGCTGTTTGTCAACAGTAAATTTTAATAACCCTTCAACGCAAAATTTACTTTTGTTGGGATATTCATATTTAAATCACATATGATGAGAATACTCGTCGCTATATTTTTATAATCCTCTGCACTTTATTTTGACGCCGAGTAGGAAATAAAATTGGAAATAAAGTTTGTGCACTATGCAACACTAAATTTAAATGCATGCATATGAAAACTTTAATCAAAAGAGAACAACAAACAGTTTTTCCATTTGAAAGAAAAAATATTTTTTTGCTTTGGTGCACTCAGCGGAATAGCGCTTTATTAAATTAGAATGCTTTTAAATCAAATTCAACACGTTTAGTTGCAAAAATAATAAATGGTACATTCATGCATGCAGACACTTTAATAATGATATAGGTCAGCGTTCTGTTTTCAGTATTTCATTGAAAATTGTGTTTAAATTTTATTTATATGTAGTTCATAGTTTCTAAACGGTTAAACATATATGGCTTATACGAGGGGCATTCAAATATAAACGAGCCTTTTACTTCTGAGGGTCTAGTAAGTGTGTCGGAGGTAGGCGAACCATCGTTAGCTGTCCTCAGAATGAGCGAAAGAGAGGTTCATCCGTCGATTGCGCAGCTCATAATTATAAAGTTTTTAACAAAGGAAGGCGTTAAACCAGGCGAAATTCGAAACCGACGCCAAAACTTGCTTGTCAGCCAGGAAGGTGATGTCAACTGTGTTTTGGGATTCTCAAGGAGTTTTACTCGTTAATTTTCTTCACGATCTTCGCACAATAAACGCTGCCTACTACTGTGATCGTCTTGACCAGTTACGAGCTGCAAATCGATCAAAAAGGCGCCGTCAGCCCATCCGAGACGTCCTACTCCTGCATGACAATGCAGGACCCCACACTGCAGTCCTAACAATCCAAAAATTAGCTGAAATGCACTGGACTACACTTGACCACCCTCCCTACAGTCCTGAGCTCTCACCATGCGATTTTCACATGTTTGGACCTCTCAAGGAAGCACTTGGAGGAGAGCGTTTTGCGAACGGTCAAGAAGATCAACAGTTTTTGCGCAATTTTAATAATAATAATACTTGCGTGCGTGCGTGTATGTGACGGCCGTTTCAGATCGCATAACTCCAATTCCACAATTTGAGTTTAGATCCATATACAGACATGATTAGATTTTGGTACTCTCATTTGCAACTTTTAACAGTTTTTCTTGAAAAAAAGCAGTTAAATATCATTTATTGACATTTATTTTTATTATAAATTAATGTATTATTCTCTATACGATATTATTACATTTTATACTTCCTATTCAATAGATATAGAGTTACAGAATTATAAAAATATTCAATTTCATAAATCAGCCATGACATTATTTGGGCTGTGAGATTTATTACAACAGATAATTATATAACTTATATTTCTTTATATCTAAATCTATAAAAGATATAATATAGCTATTTTTGTATTAAGAGCGTAAAATAGGACATTGGCGATTGAGAGATTGTTGCCGCGCGACGCAAGAGCGCGACATTCTCTCGAAATCGACAATGACCATTTGCGCTTGAAACACACACAAGATTTTTTCTTCAGTCGCCACAGTGGGGTCCTCCACCATAACAAAAAATAATAAAATGTACACTTTGTACTGACACTACTACTCAATTAATAAGGATTAATATAAAGAAAAAACATTTTTTATATTTAATTTTAATTTATGGTTATTTCCCATTCTTCTTGACCTATTGCTATTGCTTCAATCTATTATAAACATTTTATACTTTCGTTTTTGTGAATGAATGCCCTATTTTATTTTCACAATAGTGCGGCATTTTTTGGTTATATAATATACCGACAGAGTAGTTTTGTCAAATTGATTTGCAAAGGTGGTAAATGTGTCACTACAGTGCCATTAGTTCCTGACTAAACATTTCCATTAAGAATGTAGACAAGTGACATTTCTCAACATTGTATAGTTAGAAATGTGGACAGCGAGCGTTTTTTCTACTTTGTCACACTAGAGCGGCAAAATGATATTTTGCGTTGACAAAAGACAGCGCAAATGGTTACTTTCTATGTAGACTGTAGAAAAAAATATTTACATGTATCAGATAAAGAATTTACTCTTCTTAAAACTAGTACGAACAAAAATTTTGAAAAAATAATATCTAGAATATTTTTTTTAAGAATCTGCTACTTCCGGTTGTCTAATTATTACCAAAACTTTTTCAGCTCTTCCCAGTTATGCCCGATAAAGAAATACGTAGTTAAATAAATATTAAGTATTATAGTTTTTGAGAAATCGTTCTTTAAACGTCCCTCACACATACATACACAGACATTATCGTAAAAATATTAAAATCGGATTAGCGAGAGGTAATAAGAACCAAGAAGAAATAGACATTTAATTAGATATTTTTAAATTGATAGTTTTTCTTGAACACTCTGTATTTCCTGCCGTGTGTCTGGTCGCGAATCTGGGGACCCGGGTTCGATCCCGACCGACGCCAAAAATTACATCGCATTTTAATGACACAAAATTGACCCCTGTGACGCACTCTCCACGCCAGCAATGAGTGCCCGTGTGGTGACGCCTGATAAGCGCCCACACGGTACAAATATTCAATCATTACCGATATCTGTGTACGAAGCAGATTGGCACACCCAGCATTGGGTAATATGCCGTGATGAAATATTTATTACGGGGTCTCGTGGCCGTGTGCCTGAGTGTCTGGTCGCGAATCTGGGGATCCGGGTTCGATCCCGACCGACGCCAAAAATTTCATCGAATTTTATGGCACAAAATTGACCCCTGTGGTGCACTTTCCACGCCAGCTATGAGTGCCCGTGCGGTGACGCCTGGTAAGCGCCCACACGGTACAAATATTCCATCATTACCGATATCTGTATACAAAGCAGATTGGCACACCCAGTAATGGGTAATATGCCGTGATGAAATATTTATTTATTTATTTATTTTATTTATATATACCTGATATTTGATCATAGTATGCAATACATCACCATCACCACTTTCATGCGTCTGGTTACCGTCGACACTAATATGGAAATGAATATTGAAGCAAAATATTGACTGGTGAATTGTTGGCTGTTGCTGTATTAGTTTTGGCAGCGGGCCCTCTTCAACTCATCCGCAAAAACGGTCCTGAAACTGCTGTTTGAATCCATGTCAGTGCCTGTCATCCTTTCATAGCCTTTCATATGGTCGCAAACATCGATGTCATCCATTAGCCCTGCTTGTTAATTAAATATTCCCCATTACGCCACGCTGCCCGCTCGAATATAATTGCAAGGATGCTTTTTTAATTTCCCAGACACACGCTATATAGAAAGCATTAATTGGGTTAATGGATTAATTAAAAGTGGATTTATTATGGGGTAATATGTGACGAGGGAGTAGTTTATCCTCTTACACTCCCATCATGAGACATGAATGTATTTGTATAAATATATTTGCATTACATACACTTTATTAGGATGCACTAGTTGCATGCTAGTGTGTGATAACATTTAAATTACTCGTTTACAACATGACCCATTGTTTTTCTTATAATTAAAATTTCATTAATTTGATAAGGGCAGTGGCATCTCGCTTATTTTATACACGAACAATAAAGTTTCATTTGCAATTATTTCTCTATATTATAATTTTTATTTATAATATTCGTATTTTAATTAATATAAAATAATTTAATTATGTTTACTATGCAGATATACATATATGGCTTTATTAAAATCTCCCGCTGTACATTATTATTATTGTTATTATTACCTTCCGTCACCTTTAGGTAAGGAAGGTATTGTCTTTGGTCAAAAAATTCAATGATGAGTTTTTAGTGTATAAGCATGTTTTAGGGTCCCTATAATACGATTTTACCATTTTTACGATGATGTCTGTATGTGTGTGTGTGTGACAAAAGTTCCGGATCCCATAACTTCAATACCACGATTCCAAAAATTATAATTTTTTCGTATTCCTCAAGTTTACATCCAGAAGAACAAGTGATTAGATTTTGGTTATAATTGGTGAACCGGAAGTTGCCACATTTGAAGATTTAATAGTTAAATTTGATTTATTGACATTTAACGTTATTATAACTTAAAGAATATATTATTCTCTATACGATTTGATTACATTTTATACTTCATATTCAATAGATACAGAGTTAAAGAATTTTAAAGAAATTAAATTTTATAATTCAGCCAGCTATGCTAAACATGGCAACTACTAATATATTCATATAATTCAAATTGACAGATGTCAGAATCCATAAAAGTAAATTAATGTGGCAGAGTTGAGAATATTGAGGTAGATGTTGGGGAAACATGGAAAGATACGGTAAAAAAATAACTCTAGTGTTACAAGTTTCTAGAAAGATACAAGAAAGACGATTACATTGGTTTGAACATGTCATGAGGAGAAATGAAGAATTATATTTGAACACGAATGAGTAGTTTATTAATAGGACGTTGAAGAAACAGAGGAAGACCTAAGATAAGATGGAAGGATTGTATTGCGGAAGACTTGAGAGAAAATGAACTGAATGAGAACGACACCTAAAAATAGAGACCCCTAACGATTGGGAAAGATGTCAGTGTCAAGTGCAATTTAAATAGTTTGTTTATGAAATAATTTTATTGGAAATTTAGAATCTTTTGCAAGAAAAATTATGTATGGAATTTATACATTATACACAGAATTGACGGAAGGTATTGTGCTGGCCACAACAGATTTTTTCAATTAGTATTTAATTTGAACATAATATTCTATAAACTTCTCTTTCCTTCATAGTCAGGACTATTAATTTTTAATATCTTCCGCTACCCATGGTAAGGGAGATACAGGAAAATTATTAAAAGATGTCCGAACAAGGGCATCTGTATCACGAACGAATTAATTGGCATACATTTATCTCTTTCTTTTGCAAAGGCTATAAGCGTGGGCGATAAGGATGAATATAATACACTTGTATTTTAAAAATTCATATTGTTTCGACTAAGTTAGTACATTTCACTTTAAAACGATGCTCGTTGTTGATGCTTTCGCTGTAATGTAAGTTTATTTATTAATTAAGATACATTACCTTGATTCATAGGCGAATAACGTTATTTTCTGTCAGAGTCACTGACACTGTGTCATTATCTTATTTTTAACATATTTGGTTATCATTTGCTTATAAACTTACCAGTTGACTTAGTTTTGAATATTGAATGCTTTTACTGTACTATATATTTTTATAATAATAAAATAACAGTAGTATCTTACGTACTCGCATAAAAACTAAGCAAACGACACCACTGAATTTGTCAGAATGGGCGGAGCAAAAATCTGAATTCATACAATTCGCAGATGACCTTGATCGGACATCTTTAAAAAAAATTACTGTACACAGACTTCAGTAATGATGATAATATATTATTTGTACCGTGCGAGCGTGAATAAAAATTAAATTAAATTTTTATTCTAGTCTCGTCTAAATTTTAATATTTGAATCCACTGTCAAAAATGATTTTTAATTTGTCAGATATAAATGAACGCTTTAATATTCTGATTAATAGAAAGATAAAAATGCGTTCATTACATTTTGTTTTTAAACATGATACTTCGTTCATTATTTGTAAATACCATTATTTTCTCTATGTAAATAATGACAGAGAAGAAATATCTAATAAAATGTGTCAAATCATACACATTTCAGAATTTAATTTGCATTATTTTTGCAATACATGTAACATTGGTTTGAAAATGTCATGAGGAGTATATTGGATGAAGAATGAATAGCTTAGTAATAGAAGGTTGAAGAAACAGAGGAAGACCAAAGATAAAATAGAAGGACTGTATTGCGGAAGACTTGAGAGAAAAGGAACTGAATGAGAACGACACGTAAAACAGAAATGAGTGGAAGAAGAAAATAAAAAATAGCGACTCCTAACAAATGGGGAAAGCTAAAGAAGAAGAAGAAGATGTTAGTGTCAAGTGCAATTTGCATAGTTTGTTTATGGAATAATTTTACTGGAAATTTAGAAACTTTTGCAAGAAAATTTATGTATGGAATTTATACATAATACCTTTGAATATATAATACATATAAGAATGGCAACGTAATGTATTTAGATTAAATATTTCGAGAGAAGGTGCCATCTATCCCTCCGTATACGAATTATTTCTGAGTTAGTTAAAAAAATACATAATAGGTGGATGTTGCACAGTGTTGCCACGTAGCTAGAACATCAAGTTAAGATTTTATAAAGGTTTTTAAGTTTGCTACTGTAAAACAAGTATACATGTACATTGAAGATTCAAAATATATTATCTAGTTATTATGAAACAATATTTTTGAATTATTGATTATTGAATACCTCTAACAAATAGTATCTGGCAATGCTGTCAGCACGATTTACCGTAGTTCATAGTTTTGTGGTAGGAGTCTCTAGCTATCTATAATAATTTTGTGAATAAAAAGAGACAGATATAGTATCTTGCTAGGCCATATGCGTTGCCGTTCTTATATGTATTATATATTCAAAGATAATACACAGGATTGACGGAAGGTATTGTGCTGCCCACAACAGATTTTTTCCATGGCTATATAGATATAGAAATTTTAAATCCTACATTAATAAGCTCGGCCTCAAAACCTAACTTTACTTATCTGAAAATCAGATTTCGGCCAACACCTTTGCATCCTTTTCATGTATAGGGTATAATATAGTCTGTCTTAAGACGATTAGTCACTCGCTTTAAATCCAAATCACAATGTAATCTTCTCATGACGCCCCAATTTACGCCACATTTAGGCTAGAGGGTAATAAATCACCTCTGATCTAGTGAGCCGGTAGGACATATATTAAATCAGTGGGAAACTTGAATCCGCGGCTGCTAAGCCACTATCGCCCTGGCCCGAATCTATTAGTTACTTGCAACGCCACTGTGGCGCTGCAGCTAGATAAATGTCGCAGGATAGCCCCCGTTAAGGAAGATAGGGGATTCCCAGGCGCCATCTTGACGTTGGCGCTTGTCAGACCCGTTGATAAAGCCAATAAATCGTACGGGAACTGCTCGACAACTTTGGAAAATGTTTTTGTTTTTAATAAAACTAAATTACATATGAAAACCAAGAGAAATTCTGGAAAGAGGTTATGTTTGTTTTTGATGAAGTAAATTGCAAGTTAGAGTAAAGTGGAGCGTATATGAAAAAGTTAATAATGTTTTTCTCCAAGTGGAAATGTACTATCTTTTTATTCTAGTTATGTTCGTAATATAGTTCAAGGTTAAACTTTACAGAAGCAATGAAACATAATATTCAAATGAAATAAGTACATAAGTACTTATATCAATTACGACTTATTCTTATTACCCATTTCTGGGTATGAAGACCGGCCACTTACACATTTACCACTAACAACGAGACGTAATTTTACTATGTATACGATGATGTGTGTGTGTATGTATATGTGTGTGTGTGTGTATGTGTGTTACGATTTTTTCATAGACGAGAACTCCAACATTACAATTCTAAAAAGTACAATTCTTTCGTATTCCTTTTTTTTACATCCATATGAAGATCTGATTAGGTTTTGGTTATAAATGGTCGACCGGAAGTATCCTCATTTGTAGATTTTATCAATAATTAAAAAACGATGTTAAATATCATTTTTTGACATTTACTGTTATTATAAATACAAAAAATATTATATTATCTATACGAATTTAATGTATCTTATAGAAATTAATGTACGTATTCTGTTAAAAACTGTAATTCTTACAGATCTGTAAATCTATAAATAATAAACAAAATCGCAACAACAAAATAGCTGTATTTTTGTCAATTTTTTTGCAGATTTACGAATCTGTAAGACTTACAGACTTCGGAAGACAAATACATTTCATAACCATGGAAACATCTACTATATTGACAGATGTGTGAATGCGGCAGAGAGATGAGGATGTTGAGATCAATGTTAGGGAAGACTCGCAAAAGATAGGATAAGAAACGAGAGGATAAAGTGAGAGAAGTTTCTAGAAAAAGTAAGAGACGATTACCTTGGTTTGAACATGTCATGAGGAAAGATGACTAATATATTGGGGGGGGGACTGTATTGCGGTTGATTTGTGGAAGAAGAAAATTAAGAATAGCGACGGCTAACAAATGGGAAAAGCTAAAGAAGAAGTCAGTGTTAAGTGTTAAGTGCAATTTACATTGTTTATGATATGAACTAATTTTACTGGAAATATAAAATCTTTTGTAAGAAAATTTATGTATGGAATTTGTACATAATACACAGAATTGACGGAAGGTAATGTGCTGGCCACTTCAGATTTTTTTATGACGTGGTGAAAGTTACAAAAGATGCTAGTTTTATGACGTTTGAAGAAAAATTAACTTGAGCTCTTATTCTATGTATGTATTCAGATTCGTGGTTTTACAAAACGCCTAGGCGTCTAGTCATTTTCTAAATGTATTGTTTTCGTCAAAATTATTATTTATCGCCTTTACTACTTGTTTATATAGTGATGTATTATAATCATTTTTACTACAAGTAACCAATCAGAGCATTATATTCAGCAAAAGTTCCCATGATTGGTCTGTTAAAGAAAAAAGCGCATTTTATTAAAAAAGAATAATCTCATTCGATGTACTTTTTTACTTTCTTTTTAATAAAATTTAATCCTGGCTATATTAACTGAAAGTGGATTATTTGTTTATTATTTATTTCGAAAAGAAATTGAAAAATCTAAATCCTGTAATAATACCATGTCAATCAAATTCACTAAAAGTCCTTCGAGATCTGCAATTTTACGTAGGTGACAGTTTGCTAGAAAGAATACAAAATTTCGATTTAATTCTGTCGATACAATATGACTCCATTTCGCGATTTTTGTGCCTGATGTGAACGTTTCAAATATCGACATTTCATAAATGATGCATCGTAATTTTCTAAATGTATGTAATAAACATTCAAAGAATATAGTTTTACATTATACAGGGTGTCCCTTAACTTCGAGCAAAAACTTTAAGGGCATATAGTACTGACCAAAATGAATAAAAAAGCTTCATCAACATAGGAATGATCTTCAACTGTTTCCGAGAAAAGCGAAAAATCTAAGAAAAACTGACAAAGATAGCGATCGAATAAAATTTTGTCTATGTCAGTAAAAAGACTATAAAAAACAATAAAATTTTATATGAAACATTTTTCTCAATTTCTTATAGTTACGTAGTTATATGAAAATTAAATATTGACCAAGGTCGCCACAACATTTCACTTTTGATTTTTATAAAATAACAAAAGGCCATCTAAGATTACCTCTCAAAGGTAAACAAAAAGTCTCAATTAATCAAAATCGTAATTCTTATAGTTTTCGAGATAGCAAAGGTAAATCTCGTAAAAACTCATTTTTCACTGCGTTATATCTGGGAAACTATTAAAGATCGGACACATTTTGACTGAGCTTTTTTTACTCATTTTGATCAGTATTATATGCCCTTAAAGTTTGTGCACCAAGTTAAGGGACACCCTGTATACCTGTACGTAACAAAATTGCAAGGTATTCACAAAGAAAAATATAAAGTTGCAAAATCTCTCCATATAATTTTAAAGCACTTTATGTCTGAAATATAATATTAAATTGCAGTTTTAGGGTTGCGACGAATATATTCTCTTACAAATTGTTCCGCGAAAAGTATTTGAAAGTAAAATTCATGCTGTATAAATCTATTTTATATTTTTATGTAATAAAAAGAGAATAAATTTTTTTCATGAAAAAAGGAGCGCATATGTGATCGTTTTTACTTTTTTACCTCTCGCTAAGAGAGATATTGGATTCATTCTAAAAATCGCATATCCAGATTTCAGTGAATAAGCACGTTTTAAGGTCCCTAGAATACGATTTTACCATTTTTACGATGATATCTATGTGTGTGTGTGTGGGTGTGTGTGTGTGTGTTCTCAAATTCTATAAGACTAAAGACCTGGATAATTACGGGTTCCCCAATCTGACAGTAATGGGATGAGCTGAATAAGTTCTGGTAACAATTTATTATTATTATTATATTATTTATAGAAAATTGATGTTACTACAAGTAATAAAGGTAATTAAATTCTCAATCTGAGACATTTAATATTTTTATTTTATCTCGTATAGGGTTAGAGATATAGTTATAATAATATAGAATACTCGTAATAAATCTCGTTGCCCAAACAACTCCATGGAAACCAGTTGAAAAATTTAAATGTTTGTAATTCAGAGGTAAATGCAAAATGTCATTGTCAAATATCAGCAGTTTTCCTAACATTACTGGAAGACTTTTCTGGAAGGTATGAATACATTTAATATTATATCTTATTGAATTATTAATTAAATATGTATTTAAAATTATTGTTGCTGGAATGAGCTTCATCCTTAAATAATTTTTAGTGTCATTTTATTATTTGGGATTGGTATACCTATATTAAATACACAAAGTATCTGTAACGGACAGAATAAAAAAAAAGTCACTATCACCATTTTAATTGTCCTAATAAATATTTACCCAACAATATTCAATATTTTGGTTGATCCGATTATACTCATCCGTTTTCATCCTCTTTAAACAATCCATACACATACACAAACCTTAAATTTGTGTCAACGCTCTGAAGGATTACTGACAAATACTTGAAATTTATTCATGTTCATGCTACGAAATTCATTCACGTGTTTATTAAAATTTAATATAATTCCCTACATATTGTTTTTCACTTTTTAATAGTTCCAGAGTAGTTTCACTGCATACATATGTTATTTCTTTTATATTAATAGTTATATATTTAAAATTGTAGGTATATTACGTATACCCTTCAAAAATACTGTCAATCCCGACAGTGAATTGGAAACATCTCGAAAAATTAGAAGAGTAGGACAAAGTAGAATTTTTGGTGTAGAGTGTAGGTATAAAAGTTATTTTAAATACAATAGGGTGCGAGCAGTCATTCGACTTTTTTGACCTTGACAAGCAGATATGGTGGCTCGCGTCAAAATAATAGCTAGTAATTATGTACATAGATGTCAAATATCATAACTTTTCATTCTAAATTTCGTGATTTTCCAATTCCATGCGATTTATTTTCCTCGACAAGTAAATTCCATACTCTTGGTGACATCCTGGCAAATGTATTAAATATCCTTGTCATATGATACTCAATTTTTAATTTATCAATATTTTCTTCTCCAAAATCTTACAATTATATTAATTCAAATTTATATTGTTATAGTGACATTAAACTCGATTTGCGATTTTTAATACGACCCCTAAACTAAACAGTACTACATATTGTCATACGTAATATAAGAAGTGATATGATTATCATCGATGATATTCTCGAGTGAAACCGAGCTGCAGATTTCACGAGTCCAAAGGACCAGTGAAATGTGCTGGTTCGGTTTCACGAGCAATATCTTCGATTATTAATCATATCACGAGCTTATATTTAATAAGAGAATATAATGATTTTTTGCAATCTAACCTAACCTAACTTTTGATATACATATTCATATTGTATTAAAACATGGTACTTACAAGTTTTATTTAATATTTCGGAGTTTGAATTATTGTTATTATTTATTTTTATACTCAAAATTAACTGTCAATGTCATAAATAAAGAAAACAAATCCCTTAGTAACGACTATAAATACGGTGATAATTTCCTTGTTTTTTATCATCGCTGTGATAAACGCGTAGCTAGGGAGATTCTGAATGTTGATTGGCGGAAAACATGTCACATGACTAAGGAATTATATTCTCTAAATAATAATTGAACCATAGTTGAACTTTGAATATAAATAGTCGGTTTAATATTTCTGTATAAAAGTGATCGTTTTGTTTTATTTATTTTGCTGAAAAGTTTATTATGACTGTGTTTCAGGAAACTTTCACAAATCTTGAATACTTGTACTCTCCCTGAAGTTTTACAAGTTAAGTTGGAATTTATTTAAACAGATCCTAAAGGATAAAAACTATCACCGACTTCACGCTTTGTTGGGAATTTTTGTTGTGATAGTTTTTCCCTTTGGTATATTAAATTTCTCCCTGAATACTCTTTGCCGTAACTTTGTCGTGAAAAATTAAACGAATCTTTCAGCAGCAAATGGAACAAAAGGTTTTAAAAGCGCAATTAACTAATTAAATTTCATTCTGATTCAATGAAAAATTGTTAACGCTTCAGTGGATATCCTATTTAAAATTCTATTGAATGTTATCTAGTTTCGTTCGAAACGAATACTGTATTTAACTTTTACACTGTATACGCGATAACTGAATAAATTAAAACGTAATTTCCAATATTAGCTATTATTATTTATTTATTTATTTATTTATTTATTTAATAAATACACTACCCAAATAGGAAGCCTAATATGTAGGGTAGGAAACAATTAAATATATTATAAGCACAAAATATAACATTTGATAATTTTACAATAAACAAGCTGCATGCACAGTAATAAATTAAAATCAAATATAATTTTTAATAATGATGTGACAGAATTTGTTGTACGAACTCGAAAAAAGGTCTACATTACAATTAATTTTATTAAACAGGCTACACATATAATTAATTGGAGATTGCAGAAATACATTAGTGTGACCTGTAGGAAGGTAGAAGGTATTTGATAATCTTGTGCGAATACAGGTCTATTAACGACAAATCCGATGTGTAACTAATATTGTACAGTTGTTGTTTTAAAGTTAGACACCCAGTAGTGAATGTGCTGGCCAGGGCCACATCATATTTATTTGTCGCAAACATTTCATATCGTTACGCATCGTTTCATTTTGAGAATTTACTTCAGTTTTACTCAAAATTTAAATTGTCTATTTAATTTTCAAATGAACAATAAATTGGTTTTTGAATGAGAAATGAAACGCGATTGGAAAAACAATGAGAGTTGTTTGAAATTATGTTTTTAGAACAATGGGCGCGACTGAAAATAAATAACAAAAAATATATTACTTAGTCATTTTGTCTGACAAAAAGAGTTCCACTTCATAAATAAAATTTAATGAAACAACTTTTGATATTTAAATAGCAAACAATTTTCATTATATTTAAAAGCGAAATATAATCCAATGCAATAAAGAAGACATCGGAATCTGGTATGAATTTTACGAACCACAAATATGATTTTGTAATATAATATTACGATCAGGGACCTGAAACTGAACCCGAAACTTTATTTGCTAAGTCAATAAACCTGAACCGAATTTAAACCGTTTTAAATTCAGATTCGGTTCAGAGGTCAATTAAAGATAGAATTAAAAATATTTTTTAATGTGATTTTAAAATTAATGAATATAATCATCTTTTTGTGTTTGTAATCATTTATTGCTCTGAACCGAAATTCGAACCCGAACCCAAAACCAATAAACCGTTATAATTTGGACCTGAATCGACATTTATTTCCTGAACCTGAACCGAACCCGAACCATAAATATATTACGGTTCAGGTCCCTGATTATGATATTTCTATACTCTAGTTGTAATTTTTTACCGCTATGAGAGGTATTGGATTCATGTTATAAATCGTTTATCCAGATTTTAATGAATAATCACGTTTTAAGGTGATGTCTGTGTGTGTGGATGTATGTGTGTGTGTGTGTGTGTGTGTGTGTGTGTGTGTGTGTATGTGTATGTGTGTGGGATGTTGGAAGGGCGATTTCTCAAACTATAATACTTAATATCTGTTTAACTACGTATTTCTCAATCGGACATTACTCGGAAGATTTGATAAGGTTTTGGTAATAATTGGACAACCGGAAGTAGCAGATTCTCAAACAAAATCTAATTTTTTGAAAAAAAATTGTTCTTAAAAGTATTAATGAATATTAAATTCTCTATCTAGTACATATTAATATTCTATTAAATCTTTTATAGATTTAGAGATAAAGAAATATATAAAAATAATCTATAGTAATAAATCTCACAACGCAAAAAATGTCTTGGAAATAATTAAAATGTTTGTAACTGACAGATCAATGCCAGTGTCAAAATATCCAAAGACATTACTGAAGACTTTTCTGGGATGTATATACATTATATTATTTCTTACTGTATTAATAGTTAAATAATTAAAATTATAGGTATATTAACCATTAGAAATACTGTCAATCCGAACAATGAATTAGAAACATGTCGAAAAATTAGAAGAGTAGGGCAAAATTTCTTTATAGGGCGCGAGCAGTCATGTGACTTCGTTGGCTTTCACAAGCACATCTGAGGGCCCGTGTCAGAAAGACAGCTACATAGATGTTAACAGTTATAATTTTCCATTGCAAATTTCATAATTTTCCAATTCTATATGCCTTATTTTTATTGAAAAATAAATTCCACACTCCTGGTGATAAATTAACCACTTGAACTAAGAAATTTTGAATGAAAAAATATGACATTTGACATCTATATACATAATTACTCTAGCTGTAATTCTGACACGGGTCCCCATATCTGTTTGTCAAGGCGACAAAGTCACATGACTTCTCACACTCTATAGAATGAATTTAAAATTAAAATATCTAAATATAAAGAGTAGGTATAAATACAATTCTTGGTGTGGAGTGTAGACATACTAGAAATGTTAAATACAATATTTATTCACCAAAAATTAAAGTGGCGAGAGGTATTGTGCTGGCCACAACAGATTTTTATATACCTACGGAATAAAATAAAAATTAACACAGAAAAATGTAATTAACCATGGAGCTAAGTACGTTATGTAACCGGTTATGGTTTTTGAATATTCAGGTTTAAACCTAGCTTTAAGAGTCCGTGAGTTTGTTTTCATATAATTTTATGTATCCACAACCCTGTTCTATTGTGCATTATTTATCCGGCTGGCATTTTTCTACATCTATTTATTATTATACCGTCGACTAAAACTCTCTTCTCTTTCAGCACCCAAGGGTCACTTGCTGAAGCTGGATTTCCGCGAGTACTTCGACCTGGAGCCAGCGCCGGAGTGCAAGTTCGATTTTCTGGAAGTCCGCGACGGAGCGCACGGCTACGGCAGACTTCTGGGGCAATTCTGCGGCAAGGATTTCCCACCCATGATCATCAGTACCGACAGATACCTTTGGCTTCATTTCCGTAGCGATGAAAACATAGAATATGCAGGGTTCAAGGCGGTGTATGAATACGTCGAGAGACCTACAAGCTGTAAGTGGAAAATTATTACTATATTTTTATAGGAAACAAGATTATACTAACGAACTAATGGACGGTATAAATGCAGAGCTGGGACCAGTACTCACAATAAAAGTATTTAAATACTAAGTAAAGTAATACTATAAGTACATTTTTTTTACCTAGTTACAGTACCAGTACTAAGTATTTTTAATGAAATCAGTTAAAATAATATGACGAAAAACTATCGAGTTTAGGTACATATTTGTATATCACTCTCATTCAATAAGATAGTAACTAACTTTTTTAAAACGTTAATATTATTATATGAAATGATTAGCTTGTTGACAGTGACAAACATTTGAGATTTGAACTGTGTAACCATGGAGTTGTATTTAAAACGTAGGCTCCGGGATTAAAATTATAGATAATTTCAAATCTATCCATAAAATGTATACAAATAGTATTAACGTAGATCTATAGAAAATTTAAAAAACTTTAATTTTTATAATAAAAAATTTCGAAAAAATAAAATTTAAAGGTATTTTTCGTAGAAAACCTATTTTGAGCTTCCAGTAAAGTGCCATTTCCGGTTATCTGATTCACCCCAAACTCTAATGGCTTCTTTCCATATAAGAGTAAGGTAGAAATACAAGATTTCAAAATTTTCTGAACGATAGTATTTGAGTTAGAGTGTAAAGAGGACGCACACACACACACACACACACACACACACACACACACACACACACACACACACACACACGTACACACAGAGACATTTACCAAAATCTCGATATGCGATTTTATCACGATCCCTATACGTCCCTTACAAAAATAGCGAGAGGAAAAAATTGAATATGTTCTTTTATTAAATTTCGACGTTTTAAACTGTCATTATTAACTCCCATAGCAACAATTATAAGTAACTATTTATTTGCTAGTCATTAAAAATTTTATTCGATTATATATAAACATGTTAACTATGTTTGCATGATTTTTTAATTTATTGTAAAACATAAATAAATATAAAAAAAAAATTGTAGGCTAACTCTCCCGGACTTACCCTAATTATATATTTGAACAATCAAATGGTTAAACCTACATCACTCCAATTAAGCAAACATAATAAATATCAAACCCTCATTATTTAATCAACTGCGTTACAAAATTTTCAAATAAACTGCCCTAGCCTACAGATTGTATTAATAATTATATTGAAAGCCCATAAAAAAATATAATGCCGAATTTCCGATGTTTTGTGAAAACAGCAAATCCATAAAATTTTAATTGTGTTTACGATACAGGTTAAAAAAATTTGACAGATAACAATATGTTAAAAAATATTTTCACAAAACAGAGTGTAAAACTGAAAACAGGAATATCATTTGGAAAACGAGTACATTGTTGATGAGAACAAATTTGCAACGGAAGCAAATAATGGCAAAAGTATGGCTATGTGTAGCAACACCGAATAATCATACACATTTTTAAAATTTGCACACATTGAACGGTCAGTGGTACCTAAAAAAGTTTCATTATTCAGCATTCCGTGAGATATATTAATTAGGGGGTACTTGGGAGTGCTTAGTGACAATTGTGACATCTATGTAAATAACTACTAGCCGTCATTCTGACACGGATCCTCATATCTGCTTACCAAGTCCAACAAAGTCGCATGACTGCTCGTGCCCTATAAATAACAAATTTAACATTTCTTGTACACACAAATAATTAAAATTGCATCTCTTCTTTCGTTCTATAAGGGATTTTGTTCTACTCTCCTAATATGTTCAAAATTCTTCAAATTCATTGACGGTATTTGCAGTATTTCTTAATAATATACCTATAATTTTAAATACATATTTAATTAATAATACAATAATATATATTAAATGTACTCGTACCTCCCATAAAAATCTTCCAGTAATGTTAATAAAACTGCTGATTTTTGACACTGACATAATGCATTTATCTGTCAATTACAAACTTTTAAATATCTCAACTGTTTTTTGGGCAACGAGGTTTATTACAACAAATTATTCTGTATTATTATGTATCTTTAAACCTATAGAAGTTATAATAAAAAATTTAAATGTATCAGATTGAGAATTTAATTGTCTTTATTTAGAAAAAAAATTTTTAGAAACTAAAACTTCTGGTTGTCCAATTGTTACCAGAATCTATTCAACTTTTTCCATTATTGTTGGAATGAGGAATCCGTACTTACACAGGTCTTTAGTCATATATAATTTGAGAAATCGTACCTCGAACAGCCACATACACACACACACACACACACACATCCACACACACACACACATCCACACACACACACACACACACACACAGATATCGTAAAAATGTTAAAATCGTATTCTAGGAATCTAAAATGTGCATATTCCCTAAAATCTGGATATGTAATTTTTAGCATGAATCCAATACCTCACTTAGCGAGAAGTAAAAACGATAACATATCGCACGTTTGCAAAAATACTATCACTTCCGTTTGTCCAATTGTTATCAGAACCTATTTAACTCTTCCCATTACTGTTAGATTGAGGAATCCGTGGTTACACAGGTCTTTTCTTTAGTTTTATAGAATTAACAACCTAACACACACATCATCCACCCACACACACACACACACACACACACACACACACACACATACACACATACACACCACACACGCACATACACATACATTTACAAACACGCACATCATCGTAAAAATGTTAAAATCGGATTGTAGGCACCTTAAAACGTGCTTATTCAATAAAATCTGAATATGCGATTTTTAGTATGAGATAATGGACCTCTCTTAGCGAGAGGTAAAAAGTGTCACATTAAATATAGGCGTTAAAAATATTGACTGAATTAATGAACATTGTTGATCGTCTTTTGGTCCTTGACTATTTGATCATTGGTGGAATGCTTCGTCTTCCATGCTGATGTTGTTTGCCGTTGAATTTAGGATTAGCTGTGTAAACTACAGCGTGTTGTTGGAATAAACAATTACTTTGTGGCAGACGTTTACTGTTAGGCGCTAAGTACTTAGGAAGCCCGCGCTCTGCTTTTTGTTATACGCCTATAGAAATTTCTCTTCAGCCGAAACAATAAACTGCTCCAATTAACTACAATAATAAATATTCTTTGAGAACGAAATTAAGCTCAAGAAGAATAATATTCTATGTAAATGAAAGACGTTAAATTACAATAATAGTAAAATAAAATAAATATAGCTTTGAGATTTTAGTAGATCGCTGTTTTAATTCAAATCAGAGATATCATTTCTGAATTGTTTAAAGGTAGGTAATGCTGTTTAAAGATTTAAAGTTGGTCAAAATTTTGTGTTCACCATTGTGTCAGCCCTTTCACTATAAAATATACATACAAGATGGTGGTTATACACGTATTTATTATATCTTACATATATTCTCCCTAAATGTTTTCCTTTGCATATTTTATATATTTTAGGGTTACGGTCTTTCATAAACTTTATATCAAAAATATTACAGTATACATTTTCTGAGTAAAGCGATAATATTCCTATGTAGAAAATACGCAACAATGATTGTTTAAAGTTTATAGAACGAAACATTCCATACATTATTTTGTTAAAACTGTGCATTTGAAATATATAGAGCGTAAAGCTGATAATAACCGTTCTGTGGACCTTCGGGCAGTTAGTTTAATAGTTTTTATAATTTATATCAAACTACGTATTACAGTAGAAATTCCTTTCTGTGCGGCAGATTTCATTTTGTTTCATTTTTTAAAAGTTTTTTAAACTCGTTGATTAAAATTGTACGGTCCACAAAATATCTACAGCAAAGTTTTCCATGTTTACACAGTTTTATCCAGTATTTCAATTTAAATACTGTATCGGGTTTAACTGCAAAATTAAAGTTTTTCATAGTCAATATAAAATAGAAGACATTGTTTGTAATGCACTTTCAGCTATCTAGAGAATTTCAGTAAAAAAAAGTCTGTTGTGGCCAGCACAATACCTCACGCTGCTTCCGTTTTTGGTTACATAAGTATAGGGCGCGAGCAGTCATGTGACACTGTTGGCCTTGACAAGCAGATATAGGGGCCCGTGTCAAAATGACAATTAGTAATTTGTACACAGATTTTCTATTAAAAATTTCAAGATTTTCTAAATTCTAAATTTTTAATGAAAAATTCTGACATTTGACATCTATATACATAATTACTAGGTATCATTCTGACACGGGCCCCCATATCTGCTTGTCAAGGCCAACAATGTCACATGACTGCTCGCGCTCTATTGTATTTAACATTTCTTGTATACCTACACTCTACAACAAAAATTCTACTTATGTATTCTTTATAATTAGACTTTTTAATTTTAAATTCATTCTGTGAAGAAATTTTCTCCTCTTCTAATTTTTCGAAATGTTTCCAATTCATTGTCGATATTGACAGTATTTTTGAAGGATATATATAATGTACCAATAATTTTAATTATTTAACTATTAATACAATAAGAAATAATATATGTACTTCCCAGAAAAAATCTTTAGTAATGTCTCTCGATTTTTGACACTGGCGTTTATCTGTCATTTACAAACATTTTAATATTTCAGTTGGTTTCCATGACATTATTTGGGCTGTGAGATTTATTACAACGGATTACTATATACTTTATATTTCTTTATCTCTAAATCTATAAAAGATATAATAAAATATTTATGTGTCAGATAGAGAATTTACTCGTATTTAATACTAGCAAGAACAAAATTTTCAAAAAATAATATTTAGAAGATTTTTTTTAAGAACCTGCTACTTCCGGTTGTCCAAATATTACCAAAACCTTTTCAGCTCTTCCCAGTAATGTCCGATTCAGAAATACGTAGTTGAACATATCAAATATAGTTTTTGAGAAATCGTCTTTGCAACCTCCCACACACATACATACACACATACACATTACAAACATCATCGTAAAAATATTAAAATCGGATTGTAGGGACCTTAAAACGTGCTTCATCATTAAAATCTGGATATGCGATTTTTAGCATGAATCCAGTACCTCTTTTAGCGAGAGGTAAAAAATTAAAGAGGGGGGGGCATCTTCCCAGACTCACCCTGTATATACTTATATATGTGTATATTATTGCCCATTTCTGGGTGTGTCAATCTGTTTCTATTCGCAAATAATGACAATATTTCTGAACCGTTGAGGGCGTTTACCAGACGTCACCTCGTGGTCTCTCGAAGCTGTAGTGGAGAGGGATTACTTCTGTGCTATTTAAAATTTGAAATAATTTTCAGGTTTTAATACTGACATCGGTAGGAATTCGCGTTCGTTTTCATGTAGTAGCCACAATAGTCTGTGTTTCAAAAACAATATTGGATATGTCATTGTCAGTGTCAACTGTATTATTCACATCATTTACAAGTTTAAAAAATATATTTATTAATCGTTAATAAATATATGATAAAAGTGAACTCTTAACTTGTAAGTGATCCGAATAAATGTGACAATACAAATGACACTGACCATGACATATATATTATTTTTGAAACACAGTCTACTATCAATACTAACATGAATACGAATACGAATGTAATTACGAACTCTCAAGAATAAGGGCCCTGGCCCGAATCACAATCAGCTATCTAAAGCACATAGCCACGTAACTCCATACACGTCCAGAAATTACTTTGCGATTGCTCGTATTGTTAAAAAAAGTTAAAAATAACTTCTTTCTCCCTAAGTTAACGAGAAATCTATTATATCACCACCACCACCATAACACTGTCAGCTCCTTCGAAAAATGTCATTCCACTTCATAGTCTCTCAATAAGAAAGCAATTAAGTGCGCTGCTCGCTTTTGTTGATTTGAAGTTCCAATAAATATTTCTAAATTGCACTGCCGTGTCCACTGGGGCAGTGTCTCGTTATTGGCAAGCGGTGCCCGGAGCGTGGCTTCGCTTGGAATGCTCTGGGAATTTCGTGCGAAGCCGCGCCCTGCTGCAGCCCTCTCCGTGTTGGGTTGTGTGTAAACACGAGAAGGGAAATAGTTTTTAATTTTGACTTGTGCTCTTTGTGGCAGGAATGCTTCTGCTTCGGTTGCTATTATTAGTGGTTGGAAGGTATGGTTAATGGTTCACGGAAGTGGTTGAAACCGAACAGGTTGAGAATATAATGTACAGATATGTTTCTACAAATGAGAGGGTGTTTTTCAATTTCTTTTAAAAACTATTAGGGTATATAGTACGGACCAAAGTTATTAATACTGCACTCGAACATCAGTAGTTTCCGAGATAAAAGGCATTGAAATATATAAGTTTTTACGGGGTTGCCTCGAAAACTATAAGAGTTACAATTTCGAACTTTTTGTTTACTTTTGAGACATCATCTCAAATGTGCTTTTGCTTAATTGTACTACGTAAAATGTTATAGCAACATTGACCAGTATTTAATTTTCAAATAATTCTTATCCTGGGATAGGTCGCCGTACGGTAATTCAGACCGTAGAAAATATATCTGATTATTTTTACCTTCCGTCACCTTTAGATAAGGAAGGTATTGTCAAAATTCAATGATGAGTTTTTAGTGAATAAGCCTGTTTTAGGGTTCCTATAATACGATTTTACCATTTTTACGATGATGTCTGTATGTATGTACGTGTGTGTGTGTGTCTATGTGTGTGTGTGTGAAGAAAATTTCGGATCGCATAATTCCAAAAATTATATTTTTTTATTTTTTTATTTCTCAAGTTTACATTCAGAAAAACAAGTGATTAGATTTTGGTTATAAATGGTCAACAAGAAGTATCCTCATTTGAAGATTTTAACAGTTTTTCTTGAAAAAACGCAGTCAAATATCATTTATTGACATTTAACGTTACTATAACCATAACTTGAAGGATATATTATTCTCGATACGATTTGATCGCATTTTATACTTCATATTCAATAGATATAGATTTAAATAATTATAAAGATATTAAATTTTATAAATTAGTCAAATATGCTAACCATGAAAACTGCTAATATATTTAGATAATACAAATTAATCAGATTCCAAACCGCCTCGATGTTGACTTCGGTAATGCTCATCCTTTGGCGGCAATCGTGGCTCTGATTCTCACCCGTCAGAGAACTCATGCCAAGCAAAGACACGGGTCCTTAAAAACGTTGTCCCCGCACTGGGCCTTCAACCTCCGCAAAATTTCGGTTGGACTTCCGCTTTCCTTGGCCAAAAACTTGATAATAATCCGCTGCTCCACGGAGACATGCCCTTCTTGTTCGCTCATGGTTTTCTTTAATTCTAAAGAGACCTAAGCGAATGTTTACCCCCTTTCTAACAGTCCAAGCTACCTGCTAATCAACTCCATACGGGTCTATGTGTCCTCTGGAATTAAAAAAAAATCAGTTTCGTTTATATTTGATTCACCCTTGTACCTTTCCCAGAAAAATTATATTACAAACAAATAGATAGCTATTATCACTTTCCGAAACGTCACTGTTCATTGGCGAATAAATCTATAGAAAAGAAACAAACACTGCAAATACGAAACAACAGCAACGTGAACCAAAATACAAACAGAAACAGTCTGGACTTTGATTGATGTTCTCTACACACGACCGGAGTCTGACGCTTTTCCCTTCTATGCCATATCTTTTATTTTAAAGATACTTTCAATGTTTTTCCGCTTGTTAAATTCGAAACTTCTAACAAAGTATCATACGCAAAATACGCCGTTCGATTCGAACTACAACCGATCAGAAGTTTTTCGTTAGAAATAAAAATATTATTTCTAACACACAAAATTGCATCAAGGAACCGCGTAATTTGTGGATCAGTTAATTCTTATTCAAGACGTGAACTTCCCATTAAATGCTTTTAAAATTCGCTAGTAGTGCACAGTGCACTCTATACTACAATACGTGAGAGAACTGGAGATATCTAGGGATAATCATTTTAAATGAATTTATATATCTCGTGATACCAATACACCAAATACATATATAATAATTATTGTGTTCTCTCTATTTTAGCGTCACATACTTAAAGTTCAGATAATCCAGCTTAGACTAAGCTAATCAGAAATCTAAAAATTTAAAAACAATTTAGGCAACTATGTATAGTAATATTAAAAAAATCTGATGTGGCCAGCATATTACCTTCCGTCTATCCTATGTATATAAATTTTCTTGCAAAAGATCCTATATTTCCAGTAAAATTATTTCATAAACAAATTATGCATATTACACTTGACACTGTCATCTTATTGTTTAGCTTTTCTCATTCGTTAGGGGTCGTTGTTTTTATTTTATTTTCTTCTTCCACTCATTTCTGTTTTGCGTGTCGTCCTCATTTAGTTCCTTTTCTCTCAAGTCTTCCGCAATACGGTCCTTCCATTTTAACTTTGGTCTTCCTTTGTTTCGTCCATCTTTTATTACTAAGCTATTCATTCTTCCAATATATTCTTCATCTTTCCTCATAACATGTTCAAACCAATGTAATCGTCCGTGTCTTCCCCAATATCTATCTCAATATCTTAGTCTTTGCCACATTTATTTTCTTTTCATTGATACTGGCATCTGTCAATTTGATATATCTGAATATATTAGCAATTTCCATGGTTAGCATAGTTGGATGATTTATGAAATTTAATATCTCTACAATTCTTTAACTTTATATCTATTGAATATGAAATATAAAATGCAATCAAATCATATAGAGAATAATAAATTCTTTAAAATTTATAATCATAAAATTTCGATAAATGATATTTAACTGCATTTTTTTCAAAGCAATCGGTTAAAATCTTCAAATGAGACATCACAACTTTTGGTTGACCAATTATAAAGTCTAATCAAGTCTGCATATGGATGTAAGGAAGAGGAATACGTAAAAATTGTATATTTTGGAATTCTAATATTGGAGATATCGTCGCCGAAATTATAGTCACATACACACACACACACACACGCACACATACACACACATACAGACATCGTAGTAAAATCGTATTGTAGGTACCCTAAAACGTGCTTATTCATTTGAGCAAGGACAATACCTTCCTTACTTAGAGGTGACGTAAGGTAAAAAATATAATCTTACACGCGCAAAATAGTAAAATAAAGCATCGGAATAAGTACGTGAGGATGACAATTTCTTAGTCAAGTTGAGTGGTGGGGAGAACTCAGTAGCTGGTTTGGCTATACGCTTGCACTATCCTAGCGTCTAACCTGTCATTCTAGCATTAATTTATATAAAAATAGAATTTTTAAAAGACATCAAAAAGGATTGTAGTATCATATTTACATATCTTAAGATGAATGTCACACTTTTTAATAAAATTCTTCTCAAAAACTTTGCATGACTATAGCGACTGATAACTTTTCCATAAACATATTATCTATGAATATCTGTTGATGAATTATTATGTAGTAACTCATTAAATCTCGTTTGTGTCTATATTGTAATTTGATAGATATTCCACAATATACTGTCGATATCAGTAACCAATTGAAATTAATTTGTTAATGTCAACTATTTGCATTACAAGATAAATGACGTTGAAATTATAGCTTACAGGAGATTATTATCCATGAAACAATTAATTGATTTTAGTCATAGTCAATCTAAATATGTAATCTATTATTATATATATAAAGAGTGAATTTATACATGTAAAAAAATACAATTATAAACAAATTAAACATCAACTTTCATTTTATAATCTCATTAGATATTCTTCAAAACTATTCGGTAACAGACAACCCTAACTACCCTCTCTCTGTTGTCAAACAACCCTAGAGTGTCCGTGACACTTGTCTAGTATGCTTGACTGCTCTGTTATGTAAACTCCAGTTTAGCGTGACTGTTTGTTCCAGCGTCGTCCACGCCGGAAGTGGAAACGTGCAGGATCAACCTCAACGGGAGCGAGGGAATCTTCTCCAGCTCTCAAATTCCCCAGGAGAGGAAGAATCTAACGGAAAAGTACAAAATAGCGCTGGACTGTATGTGGGTCATCACCGTCAAGGAGGGATGGAAGGTGAGACTAGATTTTTTAATCCATAGCTGTCTACAGTACATTTAAAGGTGTCCGATCAGGGTCATCTGTATCATGAACGAATTAACAAATTGGCATACATTTATCTCTCTTATTTGCAAAGGCTATAAGCGTGTGCGATAAGGATGGATATAACACGCTTGTCTTTCAAAATTCGTATTGTTTCGAATAAGTTAGGACATTCCACTTTAAAACGATGCGTGTTGTTGATAATACTTTCGCTGTAACGTACGTTTATTTATTAATTCAGATACATTACCTTGATTCATAGCCGTACGAATAACGTTATTTTCTGTAAAGCCGGGGTCAGACATTAGGTATTCGCCAATTAGCGCATATTCTCCCTTCGCCGAGTAGTGTTCGTTCATTTGGCGAACATAGACGAACATGTACAGACATGTGTAGTTCTCCGTACATCAGTATGTTGTGGGAACGACGAATATTCGCCCTCAAAAAATCACTGATGGACTATGTCAAACCATTACAAAAATAAATAATGAAAAATATTTGTAAAATACCTAAATAAATATAAGAATTAATATAAATTAAAAGATTAATAAAATATAATTATTATAAATATATGTATTTCATATACAGTGGAAAACAGTTGTGTCATCGCTATAAACCATCCCTACAGCAAATACTAATTAAAAACAAAAATTAACAAATATGTACAAATATATATCCTAGAAATATGTAGATTGCTTTAATTCAAATGCGGCGTATATGTGGATCGGGTTCCACTGCGCAGTTAGACGAATATTCGTTCACTTTGACTCGGCTCGAAAAACCGACACGAAGCGGAGCACAGACAAGCACCGAATATTCGCACCGAGCAGCCCATCCACACATTCCTTACCTAAAGCTGACGGAAGGTAAAAATATTAAAAATTAAATTTAGCGAACACAAATTTTAAAACGATTAGAACTAGATTGAACATACCACATATTGCTCATCAGTGTGAAAACTCTACGATTGCAGAAACGGCGAACATAAATTAAACTCAACCATCTTGAAAATGTTGTCAGTGCCAAGATTGCATTAATTATCTATTTTAATTATATGAATTCATCTCTAAATTGGAGTTCACCTATCATAATTTCCTTTTCAGTAATTTAATTTATTAACCCAATTTATAAAATAAAATCAGTCGTTTTGGAATCGTAGACAAACAAGAAGAATATTTAAAATTATAGACATATTACATATACCCTTCAAAAATACTGTCAATCCCGACAATGAATTGGAAACATTTCGAAAAATTAGAAGACAAAATTTCTCCATAGAATGAATTTAAAATTAAAAAATCTGTTGTGGCCAGCACAATACCTTCCGTCATTCTCGTGTATAATGTATAAATTCCATAATTTTTCTTACAAAAGATTCTAAATTTCCCGTAAAATTATTTCATAAACAAACTTTTCAAATTGCACTTGACACTGGCATCTTCTTCATCTTTAGCTTATCCCATTTGTTAGGGGTCGCTATTTTTGCATGTCGTTCTCATTCAGTTCCTTTTCTCTCAAATCTTCCGCAATACAGTCCTTCCATCTTATCTTTGGTCTTCCTCTGTTCCTTTAACGTCCTATTATTAAACTATTCATTCTTGTTCCAATATAATTCTTCCTTTCTCCTCATGACATGTTCAAACCAATGTAATCGTCTTTCTTGTATCTTTCTAAAAACTTGTAATACTAGAGTTATTTTCTTACCATATTTTTCCGTCTATTCCCCAATATCTACTTCAACATCCTCATATTTGCTACATTAATTTACTTTTTATTTATACTGACATCTGTCAATTTGAATTATATGAATTTGATACTAGTTCCCAAGTTTGGCATAGCTGGCTGAATTATAAAATTTAATTTCTTTAAAATTCTTTAACTCTGTATGTATTGAATATGAAGTATAAATTGTAATCAAATCGTATAGAGAATAATATATTCTTTAAGTTATAATAACGTTAAATGTCAATAAATCAAATTTAACTGTTAAATCTTCAAATGAGACTACTTCCGGTTGACCAATTATAACCAAAATCTAATCAGATGTTCTTCTGGATGTAAACTTGAGGAATACGAAAAAATTATAATATTTGGAATCGTGGTATTGAAGTTATGGAATCCGGAAATTTTGTTACACACACACAGACACACAGACACACAGACACACATACATACAGACATCATCGTAAAAATGGTAAAATCGTATTATATGGACCCTAAAACGTGCTTATTCAGTAAAAACTCATCATTGAATTTTTTGACCAAAGACAATACCTTCCTTACCTAAAGGTGACGGAAGGTAAAAATCTAAATATAAAGAATAGATATAAGTAGAATTTTTGGTGTAGAATATAGGTATATAAGAAATGTTAAATACAATAGGGCGCGAGCACTTATGTCACTTTGTTGGCCTTGACAAGCAGATATGGGGGCCCGTGTCAGAATGCTAGCTAGTAATTATGTACATAGATGTCAAGTATCACAATTTTTCATTCTAAATTTAGTGATTTTCCAATTCCATGTGGTGTATTTTCCTCGACAAGTAAATTCGACACTCTTGGTGACAAATTAACCACGTGAATTTGGAAAATCTCGACATTTTGAATGAAAAATTCTGACATTTGACATCTATGTACATAATTACTAATTACTATTCTAACACGGGCCCCCATATCTTGTCAAGGCTAACAATGACTACTCGCGCCCTACACTTGTAACCAAAAGTGGCGAGAGGTATTGTGCTGGCCACAACAGATTTTTAGTAGCAAAAAATATTAATAAATACATCTAAAAACTTTATGTTATTGTTCACTTCTGTAAAATGATGGCGGTAAAAGATTTATACGATGTTCTTTAAACTACTAAACACAAACAAAAGTTTTAATTTTGTTTTTCCTCCTACTTCATATTTACCCAACTACTTGTTGTGTTTTTAAGTTTGTAGAAGGATTTATCATTAAAGTTTGAGGTTCGTGTTATAGTGTATCTCTAACAAAGTTTAACAAAGAAAAGATAAACTTATATTGTTCTAGAAATGCATGTAAGCACTAAAACACTAACTGTACCATAACTTTACCTCAAATTGAACATCTTTACAAAAGAATTTCTTTATTAAAATCATAATTTTCATATTGCAAGTCAAGAATGTACATATACAGGATGCATCACAGAAAGTGAATCATAGGCGTTTAACATGGGAAATCATTTTTTCCGTGCGCATTGCTCCCCTAATTATTTTAAACAAAACGTTTCAAATGGATGTTGTAAAGCGAAAATTTCTACATTCGAATCAATAAAAAAATCATTTTTTCTTCAAACGTCATAAAAGTAGTATCTTTTGTGACTTGATTCATAAGGTAGAAATAAAGTAAATAAATATCTATAGAAACTATACAGAATCAACGAATAAGAAGTAACTTTAATAAAAGAAACCTGTAATATCGGCCTAAATGTCACTATAACATGGTAGGTAACCTAAGAATATAGTTACTAAATACCATCAATAGCAGTCATATTTAAATAAATAACCTGTGAATTGAAATATAAACAGAGTTTACTTTTGAGGAAATAACATTATTAAAGAATAGCAGACTTACAGATTACAATTACAGTGACTGTAATGTGCATAAGAATACTTAGAATTAAAGTGATAAGAAAAGTTTATATTGTTTTGCAGTGATTCCTGGACATATCTTTCAGCCACACTGTAAGATTTCCATCCAGTTGAACAACTTCAGGGGGCGTACATTATAATACTTTATATACAACCGGTATATAAAGTTAACTTTATTCTTATCAAAATCATTAATTAATGTGCTTCATTATTTCCCGAGGGAAATAAAATGACAAATACTCTCTAGGGAAATAAAGTGATAATTTTATTTTCTTAGTGTTCAATTCTTAATTGATATTAACATACAATTATGTAGAATATTATCGATTATAATTATTTTGAAAAAAAAATATAATTGTTTTTGTGAAAAATTAAAAAAATAAATAAATTTTTCGTATAAAGGAATTTGCTTCATTTTTACTAGTTTCACATGCTGTTAGTTTCTTTTGTAAGCTAAATAACAAAATTTTCCGTTTGTATATAAAATATTGTATATAACACGGGAGTAAAGTGTCATTATTTGCCTCAAGCGATTGCATCCCTCGGGCTACGCCCTCAGGATTCAATATTCGCTCTCGACAAATAATGACGAACTTTACTCCCTTGATATATAAACTACTATTATATTCCAACATAATTGCACACAACGAGAATATAAAATTGCACAGTTTTTATTTAAACGTCAAAACATTTTCACTTAAATGTTTATAACAAAAAGTGAACAAATAAGTATCCATAGCTACAGGGCAATTGTAATCGCAGACACAATTTACGTAAAATGTAACGTCAGTAGTAGATAATTTTCTTTGAATATCTACGTTTGAAGAAAAAATATGTGTCATTCGGAGTAAAAGTGTCTTTGTGTGCCTCGCGTGCAATTGTCCGACTCGCTTCGCTCATCGTGTAAACTATATATATATATATATATATATATATATATATATATATATATATATATATATATATATATATATACAGGATGTCCCTTAACTTGGTGCACAAACTTTAAGGGCATATAATACTGATCAAAATGAGTAAAAAAAGCTCAGTCAAAATGTGTCCGATCTTTAATAGTTTCCCAGATATAACGCAGTGAAAAATGAGTTTTTACGAGATTTACCTTTGCTATCTCGAAAACTATAAGAATTACGATTTTGATTAATTGAGACTTTTTGTTTACCTTTGAGAGGTAATCTTAGATGGCCTTTTGTTATTTTATAAAAATCAAAAGTGAAATGTTGTGGCGACCTTGGTCAATATTTAATTTTCATATAACTACGTAACTATAAGAAATTGAGAAAAATGTTTCATATAAAATTTTATTGTTTTTTATAGTCTTTTTACTGACATAGACAAAATTTTATTCGATCGCTATCTTTGTCAGTTTTTCTTAGATTTTTCGCTTTTCTCGGAAACAGTTGAAGATCATTCCTATGTTGATGAAGCTTTTTTATTCATTTTGGTCAGTACTATATGCCCTTAAAGTTTTTGCTCGAAGTTAAGGGACACCCTGTATATATATATATATATATATATATATATATATATATATATATATATATGTTTTAAAAAACTCCACGAATATTTATTATCTTTCCAATATATATTCTTAATTAGAATAACACAGTTTTATTGCTTCACAAACATTTTATTGGATGCTCCGAGTCGAGTTCTAGTTAATGCGACTATATGTTAGCTATGAAAATAAATATAGAATATTATGTCTAGGTTATCGTTACTCAATGAAAATCTAAAATTATCTTCAAGTTTATTTTTCGAAATGCACTGTGTTGGTATAATTAACATAGACTTTGAAATGAAATCTTTGAACATGCTGCCACATTTTATGTTGTTCCAAACATGAAAAAATTCTTGGCATCCGTTTCTTTGATCAATTCTAATAATTCGGTAGTGCAAAAAATAATTAGAAAACTTTAAACAAATTAGTGTAATGAGTACTTTGAAAATGTAATAATAATTAATATTACTGCTAACAACAAGCAGCAATTCTATATTTTTTTCTAAAATTAATATAAAAAAGATCTGTTGCGGCCAACACAATACCTTCCGTCAATCCTGTGTATTATCTATAAATTCCATACATAAATTTTCTTGAAATAAATTCTAAATTTCCAATAAAATTATTTCATAAACAAACTAGGTATGCAAATTGCACTTGACACTAACATCTTCTTCTTTAGCTTTCCCCATTCGTTAGGGGTCGCTATTTTTTATTTTCTTCTTCCACTCATTTCTGTTTTACGTGTCGTTTTCATTCAGTTCCTTTTCTCTCAAGTCTTCCGCACTACAGTCCTTCCATCTTATCTTTGGTCTTCCACTGTTTCTTCAACATTCTTTTACTAAGCTATTCATTCTTCATCGAATATATTCTTCATTTCTGCTCATGACATTTTCAGACCAATGTAATCATCTATCTTGTATTTTTCTAGAGACTTGTAACACTAGAGTTATTTCCTTACCTATCTTTCCGTGTCCAACATCTACTTCAACATCCTCATCTCTGCCACATTAATTTACTTTTTATTGATAGTGACATCTGTCAATTTGAATTATATATTAGTAGTTTCAATGTTTATAAAATTTAATTTCTTTAAAATTGTTTAACTCTATTGAATATGAAGTATAAAATGCAATCAAATCGTATAAAGAATAATGTATTCTTTAAGTTATAATAACGTTAAATGGCAATAAATCAAATTTAACTGTTAAATCTTCAAATGAGGCTACTTCCGGTTCAGTAATTATAACCAAAATCGAATCAGTTGTTCTTCTGGTTATAAACTTGAGGAATACGAAAAAAATATAATTTTTGGAATCGTGGGATTGAAGTTACGCTACCCGAAACTTTCGTTACACACTCACACACACACATATACATACTTACAGACATCATCGCAAAAATGGTAAAATAATATTATAGGGACCCTAAAACATGCTTATTCACTAAAACCTCATCATTGAATTGACCAAAGACAATACCTTCCTTACCTAAAGGTGACGGATATTCACACACACACACAGACATCGTAAAAATGTTAAAATCGGATTATAGGGACCTTTAAACATTCTTAATCATTAAAATCTGGATATGCGATTTATAGCATGAATCCAATACCTCTCTTAGCGAAAGGTAAAGACTACTGAGGACTCGCAGTCTCTAAATTAGTGGAGGAATAACCATAAAACTATGTCCCTTCCCTATTTATATTTCCTAAAACCGTACCTTGTCGTACCCTGTCCAACGTTGCATTATATTTAAATTCTACACACACAGAGAGAGAGAGACATTAAATGAGATCTGTATGAATTCAAAACCTATGATGAGTGAAGAGAATTTTCATTTACTCATCAGTAGATATCCGCTATCCAAACAATTTTATCCAAATGTTAACGTTACTGTACAAATTGCAACGAATTAAAACCTGATTGACAACCGTTTCTAGTACAAAAAAATCTGTTGTGGCCAGCACAATACCTCTCGCCACTTCCTTTTTTTGGTTACATAAGTATAGGGCGCGAACAGTAATGTTACATTTTTGGGCTTCACAAGCAGATGTGTGGGCCCGTTTCACAATGATAATTAGTAATTATGTACATAGATGTCAAATGTTAGAATTTTTCATTAAAAATTTTAAGATTTTCTAAATTTACGTCAATTTATCACCAGGAGTTTAAAATTTACTTGTATGCCTTAGATATTTAACATTTAATTCTGCTCCACATGGAATTGGAAAATCACTAAATTTAGAATGAGAAATTTATACATAATTACTAGCTATCATTCTGACATGGGCCTCCATATCTGCTTGTCAAGGCCAACAAAATCATATGACTGCTCGCTCCCTATTGTATTTAATATTTCTTGTATACTCTACACCAAAAATTCTACTTACGCATATATCTATTCCATATATATTTAGATTGTTTAATTTTAAATTCATTTTTGATGAAGAAATTTTGTCCTCTTCTAATTTTTCGAAATGTTTCCAATTCTATTAATACATTAAGAAATAATATAATGTATGTACTTCCCAGAAAAACTCTTCAGTAATGTCTTCGGATTTCTGACACTGACATTTATCTGTCAGTTACAAATAATTTAAATTATCAACTATTTTTCATGGCATTCAAATTTATTACAACAGATTATTTTATATATTATACTTCTTTTATCTCTAAATCTATGGAATATATAATAAAATATTTAAATGTATCAGATAGAGAATTTAATTTTCTTTAATATTACCACGAAAAATTTTCAAAAAATAATATTTAGAAGATTTTTTTTCAAGAATCTTCTACTTCCGGTTGTCCAATTATTACCAAAACCTTTTCAGATCTTCCCATGAATGTCCGATTGGGAAATACGTTGTTAAACAAATTTTAAGTCTTATAGTTTTTGAGTAACCGTCCTTCCAACATCCTACATACATACACACACACACACACACATACATCCACACACACACACACACACACAGACATCATCGTAAAAATGTTAAAATCGGATTGTAGGGTCCTTAAAACGTGCTTATACAATAAAATCTGGATATGCGATTTTTAGCATGAATGCAATACCTCTCTTGGCGAGAGGTAAAAAATGAATGAAACTAATTTATTCGCAAAGCACATTTCAATTCAAGATGGTTCTCGTTAAAAACTACTTAATAAGAAAATTTTCTGCAAAATGTATATTAGTCTTGCCTGAAAGTTAAAGCTGTAAATAAATAAGCATTAAAAAAGAAAATGAAGGATTGCTTTTGAAATATATTGCGCATAAAGTTTTAAAATGATTAATCCATATAATAAAGCACTTCATTTCGTGTAAAGATTTCCTTAAAAGCCTGAATGCATTATAAGATCGTCTAGTAGCAAACTAATTGCTTAAAAGAAGTTCGTATTTCATTTGCGTAACTAAGCACCGGGTATTACAATGCACCACTGCTCCAAGCGGCTCTATTCAACTCTAAATCCGAGAAATAGAAGACGTGGAAACATGAAAGCTCGCAGTTCCTGAATTATAATCGCGCCCAAGAAACCGGCAACCGGCAAAAACCGCATCCTGAGAAACGACTCCGACTCCACACGAGTATATTGCTAGAAATAAATTCCACTCTCTGCCTAATAATAACCTGCGTTCTTCACAAACGGTTCCTCCGCGAACAAAAATAAGAAAACTAACTCTAATATACTCACTTGATGAGTAGTTAGTGAAGTTAGAAGAACCGCCTTTCAGAAAAACTAACAACTTATGTTTCAAACATTCCAGACATACATAAGATGCCAAGGCCTTTGGAATGTAAAATAAATTCTGGCAATGCTTATTTCTTGGATTCATGCAAGTTTACAAATAAACTTATGCTGGTATTATTTTATATAATTGGCCAACCGGAAGTACTCTCATTTGAAAATTTTAACTTTTTTTCTTGAAAAAAAAAATCTGATGTGGACACCACACGACTTCCTTGTACGATTATTAAACTATACATATATTTTTAATGACTAATGTCATAAGTGATGTGGACTTCTTTGTGCGCCTATTAACCTATACATATTTTTTAATAATTAAATTACAAAATATTGACAGCCTTAAGCCCGAGAAATATTTTGATATAAAACAAAAAATAATTCATTTACTACAATCATTCTTATATTAACATTAATCTAACCCGGTTCTTTTTAAAGAGAGTTTTGATTACAACAAAGAAATATTTGATTACAACAATGAAGATGACTAATTTCACAATAAAAAATATAATATTTGTTATTGTACGAATCATAAAATTGCACGTATTTAACGTAATTTGACATGAACATTTTTTTTTTTTTTTGTCCTAATCCATAGTAAGCTTTAATACAAAAACAAAAAAGTATATAATTTTTAAATTTACATATCTCGCTTATACAAAGGTTTAATTTAATAATACTTGATGTGCTAGACGCAGAAATTAATTCTCTAAAACTTTTATTTAAAGCATTTATTTCTAAAATCGAAATAAAATCATTTTATTCAAGAAAAACTATTAACAACTTCAAGTAATGTACCACTTTTGGTTAGCCTAGTTTAACCAAAATCTATTATGGTATTTCGATTGACATAAAAGTCTTGTATACCAAATTTGAAAAGTTTTGGATTATATTTTAAAACAGTTTTTTATTAAAATCTATTATAGGCTTCATGTAAAGTGCCACTTCTGGAAATTGTGTAATAACCAGAAAGGGAGGTGCACAACTAGATGTTATAGGAGTCCTAAATACAAAATTTCAACTTCTACGGCTTACCGTTTTTGAGTTATGCGATATACATACAGACGTCACGACGAAATTAGTCAAAATGAATTCAGGGATGATCAAAATGGATATTTTCGCTGAAATCTGAAAACCGAAATTTTTCGCGATTACAATACTTCCTTTACTTACGTACAAGGAAGTAAAAAATATCGACCCCTAACGAATGAGAAAAGCTAAAGAAGAAGATGTCAGTTTCAAGTGTAATTCGCATAATTTTACTGGAAATATAGGATTTTTTTTAGAAAAATAATACACAGAATAGACGGAAGGTAATGTATTGTTCACATTAGATTTTTATTTCTCGCTAAAAGAGGTATTGGAATTATGCTAAAAATCGCATATCCAGATTTTAGTGAATAGGTACGTTTTAAGGTCCCTAAAATCCGATAATAACTTTTATACGATGATGTCTGTGTGTGTGTGTGTGTATGTGTGGATGTGTGTGTGTGTGTGTGTGTGTGTGTGTGTGTGTGTGTACTCTGTGAGGTTGTTGGAGGTAGGATTTCTCAAATTCTATAAGACTAAAGACCTGTGTACCTACGGATTCCTCAATCTAACATTAATGGGAAGAGATGAATAGATTCTGGTAACAATTGGCCAACCGGAAGTAGTATTTTATCAAAAATCGTCTAAATATTATTTATAATTATATATTCTATAACATAATCTGTTGTAGTAAATCTCACAGCCCAAACATCTTCATGGTAATTACTTGAGAAATTAAAATGTCTGTAATTAACATATAAATGTCACTAATTTCAGTGTCAAAAATTCAGAGATAGTACTAAAAGCTTTTTCTGGGAACGATATTTAATATTTCTTATTGTAATATTAATTATATATTTAAAATTATAGGTATATTACATGAACCCTTCAGAAATAACGCCAATCCCGTTAATGAATTGGAAAACCTCGCACATTTAGAAGAAATGGGGAAATTAATTTAAAATTATAGAAAATATCAATACCTAAAGAACAGATGTAATTAGAATTTTTGGTGTGTACAAGAAATATTATATACAATACTTATATATACCACAATGGAAAGGGCGCGAGAGGTATTGTGATGTCCACAACAGATTTTTTTATATAACTTTGTCATTAATTTCAGTCAAGTTTGACTTTTTACACCTATGAATTTTTAAAAGATGCAAAAGAATATTTAAACTGCAGTAACCAATTTCATCCAACACCAGCTCATAATATACTTGTTACTATGGTTATTGTAGTAACTAATATACAACATTTCTGTGAAAGAATAATTGAGAATGCTGTACTGTATTAATACACAATATTTAAGACCTTGTGATACATTCATTCCACATATGACACTTTATGGTTTCACATTGATGACGAAATAATGCTGATGATACTGCAAATGGGGATGTCACTGCTGCTGATGACGTGATGATGATGATGATAACATAATGACGTGATGACATTTTAAGCTCTATTGGAATTTCAATCAAGTAATCTTCTCATTTGCATCATAGATGCGTCAAGAAAATATTTCTTTGAAAAACACTTTTGGAGCAAATGAAAAGAAAACTGACAATTGTAATTCAACATCATTTATTAAAACGGATAATATTTCCCTTCGCCACTTAAATATTATTTCAAAGAATGAAAAATATGATTAAAATGAAACTCGTTTAAATACAAACACTTTTTTTCGTTTTTAGAAAAGTTTTCCGTGGATATTATTCTAACTATGCTTTATTACTTAACTTTGTGGAAAACTGTAAATTCCTGTTATTTTCCATCCATAATATTTATTACTACAATTCAGATGTTTTTCATAAAATTTTAAACCCCTAATGTAAAAAAAGTAAAAAGAATTGCTGTTTGCAAATGCTGTTAAATAATTTGAATATTTTAAATACCAATAAAAAATTGAAATATTGTGTTAATGCACAAATTAATAACATACTAGTATTTATTTTGAATAGCATATATATAATTGTTTATTCATTCATTTATATTATTCTTTTAGCCAGCAACACGGATATATTTTATTATAATTAAACAATTTATTATTATCGGAATATAATCTGAATATTTAAATTGCATTGTTATTTGGTGTAATGGTGTCAAAAATTGGAAGTACATACATTATATTATCTCTTATTGTATTGATAGTTAAACATTTAAAATTATAGGTATATTACATATACCCTTCAAAAACACTGTCAATCCAACAATGTATTGGAAACATTTTGAAAAATTAGAAGAATAATACAAAATTTCTTCATATGAATTTAAAATTAAACAATCTAAATATAAAGAATAGTTATAAGTAGAATTTTTGGTGTAGAGTATAGGTATATAAGAAATGTTAAATACAATAGGGCGCGAGCACTTATGTCACTTTGTTGGCCTTGACAAGCAGATATGGGGGTCCATGTCAGAATGATAGCTAGTAATTATGTACATAGATGTCAAATATCATAATTTCTCATTCTAAATTTATTGATTTTCCAATTCCATGTGGTTTATTTTCCTCGACAAGTAAATTCCATTTTATGTGAATTTAGAAATGAATTTTTTAAGGAAAAATTTTAACATTTGATATCTATGTACATAATTACTAATTATCATTCTGAAACGGGCCCCCTTATTTGCTTGTCAAGGCTAACAATGTCACATGACTGCTCGCGCCCCATTGTATTTAACATTTCTTGTATAACTACACTCTACACCACTAATTCTACTTACCTATATCTATTCTTCATATTTATATTTTTATATTCATGAAGAAATTTTTTCCTACCCTTCTAATTTTTCGAAATGTTTCCAATTCATTTACGGAAGTGGCGAGAGGTATTGTGCCGTCCACAACAGATTTTTCTGACTATACCAGGCCTGCTATTTTTCTTTTAAACAATTTAGCTCTCTGTTCACTTTAATTACGTTCGCCTTTTCACACAATTTTGTAATTATTTCTATAGATTTAGTCAAACCTGATTCCTTAACCGATACAGGTCGAATTTTATTATTTTTAATTATTAACTTAAAATTGTATTTAAATTTCTTTTGTAATGTATCTAACTTTTGGTAAAATGTATTCTGATATATTGTAATTATTAGAATTGAAAATATTTGTAACCACGACCGAAACACTACTGTAAATTTATACAGTAAACAAATTGTTATTATCACAATATAAATATCAAATCACAGCTTCAGATATTTTTCCACTAATAAAATAATTATTATTAATAAATTCCTTCTGTGTTAGGCCCAAAATTTTCAATCCACCTTCGTGTTCTGCCCTTTTATTTTATTATCTTAAGCAAATCAGTCTTGTTTGCTGTAAAATTTATTTTATGTAGGTCAATTTTTTTCATCGAAGTGTTAACGTTCCCTTAACACCAGCTTATGTTGAAATAACTAAGCAAACAGCCGACATTTCAGACCAATTTACCCACTCTACAATTTTCTTTTCATGCACACTAGCTTCTAGTTTACTTTCGTAACTGTTGCACTCAAGTAACTAGCTCCACTCGCAATGCATGTGAAACCCAACTGTCGACGTTTTGAAAAATATGTTGCGGAGATGCTGAAGTATGCTCTTCTCGACCGCACCCGAGTAGAAAGCGATAGATGATTACAAAGTGACTGCCGCGGAGAATGGAAGCTCGAAGCTCTAAGCTCGAGCTGGAGCTTGGCGAAAGCTCGAGACAAGAGAGGGTAATTTGCGGGAAATAGAAGGCAAAGGAATTGTAATTGGGCATGAGGTAATGAAGTATCATTTGTTTCTATGGCTAAGTAGAGTTTTTGCAACCAGCTGCATTAATAATATATGGAGGTACATATTATTCTTTTAAAATGTTTTACTGCTCCTCATGAAGGAGTTTAAAATGGTAATTTGTTTACTTACCAATGAATACTATTATCATACGTAATATAACAAGTGATATGATTATCATCGATGATATTCTCGAGTGAAACCGAGCTGCAGATTTCACGAGTCCGAAGGACGAGTTGAAATGTGCTGCTCCGGTTTCACGAGCAATATCTTCGATTATTAATCATATCACGAGCTTATATTTAATGAGAGAATATAATGAATTTTTGCAATATAACCTAACCTAACTTTTGATATACATATTCATATTGTATTAAAACATGGTACTTACTAGTTTTATTTAATATTTCGGAGTTTGAATTATTGATATTATTTATTTTTATACTCAAAATTAACTGTCAATGTCATAAATAAAGAAAACAAATCCCTTAGTAACGACTATAAAGACGGTGTTTATTTCTTTGTTTTTTATCATCGCTGTGATAACTTGTAGCTAGGGAGATTTTGAATGTTGATTGGCAGAAAACATATCACGTGACTAAGGAATTATATTCTCGAGTAAACAAGATTATTTTGCGAATATTTTCTTGTTTAGCTGCATATTTTAAGGTCCCTACAATCCGATTTTAACATTTTTACGATGATGTATGTGTGTGTGTGCGTGTGTGTGTGGATGTATGTGTGTAGGGAGGTTGGAAGGACAATTTCTCAAAATCTATAATACTTAATATCTGTTTAACTACGTATTTCTCAATCGGATAATACTAGGAAGAGCTGAAAAGGTTTTGGTAATAAACGGACTACCGGAAGTAGCAAATTCTTAAAAAAAATCTTAAATATTATTTTTTGAAAATTTTTGTTTATTTTTTTGTATTAAAGAAGAGTAAATTCTGTATCTGATACATATATAAATATATTGTTATATCTTTTATAGATTTAGAGATAAAGAAATACAAGTTATATAATAATCTGTTGTAATAAATCTCACAGCCCAGATAATGTCATGGAAACCAATTAAAAAATTAAAATGTTTGTAACTGATAATTGTCAGTGTCAAAAATCCAGAGACATTTACTGGATATTTTTTCTGGGAAGTGCATACATTATATTATTTCTTATTGTATTAATAGTTAAATATTTAAATTATAGGTATATTAAATATACCCTTCAAAAATACTTTCAATCCCGACAATGAATTGGAAACATTTCGAAAAATAACAAGGCAAAATTTCTTCAGAGAATGAATTTAAAATGAAAAAATATAAAGAATATTTGGTGTAGAGTGTAGGTATACAAGAAATGTTAAATATAATAGGGCGCGAGCAGTCATGTGACTTTGTTGGCTTATACAAACAGATTGGAGGCCCGTGTTAAAATGATACATGTATATAGATATAATATAATTTTTCAATACTATGAAACCAAAACGTAAGTGGCGAGAGGTCTAGACTGGTTTAATTACATCTGGTGAGCTGATCTTTTGTATTCGATGTTATGGTCGCGTCGGAAAGTTCCAAAAGGACACTGGGTTGTATAAATATCGTTTGGAGGACAGCCGAGAGGAGAAGCATCGTGAATGAACAGTTGGTGATATAAATAAATAGTCTACGAGGGTGAACATAAATAAATGTAGTTAAATAAATATATATGGTGATATAAATATTGTTTAAATAAATAATCTTAGTGTTTAAGTATTTAATAATATTTTTAGTCTTAAATTGGTGTTAATAATTATTTAATCATGGTATTAGTTACCTTTATTATCTTTTTAATATTTATCCTAATTATTTATCGTTTAATAAACATTTTATTTTAATTAATAATATTTCTCTGATTACCGTCTAGTCTAGTGTCTACTCCTAGTACGTTGTTAACTAAAAGCAAATACAAAACAAAAAGTCTTATATTAGTTTCTTCGTTCATTCGCCCCTTCTAAATTAAACAAAAGTGTATTTCCTCGTCTTTATTAACTATTACTCTGCAAAATGTAAGAAACTTGTAGCATTTACTATTTACTCTGCTTATGGCGCAAATTGAAATGAGTCTCAAGAGTCCGATATCTTCTCGAGAATCGTTTGTCAAATGTTTTACTGCGTTCCAATTATTCTCTTCGCTCTGCACATCTATTTTCTCGGGAAATTTTTCCAGAACAAATGTCAGCATCTCGTAATTGACATATTTACCGACGAGGAATAAATTTAGCTGATTGTTCTGTCTGCTTGCGAAATGAATAAATATCTACGGAAAAATATTGCGGAAAAAGGAATATTCAATTTACTTCATGAAGTTTCAGCAACAAGAATAAAAATGGAATGGAATACAACAATGGAAGGAGAGTGTATTTAATCTTTTGTGTGCATTAACTTGAAATAGGTACGCGACTGTGTTTTACATATCAAATTCAGCTAGATTGGTGTTAATGTAGTTAAAATGTACCAAATCTCATTTACTGCAACGAGTAATGCTATTACATTACTATGTTTAATTAATGTCTGCTACTGAAATAACTTGATTATAATTGTATACTTTAAGAATATTGTTCAAAATGCAGTGAATTTTATCTTATAAATAATTCATATCCTATAACCCTGAAATGGGATAGGTTACACAAATCAGGAAAGATAAGAGAATACCTCTACAAGGTAACAGAATAAAAATCATACGTCAATTTTTTATGTTACAACAGGCTTAGGCAATCCAAAAATGGTAGGGCATTTATAGAACAACTCTACAATTGACGGAACAAAAAAATCATATAAAGATGATGAAAAGTGAAGCAGACTTAAATGAAATCGCAATAAATGTTAAAAATTGCCACCGTCATTGTCAATACAATACTGATGGCGTCGATGAAATGATGTAAGTGTTGTTGTTTCAATATTCTCTAAATTGTCATATGTGACACTGTGTTGTAGTCATCAGGGCGAGTTCTACCTCGATCTAAAGGACTTATTATCTCGGAGATTTATTTATTTTATTTACATGTGCAAAAATGCGAACGTTTAGAAGATGACGATTCGGAAAACGTTTCAAATAAATTTGAGATTTCGAAAAAAAAGTTATTAAGAAATATTGTTGCTCTCGACGAGTATTTTATAATCTTTATAATTCTTTAACACTATATCTATTGAATATGAAGTATAAAATGTAATCAAATCGTATAGAGAATAATATATTCTTTAAGTTATAATTAAATGTCAATAAATGATATTTAACTGTTAAAATCTTCAAATGAGGGTACTTTCGGTTGAACAATTATAACCGAAATCTAATCACCTCTTCTTCTGGATGTAAACTTGAGGAACTATGCAAATTGCACTTGACACTGACTTCTTCTTTAGCTTTTCCCATTCGTTAGGGGTCGCTATTTTTTATTTTCTTCTTCCACTCATTTCTGTTTTGCGTGTCGTTCTCGTTCAATTATTTTTCTCTCAAGTCTTCAATACAGTCCATCCATCTTATCTTTAGTCTTTCTGTTTTATTACTAAGCTATTCATTCTTCTTCCAATATATTCATCTTTCCTCTCCATATACTTCATCTTTCCTAATGACATGTTCAAACCAATGTAATCGTCTCTCTCGTATCTTTCTGGAAACTTCTTATACTAGAGTTATTTCTTTTATTCTTTCATATCTTACCGTATCTTTCCGAATCCTCCCCAACATCTATCTTAACATCCTCATCTCTGCCACATTCGTTTAATTTTCATTGATACTGACATTGTCAATTTGAATTATCTGAATATATTAGCAGTTTCCATGGTTAGCATAGCTTTCGGATTTATGAAATTTAATATCTTTATAATTCTTTAACTCTATATCTATTGAATATGAAGTATAAAATGCTATCAAATCGTATAGAGAATAATATATTTATTCTTTAAGTTATAATAACGTTAAATGTCAATAAATGATAGTTAACTGTTAAAATATTCAAATAAGGGTACTTTCGGTTGACCTATTGTAACCAAAATCTACTTCTCCTGGATGTGAACTTGAGGAATACGATAAAATTATATTTTTTGGAATCGTGGTATTGAAGTTATGGGATCCGAAACTTTCGTCACACACACACACACACACACACACACACACACACACACACACACTCACAGCCACGCATACAGATCACTAAAATCACTAAAATCTCATCATTGAATTTTTTGACCAAAGACAATACCTTCCTTACCTAAAGGTGACGGAAGGTAAAAATAACTTTTAATACTATGACAGTTATAGTTAGTGGTTTTATGTTGGCAGCAAGTAGAGTACCACGTGACCGCATTTCAAGTCCGCCTCACTTAAACATCCTATGTTAAACATCTAATGTGAAAATGGCATTCGCCAATAATCAGCTTAAAGATGCTTTTTGCCTCCAGTAGTCGGCGCTACCGTCGCTCAAAAGATAATGAAATAGCGTATATTATCATTTCTGTGACAACACGCAGGCGACCGGTAGATTTAAATGCGTACGGTTATATGAGCCGGTCCACAAAGCATCTCATATAAAAGAATTTATGACATAGCTTTCTCTACGTAAAACTTTTAGTTTTTAATTTATTGTGCATTCCGTCTCCCTTTGAAAAGTTTGCTATGTGTCTTGGCGTTTTTAAACTTTGTAATCTAAAAAAAGAAAGCAGGCATAATGAATCTAAAGACTGCAGTCATAACATATGAAATTAGTTCACCGTATGTTTGAGCAGTTTTATTAAAATTTCATATAATCAAATACTGTACCTACCTGTTTCGCAAGGTTGACTACCTTGCTTGCTGTTTTTAATCTTTACCGTCTACTCCTGTTTAATATTAAAAGATTTTAACTAAAGTTTTCCTAAATAAAAAAGTAATAAGTTAAACTATTATTAGTTAGTCCTCAGCGACAGTAAAGTTTATTGCAAAATAAAAGACATTTCTTTATTAATTTTACACTAAACTTTTTAAACTCACTTCATTAGGGGGAAAATTATTTCTGGCTCTTATTCATAATTACTGTTATGAGAGATAATAAGAAGGCCGGCTAATAACGGGCTGCTAACGAAAATAAATAGCACTTTTATTGCATGAGTCAATTTTGTGGTTCGTATACTTCAGTAAACTATTTCATAGGTTTATATGGGTATGTAGAAAAGATCATATAAGGAACGACTTACTATATGAAGAATGCTAGTAATTATACGTATGGCTAGGAAAACGAGGGAATAAGTTTATTGACCTATTGACCACGAAACTAATTGTAAATATATTTATAATTTGATATAGATCTATTTATGGGATTTCAGCTATTAACAAACTACACTGTTTGAGAACAAATAATAGCGTATCGAAACGAAATGTTAAATGACTTGTTATATATTGCTGTCAAAATTTCAATACGGATCTTTTTACCTTCCGTTGGTTATAATTGGTCAACAGAAGTACCCTCATTTGAAGATTTTAACAGTTTTTCTTGAAAAAACGCAGTTAAATATCATTCATTAACATTTAACATTATTCTAACTTAAAGAATAAGTATATTATTCTCTATACGATTTGATAGCATTTTATACTTCATATACAATAGGTATAGAGTTAAAGAATTATAAAGATATTAAATTTCGTAATGCTAACCATGGAAACTGCTAATATATTCAGATAATTCAAATTGACAGATGACAGTTTAAATGAGAAGTAAATGAATGTGGTAGAGATGAGGATTTTGATATAGATGTTCGGGAAGACACGGAAAAATACGGTAAGGAATGAAAGAATAAAGGAAATAACATTGGTTTGAACATGTCATGAGGAGAGATGAAGAATATATTGGAGATAAATGAATAGCTTAATTAATAGAAGGTTGAAGAAACAGAGGAAGACCAAACATAAAATGGAAGAACTGTATTGCGGAAGACTTGAGAGAAAAGGAACAGAATGAGGACGACACGCTCTAGCGCGACAAAGTAGGAAAAACGCTCGCTGTCCAAATTTCTAACTATACAATGTTGAGAAATATCACTTGTCTACATTCTTAATGGAAACGTTTAGTCAGGAACTAATGGCACTGTAGTGACACATTTACTAAATCAATATGATATATAACTACTCTGTCGGTATATATTACATAACCAAAAAAAAAAGCCACACTATTGTGAAAATAAAATAGGACATTCATTTACAAACATGAAAGTATAAAATGTTTACATTAGATTGAAGCAATAGGTCAAGAAGAATGGGTAATAACGATAAATTAAAATTAAATATAAAAGACGTTTTTTCTTTATATTAATCCTTATTAATTGAGTAGTAGTGTAAGTACAAAGTGTACATTTTATTATTTTTTGTTATGATGGAGGACCCCACTGTGGCGACTGTAGAAAAAATCTTGTGTGTGTTTCGAGCGCAAATGGACATTGTCGATTTCGAGAGAATGCCGCGCGACTTCTCAATCGACAATGTCCTATTTTGCGCTCTTAATACACAAATAGCTATTGTGCACTTCACAAGGCGTGCAGCCGTACATATTCGCCAAATGGCAGAGGCCAAGTTCAATTTTTACGCGAGTTGTTTAACATTTCCTACAAAAAAATCTGTTGTCAATAAATTTATGTATGGCTTTATAAGATTTCCAGTCTATACATATTATCTAATCAATGTCAATATCTATTCCGACATTTTCATCTTAGTACACCTTAACCTTAAACCTTTCCTAACCCACATTCCTTCTTACTTCTTTTTTCTCATCTTACTCAATAACCTCTTCGATCCCCTTTCAATCTCTTACATTTTGACCTTTGCCTTATTTGTTACAGATCCAGCTGACTTTTCCCGTGTTCAAGTTGGAGAAGCCAAACGATTGCGACAGCAATTTCTTGGACGTGTTCAGCGACCGCACCGACATACCTTCTAGACAGAAGAACTACTGCGGATCCATGGCAGATCCCGTCTCGTCCAAAAACAACACAATGTTCGTGAGGTTCCTAGCAGAAGAAAGGGCGATAAATAGCAAGTTTGAGGCGTTATTTACGGCGTACCGAGAGAAGAAGGCTGGAAATGAACGTAAGTTATGATTTTTAAAAAAATGTTATGTGTGTTGAGGAGATTCTCGCTAGAATCAAACAAGTACGGCTTATAGTGCCGTATCGTGTGATTTTGATGGTATTATATTGTAAGCAACAAGGTTGTGGCAAAAAGAAAAACAAAGAAATGAAAATACGCGTTGTACTAACCCGCTCGACCACATTACCGACTCTATATCTACGGAATAAAATTACGCGATACCTTTTAGTTACTTGAAAGTATTTTACTAGTCGGCAAAAGGGATCCTATTTTATGATTACTCGTTTTCATTAATATAATCAAATTTTCTTTATCGTAATTAAACAATTCTCTGTTATAGTCAAAAATCTTAAAAGAAAAATAAGGACATAATTTGCACATTTATCTACAGGCTTAGACTAAAAATATCCAGCAACATTCATTCATTAAGTTGAGGACTTCAAGCGCTAACCGCTTTTGTCACTGCGACCTGTAAGATCTGTTGTACCATGGCCCTATTTTAGTTTTCTGGAAGTAGTTCCAGAGTTATTATGAAGCCAATTACTGCTCCAGGAGTCAGTTTCCCGATTTCATTTGCCGCGAGGTACCTATTACCAAGATGGTTAAGATGAGAATTCACATACAATGTGTTCCGAATTTTCTTCGTCCTCTTCGCAGAGTCGACAAATATTGTTTTCAGCTATACCAATCTTACATAGATTGTATTTCAGAGGACAATGACCAGTAAAGGTACCTGTCATAGTTCTAAGGTCTTTCTTGCTGAGAGCTAATAGCTCTTTGGCGTTTGGCAATGAGGGTGAAATGAATATATTCGACTGACTAAGGCCCGGGATGTCTCTCCAATATGAGGCTTTGGCTGCTCCCTCCCAGTTTTTGATTTCCTTCTTTATATGGTTTTTTAAGAGTCCACAAGAAGCTTCAGGCCCGTAAAACGATAGTTTAGCTGCCTTTCTAGCGAGCTCATCTGCTTTTTCATTGCCTAGAACTCCCTCATGCCCAATCACAAAGTGACGTAGTTATCTTTGGTAGTTGTTGTAGGGTGTTCATGCAATTCCAGACTAGCTTCGACTCACAAATGAAGGCACTTAGTGCCTTTAAAGCAGTCTGGCTGTCTGACAATATGTTCATTGTTGCTCCTTTGAGACCTTTGTTTAGGTTTATTTGAGCACAGAGAATTATTACGTAGACCTCTGCTTGAAATATGGTGAGACTGGTAAGGAAATAACTCTAGTGTTACAAGTTTCTAGAAAGATACAAGTGAGACCATCAAATTGGTTTGAACATGTCATGAGGAGAGATGAAGAACATATTGGAAGAATAATGAATAGCTTTAGTAATTAAGCTAAAGAAGAAAAAGTTGTCAGTGTCAAGTACAATTTGCATAGTTTGTTTATGAAATAATTTTACTGGAAATTTAGAATTTTTTACAAGAAAATTTATGTATGGAATTTATATATAATATACAGGATTGACGGAAAGTATTGTGCTGGCCACATTCGATTTTTTTTGTTGAAGTCAAAACTCTTTTAAAGAAAAAAACTGAAGGGATCTGATCAGAGGGACATAATTTAATTTATTAAATTATCATTGATACATATATGCCCAAATTGTTATAATCATTTTTTTTTTGTGATTTATCATTTTCATTACTGTAATCAAATATTATTTATTAGAATTAAGTATTTCTTTGTTATAATCAAAATGACACTGAAAATTAAATTATATAAAAAGATGACAATAAAGAAACATTTTCTTGAAGTCGCCGGGCTGACTGTGTAATTGTTAACAGATCGGTTAGGGTTCTGACATTTTTATTCCACTTATGCAAAATCCAGTTAATACATTACTACAATACATACAAACTTTCTATCTACAATTCCGACAGTATGCATGCATCATGCAGTCAATATAAACTTTGAAACTTCAAATGAAATATACAAGAGTCATTCAAAGGTATAAAGAGACAAAGATCAAACAGCATCAGTACAAAAACTGGCTGAATGAAAAATATACCTATCTACTATATTTTCAAAACCCGAGTTGGTAACTTTGTTATTATATAAAATCAAGGATTTTAACAAAAAAAAACCTATACAGAGACAATTTTTCAACCGTGTAGGAGTTATTTTTTTATTTAAAAATATTTGTATGCGTAAAAAAACACAATCCAAATGTGTCCTTTTAAAAGCTAATAAAACAAATAAAAGCCAATATTTTACAATAAAACAATATTTGCTTTATTTTTGTTAAATTCACCAAATAAAATATAAATTGTTTTCAATCAATTTGGAGATCAAATACTACAGAATATTAACTGTTGAATAAACATGAATCGGTTTCCAATATTTCAATAGATGTTTGGCATAACAATATGGAAAATACTGAGTAAATTGTGAAACCAAAATTAAACAAATTAAATTCAATGTATCAATTTGTTACTGGAATATAAACAATTTTTGGATTATATAATATAATTTTGTGAAGTTGATAAAAAAGTTGTTTTTATTATTGTATTGTCTTAAAAATTCGATGGTGAGTTTTAATGAATGAGCTCGTTTTATTAGGATGACATGTGTGTGTGTGTGCGTGTGTGTGTGTGTGTATGTATATATATATATATATATGACCATCATTTAGGATCGCATAACTCCAATACCATAATTCCAAAAATTATATTTTTTACATATTCCTTGAATTTCGATCCAAAACGAAGAGGTGATTAGATATTGTTTTTGATTGGACAACCAGAAGTACCCGCATTTGCAACTTTTTACAGTTTTTCTTGAAAAAACGCAGTTAAATACCATATTTTGACCTTTATTTTTATATTACTATAAATATTAAAGAATATTTTCTTTTCTATATGATTTGATTTTATTTTATACTTTATATTCAATGGATATAGAGTTAAAAAATATAAAAAAATAATTTCAGCCATTTATACTATAACCTTTGAATATATAATACATATAAGAACGGCAACGCATATGGCCTAGCAAGATACTATATCTGTCTCTTTTTATTCGCAAAATTATTATAGTTAGCTAGTGACTCCTACCACAAAACTATGAACTACGGTAAATCGTGCTGACAGCATTGCCAGATACTATTTGTTAGAGGTATTCAATAATCAATAATTCAAAAATATTGTTTCATAATAACCAGATAATATATTTTGAATCTTCAATGTACATGTATACTTGTTTTACAGTAGCAAACTTAAAAACCTTTATAAAATCTTAACTTGCTGTTCTAGCTACGTGGCAACACTGTGCAACATCCACCTATTATGTATTTTTTGAACTAACTTAGAAATAATTCGTATACGGAGGGATAGATGGCACCTTCTCTCGAAATATTTAAACTAAATACATTACGTTGCCGTTCTTATATGTATTATATATTCAAAGCTATAACCATGAAAACTACTATATTCAGATTTCAGATCTCTAATTGACAGATGTCAGTATGAAGTGTAATTTACATTGTGCGTTAGTTTTTACTGAAAATATAATAATATAAAAGAATATTGTCAGATGTTGCCAGCATAATACCTTCCGTCAATTTTACGTATTTTGTATTTTTTTCAAACTATTCTATGGGTGTTTTCTTTTTAGGGGAGAAATGCACTGATCTTACCTCGTACTAAACTGAATTTAACTACTCTTAAAAAGAACACTATGTTTCTCAAAATAAGAAGTAGACAATAAAAACATATATAGCATTATATTTACAACATAATAATCTGCTGAATGCTTATAATCTGTTGTATTGTAGGTACCTTATATGATTTGTTTTTGCCACCTTAAATTATTTTAAATTTTTATATTTCCAGTAACATTATTTCACAAAGATTAATTTTATTTGACACTGACATCTGTCAATTAGTAATATTTGAATATTCTGTTTCCATGGTGCAGCTTTTAGCAGCATAAGATTGCAAGATATTTCTTTATAATTCTTTATCTCTAAATTCATTGAATATGAAGAAAAAAATATAATTAAATCGAATAGAGAATAGCTTATTCTTTTATTTATAATAACATAAAAGGTCAAAAACTTGTTGAAAAATTGTTAAAATCTTCAAACTAGGTTACTCCCGGTTAACCAATCATAACCAAAATCTTATCAACTCTTCATATGGACGTACGAAAGAGGAATATGAAAGAGTTATAGTTTTTCACACACACACATACATACAGATATCATAGTGCTTATTCATTAAAAACTCACCATCGATTTTTTTGACCAAAGATAATACCTTCCTTACCTAAAGGTGACGGAAGGTAAAAATGCATTTTAAAGTTGAACCCGGACCCTATTCTAAACTCCATTCGAATCTTTCGCAAGAAACTTTTAATATAAAATTTATACAAAATACATTAAACTGGGCACATTAGATTTTTTCTTTCTGACATCGGCCTGAATCAATTTCATCCTATCCAAACACAACCGGTCACCTAACGCGCACACAATGTAATTTTTCAAAACAGTAGCAATTTAAAATTTGTAACATTTTTACTGCCTTTCCAAAAACCTCATAAACCAAAATCACAATTTTAGTGGAAGCATATCAACATTAACCGCCAGTATGGAGTCACAAACAAAATTTCAATTGCTTTGCTTGAATCATAAAGGAAAAAACAACAAAAATTGCAATTACTCGTTCATGTCGGCGTCATGAATTCCTAACCGCGCATTCGTCGGTCGTTGCCCGCCATGTTTGCAGCCTGCAGTTAAGAATATTTCACGCTCGTAGAATACTCTCTGCAGAGAACAATTTGTGTAAAAGTGTCACATTTACACCAGTTTCTCTTTTTGTTTATTATTTCGCGCTGCATTGTAAAATAATAGCGATACATGGATTTAATGAAATTTATATTAAATGAAGAATAAAAAATAATTTGAGCACTAAAGGCAAAGGTATATATATAGGTATATTCCGGAAGTTAATGGGGTATATGGGGTCTCGTGACCGTGTGCGAATCTCGGGACCCGGGTTCGATCCCGACCGACGCCAAAAATTACATCGAATTTTAATGGCACAAAATTGACCTCTGTGGTGCACTCTCCACGCCAGCTATTAGTGCCCGGGAGGTGACGCCTGGTAAGCGCCCACACGGTACAAAAATTCCATCATTACCGATATCTGTATACAAAGCAGATTGGCACACCCAGCAATGGGTAATATGCCGTGATGAAATATTTATTTATTTATGTTATATTAAGAGCATTAAATAATAATAATAAGCGGTAGATAAGTTTATTAGTAAATATACTACTATGTCAAAAAATCTGTTGTGGCCAGCACACTACCTTTCGCCACTTTTTTTTTGTTACATAAGTATAGGGCCCGGGTCATGTAACATTGTTGGCCTTGTCAAGCAGATGGGGCGGCCCGTTTCGCAATGCTAATTAGTAATTATGTACATAGATGTCAAATGTCAGAATTTTTCATTAAAAATTTCAAGATTTTCTAAATTCACGTAGTTAATTTGTCACCAGGAGTGTGGAATTTACTTGTCGAGGGAAATAAACCACATGGAATTGGAAAATCACTAAATTTAGAATGTGAAATTAGGATATTTGACATCTATATACATAATTACTAGCTATCATTCTGACATGGGCCCCCCTATCTGCTTGTCAAGGCCAACAAAGTCACATGACTGCTCGCGCCCTATTGTATTTAACATTTCTTGTATACCTACACTTTACACCACAATTTTTACTTATATCTATTCCTTATATTTAGATTGTTTAATTTTTAATTCATTTTATGAAGAAATTTTGTCCTCTTCTAACTTTTCGAAATGTTTCCAATTAATCGTCAGGATTAGCAGTATTTTTGAAGGATATATGTAATATCCCTATAATTTTAAATATTTAACCATTAATACAATAAGAAATAATATAATGTATGCACTTACCAGAAAGAAATTCAGTACTGTCTCCGGATTTCTGACACTGACATTTATCTGTCAGTTACAAACATTTTAACTTTTCAACTATTTTCCATGCCATTCTTTCGGCTGTAAAATATGTTATAACAGATTATTTTATATAGTATATTTCTTTTATCTGTATATCTATAGAATATATAATAAAATATTTAAATGTGTCAGATAGAGAATTTAATTTTCTTTAATACTACTAAGAAAAAATTTCAAAAAATATTATTTAGGAAATTTTTTTTCAAGAATCTTCAAGTTCCGGTTATCCAATTGCGACCAAAACCATTTCAGATCTTCCCATGAATGTCCGATTGGGAAATACGTAGTTAAACAAATATAAATACACACACACACACACACACACACAAACATCATCGTCAAAATATTAAAATCGGATTGTACGGACCTTAATCATTAAAATTTGGATATGCGATTTTTAGCATGAATCCAATATCTCTCTTTGCGAGAGATAAAAATTAGATTCAAGTCAAGCCAAAAATATAAAAAGCTTGCGATTTGAAGCCCAAATCAAGCTTGGTTTTCATCAAACTTGAAATCTTTAAAAGCTTGAATTTCAAACCAAATCAAGTATTTTTATTTCAAGCTAAATTACTTAGCTTAGTTAGTCACTAATAATGTAGTTACATGTTACTTGTTACTTTTTATTAAGTTAACAAGTATCCACGTATTTTCGTCATTAACACTTTCTTACTTCTTATTTCAGCGTGCGCTGAGGACGAGTATGATTGCGATGATGCAACATGCATCTCCATCGACCTCAGATGCAACGGTCGGATCAACTGCCGTCTCCGATGGGACGAGGATGAATGTAATGTGAGTGGATTTATCTTCTTTTTTTACTGCGATATTTTCTCTTTACTATACTACGCACAGTGGTGGCTTGTGCCTTTTAGAAACCAGGGACGTAGCCAGGATATTTTTGTAGGGTGGGCCACCGGTGGACCAAAATTTTTATAGGTGGGCCATTAAGAAAAGTTTTGTACTTAGGGTGACCAGATTTATAAATTGCAAAATCGGGACATTTTTTAAAGGATTGTAAAAACAGTTGCGGCTTGTGTATCAAGACTTTGGTGAGGGAAGGTATCTAGAAAAATAAGCGCCGCAGGCGAAATTTTTTTTTCATTCAAGGTCAAATGCCTTATAATTGAAAGTTACAATTTTTCAAGGGATGTGAAGCTGCATATTTTTCCTATTTCTTTTTTATATTCGTCTTCTTTATAAACACACTTTCTTTTTGGCATTTTGAAATTCTATAAATAAATGAACCCGTTTCTGTAAAACTGTGTTTAAAAAATAAAAATAATACTTATACATATAATTTAATATGTACTTACTCATAAATTAAAGTAAAAACATCCTTTATTATACGGATCTATGACAATTTTGCTAGGCAACCCCTACATAAACATTTCCAACCCGCGGGGTGGAAGTGAAATATATTATTTCCCACCTAAGAGATTGTCATTGCAGTTAGGAATGACGTATTTCCCAACCTCTAGAAAGTTAGGAATCGACATATAACTATAATGATTGTGAATAAAATAATATTACTGTTTCTTTACCATAAATGTCATTATTGTTTTGGAATGAGAAATGCAGTTCAAATAATGTGCGTGAACTGTTTTCTCTCATTTGACTTTTAAACGGGTGGGCCAATGGGTGGGCCAGAGTTTTTGCAGGGTGGGCCTGGACCACCCTGGCCCACCCCTAGCTACGTCCCTGTTAGGAACATATATAACAACTGCGAAAATCGAGAAATCGAGAAATCTCGCGAGATTTTCGCGAGTGTCTCGCAATAAAAAGCGTTGGTAACTTTATAGCTTTGATTCGTAAATTCAATGAAAAATTTACAAAGGGAGGTCAACACTAATTCGTGCATAGAACACGTGATTGTGAAAACCATATGAATCCACTATATTGGAAAATCACTAAATTTAGAATGAGAAATTATAATATTTGACATCTATGTACATAATTACTAGCTATCATTCAGACACGGGCCACCATATCTGCTTGTCAAGAACAACAAAGTCACATGACTGTTCGCGCCCTATTGTATTCAATATTTCTTGTGTACCAACACAATTCTACTTACAACAATTCCTTACATTTAGATTGTTTAATTTTAAATTCATTCTATGAAGATATTTTGTCCTACATTTCTAATTTTTCGAAATGTTTCCAATTCATTGTCGGGATTAACAGTATTTCTGAAGGGTATGTGTAATATACCTATAATATTAAATATTTAACTATTAATACATTAAGAAATAATATAATGTATGTACTTTCCAGAAAAAGTTTCTGACACTGACATTTATCTCTCAGTTACAAACAATTTATATTTTCAACTATTTTCCATGGCATTCTTTCGGCTATAAAATTGATTACAACAGATTATTTTATATATTATATTTCTTTATCTCTAAATATATAGAATAAAACTAAAATATTTAAATGTATCAGATAGAGAATTTAATTTTGTTTAATATTACCGAGAAAAAATTTCAAAAAATTATATTTAGAACATTTTTTTTTAAGAATCTTTTACTTCCGGTTAAATAAAAAATATTGCTAACATGGCTCTTATTACCAAGCATCTATGACGTTTACAATACGAGCGAGTGAAGCAAGCGAGAGTTGTACATCTCAAAATTGTTGTTACGTAACGGTATTAAAGTTTTATTTATGGAACTCAGAATAAAATTATCTTCCGCGTACAAAAATAAAAATAAACGTTCTTATTTAAAATATGAGGTCTCATGGCCTTGTGCCTGAGTGTCTCGTCGCGAATCTGGGGACCCGAATTCGATCCCGACCGACGTCAAAATTATTTCAAATTTTGGCACAAAAGTGACCTTTGTGGTACACTGTCCTAGCCAGCAAATTGTCACTCCCAGCAATGCGTAATATGCCGTGATGATATATTTATTTTATTTCAATTATGAAAAATTTACTAATTTAATTTAATCAATCTTGTATATATTATAGTTATCATAGCAATGGTAGCAAAATTAATTAGAACATCCTGTATATCCTACCTAATGAAAAATCGAAATCTCAATTGTTTTCACATTACGAAACGTGTTAAATCGTGCAGAATCCTGTTCATTCCTGCTCCTGTAATAGCAAGTGGAAGGAAGAATCGCGCCGTAACCATCTGTCACTGACGCTAGTGGCGCCCTCAGTCGCAATGCGGCATGGAGAGCATTAATTTTTATTAGTTGGCAAGTACCACCCCAAATGTATCTGCGGCTGTATCATTTTATACTGTATTAATTACAATTTAAACTAAATTATGAACGATGAGGGCAGACGACGAAATATTGTGAAGATATAAATGTATAGATGTAAAATTTATTAGCTATCAATATAACAAGAGAAGAGATCATTATGGAAACCCGATGATGCGTGAAAATATTGAAATGTTTTTAGAAAAAATATACATTACATACTACATCAATCAACAGCGCAAAAAATCGTTACCTTTTTTAACAACTACATAATTTTTTTGTTCTTTATTTTTTTGTTATTTACATATTTTTGTGTAGAATATGTTGTAGTCTGAGAATAGAATAACTATTATAATAAAAATAATATGTACTATATTTTCTTGCTATACTCCATGATACAGGGTGAGTCTGGGAAGACGCCCCCCTCCCCCTTAACTTTATAAGGATAAGGAAGGTATTGTCTTTGGTCAAAAAATTCGGTGGTGAGTTTTCATTGAATAAGCACTTTTTAGGGTCTTTACAATACGATTTTACTATTTTTACGATGATGTCTGTATGTGTGTGTGTGTGTGCGTGTATGTGACCGCGGTTTCGGGCACGATATCTCCAATACTAGAATTCCAAAAATTACAATTCTTGCGTATTCTTCTTCCTTCCAACCAAATGCAGACTTGAGTAGATTTTTGTTATAATTGGTCAACCGGAAGTACACTCATTTGAAGATTTTAACAGTTTTTCTTGAAAAACTCAGTTAAATTTGATTATAACTTAAAGAATATTTGATTGCATTTTATATTTCATATTCAACAGATATAGAGTTAAAGACTTACAAAAATAATAAATTTCATAAATCAGCCAGCTGTGCTAACTTAACCATGGAAACTGCTAATATATTCAGGTAATTCAAATGGACAGATGTCAGTATCAATAAAAAGTAAATAAATGAAAGAATAAGGGAAATAACTCTAGTGTTGGGCGTTTCTAGAAAGATATAAGAGAGACGATTACATTGGTTTGAACATGTCATGAGGAGAGATGAGTATATTGGAAGAATGAATAGCTTATAACAGAAGGTGGAAGAAACATAGGAAGACCAAATATAAGATGAAAGAAGAGAAAAGGAACTGAATGAGGACGACACACAAAACAAAAATTAGTGGAAGAAAATAAAAAATAGCGACCCCCTAACGCCCTAACGAATGGGAAAAACTAAAGAAGAAGAAGATGTTAGTGTCAAGTGCAATTCGAATAGTTTGTTTATGAAATAATTTAACTGGAAATATAGCATCTTTTGCAAGAAAATTTATGTTTAGTTCATTATTTTTCATTCAAAATTTCATGATTTTCTTATTTCATGTGGTTTATTTATTATCAGGGGTATGGAATTCATTTGCCGAGAAAAGGAATCATAAAATACCAAAAAATGAAATTTTGAATGAAAATTTTTGACGTGAGGATGACCCGCAAAACAGAAATGAATGGAAGAAGAAAATAAAAAATAGCGATCCCTAACGAATGGGAAAAGCTAAAGAAGATGAAGATGTCAGTGTCAAGTGCCATTTGCATAAAATAATATTACTGGAAATTTAAAATCTTTTGCAAGAAAATTTATGTATGGAATTTATACATAATACACAGGATTGACGGAAGGTATTGTGCTGGCCATATCATATTTTTACCTCTCGCTAAGAGAGGTATTGGATTCATGCTAAAAATCGCATATCCAGATTTTATTGAATAAGCACGTTTTAAGGTCCCTACAATCCGATTTTAACATTTTTACGATGATGTCTGTGTGTGTGTGTGTGTGTGTGTGTGTGTGTGTGTGTGTGGATGTGTGTGTGTGTGTGGGATGTTGGAAGGACGGTTACTCAAAAACTATAAGACTTAAAATTTGTTTAACAACGTATTTCCCAATCGGACATTCATGGGAAGATCTGAAAAGGTTTTGGTAACAATTGGACAACCGGAAGTAGAAGATTCTTGAAAAAAAATCTTCTAAATATTATTTTTTGAAAATTTTTCTTGATAATATTAAAGAAAAATAAATTCTCTTTCTGATACATTTAAATATTTTTATACATATTCCATAGATTTAGAGATAAAAGGAATATAATATATAAAATAATGTTGTAATTAATTTTACAACCGAAAGGATGCCATGAAAAATAGTTGATAATTTAAATTATTTGTAACTGACAGATAAATGTCAGTGTCAGAAATAATGAGTAATGAAAGAAAAATGTACTTGGAGAATCCCTTAATGCTTGATCTGTGACTATTATGGAGATGACAAGTCTAGGTTGAAGGACTTAAATTTGTTTCAAACATTATGGGACAATGTACACCAGTACTATAGACTAGAGTAACTTTGAATTGCGAAAAAGCTATCAAATTCTTCTCAAGTAAGTTGTAAATATTGACAAAATTACACATCGATATAAGAATAATCGGAGTGCAATCTATCCGTCACTTTATTAAAGGGAATTAGTGTTATTTAGATATAACATGTATGAAAAAATAAAATGTAAAAGAAGATATGTAAGAATAGATGCACAATCCATATATACATTTTAGACCGCCCAAAATTAATGTTTTTACTAGAAGAATATGAAGAGAAAGTAAACAACGTTGTTCGAATTGAAAATTGCTGTTACCAGCCTAATATTTATATCTGGTAAACTCTACTTTGTAATTTATTGTAACATAATTTATGGTAAAATATCTTCATGTTGAGACATGCTATTATTGAGTAATAAAGAAGTTTATACGTCATAGATTTATATGAATATATTATTTGTATTTATAAAAATATTCTTTGCTTTATGCATACAGCCAGGTAAAATATACGGCGAGAGGTTATGTGCTGGCCACATCAGATTTTTTTCTTTATATTTTTATTTTTTTATTCAAATTATATTTAAGGACATTTTTATATAATTCAAGAGATAAATAAATGTTGAAATATAAATATTATGGGGTTTTGATTTCGAATTTCGGCTGTTGTGTTTCTCTGGCCAATATTAATTGCAATTTCAGCATAATTATGAATAATGGCAGTCCAAAAACTACGGGCTGACAGTGCACTTAAATGAAGTGGAACATTTAATTACACGGTCGATCGGTGTGCCCGCGAGTTATTTCAGAATTTCGTTATAAATTACAACAATAAAACGTAATTTAATCCCTGGCGCTGCGAGGTCAAAGGAACGATATAATGTGCGTTATATATCTTCGAGGAAGTGAAACATTAGTCGAGGAAAGTGAACGCTCTCCCCTCAAAAAACTGACGCGGCTTTTTTGTGTTCAGCATTTACTTCCCACAATACCAGCCACTAAAATGTATTTTAAACTGCTCTTTTGTTGCCACAAAGATAAATTAATAGATTATTCTGTGAATGAAATTTATTTTACCAAAAGACCAACTCGGTATTTCGTGTCATAGAAAAATTACACAGTCTTTATATTCTTTATAATATAGAAATTTGTTTTTTATTTGTGCAATTTTTCGTATTTTATCTTAAATTGTCTCAATTATTATTTTTTTGAACATTTGCTGTTAAATTCACACTTTTTACTTTCCGTCACCTGTAGGTAAGGAAAGTATTGTCTGGTCAAAAAAATCGATGGTTAGTTTTTAATGAATAAGCATGTTTTAGAGTTATAATACGAACTTACTGTTTTACATTGATGTCTGTATGTGTGTGTGTGTATGACAAAAAGGACTCCTTCGATAACTATTCTATTATATTCCTCTTTCGTAAGACTACATGAAGAGTTGATTAGATTTGGGCTATGATTGGTTAACCAGAAAAGATTATATATTTCCAGTAAAATTATTATTTAAACAAACTATTCAAATTGCACTTGGCACTGACATCTTCTTCTTTAGGTTTTTCCCATTCGTTAGGGGTCACTATTTTTACCTCTCGCTAAGAGAGGTATTGCATTCATGCTAAAAATCGCATATCCAGATTTTATTGAATAAGCACGTTTTAAGGTCCCTACAATCCAAATTTAACATTTTTACGATGATGTCTGTGTGTGTGTGTGTGTGGATGTGTGTGTGTGTGTATGTGTGTGTGTGGGATGTTGGAAGGACGTTTACTCAAAAACAGTAAGACTTAAAATTTGTTTAACAACGTATTTCCCAATCGGACATTCATGGGAAGATCTGAAAAGGTTTTGGTAATAATTGGACAACCGGAAGTAGAAGATTCTTGAAAAAAAAACTTCTAAATATTATTTTTTGAAAATTTTTCGTGGTAATATTAAAGAAAATTAAATTCTCTATCTGATACATTTAAATATTTTATTATATATTCCATAGATTTAGTGATAAAAGAAGTATAATATATAAAATAATCTGTTATAATAAATTTTATAGCCGAAAGAATGCCATGGAAAATTTAAATTGTAACTGACAGATAAATGTCAGTGTCAGAAATCCGAAGACATTCCTGAAGACTTTTTCTGGGAAGTACATACATTACCTATATTATTTCTTAATGTATTAATAGTTAAAAATTAAAAAATAAAAGGTATACTACATATATCCTTCAAAAATACTGTCAATCCTGACAATGAATTGGAAACATTTCGAAATATTAGAAGACAATGAATTTAAAATTGAACAATCTAAATATAAGGAATAGATATACGTAAGTAGAATTTTTCGTGTAGCGTGTAGGTATACAAGAAATGTTAAATAAAGGGCGCGAGTAGTCATGTGATTTTGTTGGCCTTGACAAGCAGATATGTGGGCCCATGTCAGAATGATAGCTAGTAATTATGTATATAGATGTCAAGTATTAAAATTTCTCATTCTAAATTTAGTGATTTTCCAATTCCATGTGGTTTATTTTCCTCGACAAGTAAATTCCACACTCCTGGTAACAAATTAACTACGTGTATTTAGAAAATCTTGAAATATTGAATGAAAAATTGACAATTGACATCCATGTACATAATTACTAATTATCATTCTGAAACGGGCCCCCACATCTGCTTGTCAAGGCCAACAATGTAACATAACTGTTCGCGCCCTATACTTATGTAACAAAAAAAGGAACTGGCGAGAGGTATTGTGCTGGCCACAACAGATTTTTTATTTGTGCAATTTTTCGTATTTTATCATAAATTGTCTCAATTATTATTTGTTTGAACATTTACTGTTAAATTCACACTTTTTTACCTTCCGTCACCGGAAGGAAGATATTGTCTTTGGTCAAAAAAATCGATGGTTAGTTTTTAATGAATAAGCATGTTTTAGAGTCCCTACAATACGAACTTACTGTTTTTACGTTGATGTCTGTATGTGTGTGTGTATGACAAAAATGACTCCTTCGATAACTATTCTATTATATTCCTCTTTCGTAAGACTACATGAAGAGTTGATTAGATTTGGGCTATGATTGGTTAACCAGAAAAGATTATATATTTCCAGTAAAATTATTATTTAAACAAACTATTCAAATTGCACTTGGCACTGACATCTTCTTCTTTAGGTTTTTCCCATTCGTTAGGGGTCACTAGTCTTGATTTTCATCTTCCACTCATTTCTATTTAGCATGCTGTTTTCATTCAGTTCCTTTTCTTTTAACTGCTCCGCAATACAGTTCTTTCATCTTATTTTTGGTCTTCCTCCATTTCGTTTACCTTTTATTACTAATATAGTCATTCTTCTTCCAATATATTCTTCATCTCTCCACATAACATGTTCAAACCAATGTAATCGTCTCTCTCGTATCTTTCTAGAAACATTTATCACTCGAGTCAACTCTGTGAGATTCTTTTTATTATTGCTCCTCATGGGTACTTGCTAAACTATTATGTATTTAGATATTTTTTATCTTGATAAAGATAAAACGTTGGCTTGAAATAAATATTTCATCAGTAGACTGCTTGTCCGATTATTCTCATTGGACCCTTAATACCTAACGTTTTAAACTTTCTCACCTTAGATTATTTAACAATGGTTATTACTTATACTAAAATCGTTTATTATAGAAAATTTATTAATAGAAGTCATTAATAAGCATAAAATCACGCGTGTCCCACTTAGTGGGTTCGCACAAACCCGAAAACAATAAAAACAACATCAACATCATACAACAAATCCTTGCTTTTAAACATATTAAAGTGACCGATTTTCGGTAGCGAAATACCGCATCCGGATCACAATAATAGTTAGGAAACAATCATCCTTCGCCACACATTCCTATCTAAGCACACTTCTTTCGCCTCAGCCACACTCATAATCGCATTCATACATGCTCTTCTTCTCTTCTGACTTGGAAACTTTCTCTCTTTAAGCACCCTACCAACCACATCCATCCACTTACACACTGGTCGGCCACGCAATCGAAAACCATCAACTTCACCAAGATATATACGCTTAACAAGCCGTTCACTCGCCATTCTCTCCACATGCCCAAACCATCTCAACTGGCGCACACCAACTCTCTTAATAACATATATTACTGAAAGTAATAATATATGATCAACGGAAAATAAAGTAGGCAAATAAAACACGTATTTCAATATTTAATCCCACAATAAATAAAATAATCTGATGTGGCCAGCAGAATACCTTCCGTCCATCCTGTGTATTATGTACAAATTCCATACATATTTTTTTACAAAAGATTGTAAATTTCCATTAAAATTATTTCATAAACAAACTATGCCAATTGCACATGACACTGACATCTTCTTCTTTAGCTTTTCTCATTCGATAGGGGTCGCTATTTTTATTTTCTTCTTCCACTCATTTCTGTTGTGCGTGTCGTTCTCATTCAGTTCCTTTTCTCTCAAGTCTTTCGCAATACAGTCCTTCCATCTTTGGTCTTCCTCAGTTTCTTCTACCTTCTATTATTAAACTAGTCATTCTTCTTCCAATATATACTTCACCTTTCCGCATGCATGTTAAAACCAATGTAATCATCCCTCTTGTATCTTTCTAGAAACATTTATCACTCGAGTCATTTCCCTTATCCTCTTTCCGTGTCTTCCCCAAAATCTAATCACGTCGGCATATGGATCTAAACTCGAGGAATAAGAAAAAAATATAATTTTTGAAATCGTGGAATAGGAGTTATGCTTATTCATTATCAATTTTTTTGACCAAAGACAATACATTTCTTACCTAAAGGTGATGGAAGGTAAAAAAAAACTGTACATCAAATACATATCCTTATAGCACGAAACTTCCTTAAATAAATATTTATGAAAAAACTCCTTAGAAAAAGTTAGTCACAAGGTAGTAATAAATAACAATTATATCTGCGCCAGGGCGTTCAACTTCCCAAGGAGCATTTCAGCCCGGTCAAGTTAAAATTTTAATTTCTTCACTGAATTTATTCAAATTAATGTGATGCCTTCATTTAGACAAATGTACATCACTTAAAATAATTAATTCTTTGTCCGTTGATTACAGAGCTCATTGTGGCAAGATACCGCCTTTTCATTTGCTGAAAACGACAGAGACGGTACTTATGAACATTCCACAGAAATATTACGCCAAGATTTTTAACCGTTTCGCATAATTTAAAAAAATGCAGAATATACTTTATACAGATAAGTGCATTAGAGCTATCTTAATTACAGAACTGAGCGATGACAGCATTTTAACAAATACCAAAAGTGTGTTTCAAGATGCATTAGACTGAAGTGATGTCATTAATGATGTTTCAGAGTTATATTTTCTTAGCAATTAGTCACTGTAGGACTATCAAACAATTCAAAAGGTACATCAACATTATCAACGCTCTTATAACACGTATTTTTTAAACAAATTTATGCAAAAAAAATCTGTTGTGGCCAGCACAATACCCTTCGTCAATCCTGTGTATTATGTATAAATTCCAAACATAAATTTTCTTGCAAAAGATTATAAATTTCCAGTGTAATTATTTCATAAACAAACTATGCAAATTGCACTTGACACTAACGCTATTTTTTATTTTCTTCTTCCACTCATTTCTGTTTTACGTGTCGTTCTCATTCAGTTCCTTTTCTCTCAAATTTTCTGCAATACAGTCCTTCCATATTTCGTCTTCCTCTGTTTATTCAACCTTCTATTACTAAGTATTCTTCATCCAATATATTCTTCATTTCTCCTCATGACATTTTCAAACCAATGTAATCATCTCTCTTGTATCTTTCTAGAAACTTGTAACACTAGAGTTATTTCCTTACATATCTTTCCGTGTCTTCCCCAACATCTACTTCAATATCCTCATATCTGTCACATTAATTTACTTTTTATTGATACTGACATCTGTCAATTTGAATTATATGAATATATTAGTAGTTTCCATGTTTAGCATAGCTGGCTGATTTATAAAATTTAATTTCTTTAAAATTCTTTAACTCTATATTTATTGAATATGAAGTATAAAATAATATATTCTTTAAGTTATAATAACGTTAAATGTCAATAAATCAAATTTAACTGTTAAATCTTCACCAATTATAACCAAAATCTAATCAGTTGTTCTTCTGGATGTAAACTTGATGAATACGAAAAAAATATAATTTTTTCGTCACATACATACATACACACACACACACATCATCGTAAAAATGTTAAAATCGGACTGTAGGGACCTTAAACCGTGCTTATTCATTACAATCTAGATATGCGATTTTTAGCATGAATCCAATACCTCTCTTAGCTAAAGGTAAAAATACTGTACGTATTCATTGTTTTATTTATGCTTCCAAGCAAAGTAGCTTATTGCTGCAACTCTTTCTTGCAATCACAGATTCTTATCTGCAATAAAATTCTCTCAGTTGTAAAGGAAGCCAATTGCCTTTAATTTTCTTAATTGCTCCTCATTTTGATTTTGATATAAACTCTTGGTATCTTTGTTGTACTTGTAAGTCTGTTGTTGAAAGCAAATTTCTACAAATAGCTACAATAACTTATAGCATAAAGGAATATAATTAAAACAAGTTATTAATTTTAGCAAGGTAGGTAATTTGCTATAAAGTAAAATTGGTTTCTTTTACAACTGAAGGCCGTAAACGTACGACGCAGGAAATTAGTCGTTTTATAAAAGCTTTTGAAATTGGGGCACACAGTAACGTACAGACTCAACTTAATAGCCATACTTTACGTTTACGTTGTTTATTGTTTACCGAAATGTAATTCCACCTTTCTCCTTCGTTTATTTTCCTCTAAAAGCAAAGCACTGCTTTATTATATTCACTTTTTACATTTTACCAAAATTTGCAGATATTTATCCGATCTCTAGTGGCATATCCTCTTTAAAATTAAATCCCAAAAAACACATTAGCAACAATGAGTATTTCATGATTTACGCTATGATTTGACAGTAATATTACGTTATAATTTTATTATTTCATTGGCTTAAATTCTCATAAAATATTTACCTCGCATTTCAAAAATTTATGATAAATGATGATGTTATTTTATATAAAATATTCTTTCACATGAAATGTAGTAATGTATAATTAAAGTATTTTTAACATTATATTTAAAATTATGGTATTAATATATTTTTTAATATTACAACGATATTTATTTAACAAAATAATGATTGATGTTTTATTCCATTATATTACACATAACCTTTCGCTAAGAGAGGTATTGGATTCATGCTAAACTTCGCATATCCAGATTTTATTGATTAAGCACGTTTTAAGGTCCCTACAACCCGATTTTAATATTTTTACGATGATGTCTGTGTGTGTGTGTGTGTGTTTGTGTATGAGTCGGTTGGAAGGGCGATTTCTCAAAAACTATAATACTTAATATATGTATAACTACGTTTACTCAATCGGACATTACTGGAAAGAGCTGAAAAGGTTTTGGTAATAATTGGACAACCTGAAGTAGCAGATTCTTAAAAAAAATCTTCTAAATATTACTTTTTGAAAAATTTTGTTTTTGCTTATATTAAAGAAGAGTAACTTCTCTATTTGATACATATAAATATTTTATTATATCTTTTATAGATTTAAAAATAATGAAATATAAGGTATATAATAATCTGTTGTAATCTCACAGCCCAAATAATTTCATGGAAACCAATTGAAAAATAAAATATGTTTGTAACTGACAAATAAATGTCAGTGTCAAAAATCCAGAGACATTTTGGGAAGTACATACATTATATTATTTCTTATTGTATTAATAGTTAAATATTTAAAATTATGGGTATATTACATATACCCATCAAAAATACTGTCAATTCCGACAATGAATTGTAAACATTTCGAAAAATTAGAAGAGGACAAAATTTCTTCATAGAATGAATTTAAAATTAAAAAATCTAAATATAAAGAATAGATATAAGTAGAATTTTTGGTATAGAGTGTATACAAGAAATGTTAAATATAATATAATAAATAATAGGGCGCGAGCAGTCATGTGACTTTGTTTGCCTTGACAAGCAGATATGTGGGCCGGTGTCAAAATAATAGTTAATACATAGATGTCAAATATCATAATTTTTCATTCTAATTTTAGTGAATTCTTTATGAAAAATTCTAACATTTGACATCTATGTATCTAATTACTAATTGTCACTCTGACACGAGGTCCTATATCTGCTTGTCAAGGCCAACAATGTCACATGACTACTCGCGCCCTACGTATGTGAACAAAAACGGAAGTGGCGAGAGGTATTGTGCAGGCCACAACAGATTTTTTTTACTAGTACAATAATAAACAACATTACTAGTAAGATAATGACTATCTTCTATAGTGTGTGTGTGTACAGCAGCATACTTTGAATATTATAGTACTCTTGAAGAAAAAGTATATTTTTCCGTACACAGCGTGATTTTAATCTCGGCTTTACCTATCACTTTTCCTTTTTCTTCTGACACAAATAGCTATTTTGACAGCTATATTCTATTGCGTGGCCGACCTGTGTGTAAGTGGATGGATGTGGTTGGTAGGGTGCTTAAAGAGAGACAGTCTCCAAGTAAGAAGAGAAGAAGAGCATGTATGAATGCGATTATGAGTGTGGCCGAGGTGAAAGAAGTCTGCTTAGATAGGAATGTGTAGCGAAGGATGATTGTTTCCTATTATTGTGATTTGGATGCGGTATTTCGCTACCGAAAATCGGTCACTTTAATATGTTTAAGAGTAAGGATATGTTGTATGATGTTGATGTTGCTTATTGTTTTCGGATTTGTGCGAACCCACTAACTGGGACACGCGATGTATATTCTACCTTAAATTTATATTTCATTTTTATAGTTACCAACGCAAATTTTATTGATATATATTTACATAAAATTATCTTCAACATTAATATATAACTTAAGTAACGAGTTTTCAGTACAGAATCCTTACTTTATACGTACATGTTCGACGAAATAATTAATAGAATATTAATATCCACAATTTAATTACGTTTTCCTAAAAAATGCGTAGGGGTACCACAGTATATTCGAATAATGTGAATAATTTTAATATATTATATTTATAAAATGTGGGCGAAAATATAAAAGCTTATTGTGGATTTTCTTTCCAGACGAAAAAATCAGCGCTTCTCAACTCGGAGCATATCATCATTATAATGGTGATTTTCTCCCTCATCTTATCTGGAATGTGCTTCACATTCTTCTACAACTGTATCAAAAAGCTTATTAGAGACCATCACACCATACAGGTAGGTTCATTTTCTTTATGTTATGAACAGTTCGTACATTGGATAATGGATATTGCACTAATTTTATTTAATCGTAGTTATAAATATGAACTAAAATGGTACTGAATTAAATCTAGGGAGATTTGCATAATGAAATATAGGGTTTATGAAAAAAAAATTGAAGATTCTACGATAATTGATGTACAGGTATCCAAGATAATGTGTCCGACATGGCGATCTTGAGAATTACTTGTATGTACAAGAGATACGAAGTCGGAAGATTTAGATAAAAGTTTTATTACACATGGATATCCTTGAATTCAGAAAAACAATCTGTTGTATACCTTCCGTCAATCCTGTGTAATATGTATAATTTCCATACATAAATTTTCTTGCAAAAGATTCTAAATTTCCAGTAAAATTATTTCATAAACAAACTATGCAAAATGCACCTGACACTAACATCTTCTTCTTCTTTAGCTTTTCCCATTCGTTAGGGGTCGCTATTTTTTATTTTCTTCTTCCACTCATTTCTGTTTTACGTGTCGTTCTCATTCAATTTCCTTTTCTCTCAAGTCTACTGCAATACAGTCCTTCCATCTTATCGTTGGTCTTTCTCTGTTTCTTCAACCTTCTATTACTAAGCTATTCATTCTTCATCCAATATATTCTTCATTTCTCCTCATGACATTTTCAAACCAATGTAATCATCTCACTTGTATCTTTCTAGAAACTTGTAAGACTAGAGTTATTTCCTTACCTATCTTTCCGTGTCTTCCCCAACATCTACTTCAACATCCTCATCTCTGCCATATTAATTTACTTTTCATTGATACTGACATCTGTCAATTTGAATTATATGAATATATTAGTAGTTTCCATGTTTAGCATAGATTGCTGATTTATAAAATTTAATTTCTTTAAAATTCTTTAATTCTATATATGAAGTATAAAATGCAATCAAATCGTATAGAGAATAATATATTCTTTAAGATATGATAACGTTAAATGCCAGTAAATCAAATTTAATTGTTAAATCTTCAAATGAGGCTACTTTCGGTTCACCATTTATAACCAAAATCTAATCAGTTGTTCTTTTAGATGTAAACTTGAGGAACACGAAAAAAATATAATTTTTGGAATCGTGGTATTGAAGTTATCCGAAACTTTCGTCAGATACACACACACACACACACACACACACACACACACACACATACACACACACACACACACACACACACACATACATACATAGTCATTTATATAAAAGCAACGAGCAATGAACAGTAGGTGATATAAATAAACATTCTATGAGTTATTAACATAAATAAATGAGATATAAATAATAATTATTTATCATTCAATAAACGTATTATTCTAATTAATAATATTTTTCTGATTTTTACACTTCACCCATATAAATAAATGTTATGAGACAGGGTTCGTATCTTCAAATAACCTTCAAAATATTTGCATTGAACAAACGTCAAACATTATCTACTATGAAGCATTATTTTTCATTCATACCCATAAAAATGTAATATCCCGAATAAACATCCGCGATAGTGACACTAACTTTTCAGCAAAATAGTTTATCACGGCAATTTAAAATTGAAATACAGCAAAATGCGTGAATGAAAATATTTATTCTGGATGAAAAAATGTTCATACAGTTTGCTCTGGAATTTGGCGACAACTGCCGGCGGAAAATAATAATATATGCATCTGCCAGTGACATTTGGCGTTAATATTGCATTGAACTGCACAATCGCTGATGACTATTGACAAATACTAAACTGCATCAATGCACTGACACAATTTTGATGTGAATACAGGAATGTTTATCTAATTATATACAGCCACTGAATACCACATAATATTATTCTAGATTTAGGATTAATAGATTTTGCTTTTACGCATTAAATGCGCATGAAAGCATTTGATTTTAGCTGTTATCTCTACCATAACAGTTTTTTGCATATCTGATGAATTATAGAGATGAAGAGATGTATCGATTAATAACGAATAATAATTTTTAATGGCCGAGTTGAATATTTTTAAACTCACTCAACGGGACATCGGCATAATTAAAACAATTTAAAAGGTAGCAAAATTTATTTAATTAAACATATATTTTATAAGGGCCGGTTTCATAAACATCTACTTAAATTTAAATCCAATGTAAATTTGTCTATACAACTCATGAAAATAGACCAATCAAAAACCTCAATTATTCGTATGATGAAAATGATTAGGCAGAAGACTCACGTCATCAATCAGAAAAAACCTTTTTTAAAAAAAATCTGTTGTGGCTAGCACAATACTGTCCGTCAATCCTGTGTATTATGTATAAATTCCACACATAAATTTTCTTGCAAAAAATTATAAATTTCCAGTAAAATTATTTCATATACAAACTATGCAAATTGCACTTGACACTAACATCTTCTTATTCTTCTTCTTTAGCTTTCCCCACTCGTTAGGGGTCGCTATTTTTTTAGTTTCTTCTTCCACTCATTTCTATTTTGCGTGTCGTCCTCATTCAGTTCCTTTTCTCTCAAGTCTTCCGTAATACAGTCCTTCCAATTTCCTCTATTTCTTCTACATTCTACTACTACGTAAGGTATTCTTTCTTCATTCCAATATATTCTTCATTTCTCCTCATGACATTTTCAAACCAATGTAATCATCTCGCTTGTGTCTCTCTAAAAACTTGTAACACTAGAGTTATTTCCTTACCTATCTTTCCGTGTCTTCCCCAACATTTACTTCAACATCCTTATCTCTGCCACATTAATTTACTTTTTATTGATACCGACATCTGTCAATTTGAATTATATGAATATATTAATAGTTTCCACGTTTAGCATAGCTGGCTGATTTATAAAAATTAATTTCTTTAAAATTCTTTAACTCTATATCTATTGAATATGAAATATAAAATTCAATCAAATCGTATAGAGAATAATATATTCTTTAAGTTATAATAATGCTAAATGTCAATAAATCAAATTTAACTATTAAATCTTCAAATGAGGTTACTGCCGGTTCACCAATTAAAACCAAAATCTAATCACTTGTTCTTCTGGATGTAAACTTGAGGAATACCAAAAATATATAAATTTTGGAATCGTTGTATTGAGGTTATGCGTTCCGAAACTTTCGTCACAAACACACACACACACACTTACATACACACTTACCTACAGACATCATCGTAAAATGGTAAAATCGTATTACAGGGACCCTGAAACATGCTTATTCACTAAAAACTCATCATTGAATTTTTTGACCAAAGACAATACCTGCCTTATCTAAAGGTGACGGGAGGTAAAAAGAAGAAGAAATATACTAGTATTAGAAAAACGTATATATTAATTAATTTACAATTATTTATAAATTTAAAAATAATAATAACAATACAACTATGCTATTACTTCCCCCGTCTAATATTAGTTTTCTGTGCGAAACAAGCATGTGCTCGTTGTACGAAGTATACCTTTGCTTTTGATTTTAATTCCACGCCTAACACTATAAAAAATAGCTTCAGTTCGTTACAGAAAAAATCTGATAAAGTATGTTAAACTTAGAAAAAGCACCATCATAATTTTCAAACCGTTTATCGCAAGTGCACCGATTTCGACCGTATTCTTCCCTTATTTAAACCAACGATAATCCTTCGCTAATAATCCTTTCCCATCCCACATGTGCAAATGAGGCCATTAGCATCACGTGGTTTAGGTTTTCACCGCTGGCTTGGATCCTGCATGCGGTCCACTTGATAATTACGTTTGCAAATAACGGTATTTGCATACGTTCGACATGAATGCGTTTCGCCGAATGCCAGTGCCAGTACAGGAGGCCGACCACAGAGATCTAGATCGCAAAGTGACAACGCATGTGATATAGAGATTTTTCTTTCGAGTGTGTTGATAGCAGTGGATTATTGAATACAGGTTATGCAGGGTGGTTTAATAAACCAATATGGCACCTGTGGTGAATTGAACATGGAGTAATTAGTAGGGTTAACTTACATAAATGATTAATGTGTTGCAGTGGAAACCTGTTATCTGGATTTGACGGAACCATGCCTGGTACGGATAATCCGGATAATTGTGTGTTTTTATTAAGAAATAATATACCGGGTGAAACAAAAAACAAGCGGGTCATCAAGAGAAAACACAGGGCCGGATTAAATCATCTGGGCGCCTTAGGCTGATAAAAATTTGATACCTACGCAATAATTTGTTGGTACTTAGAATGAGACATCTCTTAATAATTTGTATGTATTTATGAAAGCACTAAACATTATACAGGGTGGGGCAGAAAAACCTATCCGATTTCAAAACGTTATAAAATTAAAACCACTCAACTTGTCAAAAAAATTTTTTATTAACATATCGCAAATTTTATGCCATTTTTAAATTTAAGTTTTGAAAAGCACATCACTCAAATGTCGTCCTTGGGAGCGGATACACTGATTTAGGCGCTCGCGGTAGCTTTCCATGACTTTCACCGTCATTTCCACAGGAATTTCTTCAATTGCCCGAGCAATTTCCCTTCGTAAAGCAAGAAGGGTCCTTGGTCGATGCTGGTAAACCTTCGATTTGAGGTAACCCCAAAGGAAGAAGTCACATGGAGTGAGATCCGGTGAGCGCGGCGGCCAGCCAAGATCACCTCTCAGGGAAATGAGGCGACCGGGAAACAGTTCCCTGAGAATGTCCATTGATCGTCGCGATGTGTGGGCGGTTGCCCCATCCTGTTGAATTGAAACCACACATTTTCCACGCCATTTTCTTCCATTTTGGGTCTAAGAAAATTTTCCAGCATAAAACAATAGCGCTCACTGTTGACCGTTACGGTTTGCCCATTTTCTTCAAAAAAGTAAGGCCCCCAGACGCCTAGGCGGGAAAGAGCACACCACACAGTCACTTTTGGGCTATGGAGGGGTTCCTGATGGATTTCTCGAGGATTTTCGTCACTCCAATATCGAAAATTCTGCCTGTTAACGGCACCACAAAGGTGAAAATGGGCTTCGTCCGTGAAGAGCACAACATCGTCGTTTGGGAGTTCTCGGAGATCGCGACACAGGTTCGTACGGGTTTCAAAATCCCTTTCACTTAATTCCTGTGCAACAACCATTTTGTAGGGATGCATTTTGAGGTCCCGGTGCAAAATGCGCCGAATACTGCGGTTGGAAATCGCCAAAGCGAGCGAATGTTTTCGCGCCGAACGACGCGGGGAACGTTCAATCGCGGCTCTCACATTGGCCACGTTTTCAGGTCCTGTTGCTGTCCTGGGACGTCCAGGCGACTTCTTTTTCAATGCTGAACTCGTCTGTCTAAAATTTGACACCCACACTTTAATCGTAGCGTGATGTGGAACAGGATCATGACGCCCGAGTCCGAAATGAATTCGAAAAGCACGTTGTGTAGCAATTATCGAACCGCCGCATTCGATAAACCGCTCAATAACAAAAGCACGATGTTCACCAGACCAAGGCATGTTGACTACTGACAAATGGCATAAAACCGGCTTTCTAACGGTTTTTACCCCACTACTCTACCTGCTCCCTCTTTTGAGAAAAAGGGATTTGAAATCGGATAGGTTTTTCTGCCCCAGCCTGTATTAATAAGATGATCTTTCTATATTTAACGTTGGATACTTCTATTCTAGTGAACTTTTCTTGTAATTTTTCGATCTGCTTACCATACTCATCTTTTAAATTCTACTTTTCTATAACTTTCTATTAATTTTTCTTCTATTGTTCTAGAAATTTCTATTAATTATTGTGGTAGTGTTTCGGTCAATTCTTTTAGTGTTCTAAAATTTTCATTAGCTTTTCTAGAACCTTCTTCCAATTTTTGTTCTAATATTCTAGAACTTTCTACCATTTCCTGTTTTAGTTTAGCAATGTCGGACTGGTCAAATAAGTAATCGAAGTATTGACTTCTTTCCTGTTGTTCCCAAATCCCGTTCTTCCAGTTCTCTGTTGAGATCACTTACTTTTAATTCAATTAATTTTAACTCTTCAGTCGCCATTTTATTTATTAGTATTTACACTTCACAGTTTATTAACAACCCCATAACTGACACCAATTGTAACATTTATTTATTTGGTTGAAGTGTAAAAATCAGGGAATGATTATTAGTTAAAATAATATGTTTTATTAAAATAATACGTTTATTATTAAATAATTAGGATAAATATTAAAAAGATAATAAAAATAACTAACACTATGGATTAAACAAATTTCGTAAATTTTACTTATTTTGTTGCGGAAACAAACCTTTCTCGGGTATATTCTAATAATCAGATATGAGGGCCCGTGTCAAAATGATAGCTAGTAATTATGTACATAGATACTCTAAATTTAGTGATTTTCCAATTCTATGTGGTTTATTTCACACTCCTGGTGACAAATACGTGAATTTATAAAATCTTTAAAAAAATAATAAATAATTCAGACATTTGACATCTATGTACAAAATTACTAATTATCATTCTGACACGGGCCCCTATATCTGTTTGTCAAGACCAACAATGTCACATGACTGTTCGCGCTTTATACTTACATAACCAACAACGGAAGAATATTGATCCCAATTTTAATAATAAATCATTTGATTGCAATCCAGGACTTTTATTAAATAACTATTTTATACTAACATTAAAATAATCTAGTGTCGTTTTTGTATTGAAACATTTGATTATTGCTAGGTAATGGCCGAGTTTGACCTCCAATTTTTCAAATCCCCTTCCGAAGAGTTGCAGCGAATCGCGTGAACCTAACAGTCCTTACGTTAATTACAAAATTAATTACAAAAAACAGTTCATTTATCATCGGACCCTGGCTCTGGCCTTCGGCTTACGTTTGCAGTCTACCCTGCCACACCCACACTGTAAGTGGCAGTTTGTGTGGCGTGGAGAACACGAGTTAACATATTTTTGATTCGCTTAATAACTTGGAACGAATTTACTTTCGCAGTAGTAGTTTGAATGTTTCAAACAAACTCTAATAACTTGCAGTTTTCCTAGCTTTATTGCTAGTTCGCACATGAAATGTTATTCTGGTGTTCTGAACATAACCACAAATAAATTGAAGTGTGTTTGCCTGTAACTCACCAGCTTTCAGCTTCAAAGCTCCTGGAGAGACTAATGCTATGACTAGAATTTCTAACAAATTGCTAAAATAATTATCATTCATTTTTGCACAAAGCCGGAATTGTTCTGAATTATTTAAATTAAATTATCACAAACATGATTGCTAAATCTTAGGTTTCTCTCATTAAATATAAGCTATTATGATTAATAATCGAAGATATTGCTCGTGAAACCGAAACAGCACATTTCAACTCGTCCTTCGGACTCGTTAAATCTGCAGCTCGGTTTCACTCGAGAATCTCATCGATGATAATCATATCACTTGTTATATTCTGTATGAAAATTTTCTACATTTATTAGCATTGTTTTTAAAATTCCCTTATAATAAAATAATAATCCAATCCTTCATCTCCTTTTTATAGCGGAATCTGGTCCTTCTGAATAATTTTAATTAAAATTACAAATGAGGGCTTTTTTCTCTGTAAAACTTTTATATTAAAATTAATGTAAATAACTTGAAATGTAGAAGTCTTTTAGTCTGAAAATTCTTGTTTGTGAGTAAAAATTTGAGTTATACATGTATCGTACAAAATTAAACAAAATACGTTTATATAAAATAATATGAAATGATATTATAAGTTGAATTTTATCTTCGTAAACTTTATAATATAAATGCTTTATACAAAATTTCGTTATACTTTATGAGAGACGGTAAATCGTTCGGGTAAAACATGAAACAAATTTCGACATTTCATTTCTCTTCAAATAGTCTGGTACTCGTTCTGGTATAATTTATTACATTCCAACATATTGTCATTATAGGTAGGAATGATTCCCAACCTCTAAAAGGTTAGGAATCGACATATTACTATGATGATTGTGAATAAACACACATTTCGAATGTGAATACATGCTTTAAAAACGAATAAAAATTCTACAACTTGTTTTTACCTTCCGTCACCTCTAGGTAAGGAAGATATTGTCTTTGGTCAAAAAATTTGCTAGTGATTTTTTACTAAAAAAGCACGTTTTGGGGTCCCTAGAGTGCGAATTTTCTATTTTTACGATGATGTCTGTATGCATGTGTGTGTGTGTGTGTGTATGTATGTGACGATCGTTTCGGATCGCATAACTCCAATACTACGGTTCCAAAATTTATATTTTTTTTTGTATTCCTCGAGATTAGATCCATATGCAGACGTGATTATATTTTGGTTATAATTGGTTCACCGGAAGTACCCTCATTTGCAACTTTTAGCAGTTTTTCTTAAAAAAACGCAGTTAAATATAAGTTATTGACAATTTTAAAGAATATGTCATTCTGTATAGGATGTGATTGCATTTTATACTTCATATTCTATAAATATAGAGTTAAAGAATTATAAAGATATATATTCAGATAATTCGCATTGATAAATTTCAGTATCAATGAAAATAAATTAATGTGGCAAAGACGATTACATTGGTTTGAACATGTCATGAGGAGAGATGAAGAATATATTTAAAGAAGAATGAATAGCTTGTTAATAGAAGGTTGAAGGAACAGAGGAATACCAAACATAAGATGGAAGGACTGTATTGCAGAAAACTTGAGGGAAATGGAACTGCGTGAGAACGACACGCAAAACAGAAATAATATAAGTGCGATTTTTTTGCCAGATGACAGCCTGTAAAATGTCACTTTTACTGCCTGTTTTTGCTATTTACATAGCAACCGGTCAACAAACGTATAGCAACCATTCATATCAAAAGCATAGCAACATAAAAAGTAATAAATAGTAATGTATAATAAATAACTATTTTTATTTTTACCGTTATTTTTTCAGCTTGAAAACAATCTCTTTTTCACAATGATACAATTTGCGTAAAGAATATTTTTATTCATGAATATGCAAATTATTAAATTTTGTTTCGCTGTTATACTTTAAATTTCAGCACATTGTTACATTTTTCAGTAAGTTAAATCTGAATATGTAAATTTCTTGTTCTAAAAACATAAAACTATACTTTGTAATCCTAAAAATAAGAGAAATGTTATTCTGGGTATTTGTATTTGTCCTTAGTATACACTTATGCATTTAAATATTCAGATTTGTGTATTTCAGGATTATTCGCATATTTTGTTCTTCCCTTACAAGTATTTACATTAAGTAGATTTAATCCTTATTTAGTTTTAAAATTCCAGTAAAATCAAATAATATATATAAAAGGTATTTTTAAAATATCAATATTCTATTTCAGTTCCGACTCATGAGAAATGCAAGTGGATGTAAAAAGGATGTTCCGAGTAAAAGCAGTGGAAATATTGGAAACTTTTTATTTTTAGATTTTAATGACTTTTTACATGTCGCTAAGAGAGGTATTGGATTCATGCTAAAAATTGCATATCCAGATTTTAATGATTAAGCACGTTTTAAGATCCCTACAATCCGATTTTAATATTTTTACGATGATGTCTGTGTGTGTGTGTGTGTGTGGGTGTGTGTGTGTGTGTGTGTGTGTGTGTGTGTGTGTGTGTGAATGTTGGAAGGACGACTTGTCAAAAACTATAATACTTAATATCTATTAACTACGTATTTCTCAATCGGACATTACTGGGAAGAGCTGAAAAAGTTTTGGTAATAATTAGACAACCGGAAGTAGCAGATTCTTAAAAAAAATCTTCTGAATATTATTTTTTGAAAATTTTTATTCTTGCTAGTATTAAAAAAGAGTAAATTCTCTATCTTATACATATAAATATTTTATTATATCTTTCATAGATTTAGAGATAAAGAAATATAAGGTATATAATAATCTGTTGTAATAAATCTCACAGCCCAAATAATGTCAAGGAAACCAACTGAAAAATTAAAATGTATATTGCATATATCCTTCAAAATACTGTCAATCTCGACAATGAATTGAAAACATCTCGAAAAATTAGAAGAGTAGTACAAAATTTCTTCATAGAATGAAGTTAAAGCTAAAAAATCTAAATATAAAGAATAGATATAAGTATAATTTTTGGTGTAGATTGTAGGTATACAAGAAATGTTAAATACAATAGTGCGCGAGCAGTCACGTGACTTTGTTAGCTTTGACAAGCAGATATGGGGGCCCATGTCTTAATATTATGTACAATATCATAATTTTTCATTCCAAACTTAGTGATTTTCCAGTTCCATATGTGGTTTATTTTTCTCGACAAGTAAATCCCACACTCCTGGTGACAAATTAACTACGTGAATTTAGAAAATCTTGAAATTTTTAATGAAAAATTCTGAAATTTGACATCTATGTACATAGTTACTAATTATCATTCTGACACGGGCCTCCATATCTGCTTGTCAAGGCCAACAATGTCACATGACTGCTCGCGCCCTATAGTTTTCTAACCAAAAAACGGAAGTGGCGAGAGGTATTGTGCTGGACACAACAGATTTTTATTATTATTATATCAGTCGGGTCCTTCCACCATAGTATGAATTATTTATATTTAAACTAGACCTTAAAACTATATAATAGGGACTATTAAAAAAAGTATTAGTTTTTAGATCTACGAGTATTTAGTGTCCTTAATAACTGAATAACACACTATCTTAATTTTTTATAGATGATGTTATTTTTAGAAAATTAAACTTATTTCCATTGATATTTTTTGTTGCAGGAACACATTCGACAATCTCGCGAACATCAGCTTAACGTCCTAGGGCATAAGGGCCTAGAAGAAGCCGCTATAGCTGCCGAAGCAAAGAAAGTGATGACAGAGCACTCGTTGTCCAACAGCAGTCACAGTTCGCCATCACAAAAGTTCGAACCTGGCGCCAAAGAACAAACTCCTTGCTATGTACCCGGTGGGGAACTCCTGCCAATACTTATCAAGGGGAATGACCATAGGTGAGTGAATGTTTTCCAATATTACATCCTTGATTGCGTCACTAAAGTTCTCAACTAGAATTTCTCAGTAATATGTAAATGAATACATCTTGACATAGATTTTATGAATGAAGGGATCACATCCCCGTCTGTGATTGCCTAATTAATAAGACAGACTTACAAAAAGTCAACAGTCAAAATAATATTTGGAAAAGTGATTAGTTAACTTTGATAATTTTATATTTTAATGAATTTTATTATAGTTACCGTCAAATAAGTATGGACTGTAGATTTCTACTCTTGCCAATTCATGGACAATATTGAAAATGCTAAGTTATGAAGAAGTGGCAACACCGCAGAGCAAGGTACAGGATACGGAAAAGGGAAATAGTTGAGCATCAGTCCATACTTATTTGACGGCGAATATAGTAGATCACCATCTATATAGGTAGGTTCTTCCAAATAACGAATTATAAAAATAATTAAATTAGACAAAACCAGACTCATTAGAAGACCATTTTAATGATGTGTTGTTATTTGTAAAAATGCAGAGGTTACTAAATATAAGCGAACATGTAAATAATTCAGATTTTTATTTTTAAAATAAGTGTAAGATAATACTGGGTTTTGGTTTGCATTTCTCAATTATTTTTCGAATAACCGTGGTCAATTTTTTTATCGTTGTTTTTTCGTATTCCTTAAGTTTACATCCAAAAGAAGAGGTGATTTGAAGATTTTAACAATTTTTCTTGAAAAAACTCAGTCAAATATTATTGTAACTTAAAGAATATATTATTCTCTATACGATTTGATTACATTTTATACTTCGTATTCAACAGATATAGAGTTAAAGAATTATAAAGATATTAAATTTTATAAATCAGCCAGCTATGCTAACCATGGAAAATGCTAATATATTCAGATAATTCAAATTGACAGATGTCAGTAGCAATGAAAAGTAAATGAATGTAACAGACATGAGGATGTTGAGATAAATGTTGGAGAATACACGGAAAGATACGGTAAATAATGAAAGAATAAGGGAAATAACTCTAGAGTTATAAGTATCTAGAAAAATAAAAGAGAGACGATTATAATTGGTTTACATTGATTTGTACATGAAAAGCTAAAGAAAAAGATGTCAGTGTCAAGTGCAATTTGCATTTGCATATTCACGTATAGGGCGCGTGCAGTGATGTGACTTTGCTGACTTTGGCAAGCAGATATGGGGCCCGTGTCAAAATTATAGCTATTAATTACGTCCATAACTGACAAATCTAAATTTATCATTCAAAATCACCATCTGGTTTCAAAGATATAACAAATTTAATTAGAAATAGAAAATTTCAATCTCTAAAATATTTACGCGCATTATTAGTAACCTTGCCGCCCGCGTTTTGTGAATCATCCGCGATGATTCCTAACTTAAAGTAAAGTGCCATTTTCGGTTTTCCGATGTACACCAAAATCTAATGACTTCTTTCCATATTAGAGTAAGGTAGAAATACATTATTAGTTTCAAACTTTTCTGAATGATAATATTTGAGTTAGCGCGCCAAAATTCCACTACCCTTAGTAAGAGAGGTACAGGGATCATGTTTAAAATGGCATATTGGGATTTTGTTTTTAACATTTTCACGATGTCTGTGGGTGTATATATATATGTGTGTGTGTGTGTTTGAATGTGGGATTCAAACACACACACACACATATATATACACCCACAGACATCGTGAAAATGTTAAAAACAAAATCCCAATATGCCATTTTAAACATGATCCCTATACCTCTCTTACTAAGGGTAGTGGGAGTTAAAAAACAATTTATATGAAACAGCGAACTTTCATTATCGGAGTAGGTGATACATTTTATCAAGCATGTTTTTAAAAATGTATAACTGTGTCACACACAGCGTAAATTTTTAGCGACACTTCACAGCAATCTGGCCGTAAGCGAAAGCAACTTCAAGAGCGTATTCAATAATTTAGAAGTTTTTGCTTGTGTCAGTTTGTTGATGAACTCTGTCCATGTTTACTTTGTCGAAAATTCAATTTTTTTTACATAAAATCTGAACGGTAAACACGCTTTCAATTTTGATGTGAAAACGATTACCTACATACATTGAAAATGTTTCATAAACAGGATTTAGGATGAAATCTATTTATGAACTTACTAATGGTACGAAGAAATTTAAATATAAAAATATAGATATACAGTCGTTTCTAAAATACGTGGACATAGGTCAACCATATATTACTGGGCCTAAAATACTTCCCCTATCCGAAAGTGTATTGTTTGTTAAGTATTTTGCTCCAAAGTTCTATAAAAAAATCTGCTGTGGCCAGCACAATACCTCTCGCCACTTCCCTTTTTAGTTACATAAGTATAGGACGCGAGCAGCCATGTGACATTGTTGGTTTTAACAAGCAGATATGGGGGCCCGTGTCAAAATGACAATTAGTAATTATGTACGTAAATGTCAAATGTCAGATTTTTTTTTTTAAATTACATAATTTTCTAAATTCACGTAGATAATTTGTCACCAGGAGTGTGGAATTTACTTGTGGAGGAAAATAAACCACATGAAATTGGAAGATCACTAAATTTAGAATGAAAAATTATATTTGACATCTATGTATATAATTACTAGCTATCATTCAGACACCGGCCCCCATCTTTTTGTCAAGGCCAACATTTTTTGCATATTTACACTCTACACCAAAAATTCTACTTACATCTATTCTTTATATTTAGATTTTTAAATTCATTCTATGAAGAAATTTTGTCCTCTTCTAATTTTTCAAAATGTTTCCAATTCATTGTTTCCATGACATTATTTGGGTAGAGGTTTATTACAACAATTTATTATATACCTTATATTTCTTTATCTCTAAATCTGTAAAAGGTATAATAAAATATTTATACATATCAAATAGAGAATTTACTCTTCTCGTGGCCGTGTGCCTGAGTGTCTGGTCGCGAATCTAGGGGACCCGGGTTCGATCCCGACCGACGCCAAAAATTACATCGCATTTTAATGGCACAAAATTGACCCCTGTGGCGTACTCTCCACGCCAGCAATGAGTGCCCGTGAGGTGACGCCTGGTAAGCGCCCGCACGGTATAAATATTCCAACATTACCGACATCTGTGTATGAATCAGATTGGCACACCCAGCAATGGGTAATATGCCGTGATGAAATATTTATTTATTTTATTTTATTTAATACAAGCAAGACAAAAAATTAATATTTAGAAGATTTTTTTAAGAATCTGCTACTCGCGGTTGTCCAATTATTACCAAAACCTTTTCAGCTCTTCCCAGTAATGTCCGATTGAGAAATACGTAGTTAAACAGATATTAAGTACACACACACATACATACATACATACATACATACATACATACATACATACACACACACACACACACACACACACACACACACACACACACACACACACACACACACACACACACACACACACACACACACACACACACACACACACACACACACACACACACACACCGACATATAGACATCATCGTAAAAATAGTAAATTCGTATTTTAGGGACCCTAAAACGTGCTTATTCATTAAACACTCACATCCAATTTTTTGACCAAAGACATTACCTTCCTTACCTATATAGGTGACGGAGGATAAAAATGGTACTTCTATTTTAAAAATACTATTCTATATGTCCATGCCAAATTTACTACACTTAACTATCATCTTTTATCTTCTTTTTCTTTCCAGGTTCAACGGCGAGTTGTACGGCATGATGCCCCGCGAAACTTCTTTCCCCGAGCACGAAGAGAAGTACGAGATGTGCGACTCTGCGTGCCAAACTCGAGAGAGCCTTTTCGATCCACCTCCAATCCATCAGCACTCACCAACACCCGCGCCACATCCGAGTCCACCCGCGCCCTTCTCCACCTTCGGATACAAGAAGGAGGATAGGTACAGGGCAGAAGGGAAGATTCATATTGAGAAGGTTGCGGATAAGCATCAGCGTGAGCGAGGGCCTTATAGGTAAGTTGATTTTTTTGTGCGTAATGCTGGCTTTTGAATGCTTCCAGTGCTTGCTTGATTAACAGCTTTTTGATTCCTGTTTGAGTTGTTCGAACAAATAGTAAACGCACGGAAACAAATTTACGGGGGATGTTCAATGATAATGTAACATTATGTAACATAAGTTTTCGGAAAAAAATGGAACAGACGATACTATGGTTTAAAGAAAGTACATTGAATCTATTTATGCCCGTTTAGCACCGTTACACTATACAAGTTACACTTAAGCAGCAGCGCTTAAAAATAAGTGACACTTATATATTAGTACCTTTGCACGAGTTCCACTTAAAATATATTTTATTAAGCATCACTTGCTCGTATTTGAGGAATTTCCAAATTTTAAAATTTTATGTTAACAGAAATTTTGGTATAATTAATAAATATTGACGTAGTATAATGGAACATTTAATTCCGAATAATTTTCTTCAAATAAACTTTCTTTCAAATTTAATAATTAAGCCAAGAATTCATGTTTTATTTATCAATAAATCCAATACAATATCAGTATGGCCATCTATAGCATAAAATTCTAAACAATCACTGACATTTGTTAATATTTATATAGGTTTTTTCAGAAACTAATATCACAAAACTAAGGCATTCAATCGAAAAAAGTTTCAAATAAAATTTACTCAAAATAATATATTTTAGTTATTAATATATTAATTCTATTTGTATAGTTTTTATCTGTAGAGATTTAAATGCATGCATAAATAAATCATTTTCTCAAAAACAAAATATGAATAAAATAAATTATTAGCTAAAACATATTTAAAATTAAAAAATAATAGAAGTTTATTAAGAAAATTTCGTTGTATAAAATTTTCCCCACATATAATAAACAAATTTTAGTTCTACTCATTATCTCTGAAACAAAAGCGAAAATAAAGAAAATGTTCAACAAAACTCGCCTCCATTTTTAATTATAAATAATTTTTATATAACAATATTTGTCGAAAAGTCGTTAGTTTAGTCAGAAAATGGATTTTCTCAAATTTGTTTATCCAAAACGAGACTACTACTGCAATCTATCATGATAATTATAAACTATTTTTTAATGTTTTGTTGTAAAAAAGTACGTTGTTGTATCGTGTAAATAGGAGAAAATCAATAATTTCGACAAATCGATTGACCAATCAGATTCAACAAAGATTACAAATGGAAGACGCGGGATAAAAAATTGTTTAAACATATGTCACTTGACTTGTTAATCAGCTCTTCAGTTAAAAAAGAGTTAATTTTGTGTATTTTAAGCCAACTAATACATAATTTGACCCGTAGATTCTGAAAATATTATTGTGAAGTTTGTATTTTAACATTTTTACCCACTTGAGGGTGTGATATTTCGTATTCAAAAATAAATAAATGTATAAATACGTTTATAATGCATTTGTAACAAAATTATGAGTAGATATGAAATATTATACATAGATTTCAATAACTAAGAAGCCGGGCGTGTATCTCTATCCATTTTTGTATAATTATTGTGTATTTTTATTAAATAACTTTTTAGTTTTTTATGAAAAAAATTTGTACAAAATATAATATAGACATATATTTCTATTTCTATATTTATAATTTCATCATTCAATACTGATAACTTTGAATAAACTTATTTTCACTTTCAATTTAGATTTAAGTTTACTTTTAAGTGTCATGTATACGTTTATAATTTCATAAGTAATTTCCTATGTTTAGAGAATCAGGTTTTATAGATATTAACATATGTAGGATTTTTTCAGGAAGGAAAAGTTCGGTTGTACTTTCACGATATAATTTTGACGGTGAAATTAAATAATTGTAATAAACTTTATTCTAAACACGAAGAACTTTGTTAAAATTACAAATAATATTGTCGTTATTTAAGGGCGAATTTTATAATTTCCAGTTAAATAAACAAAACAGAAATGAATTAAACAAAATAAACTGTCAAATGATAAATCTTTCATTGCTGTCAATAATCCGATTTGTTATTGTTTATATATCTGGAAGTCAAAATTGTAAAATTGACCTGAAAATATTAAAACAAATTTGGTTTAAACAAGAAATATTTATTTCAAATTCACAATATAAAATTACATGCCAAATTAACTGCTTTTCTCTATAGTAACAACAATACAAACACAACACTGAGCAACCGTGGTAACCAACAACGTTAACAGCGTTTCTTTCAAATATAAAAGTTGTGAATCTTCAGTGCTTCTGTGAATCGTTTTCTTCACCTACCAATACCGAATTCTTCCATCTTTCTTGTCCTTCCCATCTGTCACGAGTTTGTTAAGTAATACTTAGTAATCAGGCATACACAACGTAATAAATAATTTACTTAATAACCCAAATACCACGGGACAATAAAGGTGATGATATCGATAATGATGATAACAGATGATAATAGTGGAACTCCTGATCATTCCCAAACAAGAAAATCAGCCGCAACACGTTTTGAATTTACCTAAACTTACAAAGAATGATATTTATTTGTTATTTTTTAAATCAAATTGTAACATAACCTAAAAAATACTAGTATTGTTTTATTGTTTAATTTTGATAAGTAATATCTTTAGAAGTGAAGATGAATTCGGGTTTGGGGAATTCTCAAATATACAATACTAGTTCTGAGCAAAGTTTTCGCTTCCCCTTTTAGCTGTAATCTGTAATGAAATATAATTCCACCTCGGATCTAACATTTTATTAGTACATAACATTGTTACTTTTATTGTTGTAACAAATATAGTATGATAAATAAGTTATAATTACAACAAATACTTCTATTTTAATTCAATTGATACATAAAATCATATAACAATCAATATTTCAACAATTTATTAACGCAAAATAAATAAATTTAACACTTTTTACACTTAACAGCTGAGTAACAATCAAATGACGTTTGTTTAAACAATTTTTATCCCGCGGCTTCCATTTGTACATTTCTTTGAATCTGATTGGTCAATCGATTTGTCGAAATTATTGATTTTCTCCTATTTACACGATACAACAACGTACTTTGTTACAACAAAACATTAAAAAATAGTTCATAATTATCATCATAGATTACAGTAGTAGTCTCGTTTTGGATAAACAAATTTGAGAAAATCCATTTTCTGCCTAAACTAACAACTTTTTGACAAAATTTGTTAAATAGAAATTATTTATAATTAAAAATGAAGGCGAGTTTTGTTGAAGTTTTTTTTTATTTTTGCTTTTGTTTCAGAGATAATGAGTAGAACTAAAATTTGTTTATTATATGAAGGGAAAATTTTATACAATCAAATTTTCTAAATAAACTTTTATTATTTTTTAATTTTAATTATGTTTTAGATAATAATTTATTTTATTTATATTTTGTTTTTGAATAAATGATATATTTATGTGTGCATTTATATCTCTACAAATAAAAACTAAATAAGTAGAATTAATATATTATTAACTAAAATATATTATTTTGAGTAAATATTATTTGAAACTTTTTTCGATTTAATGCCTTAGTTTTGTGATATTAGTTTCTGAAAAAACCTATATAAATATTAACAAATGTCAGTGATTGTTTAGAATTTTATGCTATAGATGGCCATACTGATATTGTATTGGATTTATTGATAAATAAAACATTAATTCTTGGCTTAATTATTAAATTTTAAAGAAAGTTTATTTGAAGAATATTATTCAGAATTAAATGTTCCATTATACTACGTCAATATTTATTAATTATACCAAAATTTCTGTTAACATAAAATTTGGAAAATAAGGTGCTGGCTAAACTATACTTCGAAAAAAATAAAAAAATATTGCTATTAGCAGCGATGACTCATAAACATTACTTTTATAAGTATTATAAAGGAAAATTTTTTAAACTCGTTAATAAAATAAATAACGAAATTGACAAAAATCCATTTAATCATCTGTCTTGTGAAGATAAACTATTTGTCAAAGAATTTCCTAAAATGTTCTGTGATCTGGTAATTTATTTGTATATAAATAAAATAAATAAATATTTCACGGGCACTCATAGCTGGCGTGCAGAGTGCACCACAGGGGTCAATTTTGTGCCATTAAAATTCGAAGTAATTTCTGGCGTCGGTCGGGATCGAACCCGGGTCCCCGATCCGCGACCAGACACTCAGGCACACGGCCACGAGACATTTTTGTACATGAGAGGGGAAAATATGCACTTGCACATCCCTTGAAAAAATGTAATTTTCAATTATAAAGCATTTGACCTTGAATGAAAAAAAAGTTTTAGTGCACGAGCCTCCACTGATTTGCTTTATACCTTCTATTGTTTATATTGCATGCATTTTCTTTTACTTTCAACGTTCTATAATGTATACATCTTGTGTCTCTTCTATCTCCTCCTTAGCATCCAGTCAACGAAATCCGCCCCCGACGTGATCGTGACACACTGACGATCGCCCGGTGCCGAGTGGGAGCCGTACAAGCGGCGCCACCCTCGGCACTTTCTGCGTACAAGCTCGCGCGTTGTAGAGGCTCGCCATGGCCTGGTGAAGAACGCCCAGACGCAGACCTACGACGCCGACTTCGACGACGACTGCTCCAGCCAAGGCCCGGATACGTGATACTGCACTAGCATTACCTGGGGGATATGGATTAAAAGGATTGTGTAGTGGGGGGAAGTGGCTGCGGTGTGGTGGGTTCCTGGAGTTGTGGAGGTTTTGGTAAAGTTGGTGTAGTTTAAATTGGTGTAGATATTTTCTTTCATCTATTGGAAACGACAGAGACAATGATCTTTTATTTGATATTGCAGTTCTTTACATGAAATTTTTTTAACAGGTAACTGTAAAATAATACAAAAAATAAGATATGACTGGTTGCAGTTTTGATGGGCCGGATTCTAATCCCCAACTGATATCAAACAAAAAATAAATTTAAGTATACGGGAATGTATTTTCTCCAACACTATTTTGGAAATTCCACATTCCACAACTAAAAATTATATTGGAATTAATATTATTCCAACAAACCGTGTGGAATAACTCCGTACGCCGCACGGCTTTCGACGAATCACAATCTATTTAGCCGGATATTAGCGCGGTATATCAAATATCTTGGTTCGGTTGCTATGGTTATTTTCGACGGATACCTATTTTCGACTTTGAGGCTTTTATGAATTTTTATTTCTCTCTGTTGAATACCCTATGCTGTTTGCACGCGTACATGTACACATGTGCTCATGGACCACCCATTTTGCGGGTGCGATACGTTGATTTAAATTAAATTTCTATGATTATATCTACCAGAAGCGATCGTCCACGAACGTGTCTAAACCAGAAGATTTCTTGACGATTTGTACTTCTTAGTTGATCAGTGGATCAAGCCTTGATTAAGGAATGGTGAATTCGCAATTCGGCCGTTTGTTCCTTTATTTTAGAAGTGTTTAAGTTTCATAGGTGAGGTTTGAAATATTTATAATTTATTTATGAATATTTATTTTCCACATGTAAGTCCGTACTACATATTTTATAATTATTGTTTTAGAAAATATATACAATGGCAGATGGAAATCTTACCCTTCTGACAAGAATAGGCAGGGGCGGACTTTGGTCTAGGGTAAAGAGGCAATTGATTCGAATTATTTATATACATGTATTAAATATATTTAATGTTTTTACGTAGGGACCCACAATAAAGATTTTGCCTAGGGCCGAAAAGAGTTTAAATCTGCCCCTGACAATAGGCGGCAAAATATTTCAGCCTACCAGCGGCAAAATCGTAAAACCGCCACTAGTGATGATATATTTATTTAACATAAAATTGAAATGGCCAGATGTCATGTGTTGGTCACATCAGTTAACAAATCAATATTGTAACAAAACTGATTACTCATACATGCCTCAAACACCATGGCAAATTAAAACAGAGCAAATTGTCAAATCGGATTATGATACTACGTTGAGAAAATAATATAGGCTATGGTAAAACTATCTCTCTTGTCGCATCGAGTTTGTTGTCTTCTTCTAAAGACATGTAGTACTGGTGGATAGGATGTGTGTTGTTTGCCAGTTCCATAAGTCCCCATTCATACTTTTTGAGAACTTATTATAGAAAAAAATACAAAAGAATTGTGTAAGATTTTGTAGTACACACATATAGACATTAAATTTAAAAAGAATTCATTTTCAAATTTTTGAATTAAATTTTATGGCTGCGCAACTGATAAAGTCAGGCCTTACTGGTGAGCTGTAATGGTGATTGTGAATTAATTAAAATCATAAATAATAAACACTTCCATCCATGTCTGAACGAGATTCGAATCTTTGGATTGAAAAGCGACTACGTTACCTGTACTCTATTCTGATTGCCTTTTTCATATTAAAATCAATTTTCTTGATATTTAGCTTTTTACCAAAACCTCCGTAACTACAAAAAATAAAACAACATTTTGGTCATAGTCAAAATAAATAAATGTATATTTCTCATTTTACTGAAATTTACAAAAAAATCCTTACCTGTTTTTGTATATAAAATATATGTAATTATTCAACTATTTCAATGTGTAAATTTCAGTAAAAATTACATGTAAATATGTACTGTACTGTAGATTTATGTCTAATGAAAGGATTTCTATATTTTACAATACCTATAAATCGTTAATATTGGAGTATGCGATCATTTTTTTAATTCATCTAATTATTGAGTTACAATATTCCCTTAATTTTTATTAATTTTTTTAAATAATAACAGAATTCAAAAAAATAGTATAAATACTTCTGTGACGTACCTGTGAAGTAAAACAAGTTATTACAAATAAAATATGGGTTTATTTGTTATTTTTATGTTAAAATATGAACAACTGCTCTGTAAAGTAAGATTAGAAAATAAAGCAAATGTAGCAAATACTTTATTTATTAATAAAGAAAAATAATTTTGCTACTTTTGTTCATTTTTCTGTTTCAGTAACTTTTATTAATAAATAAACTGTTTGCTACATGTTTTTTTTTTATTTTCTTATTTTACTCTACAAATCAGTTATATATATTTGAACAAAAAAAAAACAAATAAACCCTTATTTCGTTTGTTTCAAGTTTGGTTTTTTTTTGCCACGGGTGTAGTATATTTCGCCTAAATTGGATGAAGGTCACATACCCTATTTTCAAAATTTTCTTCTTGAATCAAGGGACCCATCTAGCTTTTTTTCATTTCAAACAAATTTCAACAAAGTATTACGGACCAAAATCTACTAAAACATGAAAAATATTTTGCAGTTTGCAAATCGTAGACAAGAATTATCTTTATCTTAATATGATGATATCAACTTGTACCCTGTTTTAAACTAATGAGTGTAGAATTTTATGTGATTGGATCTCCCACGAATTTTTGGACCGTATCTATATCATATAAATGTAAGTTACTCATCAAAATTTCAGTGTATAATATCCATGTTTGAATCAAGGGATAAGATAAAACTATTGTATACATTTTTTATACCAACAGTACGTTTCATACCAGGTAACGTAAGAATAAGGACTTGACATTGTAAATAGTTAACATTTTAATGAAATTAATGTAAGATAAGAATGATAATAAAACAGTGGTATTCCGAAGCCGGTTGTATTCTTCTCTTCATTTGCATTCAGGTCTCTTGTCGACATTTATGAACTGTTCCAGGTCCTAAATTAATTAGACGACATGGCAACGCTGCGTGCGACAATGAAGGGGCGTGGTTGGAGATGTTGCAACACCGGTAAGGTAAGTCGTACACAGCGTCACGCAATTTCAGAAGTTACCGCATCCTTAATCTAGGATAAACTATAAATTCATTTAAGTAGGGCAATGCGTAGGAATATATCATTTGAAATAGCTCTACTTTTCGTTGGGTATTAATGTTATTCCATGCAATAGTCGTTTTACGAGCCCAGCATTAATGAAGTTCGTATCCCTTAAGAATACTTACATCGAAAGTGTAATAATTTCAGACATATTCGCGAATGAAACCAACTTTGGTGGCGCTAGGCTAGTTGTATTATGAATTATTATTGGGATATTTGAAAAATCGAGGTTTCGAATTATTGGGAGTGAGAGACACAAAATTTCCAATTATCATGTTTAAAAAACTAACATAATGTCCTGTAACGTTTATTTATACAGAGAAATATTAATAATTAAAATAAAATATATTTTTTCTATTTTGCATCTGTAACAAAGCTATTACAGCACCCAAAGCAGTTCGTTAATAGCTCGTTTGAGTGTTGTAACAGTACAATTTATTTTTATGAAGTTGGTAGCATAGCTGAAATGTAATGCAAAAAATATCAAATGTCAAACCTCACTGAATAAACGATACTAACAATTGTTAAGATTTTTATATATATTTAGGGCATAAATAGTTCAAAACACTATTAAGTGTTGATATTTAAAATATATAATTTATTTTTATTTATTTATGAACTCTGTCAGTAAATTAGTTCGAGCTTTTTGGCGTTGATGTCATAGCCAAAGTTACGCAGGTTGTGTAGTAGTTAAAAGCAAAATGGCGGCGGAGGAGAAATGTCAACAAGAATTAAGTGTTTATTTATAAGAAAATAGTGTTTTAAATATAAGATGTGTATAATTATATAGTTTTACACTTTCCACATCCTTTTCAGTTGATTTTATACAATAAAATGTAAGTAACTTGTAAAAATTTTATATTTGGTTATGAATATGAAACCTGACTTTTTTCATTGTTTGTTTGTGGAATTATAAAATGTATTTTCCGTAATTTCACGTATTTCAGGTGGAGTACACAAAAAATCGTCTGTATTCATTTTTAATTTGATATGAATTTGATTGTAAACAACACGAGACAATTTTAAATTCAAACAATAGAATTTTCAAATGTCACATTATTACCAACTAACACAAAATTCCCTAAATTTTGAATTTACGATTTTTTATTTAAAAAGATCATAAAAAGCGCAAAATAGAAAAAATAGTATAAAGAACTCATGTCATAATTGTCGATAAATGACAATTATGACATTCGTTCTTTAATATACTATTATTAACTTTTATACATTTAGGGATAAAGTAATATAAGTTATATAATAATCTATTCTAATAAATCTCACAGCCCAAATAATGTCATGGAAACCAATTGAAAATTAAACTGTTTGTAACTGACAGATAAATGTCAGTGTCAAAAATCCAGATACATTACTGAAGATATTTTCTTGGTAGTACATAGGTACATTATATTATTTCTTATTGTATTAATAGTTAAATATTTAAAATTATAATTGTAATGATAGCTAGTAATTATGTACATATATGTCAAATATGATAATTTTTACCTCTCGCTAAGAGAGGTATTGGATTCATGCTAAAAATCGCATATCCAGATTTTATTGAATAAGCACGTTTTAAGGTCCCTACAATCCGATTTTAACATTTTTACGATGATGTCTGTGTGTGTGTGTGTGTGGATGTATGTGTGTATGTGTGTATGTATGTAGGATGTTGGAAGGACGATTACTCAAAAACTATAAGACTTTAAATTTGTTTAACTACGTATTTCCCAATCGGACATTCATGGGAAGATCTGAAAAGGTTTTGGTAACAATTGAGCAACCGGAAGTAGAAGATTCTTGAAAAAAAATCTTCTAAATAATATTTTTTGAAATTTTTTCTTGATAATATTAAAGAAAAATAAATTTTCTTTCTGATACATTTAAATATTTTATAATATATCCTATAGATTTAGAGATAAAAGAAATATAATATGTAAAATAATCTGTTATAATAAATTTTACAGCCGAAAGAATGGCCATGGAAAATAGTTGAAAATTTAATTTTTTTGTAACTGACAGATAAATGTCAGTGTCAGAAATCCGAAGACATTACTGAAGACTTTTTCTGGGAAGTACATACATTATATTATTTCTTAATGTATTAATAGAATTGGAAACATTTCGAAAAATTAGAAGAGGACAAAATTTCTTCATCAAAAATGAATTTAAAATTAAACAATCTAAATATATATGGAATAGATATATGCGTAAGTAGAATTTTTGGTGTAGAGTATACAAGAAATGTTAAATACAATAGGGAGCGAGCAGTCATATGATTTTGTTGGCCTTGACAAGCAGATATGGGGGCCCATGTCAGAATGATAGCTAGTAATTATGTATATAGATGTCAAATATCATAATTTCTCATTCTAAATTTAGTGATTTTCCAATTCCATGTGGAGCAGAATTAAATGTTAAATATCTAAGGCATACAAGTAAATTTTAAACTCCTGGTGATAAATTGACGTAAATTTAGAAAATCTTAAAAATTTTAATGAAAAATTCTAACATTTGACATCTATGTACATAATTACTAATTATCATTGTGAAACGGGCCCACACATCTGCTTGTGAAGCCCAAAAATGTAACATTACTGTTCGCGCCCTATACTTATGTAACCAAAAAAAGGAAGTGGCGAGAGGTATTGTGCTGGCCACAACAGATTTTTTATTCTAAATTTAGTGATTTTCCAATTCCATGTGGTTTATTTTCCTAGACAAGTAAATTGCACACTCCTGGTGACAAATTAACTACGTGAAATTAGAAAATCTTGAAATTTGACAAATCAGGCACGCGGCAACGAAACCTCATAGGTATGTATTTAAATTAATATAAATTAAATGGCGGGAGGTATTGTGTTGGTTATATCAAATTTTTATTTTACATTTTACTGATAAAAGTAAATTTTTGAGCCACTGTATATAATTTTCCGTATACCCTATAAATGTAAGATTTATTATTTATTTATAATTCATAAAAAATAATTAATCATAATTAATATACTTTTTCCTATAACAGGGGTCGTATTTAATATTATATTTTTATTTTAAATAATGTCTATGCAAATAATTTTCAATCATAGTAACATTTGTTTTTAACTATTGTATTTTAGTTAGTTTTATTTATACATATATAGTTCTGGTATTAGCAGACAGCTGGCATTCAAGATTTTTCGTGTTTAGTGACAGACGCTTGTAAAAATCTGATGTTAAATGTGTTTCATTTTCATATCAATTGTATCAAGTGTTGTTCTTTGTAGTGTAAATAAGTGTATAAACTAAGTTTCTGATTTCCAGTTTAACGATAACATAATGTAAGTAAATTTCATGCTTTGTTCATTAAATTGTGCTCGTAAAATTATGTATATATGTACCGTTTTACACCAGTAAACACTTTAAACTCTGTTAACTTTACTTTGCGGTTATAAAACATAATTTTCATGTGCCAATGATTATAAATGCATGGTCAGCAATTTGATAAAATTTATTTTATCGCTATGTATTTAGGTTTAACTGCATCAGCAAACCAGCAACATTGTAGACATACTCATTTCATATTTTCATATAATCATATTTCAAAATTTATTGCTTTGACAAAATGCACAATTTATCATTAATTTCATCTAATAAAATAATGAAAACAAATGTGTATTATATATCTCGTTAATACGCTATTTGGGCCATTTGTAATAGGTTTAAATTCTACGTGAATTTATTGATGTTTAAATCATTGAAGAATCAACGTGGTGTAAAATCTTTTAATACTTGGAGGCTAGTAAAATCCCTCATAAATTTCAAATATCGTCTAAGAATCTGATGACAATCTGGCCCTCATTATTTTAAATTAAACTTTTTACGAGGCCCTTTGCTTTCACAGGTTTTATTATTACTTTAAATTTTGATGAATATTGTACCCTCGACTCTACCACTTATAAAAATAATGACGATACAAAATATAAATAAGAACTCAGTCTTCTGCTTAAATAAATACAAAAATCGCACAGTTTTATTATTTATAAGAAAATCAGGCGGACAGTAGGCTGTAAAAAATTTACACTATTATTTTAAACAATTATTTATACAAAGAGTTTATTTTATCAGTAAACATAGAGTAGTTTCATTACCTTAGTTACAAAATGGCAACAATGTATTGAAGCATTTGTTTTATGAGTAAACATAGGGAATACTTGTCAGACTCGTCAAACCGTCTCATTCTAAAATGATTTTTACCTTCCGTCACCTTTAGGTAAGGAAGGTATTGTCTTTGGTCAAAAAATTCAATGATGAGTTTTTAGTGAGTAAGCATGTTTTAGGGTCGCTATAATACGATTTTACCATTTTTACGATGATGTCTGTATGTATGTATGTGTGTGTCCGTGTGTCTGTATGTGTGTGACAAAAGTTTCGTATCGCATAACTTCAATACCACGATTCCAAAAATTATATTTTTTTCGTATTCCTCAAGTTTACATCCAGAAGAACAAGTGATTAGATTTTGGTTATAATTGGTGAACCGGAAGTAGCCTCATTTGAAGATTTAACAGTTAAATATGATTTATTGACATTTAACGTTATTATAAATTAAAGAATATATTATTCTCTATACGATTTGATTGCATTTTATACTTCATATTCAATAGATATAGAGTTAAAGAATTATAAAGATATTAATTTTCATAAATTGGCCAACTATATGCTAATCATGAAAATTGCTAATATATTAAGATAATTCAAATTGACAGATGTCAGTATAAATAAAAAATAAATGAATGTGGCAGAGATGAGGACGTTGAAGTAGATGTTGGGCAAAACACGAAAAGATCCAGTAAGAAAATAACTCTAGTGTTACAAGTTTCTAGAAAGATACAAGAGAGACGATTACATTGGTTTGAACATGTCGTGAGGAGAGATGAAGAATATATTGGAAGAAGAATGAATAGCTTAGTAGTAGTAGGTAAAACAAACAAAAGGAAATCAAAGATAAGATGGAAGGACTGTATTGCGGCAGACTTGAGAGAAAGGAACTGAATGAGAACGACACGCAAAACAGAAATGAGTGGAAGAAGAAAATAAAAAATAGCGACCCCTAACGAATGGTAAAAGCTAAAGAAGAAGATGTCAGTGTCAATTGCAATTTGTATAGTTTATGAAATAATTTTATTGGAAATTTAGAATATTTTGCACGAAAATTTGTGTATGTAATTTATACATGACATACGATTGACGGAAGGCATTGTACTGGCCACATCAGATTTTTATATAGGTACCTGTGTAAATAATTATCAACACTAATTTAAGACTAAGAATATTATTAAATATTTAAACACTAAGATTATTTATTTAAACAATATTTATATCACTACATTTATTGATGTTCACAACTCGTAGACTGTTTATTTATATTTTCTACTGTTCATTGCTGGTTGCTTCTATATATCAGACTGTATTCGCTTGCTTTGGCGACGGGTTTATATAGCGCGATGTCCTTCTCGAACTTTCCGACGCCACAATGACATTGAATACAAGGGATTCAGGCCACCGGTGTAATTAACACGTCTATACATATGGGTTTTCCGCCGACGGTGATTATGTCATCGCTCGGGAATATTTTTATCAGTGGCGGCTCTCGTATACTCTTAAGTCAGGGGCGCACGTTACAATAATATAACGCAGAAAGAAAGAAATTAGTATTTGTACAAATGAAATTTGTTTACCGATGTCCAATTTGTATTGAAAATTCCTTTTAACCTCAAATTGTATTGAAAAGTACTTTATCCTAGAACACAATCGTTGATCATATGTTCAAAAACCTCAAAATGAATCACCCAAATACCTAGCCATTGTTATGCATTTAATTATTTACAACAAATCTAATATATGCTACCACACGATTCCATTCATCGCCGTCCTTTCAACGGCCGATTTCACGAACAAGTGAAAACGCCGGCGAAAACAAACACGTAATTAATATCCAGCAGGCTGTGCATGGAACATGGAACCAACGCAACGATGCGCAGTTGTTTGCAAAGATGCGGGAGACAATGGCACATCGAACAACATATGAATAGTTAGATCTAACCAAATTTGCGTTTTCTGTGCAAGCTAATAAGTCAGCATGATTCTGGATGAGATATGTTATTGTTAATAATAGACGAACATACATTTAGTGTGATGTTGTTTGTAATTAAATTGATACTAGATTGTATAGAGATCAAATAAAAGCATTCAATAGATAACCCAAAGGTTTGTTACATTACAAAGCTGTAATATGTTGTAATTTACAGTAAAACATGAATGCAGTTATTATATGATTATTGATAAACTGGTCAGATAATCAGAAAATAAAAGTTGATTAAAATAATATTTAAAAAAAATCTGACCTTCCGTCAATCCTGTGTATTATGTATAAATTCCATACATAAATTTTTCATAAACAAACCATGCAAATTGCACTTGACACTAACATCTTCTACTCCTTTAGCTGTCCCCATGCGTTAGGGATCGCTATTTTTTATTTTGTTCTTCACTCATTTCTGTTTTATGTGTCGTTCTCATTCAGTTCCTTTTCTCTGAAGTCTTCCGCAATACAGTCCTTCCATCTTATCTTTGGTCTTCCTCTGTTTCTTCAACCTTCTATTACTAAGCTATTCATTCTTCATCCAATATATACTTCATTTCTCCTCATGACATTTTCAACCCAATGTAATCATGTCGCTTGTATCTTTCTAGAAACTTGTAACACTAGAGTTATTTCCTTACCTATCTTCCCCAACATCTACTTCAACATCCTCATCTCTGCCACATTAATTTTCTTTTATTGATACTAACATCTGTCAATTTGAATTATATGAATATATTAGTAGTTTCCATGTTTAGCGTAGCTGGCTGATTTATAAAATTTAATATCTTTATAATTCTTTAACTCATCCATTGAATATGAAGTATAAAATGCAATCAAATCGTATAGAGAATAATATATTCTTTAAGTTATAATAACGTTAAATGTCAATAAGTCATAACTGTTAAATCTTCAAATAAGGCTACTTGAGGTTCACCAATTATAACCAAAATCTAATCAGTTGTTCTTCTGGATGTAAACTTGAGGAATACGGAAAAAATATATTTTTTGGAATCGTAGAAGTTATGCGATCCGGAACTTTCGTCACACACATACACACACAGCATACACACATATATACATACAGACATCATCTTAAAAATGGTAAAATCGTATTATAGGGACCCTAAAACATGCTTATTCACTAAAAATCTTTTGACCAGGCAATACCTTCCTTACCTAAAAGTGACGGCTTTATTAAATTTTGATTTTTATGCTTTAATTTTATAAAAAATAAAGAATATTATGAATTTATCATAATATATTACTTAAAGTAGGTATCTATGTAAAATATATTGTCCTAAATATATATAATGGGAATGAAACGGATGAATTATTTTAACCTAACAAAACTATATAAATAATTAGTATCCTTCCTTAGCGAGTACCCATTTCAAATAATAATTATCACATTTATCACAGATCCGAGGTTTACAAATTGATAAATTACGGATGTTATTCGGTTACCAAACATCAAATTACATCGGTAAACCACAGATGTTAATGAAGGGTTAGGACCCAAGGGAGACTTTGGTCATTTTCACGGTTCAAATAATAAATTTGTATTCATAGTATGTACCACTCAAAACGTCCCTATTTTTCCCGACAATAAATTCAAAAACCGATTAACGCCCGCATTTACAAATTATCACTTCGTTTCCATTCTCTTTTGCTTTTTACGTTGGCAAACCTGCGGATTTTGTTGTAATAAGAATGCATGGCACACCGCGATCAGTTCGCTGATGATCCAATTAAATAAAAAGATAAAAATTGATGATCGCTTTGCGGGCCTGCGCATGTAGATTAGATGGAAAGGCGATGGTGGCGACACTGTCGTAAACCTCGAGAACAAACAGGAAATTGCGTGTTACTATACCACCAGTTCCTTTTTTTTCATGACCCACTTGATCCGCCACATAAGCGTCTTCTGAATATTTTCAGTATTTCTTATTCGGATTTCAGTAGAGAGTGCTGGATTTTTTTATGTATTTACCAGCATGGGGAATTTGATAGTTAATGTTTACATAAAAGAATAAAATTGCCAATAAAGTGGATGTAGGCGTGAAATATGTCATTTTCAGTAATGAAGTTTCCATGAAATATTATTTATTTTGAATTTTGAAACGTGCTGAACACTTTGAAATCGAAATTTTTTAAATTTACTTCAGACAGGAACAAATTTATTTATAAAATGGGTTGATTTTCTTTTTCCTAGTTTTACCTCTCGCTAAGAGGTATTGGATTCATGCTAAAAATCGCATATCCGTATTTTATTGAATAAGCACGATTTAAGGCCTCTTTACGATGATGTCTGTGTGTGTGTATGTGTATACAACTAAAGACCTGTGATGCACTTTCCACAGCAGCAGTGAATGCCCGTTAAGTGACGCCTGGCAAGCGCCCACACGGTACAGATTGGCACACCCAGCAATGGGTAATATGCCGTGATTATATATGTATATATATTTATTATTATATATGTAATATAAAATAGAAATGGCGAGAGGTCATGTTTTGGCCACCTCAAATTTTTTGCCTCCCGCTACTCTTGGTAAGGGAGGTATAGGGATCGTGCTAAAAATCGCATATTGAGATTTTAGTAAATGACCATGTTTTAAGATCCCTAGAATCCATTTTTAACATTTTCACGATAATGCCTCTGTGTATGTGTGTATGTATGTAGGTGTGTATGTGTGTGTGTGTTTGTATGTGTGTGTGTGTGGGTGTGTGTGTGTGTGTGTGTGTGTGTGTGTGTGTGTGTGTGTGTGTGTGTGTGTGTGTGTGTGTGTGTGTGTGTGTGTGTGGATCCTCTTTACGCTCTAAATTAAATACTATCGTTCAAAAATTTTTGAAATCTTGTATCCCTTATTCTAATATGGAAAGAACCCATTAAATTTTGGTGTCAATCGGCTAACCGGAAATGGCAATTTTACCTGAAGCTCAAAATAGTTTTTCTTCAAAAGTACCTTTAAATATTATTTTTTCGCATGTGTTATTATAAAAATTAAAGATTATTCCATTTTCTATAGATTTTATAGATAAAATTTATGTCTCGGAACTTATGCTTTAAAAAGAAATCCATGGTTACACAGTTCAGCTCAAATATCAAAAAATAATCATTTCAAATTAATAACATTAATGTTGTAATTGTACAATAGAACAATAGTTATATGGAAAGGAACTTAAGATACATAATTTCTAGCATTAGTAAATATGCCGGTATGTATTTAAATAAATAAATATATTATCACGGCATATTACCCATTGCTGGGTGTGCTAATCTGCTTTGTACACAGATTTCGGCAATGATGATATATTTGTATCGTGCGGGCGTTTACTAAGCGTCACCTCACGGGCACTCATTGCTGGCGTGAAGAGTGCACCACAGGGGTCAATTTTGTGCCATTTAAAATTCGAAATATTTAGCGTTGATCGGGATAGAATTCGTGCATCAGGCACGCGGCAACGAGACCCCATAGGTGTATATTTAAATTAATAAAAATGAAATGGCGGGAGGTATTGTGTTGGTCACATCAGATATTTTAATGTTGGACCTTTTATAGAGTGTGCAACGAAACGCGGAACATAGCAGTTTAAGATAGGATTTTAGAGCAAAATTACAAGAATGTGTTTCTAATTCTTGTATTAAATTAATCTTCCATTTTCTGCCGTGTAGTTGTAACAGCACTATTCGCAATAATGGCGAATGTTAGGTGTAAATGTAATAGTGACCAAGTGTGCAAAGTTGAAAGTTGGTCGAATAACAAATGAACGCCGAGTTGGCTGGGATCGTGGTACGGAGTAACCAAAGTAGTTTGAATGCATTATAAACAGGGAACAGGGACAGGTATCCAATACAGCCCAGTTTCACTGCATTAATGCACGAGTTTAGAATTGCTAATTATGTGAATATGAACTTACCAACTCATCTCTGTATAAATTATTTTTACACATGAACTTAAAATTAGTCGTGAAATTATACAAAATGAAATTGTAACAGATAATCTGATATTTAAATAGCGTCATATCAAATTTTACTGAAATATTGAATTCGTTACATGACAATAATCTTCCTATAAAAACATGGGATTTATTATATGAAACAGTAACTCTTTCAAAAATATATGTACATTGAAAAGTCTATATTATACATTTGTTAGGTCTAAACTGGAATACTGTATGCTGGTTTGGAATCCAATCTATTCTAATTATATTTCTGATCTAGAATCTATACAAAGATTTTTTTTAAATATTTCAGATCTTGCAGACAATATCTCAGTTACAACTATGACTATTATGACTTATTGTGCGAGATGAATTTTCTGAGTTTAGTCTCTCGTCGAAAACTACAAAGTTGTCTGCACCTACAGGAACTACTAAATGGTCTAATAGACGATCCTATTTCTCTTGGTTTAATACCAATAAAGGTTTAGCGTGACTGTATGTTGTTAGGAGACCAATTGTGATTTGGACGCCGCTCGGGTTAAGGTAAAAATTGAAAATTATTTCGAATTTTTATATTTAATTCTTACAAATAAATTAGGTTTACATTTAATAACCCTCCTATTTTTTTATTGCTAAATAAACATTAACACATCTTGTGAACACTATAATATTAAATATTTTAAAACTCTGGATATTGAGTTTGGAGAATATTTTATAGATTTTATGCGTCAAATGCTTAATAAGTATTGATGTCAAAATAATAAGAAAAAATATTTAAATCTTATAAACTGTCTTATACTGAATGAAGATTTATAAACTTTTCGTTATGGTTCATATTATCTTTATGAGTTTTAGAATATGGTCTGTAAATTGAATTTGAAATTACTTCTTTTATAGGTTTATTAAAGTCTACTGCAAACGTTCATGAAGTATTATTTCCTTTATAAAACCGAAACAGAAAATAAATACCTCAATAAATATGCTATAAAGTTATCTGTTTGATGTTTACTAGCTGTATACGTTTCTCCAGATTTCACAAGTCGTAGTTTCAATTTTATGCTTTACCAATTCTCAAATAAATATCATACATATAGTAGAATTCGTTTAGATGAATTCATATATTTTATTGTATAAATTATGTATAAATTCCATACATAAATTTTCTTCCAAAAGTTTCTAAATTTCCAGTAAAAATATTTCATAAAAAAACTATGCAAATTGCACTTGACACTGACATCTTCTTCTTCTTCTTTAGCTTCTCCCATTCGTTAGGGGTCGCTATTTTTTATTTTCTTCTTCCACTCATTTCTATTTTGCGTGGCGTTCTCATTCAGTTCCTTTTCTCTCAAATCTTCCGGAATATAGTCCTTCTATTTTATCTTTAGTCTTCCTCTGTTTCTTCAACCTTCTATTACTAAGCTATTCATTTTTCTTCCAATATGGTTTTCATTTCTCCTCATGACATGTTCAAACCAATGTAATCGTCCCTCTTGTATCTTTCTGGAAACTTGTAACACTAGAGTTACTGAAGACTTTTTCTGGGAAGTACATCATACATTATATTATTTCTTATTGTATTAATAGTTAAATATTTAAAATAATAGGTACATATACCTTTCAAAAATACTGTCAAACCCGACAGTGAATTGGAAACATTTCGAAAAATTAGAAGAGTAGGACAAAATTTATATAAAGAATAGATATAAGTAGAATTTTTGTTGGCCTTGACAAGCAGATATGAGGGCCCGTGTCAGAATGATAGCAAAAATTAGTTATTTTCCAATTCTTTGTGGTTTATTTTCCTCGACAAGTAAATTTCACACTCCTGGTGACAAATTAACTACGTGAATTTAGAAAATCTTGAAAGTTTGCTTGAATTTTTTTTCTCAATTTGTTATTATAAAAATTAAAGATTATTCCATTTTCTACAAGTTTGCTTTAATACTTTTTCTATATATTGTATGAATAAATTTATAAATTAATATAAAAATTATAAACATAGGTAAATGGCGGGAGGTACTGTGTTGGTCACATCAGATTTTTTAGTTTTATTTCTGTTTATTTATTTAAATACCGACGTCTAGATCTTAGTCGTGCATGGCTTCCTATATTAAATTTGTTGTAATTGTCACCTTGGTTACTTGTTGCTAATATTTTTGTCATTATTTATTTATTTATATACTCGTTGATTTGTTGTTCATTTCTTGAAGAAAGCAGTAGTTAATACTGCCGAAACGTCGGTATTTAAATAAATAAACAGAAATAAAACTAAAAACGGTTGTATCACTTTAATTGAAATTTGAGTTCTGAAAGATTTTTTAATAATTTAAAATATATGAATTTTTCTTATTAAATTAATTCTACTGTATATATAGAATTTATTTGAGAATTGGTAAAGCATATACATCATACATGTTTTACGAAACTCATATAAAGTTGAAAGCTTACCCCCCCCCCTTGCCTATATGCAACCGCCACCTCTGTCACGTTCATAAAATCTAACGGCGATTGTAAAAATATACGAGCGCGTGACGTCGATATTGCGGTTTGTAAAATTTCCCGGGTCAACTCATTTTACAACCAGACCAGAGGAAGGGCGCATCGCATCCCATTCGGTTCGAAAGCGAGGAGTATGCACAACCCATGCGTGAAATCATATCTGCGATTGAGTTACATGATAGGGTGTGCGGGTGTTGGTTTCCGTATCAGTAGCGGTTTGTGGCAGTGAATTTGAGGGTAAACAACATTCAGAAGTGTATCACTCACAACAGGGTAAAAAATCTGTTGTGGCCAGCACAATACCTCTCGCCACTTCCTTTTTTTGGTTACATAAGTATAGGGCGCGAACAGTAATGTTACATTTTTGGGCTTCACAAGCAGATGTGTGGGCCCGTTTCACAATGATAATTAGTAATTATATACATAGATGTCAAATGTTAGAATTTTTCATTAAAATTTTTAAGATTTTCTAAATTTACGTCAATTTATCACCAGGAGTTTAAAATTTACTTGTATGCCTTAGATATTTAACATTTAATTCTGCTCCACATGGAATTGGAAAATCACTAAATTTAGAATGAGAAATTTATACATAATTACTAGCTATCATTCTGACATGGGCCTCCATATCTGCTTGTCAAGGCCAACAAAATCATATGACTGCTCGCTCCCTATTGTATTTAACATTTCTTGTATACTCTACACCAAAAATTCTACTTACGCATATATCTATTCCATATATATTTAGATTGTTTAATTTTAAATTCATTTTTGATGAAGAAATTTTGTCCTCTTCTAATTTTTCGAAATGTTTCCAATTCTATTAATACATTAAGAAATAATATAATGTATGTACTTCCCAGAAAAACTCTTCAGTAATGTCTTCGGATTTCTGACACTGACATTTATCTGTCCAAAAAAATTAAATTTTCAACTATTTTCCATGGCCATTCTTTCGGCTGTAAAATTTATTATAACAGATTATTTTACATATTATATTTCTTTTATCTCTAAATCTATAGAATATATTATAAAATATTTAAATGTATCAGAAAGAAAATTTATTTTTCTTTAATATTATCAAGAAAAAATTTCAAAAAATATTATTTAGAAGATTTTTTCAAGAATCTTCTACTTCCGGTTGTTCAATTGTTACCAAAACCTTTTCAGATCTTCCCATGAATGTCCGATTGGGAAATACGTAGTTAAACAAATTTAAAGTCTTATAGTTTTTGAGTAATCGTCCTTCCAACATCCTACATACATACACACACACACACACACATCCACACACACACACACACACACACACACACACACACACAGACATCATCGTAAAAATGTTAAAATCGGATTGTAGGGACCTTAAAACGTGCTTATTCAATAAAATCTGGATATGCGATTTTTAGCATGAATCCAATACCTCTCTTAGCGAGAGGTAAAAATGCGTGTCGTCCAACAATGCAGAGTTGTCTATTGCTGGTATCATTCAGAGTGTACATGTGGCGATTGAACTGCGAGAGTTAGTTTTATTATACTTTGTATAGATTTTTCTAATGATTGAACATTGTATTTCAGGTTTTTTGCACTAATTTTGATTCTTTCAAATATAATAGTTATACGTTTTTCTAGAACTCAACTGATATTTTATTGTTGAAAGAAGAAGTTGACAGCAATATATCGTATTTACTGCTTATAGATAACACTGTTTGTACCTCTATTCGAAACAGCATAGAACAAATTCATTTCCAGTCTCTCGTAGTTAATTCCGCGATCTGTCAGTAGAGGCTGTCGGTCCAACTGACACCTCGCCTGCACCTCGTCCAGCGGGTATTAATGTTGTTTACCGGATACAATAACCCGACACGAATTAATACCACGTTAGTTTCATATTGACGGTTTAACTAATGTTCTTCATTTCATATCTGCACTGCTAGGATTACGCCATATATCCTCAACTACACTCAATAATTGTACCGCTATGAATAATTGTCCCAGTTATTAGAAAATGAACATTGTTGCATGCAGTGTAACTACAAACTAAGAGTTAAAAACTATCTTTTAATAAAAATGTTTTGCAATTCATAATTGAATTCAATGCAACTAAAAAACATGATATACATGAAAAATTTGTACAAAATATTTTATATTAAAATAATGACAATAAAAAAATCTAACTTTCAATTTTCGCTTGTTAGCTAGTTAATAATTTTTTATGTTGTCGAAAATAATGTTGTTTTTTATAGACCTAATTTATGGAATAAATTAGCACCTTAAGTTTTTCTTTAGATCTTTTTCCCAATAGATTTTGTCATTTCTTTAATTGCTTCAATAGCCACCTGTATATTATTTATAAATTCCATACATAAATTTTCTTGCAAATGATTTTAAATTTCCAGCAAATTCACTAACATCTTCTTCTTTAGCTTTTCCCATTAGGTTTCGCATTTTTTTATATTCTTCTTCCATTCATTTCTGTTTTGCGTGTCGTTCTCATTCAGTTCCTTTTCTCTGAAGTCTTCCGCAATACAGTCCTTCCATCTTATCTTTGGTCTTCCTCTGTTTCTTCAAACTCCTATTACTAAGCTATTCATTCTTCTTCAAATATATTCTTCATTTCTCCTCATGACATATTCAAACCAATGTAATCGTATCTCTTGTATCTGTCTAGAGATATTTTCTTACCGTATCTTTCCGTGTCTTCCCCAATATCTACTTCAACATCCTCATCTCTGCCACATTAATTTACTTTTTATTGTTACTGACTTCTGTCATTCTGAATATATTAACAATTTTCATGGTAAGCATAGCTGGCTGATTTATAAAATTTAATATCTTTATAATTCTTTAACTCTATATCCATTGAATATGAAATATAAAATGCAATCAAATCGTATATAAAATAATATATTCTTTAAGTTATTATAACTTTAAATGTCAATAAATCATATTTAAGTCTTAAATCTTCAAATGAGGCTACTTCCGGTTCACCAATTATAACCAAAATCTTATCACTTGTTCTTCTGGATGTAAACTTGAGAAACACGAAAAAAATATAATTTTTGGAATCGTGGTATTCAAGTTATGCGATCCGAAACTTTCGTCACATACACACACACACATACTTATTCACTAAAAACTCATCATTGAATTTTTGACCAAAGACAATACCTTCTTTACTTAAAGGTGACGGAAGGTAAAAATGTAGCTTCATTCCCATTTAGGGCCAATTATAATTTTAGCTCAGATTGAAAATACAACTCAATCCGAGCCTGGGTTAAATTTAATGTACTTATTTATTTTACAGCCTGTATGTCAACTTTTCGATACCACATTGTTCTTATAACCGACAGTTAACTTAACAGACAGTTTAACCGGTGGTGATAACACCAGGCTTAATATTATTGGATAATTCAAGGACCGGTTTATTTCTTAATCCTCATATAATCTTCTTAATAAATTGCCTGCTGTACGAATGACGACAAATCATCTACTATGTCTTCACTCTCCCTAATATTTTTTGCCACAGCATTGGCTTTCATTGTCTTTGCCATGTCGAAATCTTAAGCTAGATACGACTTCGTGTTTCTTTAGCTGATTAAACATGGAGATGAAAGTAGTTAGGAGGCTTTGGCCAAAGGCGATGTGATAATTACAAAATTAGTGCTAAGACAGCGGGCATTCCCTTGTGTAACCAGCACTTACAGTATATGGAAATTGCGTTATCAACTTCCAACACATTCCTACATGTTATTTTAGGTTAGGTACTTTCCACTTTATTTAAATTAAGGTCTCATTTAGGACGAGACCCTGCTTGATTTTAAATAAGTTTCAGAGTTCGGAACGATATTAGTGAGACATTTCCGCAACGAGAGGTTTATTAATAAAATTTTGTATATGTTTACGCGAATAAAATGGTGTACAGGAAATTAACAAATGCTATATAAAAAATTAATAAATGACAAAAATGAATGTTATCTATATGAAATAATCAAATTTACTATATGTATATTTTGTACTACAAAATTAAAAGATTTTTGCAATATAAATAATGGATTTTTACCTTTCGCTAAGAGAGGTATTGGATTCATGCTAAAAATCGCATATCCAGATTTCAATGATTAAGCAAGTTTTACTTTTAAGGTCCCTGCAATCCGATTTTAATATTTTTACAGTGTTGTCTGTGTGTGTGTGTGTGTGTGTGTGTGTGTGTGTGTGTGTGTGTGTGTGTGTGTGTGTGTGTGAGAGAGAGAGAGAGGATGTGAGCTGAAAAAGTTCTGGTAATAATTGGACAACCGGAAGTAGCAGATTTAAAAAAAAATCTTCTAAATATTATTTTTGAAAATTTGCTTTGTATTAAAGAAAAGTGAATTCTCTATCTGATACGTATAAATATTTTATTATATCTTTTATAGATTTAGAGATAAAGAAATATAAGTTATGTAATAAATTTCACAGCCCAAATAATGTCATGGAAACCAATTGAAAAATTAAAATGATACATGTCAGTGTCAAAAATCCAGAGAAGTATATACATTATATTATTTCTTATTGTATTAATAGTTAAATATTTAAAATTATAGGTATATTACATATACCTTTCAAAAATATCGTCAATCCAAACAATGAATTGGAAACATTTCGAAAAATTAGAAGAGGAGAACAAAATTTCTTCATAGAATGAATTTAAAATTTAAAAAATCTAAATATAAAGAATAGATGCATGTAGAATTTTTGGTGTAGAGTGTTGCTATACAAGAAATGTTAAATACAATAGGGCGCGAGCAGGCATGTAATTTTGTTGGCCATGGCACGCAGATATGGGGACCCGTGTCAGGATGATAGTAATTATAAACTTAGATGTCAAATATAATAATTTTTCATTCTAAATTTAGTGATTTTTCAATTCCATGTGGTTTATTTTCCTCGACAAGTAAATTCCACACTCCTGGTGACAAATTAACATTTAGAAAATCTTGAAAATTATAATGAAAAATTCTGACATTCTGACACGGGCTCCCATATCTGCTTGTCAAGGCCAACAATGTCGCATGACTGCTCACGCCCTATACTTATGTAACCAAAAATGGAAGTGGCGAGAGGTATTGTGCTGGCCACAACAGATTTATTGTACAAAATATTACAAGCTTTAATTTTGTATTCGTAGAAAAAAATTATGTGACTACTGTTTTTGAGAAAATGTTCAAAAATCCAAAAAAATACTTACGTATACGTACGCGTTAAATTCATTCGATTATTGAAACTTTTCAAGCACGTGCAATTTTAAATTTTAATGAAATTGCAGACTAAAATTATTAGTCACCATATAATTGTATCTACGGATTTACCAAGATATATATCCAATTTTTATTGATATTTCTCGATGTGAAATAGCTGAAAAACAGCGAATTTGCTCTTCAGCGCTTTTTGAAAGTTTTGAGTACGATCGAGCAGTAATTCAAGCATATCTTAATGTGAATGTGGGTCTGATAGCGTGGGATGAAGACTCCTAACATTCCGAACGTCAACTTGTCATAATTTCGGATGATTGGTCGCCTGACTGACAGAATTATCATCGTAGTAGTTGGGGAAATACAGATGTCCTTTATTACTCAAGTAGAATGACATTTCTACTGCTAGTTACAGGACTTTATCCTTGATGGAATTACACAATTTCCCAAAGTTATATGATAAACAAGATAAAGTGAAGATACATCATAAATTATTCTCCCAAAACACCTTTTAATCATATTTCTAGAAATGTTGCTCACTTTGTATACAATCCTTCGCTTGATGTAATCTGAACAAAAGAATGTGGAACAAGAAAAGTGTAAACTACCAATTATTTTATTTCAATTAAAAATTTAATCTGTATTTAATTTTTTTACCTTCTGTCACCTTTAGGTAAGGAAGGTATTGTCTTTGGTCAAAAAATTCAATGATGAGTTTTTAGTGAATAAGCATGTTTTAGGGTCCCTATAATACGATTTTAACATTTATACGATGATGTCTGTATGTATGTATATATGTATGTATGTATGTATGTATGTATGTATGTGTGTGTGTGTGTGTGTGTGTGTTTGTGTGTCCAAAAATTTCGGATCGCATAACGTCAATACCACGATTCCAAAATTTATATTTTTTTCGTATTCCTCAAGTTTACTTCCAGAAGAACAAGAGATTAGATTTTGGTTGTAATTGGAGAACCGGAAGTAGCCTCATTTGACGATTTAACAGTTAAATTTGATTTATTGACATTTATCGTTATTATATCTTAAAGAATGTATTATTCTCCATACGATTTGATTGCATATTATATTTCATATTCAATAGATATAGAGTTAAAGAATTTTAAAGAAATTAAATTTTATAAATTAGCCAGCTATGCTAAACATGGAAACTACTAATATATTCATATAATTCAAATTGACAGATGTCAGTATCAATAAAAAGTAAATTAATGTGGCAGAGATGAGAATGTTGAAGTAGATGACTAGAGTTATTTCGTTACCGTATCTTCCCCAACATCTACTTTAACATCCTCATATCTGCCATATTTATTTACTTTTCATTGATACTGACATCTGTCAATTTGAATTATCTGAATATATTAGTAATTTTCATTGTTAGCATAGCTAGCTGATTTATGAAATTTAATATCTTTATAATTCTTTAACTTTATATTTGTTGAATATGAAGTATAAAATGCAATCAAATCGTATAGAGAATAATATATTCTTCTGGATGTAAACTTGAGGAATACGAAAAAAATATAATTTCTGAAATCGTGGTATTGAAGTTACGCGATCCAAAACTTTTGTCACACACGCACAGACACACACACACACATACACACACACACAGACAGACATACATACATACATACAGACATCATCGTAAAAATGGTAAAATCGTATTATAAGGACCCTAAAACATGCTTATTCACTAAAACCTCATCATTAAATTTTTTGACCAAAGACAATACCTTCACCTAAAGGTGACGGAAGGTAACTAGAACTAGTAAATAAAATTAGTTCCTGTCACTTACAACCCACAAACTCAACCCTTAACCCTAAAAAAAGCCTAACCTCAAACCATCATAACCATAACTAGCTCATTTAACCTTCCTTACCACATACACGTGTCTTCGTGTGTCTCCTAAGTTTAATAAGACACTTTCAGAGATTAATGCCAAAAGTTTTCCCTTCTGACACTTCCGCTGCACTTTACGAGTGACGTGTTGTGACGTCACTTCCTTTCTCTCTCAACCCGCGGAAGTGCCGTTAGATAAGTCGACAGCAAGAAAATAGAGTATTATCAGAACAGAAAGAGAGATCGACCTGAGTTCGATTCCTGCACGAAGTGTTTGGAAATAGGTTATGGGTAACGGTGAGGTTTTCGTTTTGTGAAAGCGCCTCGGGAGTAGAAGAAATCTCAATTTTCTAATGTTTTTGTTACTGTAGATGGAATTGAATTTTAGAAATGTCGAATAAGCAAAACACGAGGAAAATATATGCAATCTACGAAGGAGTCATATGGACGGAAAACTATATTTGAAATCTAGTTATGTAGTTTAACAAAGTTTTGAAGTCGCTCAAGTAAAAAGAAAAAAAAAGGAATACGGTTTTATAATATGAGCTTTTCAACAAGAATATGTTTAAATATAACGCTATGAATTACGTGATTGAATGTATTATTTGACCCGTAATAATTCTGACGCCCGCAGTTTTCAAGTGATAGAAACGTGATTCCTGTGGTAGCTTTCTTATAACAGTGGTAAGAGACCATGGGGCAGTATAATAGCTATTTGTGTATTAAGAGCGTAAAATAGGATATTGTCGACTGAGAGCTTGTTTTCTCGAAATCGACAATGTCCATTTGCGCTCGAAACACACACAAGATTTTTTCTACAGTCGCCACAGTGGTGTCCTCCACCATAACAAAAAATAATAAAATGTACACTTTGTACTTACACTACTACTCAATTAATAAGGATTAATATAAAGAAAAAACGTCTTTTATATTTAATTTTAATTTATCGTTATTTCCCATTCTTCTTGACCTATTGCGTCAATTTAATCTAAACATTTTATACTTTCGTTTTTGTAAATGAATGCTCTATTTATTTTCACAATACTTCAGCATTTATTTGATTATGTAATATATACCGACAGAGCAGTTATATATCAGATTGATTTGTAAAGGTGGTAAATGTGTCACTACAGTGCCATTAGTTCCTCACTAAACGTTTCCATTAAGAATCTAGACAAGTGACATTTCTCAACATTGTATAGTTAGAAATTTGGACAGCGAGCGTTTTTTCAACTCTGTCGCGCTAGAGCGGCAAACTGATATTTTACATTGACAAAACAGAGCGCAAATGGTTACTTTTTATGGAGACTGTAGAAAAAAATATTTTTCTTCATAAAAGTAGCATCTTTCGTGACTTGATTCACAAGGTAGAAATAAAATAAATAAATATCCATAGACAGTATACAGAATTAATGAATAAGAAGTAATTTGTATAAAAGAAACCTGTAATATCGCCCTAAATGTCACAATAACACACTAGATAACCTAAGAATAAAGTTACTAAATACCATCAATAGCTGTCAAATTTAAATAAATAACCTAAGAATTGAAATATGAACAGAGTTTACTTTTGAGGAAATATCATATTAAAGAATAGTAGACTTACAGATTACAATTACAGGGACATGGTAATGAACATAAGAATACTTAGCATTAAAGTGATAAGAAAAGTTTATATTGTTCTGCAGTAATTTCTGTGCATATCTTTCAGCCACACTGTTAGATTTCCATCCAATTGAACAACTTCAGGGGGCGTACATTATAATACTTCAAATTCCGACATAATTGCACATAATGAAGATATAAAATTGCACAGTTTTAAAAGTCAAAACGTGAAAATTTTCACTTCAATGTTTATAACAAAAAGTGAACAAATAAGTATCCATAGCTACAGGGCAATTGAAATCGTAATCGTAATTTACGTAAAATGTAACGTCAGTAGTAGATATTTTTCTTTAAATATCTACGTTTGAAGAAAAAATATGTGTCATTCGGAGTAAAAGTGTCTTTGTGTGCCTCGCGTGCAATTGTCCGACTCGCTTCGCTCGTCGTGCAAACTTCCACGCTCGCCACAAAAATATCACACAATATACTATTACAAATTTTTAAATAGATTTTGTTCACTTGAACAGAACATATAAATAGTAGTAAAATTAAACTAACCTAACTATTTTCATTCTTTTATATTTTTCTGGTAATATCATAAAACTTATTGAAATCAACAAATTATATGCTTGCTTGTTACTTTTTCAAATAAAGATATTCAGTTCTTCTTCTCATTACTGGTAAAGTGCTTTTTACAATCCAAACAACATCTACAAACATACTTGGATCTACATTATATAAATGCGAATATTCGGACGTATATTTTATCCACTCACCATAAAAAATCTACTTATTTTTGAAAGCTTATAATGGCAAAGCACACTTTGATCAAGTCTGATAATGACACTGCTATTTGAATAACATTTAAGGATATTATATTTCAGAAAAGATCACATTGAATTTATAAAATTTTAATGGGTATCACGAATTCTATTTATAAAATAAAGATTGTTGGACTTCAAATATAAGAGGTTTGTTTGTAGATAATATGAAAAAAAATAATTGTTTGTTCCAGAATTTATTTTTAATTTTCGCTTCCCGCGATATTTATTAAATAGCATTAGTACCCTTATCACAAAATTACCGTTATTATTACTTACAGGTTGACATTTACCGTGTTCCAATTGTGTTAGTTAATTGTTTTATTTCAAGCCATAGTCATGGCTCACTATTCTCTTTTCGACTAGGTGTATAAAAAAGTGCCCGTCATTTTACTTTTTAATAATGTAACATATGGATTATGTTACATGATTGTAAAGCAAATTTGATGTACTTTTCAAATTTGTAAAAGAATATAGTATGTTCCATTTGAAATTTCAAAGTTGATATCAATTACTAATAAACCGGAAGTGGTATCATGAATGTACATCCGTCATCACGTAGCTTACAGTCCATACGATGTAACTTGGCGAGCCAAAGGAATGTAATTCAGTTCACTATTCCTAAGTTGCGTTTTGTCAAATATTTACTTTTACTTCGATGCCGCACAGCTTCAGAAGTGAAATAGTGATTTTACAATGTTTTATTACCTTACACAAAGCAAATTTCATCCTAATACACTCAAACTCGGGGTGTCAGGTACTTTTCAACCCAAGAAGTTATATTCATACATAAGCGTTGGTGCATTTTTTTCTCAATAGCAATAGAAATTTTGTTTTCTTAACTTTATTAATTTAAAAAATAATTAATTATAATATGATTTATATAATAAATAATTCATTCCAATATTTGTAATATATTTTTTTGTATAAATAATTTCTTTTTTTTGTAATATTCGTAATTTTATTGAACTTCATTTTTCTTCGGTACGCCTATGGATTTTATAACTTTCCCATTACCGCAGTGATAATGTGAATTGCCCCAACTCGCCAGGTTACATGGACTGTAATAATGTTTGGATTTTTAAAAACTTTACAGTGTCGAAATAGGTTTAGTTCTAAATCTAAATACATGGGTATCTACTTATATGAAAACAGTCCCATAATGAAATTTTTCTATTTTGCATCTGTAACAAAGCTATAACAGCACCCAAAGGAGTTCGTTAATAGCTCGTTTGAGTGTTGTAACAGCCTAGTACAATTTATTTTTATAAAGTTGGTAGCATAGCTGAAATGTTATGTCAAAAAATATCAAATGTCAAACCTTACTGAATAAACGATACTAACGATTGTTAAGATTTTTATTTATATATATTTAGGGCATAAATAGTTCAAAACACTATTAATTGTTGTTATTTAAAATATGTAATTTATTTTTATTTATTTATGAACTCTGTCGGTAAATTAGTTCGAGCTTTTTGGCGCTGATGTCATAGCCAATGTTACGCAGGTTGTGTAATAGTTCAGACAAAAGTAAAATTACGGCGGAGGAGAAATGTCAACAAGAATTAAGTGTTTATTTATAAGAAAATAGTGTTTTAAATATAAGATGTGTATAATTATATAGTTTTACACTTTCCACATCCTTTTCAGTTAATTTTATACAATAAAATGTAAGTAACTTGTAAAAAAATTATATTTGGTTATGACTATGAAACCTGACATTTTTCATTGTTTGTTTTTGTAATTATAAAATGTATTTTCCGTAATTTCATGTATTTCAGGTGGAGTACACAAAAAATCGTCTGTATTCATTTTTAATTTGATATGAATTTGATTGTAAACAACACGAGACAATTTTAAATTTAAACAATTGAATTTTCAAATGTCACATTATTACCAACTAACATAAAATTCCCTAAATTTTGAATTTACGATTTTTTATTTAAAAAGATCATAAAAAGCGCAAAATAGAAAAAATAGTATAAAGAACTCATACCCAAACTTCCTTCTCACAAAATAAAATAACAATTATGACATTCGTTCTTTAATATACTATTATAACTAAATTCTTTTCTCTTTGCTTCTACAATTATTCAGGACAATAATTACTGAAGCAAACTTACATTTTGCATTCGTATCAAAGCAGTGTATGAATTTAAATTTTACAGTTGTTTTCTCGTGTTTCCTTGATGTTTGTTTACTGCGGTGACATTTTCCTCGACGAAAATTTACAAAGGGTTTATGATTCATTTTTCCCGCCTTGCCGGCAGTTATATTCCAAAAAAACATACCTTCTCTGCGTTTGGGGTTATATTGGCTGTTACTTTAAACGCAAGTGTAGGTGCTGCGCTTCCTTTTATGTTTTGTTCGATTGAAAAACGTGATTTGAAAGGTTTTTACGATATTGGGGTGTTTTTGTTACTTTCTGGGGATTTTTTTTTATTGGCGGTGTTATATCCGCCGTTTAATGGAGTGGTGCACGCCCGTCAAGGAAGGCATGCAACGCAACAGAAAGGAAACAAATCCTGCAAAAAGTTTTAAACAAAAAATCCTTAATGGAAATATGTCAGAAGGAATTTACTGGAAGTAGGAACATCCCGTATCCAAAGCAATGTTTATATTGAATCATTGTTGGTTGTCTGGAGTCTGGAGAATGTGTCACCCTGTATTTACTTCACTGCTGTCTTTTAAGGAATTTTAAAGGAGGAAAATATTTTAAAATTACGAAGTTTTCTTCTAGTGCAGTGTAGTGCAATATAAAAATAAGGCATTATCCTATAGTAGGTCAGGTATTTTTGATATACAGGGTGATTCAACGGTCTGTTCTTTTTTAATAACTCAATTATTTTATATATTATAGAAAAAAATTCAAAGGAAGTTTATTTGTAATTAAAATGTTTATAAATCTGTTGTATAAGTTTCTCTACAATTCATTTTCACCCAACGGCATGTAGCTATATTCTATATATTAATTCATATTTGAATTGTGCATGAAATTATCTACCCTATAGTATAAAAATCTGATGTGGCCAGCACAATACCTTCCGTCAATCCTGTGTAATATTTACAAATTCCATACATAAATTTTCTTGCAAAAGATACTAAATTTACAGTAAAATTATTTCATAAACAAACTTGACATGGGCATCTTCTTCTTCTTCTTTAGCTTTTCTCATTCGTTAGGAGTCACTATTTTTTATTTTTTTCTTCCATTCATTTCTGTTTTGCCGAATGAGAACGACCCGTTCTCATTCGGTCACTTTTTTCTGAAGTCTTCCGCAATACAGTCCTTCCATCTTATCTATGGTCTTCCTCTGTTTCTTCCACCTTATATTACAAACCTACTCATTAATCTTCCAATATATTCTTTATCTCTCCTCATGACATGTTTAAACCAATGTAATCGTCTCTCTTGTTTTCTAGAAATTTTTAATACCCGAGTTATTTCTCTTATTCTTTCATTGCTGACCGTATCTTTCCGTGTCTTCCCTAACATCCTCAATTCTGCCACATTAATTTTCTTTTCATTGACACTAACATTTACCGCCATCTATCAGTTAATATATTCTTAATATAGTAGCTGTTTCCATGGTTATAGCATAGCTGGCTGATTTATGAAATTTAATTTCTTTAACTATATATCCACTGAATATAAAGAATAAAATGTAATTAAATCGTATAGATAATAGAATATTCTATATTTCCAATAACATTAAATATATAAATAATATTTAACAGTGTTTTTTCGAGAAAAATTGTTAAAATCTTCAAATGAGGGTACTTCCGGTTGACCAATTATAACCAAAATCTAATCAAGTCTGCATATAAATGTAAGGAAGAGGAATACGTAAGATTTGTAATTTTTGAAATTCGAGTATTGGAGATATCATGGCCGAAACCGGCGGTCACACACACACACACATACATCATCGTAAAAATAGTAAAATCGCATTGTAGAGACCCTAAAACCTGCTTATACTCACCACCGAATTTTTTGACCAAAGACAATACCTTTCTTACCTCGAGGTAACGGAAGGTAAAATCTGTAGTGACAGCACCGCACTTTAGAATTCTATCAAATGATGCATTTGTTTTCGCTTTTCGCCGCGAAGCGAAAATTTGGTAGCATGCGTGTCTCAAAAAATTCGCCTGCAAGCGTACGACTCGAGGCGATAATATTAAACTAAGACAATTTATATATAATTCATAAATTTAATATATACAATTGTCGTAATATTTTCTATGTTAATAGTATATAACCCGAAAATTCCCGAAACGAAAAGCTAATATAGAATTCTAAAATGCATGCTACCAAGATTCGTAAAAGTAAAATCGCATTCGCCTGTTTTCTATGATAGAATTCTAAAGTGCGTGCTGCCACTACTGATGTGTCCAGCACAATACCTTCTGTCAATTTTACATGTTTTGTACAAATTCCACACAGATTTTTTTTGCATACTATTCTATGGGCGTTTTCTTTTTAGGGGAGCAATGAACTGATCTTACTTCATACTGAACTGAACTGAACTACCCCTAAAAATAACAGTATTTTTCTTTAAATAAGAAGTGGAAAATAAAAACATATATAGCATTATATTTATAACATAATAATCTGCTGAATTGGCTTGTGGCTATAATATGTTGTATTACCTTATGTGATTTGTTTTTGCCACCTTAAATTATTTTACATTTAGGCACGCGGCCACGAGACCCCAAAGGTATACGTATTTAAATTAATAAAAATTAAATGGCGGGAGGTATCAGATTTTTTCTTAATGTATCATTACATTATTTGCCTCTTCTCATTTTATTAGATATTTTTTAGATAAGCTTCTTTAGGAAAGTGTTGAATTTGTTCCAATAATTCTAATATAGCCCTCGTGAATGTATGAATACAAGACAGAATGAGAAATTAATTTATTGATCCAAACATAGTAGTAGTAGAGAGTAGAAGTTTCACCTGTTTCAAACTCATTAGCATTGTTTATTTGTTGTACTTCCAACATAGTCTAAACAAGCCAATGCCGTTTCGAAGTGCCATTACTAGTGTAAGCTCCAACCTAATTCAATTACACCGCAACAATACCGTGTTTTTCATCTGAAAGTTGTGTAATGAATTCCAAGAAATTCGACAATTAAATTTGGACCTGTGCATTAGACAGTTTCTAAACTACGCAACCAGATTTAAACTTTTGTTTTAAAAGCATCTCTCCACGTATTTTCAATTCGTTGCAGATTCTATAGTGTAGTAAAGAGTGCAGACTTCGCAAAAAAATCGCGTACACCTGTTTTTTGCTGTATTGAGTCGGTCTCGATTGTTAACTTGTCAGTGTCACAAGTCAGTGTCATTAACGTCAATTAAGATGTCAAAATTATCAGAAAACGAGAAAGTTGTAATACTTTCTAAGTTAGAAGAGGGGTGGTCAATCAGATCAATAGCAGAAAATTTGAATATTAATAAAAGTACTGTTATGAGGGTGAAGAGTAGGTGGGAAAATGAAGGAAGTATAAAAAGGAAAGAAGGTTCCGGACGTCCCAAAATTTCAACCAATGATCAAGATGAAGCATATTTAAATCATTTATGGAAACATCCTTTTGAAACAGCATGAGACGATGCTTTTGCAACAAATTTTCCAGGGTCATGGTCAACACCTGGGAAACCTTGAGTCAGGATGAAAATTATTTTAGAAATCTTATTTCCTACATGCCTCAAAGATTAAATAAAGTACTGGACATTGATGGAGTGATGGTAAATTACTAATGTTACTTCGTCCATAATTTGTTTCAGTCATAATTTTTACTTATTTATAATCCATTTAAAATAAATACTTGGTTGTTCTTTAATTTTTATAGAATATATTTGTAAATTAGTAGTAACTTAGCACAATGAAGAACTTGCTCCACGATATCTAAAATAATGACATGACAGTGACAACGGTGACAACTCCATTGAGTTGATATTAACCTATTTTTAAAAAATCGTATTTACATAGCTCAAAAAAGGTAAAAACTCGGTTACTTGATTTTTAAGGTGTACGCGATTTTTTTGCAAGCCAGTGTAGGTTGACTAGCTCACTTTCACAATTTGTGGCAAGCGTTCAGTTAAGTAATTTATAAGGGCTAGGAATCAGAACCCCTATCTAATAATATTAAGATAATTATTTTTTACTTTCAGTCACCTTAAGGAAGGTATTGTGATTGGTCAAAAAATTCAATGATGAGTTTTTAGTTTATAAACACGTTTTATAGTCCACACAATACACAATACGATTTTACCATTTTACGATGTATGTATTATGTATGTTTCTCTCTCTCTCTGTCTCTCTCTCTGTGTACTTACTTCCCAGAAACAGCTTCTGTAATGTTCATAAAACTGTTGATTCTTGACACTGACGTTTTGCATTTATCTGTCAATTATAAACTTTAAAATTTATGTCAACTGGTTTCCATGGAGTTATTTGCGCAGCGAGATTTATTACAACAAATTATTCTATATTATCTCTAAATCTATAGAAGATATAATAATTTGTTTAATGTATCAGATTGAGAATTTACAGATCTTTATTATTATATTAACATAGATTTTCAAAAAATAATATTTAGAAGAATTTTTTAAGAAACTACCACTTCCAGTTGTCCAATTGTTACCAAAACCTATTTAACTCTTCCCATTAATGTTAGATTGAGGAATCCGTAGTTAAACAGGTCTTTACTTGTATAGAATTTGAGAAATCGTACCTCCAACGTCCTAACACACATCCGCATATACCCACAGACATCATCGTAAAAATAATAAAATTGTATTCTGGGGACCTTAAAACGTGCTTATTCAATAAAACGTGGATATGCGATTTTTAGCATGAATCCAATACCTCTCTTAGCGAGAGGTAAAAATTAGATTGGCACACCCGGAAGTGGATAATAATGTTTATGTTATATATGTAGATATTTGTTTTATAAATTTCAGTGCATAATTCAATGGCGGTGATATATTTTAGCAAAACATTTCATTATTTCATAATTAATTTTAAAGAGATTTTAATTAGTATTATGTTTGTTTTTGTTCATTAAACAAATTTAAATATGTATATATATATATATATATATACCGAAGCATAATTAATATTAATTAATTATTAAATCAAATTTTCAAATTTCACGGAAGCAAAAATGTATTTTTATTCAGAATAATTATAGTAATATGTCGATTCCTAAAGTTTCAGAGGTTGGAAAATACGTTATTCTAACAGAAATGACAATCTCAATTTCACTTCCACCTCACGGGTTGGAAATGTTTATGTAGGGGTTACTTAGCAATATTGACTCTAAGGCGTTGACGAAATGATGTAACTATTGTTCTTTCAATATCCTACAAATTGTCAGATGTGACATTTTTTGTTGTAGTGCTATTCTTCGAGTACTAAAACCTGGCTGAGAATCAGAACTTATTTCACTTACATACATGTAAAATGGTGCGAACATTTGTAAGATGATGATTTGGAAAACGGTCGAAATAAATTTGTTGGGCTTTGGCAGCATTTCTCTGAGCTTTACCATAGGCCACCACAAAGTCTGTATAATCACTATCCGTAAAGGCATGCATATTTACTGATTATAACTTTTATAATAATTATTAATCGATTTATTTGTCAAAATTTATTTGAAAGAGTTGATATCTCACATTTACAAAAACAATTGTTTCGTTGTTATTATTGATCAAATTATTCTGAAAATACCTAAACGACTCGTTAATATGTGGGGGGGGGGGTAAAAATGCTAAAAAAAAAATGAGATTTCGAAAAAAAGTTATTGAGAAATATTGTTGCACTCGACGAGTTCTGTTACTGGTTAGATTTAATGTACTTATGTCTGTTACATTCTGTATCTCAGTAATATAGATAAGCCCTCGGCTGTAATTAAACATATCTCACCTCGGATGTAATATACTATTATTGCAATTGTAACATATTATACAACACTTGATCATTAAGTGCACAAAAGGACTTAGGTCTCCTTTTTCTGTAACTTTTCTCGTCCTGTTACTAATATTTTGTGCCGTAATCACGGCCATGATATACTATGGCATAATCTAAGAGTATGTACAACAAAACAGTATATATATATTTGTTTCATTATGTGTGTAAAAGTACGGGAATTTTGTGAAACTATAAAAATATCCTTAATGTTATTTTTATTATATCGTATTTTTAACGTCTTGTTTTTTAGTTGTTTGCTTCTGTTTATCTTCTTTCGTAAGGGTCAATTTCAAGACAATAAAACGAATTTGAGCAAATGCTTCGTAATAAATATTCAACAAGTATCTGTAACCAAGTTAAAATTCTATGTATCATATGTACTCGGAATAGGGATCACCATAAAATCCAAATACTATAAAAGCTCGTCTCAGGAGCTATAAAATTTAAATTCTCCCTTTTGAGTACAACCAATGTTTCTGTTTATTCTTTGAATATTTAAAATTGTATTTACGTTTCGTTTCGCGAACATGTTTATTTTACGAAAACTATTAATATACTTCAAGTCTCTTTTTAATTCACTTGATTACATATTATTTATTCAGGATATGCCAGGGTTACAAAGACAATCTTAAAATATGAAATTAGGACATCTGATATTACGATTTTATTATTTTTCTGTTATTTAATAAGTTTCTTTCTCACCTCCCGTTACCTTTAGGTAAGGAAGGTATTGTCTTTGATCAAAGAAATCATTGATGAGTTTTAAGTGAATAAGTACATTTTAGGATCACTATAATATGATTTTAACATTACTATAATGTCGGTATGTATGTATGTGTGTGTATATGTGTTTGTGTGACTGTGTGTGTCAGCACAATACCTTCCGTCAATCCTATGTATTATGTATAAATTCCATACATAAATTTTCTTGCAAAAAATTCTAAATTTCCAGTAAAACTATTTCATAAACTAACTATGTAAATTGCACTTGACACTAACATATTCTTCTTCTTTAGCATTCCCCATTCGTTATGGGTCGCTAATTTTTATTTTCTTCTTCCACTCATTTCTGTTTTACGTGTCGTTCTCCTTCAGTTCTTTTCAAGTCTTTACTTTTTATTGATAGCGAGATCTGTCAATCTGAATATATGTATTAACAATTTGCATGGTTACCATAGCTGGCTGAATTATAAAATTTAATTTCTTTAAAATTCTTTAAATCTATTGAATATGAAGTATAACATGCAATCAAATCGTATAGAGAATAATATGTTCTTTAAGTTATAATAACGTTAAATGTCAATAAATCAAATTTAACTGTTAAATCTTTCGGTTCACCAAAATCTAATCAGTTGTTCTTCTGGATGTAAACTTGAGGAATACGAAAAAAATGTAATTTTTGGAACGTGGTATTGAAGTTATGCGATCCGAAACACACACACACACACACACACACACACACACACACACACACATACATACATACATACGCACACACATACATACAGACATCATCGAAAAAATGGTAAAATCGTATTATAGGGACACTAAAACATGCTTATTCACTAAAAACTCATCATTAAATTTTTCGACCAAAGACAATACCTTACTTACCTAAAGATGACGGAACGTAAGAAGATTAAGAAATTAATTTTCTTTAGTATTGCCAAGAAAAAATTCCAAAAAATAATATTTAGAAGACTTTTTTCAATAATCTGCTCTTAGATTGGGAAATACGTAATTAAACAAATATTAAGTCTTATAATTTTTGAGTAATAGACCTTCCAACGTCCCACACACATGCACACACACACACACACACACACACACACAGACATCATCGTAAAAATGTTAAAATCGAATTGTAGGGACCTTAAAACGTGCTTATTCATTAAAATCTGGATATGCGATTTTTAGCATGAATCTAATATGTACCTCTCTTAGTAATACGTACTTGTGAATATAACTTTAATTGTGAATGTACTGTCAACAGACATTAATTACATTTTATTTTCGAAGCTGTTATTTGTATTTCTTATTTTTGTAGTTGTGAATGTATCTTAAAGGAAAATACTTCTAGAATTAATTAAATATAAAACTATTCGATGAACATAGAAAAAACGAACAGCTCACAATAAACTGTTGGAGTTGGTGTAATGAAATTTTTTCTCTTGTCGTCAATTCGCTTGGGCCAATATTTTTTTATTGTGCTATTGGGGATGTATTGTCCCTTCCACCCTAATGTTTCCATCTGGGTGATCATGGCGCGAACACCAGCAAATAACGGATCCGATGAATTTTGTGTTTGCTCGTCATATTCGCTCATTCGTTGTCTTGTCACAAATTCCAAATATTTTCGCCTTTTCTGCCTATTCCAGTCAAGGGTCGTTAATTTGGGATATTTGTTGTTTTTTACTTCTTCTTGTTCACCACTCATAACGTAAACAAATTCCTGTACAAAAATTACATCAACAATTCATGAGAATGTGAAATATTTATCATGTTTGTTATAGCAAATTCGGATGTTACATAGGTATAGAAAATAAAATACAGGACCACTATCAGTGTTTGAACATTTTAAAATATACCTATTAATATGTATATGTTATTAAGAATTCACAGAATTTAATACTTAATATCTGTTTAACTACGTATTTCTTAATTGGACATTACTGGAAAGAGCTGAAAAGGTTTTGGTATTATTATTAAATTGGACAACCGGAAGTAGCAGATTCTTAAAAAAAATCTTCTAAATATTATTTTTTGAAAATTTTTGTTGCTTGTATTTTTGTTCTTTAGTATTAAAGAAGAGTAAATTGTCTATCTGATACATATAAATATTTTATTATATCTTTTATAGATTTAGAGATTGAAGATTTTTTCGGAGAAGTACATTATATTATTTCTTATTGTATTAATATTTCGAAAAATTAAAACAGGATAAAATTTCTTCATATAATGAATTTAAAATTTAAAAATCTAAATATAAAGAATAGATGTAAGTAGAATTTTTGGTGTAGAGTGTAGGTATACAAGAAATGTTAAATACAATAGGGCGCGAGCAGTCATGTGACTTTGTTGGCCTTGACAAGCAGATATGGGGCCCGTGTCAGAATGATTGCTAGTAATTATGTACATAGATGTCAAATATCATAATTTTTCTTTCTAAATTTGGTGATTTTCCAATTTCATGTGGTTTATTTTCCTCGGCAATAAATTCCACACTTAATGCAAAATTTTGACATTTGATATCTGTGTACATAATTACTAATTGTCATTCTGAAATGAGCCCTCATATCTGCTTGTCAAGATCAACAATGTCATATGACTGCTCGCGCCTTATAGTTATATAACCAAAAACGGAATTGGCGAGAGATATTGTTCTGACCACAACAGATTTTTTTTATATAAAAGTTGCGCATCGCTGCTCTAAAACTAATAATTTGTCGACCACGGGTGAAGACCTACTACATCACGCAACAACTTTAAATCCATATCTTGTTTATTACGTAGAAGTCGCGTGCACTAAATGTTTCAATTATTGAATACATGATACTGTAATAATCTGTAGAGCGAACTTTAGTTATTGTTGCTTCATAAATATGTAGTAAGGTAACCAGTATATTAGTTAATAAACTAATAGTAGCTGCATAGCTCGGCAACAAACTTCCATCTTGGTAAATGCTTAGCTGGATATCTTCCCTAAGCATTAGAGCTAGGAGCTATAAGTTTACATCCCTCGTGCATCATCGCCGCTCATCGGCTGCATTCGCCGCACGAACAGCGTTCAATTTCAGCAGTGCAATATAGCACGTGCGACAATGCGTTCGTTATTTCACTGCACCGTAACTATTAATGACTTAGCTTCGACGGAGAAATTAAGGTAATTGATGGAAGCTTCCAAACGGTAATTTTCCGTGAATTATTTAGATAAATGTGTGAATACGTTGGTGCAAACTTAACTGCTTTAAGAAAACCGAGTTTTCAGTTTCATTAAATGGATTGGAGTTTTGATAACTTTGGCACAGTTTCGAGACAATGGGTTTTGCTTTGAGAAGGGAATTAAAGTATATCTACTCAATTTACATATTGGAATTTCATCATGTCATCAAGTCTTCTACCTTAGGTTAAGACGGGGCGACTTCATTTGTAGACTTGAGGGTGGGGCCTAGAAACTTTTTTAAGAAACCTGTTGTGGCCATCACAATAACTCTCGCCCTTTCCATTATGGTATATAGAAGTTTTGTATTTAACATTTCTTGTACACACAAAAAATTCTAATTGCACCTAATCTTTATATTTACATATTTATTCTAAATGTTCGAAGTTTTTCCAATTCATTAACGGGATTGGCGGTATTTCTGAAGGGTTCATGTAATAAACCTATAATTTTAAATATATAATTAATAACATAATAAGAAATATTAAATATCGTTCCCCAAAAAAGCCTTCAGTACTATATCTGAATTTTTGACACTGACATTAGTGACATTTATCTGTCAATTACAGACATTTTAATTTCTCAAGTAGTTACCATGGAGATGTTTTGGCTGTGAGATTTACTACAACAGATTATTTTATAGGTTATATATCTATATATTTAAATCTATAGAAGGTATAATTAAAATTTTAAATGTGTCGTATAGACAATTTTGGTTTTTAATATTTGTAATAACAAATTTTCATAAATTTAGAAGATTTTTGTTAAAGTACTACTACTTCCGATTGTCCAACTACAACAGATTATATATCTATATCTTTAAATCTATAGAAGGTATAATAATTTTTTTAAATGTATCGTATAAACAATTTTGGTTTTTAATATTTGTAAAAACATAAATTTTCATAAATTTAGAAAATTTTTGTTAAAATACTCCTAGTTTCGATTGTCCAATTGTTACCAGAATCTATTCAACTCTTCCCATTACTGTTAGATTGAGGAATCCGTAGTTACACAGGTCTTTAATTATTCTTTAGTCTTATAGAATTAGAGAAATCGTACCTACAACAACCTCATACACACACACACACACACACACACACACACACACACACACACACAATGTTATTATCGGATTTTAGGGACCTTAAAACCTGTTTATTTACTAAAATTTGGATATGCGATTTTTAACATAATTCCAATACCTCCCTTAGCGAGAGGTAAAAAGTGTTCCTGATAGATAAAAATTGTTTTTAGATAGTGAAAGAAATAATGTCAAGTTTTAAATCATACAGTTTTAAACAAAACATGTTGGTGGTGATGAAAACCGTTCTCTATGCAATAGGTGCTCAGAAGATACACACACACACACACACACACACACACACACACACAGATACACACATATACACACACACACACACACACACACACACACACACACACATACACACCCACAGATATCATCGTGAAAATGTTAAAAATGGATTCTAGGGAACTTAAAACGTAGTCATTTACCAAAATCTCGATATGCGATTTTTAGCACGATCCCTATACCTCCCTTACCAAGGGCAGCGGGAGGTAAAAGTACAGTGAAGAAGTAATAACGAGAATATTATGAATTCCTGCAATGAAATGACTAATATTAAACTGAAAACCATATTCTATCCTTTATAACGTAATTGTAATTCTGTCACTAAATAACGCTCTAGAGCAAATTTCCCGATTAGTTTAGCAATTATTGATATCGCTAATAATTATTTAGTTATCTCATCGCAGCAATATGAATGCATATGCGGAAATAATAACACTGAACTGCTATCACAAAATAGTGTAATAAATACAAACCGTAGATAACATGCAAATACCACCCGTTCCGAATGAAGTTGGCACGTTCAGCGACACTATCAGTGTGAAGTGAGTAACGAGCAGAGAATATTGCTCTAAAGGCATCTATTTCTAATACATTGCCGTCAACGATTATATCTGATGAGGCTTAATGCTTCTAATGGCTCCGCAAATTGTGAAATATGGACCTGAGAACTACGTGCGATACAAACTGACCAACAAGAATAAATGAATATGAAATATGGCGCGAAATTAATCCCATACATACTGAAAATTTAGGGATATAGATTTACTTTCAGGAAATATGTCATTCGGTACTACATTACTTCCGTGTATATGTATTGGGTATAACCTATTTATTCACAATAACAAATGAAGGGCCATTTCTTACAAAATAAGACAAATTTTGTTTGTTATATTTACATTTATAAAAATATGATGTATTATTTTACATCACTTTTTTATGTTATTAGTGGGTAGGGAAATTTATGTACAATTTGATCATGTTTAAATATGTATTAGCTAAGTACGCATTCATGTACGTTATTATTTATTTATCATTACTAGCATATACACTGGCTTGTCAAGTGCTACATGATGTTTGTAATTAAGGGGTATAATAAACGTGTAAATAATTAACATAACATCGTACAAGTCTCTAAACACGGAAAAGATTCAACGAATTTATACATTAATATTCAACGAAAGCCTTGTATTTGAAATTCACATGCTTTTCATAATGTATTTATGTAAATGTTCCACAGACTATTTCAAGAAATATGAATGTAATTAATTCATAAACATTTTGCAGAATATAAATAAACTGATATATTTGTTCCACATTATATAGAAAAGTGTCTTACATTAAATACACAACATAAAATTAAGGGAATTTCATAACACGCAACATGTTTCTGAAAACAAAACAATTCAAAACCATTTTTTTGAAAAACGCTTACAGTTAAAGTATACATTTCAGTCAGTGCAAACACTGTCTAGTTGATGTATGCTTCCACTAGCTGTTTTAGTGAAAGTATGAATTATTGCGTTGCCCACGCAACATGCCCACCCAATAATCTAGGCGTATAAATTTTATAAAAAAAAAAACAAACAGAAACAATACCTAACGCACAGAACTCGGATTTAGGTAGACAGTGACAAAAGAAGGTGTATACACTAACTAGTCAATGAATACATTAACTAGATAAAGTATGCACTATATAAAATAATGTATACTTTCAATAAAACAGTTAGTGGGAGCATACATCAACTAGACAGTGTGTACACTGACTAAGTTGATACTTTAACTGTTACATATATACTCCCAATTTTTACCTTCGATACGATTTTACTATTTTACGATTATGTCTGTATGTATGTATGTGAGTGCGTGTGTGTGTGTGCGTGTTTGGGTGTGTGTGTTTGTGTGAGTGTGTGTGTGTGTGTGTGTGTGTGTGTGTGTGACCGCGGTTTCGGCCGCTATATCTCCAATACTAGAATTCCAAAAATTATAATTCTTACGTATTCCTCTTCCTTACATCTATATGCAGACTTGATTAGATATTGGTTATAATGGGTCAACCGGTAGTACCCTCATTTGAAGATTTTAACAGTTTTTCTCGAAAAAATACTGCTAAATATTATCTATACGAATTGATTGCATTTTATATTTCATATTCAATGGATATAGAGTTAAAGATTTAAAATAAATTAATTTTTATAAATCAACCAGCTGTGCTATAACCATGGAAACAAATTCTCTCAGTATCAATGAAAAAAAAATGAATGTGGCAGAGATGAAGATATTGAGATAGATGTTGGGGAAGACACGGAAAAATAGGGTAAGGAATGAAAGAATAAAGGATTAAAAGTTTCTCCCAATTAATTTAAATTTTATTCATGTAAATACCTAAAATTAAATTAAATTTAAATACCGGGTTCCATCCCGACCCTTGTGGTGCACTCTCCACGCCTGCAATAAGTGCTTGTGAGGTGACACCTGGTAAACGCCCGCACGGTTCAAATATGTCATTATCATTACCGAAATCTGTGTATAAAGCAGATTGGCAGACCCAGCAATGGGTAATATGCCGTGACGATATATTTATTTTATTTATTTATGTCCATACCTATCTTCCTACATATTTACTTATGCTGGTAATTGTATTAAGTTCCTTTCCATATAATTATTATTCTATTTACTATGTTCTTTTTAAAACGTTACTATTATTATTTGAAATGTTTAATTTATTGACACTGAAATATATATGTCAGTTACATCTAAACTTTGGAGTTGCAGTTAATGCGTAGGCTTCGGGATTAAAATTACACATAGTTTTATAAATTTATCCATAAAATATATAGAAAAAGTATTAATGCAAGGATTGACGGACGGTATTGTGTTGGCCACATCAGATTTTTTTTTACTTTTTTTAACTCCTTGTATGTTTAAAATTTTATATTAACGTAATTTATTTTATGTTTCAGGCATGTGACAATAGTGTTCGGACTTCAAAAATCCCTTAAATACCCTGCAAGATAAATAAAGGTAGGAAAAATATATCATCTTATCATTATTACCTTCCGTCACCTTTAGGTAAGAAAGGTATTGTCTTTGGTCAAAAAATTCAATGATGAGTTTTTAGTGTATAAGCATGTTTTAGGGTCCCTATAATACGATTTTACCATTTTTACGATGATGTCTGTATGTATGTATGTGTATCTGTGTGTCTGTGTGTGTGTGTGACAAAAGTTCCGGATCCCATAACTTCAATACCACGATGCCAAAAATTATAATTTTTTCGTATTCCTCAAGTTTACATCCAGAAGAACAAGTGATTAGATTTTGGTTATAATTGGTGAACCGGAAGTACCCTCATTTGAAGATTTAACAGTTAAATTTGATTTATTGACATTTAACATTATTATAACTTAAAGAATATATTATTATCTATACGATTTGATTACATTTTATACTTCATATTCAATAGATACAGAGTTAAAAAAATTTAAAGAAATTAAATTTTATAATTCAGCCAGCTATGCTAAACATGGAAACTATTAATATATTCATATAATTCAAATTGACAGATGTCAGTATCAATAAAAAGTAAATTAATGTGGCAGAGATGAGGATGTTGAAGTAGATGTTGGAGAAAACACGGAAAGATACGGTAAGAAAATAACTCTAGTATTACAAGTTTCTAGAAAGATACAAGAAATATGATTACATTGGTTTGAAAATGTCATAAGGAGAAATGAATAATTATATTGGAACAAGAATGAATAGTTTAGTAATAGGATGTTGGAGAAACAAGAAGACCAAAGATAAGATGGAAGGACTGTATTGCGGAAGAATTGAGAGAAAATGAACTAAATGAAAACGACACGCAAAAAGAGGGACCCCTAACTAATGGGAAAACTTAAAGAAGAAGAAGATGTCAGTGTCAAGTGCAATTTGAATAGTTTTTTATGAAATAATTTTACTGGAAATTTAGAATCTTTTGCAAGAAAAATTATGTATGGAATTTATACATTATACACAGGATTGACGGAAGGTATTGTGCTGGCCACAACAGATTATTTTTATATATCGGTACAAAATTTATTAACACACACACTGCTCTGAGAAAAAATCCAATTATACGTTAAACACAATTAGAAAATAACGATAAAATAGATTTTTAATCTTTTATATGGAGCGTATAACTGTAATTGCACATTGAATTTGCATGAAAAAATTCAATTATGTTTTTTAATTTACATTAAATTCTCACAATTGCTGTTCAGAGAAAAAGAAATGAATAAAAATTAATCCTAAAAACAATGCTAATAAATCCTTACACTAATGAATATACAAAGCTACAATGGGCAAAGCTGATTTGATAATTGACAAAATGATTTATCTCTCTTCCCTTGTTTAAAAATTCATCTCTCCCCACGTTATGCTGGTCAATATTGCAGAAGTTTGCGGAAAGTTTCATACGCGTACGTAGGACATTTCAGGGCTGAAATAAACAGTGTTATATCGCAGGATCCGGGCTACGCAATCCATTTATAATGGCTGTTCTGAGAGCTTCGTGGGGTTTTATTGCAGGACTACCGTAAACGCAAGGTACGCTGAAGTGAATTGGCCTGCTGCAATTTGTCTTTGGTAAGAACTACGACAATTAGGTTAATTGGAGGCTGAAAGAAATGGGATATATTTTTTTTTATCGCGAATATGCCCCTACATATAAGTACAAGATTTTTATTAGTAGAATCATGAGTAAAGTTTTTATCATAACTTGGAGAAGTAGTAATAATAATATACTGGTACAGCTGAACATAGGACTTTGACATGTAAAATTAGACTTTCGTAATTTCCTACTTCCCTAATTATTTTAGGCAACAAAGTTTCAAATGAAATTTGTAGGGCATAAAATTCTGCATTTGAATCAATAAACAAAATTAATTTAGTATTACGGCAGAAATTAAATATGAGAATGTAGAAACTAGCCCCAAAAATAGCTATAGCCATGGAATTGAGACAAAATAAATAACAAATGTCTAAAGGTGTATATGTCACGTTAGTGTAATATATTTTTCTTCAAACGTCATAAAAGTAGCATCTTTTGTGACTTAATTCACAAGGTAGAAAGTTTAATTATACGCCGCCAGAGTAGAAGTAGCTAATTTCTACCCCGCCGGCATAGAAATAAAATAAATAAATATCCATAGAAACTATATAGAATAGAAGTAACTTTAATAAAAATAAACCTGTAATATCGCCCTAAATATCACTATAACCTAAGAATAAAGTAACTAAATACCATCAATAGCTATCAAATTTAAGTAAATAACCTATGAATTGAAATATAAACAGAGTTTACTTTTGAGGAAATAACATATTAAAGAATAGCAGACACAGATTACAATTACAGGGACAGTTATGAACATAAGAATACTTATAATTAAAGTGATAAGAAAAGTTTATATTGTTTTGCAGTGATTCCTGGACATATCTTTTAGCCACACTGTTAGATTTCCATCCAATTGAACAACTTCAGGGGGCGTACATTATAATACTTCAAATTTCGACATAATTGCACACAAGAAGGATATAAAATTGCAGTTTTTATTTAAACTTCAAAACGTGAAAATTATGACTTCAATGTTTATAACAAAAAGTGAACAAATAAGTAGCCATAGTTACAGGGCAATTGAAATCGCAAACGTAATTTATGTAAAATGTAACGTCAGTAGTAGATATTTTTCTTTAAATATGTACGTTTGAAGAAAAAATTTAATGTGTCATTCGGAGTAATAGTGATACTTTGTGTGGCGAGGCACACAAAGACACTTTTACTCCTAATAACACAATATACTATTTATTAGATATTATTTCTAATTTTTGTTTCAATTAACAATTATCTGTTAATTTAAATTTATATTTGTTCACTTGAACAGATTTTACAAATAATAATTAAATTAAATTAACCTTGCTTGATATATAATTGTTAACATTTGTTAATTTTTAAAACTTACCACCGAATTTTTTGACCAAAGACAATACCTTCCTTACCTACAAGTAACTGAAAATAAAAAGAGAGAATGTCCGTTCCATCTATTTAATTTGCAATTTCTAATCCAAATTCTAATAAAATGAAATGAATCTCATGTTAATATCGCGATTTATATTTCAAAATCAACACCCGAGCAAATTGGACGCGAAAATTTATGATTTGAGAATAAGATATGTACACAATGAAATAAGTACTTATTCTGAAAATTCATTTTGGCGAATTCATTTTCACAGCAGGCTCGAGGTCTACATCTGCGCCTCCTTTCTGGATTACTGCTCCTCCTTCTTTATTCCTTTTGAAATTCATCCCGAAGGAATAAATAATAAACGTGATATGAATTAGGGAATTACACAAGCTCAAAGTGAATAGCACCACTTGAAAAATGATCGAATATTGTGTGATTACTTTCACGAGAATGGAATTTGTAGAATGCTATTGTTAGTGTTCAAGGAATCCATTCAGATGTAGGAATTTTAATATCAAAATTTTATATATACAAAGGGAAATATTTAATATTTTGCAATTACAATTCGATATAAGCTTTCAACGATATTTACTTTTGTATAATAGGAGGATTTATATGTTCCTTTGTTTTTATATGTTTATACTTCTATAATTTGAAACAATGTAATTAGTAATGTAAGCGTTTTAGATTTTTAATCTCTTGAACTGTCATGATAAAATATACAACCGAACTTACGCCGCCACCGTCCACTTATTAGACAGATAATTTGGTCATTGACCTTATGTAAACAAATGGGAATGTAGTTGTCTTCGATTTTCTGAATTTTTTTATTTTTGCTAGTATTGAATAAGAGTAAATTTTCTATCTGATACATATAAACATTCTAATATACTTTACTAAAATTACATCGCATTTTAATGGCACAAAATTGACCCCTGTGGCGCACTCTCCACGCCAGCAATGAGTGCTCGTGAGGTGACGCCTGGTAAGCGCCCACACGGTACAAATATTCCATCATTACAAATATTTATTTTATGTTAATTATTTATATACTTTACTGAAGATTTTTTCTGGGAAGTACATACATTGTATTATTTCTTATTGTATTAATAGTGTAATATTGAAAATTATAGGTATATTACATAACCTTTCAAAGATACTGTGGATTCAGACAATGAATTGGAAATATTTCGAAAAGTTAGAAGAGTAGGACAAAATTTCTTCATAGAATGAGTTTAAAATTAAAAAATCTAAATATAAAGAATAGATGTAAGTAGAATTTTTGGTGTAGAGTATAGGTATACAAGAAATGTTAAATACAATAGGGCGCGAGCAGTCATGTCACTTTGTTGGCCTTGACAAGCAGATATGGGGGCCCGTGTCAAAATGATAGCCAGTAATTGTGTACATATATGTCAAATATAATTTTTTATTCTAAATTTAGTGATTTTCCAATTCCATGTGGTTTATTTTCTTCAACAAGTAAATTCCACACTCTTGGTGATAAATTAACTACGTGAATTTAGAAAATCTTGAAATCATATCTGCTTGTGAAGGCCAACAATGTCACATGACTGCTCGCGCCCTATACTTATGTAACCAAAAACGGAAATGGCGAGAGTTATTGTGCTGGTCACAACAGATTTTTCTATTACAACAAAAGTTAATAATAGACAGCTCTATTCTAAGAAAATTACTTGAAGATATTTTTATAAAGAATGGCTATGTAAGATCTTCAATCAAAAAGAACAACAATTAATGAAAATTGTACAGCGGGAGCCATATGATGTATATGTGCCCGTCTGTGAAATTCGTACTTCCTACGTCTTTCAGATTTAATGATATATGTTCCAGATATTATTTCCACATGTGTTAATGACTTGAAATGATAAAGCGTTGGCTCAATTAAATACTGTTAACCTATGTACATATGTGCTCATAATATCTAACATTTGTATTATTAATATTATAATTTCATACACGAGCAAAGAGGATATCATATATATATATATATATATATATATATATATATATATATATATATATATATATATATATATATATATATATATATATATATAGCTCTAAATAATATAAATTAATTATTGTGTGTTCTTCTCTTTATTCCAATTGATGCATTATTTACTTAACCATTTCCTGGTCCAGTTGCTCTGTGTACGTATCAAATTATTAATAGTAGGAGTATATTGACATTTCCTGAAACGTGTATATGTACTAAATAATATTAATTATAGAAATCTCTTGTTATACACATACCGTATGTCCAACAGTTAATCCAGTTACATTTTATGGGTCCACAATTGGGTTATCCCACATTTTCAAACATATTAAATACTTAAAATTATTAAATATATATTGTTAAGGTAAAAGCATCGGTACTTGACATAGCACTAGTAGTTGACACTTTGAGTTTAAATTACATTAAAACAAACAAATTTGAAAGTTTTTAATATTTTTAACAGTCGTTTGTGGTCGTGCGGTTAAAGTGCTCGCCTGGCATCACAAAGTTTGTGCGTGTGGTACAGCGTTCGAATTCCACACGAGTATTGTATTTAACATTTCTTATACAAACAAATTCTAATTACACCTAATCTTTATATTTACGTATTTTCTATAATTTTAAATTCATTCTATGAGCAAGTTTTGTCCATTTCTTCTAAATGTTCGTTTTTCCAATTCATTAACGGGATTGACGTTATTTCTGAAGGGTTCATGTAATATACCTATAATTTTAAATATATAATTAATAATACAATAAGAAATATTAAATATCGTTCCCATAAAAAGCCTGCAGTACATACTATCTCTGAATTTTTGAAACTGACACTAGTGATATTTATCTGTCAATTACAGACATTTAAATTTCTCAAGTAGTTACCATGGAGATGTTTGGGCTGTGAGCAGGCTGTGAGATTAATTACAACAGATTATTTTATAGATTATATTTTTATATCTTTAAATCTGTAGAAGTTATAATAATAAAAAAAATAATTGCCGGATAAAGAATTTTGTTTTTTAATATTGATAATAACATAAATTTTCAAAAAATAATATTTAGACGATTTTTGTTAAAATACTACTACTTCCGGTTATCCAATTGTTACCAGAATCTATTCAACTCTTCCCATTACTGTTAGATTGAGGAATCCGTAGTTACATACGTCTTTAGTATTATAGAATTTGAGAGATCGTACCTCCATCAACCCCGCCCCCCTCCACACACACACACACACACACACACACACACACACACACACATCCACACACATACATACAGACATCATCGTGAAAATGTTCAAATTGGATTCTAGACACCTTATAATGTGGTCATTTACCAAAATCTCGATATGCGATTTTAGCATGATCCCTATACCTCCCTCACCAAGGGTAGCGGGAGGTAAAAATGAAAGTCATTGAAAAATATGTCGAACAGTTAGTTAGTTGAACAATATAGGTACTGTTGAACAAAATTAATTTAAAAGTTGTAACATGCACAGCGATGTTTATCTTATGTATATGTAGCCAGTATTTCAAACTAGCCAGGAAAAAAATATACAAAGGAAGAGTGTCTCTTTTCTATGGCTACCACTGTATGTATAGTAATCGTGGTAAAACTTTTTAGATATCTATTTTGTTGCTTTAACTATCACTTCAAAATATATTAAAAATGCTCATCTAATATAATTTATACATAAATCTTTATTAATTTCATGAGGGTTCTTCTTTAAAAATAACTTTTAACTCTAAGAAATAATGAAATAAACATTTCTTTCTGAATCTTATTTCAGCACAATATCTTTAATTACCAAAAAACAAAATTTATCTCTGTTGAGTGAATTCCTAAGAAAATTTGATCGGGCGCAAATAACCACAACAAGATTAAGGCTGTTGGTGTATTCCAGTCACATCGATGGCCATAGCAGCAGCGGCAGCCGAAAGTCGGAAGCAAAAGAAACGTTTCTCCCTCCAAAGACGATGGGAATTCATGATATAGACTACCCAATCGAATAGGCTGTGAAATACGAGAAAGCAAACCATGAAATTTTGCCCAGAACCAAATTCTACATTCGACTTTATTTAAATGAATGGTAGTCATTATTAAGATGGGGCGGATAGCCGCGCGCATTAAAGCATTTAGACGGAGATTTAGAATGTAATCTAGCCATGAAGGAAAACAATTGAATGTAATAATTATTTTCCCTCAAGTGCTTTAATAAGAGCGATTAATAATTGCGTTTCATTTGTTGAGATTACTAATTGCCGATTAAAAATCCGGTATTACAATATTTTTCCCTTGATCGTATATTATTGAATTGAAAAAAAAAATATAATTTTATTGCATGGCAATTTTTTACCTCTCGCTAAGAGAGGTATTAGAATCATGCTAAAAATCGCAAATCCAGATCTTAGTGAATAAGCACGTTTTAAGGTCCCTAGAATCCGATAATAACATTTTTACGATGATGACTCTGTGTGTGTGTGTGTGTGTGTGTATGTGGATGTGTGTATATGTAGATGTGTGTGAGGTTGTTGGAGGTACTATTTCTCAAATTCTATAAGATTAAAGACCTGTGTAACTACGGATTTTTCAATCTAACAGTAATAGGAAGATGAATAAATTCTGGTAACAATTAGACAACCGGAAGTAGTAATATTTTAACAGAAATCTTCTAAATATTATTTTTTGAAAATGTATGTTATTACAAATATTAAAAAACAAAATTCTCTATTCGACACATTTAATTTTTTTATTATACCTTCTATAGATTTAAAGATATAGATATATAATCTATAAAATAATCTGTTGTAGTAAATCTCACAGCCTGCTCGCAGCCCAAACATCTCCATGGTAACTACTTGAGAAATTAAAATGTCTGTAATTGACAGATAAATGTCACTAATGTCAATGTCAAAAATTCAGAGCTAGTACTGAAGGCTTTTTCTGGGAACGATATTTAATATTTCTTATTGTATTATTAATTATATATCCCGATAATGAATAGAATAAATGAATTTAAAATTATAGAAAATACGTAAATATAAAGATTAGGTGTAATATTTCCAGTAAAATAAACAAACTATGCAAATTGCACTTGACACTGCCATCCTTTTCTTCTTTCGATTTTGCCATTCGTTAGGGGTCGCTATTTTTTATTTTCTTTCTCCTCTCATTTCTGTTAGTTCCTTTTCTGTCAAGTCTTCCGCAATACAGTCCTTCCATCTTATCTTTGGTCTTCCTTTGTTTCATCAACCTTCTACTACTGATCAATTATCACCAAAATCTAATCACCTCTTCTTTTGGATGTATACGAAAAAATTATAATTTTTGGAATCGTGGTATTGAATGTACTATCCATGTAGAAACATTCGTTAACATTGGTCTACTATTATTTGGACTTTGATCTCACCCGGTAAGCCATCTCTCCCGGATTTAAAATGATATAAAATGAAAATTTGAAACCTGATTCTGAAATTATCGCTGGGTCGAATTTGTAAGGGATAAATCTTCATTTCGTTGGCTTAGGATAGCGACGGAAAGAGAGGAAACAAATTTAATTGTCACCGGGAAACGAATGCTTCGAACTACGATTAAGAGCGTGAGAAGAGTTTCAAATTGCGTGTTGAAAACAAGTTGTTGGACGCGTGTTTTTTCATCGCGTAATTGAGTAATAATTATACCGGAAAAGTTTGTGCTTAAATATTTGATCAATATCTTTTCCCTCGAGCATTTCACAAAGATAATATTTTACAATAGCAAATTAGTTGACTGATGCTGTAGTAGACCCACGAGAAATATTTGTATTACTAATCCGTGCTAGAATGACGGCTAGTAGTTATTTACATAGATGTCATAATTTTTCGTTAAAAATTTCAAAATATTCTGATGTTTATTTGTCATCAGTAGTATGGAATATACTTGTCGAGGAAAATAATACATATGGATTTGGAAACTCATAATGTTTTGAATGAAAACTTATGATATATGACACCTACGTACATTATTACTAGCTGTCATTTTGACACGGGCCTCCATATCTGCTTGCCAAGGCTAACAAAGTCACATAACTGCTCGCGCCCTATGCAACATAAAATGAAAATGGCGAGAGGTATTGTGCTGGCCATAACAGATTTTTTTCAAATCCAATTGGTGGGAAAAAGGTATGGAAATGAATGACATCTATAAAATAATTTAAACATCAACTTCCATTCGCTTGTCATACTACATTATATTTAAACAATAACATGAGATACAGTATTGTAACACGAGGGGGGTGAGGGTAAATAGAAGCTCTAATGATGGTGGTCTTACTGCTTTTTCAACGATGACCACTTGTTCTAACTGGTGGACGCTGATGTTCGACCACAGCTTGATTATACAGGACGGAACACAGACACTATTGCACTTATACACTTGCACTTAACTACTTATCTTTGATGGCTGATGAACACTTATATTTATTATGGACACAGACATTATTGGATTTTAACTAACTAACTTTATTTATTTACATGATTATTAATATTTACACTTACACTAAACTTAACTAAGAACATAAAAACAACTAAACTGTTACATTGTTGTAACCCTGCGTTATAGTGTACGCTCGCAACATAAAACTCAAACTCCATCTCTTCACGATGAGATTCTAAGACAGACTCCATGTCTTGTCAACATGAATATCTAAAACCGACTATCTAAAACAAAGCGTTACTTTCGTGAGAGGCTTATCTCCGAGGGGTTGAAGGGGATATCATATGGCACCCATATTTGTCAGGAAATAACTCTGACAGCTAGACTAAACAGTCAGTTAATAAAAGATGGTAACTATTTATAAACAGAATTTTGACTAACAAAGATAACAAGTTGAGATATTATTTCTGAAAGTACAATTTAGAAAAGATTATAAAAAGTTACTTATTTGTTATTGCTCGCCTTGTTACAGTTCAAGTAAAGTTGAAAGTAATAGACTCTTTCGTCAGTCTATCATGACCATGTAACATCACAAAGCCCCAACCTCATAAACCCTCTATTACAGCAATCTTTCCACACGTCTTGACTCTCATTCCTCTTTACTATCCTTAACCTTTCTAGTGTCCTGTTGCCTGAAGCCGTGTTCATTTTGGCGCGCTCGCGACGTTAAAAAATCCCGCAATCCAAGCGCTCCTCCAGGCGGCACTGCCCCGCAGTCCCTCTGGCGATAACGATCATTGGGAATAATCAACCCGGGGGTATTGATCCTGAATCATTGTCCTAGGGGAGCAAGAATGAGACAGAGATGGTCGTAAATAAGGATGATTGTAAAAAGGGTTGTAGGGGTAATAAATATCCGGAATTTACTTTTGCTGAGGTGATGGTGTTTTAAATACAAAGAAAAATGTACTTTCGAAATTAATGGATGTACGATAAGAGTTTGAAGCGACGCCAATTTTGTAACAATACGAGCCCAACTAACAAATGTATTCGTACCTTCTGAAATAAATATAATAACAGCAATAAAAAATATTTTTTTAGGTTACAATAATTAAGACTATATTTGGACATTTTTTTTTATTTTATGTATTAATAAAGTGTACTGGATTTAAATGAAATGTTATTAACTAAATTTCTTATTTAAAAAATAATCTATGGGCTAAAATTTTTCGTTCCAATAGTAAATAATACAATATTTATGTTAGTCTTATCTATAAAACATTTTTATACATTAATAAAAATTATTTGGGAATTATTAAAGACGAAAACATTTGTCACATGCAGACAATGGTTTATTTGTGATAGGGAAATACGTAGTTAAACAAACAAAAATAAAGTCTTATAGTTTTTGAGTAATCGTCCTTCCAACATCCCAGACACATACACAGACACATACACACACACACAGACAAACATCATCGTAAAAATGTTAAAATCGCAAGGACCTTAAAACGTGCTTATCCATTAAAATCTGGATACCTCTCTTAGCGAGAGGTAAAAATCATTTTGGCTACTGCAGAAATAAAATTTGAAAATTCAGGGAATTATAATTTAATAGTATTAGCCATGGAATTAGAAACAAGAGACGAACAAAAGCGTAACGTTTTATTACGACAGTGTCAGAATAATGATTGTCAAAATAAATACTAATAATTTGACGTATAAAACGTTACGCTTTTGTTCGTCTCTTAGCGAGAGGTAAAAACTGAAATAGCATACACATCGCCTATAGTGCAATCAATCTCCACTGTTATTGAAAAAGCGCATTAACCCATATAACATTGTATAATTAATATGTTAATATGTAATCCTACAAAACATATTATATGAAGCTATCACATTCATCTCTCTTATGTTTGTTTGGGATGGCCTCCTTTGTAGGTTAACCGGTCCTCCACAACCACCGGTATTTCGTAATTAAAATTCAGTTTTCACATCATGTAATAAAACATAGAAATACTTGGAGCAAGTTAGACCATCTTGTATGACAGAGATGTTGTGATGCGTTAACGAAATTGTTTTGTTCACATTGTTGGATAATGAATAATTAAGCGGCGCTTTGTGACGATCTAATTCAACAGTGGCGCACGTTAATATGTGGGGATGATTAATATTCAAGATTTTCGATTTCGCTGCAGTGTTATTAGAGATAATTACGCACCCTTACATCCGGAATGGGAGCAGGTTTTGAAACTGGGCTAACGCAGCGGTTCTCAAATATTTAGTAGCACGATACCCTAAAAGTGTTTCAAATTCTGTTGTAATATAAATTATATTATTTGAAGAGACCGCGTAAGACCGGTTGTGTCCGATTTTGACTGATATCAAACCTAAAACTTGAAAATCAGAAATAATTTTCCACATGCAGCTTTATATTCTCGTGGGGGAAATATTTCGTCATTATCGAAATCTGCAAATAAAAACAAATTGACGCATCTAGAAATAGGTGATGATATATTTATTTCATTTATATTCCTACCAGGTACTAAAAACGAAATGAAAACGAAATAACGAAATAAACCGATATTTTTATAAGAACGAAAACGGAAACGCAATATATTTTTTTCGTTCATGATTGAAAACAAAATAATTAATATCGGTTTCCGGTTTTAACCGTTATTTTATTTAATATTTAAATTTATTTACAGCAAATATTTTACACGCAAATATTATTGAATTTTCAGATATTTGAGTTGCAAACAAACAGACTTTCAAAGTAACTCTCCCTTAGCTAACCCTGTTACGTGTTAGGTTAAACGGTATACTCGTAGTTTCATCTGTTGAATACTGACTGCGATTTGCACACACTGGCAGTATTCGTTATGTTAAGTACTTATATGTATAATAGAACTAACAAAGAAAGATTTGCTTGAAGATGAAATAAAATGTAATTAATGTTTTATTCTTTATTGTAAACAATTCAGGCCATAGCATAAGCTTTTCTTCTTATTTTTACCTCTCGCTAAGAGAGGTATTGCATTCATGCTAAAAATCGCATATCCAGATTTTATTGAATAAGCACGTTTTAAGGTCCCTACAATCCGATTTTATCATTTTTACGATGATGTCTGTGTGTGTGTGTGTGTGTGTGTGTGTGGATGTGTGTGTGTGTATGTGTGTGTGTGTGTGTGGGATGTTGGAAGGACGGTTACTCAAAAACTATAAGACTTTAAATTTTTTTAACTACGTATTTCCCAATCGGACATTCATGGGAAGATCTGAAAAGGTTTTGGTAACAATTGGACAACCGGAAGTAGAAGATTCTTGAAAAAAAATCTTTTAAATAATATTTTTTGAAATTTTTTCTTGATAATATTAAAGAAAAATAAATTCTCTCTCTGATACATTTAAATATTTTACAATATATTCTATAGATTTAGAGATAGAAGAAATATAGTATGTAAAATAATCTGTTATAATAAATTTTACAGCCGAAAGAATGGCCATGGAAAATAGTTGAAAATTTAATTTGTTTGTAACTGACAGATAATGTCAGTGTCAGAAATCCGAAGACATTACTGAAGACTTTTTCTGGGAAGTACATACATTATATTATTTCTTAATGTATTAATAGAATTGGAAACATTTCGAAAAATTAGAAGAGGACAAAATTTCTTCATCAAAAATGAATTTAAAATTAAACAATCTAAATATATATGGAATAGATATATGCGTAAGTAGAATTTTTGGTGTAGAGTGTAGGTATACAAGAAATGTTAAATACAATAGGGAGCGAGCAGTCATATGATTTTGTTGGCCTTGACAAGCAGATATGGGGGCCCATGTCAGAATGATAGCTAGTAATTATGTATATAGATGTCAAATATCATAATTTCTCATTCTAAATTTAGTGATTTTCCAATTCCATGTGGAGCAGAATTAAATGTTAAATATCTAAGGCATACAAGTAAACTTTAAACTCCTGGTGATAAATTAACTACGTAAATTTAGAAAATCTTGAAATTTTTAATGAAAAATTCTAACATTTGACATCTATGTACATAATTACTAATTATCATTCTGAAACGGGCCCACACATTTGCTTGTCAAGCCCAAAAATGTAACATTACCGTTCGCGCCCTATACTTATGTAACCAAAAAAAGGAAGTGGCGAGAGGTATTGTGCTGGCCACAACAGATTTTTATATATGTATTATCTTTCCTTTATATGTATGTTTTATTTTCATGTAAACAAAAAACTTATTATATTTCTATATTTTCATCAATTGTTACTCATTAATAGTTATAATCGGTATTAACCGGTATTTAACTACTGTTAACGAAAACTAAAACGAAAGGATTTAGGTGGGAACATTAAGAACGGAAACAAAAAATTTCGATTTCGTTCGGATAAGAATTGAACGTTTTTTCATTTTTTATTCCCGGGCCTTTTTTCTTGAATTGCTGCTTTCAACTTGTAGTATTGTCTAGTTACAGTTATTCCTTTATCAAGATAATTAATTAGTAGAATACCTTTAGCATCCCAAAAAACTGACTGAATTTTCGCCTCTGGAGTGTAATGGTTATGAGACGTCTTTTAAAATCGACCGGATTTTTCTCAAACGTTCGGCTAAATTTAGTGCCCAAATGCGCTTTTGCTCCGAACTAAGTAAATCCGGCGCCCACCTGGCGCACAAGAGATCCCTATGGTTTCCTTAATGTCTAAGAGCACCACCATAATGTAAATTCTCCTGATCCACTTACATAAACCATTTCTTCTATTGGATACTGTCAACTTCTGCAAGAATGTGTCTTCACCGTACAGGAGTTACAAATATGTCACGTGATTTTTTTCTGATATATTATTAATTTGTTGTTGTATTTTATATCACCTCCGTATAATAATGCTAGTATGAAAACTAATATACTTACCGAAAATATATTGAACGATAAAGTACTATATTGCAATAAAGATACAAATTCACAAATAACTGTTTTAAATGTCAAAGAATTTCAAAATTTGTATAGTAATTTGACATTAAAGTTTGAGAATCCCTGTAAAATCTGTACTACTAAATCCATCTATGAAAGGGTCAGGAAGTATTTCCAAAGGCTACTAAATTGAAAACTAGTTATCACGTTTCTGAATGCAGATTCACCCCCATAATAAAAAGTAGATAAACGACACTACTGAATTTGACAGAATGGGCGCTCTGAAATCTTAATTCATATAATTCGTGGATGACCTTGATCGGACATTTTCTGTACATTATTTTGTTATTGTTCCGCCAATTATTATCCTTCTCATTTGATTTAACAAATTATATAAAGATTTCAAATTATAAAATGACTAAAAAATATGATAATATTCTATTTTTCATGTCAGTAGATTCCAAATTGATTATAAAATAACCTAATTGTTTAAATATATGCATAACTGTTTGGATTATATTAAGCTGATCAGATGATTGATGAAATACCTTGCGTGGGACTTGAACTCACAACCCTTCGGTAACGCGTAGTGAAGCGACATTGCTGCTACCCACGCAATTAATTGATTATAAATTACAATATTATAAAACTTGTGAATCCCTAAGGGTCGGCAACCCCCGATTGAAAATCACTGGGCTAAGGGATATTGGGATGATATTCCTCGTAGACGTCGCAAGCAACGTGTCAAGGTGAATGATTAATTTTGATTTATTGCATGTAAATGACAGGTACTGAACTTCGAGTGTTTCAATTAAACTGCTTAAACGACATGTTCCAAGTGAGATTACGGCAAAAACTTTCATATCACCAACAGATTATCTCCAGGAAGTATGTTAGTAAGGATATACAACATAGTATAACGTTGTTGCAGTAAGAAAATGCATATCGTTTCTTACAACTCATGTAATTAATTTCCAATTGAAATTTTGATTTATTAATATGGATTGTTACGGAGAAGAGATTGCATACCCACATACATGATCATAAACAGTAAATCATTTTCTTATAACCTCTTAGCCAACCAAAAACCCTATAATCTGTATGCTATACAAGGCTAACATGAAAATCCATCGCGTAGGCGTTCAACATGGGAATACAGATTTTTTTCAAATAGTATCTGTCCTGTAAAAATTTATGGAGAGATTTATATGTATTCGCACAATTCTTGAGAATAAAATTCTGAATTTTTTGTGTCAATATTTTTTAGTGACTTAATTTAAGAACGTGGTAATAGTTATTTGCGTACCAAGTAAGGTAATTGAACTTTTTGTTAAATACTATACTTATTTATAACACAATGGAACGGACGAGAGGTATTGTAATGGCCACAACAGATTTTTCCTGTCGCTAAGAGAGGTATTGGATTCATGTTAAAATCGCATATCCAGATTTTAATGAATAAGCACGTTTTAAGGTCCCTACAATCCGATTTTAACATTTTTACGATGTTGTCTGTGTGTGTGTATGTGTGTATGTATGTGGGATGTTGGAAGGACGATTACTCAAAAACTTTAAGACTTTATATATGTTTAACTACGTATTTCCCAATCGGACATTCATGGGAATATCTGAAAAGGTTTTGGTAACAATTATTGGACAACCTGAAGTAGAAGATTCTTGACAATATTAAAGAAAATTAAATTCTCTATCCGACACATTTAATTTTATTATATTTTCTATAGATTTAGAGATAAAAAAATATGATATATAAAATAATCTGTTGTAATAAATTTTACAGCCGAAAGAAAATAGTTGAAAATTTAAAATGTTTGTAAGTGACAGATAAATTTCAGTGTCAGAAATCCGGAGACATTACTGAAGCCTTTTTCTGGGAAGTACATACATTATATTATTTCTTAATGTATTAATAGTTAAATATTTAATATTATAGGTATATTACACATACCCTTCAGAAATACTGCTAATCCCGACAATGAATTGGAAAGTTCTCGAAAAATTAGAAGAGTAGGACAAAATTTCTTCATAGAATGAATTTAAATTTAAAAAATCTAAATATATAGAATACATGTAAATAGAATTTTTGGTGTAGAGTGTACGTATACAACAAAAATTAAATACAATAGGGCGCGAGCAGTCTTGTCACTTTGTTAGCCTTGACAAGCAGATATGGGGGCCCCTGCCAGATTGATAGCTAGTAATTATGTATATAGATGTCAAATATCATAATATCTCATTCTAAATTTAGTGATTTTCGAATACCATGTGGTTTATTTTCCTCGACAAGTAAATTCCACACTCCTGGTGACAAATTAACTACGTGAATTTAGAAAAATTCTGACATTTGACATCTATGTACATAATTACTAATTATCATTCTGAAACGGGCCCCCACATTTGCTTGTCAAGGCCAACAATGTAACATGACTGTTCGCGCCCTATACTTATGTAACCAAAAAAGGAAGTGGCGAGAGGTATTGTGGTGGCCACAACAGATTTTTTCTTTATGTAAAACCTTATATAATATGCTTGTTGATGTGTTTATTTGAAATATGAAATAATTACATCAAATACTGATCGAACAAACAAACTTGGAGCTCTGTGGTTTGTTATCCAACTGGAGTGTATAACTTGGAATGTGAGGTATAATAAACCAGAAGAAAATAAACAGTACAATAAGAGCTAGCTCTCAAAATATTTATTTTAATTTACTTATCTTGTGTTTTCTCTCAAAACTCAAGCTTTAAATAATACACGTTCTTAAATAAATCTGATACTGTTTTAGTTACTTGCAATATAAATTCCAGTATGACGAAATAATTTACAGAAATTTTAAAATACACTTCAAGATAAATTTATGTCATTGTTTGACATAAATTAAATTAGATTAAGTTTATTTCTATTTATATGAAACAAACATGCATACACTTATTTACGATATTTGTACTACCTATGCGAATTGGCATGAATTCGTAATTCCAATCATTCTTTGTCATACATTCCTAATTAACTATGAGTATATTTTTTGACGTAGTCCATATTAATCCTGTTAAAAGTTTTACAGATGAGTTTCGAATTGAAATTCTTTAGTGTTATCAGTGTTTATGACTTTCCCAAATTAATTTGCAATAAACTTCTATAATGAACTTTTGTACCTGCTCTGGGCATAATTAAAGATTGTGTAAATTTTTCGCAAAGGCTGCAAAAAGCAATTAAAAACTATAATCTGCTTTAGGCGAGGATGCAGGTTATTTTCTTTAATAAGTAAACAATAATCTGAGCGCCAATTTCCTGAAATCAATAAAATCAGCAAGTAATTGCTTTGCTGCAGTAGCAAAAAACAAAACAAGCAGAAATTAGCGTATACGGGGTCTCTAAAATAAAAGGATTAAGTTTCTCTAGCATATTGATTTGTTAGGAATATGCGAAAGTTAGAGAATTGTGTCCGGTTTTAATATAGTTAGTAGTTTACAAAGTATGTTGAAAAGTTAAGATATTCTGCTGCTAGTCTAGTAAATCGTACTATTTCTTTCACAAGTTTATTACCTTCTGTCACCTTTAGGTAAGGAAGGTATTGTCTTTGGTCAAAATATTCAATGATGAGTTTATAGTGAATAAGCATGTTTAGGGCCCCTATAATACGATTTTACCATTTTTACGATGATGTCTGTATGTATGTATGTGTGTGTGTGTATGTGTGTGTGTGTGGCAAAAGTTTCGGATCGCATAACTTCAATACCACGATTCATTTAACGTTATTATAACTTAAAGAATATATTATTTTCTATACGATTTCATTGCATTTTATACGTCATATTCAATAGATATAGAGTTCAAGAATTTTAAAGAAATTTTATAAATCAGCCAGCTATGCTAAACATGGAAACTACTAATACGAGGGTCATTCAATAAGTAAAGAGACAAATTCTATAATTTTAAAACTATACAATGAATGTGTACAATCTTTTTAGGGGTGTTAGCTGGCAACCTTGGGATATGCTCTGATCAGCTGTTTCATCATTTTATGTCAACATAACCTCAAAATGTTCAGTTCACCATGGCAAGTCCACTGGAAGATTGCACCTTAGAAGAGCAGCGCTCAGTCATTAGATTTTTAGTCGCAGAAGGTGTAAAACCAAGTGAAATTTTTTCTAGAATGTTAATACAGTACGGTAAAAGTTGTATGAACCGTGCGAATTTTTACAAGTGGGTTGATCAGTTTAAAAGTGGCCGAACAAATGTAGGTGATGAACCCCGATGTGGACGTCCAGTGGAAGTTTCTGGTCCCTCGTTGGAATCGAGGATTGACGGACTTATTCGTGATAACAGAAGAATTACTGTTGAAATGATAGCTGAGGAAGTTCAAGTAAGTGTTGGAACTGTTCACAATGTCATTCAGAACAATTTAAAGTACAGAAAAACGTGTGCCAGATGGGCTCCCAGACAGCTTACTGACGCTCATAAAGAATCAAGGCTTTCCATTAGTCAAGACTTAAAGAATTGGGTTGGGAAGTCTTACCTCATCCTGCCTACAGTCCCGACCTCGCCCCATCTGATTTTTACCTGTTTGGACCACTCAAAGACGCCCTACGTGGAAAAAGATTTGCTAACAATGAGGAAGTTAAGGAAGCGGTGCAAAAGTGATTTCGGGGTAAATCGAAAGAATTCTTCGCCAAGGGAATTAGGAAGCTGCAAGAAAGATGGGACAAGTGCATAACTGTGGGGGGTGATTATGTTGAAAAATAGCCTTAATTTTGAAAGATTGAAATAAACCGTTTTTGAGCCATAGCCATTTGTCTCTTTACTTATTGAATGACCCTCGTATATTCATATAATTCAAATTAACAGATGTCAGTATAAATAAAAAGTAAATTAATGTGGATATTGAAGTAGATGTTAGGGAAGACACAAGAAATATGATTACATTGGTTTAAAAATGTCATGAGGAGAAATGAAGAATATATTGGATGAAGAATGAATAGTTTTGTAATAGCAGGTTGAAGAAACAGAGGAAGACCAAAGATAAGATGGAGGGACTGTATTGCGGAAGACTTGAGAGAAAAGGAACTGAATGAGAAACGCGATATGTGTCAACGGGCTGTTCAAAACTTCAGAAATCGGCTCCAGCAATGTATTGCAGCTAACGGCCGCTATCTTAAAAGATATTATTTTTAAAAATTAATGAGTATAAAATGGTAAGTCCTACTGATTTCAAAAATAAAAACATTTTTTTCATATATACCCTGTTTCCTTTTTTATAACTCTTCAAAACTGCTCAATTGGTTCTGCCGCACCCTGTATTTTGACACTTGCTCTCTATTTGACCATAGGGTTATTTTGCGGCGGCAATTTTGCCGATGGCTATTTCGACCAGTCCCTAAACAGCGTCTTTTTACAGTTGGCTCGGGCGACGACATATATTCTCCCCGGGAGTTCATTACTTCACTTATCGGTCTGGGGCCTTTCAGTGCGACGCACTGGGCCGTGACTATTAAATCATTAGGCTTTATTTCCGGGGCTTTTGCCGACATCGGGGAAACGTTACTAACCTTATCAATTGCATCGGCAGCGGATCGATTTAAATCACTGACTCGATGAGAAATATTCCGCATTCAAATCCGAATAGGTGGGTAGCTCGCAATTTCAACACTAACAGAGTGGTGCTCAAAGGAATACTTAGGGTACTGTGCCGGCAGACCAGTGTAGGGGATTTTATGGCCTACATTTATTTTAAACATTACTTGTACGTTTTATTAGCGCTACAAATTGTTCCCTACAATGTAGTTTTGAAACAAGATAAAGGGGAGGACTACATACATTTATTCGGGAAAGTTTTCCTACCTCATATAACTCTCCCACATTTCTCGTGTTGTTTTGTAAGGAATACATATAAAATAATGATAATTATAATGATAATGGCACCATCATGATACATAATATTTTAATTAAGGGATTTTTCACAAATACCGAACATATCCAAAAATTTGTATTGGATGTATTAGAGATCTCGTAAGCATATACTGGCTTTAATGTATAGCTATTTATGTAATAAGTTGCAAAAGAAATGTGTTTTAAGCACGCGAGTGCTTGAAAAACGATTTCTCAACGTATTGCATACATGATTTTTTTATACTAGCGTTTAAAAACAGATCGTTTATTTTCAAATGTCAACATTTTGAATTTTTCAAAATTTAAAAGTAGGGAGGCGTCAGGTTCATCTATTGGTTGCTATGGGATTTCAAATATTATATTTAAATATTATACTGTATTTAACATTTTTCTAGCACACGCAAAAAAATCTAATTACACCTAATTTTTATATTTACGTATTTTCTATATTTTTAAATTCATTCTATAAGCAAGTTTTCTCCATTTCTTCTAAATGTTCGAGATTTACTACAACAGAATATTTTATATATTTAAATCTATACAAGGTATTATAAAAATTATAATTGTGTCGGATACAGAATTTTGTTTTTTAATATTTGTAATAACATATATTTTCAAAATATAATATTTAGATTGTTTTGTAATATACTACTACTTCCGGTTGTCCAATTGTTACCAGAATCTATTCAACTCTTTCCATTACTGTTAGATTGAGGAATACTTAGTTACACAGGTCTTTAATCTTATAGAATTTGAGAAATCGTACCTCCAGCACCCTAACACACACACCACACACATCCACACACACACAGACATCATCGTAAAATTGTTATTATCGGATTCTAGAGACCTTAAAACGGGCTTATTCGCAAAAAATTGGATATACGGTTTTTAGCATGATTCCATTACCACTCTTAGCGAGAGGTAAAAAGTTACAACAAAAAACGAAAGATGCTGATGATTATATTTTATGATTTATACGAGTATATATTTATTTCTATTTTCATTAAATTTCTTTCAAATTCCTGTACAAGTACTTCAATTTTTTTACGCTATTATAACATTTTTACGATGATGTCCGTGTGTGTGTTTGTGCACGTATGTGTATGTGTGTGTAAGGATGTTGGAAATACGGTATCTCAAATACTATAAAACTTAAGAAGGTTTAACTACGAATTTCTCAATCTCACATTACTGGGAAGAGCTGGTAAGGTTTAGTAAAAATAGAACAATCGGAGGTGGCAGTTTCTTAAAAAAAATCTTCTAAATATTATTTTTTGAAAATTTATGTTATTACAAATAATAAAGATCATTAAATTCTGAATCTGAATGATTTTTTTTTATTATATCTTATATGGATTTAAAGATACAATATATGTATAATAAGATTTAAATATTTGTAATTGACAGATAATTGCAAAATCAACAGTATTACCGACATTACTGAAAGCTTTTTGTATGAAGTACATTTCATATTTCTTACTGTATTATTAATTAAATATATTATAGGTATATTAATATTACTTATGTTCTTAATAAATAGCGCTAATACAAGTACCGTCAATGAATTTGAAGACTTTTGAACATATTAGAAGAGTAGAACAAAATTCCTCATCGAGCGAAAGAATACCCGAAGACACAAATATTTAAATTATTTGTGTGTCTAATAAATGTTAATTTAGTTACTTATGTAACAAAATGGAAATGGCAACAGGTCTTGTGCTGGCCACATCAAAATATTTTTTGTATTAAAGACATATTATAATACATATTTTAGGTACAGTATATTTTTAATATCTCTAGACCACATAAAACTTATTAAAATTTCTCTTTTCTATTAACATTCTTATAGCAATTTTTACCATCCTTCATCTTTTTTATTGTTTCATGTCATATCTCCCAGACAGTTTCATCCTCCGGTGGTCCCGTAGATCCCCCATCTTTTAAAAATCCAAAATAATATCAATTTGATTTGCACGAATAAATGCGAGATTTTTTGCGAGCTCAGCGAGACCCAGTCGTGACACATTGAGCCTCAAACCAATCGACTCGGGACGGCTGACATTTTTGTTTGTGTTGCAAAAACTGCGGCTTTCCCTGGTTCAAACCCCAGCCAATCATGCTGCAAAACCACTGCTGTTGTGTTGTGTGTTTTCACGCAAATACTCATGGGAGTGCGAGTAAGAATACCGAGAGGATTTAAACACCTACGCAGTGATAAAGTTTCCAAGTGCAGAAAAAATGTCGGTCATAGTTTTTAGTTCATTTCTTTGTGGAGAAAAGGGCAGGACAGGCAAGTATTTTATAAAAAGATTTAGGTAACTAATTGTAAGTATTTTATATGTAGGGTAAGTTCGGGCAAGTTGACCCACATTTCAAAAAACTCTTCACATTTATTTAAGTTTTCCAATAAAATTTTAAAAAATCTGATGTGGCCAGCACAATACCTTCCGTCAATTCTGTGTATTATGTACAAATTCCATACATAAATTTTCTTGCAAAAGTTTCTATAGTTCTAGTAAAATTATTTCATAAACAAACTATGCAAATTACACTTGACACTAACATATTCTTCTTCTTTAGCTGTCCCCATTCGTTAGGGGCCGCTATTTTTTATTTTCTTCTTCCATTCATTTCTGTTTTACGTTTCGTTCTCATTCAGTTCCTCTCAAGTCTTCCGCAATACAGTCCTTCCATCTTATCTTTGGTTTTCCTCTGTTTCTTTAACCTTCTATTACTAAGCTATTCATTCTTCATCCAATATATCCTTCATTTCTCCTCATGACATTTTCAAACCAATGTAATCGTCTCTCTTGCATCTTTCTAGAAACTTGTAACACTAGAGTTATTTCCTTACCTATCTTTCCGTGTCTTCGCCAATATCTACTTCAACATCCTCATTTCTGCCACATTAATTTACTTTTTATTGATACTGACATCTGTCAATTTGAATTATATGAATATGGCTGGCTGATTTATAAAATTAAATTTCTTTAAAATTCTTTAACTCTATATCTATTGAATATGAAGTATAAAATGCTATCAAATCGTACAGAGAATAATATAGTTATAATAACGTTAAACGTCAATAAATGATATTTAACTTTTAAATCTTCAAATGAGGCTACTTCCGGTTCACCAATTATAACCAAAATCTAATCAGTTGTTCATCTGGATGTAAACTTGAGAAATACGAAAAAAATATAATTTTTGGAATCTCTTAGCGAGAGGTAAAAATATGTTTTTACCCTGAAAAAGCGAAGAATAAATGCTGTATGACAGATTTAGAGTATATATGTTAACAATATACACCCCACATTTTATTAAAATTATTTAATATGTGTTAAATGTACAAAATAACGTATAATTTTCAATAAAGAAGTTTTATAAATTCGTGTTTGGAGAATTCAAAATTAAATATACTTTAAAAATGAAAAACGTCATTTCTCATACATATCTCAAGAATGGATATCAATTTAAATTATCAGAAAATATTCCATTCGTTCCTTTTCAATTCAAAACTTGCAGAGGAAGCGAATTTGATATTCTTTAACGGAAGTTCGATTCAATATTTCGTTGGGAAGAAATTGTTTTTATTTTACAGAGAACTGGAAGTAACTTTATGCAGTTGGATAATAAATAATGTATTATTTCATTGAAAATTTATTGAAAATCATTTTTATTTATTAGAAATTGCCGCCAAGAAAGTTCTTTCTACAAGTTGATATGTTTAAAAAAGAATTAATACAATATAGTAGTAAGATTTTTTTCTTTTACAATTGAAATTGCAGTTGTAATTAAATAATGAATACTTAAAAAAATGTTCAGCTGAGCAATGTAAATTTAATTTCAAAGTAAATTAGTTTTTGTTGAGAAAACAAGTGAAATAAATAATGCAAAGCAAACAAAACAAAAAAAAAAACTGTTCAATTTCAAATGACCTCATTTATACAGTTTCTATATTTATTCCTCTCATGTAAATTTACAGTACTGAAACAATTGCAGTGGCGTAAATTTATTCTTTTACTTTTAGCGTAAACTAGTGTAATTTATTTTAAAAAATCGATAAGTGTGTTAAATGCCCCTAGTATTGTAAATGTATTTATTCAGTTCATGCTTCCTATTTGAATGAGGTTAACTTTTATATTAGTTTTAACATTGTTATTCCTTGTTCAATTTACATATATTTGGACAGGAGTGTATACATACAAATATTCACATAATTTTCCACAGTGCGGGTTGCAAACATATCATCCATATTTTAATGAAAACGCACGATTTAAGGTACATAGAATCTGATTTTAACATTTTTACAATGATGTCTGTGTGGATGTGCGTATGTATGTGTGCGTGTGTGTGTGTGTGTGTGTGTGTGTGTTAGGTTGTTGGAGAAATGATTTCTCAAATTCTATAAGACTTAAGACCTGTTTGACTACGGATTCCTCAATCTAACAGTAATGGGAAGAAACATTGTTACTACAAATATTAAAGATAATTAAATTCTCAATCTGACACATTTAAATTTTTTATTATTTCTCGTATAAATTTGGAGATATAAGATATAAAAATATAAAATAATCTGTTGTAATAAATCTCGTTACCAAAAAAACAGTTGAGATTTTGTAATTATATCATAATTTTTCATTCAAAATTTCAAAATATTCTGATGTTTATTTGTCATCAATAGTATGGAATATACTTGTCGAGGAAAATAATCCACATGGATTTGGAAAATCATGATGTTTTAAATGAAAAATTATGATACTTGACACCTATGTACATTATTTATAGCTGCCATTCTAAGACGGGCCTCCATATCTGTTTGGCAAGGCCAACAATGTCACATGACTGTTCGCGCCCTTTGCAACATAAAATGAAAATGGCGAGAGGTATTGTGCTGGCCACATTTTTTCCTTAAAATTAAACAAACATCCTGTATACAGATTATTTCTAAAATATGTGGACATAGTTGAATCACGGATTCCTAGGCGTAAAGGCAATGTTATTAACTTTGCTATACTAGAACGTATACTGTTTTGCTTCAAAATTATTCTAAGAAAAATCTGATGTGACCAGCACATTACTTTCTGCCACTATTATATACAAATTCCATACATAAATTATCGTACAAAAGATTACATATTTCCAGTAAAATTATTTCATAAACAAACTATGCAAATTGCACTTGATACTGACATCTTCTTCTTCTTTAGCTTCTCGAATTCATTATCTTCGCTATGTTTTATTTTCTTCTTCCGCTCAATTTTTACTTCCTTGTACGTAAGTAAAAGAAATATTGTAATCGCGAAAAATTTCGGTTTTCAGATTTCAGCGGAAATATCCATTTTGATCATCCCTGAATCCATTTTGACTAATTTCGTCGTGACGTCTGTACGTACGTACGTATCTCGCATAACTCAAAAACGGTAAGCCGTAGAAAGTTGAAATTTTGTATTTAGGTCTCCTGTAACATCTAGTTGTGCACCTCCCTTTCTGGTTATTACACAATTTCCAGAAGTGGCACTTTACATGAAGCCTATAATAGATTTTAATGAAAAACTATTTTAAAATATAATCCAAAACTTTTCAAATTTGGTATACAAGACTTTTATGTCAATCGAAATAACATAAAAGATTTTGGTTAAAATAGGCTAACCGGAAGTGGTACATTACTTGAAGTTGTTAACAGTTTTTCTTGAATAAAATGATTTTATGTTGATTTTAGAAATAAATGCTTCAAATAAAAGTTTTAGAGAATTAATTTCTGCGTCTAGCACATTAAGTATTATTAAATTAGCCCTTTGTACAAGCGAGACATGTAAATTTTTAAAATTATATACTTTTTTGTTTTTGTAATAAAAAATAAAGCTTGCTATGGATTAGGACAAAAACATAAAAAAAATGTTCATGTCAAATTACGTTAAATACATGCAATTTTATGATTCGTACAATAACAAATATTATATTTTTATTGTGAAATTAGTCATATTCATTGTTGCAATCAACTATTTCTTTGTTGTAATCAAAACTCTCTTTAAAAAGAACCGGGTTAGATTATGGTCGCTATATATCTTACTGTTTTGTAGTTAAAATTAATATTTTGTAATTTATTTAATAAAAAAATATGTATAGTTTAATAATCGTACAAGGAAGTCGTGTGGTGTCCACATCAGATTTTTTGACCAAAGACAATACCTTCCTTACCTAGAGGTGACGGAAGGTAATAAAATCTGAAAATAAATTTAATTTATATACAGTGAAAATTGAAGGATTACAGCCTACAAATAACAAAATAACATATAGACAGGAAACACTGAAATATTGGTGGAAATTTTTATTCTGCGCAAATGTTCAGTTTTCTTTTGCTGAATATAGAGCAGAGAAAAGAACCGTAATCTGTTAGATACGTCAAGTATATTCCATGAAGAATAGATGTGATAATACACACAGCACAAAGCGGTCATTTAAAAGAATAGAAACGATATTCTTCTTTTTCGCCTGCTTTGATTTGGAGAACAACAAAAGGCATTCAAGTCACGTGTGGCGTTCATATCTCACTCTCGCTTTCTTCGCGCTCTTTCCAAATGCTATTTTTCAGGGGATGATTAATTAAATATGAAACGTGCACGATGTAAAGACGACGAGGAACATAAATCTTTTTCTACGATATTATTAAACAGCTGCAACTGCAGATTTTACTCTGCCCTATTATGCTTCAAATGGATATTTTCATTTAGATGAATGGGATGATGGAAACATAAATGTTTAAGGTTTAATTTATTTGTTTTCTACGGATAAAAGACGTTGTAATTTTGTATTCGGAGCGTTAAAACGTTTTATTATTTTTATTTTCTTGCTTCACAAAGATATTGTTATTTAAATGCAAAAATGCATTTTAATAGGTAATATCACTAATAGGTAAATAATAATAATAATTTATCGTTTTTACCTTCCGTCACCTTTAGATAATGAAGGTATTGTCTTTGGTTAAAAAATTCAATGAGTTGTTAGTGAATAAGCATGTTTTAGGGTCCATATAATACGATTTTACCATTTTCTCTGTGTGTGTGTGTGACAAAAGGTGATTAAATTATGGTTATAAATGGTCAACCGGAAGTAGCCTCATATGAAGATTTTAAGTATTTCTTTCATTTATTGCCGTTTAACGTTATTATAACTTAAAGAATATATTATTCTCTATACGACTGGATTGTATTTTATACTTCATATTCAATAGATATAGAGTTAAAGATTTATAAAGATATTCAATTTCATAAATCAGCCAGCTATGCTAACCATGGAAACTGCTAATATACTCAGATTATTCAAATTGACAGATGTCAGTATCAATGAAAAATAAATGAATGCGGCAGAGATGAGGATGTTAATATACATGTTGGGGAAGTCCAACAAAGTGACTGCTCACGCCGTATTGTATTTAACATTTCTTGTATACCTACACTCTACACCAAAAATTCTACTTACATCTATTTTTTATATTTAGATGTTTTAATTTTAAATTCATTCTATGAAGAAATTTTGTCCTCTTCTAATTTATCGAAATGTTTCCAATTCAATATCGAGATTGACAATATTTAACTATTAATAAAATAAGAAATAATATAATGTATTTACTTTCCAGAATAATCTTTAGTAATATCTGTTGATTTTTGACACTGACATTTATCTGTCAGTTATAAATATTTTTTTATTTTTCAATTGGTTTCCATGATATTATTTGGGCTGCGAGTTTTATTACAACAGATTATTATATAACTTATATTTCTTTTTTTCTAAATCTATAAAAGATATAATAAAATATTTATATGTATGAGATAATTTACTCTTCTTTAATACAAGCAAGAAAAAAAATATTCACAAAGTAATATTTAGAAGATTTTTTACTTCCAGTGGTCCCATAACTAAAACCTTTTCAGCTCTTCCCAGTAATGTCCGATTGAGAAATACGTAGTTAAACAGATATTAAATATTATAATTTTTGAGAAATCGTCCTTCCAACCGACTCACATACACACATACACACAAACATCCATAGACACACAAACACACAGACATCATCGTAAAAATATTAAAATCGGATTGTAGGGACCTTAAAACGTGATTAAACATTAAAATCTGGATATGCGATTTTTAGCATACATCCAATACCTCTTTTAGCGAGAGGTAAATATTATGTAATTTTAATTTTCTTAAATATAAAATAAAGAATAATAACGAATTGTTCATATCAAAAAATGATATTCTATACTAGTGCTTCCGTACGGTATTTTAAATGCACGTCTATAATAAAAAATCAATTCCTTTTTTTCTATCATTTAATATTTTTATAACTTTGCACGAAATAATAAACTATTTAATTGTTATTTTGTTTTAATTTTATGATTCAGTCTTGTGAGAGTTGTTATTCCCCTCTTTGAAACTCAAGCAGATGAATATTCGAAGATGAATTTAGTTTTTAATGATCTTTTGATAAAATGACACATCAAAGGGTCGTTGGCTGGCACATTTAATATTTACATAACAAACAAAGCCATGCAGTGGTAATATTGGATATTGTTGAAGTTGCGCATCTCGCATCGACTTTGTCGCCTAGCAGGGAATTTAATTTTGACTCTCGGTTCTCGGCTTCACGAGCGTCCCACTAGCAGCGACGAAGAGCGGGAATATTGCCGGAGCTATTTTCAAACCTCTTTACCGATAGCATGCTTTTCCTACCAAGTAAGAATGCGTCTCTTGCTGTAGCTGTAAGCCACATATTTCGCAATATGCACTAAAAAAACTAGAATATATTATTTATTGTGATGCTGTTTTGTATAACAAAGAAAAATGGAAATAAGCATGAGAAGTTTCTAAAACTATTATGGATGATTTCACCGAAATTCTAAGGACTGGAAAAAATAATTATACTACTCTGTACTATAAAATTTTCAATAATAACTCTTGTTTTCCGAAAGTACCTTGCTTACAAAAATTAGAAAATTTCGTGTTATTTATAGAACTTCAACCTCTTGTATTTTGGTAACTAGAAAGAATAGGACCTATATTCATATGACATTTTTGGCTCAAAATGTTAAAGTTTGTTACACTAGTCCTGAAACACCCTGTATATTATGGGGTCTCGTGGCCGCGTGCCTAAGTGTCTGCTCACGAATCTGGGGAACCGGGTTCGATCCCGACCGACGCCAAATATTTCGAATTTTAAATGGCACAAAATTGACCCCTGTGGTGCACTCTCCATGCCAGCAATGATTGGTACACCCAGTAATGGGTAATATGTCGTAATGATATATTTATTTTATTTATTTATTATTGTATTATTAATTAAATATGTATTTAAATTATAGGTATGTTAATATTATATATATCCTTAAGAAATACCGCTAATACTGTCAATGAATTTGAAGAATTTTGAACATATTAGAAGACTAGGACAAAATTCCTTATAGAACGAAAGAAAAGATACAATTTCAATTATTTTTGTGTACTACAAATGTTAAAATCGTTACTTATAGGGCGCGAGCACTCATGTGACTTTGTTGGCCTTGACAAGCAGATATGAGGATCCGTGTCAGAATGACGGCTAGTAGTTATTTATATAGATGTCACAATTGTCATAATTTTTTATTAAAAATTTCAAAATATTCTCATGTTTATTTGTCATTAATAGTATGGAATATACTTGTCGAGGAAAATAATCCACAAGGATTTGGAAAATCATAATGTTTTGAATGAAAACTTATGATACTTGACACTTATGTACATTACTAGCTATCATCCTGACATGGGTCCCCATATATGCTTGCCAAGGCCAACAAAGTCACATAACTGCTCGCGCCCTATGCAACAGATTTTTACCTTCCATCACCTTTAGGTAAGGAAGGTATTGTCTTTGGTCAAAAAATTCAATGATGAGTTTTTAGTGAATAAGTACGTTTTAGGGTCCCTATAATACGATTTTACTATTTTTACGATGATGTCTGTATGTATGTGTGTCTGTGTGTCCGTGTGTCTGTGTGTCTGTGTGTGTGTGACAAAAGTTCCGGATCCCATAACTTCAATTCCACGATTCCAAAAATTATATTTTTTTTGTATTCCTCAAGTTTACATCCAGAAGAACAACTGATTACATTCTGGTTATAATTGGTGAACCTGAAGTAGCCTCATATGAAGAATTAACAGTTAAATTTGATTTATTGTCATTTAACGTTATTATAACTTAAAGAATATATTATTCTCTATACGATTTGATTACATTTTATACTTCATATTCAATAGATACAGAGTTAAAGAATTTTAAAGAAATTAAATTTTATAATTCAGCCAGCTATGCTAACCATGAAAACTATTAATCACATAATTCAAATTGACAGATGTCAGTATCAATAAAAAGTAAATTAATGTGGCAGAGATGAGGATGTTGAAGTAGATGTTGGGGAAAACACGGAAAGATAGGGTAAGAAAATAACTCTAGTATTACAAGTGTCTAGAAAGATACAAGAAATATGATTACATTGGTTTGAACATGTCATGAGGAGAAATGAAGAATTATATTGGAAGAAGATTGAACAGTTTACTAATAGGAGGTTGAAGAAACAGAGGAAGACCAAAATAAGATGGATGGACTGTATTGTAGAAGACTTGAGAGAAAAGGACCTGAATGAGAACGACACGCAAAAATAACGACCCCTAACGAATAGGAAAAGTTAAAGAAGAAGAAGATGTCAGTGTCAAGTGCAATTTGAATAGTTTGTTTATGAAATAATTTTACTGGAAATTTCGAATCTTTTGCAAGAAAAATTATGTATGGAATATATACATTATATATATTGACGGAAGGTATTGTGCTGGCCACAACAGATTTTTTATCTTGGATGTTTTGTTGATAATTTTATATTTCTAAATTTATTAGTTCGCGAAACCCTTATGAGGTTTCTATGGAATCCTTAAGTTCCGCGATACACACTTTGAGGACCACTGTTATAAGGTATAAGGGAAGTGAAATACGATTTTAAAAAAACTAAATTTTATAGAACGATAGAGAATACTTGTTCAGGATGCAAACAGCATCCAAAAGAAAGAAAAAACTGGGTACAATATATGATAATAGTTATAAGGGAAAAGGTATAAATCTAGTAAATGGTAGTAAACGTTAACTTTGAAGTGCTATTTTAATTTTGTTGTTAGTCATTCGTATATTTTATTTTAACAAAGCATATACTTCACTAAAATGGGCTCGTAATTTTCCAATGTTTGTAATTTAGTAGCTTTGTCGACAATGTTTTTTTTTCAGATCCCGAGGGCTTTAAAAAGACCAATTTTATTTCAGAATGATTTGTGAATTTCAACCATTTATAATTAAATGCCAGCATAAAAAGATATTGGATATGTCACATAAATCAAGTTTTACAATTTTGGTTATTTTAATTAAAACTTACATAGATGCACAAGTAACAATGTATTCTGCAATGAAAATTATTGTAATAAATATTAAATTACAATTAAAGTTTGCATCGTTTTGAAACGATTTGTGTAATAGCGCCGCAAAATCACGTCATCTGTGATAAACTGTCTCTAGATGGTGAAGCAATAGTACAAAGTACAACAATGTTTTGTACGAGATTATGTATAATTTCCATGCATAATTTTTCTAAATTTTCAGTATTTTCATAAACTATGCAAATTGCACTTGACACTAACATCTTCTTCTTTAGCTTTCCCCATTCGTTGGGGGTTGCTATTTTTTATTTTCTTCTTCCATTCATTTCTGTTTTGCGTGTCGTTCTCATTCAGTTCCTTTTCTGTCAAGGCTTCCGCAATACAGTCCTTCCATCTTATCTTTGGTCTTCCTTTGTTTCTTCAACCTTCTACTACTGACAAATTATCACCAAAATCTAATCACCTCTTCTTTTGGATGTATACGAAAAAATTATAATTTTTGGAATCGTGGTATTCAATGTACTATCCATGTAATCGTCTCTCTTGCATCTATCTAGAAAATTCTAACACTCGCGCCATTTTCCTTACCTTTCTTACCGTGTCGTCCACAACATCTATCTCAACATCCTCATCTCTGCCACATTCATTTACTTTTCATTAATATTGACATTTATCAATTTGAATTATCTAAATATATTAGTTGTTTCCATAGTTTGCATAGCTGGCTGATTTATGAAATTTAATATCTTTATAATTCTTTAACTATATATCTATTATTATATTCTTTAAATTGTGGGTAAATTTCTCGACTGTGATGTGGATTAGGTGTTCAAAATTACTCGACACAGTCAACCAGCATTTATTCTTGCTACCAACGTTTCGGGGCACCCTTGCACCTTCTTCAGGGTAGTAAGATCGTACAAATTGTTACAATTAATGTACACAAAATACATTCGTACAAAACATTCATTTAATTTATTAAAAATAGTACCAATGAGAGCAAATGGATGTGTGTATGCTCTTTGAGTTTTTTGGTACGATTTTTAATAAATTAAATGAATGTTTTGTTCGAATGTATTTGTAAGATCTTACTACCCTGAAGAAGGTGCACCGAAACGTTGGTAGTAAGAATAAATGCTGTTTGACTGAACTTTCGAGTAATTTTTAATACATATTCTTTAAAATTTATAACATTAAATGATATTTAACTGCGTTTTTTTCAAGAATAACTGTTAAAATTCGCAAATGATGGTACTTCCTCTACATCATTTATTACCAAAATCTATTCACGTCTTCATGCATATACAAGCTATTCACGCTACGTTAACGCTATTTATTTTGACGTTATGGGAAAACTCGCTAATAAGCGTCAATCTGTAAATCAAGCTAAAGGGCCAGTTGCATAAAACATTATTAGCTGATCATGTGTTTAACTCACATTGTTACCATGGATACTTATCAAAAATATATTGGAATGTTAAAGTTAACAACATGAGTAAAGTTAACAATGTTTTATGCCATTGGACCTTATAGAGCTTTACATAACTATATTGACAAAGAGTACAAAAAGTCTTTTAGTAGATTGGAATTGAACTTGACCGACCAATGTCATCCACTATCCATTATAACTATATGAAAAATTTATAAAGAAATTGCAAAAGCATGCTTGCATGTATATGAAAATTTATTAGCATATAAAGTGCATTCATACAGCAAAGTGCTTTTTGAACATAAAATGACATATTTTGATATAATTTAGTTTTCAAAATAAATGCGTCCCTTAAGGGTAACATGAAATTATAAACCGAGGTAAAGAAAGTTCTCTAAATAAAGAAACTTGCAACTACGTAAGTGCAATTACTGCTTTCATTCTATTGGATTGCATATTTGAATTTTATTCAAAACATTAAAAGTTAATTTGCAAATGAAAATAAGGTAAATTTAAACGCTGAAATGAAATATTATTCGTGGAAGTTGGAAACTTGTTGAAAAGAGTATTTATGCTTTTGCAGTTTTGCGACGCAAAAGATCAAATGACTTTATAAATTATACACATATTATTTATAGTCGTATACATAGGTACTTATAAGTAAATTTAATTCCCATAAAGACTGATAATACTGTCTTTGACAAAAATCTTCTTAACATCGAAAATTATAAGCACACGAATGCTTCATCGGGCCTATTCTGTAATACAGTGGTTAATTTTTAACAACTGGTTAATAATTTTAACCAATCAAGTACGTTGATATATAACAAAAAAAATAGTTGTTAAACCAATAGCTTTTAAAAATTAACCACTGAGTTACAGAATACATATTTGCTAAAGACTAAGACGACGGGAAAAAGTACATACGATACTTGATCAAAAAGTAACAAGAATTTTAGAATTTCGCACGTTATTCGTTCTCCATTGATCTCATTTTTACCTCTCGCTAAGAGAGGTATTGGATTCATGTTAAAAATCGCATATCTAGATTTTAATGATTAAGCACGTATTAAGGTCCCTACAATCCGGCGATTTTAATATTTTTACCATGATGTGTGTGTGTGTTTGGATGTATGTGTGTGTGAGTGTGTGGGGAGGTTGGAAGAATGATTTCTCAAAAACTATACTATTTAGTAATTGTTTAACTACGTATTTCTCAAGAAGAGCTGAAAAGATTCTTAAAAAAACTATTTTTTTGAAAAATTTTGTTCTTGCTTGTATTAAAGAACAGTAAATTCTCTATCTGATATATATAAATATTTTATTATATCTTTTATAGACTTAAAGATAAAGAAATATAAGTTATATAATAATCTATTGTAATAAATCTCACAGCCAAAATAATGTCATGGAAACCAATTGAAAAATTAAAGTGTTTGTAACTGACAGATAAATGTCAGTGTCACAAATTCAGAGACGTTACTGAAGATTTTTTCTGGGAAGTATATACATTATATTATTTCTTATTGTATTAATAGTTAAATATTTAAAATTATAGGTATATTACATATATCCTTCAAAAATACTGTCAATTCCGACAATGAATTGGAAACACTTCGAAAAATAAGAAGAGGACAAAATTTCTTCATAAAATGAATTTAAAATTAAACAATCTAAATATAAGGAATAGATATAAGTAGAATTTTTGGTGTAGAGTACAAGAAATGCAAAATACATTATGGCGCGAGCAGTCATGTGACTTTGTTGGCCTTGACAAGCAAATATGGGGGCTCGTATCAGAATGATAGCTAGTAATTATCTACATAGATGTCAAATATCATATTTTTTTATTCCAAATTTAGTGATTTTTCAATTCCATGTGGTTTATTTTCCTCGATAAGTTATTTCCGCACTCCTGGGGACAAATTAACTAAGTGAATTTAGAAATTTTTGAAATTTTTAATGAAATATTCTGACATTTGACACCTATATACATAATTACTAATTGTCATTCTGACATGGGCCCCCACATTTGCTTGTCAAGGCCAACAATGCCACATGATTGCTCGCGTCCTATGCTTATTATTGAAAGACAATGATATTTGGCAAAGACTGTCTCACCACTAATAATAACTATAAAATCCAATTAGTAAATTGTAATTACAATTACCCATTATGAATCTTAGACAATCAACTATCTTCTCTACAATTAATGCATTTAGCTAATGGAAATCTTAGACCGTATCGAGCAAATAGTATTAATTTCACCTTAAACGAGTGCATAAAAGCATTAATTGATTGCAGTAACTCCATCTTCATCGCAGACTTTATTAATTGGTTCGAAATCAAATTGCGACGATGCCATTACTTGGTAATTATTAGCACTTTGCTCCAAACAGCGGGCCTAATCATACCCCACTAACATGGACGTAATGAGGTTATGTTACTCAATGCATTGCCAGATGGATGCGATGCAAGTTTGCAAGTGGAATTTAGATGCCGGTGCCTCTATTTGCATAAAGACTTTTTTGATTCAACAGCGAATATATCTCTGAAATCACATGATCGAATTCTGTGGTTTACAGTTTTGTTTTTATATTTAATCAAATATCGATTCCAATTCAAACCAATTATTACTTTTATTACCTTCCGTCACCTTTAGGTAAGGAAGGTATTGTCTTTGGTCAAAAAATTCAATGATGAGTTTTTACTGAACAAGCACGTTTTATGGTCCATATAATACGATTTTACCATTTTTACGATGATGTCGGTATGTATGTGTGTCTGTGTGTCTGTGTGTGTGTCTGTGTGTGTGTGACAAAAGTTCCGGATTCCATAACTTCAATACCACGATTCCAAAGATTATAATTTTTTCGTATTCCTCAAGTTTACATCCAAAAGAACAACTGATTAGATTTTGGTTATAATTGGTCAACCGGAAGTAGTCTCATTTGAAGATTTAACAGTTAAATTTGATTTATTGACATTTAACGTTATTATAACTTAAAGAATATATTATTCTCTATACGATTTGATAAAGTTTATACTTCATATCCAATAGATACAGAGTTAAAGAATTTTAAAGAAATTAAATTTTATAATTCAGCCAGCTATGCCAAACTTGGGAACTAATAATATATTCATATAATTCAAATTGACAGATGTCAGTATCAATAAAAAGTAAATTAATGTGGCAGAGATGAGGATGTTGAAGTAGATGTTGGAGAAAACACGGAAAGATACGGTAAGAAAATAACTCTAGTGTTACAAGTTTTTAGAAAGATACAAGAAAGACGATTACATTGGTTTGAACATGTCATGAGGAGAAATGAAGAATTATATTGGAACAAGAATGAATAGTTTAGTAATAGGACGTTAAAGAAACAGAGGAAGACCAAAGATAAGTTGGAAGGACTGTATTGCGGAAGATTTGAGAGAAAAGTAACTGAATGAGAACGACATGCAAAAATAGAGACCCCTAACGAATGGGAAAAGCTAAAGAAGAAGATGCCAGTGTCAAGTGCAATTTGAATAGTTTGTTTATGAAATAATTTTACTGGAAATTTTGAATCTTTTGTAAGAAAAATTATGGAATTTATACATTATACACGAGAATGACGGAAGGTATTGTGCTGGCAACAACAGATTTTTTTTTCATTACAGTTGTGATTCGAATCCGACCAACAACAAATTTGAGAATTAATTATAATTTAAAACAGAACAAAAAACAAAAGTGAACTCTTTTGTTTTCAAAGCAATTTTAAAAGCTTGTCAGATGACTTCCAGTAAGCGCCATCAACAACCAGATGTAGGCGGTGGGCACAAATGTATTTGACATAGGATAAAAATACAATCTAATTATATATCTAAAACTAGACTTAAATGCCATTTTCAAAATGATCCCCCTCTGTTAGTCGCCCTATCGTTACTCCTTCAATTTGAAATTCCGTAAATCTTCAAATCTCTTGCCTGCCATCTTACGTGAGATTAGCCACGGCTGTAAAGCGTTTCAGCATCCACATGTCTTGTCTTAATCAGCGCTAACAGTCTAAGTCCAGCTGGTCTCCGGATCCGCTCCGCTCCGGACCGTAACCAAGGCAACAGATCCGGATCTGGACTCCGGAAGAGAATTATTACATCACACACAAGCTTTTTCCTTCGCAGCCCCGCTATTAATTACGAATAATAAAAAAGTGATTTACTAACTGCTGACAATTCCTGGCACAGATTCTACTAAGATTTACATCCCGTAGCTTCGGATTACCTACTTCATAACTCATACATAGTGCTCAGTGCTCATCTTGATTGTGAGGTAATTTATAGAGGACAAAAGAATAAATACGGACTGTTAAAATATGCTGGTAAGCTAGAGATTTATGGCGATCGATGGTGCTATTGTACGTACTGGTGGAAATTATAATCCGGCGCGATATTACAGCGGAAACATTTTCGGATTTTAATGCTGTTTAATGCTAACCCATTATAAATTACTATAGAAAGTGATGCAAAAGCATCTGTGTGGAATATCTTTTTGGTTTCAATTAGATTTAGCATTTGTTAAAATGACAGCGATTATATTAACGATTTTGGTCATAAGACGGTTAGATAAGATATACAGGTATTAAAAAAAGTGTTCGGAAATTTTAAGGGAGTATATTATAGACCAAAATAAGTGAAAAAATCTAATAAACATGAGTCCGCAAACTAACCGCTTCAAAGATATAAGCTATTATTAAAAAAATCTCTTGTGGCCAGCACAATATCTTCCGTCAATCCTGTGTATTATGTATAAATTCCATACATAGATTTTCTTGCAGAAGATTCTAAATTTCCAGTAAAATTATTTCATAAACAAACTATGCAAATAGCAATTGACACTAACATCTTCTTCTTTAAATTTTCCCATTCGTTAGGGGTCCCTATTTTTTATTTTCTTCTTCCACTCATTTCTTTTCTGCGTGTCGTTCTCACTCAGTTCCTTTTCTCTCAAGTCTTCCGCAAAACAGTTCTTCCATCTTATCTTTGTTCTTCCTCTGTTTCTTCAACCTTCTATTACTAAGCTATTCATTCTCCATCCAATATACTCTTCATTTTTCCTCATGACGTTTTCAAACCAATGTAATCATCTCTATTGTATCTTTCACTCTAACACTAGAGTTATTTCCATGCCTATCTTTCCCAACATCTACTTCAACATCCTCATCTCTGTCACATTAATTTACTTTTTATTTATACGGATATCTTCTTTCAGTTATAATAACGTTAAATCTCAATAAATCAAATTTAACTGTTAATTCTTCAAATGAGGCTACTTCCGATTCACCAATTATAACCAAAATCTAATCAGTTGTTCTTCTGGATGTAAACTTGAGGAATACGAATATAATTTTTGGAATCGTGGTATTGAAGTTATACGATCCAAAACTATCGTCTCACACACACAGACACACACACACACACACATATACATTCATACATACATACATACAGACTTTATCGTAAAAATGGTGAAATCGTATTATAGGAACCCTAAAACATGCTTATTCACTAAAAACTCGTCATTGAATTTTTTGACCAAAGACAATACCTTCCTTACCTAAAGGTACTAGTATTAACTAATGTATATATTAATGATATTTGCAATTATTTCTAAGTCAATCGTTATTCCTTTTACGGAATATAAAATTATTTGAAATAATTGTAATTTATTTTCGACAATTTTGTGTCAAATAATTTTAAATTCCGTAAAAGGAATAACGATTGAGAAATAATTATAAATTCGTTAATATATTCGTTATTTTAATAATAGTATGTTTTCTTCTTTTTTTAAATTAAATAACAACTAATAATTTCTATAAGTTAAATTTCTTTTTATAAGGTTTTTTTCAGATTGATGAAGAGAATGTTCTGCCAAATCATTTTCACCATATCTCTTATAGTTTCCAAGAACCCAATAGTAGGCTTCAAAATATATATACTTGTATTGCAATTATTCAATATTAATAAATAATAAAAATATTAATTTATGTTTTCTTTTTTACAGAAAGAACTCTCAATTACAAACAGATCTGCACAATGGTAAGTAATTTTGTTATTGTATTTATTCAAACCACTCTGTCAATATCTACAATTAATTGTCTGTTTGAATTGAGTTTTATATACGATGTGCATTTCACATTCTCCTTTTCCACGTTTTCATGCATTCGATCAATCGTTATCGTTATCTACCTCATTATAAACTTGCTGCACTTAATTGGAAAAATTCTCCGGTACTTCCATAAAGGTATTGATCGTCTGTATAAATTTAATGCAGATTTTAATGCGTGCCATTAAGAGTTGAGTGTTGACATGCGAGTCAGTTTAATTACAAGATTTCTATATACTACTTTCATTATTTTTGCTGGGCATTTACAACCAAACTTTTTAATTATAGAATTTATTGATGTCATTAAAATTATATTAAGAGTCGTGAATTTACATTTTGAAAACATAATAAAACTTTATTTTATCGTAGACGAATATATTTGAAGAATTTTCGATCTAGAATTTTTCATTATTTTTCATGCATAATAATTTTCACATTTCCTGAGTTGAGAGACAGGTAATTTAAAAACAATTTCATATATTTTGAATGAAAATTTATTTTTCTTTTACCGGTTTCGAAATTAAGCTTCTCCTTCGTAACAACACGTATTGCGTAAGTAAAAAAATCTGATGTGGCCAGCACAATACGTTCCGTCAATCCTGTGTATTACGTACAAATTCCATACATAATTTTTCTTGCAAAATATCTTATATTTCCAATTAAAATTATATGTATTGAATATTAAGTATAAAATGCAGTCACATCGTATAGAGAATAACATATTTTTTAAAATATGAATAAATGATTTTTAAATGCTTTTCTTTTTCTAGAAAAACTGTTAAAAGTTGCGTTTGAAAATAAATGGCCTATTTTAAAACGGTAGTATAAAAAATCTGATGTGGCCAACACAATACCTCCCGTTTAATTTAATTTTTATTCATCTAAATACTTTAAATTAAATTAAATTTAAATACCGGGTTTGATCTCGACCGATGCCAAATATTTCGAATTTTAAATGCCACAAAAATTACCCCTGTGGTGCACTCTCCGTGCCAGCAATAAGTGCTCGTGACGTGACGCCTGGTAAAAGCCCGCACGGTACAAATATGTTATCATTATTACTGGCATCTGTGTACAAAGCAGATTGGCTCACCAAGTAATGAGTAATATGCCGTGATGATATATATTTTTATTATCTTACTTATATACCGTATTAAGTTTCTTTCCATATAATTATTGTTCCATTTACTATTTTCTTTTTAAAACGTTACTAATATTATTTGAAATGCTTAGTTTGTTTACAGTGACATATATCTGGCAGTTACATACATTTGAGATTTGATTGTATAACCGTGGAGTTGTGTTCAAAGCGTAGGCTCCGGGATTAAAATTTAATGTTAGAAATTTATCCATAAAATATATACAAAAAGTATTAACGCAAACCTGTAGAAAAATTAAAAAACTTTAATTTTTATAATAGTAATTCTCGAAAAAATAACATCTAAAGGTATTTTTCGAAGAAAAACTATTTTGAGCTTCCAGTAAAGTGCCATTTCCGGTTATCTGATTTACGCCAAAATCTTATGGAATTTTTCCATATAAAAGTAATACAAGGTTTCATAATTTCCTAAACGATAGGTAGTTGAGTTAGAGGATACACATATACACACACACACACACACACACACACACACACACACACACACACACACACACACTTGCACACATACACAGACATTATCGTGAAAATGTTACAATTGGATTGTAGGGACCTTAAAACGTAGTCATTTACCAAGAGTAGCGGGAGGTAGAAATCATGTATGTAATACGTTGCGAAATCGTGTATGATTTAAGCACTAGATATGTTATGCAACTGCGCCTCGTAGGATAATTTTCACGTCGCGTTCTTAAAACACATCTCTTTCCCAACTTACTGCATAAATAGCTATTATAGAATACCTCCCCTGAAAATTTTCATGATCATGGCTAATGTGATTCATTTCTCTATTAAATATAAACCCAAAATAAAAACTAAATGTACTCCATCATATACCTACCTTTTCTACTATGTACGTACATCATCTCCATCCTAACTCCATACTTCATACTCTAACAAAAGCTGACCCTGTGGCTTTCTTTGCCTCTGAAGCTGAAGCCAACTGCATACATCCCGCTGCATAGCAAGCTTTCTATCATCCGTGCATCGCATAACTATAACATGCACACGCGAATAGAATGATGAAGTATGTCGGATATTGCTTTCTTGTGGATCGAACTGGTTTTGTCTGCGAAGGATTGGGAATGTGAAAGGAATTTTATAAATATTATTTATGTACGATGATGTATGACTCTTTTTATAAACGAGTAACAAATAACGCACTCACTCAGCAATCTGTACCAATCAAGTTTTATTTTATAAAGAATGGAGTGATACGTAACTGATTTTTGATGCATGAGAAGAATGATTACTACGAACTTTATTCAAATTGAATATGAACGATGAAAGAATGAATCTGAATCAGCTAAAATAGAATTTCATTTGTTACTTGTTGATTTGTGCTTTTATTCAGTAATTCCGAAACACTATTGCTGAAAAAATGTATAGTAGGTTATTATTTTTCCTAATTAATATTTTCCTTGTATTTAATCCTGTGTCGCTCCGCCTGACGTTCAAGACTTGACAATATCTCTCCCAAGACAACAGGGAGATTACGTAAAACATTTGGAAATCAGTTTCTTGCAATTTTTACCTTCCGTCACCTATAGGTAAGGAATTCTAAAAATCGTTTGCTTGAATCATTAAGGCCCGGTTGTTCCAAGTTTAGATAAAGTAGCAGTTTACTATCTATTATCTAATTTATTCTACCATCGTAACTAGAGAATAAGATTCTTGGGTTGTTCCATGATTTTTACTTCCTTGTACGTAAGTAAAGAAAGTATTGTAATCGATTTCAGCAGAAATATCCATTTTGACTAATTTCGTCGTGACGTCTGTACGTACGTACGTATCTCGCATAACTCAAAAACGGTAAACCGTAGAAAGTTGAAATTTTGTATTTAGGACTGCTATAACATCTAGTTGTGCACCTCCCTTTCTGGTTATTACACAATTTCCAGAAGTGGACTTTACATGAAGCCTATAATAGATTTTAATGAAAAACTGTTTTAAAATATAATCCAAAACTTTTCAAATTTGGTATACAAGACTTTTATGTCAATCGAAATAACATAATAGATTTTGGTTAAAATAGGCTAACCGGAAGTGGTACATTACTTGAAGTTGTTAACAGTTTTTCTTGAATAAAATGATTTTATTTTGATTTTAAAAATAAATGCTTCAAATAAAAGTTTTAGAGAATTAATTTCTGCGTCTAGGACCCTGTTGCATAAAATCGTATAGCTATCAACAACTGGCAGACAAATAAGTGTTTATTTCTCAAATTATGCTTTCTTTAAACTTACCTAATAGATAAGAACAATATTTGATCTTTAATTTTATCTAACAAATAAAGAACTGTATTCTTTGACATTCGAAACCTGAAAAAAATCTGAATCATCCGATTTTTCAAAATTATTACATCTTTCTCGTACTGTATACTCTTTTCGGAAATTAATATTATCAAAAATGAAATTCAATACTTCATCATCACTGTTGTACTGATTTATTATAATAATTATTAATATTAACAAACAGCTTATATCATCAACATTCCATACCATATGTTCCGTTTCTCTTCACTTCGTGTTTCCATTCGTGTGCACTCGGTACGATATTTTTTGGATAAAACTCTTAACTGGTAGATTGACTGACTGTTAGTTATCTTGCCGTTAATGAAAATTTATCTTACTGGTAACTTTTAACCATAAGTGGAACAACACAAACTGAAGTTATCAATAGAATAAATTTTAACCGAATGTTTAACTATAGATGGAACAACCGGCCTTAAATGATATTTTCAAGACTAGGTTCGCAATATACAATTTCAGTGTAGCAAGTATTACATTCTGAAAAGACAATTTATTTCATTTTCTATTTATTTCTTTATCATTTGAACGTAATTGGAAATAAGGAAACTATTCTACCCGTCTAGTAAATAACATAAACCTCTTGTGTATCTTTTTACCCGCAGATCCATTCCCACAATAGGTCGTAATTCGAATTTAGTGACAGGGCAAATAAAAGCATCCCAGAGCAATTCAGCTGGCGCTTGCTTGTCTTTGCATTTTTCCGCTAGACGTGATGCAAACATTGAAAAAGAAGCAAATGAGGTTCGGAAAGAGGATTTGCCCGTCAAGGCAAGTTGCTCACACGACAGCACACGTCACATGTCATGTGATGACGGCACGAGACACAACAGGGATCATTTTGATCTATGTTGATGTTTATGTATTTGTGAAATGCCACTGAATAAAATGAATGTTCTGTCGACTACGCTGTTGTCAATTTCCGTCACTAGGAACTATTTATGTTGAGACCATTATACAGTAATACGACGTGGCTGGGACATTTGATTAACACCTATGTTTGTGATAAGGATAGTAATAAATACACTACTAAAATGCCATATGATTTTTCACTAGATAATACAATTTGAAACAATCAATATGTTTTTAGTTTAATATAAATAATTCTATATAGAATGGGATGACCTACAATTTCTTTAATTTTTTACCTTCCGTTTACCATTAGGAAAGGAGTTTAATTTAAGATTTTGGGAACGAAATTTGTAATTTGAAATAGGTAGAAGGCCGTAGGTTCCAATAAAAGTACACAGGATTGACGGAAGGTATTGTGCTGGCCACGGCTTCATTCTAAAAATCGCGCTCAACCTGTCGTTATAATTGATCAACCGGAAGTACCATCATTTAAAGATTTTAACAGTTTTTCTTGGAACAACTTAGTTAACTATTATTATTATAACTTAAAGAATATATTATTCTCCATACGATTTGATTGCATTTTATATTTCATATTCAACAGATTTAAAGTTAAAGAATTATAAAGATATTAAATCAGCCAGCTATGCTAATCATGGAAACCGATAATATATTCAGACAATTCAAAATGACAGTTGTCAATATCAATGAAAAGTAAATGAATGTCGCAGAGATGAGAATGTTAAGATAGGAAATAACTCTAGTGTAAGAAGTTTCTAGAAAAATACAAGAAAGACAATTACTTTGAGAGATGAAGAATATATTGGAAGAAGAATGAGCAGCTTACTAATAGAAGGTTGAAGAAACAGATAGTGTAAGAAGTTTCTAGAAAAATACAACAAAGACAATTACTTTGTTTTGAACATGTCATGAGGAGAGATGAAGAATATATTGGAAGAACAATGAGCAGCTTACTAATAGAAGGTTGAAGAAATAGATAAAGACGAAAGATAAGATGGAAGAAATGTATTGCGGAAAACTTGATAGAAAACGAATTGAATGAGGACGACACGCAAAACAGAAATGAGTAGAAGAAGAAAATAAATAATAGCCCTAACGAATGGGAAAAGCTAAAAAAAGAAGAAGATATTAGTGTCAAGTGCAATTTTCATAGTTTGTTTATGAAATTTACAATCTTTTGCAAGAAAATTTATGTATGGAATTTATACATAATATACAGATTTGACGGAAGGGATTGTGCTGGCCACATCAGATTTTTTCTATATTACTTTTAATTAAAATGTGTTTATTTATATTAAAAATTCACCAGAACAATAATGTCATCTTATGATCATGAAAATCTTCGGGCGATCTAGAGAAATATCGGCCGGAGGCACAAAAAATATTTAAGATTGAAAACCAGCATCCTTTAAATAATCATAATCCATCCATAATTCAAACCTGGTTTTAAATTGTGTAAAAAATCTTCCTTTCTCTTCTTGTGTTCTCGAGAGGATTCCCTTTCGATTAAGCGTGGACAGGGACAAGAACCTGCGAGCCTGTCCTGAGCCCCCTAGATTTAGGGTTTAAATCCCAGAGGAGCGCCGCCCCGCTAACTCACGTCGATGCGTCGACAGCAGCACCATCCCGTCATGTGTGATCAATCACTAAACCTGACAGCACAATTTTTACTTCAAAATCTAGAAATGTGTTAATATCTTTTGATGCTCGAGACTATGGAGAAACCGATAGTTCAAAGGTCAGATTGTATTGATAGTTGACAGGTATTGATTCAGAGATGGAAGATGGTGTTTTTTCAGTTCATAAAACAATAAATTTAACTTTGTATTAACCAAAGTTCGTGGTAAATAGGTAAACAAATTAATAATGTAAATTGTAGTAAAAATATGTATTGAATATGAAGTGTAAAATGCAATCAAATCGTATAGAGAATAATATATTCCTTAAGTTATAATAATGTTAAATGTCAATAAATCATATTTAACTGTTAAATATTCAAATGAGGCTACTTCCGGGTCACCAATTATACTGGATGTAAATATGAGGAATACGAAAAAATTATAATTTTTGGAATCGTGGTATTGAAGTTATGCGATCCGAAACTTTCGTCACACACACAGACACACAGACATTATCGTTAATATGGTAAAATCGTATTATAGGAATATTAAAAAATCATTATTGAATTTTTTGACCAAAGACAATACCTTTCTTACCTAAAGGTAAAGACAGATAAAAAGTTTTAAGATCTTGCTTTAATATAAATGACCCATGTTTTAATTTATTACTATAAAGGATTCTATTGATAAAGATAATCCAAACTGCGAAAGGCCTGTTTGAAGCTAGATCGACGAAACACATAAAAATGTTGAACATTTGGTTTTGATAAAAATAATTATTTACATAAACTCCAACCAAATGTGGAATATGATCCAATTATAGTTGTATATCTATGATATGCCACGATGAAATGTAAATGTGTTACACCACTAACACAATTTGGTTATAACATGGTTAATGTTATTCATCTCGTATACAATGTATAGCTTCTAAAATAAGCTCCATTTATTATGCATCAAATAATCAAACCGCTTATTGACTTTGGTAAATTTGAAATTTAGTTCATAATGAATTTAGTTTCTAAGGTAAACTAACCTAAAAGTTGTAATCCATTCAAAACGTTATTCAAAAAGTAAACTAAAATAAAGAGAAAATTACATTAAAAACGTTGATTATTCTTTCTCAATTTTATTCATATTTGTAATTAAATTGCTTCCATTTATCATATTTATAGAGAAAGCATAAATGGCAATTAATTACTAAAAACATGTGAAATTTTTTCCGTGATTTGCATATGAGCTAAATTTAATAATTAATCTTGATAATAGCTAAATAATAATTAATAATACCTAATTAAATAATTTGGACTAATAGTGTTCAGACTAATAAGGCTTGATCGCATCAGTAGGTATATTGTAAATCAGTGATTCTCATACTAGGCGATGTCGGGCTCTTTTGGGCGCTGGATAGATCCAACGGGACCTTAGGGTTAAAAGAGAGGCATTGAAGGGCTCAAAAATATGACAGACTAAAATATTTTTCAATATTTTTATTCTTGAATGTATAAATATATACAGTAAAATTTTTGAAAGATGTCCGGTCAAGGTTATCTGTATCATGAACGAATTAACATATTGGCATACATTTATCTCTTTCCTTTGCAAAGGTTATAAGCTTGTGCGATAAGGATAGATATAACACGCTTGTCTTTCAAAAATTCATATTGTTTCGACTAAGCTAGGACATTCCACTTTAAAACGATGCTCGTTGTTGATAATACTTTCACTGTAACGTAAGTTCACTTATTAATTCAGATACATTATCTTAATCCATAGCCGTACGAATAATGTTATTTTGTGTCGGAGTCACTGACATTGACATTGTGTCAGTATCTTATTTTTCACATATTTGGTTTTACATTTGCTAATAAACTTACCAGTTGACTTATTATTTAATTTTGAATGCTTTTACTGTAACATATATTTTTACAATAATAAAATAACAGTAGTATCTTATGTACCCTCATAAAAACTAAGCAAACTACACTACTGAATTTATCATAATGCGCGGAGCAAAAATCTGAATTCGTACAATTCGTAGACAACCTTGATCGGACATCTTTCAAAAATTTTACTGTAACAATACATCTATGCATTAGTTTTTATTAACCTTATTCTGTAATAACCGTTTGACGAAATAATCTAAAGAAAATATTTCATTAAAAATGAAACGCATACAAACTTCACTAACAAGAGGTTCATTGAAAACTTTTGCGGTTAAACCTTTATACACTTTGTCTGTATTTAGGAACTAAATCTCTGCGATTTATGATGAATGATATTCAAGTGCCGTCTTTCTAAATAGAGCTCAACATAAACCATATTTGCTCGGCATTCACGGGCAGTAAATCCGAATGGTTTAGCTTGGATTGAGCCATTGAACGTTGAATTAATATTCCGTTCTAACAGTTATGTCGATGTAACATTGGTATGATCTGTCTGCAGTTAGGTATTAGTGTACTTAACCCATGAAATCATCGGTGAAAATTGCACTAGAGACTGAGTAATTGCTAGAACTCACAAAAGAATTCAAAATTTCCTTTTTACCTTCCGTCACCTTTAGGTAAGGAAGGTATTGTCTTTGGTCAAAAAATTCAGTGATGAGTTTTTACTGAATAAGCATGTTTTAGGGTCCCTATAATATGATTTTATCATTTTTACGATGATGTCTGTATGTATGTATGTGTGTCTGTGTGTGTGTGTGTGTGTGTGTGTCTGTGTGTGTGTCTGTGTGTGTGTGACAAAAGTTCCGGATCCCATAACTTCAATACCACGATTCCAAAAATCAATTAGACCTCAAGTTTACATCCAGAAGAACAACTGATTAGATTTTGGTTATAATTGGTGAACCGGAAGTTGCCACATTTGAAGATTTAACAGTTAAATTTGATTTATTGACATTTAATATTATTATAACTTAAACAATATATTATTCTCTATACGATATGATTACATTTTATACTTCATATTTAATAGATACAGAGTTAAAGAATTTTAAAGAAATTAAATTTTATAATTCAGCCAGCTATGCTAAACATGGAAACTGCTAATATATTCATATAATTCAAATTGACAGATGTCAGTATGAGTAAAAAGTAAATTAATGTGACAGAGATGAGGATGTTTAAGTAGATGTTGGGGAAACACGGAAAGATACGGTAAGAAAATAACTCTAATGTTACAATTTTCTAGAAAGATACAAGAAAGACGATTACATTGGTTTGAACATGTCATGAGGAGAAATGAAGAATTATATTTGAACAAGAATGAGTAGTTTAGTAATGGGAGGTTGAAGAAGCAGAGAAAGACCAAAGATAAGATGGAAGGACTGTATTGCGGAAGACTTGAGAGAAAAAGAACCGAATGAGAACGACACGCAAAAATATCGACTCTTAACGAATGGGAAAAGCTTTAGAGGAAGAAGATGTCAGTGTCAAGTGCAATTTGAATAGTTTGTTTATGAAATAATTTTACTGGAAATTTTTTCCAAGAAAAAATATATATGGAATTTATACATTATACACAGGATTGACAGAAGGTATTGTGCTGGCCACAACAGATTTTTTTTAATCCTTTAGTAATAATAAATAATTCTTGTTTAAATTTATAATCGGATAACAATCTAGATGTACTACTATTTATTTATAACCGTATTCTGTAAATTATGCCATACGATAAATAAGAAAATCACGGCGTATTACCCATTATTGGGTGTGCCATTCTACTTTGTACACAGATTTCGATAATGATGATGACATATTTGTACCGAGCAAGCGTTTACCCGGCGTCACCTTACAGACACGAGTACTTGCTGGAGTGAAGATACAATCAGGCTTGCGGCCACGAGACCCCACTTAACAAATTCATTTCACGAATCTCAGCATACCAAAGCTCGAATTACGTTCCACTTGTAAATTCTACCACCACAAATGCAGTGAAGTAAACTATTAATATGATACTAGAATCGATGTCGCAAGCCACAGATGGATGAAAACGCAAGAAAGATCTAACGTCGTCCTCGGTGTTGTTTTGCTCTTGCCGGACTGCAGCGTTGCAATCCTTTGTCTCCGAAAAGGAATGTTTGCTGCATGCCACTGTTTAATTTTTTGGAAAATTGCGGCAATGGAGCCAAGACTCTGCAATTAAAACTGTGTTTCGGACAGGGCGCCCTGCGTTAAAGAGATTTACATAATGTGGTTAAAGGTTTAGTTACGCAGTGGTTGTCGCATGACATTCGCAATTGTTGTTTTTTATGTGACAGGCAAGGTTTTTTATTTTGGTTGGAGCAACGTCCATTCAGTTGGAATTTCTTTAGAAAATATTGCACTCCTTTTAGCAGAATAACGAGACAATAATTGTTTCGTTCGGATAAGAACTGAATGAAATATTTTTCGTTTTTAGTATCTGGTTGGTATACCATTTGGAGTTGCATTTATTCGAAGGCGTCTCGTCGTAAATATTAAATACTAAACTAGTAATTAATTTGCAAATAAAAAGAAATTAAATGAATTAGATTTTCTTAACAAATCTTGTATGAAAGGAAGGTTGTGGATTACTAATGATATTAGGAAAAATAAAAAAGAAAAGTTGGAAAAGGATAAAAATAAGATAATTTCTCATATGAAAAGCTGCATGAAGATCCCAAGGATAACGTAATCTACAGACTGAAACGTAGTTTTATTTTTGGCTCACCAATCTCGGCTAATGCCGACCAGTAAATTTACTTATTGATTCCAACATCCGCAGTATAAATTCAAGGAAGAAAAACCGCTGACAGGGTAAAAGAATACGCGGGAATTAAGCAACCTGCGTTATTATACTTTCAATGGATGATTAATGAATTAATACTATCGTAAATTGAATCCACAGCTCAAATAACTTCATTACCACTTATTGAATTTCACCTAGAATAAACAAGGGTTTCACAAACAACAAAAACAAGCAAGAAAAATTTATTTCAATTTTTATTCAAAGTTTTGAAAGTTTCCCAAAAGAAATTCATTTCATTCAGGGTAATATAATTTGAACTAATAAGTACTGCAACGATTTTTAACTTCCGTTAGCTTTAGGTAAAGAAGATATTGTTTTTGGTCAAAAAATTCGATAGTGAGTTTTTAATGGATAAGCACGTTTTGGAGTTACTAGAATACGAATTCACTATTTTTACGATGATGTCTGTATGTATGTGTGTGTGTGTGTGTGTGTGTGTGTGTGTGTGTGTGTATGTAACGATCGTGTCGGATCGCAAAACCATTTCAGAAAATACGCTCGGTTTTGGGGCCCTTCATAATACGGGACTGGAGATTTTGCCTTTCCTATTCTCCCGTCTCAACGGATCGGTAGATATGAATCCTTCTCCACTGGCTTGCATTATCTGAGCGCTTGCTCTTGTCTTCACCTAATTGCCAATATTGACATTTCCATACGAGCTAGCAGAGTCTACAGTTACACTTCATTATAGCAGTGCACTGTAGTCCGGTTGTTGCGTCAGGTATATAACCGGAAGGAGAATAGGGACTCCACATAAACACGTGGTTACGCTTTAGTTACACGCTCCACCGTTCCTTGCTTGTTAGTGTCGCTACCATAACGCAAATGAAACTTATGTGTGAGTGTGATTCGCAGCCATTTACATTCATTAACGCGGCAAGATCGGAAGTGAAATGAGAATATTGAAAATGATGTATTCGTAAGTTTATTAAGGGTAATAGAGAGGACCACAAGAAGAGGCTAGTTACTTGAAATCGTTCTGCCAGATAATAATTTTAAAACCAAAACTATAATGTGTATAAATACATACAAATTTATACAAGCACGAGCCTGCATCACTTTTAATCAGGGACTAATTTTTATAAGAACTAAAACGCAATATATTTTTTTCGTTCATGATTCAAAACAAAATAATTAATATCGGTTACCGGTTTTAACCGTTATTTTTATTAAATATTTTATTTTATTTACAGCACATATTTTACACACAAATATTATTGAATTTTCAGACATTTGAGTTGCAAACAAGCAGACTTTCGAAGCAACTCTCCAGTAGTTAACCCTGTTACGAGTTAGATTAAACGGTATACTCGTAGTTTCATCTATTGAACACTGACTGCGATAATTTTCATTTGCGCACACTGTCAGTATTCGTCTTATTAGTTATGTTAAGTACTTATATAAAAGAACTAACATAAAGGAAGATTTGCTTGAAAACGTACTATTAGGTAGGTGAAATAAAATGTAATTAATGTTTTATTCTTTATTATAAAAAATTCAGGCCATAGTATATGCTTTTCTTCTTATTTTTATATATGTATTATCTTTCCTTTATATGTATGTTTTATTTTCATGTTTAATAAAAAAAAACTTATTATATTTCTGTATTTTCATTAATTGTTACTCATTAATAGTTTAACCGGTATTCAACTACTGTGAACGAAAACGAAAATATTTAGGTGGGAACATTAAGAACGGAAACGAAATTTTTCGGTTTCGTTCGGATAAGAATTGAACGAAATATTTTTCGTTCTTAGACTCTGCTCCTGGTCGACTGCACCCTATAAATATTCGCATGTTTGGATTGTCCAACATGTTGTAACATAATAATTTACCGTATAATTTTTTTTGTTACCTTAATCGAGATATTCTATTCTACTCGTATCTTATATCTTCCCGGATTTGTGTATAGTTTCATCTTCTGGTGTATGTCAACTTATTCACCAGTTTCTAATTTTACTTGTTGAAATCCATTCTTTCATTGTAAACTGAAATGACTGATGGCAATGCTGGCCACAGATTTTTTAGTATTATTTTTTCCTCGTCTGAAATCCCAGCATTCATGCAAACCTTTCTTTCCTTGCGAGACGGATGTGCAGGTACCTAATTTTGAAAAACGAACCCCATGAAAGATTAAAGTGTCATTATTGGACTTTCGCTTTCATGAAAGGTGAGTTGGCAATTTCAGCTCATCGATTCCTGAAAGGCTTCGTGTCCGAGTCAGGCTCGACCGAGGGTTAAAAACCGTTGGCCGACAGGTCGAGTTCGGATGCGACTTGTGATAAATATATCGCACTCTTTTTTCGCATGTTGCCAGTATTTTTCTTTACGAAAAACTAAATGAGAGCAATCTAAATTCGCTCAAGTAGCAAATTACCTACACGAGATGAAAAATAGCCGCCATAAATTTGAGATTTTTGGTGGTTTCTCATCTGCTTGTTTTGATAAGGATATTTTTGAAATTATTATTTTCTCTTTGCTTCCGCTCAGCTTCTGACCTCGCGAAGTTGAATTTTAATATCTTCATAACTCAATTCGGTGAACTGCTTTGTTCTAATACTGATAAAAATTCAGCCGTATTTCACAATAATTACTCTTTCCGAGAAATCGCTGGTGTCGGACGAATAGCAAACACACTATAGTTACCTTCCTATGACTCGTCCCTGGCTATTCGGTCGGATAACTGAAAATCAATTGGGTTTTCAAATAAAATTCAAGTCGTAGTAAATAACAGTAATTATGTTGCAATAAGTTTAAATCAACTGTTAATTGATGATTTGGAGAGGTGAAATAATGGAGATTCAGTCCTTGGTTAAAATATTATTTATTTAAAACAATACCAACGTTTCGGTCTCAATTAGACCATCCTCAGGGTTCTGGAAAACATCAACGGGGAACAAATATCATGCTCTACAAATTTTAAGGAACTGGGTACTTACATGTTTAAAATGATTTTAGATTGTTGAAAAATAATGAATTGTACTTAATTAAAAAATTAAAAAATCTGTTGTGGCCAACACAAAACCTTCCGTCAATCCTGTATATAATGTATAAATTCCATACATAATTTTTCTTGCAAAAGATTCGAAATTTCCAGTAAAATTATTTCATAAACAAACTATTCAAATTGCACTTGACACTGACATCTTCTTCTTCTTTAGCTTTTCCCATTCGTTAGGGGTCGCTATTTTTGCGTGTCGTTCTCATTCAGGTCCTTTTCTCTCAAGTCTTCTACAATACAGTCCATCCATCTTATTTTGGTCTTCCTCTGTTTCTTCAACCTTCTATTAGTAAATCTTGTTCCAATATAATTCTTCATTTTTCCTCATGATATGTTCAAACCAATGTAATCGTCTTTATTGTATCTTTCTAGAAACTTGTAACACTAGAGTTATTTTCTTACCGTATCTTTCCGCGTGTTCCCCTACATCTACTTCAACATCCTCATCTCTGCCACATTAATTTATTTTTATTGATACTGACATCTGTCAATTTGAATTATATGAATATAGTAGTAGTTTCCATGTTTAGCATAGCTGGCTGAATTATAAAATTTAATTTCTTTAAAATTCTTTAACTCTATATCTATTGAATATGAAGTGTAAAATGTAATCAAATCGTATAGAGAATAATATACTCTTTAAGTTATAATAATATTAAATGCCAATAAATCAAATTTAACTGTTAAATCTTCAAATGAGGCTACTTCCGGTTCACCAATTATAACCAAAATCTAATCACTTGTTCTTCGGGATGTAAACTTGAGGAATACGAAAAAATTATAATTTTTGGAATCGTGGTATTGAAGTTATGGGATCCGGAACTTTTGTCACACACACACAGACACACATACATACAAACATCATCGTAAAAATGGTAAAATCGTATTATAGGGACCCTAAAACATGCTTATACACTAAAAACTCATCATTGAATTTTTTGACCAAAGACAATACCTTCCTTATCTAAAGGTGACGGAAGGTAAAAAAGAAGGAGGTTGTAGATGTCGTCAAACTATAAAAATATAAATAAAACGTACATTCTTATCAGAGTTCATTATAAAACTAACCTAAAAAATAAATTGTCGAACTATCGCATTAACTTTGGTATTTAAATTTATTTATACAGTTCTGTAAGTTATGTTCAAAACTGGTCATCTTTATTACTTCCTAGTTTAGTAATGAAAATCCTTCACCGCAATGGTTTTTATTACAATATTATGCAGTTCATTAAAAAGTTCATTTATTGCGCGATAAAAAAATTAAAGGGTTTTTTTTCCACTGTGTCTCTCAATTTCCCTATACACTATTCTCTTCCATTCGCAATTACAGGCCTGATGCAATAATTGCCAGATAAAATGAACATTTTTATTGCAGTGTTTGGGAAATAAAAAATGCACTCTTTTTAATGACCAAACAGAGGAAAAAAAATCTGTTGTGGCCAGCACAATACCTCTCCCCATTTCCGTTTTTGGTTACATAACTGTAGCAGTCATGTGACATTGTTAGCCTTGACAAGCAGATATGGCGCCCCGTGTCAGAATGACAATTAGTAATTATGTACATAGATGTCAAGTGTCAATTTTTCTTTAAAAATTTCAATATTTTATAAATTCACGTAGTTAATTTGTCACCAGGAGTGTGGAATTTACTTGTCGAGAAAAATAAACCACATGAATTGGAAAATCACGAAATTTAGAATGAAACATTATGATATTTGATATGTATGTACATAATTACTGGCTATCATTCTGTCACGGTCCCCCATATCTGCTGAGGCCACCAACGTCACATGACTGCTCGCGCCCTATTGTATATAACATTTCTAGTATACCTACACTCTACACGTAAAATTCTACTTACATCTATTCTTTATATTTAGATTTTTAAATTTTAAATTCATTCTATGAAGAAATTTTGTCCTACTCTTCTAATTTTTCGAAATGTTTCCAATTCATTGTCGGGATTGAAAATATTTTTGAAGGGTATATGTAATATATCCATAATTTTAAATATTTAACTATTAATACAATAAGAAGTAATATAATGTATGTACTTTTCACAAAAGATTTTCAATAATGACTTTGAATTTTTGACACAGACATTTATCTGTCAGTTACAAACATTTTAATTATTTAATTGGTTTCCATGACATTATTTGTGCTGGGAGATTTGTTGCAACAGATTATTATTTACTTTATATTTCCTTATCTCTAAATCTATAAAAGATATAAAGTATTTATATGGATCAGATAGAGAATTTAATCTTTTTTTACTAGCAAGAACAAAATTTATCAAAAAATAATATTTAGAAGATTTTTTTAAGAATCTGCTACTTCCGGTTGTTCAATTTTTACCAAAACCTTTTCAGAAATACTTAATTAAACACATATTAAGTATTATAGTTTTTGAGAAATCGTCCTTCCAACGTCCCCCCACACACACACATACACACACACACACCTACACACACACACATACACACAGACATCATCGTAAAAACATTAAAATCGGATTGTAGGGACCTTAAAACATGCTTAACCATTAGAATCTGGATATGCGATTTGTAGCATGAATCCAATACCTCTCTTAGCGAGAGGTAAAAAATAAAATTTTGTTATGTATTGGAATATAAAATCTCAGGCTTATCTTTCTGAAATTTATGATATCCATACAAATAAAGAAAACTTGACGTAACAGTTGAAAAGTTTGTCAAAGTTAAAACGAGTTAAAAGTTTATGAATTTTAAATTCGTGGCAATATGAAACCAAATTGGCCAGGGGGAAAAACGGTAGGGAATCTATATTGATATCTATTTGTTTTTTACGCGATTTAAAGAGGATAGATCATAACTTTAAGCAGATATTACGTTTTGATTCTGTTTGTAAGACTCTCTTCTTAATTAGGTTTTAAAATAAAACATTTCATAATAGGCTCCTTCACTATTTAGATTTTTTTATGAAACTTTATCTAAATTCAAAGCCATCCGTATGTTATTTGTTATGCCATTCGTTAAACCCAAAAAAAAAATCTATGACGTACATATGTAAAAGGCTGAAGAACATAACAGAATATAAGGATCCCGGCCTTCGCCAGCCAAATAAAAATCTTAGGGCGGACTGCTCAATGTAGCGTAGGTAAATGGGAGGATTATTAAAACCTGTTCCGGTGGTTAGCGAAAAGATGGAACCACCTATTGCCTATGACTCGGAACTGCCGGAACCATGTGGATGCCACTTTACTACACTTTACTGGTTATTGAGTTTTTAATTTAATAAGATAACAACTCCGTGTAATTTAAAAAGATAAATATATTAACGATACAATAATAACAAATAAAGATATAATTTGAGTGTGCGTATTTTAAACGCGAGACGAATTTGACAATGAGTAATGTAATTTGGCGCCGACTCTATTACATGTGAATACTTATCCGCGTGAGCGTGACACAGAGCGTGTCCTAATGTTGACACAGTTTTCATCTGACTACCGCATTCTGCGAACGGTAAAGAACTTCTAGCTATGCATTTATGCTGACTTAGCAAAATTTAGACGTCTAATCTATATTCAAATACATCACATGTTAAAAATAAAAATATACACACTGCATGTGAATCCTATTCTGTCCTATATTATTTGTCAGAATCTTTATCAAATATTCCTTATTTCGACTAGGTCCATAATATTTTCCTTGGCATAATTTATTGCATTTTTTCACTTCACATCGCTACGCTTCACTCTTCGCTATCAAATTTATTGATTTAATGAAATTACGAATTCATTACGGAACTCATTTAACGGGCCCATCTTCGACAGAGGTTGGAAAGAGATTATTTATTCAACACAAGTATCTAATTTAGAAAAAAAATCTGATGCCAGCACATTACCTATCGCTATTTCCATTTTTTATTTTATTGATGGTCAATAAAATGCTTGTACGAATAGTATATTAGCTACATTTTCGTTCAAAAATACATCAACATGAAAAGCACTAAAAGTGTCAAACTTTTAGTATTAATAATTCATGTAGTAATAAGCAAGCCGTAAAAATATCCCCAAGAATCGTAAAATAATTTTCTAGCACATTAAGTTGAAAACTTTTAAAATATTTTAAATCTCTGTTGAAAATTCGAATTATGTTTCTTTCTAAAAGCTTGAGTCTGGCTTCCAACATTAGCCGCACATGAAATTTCATCTCGTACCGCGGTTCTCTGATAAAAAATGATATTAAAGGTTGGAATAACTGACGTGCTCTCTTCGTATCGTTATCGCAAAGTCTGCATTAAGTTAGTGAGTTTTATTTTTCGCTTGGGCTTTGGGTAGCAAACTTTATGACAGGGAACGAAATCAAATAAGAAATGGGGAGACGACAAATGAAAACCGAGTTATTTTTTTGAGGGCTAATAATGTATGGTCCCAAAGTTTTTGAATTTTTTTAAATGATTTGTATTTACACTAAATAAGGTTTAATTACATTGTCGTCGGCAATGATATGTCACATTTAACTTGTTTTAATTATGATAGTTTAGATTTTTTTTAATAATTTGGCATTTATAATCAATTTTTGTATTTATGATGTGTAACTATAACAACATTGTGTACCGAAATGTGCTGCAGTCACTTTAAGCATAAAAAAATCTGATGTGGTCAGCACAATACCTTCCGTCAATCCTGTGTACTATGTACATAAACTATGCAAATTGCACTTGACACTGACATCTTCTTTAGCTTTTCCCATGCGTTAAGGGTCGCTGGTTTTTATTTTCTTCTTCCACTCATTTCTGTTTTGCGTGTCGTTCTCATTCAGTTCCTTTACCCATAAGTCTTCCGCAATACAGTCCTTCCATCTTATCTTTGGTCATTTTTCTTTCTTCAACCTTCTATTACTAAGCTATTCATTCTTCATCCAATATATTCTTCATTTCTCCTCATGACATTTTCAAACCAATGTAAACATCTTGCTTGTATCTTTCTAGAAACTTGTAACCTATCTTTCCGTGTCTTCCCCAACATCTACTTCAACATCCGCATCTCTGCCACATTAATTTACTTTTTATTTATACTAACATCTGTCAATTTGAATTATATGAATATATTAGTAGTTTCCATGTTTAGCATAGCTGCCTGATTTATAAAATTTCTTTAAAATTCTTTAACTCTATATCAATTGAATATGACGTATAAAATGCAATGAAATCGTATAGAGAATAATATATTATTTAAGTTATAATAACGTTAAATGTCAATAAATCAAATTTAACTGTTAAATCTTCAGATGCGGCTACTCCAGGTTCACCAATTATAACCAAAATCTAATCAGTTGTTCTTCTGGATGTAAACTTGAGGAATACGAAACAATTATAATTTTTGGAATCGTTGTATTGAAGTTATGCGATCCGAAACTTTCATCACACACTCAGACACACACACACACACATATACATACATACAGACGTCATCGTAAAAATGGTAAAATCGTATTATAGGGACCCTAAAACATGCTTATTCAATAAAAACTCATCATTGAATTTTTTGACCAAAGACAATACCTTCCTTACCTAAAGGTGACGGAATGTAATAAAATAAAATAATTCAATGATAAATAAAAAGTATAATATTCCAACATAAATAGAAGGAAGTGAATCAAATAAATAAAGCTGAAATTCTTAATATATACGAAACGTTCCTCCTCCAAGTTTTAGGGCACATTCGCACAATAAGCCGTTACTGTAGGCATTGTCAAATTTAATTTAGCGAATGATTTTGTCTTAAAATTATAGGGAAAAGGTATTCCAAAAAGAAGAATCATTCATTCAAGAAATATCCTTTTTGTGTGAATTCTATTCACGTTCTTTCACATCTCAAAAGTTTTTATTTCAAAGACCAAAGTTCGTGCTTTATCGCACAATTTATTTACCGTCTTTTGAATATTGTCACGTTGTTAGTTTTCAATTGTTCTAAAAAAAAACTTTACAAATGATGTTTGTCAGTTTTATGAGAAACCCTTAATGGAGATAAATTTTGTTCACAAAACGATTAGTTATATAAAATAAAAATAAATATATCAATCACGACATATTACCCATTGCTGGTTGTGCCAATATGCTGTGTACACAGATCTCGGTAATAATGGTGCATGCGTTTTCTAGGCGTCACCTCACGAGCACTCATGGTTGGCGTGATCGAACTCGAGTTCCCAGATTTGCAACCACACACTTAGGCACACGACCACGAGACCCCCATTAGTTATTATTCACAGAATTTATTGTTTTATAATTTTCTAGGGGAAATTAATTTAATATTTTTTCTATTAAAAAAATCTGTTGTGGCCAGCACAATACCTCTCGCCACTTCCTTTTTTTGGTTACATAAGTATAGTGCGCGAACAGTAATGTTACATTTTTGGGCTTGACAAGCAGATGTGTGGGCCCGTTTCAGAATGATAATTAGTAATTATGTACATAGATGTCAAATGTCAGAATTTTACATTAAAAATTTCAAGATTTTCTAAATTTACGTAGTTAATTTATCACCAGGAGTTTAAAATTTACTTGTCCTATGCCTTAGATATTTAATATTTAATTCTGCTCCACATGGAATTGGAAAATCACTAAATTTAGATTGAGAAAATATGATATTTGACATCTATATACATAATTACTAGCTATCATTCTGACATGGGCCCCCATATCTGCTTGACAAGGCCAACAAAATCACATGACTGCTCGCGCCCTATTGTATTTAACATTTTTTGTATACCTACAGTATACAATTTTACTGGAAATATAGGATCGTTTGCAAGAAAATTTATGTATGGAATTTGTTCATAATACACAAGATAGACGGAAGGTAATGTGCTGGCCACATCGGTTTTTTATATATAATATTTTTCGCTAGTCACTAGTTCGCCCAAAATAGCACTGGTTGTTTTAAAAGCAATGTATAATGCTTTACACCTACCGACAGTTCCGGTCATGAAAAAAAATAGTATATATTCCTCCGAAAAGAATGTTATTTTTCCTTCGATGCTTTGCAGCACTCGGTTCTGCCCTCTGGCTACAAATTACAAAAATAATGCATTTCTCTCCCTTGTTGTATAATATACTAATATTTATTTATTTATTTAGCAATATAGCTGATATTATTTATATAATTAATACGAAAATGAGTAAAGAGGACCATAAACTACGTCTCCGAAATTTAACTGCGCCTAATGTTCAGGAAGAGGAACCCAGTAATTTCGTATTGCAGTTGACATTATTAATTAAAATTCCAGTCACAAATGTATTACATTTTACCAACATAAAGAAACCCATGAAATTTTCACGAGGGAATGCGAGCTAAACTAGAGCAAATATTCCCACTTTCATTTTCACTTACTCCCAAATGCCTCCGGGAACAGAGTCATTCCCCGCACTTTTTGGGGTCACTATCTGAGAATTTGGCGCAAAATGAGCATCTAGTTCACAGCTTCGCCGCTAGGCGGGCGTGGTATGGCTTTATTACACACGCAAAATTTAAAATTCAATTAAAATCTTTACACCCGGGCAATCAACGAACACACAGCTGAAACTTAATTAGAATGGGCGCCGCACACTAAAAAAACAACAGACTGTATCGCGCGATTAAATTTTGTCAAGAGCACCATCAACAGCACGATCGCTTCGGTTAACAAGGGTTACTAGATTTTGGGTGTTTGAATTTACCGCATCATATGCTTGTGGCGCTATAGTAGTTTAATTAAAAAAATTATGGATAAAACTAGGTGAATACAACACACACTATCGTTGTTCAAACATTTTTTGTTTCAAAGTAATTGATAATTTCATTTAAAATTAATTAATCCATATGTGTAAACTCTTATTTAACAACTAATAGAATCTACCAACCGGTATGTAGCTGTAAAAATTCTAATAGGCATAATAATAATAATAATAAATCAGATGTGGCCAGCACAATACCTTCCGTCAATCCTGTGTATTAAATTTCCTTGCAAAAGATTCTAAATTATTTCATAAACAAACTATGCAAATTGCACTTGACACTGGCATCTTCTTCTTTAGCTTTTCCCATTCGTTAGGGGTTGCAATTTTTATTTTCGTCTTCCACTCATTTCTGTTTTGCCTGTCGTTCTCATTGACTTCCTGTTTCTTTAACCTTCTATTACTAAGCTGTTAATTCTTCTTCCAATATATTCTGCATCTTTCCTCATGATTTGTTCAAACCAATGTAATCCTCTCTCTTGTATATTTCTAGAAACTTCTAACACTGGAGTTATTTTCCTTACTCTTTCATTCCGTACCGTATCTTTCCGTATCTTCCCCCAACATCTATCTCATCTTCTTCATCTCTGCACATTCATTTACTTTTCATTGATACTGACATCTGTCAATTTGAATTATCTGAATATATTAGTAGTATCCATGGTTAGCATAGCTGGCTGATTTATAAAATTCAATATCTTTTTAATTTTTTAAGTTTTTATCTATTGAATATGAAGTATAAAATGCAATCAAATCGTATAGAGAATAATATCTTCTTTAACTTCGTTTTTTAAGGGAAACTGTTAAACTTTAATGAGGGTTCTTCCAGTTGACCAATTATAACCAAAATCTAATCACTTCTTCTTCTGGATGTAAACTTGCGAATACGAAAAATAATTTTTGGAACACACACACACACACACACACACACACACACACACACAGACAGACAGACACACAGACACACATACATATACAGACATTATCGTAAAAATGGTAAAATCGTATTATATGGACCCTAAAACGTGCGTATTAACTAAAAACTCATCCTCACCTAAAGGTGACGAAAGGTAAAAATGACCTTCATGTACAAAAATAATAAGTTTCCTGACTGATTTTATTAACAGGTTTATTTAACTGAGAAATTTAACCGATTTTAAAACCGCGAATAAGTTAGAACAGAAGGCTGCCTTCCATTGCGCTTCGTGAACCATCGGCATGGTTCATGAACGCTACTGTTAAACCACAGACCATTTCAATATTATGTAATTCTAAAAGATAGGTAACTGTGGCGGCGGCCACGGCATGCGGCATGGAGTTATAATTATTGCAGTAAAATATTTTTTAACAATTTCAACACTTCCTCCCCCCTCCGACAAATGTCACGAGCCGCCACTGAATGAATAATTACTGATATATTTAATGTACAATACTACAATATAATTAGTCATTAATTAACTTTAGAAGTAAATTTACTTGCACTTTTGTAAAACCAACGCAAATAATAATCATTTTGAAATAATTGCTAAAGTCCCTTTAATCCTACAAGTTTGTTGGCTGTTATTCTAAATCTTTTATCGAGTCGTTCTCCCCCTGGTGTCAAGAAAACCAACTTAATTTAATGTCTAGGCTTAGGAAAGGTTTTACTCGTTGATTTTATGTCGTCATTTCATAAAAATTCAATTATTTTTAGTGGTAATTAAACGCGCCGTTATCGAGGTTAAAATGGAGAAAAATTGCTACTCTGTTTCTTTATTTACTGCTTTTTAACTTAATGAACAACTTGTAGGAATAAGTATTTTACAGGATTTGCCAAAATTGGTGTTCCTGGATTTTATTGGAAACATTCCACAAATAATTTTCTCGCAGTTATTGACTTTATTTCTTCGGAAAGTTTTACTTTTTAACGACGAGTTTATCATTCTTTATTCTTCTTTTTTGTTTGAACAGTCGCCAGTTATTATTTCATTCGTTACAATGTAATAAATATTTAATATGGAGATATCACTTATATTATTTACAAAGGGGAAAATATATTTCGTCGCTTGTTCAATTTTTAACGACTTTCAAAGTATATACCTATAAAATGGGTCTTATATCGTTTTCATAATTTATATTTACAGTAAGTAAAGTATATGAAATGTTATTTACAATTGTTTATTAATAACTCAGTTTAATTAACTTTTGGTAAAGAATTTGTCAATTCCTATCATCGTAGTGACAATCTCTTGGGTGGGAAATACCAAATTTCACTTCCCACCCACGGGTTCGAAGTGTTTATATAGGGCTGCAGAACTTTATCGACAAGAATATCCACATCGCCTTCATCCAAGTGAATCGCTTTTTGTTTTATTTCAAGCCATAGTCATGGCTCACTATTCTCTTTTCGACTAGGTGTATAAAAAAGTGCCCGCCATTTCATTTTTAATAATGTAACATCTGGATTATTTTACATGATTGTAAAGCAAATTTGATGCACTTTTCAAATTTGTAAAAAAATATAGTATTTGAAATTTCAAAGTTATTAATTACTAATAAACCGGAAATGGTATCATGAATGTACATCCGTTATCAAGTAGCTTACATGTTGCTGTATAAATCATGTTATATGAAAGAAATTACTAACTTAATAAATAAGCGAAATATTTGCTGGGTCCACTGAAATATAATACCCTGTATATCACAATATATTTTACTGAAATATGCAAATTTAATTCCATATTGTACCTAGTTTTTTATGAAAATAAATAAAATTTTATTATATTAATATTGTTATAATTTGCAAACAGCTTAATTTAAAAGTTAATAAAATTTAATGAAAATTAATTCCCAGTATGAAAACTTCACCACTATAAATTTGAATGTTATTACTGGTAATTAAATATTTGTTATTAATGGAATAAATCCCCATATACGTAGTTTTGTTTTGAAATCATCGCACATTTAATTCCGCAAAACCACAACAGTAAAATTGATATTGTTTTGCCGTGAATGCTTTGATCAAACTAGGACAAAATTATTAAATTTATCTGATATTCATTTCATTCATATTGCATGCCAACCTAGTTTGAATTACGTGTTTCACACACTTAAATAAACAAATAAACGCGGGAAATTTGATTTGAGAGAAAACAGGACCGGTTCTAGTATGCAGTGGATGAAATCCCCCATTATGAAAGATTATTTATATCGATATTCACAATACCTTCCGTCTATCCTGTGTATTATGTATAAATTCCATACATAAATTTGATTGCAAAAAATCTGATGTGACCAACACAGTTCCTCCCGCCATTTACCTATGTATATAATTTTTATATTACTTTATAAATTTATCCATACAATATATAGAAAAAGTATTAAAGCAAACTTGTAGAAAATGGAATAATCTTTAACTTTTATAATAACAAATTGAGAAAAAATTACATTTAAAGGTATTTTTTGAAGAAAAACTATCTTGAGCTTCAAATAAACTCCCATTTCCGATTATCCGATTGCCATAAAATCTAATGGCTTCTTTCCATATTAGAATAAGGTAGAAATACATGTTTCAAAACTTTCTGAATGATAGTATTTGAGTTAGAGCGTAAATAGGATCCACACGCATAAACATATACATACAAACACAAACCTCATCGTGAAAATGTTAACAATGGATTCTTGGGACCTTAAAACGTGGTCATTTACCAAAATCTCGATCTTCTAAATTTTCAGTAAAATTATTTCATAAACAAACTATGAAAACTGCAATTGACACTGACATCTTCTTTATCTTTGGTCTTCCTCCATTTGTTCAACCTTCTATTACTAAGCTAAGTTTATCAATTTTAGTCAAAATCTAATATGTTGTTTCCCTTGATATAAAAGTCTTAAATAGTAAATTTTAAAAGTTTTGGATTATATTTGAATACAGTTTTTTATTAAAAACTATTATGGTCTTCAAGTAAAGTATCACTTCCGGTGTATCAACTTTAGTCAAAATCTAATATATTGTTCCCCTTGATATAATAGTCTTAAATACTAAAATTGAAAAGTTTTGAATCATTTTAATACAGTGCATACTTCATTAAAAACTGTTATGGGCTTCAAGTAAAGTGTCACTTCCGGTTTATCAAGTTAAGTCAAAATATAATATGTTGTTCCTCTTGATATAAAAGTCTTAAATATTATAATTGGATAGTTTTTGATTATATTTTAATATAGTTTTTCATTAAAAACTGTTATGGGCTTCAAGTAAAGTATCACTTCCGGTTTATCAATTTTAGTCAAAATCTAATATGTTATTATCCTTGATATAAAAGTCTTAAATAGTAAATTTTAAAAGTTTTGGATTATATTTTAATACAGTTTTTTATTAAAAACTATTATGGTCTTCAAGTAAAGTATCACTTCCGCTGTATCAATTTTAGTCAAAATCTAATATATTGTTACCCTTGATATAATAGTCTTAAATACTAAAATTGAAAAGTTTGGAAGCATTTTAATACAGTGCATACTTCATTAAAAACTGTTACGGGCTTCAAGTAAAGTGTCACTTCCGGTTTATCAAGTTATGTCAAAATATAATATGTTGTTCCCCTTGATATAAAAGTCTTAAATACTATAATTGGATAGTTGTTGATTATATTTTAATATAGTTTTTCATTAAAAACTGTTATGGGCTTCAAGTAAAGTATCACTTCCGGTTTATCAATTTTAGTCAAAATATAATATGTTATTCCCCTTGATATAAAAGTCCTAAATACTAAAATTGAAAAAAAATAGATTATATTTTAATACAGTTCTTCATGAAAAACTGTTATGGGCTTCAAGTAAAGTACCACTTCCGGTTTGTCAATTTCAGTCAAAATATAATATGTTGTTTGCCTTGATATAAAAGTCCTAAATACTAAAATTGAAAAGTTTTAGATTATATTTTAATACAGTTCTTCATGAAAAACTGTTATGTGCTTCAAGTAAAGTACCACTTCCGGTTTGTCAATTTCAGTCAAAATATAATATGTTGTTCCCCTTAATATAAAAGTCCTAAATACTAAAATTGAAAATTTTTAGATTATATTTTAATATAGTTCTTCATGAAAAACTGTTACTAGCTTCAAGTAAAGTACCACTTCCGGTTTATGGATTTTACTCAAAATCTAATAAGTTGTTCCCATTGATGCAAAAGTCTTAAATACTAAAATTTAAAAAAAAATAGATTATATTTTAATACATTTCTTCATGAAAAACTGTAATGGGCTTCAAGTAAAGTATCAATTCCGGTTTGTCAATTTTCCAAAATATTAATTTTTTATAGTTTTCCTACAAAAATACACTATATCCCTGACTACATTTATTTGTCACCGAGATATGCTGCGGACTTAACACTATGTTTCCAACAAAAATTACAGTAAAAAGAAGAGTCCATTGAAATGAAATAGCTATATATTTCGCTCTCTGTCTTACAAAAAATAAATATTTGCGAGTAAGTGTACAATCCTGTTCGTTGTTATTCTATGACATGTTGTCTCTGTCTTACAACATATTTATCTTATACATTGTAAGACAGAGACAACATGTCATAGAATAACAACGAACAGGATTGTACACTTACTCGCAAATATGTATTTTTTGTAAGACAGAGAGCGAAATATATAACTATTTCATTTTAATGGACTCTTCTTTTTACTGTAATTTTTCTTGAGAAACATAGTGTTAAGTCCGCAGCATATGTCGGTGACAAATAATTGTAGTCAGGGATATAGTGTATTTTAGTAGGAAAACTATAAAAAAATAATATTTCGGGAACGGGAAAAGACATCTATATATTTTTTTTAAATATAAACACAAAAAGATTAACCAAATGGAACAAGATCTTATATTTTGACTGAAATTTACAAACCGGAAATGGTACTTTACGTAAAGCTCGTGACAGTTTTTCATAAAGAAATGTATTAAAATATAATCTAAAAATTTTCAATTTTAGTATTTAGGATTTTTATATCAAAGGGAAAAACATATTATATTTTGACTGAAATTGACAAACCGGAAGTGGTACTTTACTTAAAGCCTGTAACAGTTTTTCATGAAGAACTGTATTAAAATATAATCTAAAAAATTTCAATTTTAGTATTTAGGATTTTTATATCAAAGGGAACAACATATTGTATTTTGACTGAAATTGACAAACCGGAAGTGGTACTTTACTTGAAGCCCGTAACAGTTTTTCATGAAGAACTGTATTAAAATATAATCTAAAAATTTTCAATTTTAGTATTTAGGATTTTTGTAGCAAAGGGAACAGCATATTAGTTTTTGACTGAAATTGACAAACCGGAAGTGATACTTTACTTGAAGCCCATAACAGTTTTGCATGTAGAGCTGTATTAAAATATAATCTAAAAAAAATTCAATTTTAGTATTTAGGACTTTTATATCAAGGAGAACAACATATTACATTTTGACTGAAATTGACAAACCGGAAGTGGTAGTTTACTTGAAGCCCGTAACAGTTTTTCAAGAAGAACTATTAAAATATAATCTAAAAATTTTCAATTTTAGTATTTAGGACTTTTATATCAAGGGGAACAACATATTATATTTTGACTGAAATTGATAAACCGGAAGTGATACTTTACTTGAAGCCCATAACAGTTTTTGTTACTATAGCTGGCTGATTCATGAAATTTAATATCTTTACAATTCTTTAATTCTATATCTATTGAAAATGAAGTATAAAATGTAATCAAATCGTATAGAGAATAATATATTCTTTTATTTTGTTGAAATAAAGGAGTTAGTGTTCATTGTGAAATAAAACGTAAGTAGAACACGTCTACAATGAAAATATTTGACAGAAGCAGAGTTAGGAGAGGACACTTTTATTCTACTCAATTTTATTACATCAAAACGACCTGGTTTTCAGACAAGACAAGTAGAAGAATAAAAGGCTGTCACTCCATAGATGAGATGAGTCTTTAAAGTTTAAATCAAGTTGTCGTGTTTGACGCTAGATGAGAAAGCTTCAAAAGCTTAGAAAGCCCTATAAAAAGCTTCAGAATAATTTTGTTCCCTGCTGTAGTGCGAGTGCGACCACTGAAGTGGTTGCTTTCTGTAGGTTAAAGTTAAGGAAATCTAACATTTTGGCTTTCTTTTTTCCCAAGCTGTCACGCTTATTCGTTTTCAAACGAGAATTTATTTGTATCGGTGACATTTATTGCCATTTTGACGATGAATGTTCCAGCAAAATGATTTCAGTTCTCTTGTTCTTTTATTTTATTTACGGTCGTCGGTTTATACATCTTTAATATTTTTGTATTGACATTTATGGTATCAAATAATATTATCTTATCGTGAAAATTATATTTTTAACACGAAGCCGCGGCGGCTCGTAAAAAATACATTTCATGAAAAAGTTATATTACTTGTCTAAAATATTATTTTCCGTTTAAATTATAAAAAGTCTGATACCTTCCGCCAATTCTGTGTATTATGTATAAATTCCATACATAAATTTTCTTGCAAAAGATTCTAAATTTCCAGTAAAATTATTTCATAAACAAACTATGCAATTTGGACTTAACACTGACATCTTCTTCTTCTTTAGCTTTTCCCGCAATACAGTCCTTCCATCTTATCTTTAGTCTTCCTTTGTTCAACCTTCTATTACTAAGCTATTCATTTTTCTTCCAATATATTTTACATCTCTCCTCATGACATGTTCAAACCAATGTAATCTTTCTAGAAAATTTTCATTAATAATTTCTATATATTTTATGGATAAATTTATAAAACTATCTATAATTTTAATCCCGGAGCATTTTTTCTAGGAAGTACATATATTTTATTTCTTATTGTATTAATAGTTAAATATTTAAAATTACAAGTATATTACATATATCCTTCAAAAATACTGTCAATCCTGACAATGAATTAGAAACATTTTGAAAAATTAGAAGAGGATAAAATTTCTTCATAAAATGAATTTAAAATTAAACAATCTAAATATAAAGAATAGATATAAGTAGAGGTTTTGGTGTAAAGTGTAGGTTTACAAGAAATGTTAAATACAATAGGGCGCGAACAGTCATGTGACTTTGTCAGAATGATAGCTAGTAATTATATATATAGATGTCAAATATCATAATTTCTCATTCTAAATTTAGTGTTTTTTCCAATTCCATGTGGTTTATTTTCCTCGACAAGTAAATTCCATACTCCATGTGACAAATTAACTGCGTGAATTTAGAAAATCTTGAAATTTTTAATGAAAAATTCTGGCATTTGACATTTATGTACATAATTACTAATTGTCATTCTGACACGGGTCCCCACATCTGCTTATCAGGGCCAACAATGTAACATGTTGCTGTTGGCGAGAGGTATTGTGCTGGCCACAATAGATTTTTTTATTAATTTATTATGAAAACAGTTTCGAATTATTTGAAATATTGTTAAACTCTAGCCATGTTGTAATAAAAAGCATTCTACTGTCATTTATTTTATTAAACAGGGTTTTTTTACTATTTTAAAGTTTAAATATACTGTTGATTAAAATAATATAAATTTAAATATTTGTTTATCTCCATATAACATAAATCCATATGTCAAATTGAATTGAAATTTTATTGTTTTTGTTACAGATGTGAAAATAGTGAATACTGGTCTACAAAAACAGAAGGTAGGAAAATATTATATAATTTTTTTATAAATATACATAAGCAATTTTCTTTCAATACAAAACAAATCCATTTCAATATTTATATAATCGTTCTGTACACATATGTACTATCTTTTCATTAATGTTTCATGAGAGCATCCAAACCAAATGTAAATTTGCATTTCCTAACTAAAGTTTAAACTTATTGGTACATAAATATACGAAGTTATCCTCTTCGGGGAATAAAACAAAAGCAAACAAAATATTTACGGAATGCAGAATCCTCAATCTTATTTTTAATTTAGACGACGTGAAACTTCTGTTGACTGTAACATGTTCAACTTGGCGTTGAAACTAAACAAAATCAACAACAAAACAATTGAAGAGAAACAAGAAAACAATTCTTTCAACTACGATGGCAACACTAAGAAAGAATCACTACTACGAAAGTTCAAACCTGCAAACTAAAAGTGAAAATATCAAAAGAACTAAATTTTTTACCTTCGCCATCTTTGGTCAAAAAAATCGATAGTGAGTTTGTAATGAATAAGCACATTTTGCGAACCCTACAAGACGAATTTACTAATTTTACGATGATGTGTGTGTATATGACGATCGTTTCGGATCGCATAACTTCAAAACCACGATTCCAAAAATTGTATTCCCCGAGTTTCGATCCATATGCAGATGTGATTAGATTTTGGTTATAATTGGTCCACCGGAAGTACTCTCAATTGCAACTTTTAACAGTTTTTCTTGAAAAAACGCAGTTAAATATCATTTAACGACATTTAATGATTATAAATTTTAAAGAACATGTTATTCTCTATACCTACGATTTGATTGCATTTTATACTTCATATTCAATAGATATAGAGTTAAAGAATTATAAAGATATTAAATTTCATAAATCAGCCAGCTATGCTAACCATGGAAACTGCTTATATATTCAGATAATTGACAGTTGTCAATAAAAGTAAATGAATGTGGCAGAGATGAGGATGTTGAGATGTTGGGGAAGACACGGAACGATAGGGTAAGGAATGAAAGGTAAGGGAAATGGCTTGAGTAAAAAAAATTCTAGAATGACACAAGAGAGACGATTACATTGGAACTGGAATGAGGACGACACGCAAAACAGAAATGAATGGAGGAATAAAATAAAAAATAGCGACCCCTAACGAATAAGAAAAGCTAAAGAAGAAGATGTCAGTGTCAAGTGCAATTTATGAAATAATTTTACTGGAAATATATACGATCTTTTGCAAGAAAAATTATGTATGGAATTTGTACATAATACACAGGATAGACGGAAGGTAATGTGCAGGCCACCTCAGATTTTTTTAAATATTGTATTATGCACATGTGGCTAACACATGACCTCTCGCCGTTTCCATTTTATGTTACATAAATAATTAATAAATATATTATCACGGCAGATATCGGTAAATGATTAAATATTTGTACCGTGTGGGCGCTGACCAGGCGTCACCTCACGAGCACTCATTGCTGTCGTGAAAAGCGCACCACAGGGGTCAATTTTGTGCCATTAAAATTCGAAGTAATTTTTGGCATCGGTCGGGATCGAACCCGGGCCATAATTAACGAATTTAACATATCTTGTAGGTACATACAAATAATTCAAATTGTATCTATTCTTTCTTTCTATGAGAAATTTTCTCCTACTCTTCAAAAAAAATCGTATTCACTGACGGTATTAGCAGTATTTTTTAAGGATATATGTAATATTAATATACCTATAATTTTAAATATTTAATTAATAATACAATAAAAAAATTAAATATACCTACTTACTTCCCAGAAAAATCTTTCTGTAATGTTAATAAAACTGTTGATTCTTGACACTGACATTTTACATTTATCTGTCAATTATAAACATTTAAATAATTCAAATGGTTCCCATGGAGTTGTTTGGCCAGCGAAATTTATTACAACAGATTATTCTATATTATTATATAATATATCTCTAAATGTATAGAAGATATAATAAAAATTTAAGTGTATCAGATTGAGAATTTAAGGATCTTTATTAATGTATTAACCACTTCCGGTTGTCCAATTGTTACCAAAACCTATTCAACTCTTCCCATTAATGTTGGATTGAGGAATCCGTAGTTAAACAGGTCTTTAGTTGTATAGAATTTGAGAAATCGTATCTACAACATCCTAACACACACACACACGACATCATCATAAAAATGATAAAATCGTATTCTAGGGACTTTAAAACGTGCTTATTCAATAAAATTCGGATATGCGGTTTTTAGCATGAATCCAATACCTCTCTTAGGGAGAGATAAAAAAGTAATTAGTGTCCAATAAAACATATCTCATGGTAATTTGAAATAGGGTTCATCTTTCTTCAAGTTTTCGATGCTATGGCATTATCCCACTGCAGTAACTAAGTGCAGATACAGCGGAAGCTGATAGTTGCACATCTTCAATGCAGCTCGTAATTAAATTAGATTTTGGTGTTGAACTATAACGAAGAACTCGTTCCGTGGAATTATCGAGCTGCATAAAAATAAACATTGTTCTGTACACGGAAACGCAACTGTTTGTGCACTGCTTGTTTTGTTTGCTGTTTAGTTTTTGTTTAAATCCCTGATAATTATTTCGTGCTAATTAACAGCATAGTTGGGAATATTGCAGTGGTTTTATTGTTTAATAAATTCCACAGGATTAAACTATTATTGTGTTATATGGTATGTGATATGTGCAGGAAGCTAGATATATGCTGTAATGCACATTTTCTTTTACGTTTTGTTTATGAAATTGTTAAATGAAAATTAAAATTAATGCTGCTTTTGTAATTTATATGTAAAATACATAACAAAAACTGTAATAAATTTCGCAATCTGCAACTTTCAGAAACATTAATTAATAATGAAAATACGAGTATGCTTTCGTAGTTAATGTTTATTACCGACTGGAAATTGATATAAAAATAACTTAAGTATTTCACTATTGCTATCTCGAGAACCGTAAGAGATACGAAGTCGGTTAAATTAGCATACAATTTCTATATTATAAGACTATTTAAATGTGCATTACAAAAATTATTTTCAACCAGTGGTTCTCAAAATACAGAATTCAACTTTTTAATTTACATGAGAAACTACTTTTTTTATTCGCCTATTCGATTCAGCATTTTTTCTGAATACAACGATATAAAATGTTTATACCCTTACATAACAAAAAAAAAAATCTGATGTGGCCAGCACATAACCTCTCGCCGTATATTTTACCTGGCTATATGCATAAAGCAAAGAATATTTTTATAAATACAAATAATATATTCATATAAATCTATAACGTATAAACTTCTTTATTATTCAATAATAGCATGTCTCAACATAAAGATATTTTACCATAAATTATGTTACAATAAATTACAAAGTAGAGTTTACCATATATAAATATTAGGCTGGTAACAGCAATTTTCAATTCGAACAACCTTGTTTACTTTCTCTTCATATTCTTCTAGTAAAAACATTAATTTTGGGCGGTCTAAAATGTATATATGGATTGTGCATCTATTCTTACATATCTTCTTTTACATTTTATTTTTTCATACTTGTTATATCTAAATAACACTAATTCCCTTTAATAAAGTGACGGATAGATTGCACTCCGATTATTCTTATATCGATGTGTAATTTTGTCAATATTTACAACTTACTTGAGAAGAATTTGATAGCTTTTTCGCAATTCAAAGTTACTCTAGTCTACAGTGCTGGTGTACATTGTCCCATAATGTTTGAAACAAATTTAAGTCCTTCAACCTAGACTTGTCATCTCCATAATAGTCACAGATCAAGAATTAAGGGATTCTCCAAGTACATTTTTCTTTCATTACTCATTATTTCTGACACTGACATTTATCTGTCACAAATAATTTAAATTTGCAACTATTTTTCATGGCATCCTTTCGGTTGTAAAATTAATTACAACATTATTTTATATATTATATTCCTTTTATCTCTAAATCTATAAAATATGTATAAAAATATTTAAATGTATCAGAAAGAGAATTTATTTTTCTTTAATATTATCAAGAAAAATTTTCAAAAAATAATATTTAGAAGATTTTTTTTCAAGAATCTTCTACTTCCGGTTGTCCAATTGTTACCAAAACCTTTTCAGATCTTCCCATGAATGTCCGATTGGGAAATACGTTGTTAAACAAATTTTAAGTCTTATAGTTTTTGAGTAACCGTCCTTCCAACATCCCACACACACACACACACACACACACACACACACACACACACACACAGACATCATCGTAAAAATGTTAAAATCGGATTGTAGGGACCTTAAAACGTGCTTATTCAATAAAATCTGGATATGCGATTTTTAGCATGAATCCAATACCTCTCTTAGCGAGAGGTAAAAAAATGCAAAAGAAATAGTATATTGTGCAACAAGTGCAGAAAAGCACCTATTGCCCACGAGGTGTGAAAGTTTCAGCACGAGACGAAGTCGAGGGCTGGAATCACACAAGTGGGCAATAGGTGTTTCTGCACGAGTGGCACACTATACTTTTTCTACGACCACACTCTTATGTAAGATAAATAATTTATTTTTAATAAAAAACATATAGTTGGCAAGTCGTGGTCGTGGGATAAAGTGTGAGAAATAATTTCTCACACTTTAACCCACGAAATGATTAACTTTCGGGCTTTGTAAAGCAAGGGAATGTGTGAGAAATAATTTCTCACACTTTATCCCACGACTGTGGGAAATTAATAACTTTCGGGTTATGTAAAGTATGGGAAAAGTTCAATTTTCTGTAGTGGTCGTAGAAAAAATTATTTTCATATTTATTTCTACATGTAATCAGAGTGCCATGACAAAAACAATTGAATATTGGTACCAAAACCTATTCAACTCTCTTCATTAATGTTAGATTGAAGAAACCGTAGTCAAACAGCTCTTTAGTCTTATAGAATTTGAGAAATCGTGCCTCCAACATAGGTTTAAAATCTGTTGTAGCCAGCACAATACCTCTCGTCATTTTCATTTTATGTTGCATAGGACGCGAGCAGTTATGTGACTTTGTTAGCCTTGGCAAGCAGATGATATTCTTGTTAAAAGATATTTTATTTTGTTCGAAGGATTGGAACACTCAGCTCCGCTTCGTGTTCCAAACTTCATTCTGTCGAAATAAATTACACTTTTAACACTAATATAAATAGCTATTTTCCTTTTTATTGACATGCATAGATATAAGAATTGTATTTAGATTTCTTTGAATTTCTTCAAGTTTTATGATGCATGATATACATTTATTTTTCATCAGTATACGTCTCGCTTCATCTGTTTTAAATTCGTTGTGAAACACTGAAACAAACATTACTGTCTAGGCAACATAGATAATATATTCTGCTTGTATGTAAAATATAATACGACTATTTGTAGCTAACTCAGTATTCTAGTCTCAAAGCGTTGTCAACCCGCTTTATCTATCTGAATTTTGAATGCTTTATCTCGTCCCAACTAAAATATCTCGCCATTTTATTTTCAGAATCACTTTGCACGTCATGATGGCTGCCATCAACTTCACACATAAATTTTTATTTTTATATGTAAATCAGTGAAAGAGAAAAACACTAAAAATTATTGAACGAGCGCAAATATAGATTCGAGGGAAATATTTTTATCGCGAGAGGTATTTTTAGATGAGAAATATAAATAATATTAAGCTGTAAGAATAGCTTGTCAGTGCTAACTTGATGGAATTATTACATTTCACTTGTCTTCTTGTGCTTTTCGTTTCTTTTTGCCATTCCGGTTAATTTAACATGAGCAGGGTTGGTTTCAAATATTTCTGTAAGTACGTACTCTTAAAATAATTGTATTTGGGCCGATTTTATAAAACACCACTTAAATTTATTTCCAAAGAATAATTAATGGAACAAATTCGAATCAGTTTTCAAGTTCTTATGACATTAAAATCATTGATGTTAAAAACTCGAGTTGCATTTGTCCATTTCATTAAATTTATTTATATTAAATACATACATTATATTATTTCTTATTATATTAATAGTTAAATATTTAAAATTATAGGTATATTATATATACCCTGAAAAAAATACTGTCAATCCCGATAATGAATTGGAAACATTTCGAAAAATTAGAACAATAGGACAAAATTTCTTCATAGAATGAATTTAAAATTAAAAAACCTAAATATAAAGAATAGATGTAAGTAGAATTTTTGGTATAGAGTGTACAAGAAATGTTACATATAATATGGCGCGACATCTATGTACATAATTACTAATTGTCATTCTGACACGGGTCCCCATGTCTGTTTGTCAAGGCCAACAAAGTCACATGACTTCTCGCGCCCTAGACTTATATAAACGGAAGTGGCGAGAAGTATTGTGCTGGATACAACAGATTTTAAATCTATGTTGGAGGCACGATTTCTCAAATTCTATATAAAACTAAATAGCTGTTTGACTACGGATTCCTCAATCTAACATTAATGAGGAGAGTTGAATAGGTTTTGGTACCAATTGGAAAATCGGAAGTAGTAGTATCTTCAAAAAAAAATTCTAAATATTATATTTTTGAAATATTTTATTATTAGTATTAAAGAACTTAAAATTCTCTGTTCAATTCATATTGAAATTTTATTTTATCTCCTATAGATTTGGAGATATAGTATATAATAATATATTAGCAGTTTCCATGGTTAGCATATGGATCTAAACTCGAGGAATACGAAAAAAAAATATTTTTTGGAATCGTGGTATTGGAGTTATGCGTTCCGAAACGATCGTCACATACACAGACATACACGCGCACACACACACACACACACACACACACACACACACACACACACACACACACACACACACACACACACACACACACACACACACACACATACACGCAGACATCATCGTATAAATAGTAAATTCGTATTCTAAGGACCCCAAAATGTTCTTATTCATTAAAAACTCACTATCGAAATTTGAGATCAAAGGTAATACCTCCCTTACCTAATTTGCCAAGAAACTATGTCAAGAAAAATAAAACAGACTTGCCTCAAAGAGTGAGAGAAAACTTTTTAATCAAATCTAGTTTTAAATCAAATTTTAAAAGGTAAATTATGAAACCCTTGCGAGCACTTTCCTTTTTGAGAACCACTGGTGGTAATAACAATAATATTAGTCCCTGGATGGTGAGGTCAACCCTACCTCAGTCCATATATGACCGGGAAACCGTGGTCATAACCGCACTTTGTATTGTAATTGACATCTCGGTTTTCCGGGCACTACCAACATTAGCTCCTACGGCCGATGTATTAACCAGGTCACTGGATTGAAATGTTACATTATACTAAACTTTATGCCTTTCCGTAAACAGACACGTAACGTTATCAACATTATGCTAATGTATACAAGCCATATAGACAATAATACGAAATGTAATCATACATGGCATAGGTATAATGGATTTAATCCAAGTTGAAAACAAAAGGATCAAAAAGATTTTTTTAAGATTTGAATTACACATAATTTTTTTTGGAAAAGATTCTAAATTTCCAGTAAAATTATGTCATAAACTATGCAAATTGCACTTGACACTGACATCTTCTTCTTTTGCTATTCCCATTCGTTAGGGGTCGATATTTTCATTTTTTTCTTCTACTCATTTCTGTTTTACGTGTCGTTCTCATTCAGTTCCTTTTCTCTCAAATCTTCCGCATAACTTCAATACCACGATTCCAAAAAGTAATTTTTTTTTCGTATTCCTCAAGTTTACATCCAGAAGAATAGGTGATTAGATTTTGGTTATAATTGGTCAACTGGAAGTAACCTCATTTGAAGATTTTAACATTTTTCTTGAAAGAACGCAGTTAAATATAAATTATTGATATTTAACGTTCTGTTCTACATCTTCATCTTTTGCCTTTCTCATTCGTTAGGGGTCGCTATTTTTTATTTTCTTCTTCCATTCATTTCTGTTTTACGTGTCGTTTTCATTCAGTTCCTTTTCTCTCAATTCTTCCGCATAACTTCAATACCACGATTCCAAAAAGTATAATTTTTTTCGTATTCCTCAAGTTTACATCCAGAAGAATAGGTGATTAGATTTTGGTTATAATTGGTCAACCGGAAGTAACCACATTTGAATATTTTAACATTTTTCTTGAAAGAACGCGGTTAAATATAATTTATTGACATTTAATGTTCTGTTCTACATCTTCTTCTTTTTGCCTTTCCCATTCGTTAGGGGTCGCTATTTTTTATTTTCTTCTTCCATTCATTTCTGTTTTACGTGTCGTTTTCATTCAGTTCCTTTTCTCTCAATTCTTCCGCATAACTTCAATACCATGATTCCAAAAAGTATAATTTTTTTCGTATTCCTCAAGTTCACATCCGGAAGAAGAGGTGATTAGATTTTGGTTATAATCGGTCAACCGGAAGTAACCACATTTGAAGTTTTAACAATTTTTCTTGCAAAAACGTAGTTAAATATAATTTATTGATATTTAACGTTATTATAACTTAAAGAATATATTATTCTCTATGTCTATACGATTTGATTGCATTTTATACTTCATATTTAATATGAGCTATGCTAACCTTGGGAACTGCTAATATATTCAGATAATTCAAATTGAAAGATGTCAGTATCAATGAAAAGTAAATGAATGTGGCAGAGATGAAGATGTTGAGATGATGTTGGGGAAGACACGGAAAGATACTGTAAGGTATGAAAGAATAAGGGAAATAAAAGTTTCTAGAAAGATACATGAGAGGCAATTACATTGGTTTGAACATGTTATGAGGAGAGATGAAGAATATATTGGAAAAAGAATGAATAGCTTAGTAATAGAAGGTTGAAGAAACTGGAAGGACTGTATTGCGGAAGACTTGAGAGAAAAAGAATTAAATGAGAAACCGAAACTATCCGGATCCGGATCCCACCACTAGTGAGTGGGCACTTGAATGTTCACTAGACTTTTTAGGGTGGGCCCGTGCCGTCCCTGCCCCCAAATCTTTGCGCCGCCACTGTTTCAAACAGACTTTAATAAGATCATTGTTTACAGCTAGCAGCAACAAAAAAGAAATAAATCTTTTTCCAATAATTGTCGTTCTGTATGAACTACTATTATTGTATCCTTCCCAAAGATCAAAGTAGGCTATGTATAACTTTTCGAGTTGTTTTATATTTTAGATCATGTGAGAACGAATTTCATTCTATAGGACGACTCATGCCGCTTTAACTCACCAACTCACCACGTTCAACTTGAAATTCGATTCAAACCAAAACCAATCATTTGTAAAAGTTTTTTCCTTTTACGAACGGTTTCTTTCTTCCTGTGAAATCATAGAAGGCCGGGCGGGCGTGCCGTGGCTGTTTAAAGAAACGAACAAAACTGTACAGTTTCTAAGTTGCGAAGATGCGACACGACGCTCACGGTTTAAAAGATTCTGGCGCAGATTTAAACATACTATTCTATTCTAAAAGTTTTTATTGCTAGTGCGGAATGGAAATCTTATCCGAGAAGTGAAATATTAATTTCTGAATCGAGGGAATGGGAGATTATTATTCATATCACTGAGATGTTCAACGATTCTTGAAATTATAGATACGGAAATAGTTGATGTATTTAAATTTAAAATAAGTATTTACTTCAGACTTCAGTCATTCTAAAAAATCTAATATGGGCAGTATAATACCTTCCGGCAATTCTTTGTATTGTAACGTTTTATTTATATGGGTGAAGTGTAAAAATCAGAGATATATTATTAATTAAAATAATACGTTTATTAAACGTTAACTAATTAAGATAAATATTAAAAAGATAATAAAAGTAACTAACACTATGATTAAATAATTATAAACACTAATTTAAGGCTAAGAATATTATTAAATGCTTAAACACTAAGATTATTTATTTAAACAATATTTATATCACTACATTTATTTATGTTAAAACTCGTAGAATGTTTATTTATATCACCCCGTGTTCATTGCTCGTTGCTTCTATATAACAGACTATATCTCCACTGTCATTCAGAGTGTATTTATACAGCCCAGCGTCCTTCTAGAACCCTCTGGCGCCACAGTGATACCGAGTACAATAGATTTAGGTCAACGGTTGTAATTAACACGTCTAGCCAGGGATTGCGTCATCTGGGTAATTCCGGCGAGGGGATTACGTCATTGCTCGGGAACATTCTTTCAGTAGCGGTGCTCGTGTACTCTTAACTCAGGGGCGAATCACAGTATTATGTATTAATTCCATACATCTTGCAAACGTCTTCCGCAATACAGTATCTTGGTCTTCCTCTGTTTCTTCAACCTCCTGTTACTAAGCAATTCATTCTTGTTCCAATATATTCTTCATTTCTCCTCATGACATGTTCAAACCAATGTAATCGTCTCTCTTGTTTCTTTGTAGAAGCTTGTAACACCTAGAGTTATTTTCTTACCGTATCTTTTCGTGTCTTCCCAACATCTACTTCAACATCCTCATCTCTGCCACATTCATTTACTTTTTATTGATACTAACATCTGTCAATTTGAATTATCTGAATATAATAGCAATTTTCATGGTTAGCATAGCTGGCTGATTTATAAAAATTAATATCTTTATAATTCTCTATCTCTCTATATCTATTGAATATGAAGTATAAAATGCAATCAAATCATATTGAGAATAATATATTTTATGATATATATGAGGTTACTTCCGGTTCACCAATTATAACCAAAATCTAATCACTTGTTCTTCTGGATGTAAACTTGAGGAATACGAAAAAAATATAATTTTTGAAATCGTGGTATTGAAGTTGCGATCCGAAACTTTTGTCACACACACACACACACACACACACACACACACACACACACACACACACACACACACACACACACACAGACATACAGACACACATACAGACATCATTGTAAAAATGGTAAAATCGTATTATAGGGACCCTAAAACATGCTTATTCCTTATCTTACCTAAAGGTGACGGAAGGTAAAAATCCACTAAAACATTTCAAAATTTTAAAAAATATTGTTAAGCTTAGCAGTATCCAATATTTCCACAAATTATAAAACTAATTACATGTTTTAAGTAAAACAAATTACCTTGACGACAAAGTTACGTCCCGTGTTTCATAAACCGCGAGTTGTTTAAATACAACCCTCCTGTAATCCATTAATTTAAAATAATAATCCCGGTTTAAATATCCACCTCTAGCGTAGCCATGCTTTACCATAGCATAGCCAACGCGATCAACCGGAGAAGGGAATAATTCTTCCGGCCTCTAGTGCTTGTCTCTTGTCACAAGTTCTCTTGTTCGCCGCCAGAGGGCTACACGTGACTGAAATATTAGTGCGGCGAGCACATTTACATGAGAAGCATGAAATAAACCATGTTTGCACACCACCATTGTCACTGTCATCTCATGAAGTATCAAATTCACACAGGATTAGATTTGCAATCTGCATAAGGGATGTACAAATGTGATATACAGAGTGTTATATTTTAATGGACCCAGCAAATATCACGCTTATTTATTAAGTTAGTAATTTCTTTCATATAATATGATTTATACAGCAATATGTAAGCTACTTGATGACGGATGTACATTCATGATACCACTTCCGGTTTATTAGTAATTAATATCAACTTTGAAATTTCAAATGGAACAAACTATATTGTTTTACAAATTTGAAAAGTACATCAAATTTTCTTTACAATCATGTAAAATAATTCATATGTTACATTATTAAAAAGTTAAATGGCGGGCACTTTTTTATACATCTAGTCAAAAAGAGAATAGTGAGCCATGACTATGACTTGAAATGAAACAATTGTAACACGGCAAATTATTACTGAGTATTTACATGTTGACATTTACCGTGTTACAATAATTGTTAGCTATCATTCTTACACGGACCCCCATATCTGCTTGTCAAGGCCAACAAAGTCACGCGACTGCTCGCGCCCTATTGTATTTAAAATTTCCTGTATACCTACACTCTACACCAAAATTCTACTTACATCTATTCTTAATATTTAGATTTTTTAATTTGAAATTCATTCTATGAAAAAATTTTGTCCTACTCTTCTAATTTTTCGAGATGTTTCCAATTAATTGTCGGGATTAACGGTATTTCTCAAGGGTATGTGTAATATACCTATAATTTTAAACATTTAACTATTAATACAATAAGAAATATATGTATGTACTTCCCAGACAAACATTACATTACATTACAAACATTTTAAATTTTCAATTGGTTTTCATGACATTATATACCCTATATATCTTTATGTCTAAATCTATAAAAGATATAATAACATATTTATATGTATCAGATAGAGAATTTACTCTTCTTTAATATACAATAACAAAAAAAATCAACAAATAATATTTAGAAGATTTTTTTCAAGAATCTGCTACTTCCGGTTGTTCTTTTCAGCTCTTCCCAGTTATGTCCGATTGAGAAATACAGATATCAAGTATTATAGTTTTTGAGAAATCGTCCTTCCAAGCGACCCACATACACACACACACACACACACACACACACACACACACAGACATCATCGTAAAAATATTAATTTTTTTAGTATGAATCCAATACTTCTTCTAGCGAGAGGTAAAAAGTTAAAATACCAGCGAAGGAATTATAGCAAAAAATATAATTTTTCTCATAATTTGTGTCATTTCTATGTATAAACCATTTTATCATATTATTAAATATTACAAGATGCACCACTCCGGAAAATATAAGCTATGAATGAAAAATATTATATTTTTGGATGTTTTGTATCGCAATCACAATATTTATAATAAAAAGCGTAGATTCCATAAAAAATATTTTTATTTGACGATCCTCTATTATAATTATTATCTCTTCAGCATCAATTTCATATTAAACTAGCAGTGTCAAATTTTTATAGCATCATAAAAAAGATAAAAGCTTATTTTTAATATGACACAGTTACAACAAAGTACACCATTATAATCAAATCTCGGCAATTTTTCCAAAAGCTTTTATCTCGGGGCTTTGTAATATTCTGACCTGTATCTCCGTCTTTGGATAAGTCACTCGCAGTAGAATCACAAAAGGGGACAAGACTTACATTACTTTAATGCAATTATAATGTGTAAAGCAAAGTAAATCATCTAACGTAAAAGGTAACAAAGGTCCTGTTTTAGAAAATATCTATACATATTTACAATAAAAATCTGATGTGGCCAGCACCATACATAGATGTCAAATATTATAATATTTCATTCTAAATTTTTTAAATCTTGAAATTTTTAATGAAAAATTCTGACATTTGACATCTATGTACATAATTACTAATTATCATTCTGACACGGGCCTTCATATCTGCTTGTCAAGGCCAACAATGTCACATGACTGCTCGCAGTAACCGAAAACGGACGTGGCGAGAGGTATCGTTCTGGCCACAACAGATTTTTTACTTCCTTGTACGTAAGTAAAGGAAGTATTGTAATCGCGAAAAATTTCGGTTTTCAGATTTCAGCGGAAATATCTATTTTGATCATCCCTGAATCCATTTTGACTAATTTCGTCGTGACGTCTGTACGTACGTATCTCGCATAACTCAAAAACGGTAAGCCGTAGAAAGTTGAAATTTTGTATTTAGAACTCCTATAACATCTAGTTGTGCACCTCCCTTTCTGGTTATTACACAATTTCCAGAAGTGGCACTTTACATGAAGCCTATAATAGATTATAATGAAAAACTGTTTTAAAATATAATCCAAAACTTTTCAAATTTGGTTTACAAAACTTTTATGCCAATCGAAATAACATAATAGATTTTGGTTAAAATAGGCTAACCGGAAGTGGTACATTACTTGAAGTTGTTAACAGTTTTTCTTGAATAAAATGATTTTATTATGATTTTAGAAATAAATGCTTCAAATAAAAGTTTTAGAGATTTAATTTCTGCGTCTAGTACATCAAGTATTATTAAATTAGCCTTTGTATAAACGAGATATGTAAATTTAAAAATTATATACTTTTTTTGTTTTTGTAATAAAGCTTGCTATGGATTAGGACAAAAAAAAATGTTCTTGTCAAATTACGTTAAATACGTGCAATTTTATGATTCGTACAATAACAAATATTATATTTTTATTGTGAAATTAGTCATATTCATTGTTGTAATCAAATATTGTTTTGTTGTAATCAAAACTCTCTTTAAAAAGAACCGGTTTAGATTATGGTCGCTATATATATTACCGTTTTGAAGTTAAAATTAATATTTTGTAATTTAGTTATTAAAAAAATATGTATAGTTTAATAATTGTACAAGGAAGTCGTGTGGTGTCCACATCATATTTTTTGAATTAGTCACACCACATATAGTATTTTACATCATTTCTTTATTCATTTCAATATACTATCATGTATAAAATTCATATACACTAGCAAAAACTCAAAATAAAATTGTAAAAACTTAGTCGATACTTAGGTATACTATACAATATTTGAGGCGCTGACGCTGAAAATATGCACATCCCCTATACATGATGATACTAGGTATTAAATTTAAAATTGATTGATTTTCTTTTATCTGCAGTCTGGTCGTTTGTGAAGGATAAATAAAATCTTTCCTTTTTGAAGAAAATGCGATACGTGTGTATTGTGAAATTGGCGGCGTAAATGAATCGATGGTTATTATTATCTCATTTGGACTCAAGCAAGCGTAGAAGTATGCGAGAACAATCGAATTTAATGGAAGCGGATATTAAGATCGCATCAGCAGTAAAATTTAATCCCTATGATTAAATTGAAAGGCTATTTCACTCTTTAATTAAAATATTGTACCATTAAGTTCGTACGAGTATGATTTGGCTTCAAATTATGAAAAAGATAAATGGGTTTTTGCCTCATCGTAACACTGACATACAAAGAGATTTATTACAACAGAGTATTCTATATTATTATATATCTCCAAACCTATACGAGATATAATAAAAAAATTAAATGTGTCAGATTGAGAATTTAATTTTCTTTAATATTTCAAAAAATAATATTTAGAAGATTTTTTTTTCAAGAATCTGCTACTTCCGGTTATCCAATAGTTACCAAAACCTTTTCAGCTCTTCCCAGTAATGTCCGATTGGGAAATACTTATAGTTTTTGAGTAATCGTCCTTTCAACGTCCCACACACATACATACATTGTAGGGACCTTAAAACGTGCTTAATCATTAAAATCTGGATATGCGATTTTTAGCATGAATCCAATACCTATCTTAGCGAGAGGTAAAAATTACTTAATATTTTTTGTGAAAAATTACAAATAAAAGTTATGGATGAAATAAACATTTTTAGGGACAGCGATCCTTCCAATTAAATACTAAATAAACGAATAAATCCATGCTTTATACTTTATGCCTTATTGTGTCTAAGATAAGACGTTGTTTGTTTTTTATGTATGCTTGCGTATAATAAGGAATTTAATCATAATGATGTGGATGTGTGCATGTTAGCTATCTGTATGTTTGCGTACAACGCTGCTGGTGCTGTGCTGGAAACTGGAACTACTTGTACTGTACTCCTAGAGAACTACAAACACGGGTGTCCGTGCACGCTACTAGTAATGCATCACTTTGAATACTGCGGCAGAACACGAGATGAAGATTCGCCGCCCCCGCACAAAGGGAATGCAGGATAAAGGCAAGTATAAAGGATGGGAAGTGCCTACTTACTATTATAGTAAATACACTTTGTCGCATAATGCACGCTCCATACAATGAAATTATTCTACCAACAAAACTTAATATATTATCTTAATTGTGTTATCTATCATATTTACCAAACAAATCCCATACGATCTCAATTTATTTCCAAATATTTCATCCCCAGGGGCGTATTAGCTATGAAGCAAAAGCTGTATTCTTTCGCTGGGTTGGATCAGATCCAACGGATCGTATGGATTAGAGCAGATCTGTTTATTGTTATAAAAACCGACTTTTCGGTAGCATGATCTGCTGCCTTCTTCAAGGAACCTTAAATGTAACCTCTTGTCCGTATTGACTATAAAATATGACAAATTCTTCCGCCATTTTTAATCTTAACTGATATGATCTTTCTAATCCAAGTTTTTGTTGGAGTAGATGGCACTGATCTGGATGACTTGGTCTTGAGGTGGGGATACTGATCAGAATTCGAAAGAACATGCAATTTACTCATCCATGTAACATGGATCTGATCCAACGCAGCGAAAGAATACGGCTAAAGTAAGCACATTTTAAAGGCGGAAAATTTGGGAAATATTTCGAATTTTTAGAATTAATATCGATAGATCCAATGAAAATACTTTTTACCTCTCGCTAAGAGAGGTATTGAATTCATACTAAAAATCGCATATCCAGATTTTAATGATTAAGCATGTTTTAAGGTCCCTACAATCCGATTTTAATATTTTTACGATGATATATGTGTGTATGTGTGTGTGGGGAGGTTGGAAGGACGATTTCTCAAAAACTATAATACTTAATATCTGTTTAACTACGTATTTCTCAATCGGACATTACTGGGAAAAGCTGAAAAGGTTTTGGTAATAATTGGACAACCGGAAATAGCAGATACTTAAAACAAAATCTTAATAATATTCTTTGATAATTTTTGTTCTTACTAGTAAAAGAAGAGTAAATTCTCTATCTGATACATATAAATATTTTATTATATCTTTTATAAATTTAGAGATAAAGAAATATAAGGTATATAATAATCTGTTGTAATAAATGTCACAGCACAAATGTGAAATCCGGACACATTACTGAAGACTTTTTCTGGGAAGTACATACATATATTATATCTTATTGTATTAATAGTTAAATATTTAAAATTATAGGTATATTACATATACTCTTCAAAAATACTGTCAATCCCGACAATGAATTGGAAACATGTAAATGAAATGATGTAAAATACTATATGTGGTGCGATTAATTCAAAAAAATCTGTTGTGGCCAGCGCAATACCTCTCGCCACGTTCGTTTCTGGTTACATAAGTATAGGGCGCGAGTAGTCATGTGACTTTTTGACCTTGACAAACAGATATGGGGACTCGTGTCAGAATGATAGCTAGTAATTATGTACATAGATGTGAAATATCATAATTTTTCATTCTAAATTTAGTGATTTTCAAATGCCATGTGGTTTATTTTCCTCGACAAGTAAATTCCACGCTCCTGGTGACAAATAAACTACGTGAATTTAGAAAATCTTGATATTTTTAATGAAAAATTACTGCTCGTGTCTTTTACTTATGTAACCAAGAGGTATTGTGCTGGCCACATCAGATTTTTTTTTAAATAAACTAATAATTTATTGTATAACTTTATAAAAGAAAAATAATCCATTAAAAACTAACAAAGGTTAATAACGTATTCCATAAAAATATTCTCCAATATTTTCATTTCGATATATGTACGTAGGTATCTCTGTGTATAAATTTTGCAATCTGTTAATTATCCTGATGGAAAAAGAATATCATAAATATCAGTGAAAGAATATTCTTTAGCGATGTATCGATTTTCCCTCGACACGGAAGACATAAAACTTGAAAAGGAAATAATACTGCTGTCTGTAGAATAGATTTTATAGTCAGGAAACAGAAGCTAGGGTAAAAAGAACACGTGAAAGAAAATGGACAGATTTCAATCAAAAACTGAAATGAAATCTCTTACAGAAAAAAACATTCTCGAAGATAGAAATAACTTTTTGTTCGTAATATTACATCACCAAATGAAGGAGTAAGATAAGTACTTCAAAATTTCTTAATTAGTTATTTACGACACTAGTACGTAAAGCTATCTTTAGTCACGTATGAGTCAGAATTAGACCTCTGAGTGACTAAAGATGTTTTACGTATATGTATCGTAGAATATTTTATATACGATATAATGAAAAAAACCCAATAAATATAAAAAAATACACAATATTAAATGAGAAGTTTGCCATGATAACAAAATATTCATTCTGGTTTTACAAATTTAGTGTGTTTAAAAATTTCAATCACTCGTTGCTAACCCGTGTCTAATGAAACGTTGTTACTAAACAGCCGTTTTACAAACTTAAAACTAACATATAAACATCAATTTTACGCACTATCGTAGATAAAATAAATTTAAATTAATATTCTAACCAGTGGCGTAGCCAGAAAATTTTTACAGGGGGGGTTTTAGGATAATAAATTTTAAATATGAGGTTAAATAGGCTTAACAACAATCAACAAAAAAAACAATATTTTTATAAATATAATTTTTATTAGTAGGCATTTTTTTTAAATGAAAAATTATGTAGTGAATTTCAAACCACTCACCTAAATATGTTTATATAAACCGCAGTATAAACACAAGAAAAGTTGTAGTTGTAACACTAATAAATTTAATTAACGTAGGTATTCTCCTCAAGAACAAGAACATAATGCATGAGATTCACTTTTCGCTGTCGGTAAATTTCGGTAAAGCTCGGCATTTTCACAAGGACATTGCGGGAAAGGGCATATGTAGGCTACAGACTGTACCTAATAATTGCGTGTAAACAGATTTCTACGAAAATTAATATTCTTTTACAATGTTATTAAGAGAGTTGGTGTGAGTCAGTTGAGATGGTTTGGGCATGTGGAGAGAATGGCGAGTGAACGGCTTGTTAAGCGTATCTTGGTGAAGTTGAGGGTTTTCGATTGCGTGGCCGACCAGTGTGTAAGTGGATGGATGTGGTTTGGGAAGGATGCTTAAAGAGAGAAAGTTTCCAAGTAAGAAGAGAAGAAGAGCATGTATGAATGCGATTATGAGTGTGGCCGGGGCGAAAGAAGTGTGCTTAGACAGGAATGTGTGGCGAAGGATGATTGTTGCGTAACTATTATTGTGATCCGGATGCGGTATTTCGCTACCGAAAATCGGTCACTTTAATATGTTTAAGAGTAAGGATCTGTTGTATGATGTTGATGTTGTTCTTAATGTTTTCGGCTTTGTGCGAACCCACTAGGTGGGACACGCGTGATTTTATGTATGTATGTATGAAAATTAATTATTTTTTGCTTCAGATCATATTATATATGAACAACAAAAGAGCATGTTTTTAAATTAGTGTTAAAAGCGGCCTACCATGGTCTCACAGGGGGGGTTCTAACCCCTAAAACCCCCCCTGTGGCTACGCCACTGATTCTAACAAAAAAAATGTCTTAAATTTTCAAAGATAATTAAATATCTTTACATTTTCTCTTGACACAATATGTAAACCTGATGATGCAATTTACTTATGTATTTATATATACAAATGTAAGGAAGAATGAATAAGCACGTTTTGGGGTCCCTGGAATACGAATTTATTATTTTTACGATGATGGTTGTACGTGTGTGCGTCTGTGTGTGTGTGTGTGTGTTTGTGTGTGTGACGAATTTTTTCGTATTCCTCGAGTTTAGATCCATATACAGATATGATTTGATTTTGGTTATAATTGGTCCACCGGAAGTACCCTCATTTGCAAGTTTTAACAGTTTTTCTTGAAAAAAAGCAGTTAAATATCATTTTTGTGCAACCGGCCGCGAAATAGGCATTTCGCAGCCGCAATATAGGCCACGAAATTGAATTTCGCGGCCGTTACCATGACAGCGGCTGCGAAATTGAGTAAACAATCACTATGACAAGTGTTTTGTTTATCAAATGTCAATTCTATAGCTACCTTGAAAGCCAACTTTCAATTTACAGTGAAACTGTTTAAAATTAATAAAATTTGTAATTACATATTTTTTACGGTTGCACAAAAAATATTGTGTACACCTTGTCCGCGAAATCCTTTAGCAATCCGCAAGCGGCCTCGGCGACAATTTTTCTCTCGGTACGCTAAAGAGTGATTTCGCGGCCTTGATATACAAATAACTATTATTAACATAACATTAAATTTTTAAAATGTAAATTTAGAATATATTCTTATTATGTAAATAATAACTACAGTTATTAAATTAGATGTGATAATAACAACCTATATCCTATGCTCAACATAACCTCTAAATCTGTGTCATAATAATAATTGTGTATCTCTTAAATAAATGAATTTTTATTACTTTTATAGATTCATAGTGTGATTATTTAATATTCCTGTATAATATATCACATTTCTTACAAATAAATAGGAAACTGAATTATCAGTATGTTTGACATTGGCCCGCTAATGGCGGCGATCTTGCCCCTATTAAATTTTGACTGTGGATGGCATCTAGTGAGAAATGCTCGTACTAGACTAAATATATATCTCTAGTTGTCTCTTTCTGGCCAACCGAAATCAAAACATTCAGTGTGGAGGGATAAGGAATGTTTTGTCTAGTTATAATTTCATCGATGATTACCTGTATATGAAAATATATTACAATAGGAATATACCTACCTTTGGCCATTTTCTGCAAAATTCATTCACACATATGGGTAAGATATAGGTTCAAATTAATTCAAATAAGTAGTTAATAAAGAAAAAATATTTTTATTTATATTACAAAGAAAATAAATAGATATTCGTATCATTTCTTACAAAACTAGAGATATTATTCTTATTTTAACAAATAACAACTTTAATAATAACGTCGTCCATAACCTCCAAAATTTGGACCATTGTAATATTGTTGGTAGTTACTTTGCCCCCTGTTATAATCATTTTGCCGGTATAAATTTTCTTCGTATTGCATCCTCATATATTGTTGCTGATCTGTAAATCTTCCTGCTTCTTTCTGCGTCCGACGACGTCGACTTGGATTTGGGCATGGTCTATTGTTGCAAGGGGGTGGAGGGCGCGGAGGGTTAAAGGAAGTATTTGGAGTATTATTATTGCAGTTTATGTTAAAATATTGTGGTTCATTTTGTATTGGAGTATTGTTTTGATTTCTTCTTTTGTTTCGTTTATTATTTTGGTGCGATACTTCAACTGTTAAAAAGTTTTTTCGGGTTTGTTCTAGTTCATCTATTATTGTTTCGTTAATCCCCCAAATATCATCCAGTTTATTTATGAGTTCTTCCAGAAATTTCATCCTCGCGTCTGTAAGTTCTGGAGTGTGCGAAAATAGATACGAGTTTTCTTCTTCTTCGGCTTGGAAATATTTGTCTATTGTTTGTCTTAGCTCTGCTTGTTTTATTTCCTTCTCTGTTTGTCTTAGTTGTTTATTCATTCTTGATTTCTTTAATGGCACTGGTAAATAATTTTGTTCAAGAGGGGGTCGCTTGAACGTGTTTATTTTTTTGTATGACTCGCTTATAAATTTTATATCATATTTCATATTTTGTCCGCCAATTTTTTCTTTCAGAGCATTTATCATTTTTGGGGGGTATACGTAATCTTCAATTTCTTGAATATATTTGAACAGTTGTGAAAAAGAATCATCCTGAGTAAGATTTTTGTAAATGTTATCGAAATCATTTTGTTGATCAACATTAATGTTATCTGAGCTGAGGACGGAATCAACATTTTTTTTGTTGAGTAGTAGTTGAGTAAGTTTAGATTTTGCTTTTTTTAAGTAAACTTCAGAACTTATAGGATTTTTTACTCCCATTATAATTAAATATTTAATGTTGGTGCATATCTGAGTCCATTCTTTAAAATTAAAATTTGAAAATAGACTATTTCGAATAGCTATTGATCGTTTATGAATTTCTTTCGTTATAAAAATTTGTAAATCGCTTAAGGAGTCAATAGAATTTATTAAATATTCTATCCCTTTTAGCGTCATTGAAGCGGGAATATCTTCAGCTTTGAATTTATTTTTTAGAAATGGTAAATTATCTAATCTTGTATTTTCAAATGTAATTGAAGATAATAAATTTTTAGATTTAATGAGATATTTATTTTTATTTTGAGGATTATCTATAGTCATAGCAATAAAATATTTAATATGAAATACAATATGATACCAAAGATTATCCGGAATATATATGAATAAACATAATTCACGTTTGTCAGTTTTTCGATTTATGTTTTCATTTTGTAATAAAGATTTGAATTTTTCAATTGTGTCAAAATGGTAAAGTTTTTCGAATATTTTAATCGGTTTTTTGATTTCTTCATTATATTCGTTTTCTTCTTGTTCCTCATTGTCATTATATTCTACTTCCATTTCTTCTTGTTCTTTTTCTTCTATTGCATCGTCAGAAATTATTATTATATCTTGATCTTCAGGCGGGTGATCCATTTTTTCTTCGATTTTTGGTACATCATTTGATTCATTTATTAATTCAACGTTTTTATTTTCGTCTAATTTATCATCTTTTGTAATTGTGTCTTGATCTTCAGGCGGGTGATCAATTTTTTCTTCGATTTTTGGAACATCATTTGATTCATCTATTAGTTCAACGTTTTTATTTTCGTCTAATTTATCATCTTTTGTAACTGTATCATCTATAATTTGGATATCATCCAAGAGTTCAAAAATATCATCGTACTCTGATGAAGGGACAAAATTATCATCGTCAGCATCAACGGAGATGGCAATTCTAGATTGAAGATATTTTACTTGTTTTTTATTTAATGTTATTTTTTTGTTATTGAGATTGCAAATAAATTTAACAGACTCGTCGTCATCATCATCATCACTATCGCCTGTTATATAAGTATGATAATATGGCCCTATAAATTCAAGATCATCATCTAGAAATTTAGGAATGCCCATATTTGGAATTTCTATTAACCAGTCGTAATTTAACCATTTTTTTAAATCTGAAGGAAATACGTACATATCTGATAACCATTTATCACCAATTAAATCTAATTTATCTAATAGAGGTAACAAATTATTATATAACGAACAACATTTCATTGCGTAATGTCTGCATAAAAACCAAATCCTATTTTCAATAGCTATAATAACTAATGCCGTTTCCCATTTCGGGGAAGTTTTCATAAAATTTGTACATTTATAACATGTTTCTACGATTCTGGCACAAACTTGAGCATAACCTTGCAATCGAACAAGGACATACTCTAACATTTGTTTACTCGGTAAAGTTAGTACCGTTTCATTTTTCTGGGGAACAAAATCTAAGAAATACTTTAAATCTTTGGACATTTCTAAATCGAAAAAGTGTTGCAAATATCTACTCGTTGATTCGAATAATTTAAACCCTTTGTCATGTTTGAATTGAAGTTTAAGTTTGGAGATAACTTTATTCATAACACATGACTCGACGAGAAGTATTTTTGGTACTGTATGTGTTTGAACTCCAGTTGATAAAATTGTATGAATGCTGGGAAAATCTGAAAATAATTTTTAGGTTTATGTATTCATGAAAAATGTGAAACTGTCGACTTCAAAATTCAAGTGTAGTTGTGCAAACAAAAGAAAAAACCTAACTTGGAGTGGGGTCATTTCACATTTTCTAATTTATTTTTTCGTGAAAGAATAGGTCAAATTAAATTTGGGTACGTTTTACATTTTACAAGTCTTTATGTTTTAAAAGTTGTCTTTAATTTCAAATATTTGGACGCTGACGTCACGGCTACGTCACAGCTTAGCGGATGCGCAGTAGAGTACCGGTTTTGTTTGGCACCATGATTGTTTGGGTTATCACTTGTCAGTTTGATTTTGTGACAGCAACATATTATTAACTAAAAACATATTTCATACGACTTTTAATTTTAATAAATGTTTTATTTATATACCTTTACTCATAACTCTGCTGTCATATGTAACAATTTTAGGTTAGTTTGTTTACAACAGCAAACGGAAATCACGTGGACCGTTGTATGTGAGAGAAATGTCTTTTTGTGAGTAACAAACTGTGACGTCACGAATTTTACGCCCGCCAAAGTTTATTAGCAAATTTATGAAATATATTTCATGTTATTTTATATTACAATATTTATTAAATGAGGCGAATTTCAAGATTTTATAAAAAAAACGATTTTTTTACCCCATTCTAAAGTCACGTGATTGCTCGCGCCCTGTTGATCTTGAAATGTAATTTTAAGGAGAAAATATAATAATGAAGAAAACAAAATACTACCATTCGCCGTTTTCTATTTTATTTCCATTTTTAAAATAAGATGAAGTAGATATGCTTTGATTTCTTTAGATAACATTTGTGACAATATCTCGTATAAAATCGATATTCAAGACATGTTTCTTTGTTCATAGCCTACTCCGAATAAGGTTTTTTTTTAATATACTGTTGTAATTACTGGCGATCTAACCCCTTTGACCTTGAAATATAAACAAACATGTTTATAAATACAAGTACAAACTGCAAAAAGCAAATTGCGAATTTCTCCGTGAAACAAACAATATAATAAAAATTACAAAGTTACGTCCAGTCTCACCAGTTGACTCAGAAGTTGTATTTGTTGTTATTTTGGTTTTTCAGGTTGGTAAAAAATAATGATTTTTCTCTAAAAATAACAATAACCTACCGCACAAAAGTCACACTTGAAAAGGCGGCTAAGTTTTGTGCGTTGTTATTGTTGTTATATTTACAGTATTTATAAGCATATATGTTTAAATTTCAATGTCAAAGAGGTTAGAGCACCAGTAATTATTATATTTTCGATTGTTTGTATACAAAAATATTTTTTTGCACAATCAAAACTTCATTTTTGAGGTTAAGTAATACATCGACAGTTGCACCAAAAATATAATGAAATATTATAGCATACCTATATCATGAGATTTACTCTCATATGTCTTGGTTACTGGCGGGTTTATCTCTGTAGAATTCCATATATCGCACGACATATTGCAAAATTATCTTGTAAATAAATATTGAAGCTCGACCAACGAAAATAATGCGCCTCAGTATCAATTTAGAATATTTTCATTATTTCATTGGTTTATAAAAACAATGAAAACTTTTTTGTTAATATATAATAATTTATATAATAAATATATTGCGCGTTTTTGTGAAATTTTGGTATGTTATTCAATTAATGATACGATTCCATACTGTTTAATATTTTCAAGCAAAGACATCTGAAAGTCGTACTGGGACACAGTTTTCAAGATGGCAACATATTTCGTGACAGCAAAATGTTTCTAAAAGACACGTATATTTATATTTTTTTATAATACTAATTATCTAGAAGGATTTATAAATACGTAATAAATTTTTAAAACGGTAATTATTGCTTGTTATATAATATTTATTATTTTCGTTATTTTGGCTGCACTTATGATGATATTTATTATTATGTTGGCAAGTGTTGTTACCATACGAAGATGAATAAAATTGCTGTCACTTTCCGATCCGAGTATTTACATAATTATTAAATGAGTTCGTGGATTGTGTTGTGCAAAATGTTCGGCATGGAATTTTGAGTGATAATCTTGTAATAATATTCTGTTCCGTTCGCAAAATTATCAAGTATTACAAAAATTTGCAGCTTTATCAATGAATCGTGATAATGAAGTTCCGAATACGTAACAATAATACCATCAAAATTAAATTTAAATTGATTTTTTCACATAATTAAGTTATTTAAATTATTTATACATCTTGTCGTGAAGTAGGGTTAATGCTACATGTAAAATAAGTCGTAAAATATAGTGTGAACGTGGGTCTCTTGTGGAACTTGGTTATTGAATCGTAATAAAAGACCGGAAAACGTTAATGCAGTATATAATTCATGTGTAAATAATTCATTTTAATCTTTCAATAATTAAAAAAATAACAGTGTAACAGTATGGCTATACTCGAGTAAGTAAAAGTGTTTTGGTGAATTTTACAATATTTTGTTGAATAACCTTGTACTTAATTATTTAATTTCTCCTTTCATAATACGACTAAAATCACTTTTATTAAAAAAAAATGCTCAAAGATTTTCGTATTATATAATTTAATGTTTCAAAGTTCAATATCGCTCGCTATATTTAATTTTTGTTTGTGTATATTCATTATTATTTATTTTTGTTTTAGATCATTGTTATTGGTTTCAAAAGGTGCACTTAGACTGGGATTCGTGTTAATAAATAATGCTTATAGCATTCCAACGTATGTAGTATGGATGATTTTATTATTTCCACTACGAAAAGTGAATCCAGAAGTATACTGGAGAATAGAAGGTTACTTTTTCCATTGGTTACTGGCGATGGTATCCATGTGGTCTTGGTCAGCGGGATATGACAGTAAGTTTTCGTTTATTTATTTTATGTGATAGATGTTGAAAATATATCTAATCATTCATTACATAAAACTTATCAAACAGCAAACGGAAAGATTATTTACTAGATAACAACATTAGGAAATTTTATCTGTTCGGTTATATATTAAAATTTGTTTTGTATAAATAGAAATAATCATAATTGCTCTTTGATTTGTTTTGTATAATATTTTAATTGCTTCAGTATCTATGGGTTACCCCAAAACTTAAAATTAATTATTAAGATTTTAAAACCAAATCATTTGTTTTATTAGCCGGTGTGCAGAAAAGTAGTCAGCGCCGACATCGGACAAAAATTAAACTTTTGGTTATGTTTTGTCAGAGTAATTTTGCATTTTCTATTTTATAAAATATTTGCAATTAATGCGAATAATAGGACGTCAAATTATCATATGATGCAAATTTTCTAGAAAATTATATTAGGAATAGTTAAGAAAATAATTTTTCAAGTAACTTTTCTACTAACGTGAAAAATTCATTTAGGTTTAGAAATTTTCTCATTGTAAGAGATACTTATCGTATAAATAAAATTTAAACAATGGTCATATGATTGCAACAATGTACAAAAATGTGTTTTTTACCTCCCGCTACCCTTGGTAAGGGAGGTATAGGGATCGTGCTAAAAATCGCATATCGAGATTTTGGTAAATGACCACGTTTTAAGGTCCCTAGAATCCATTTTTAACATTTTCACGATGATGTCTGTGTGTATGTGTGTGGATCCTGTATACGCTCTAACTCAAATACTATCATTTAGAAAGTTTTGGAACCATGCATTTCTACCTTATTCTAATATGGAAATATCTGATTAGATTTTGGTGGCAATCGGATAACCGGAAATGGCAGTTTACTTGAAGCTCAAGATAGTTTTTCTTCAAAAAATACCTTTAAATGTAATTTTTTCTCAATTTGTTATTATAAAAATGAAAGATTATTTCATTTTCTACAAGTTTGCTTTAATACTTTTTCTATATATTGTACGGATAAATTTATAAAGTAATATAAAAATTATATACATAGGTAAATGGCGGGAGGTACTGTGTTGGTCACATCAGATTTTTTTAAGTTAATATTTGAACAAGATATAATACAAAAAGCATTGTTTTAAAATGAGATAGAGTATAATAGATCCGTATTTTTCATTTTTCCTCAATTCGATCTTTAATAATAATAAAAAAAAAATCATTTTCTAATTTATTTTTTCAAATTAAATATGTAAGTGTCTTAGAATTAGAGATATGATTTTTTAAAAGTTATCTTTAATTTCAAATATTTAGACGTTGACGTCAGGCCTTAGCTGATACGGCAGTAGAACTTTACCGGTTTTGTTTGTAACTATGATTGTTTGGGTTATCACTTGTCAGTTTGATTTTGTGACAACAACATATTAACTAAAAACATGTTTCGTACAACTTTTAATATTTAATTTAATATCATCACTCTTAACTCTGCTGTCACCTCTCACAATTTTAGGTTAGTTTGTTTACAACAGAAAACGGAAACCACATGTACCGTGAATGTGTGTGTGTGAGAGGAATTTCTTTGTGTAACAAACCGTGACGTCACGAATTTTACAGCTAGCAAATTTATGAATGAAAAGTCGCATATTTCATGTTATTTTATATTACTATATTTATTGAGACGGCTTTGACGATTTTATAAAAAAAATGAACAATTAATTTTTTTGCATGACCACATTGTATAAAAATTGCAATTATATTAAATAAAGTCCTAAATTATATCATCTCGAAATGTTAAAATTTATTCGGTACCCAAAAGTTACAAAGTAGCCGTTAGAGGCGCTGACGCTCAAAATGTGTACATTGCCTATAGGAAAAAATATAATTCATTGTATATTTTGAAACACAATTTATGAACAGTCTGTATATTTAATTCCTTATAATTCAATCAATAATCAGCCGAACTCATGACCTCTACTTAATGTAAGATTCATGTATTTTATTTGAATAAACAGTTGTTAAACGGTCATATTAGAACTATTGATATTTTTTTTGTCATTTAAATACAATACGATTGTATTTTATTTTTAATTACTTGCAGTTCCTTTATTCCAAACAATTATATCATTAAATATAAATAATGTAAGCAATATAAAACATTTCTAAAACATATGATGGTTGATTTTAGTCGTAGTAACGTTTAAATGATAAGATAAACTATATGACCATTTTCTACAAACATTTTTTTTTTATTTCTTATATCAGTATAATTATTCTAATAATAATTTTCATATTATTTTCATTTATATAGATAGTAAAACAGCTGTAGTCATAATAAAACTATTTGATTTTTTTTTTGTCATATTTAAATACAATACGATTGTATTTTGTTTTTAATTTGTTACAGTTTCTTTTTTCTAAACAATTATAACAATAAATATAATTGAAAACAGCTGTAGTTTTTCAGTAATTTAACGTATCTATTTATATTTAACAAAATGCTATTAATTACAAAACAAATCTAAGATACAATATTCTTCACGGGGTAATATCTATTTATAGAGAAAATCCATACACTGTTTTTCTGTAACAAATGAAAATGAGAATTTTTTACACATTTTCGGCTTTTTGCTTCGCTGCTCCTGAAATAAAATAGGCATGAGAATTTAACGTTAATTTGTTTGTTAAAAAGATTGGGGTTCTCATTTATCATATATATAAATTTACATAGCAATAATTTAGTGACGTATCTACCTGATATTAGAAGATTTTTTTTTATAATAAATTGAACAAGAAACTTAATTCACCTATAATTTCATTCTTATGATAAAATTCTTCTTCGATTACCCAGAACGTCAACACAATTTATGAAACGATTTCCACATTATTTACAAAAGAAAACATTCTGTAGTCCTTCAATAAACCTCAACCAAGCATTTAACGATTAGACAAAATAACTTGTGTAATTTACAAGTTATTTATCTAGAATTCTATTATAATTATGGTGACCATATACAGGTGTTCATTTTAAATGGGCCACCATTGCTATCTCGAGAACTATATATATAAGCTACAAGATGGTTAAATAGGCAAACAGTTTCTATTTCACAAGAAAAAATCTGATGTGGCCAGCACGATACCTTCCGTCAATCCTGTGTATTATGTATAAATTACATATATAAATTTTCTTGCAAAAGATTCTCAATTTCCAGTAAAATTATTTCATAAACAAACTATGCAAATTGCACTTGACACTGACATCTTCTTCTTTATCTTTTCCCATTCGTTAGGAGTCGCTATTTTTTATTTTCTTCCACTCATTTCTGTTTTGCGTGTCGTTCTCATTCAGTTCCTTTTCTCTCAAGTCCTTCCATCTTATCTTTGGTCTTCCTCTGTTTCTTCAACCTTCTATTACTAAGCTATTCACTCTTCTTCCAATATATTCTTCAAACTTGTAACACGAGTTTTTTTTACCGAATCTTTCTGTGTCTTCCCCAACATCTACTTCAACATCCTCATATCTGCCACATTCATTTACTTTTCATTGATACTGACATCTATCAATTTGAATTATCTGAATATATTAGCGGTTTCCATGGTTAGCATGGCTTGCTGATATATGAAATTTAATATCTGTATAATTCTTTAACTCTATATCTATTGAATATGTATAAAATGCAATCAAATCGTATAGAGAATAATATGTTCTTTAAATTATAATAACGTTAAATGTCAATAAATGATATTTAACTGTTAAAATCTTCTACTTCCGGTTGACCAATTATAACCGAAATCTAATCACTTGTTCTTCTTACAGACATCATCGTAAAAATGATAAAATCGTATTATAGGGACCCTAAAACATGCTTAATCCCTAAAAACTCATCATTGAATTTTTGACCAAAGACAATACTTTCCTTACCTAAAGGTGACGGAAGGTAAATTTAAAAAAACAGTATTTGTTTAATCAGGATTTCTCAACATATGGGACCTAACTTTTTTATTTCAATGAGAAAATATATTTTTTCTACAGCCTACATAGAAAGTAGCCATTTGCGCTCTCTTTTGTCAACGCAAAATGTCACTTTGCCGCTCTAGCGCGACAAAGTAGAAAAAACGCTCGCTGTCCAAATTTCTAACTATACAATGTTGAGAAATGTCACTTGTCTACATTCTTAATGGAAACGTTTAGTCAGGAACTAATGGCACTGTAGTGACACATTTACACAAATCAATCTGACATATAACTGCTCTGTCGATATATTACATAACCAAAAAAAATAATGCTGCACTATTGTGAAAATAAAATAGGGCATTCATTTACAAGAACGAAAGTATAAAATGTTTAGATTAGATTGAAGCAATAGGTCAAGAAGAATGGGAAATAACGATAAATTAAAATTAAATATAAAAGACGTTTTTCGTTTATAATAATCCTTATTAATTGAGTAGTAGTGTAAGTACAAAGTGTACATTTTATTATTTTTTGTTATGGTGGAGGACCCCACTGTGGCGACTGTGTGTTTCGAGCGCAAATGGACATTGTCGATTTTGAGGGAATGCCTCTCAATCGACAATGTCCTATTTTGCGCTCTTAATACACAAATAGCTATTTTATTGGCTTATTCGTTAGAGAATTTAATTCTGAATAAAACATTTATATTGGTTACGATTTTTAGCATTGCTGCTAAGATTTAGCAACTTACAAAATTAGAATGAATATATTTATTGATACATCCTGTTGTATATTCTATTTTTATATTTTCATTACAATTTCTGTTCCTTTTTGAATGTCACATTTCCGTTCCATTTAATATAATTTAATATCAATAAATGTTTCTAATTTTGTATTTTCTTTCAGTTGTAGAACTGGGCGATGATATAAGAAAATGCATGAAAGAACGAACGTTAATCATCGCCAACCACCAATCTACTGCCGATGTGCCACTCCTCATGGCTTCCTTCAACACGAAGCCTCACGTCTTGCCGAATATTATGTGGATTATGGACCGACTGTTCAAGTACACGAACTTCGGCATTGTCAGTGTCTTGCACCAAGACTTTTTCATCATATCCGTAAGTCGTCATGAATAGTAATAATTTTTATTTTTGTGTTGCAATATGCAAATTTTATCGGTGTTAGTTTTATTGTTGTGACTGATTCGGTGTTGCCTTGAAATCTGCGGCCTTGGAAATTGCAGTGTATGTTGTATGATAAACTTGTCATTATAGTCGGAATTATATGAATAGTTTTGAATTATGGGGTCTTGCGATGCAATTACAAACCCACTCGTTTTAGGAATTATAGTATTTAGTTTTAATATCAATCAATTTGCAATTTAATAAATTATAACGTCTATTGAACTTCGTGAAGACATCTATAAAAATAAATGAATGGTATTCTGAACTCCTAATTACACACGCGACTAGCTAGTCACCTGACTGAAGAATATATTATTACATTCGTTATATACTTAGTCACAAGCTCAAAATATCAGTCTACAGGTTTAAATGACGTCATTTTACTACCTATAAATGCCTTTTACCTTACAAATACAGGACAGTTAAAAAATATATGTACACCTACTGAATAATTGTAAAATAATGAAGTCATGCACGATTTTTCATTTAAAGTTTAATTGATAGATTAATTTTTCTTCAAATCGTTACTTTTCTCTCAAGTCTTCCGCAATTCTACTAAGCTATTCATTTTTCATCCAATATATTCTTCATTTCTCCTCATGACATGTTCAAACAAATGTAATCATCTCTCTTGTATCTTTCTAGAAACTTGTAACACTAGAGCTATTTCCTTACCTATCTTTCCGTGTCTTCCCCAACATCTACTTCAACATCCTCCTCTCTGCCACATTAATTTACTTTTTATTTATACTGACATCTGTCAATTTGAATTATATGAATATATTTGTAGTTTCCATGTTTAGCATAGCTGGCTTATTTATATAATTTAATTTCTTTAAAATTCTTTAACTCTATATCTATTGAATATGAAGTATAAAATCAAATCGTATAGAGAATAATTATTCTTTAAGTTATAATAACGTAAAGGTGACGGAAGGTAAAAATGTAAATAAAAAATAATTTAATCATACAGTATGATATGAAAACTCATATTCGTGACGTCAGATCTATTTTTACAAATTTTGGGGGACGATAACTCGCGTATTAATAGTATTTTTTTGCCGGATTTTAACTAAAAATCTTAGTTTTATTTATATTTTCAGGTGAAATTATTAAAAAAAAAATGTGGAATCCCCCATTTAAATAATGTATTTATTTAATGCATGTATAAACCGGTCAACTCTTAACCTTTTCACTGCGCATTTGTTTTACATAGCCCTTCGCTGTGTGCGCAATTTTCTACTGTGTTCCGTATATATACGTTCATAGCAGTTTACCGTACGCAACACACAAATAAAATGACGCAATAGGTGATAAAATCATAGAAAAACATTAAGATATTTAGATTTTATTACAAAAAAATAATTATATTAATGTCCAGAGCAGGAAAACGATAAACGTATATATACGTCCAGAGCAGCGAAAAGGTTAAGAGCCATCTGCTACCGAAATTATAGAAACGCAAAATAAATATGACACACATAAAAAATCTTGAATGATTTGTAATAATAAAACATGCTATATATTTAAGCCAATCACAAATCATTTTTGTTTGATTAGCTGTCAGTTATCAGGCATGAATGTATTTGAACAACCTTCTACAATTAAATTTATAAGTAATTTAAGTAATGATTACTCCGAAAAATGATAAATAAATATTTCATCACGGCATATTACCCATTGCTGGGTGTGCCAATCTGCTTCGTACACAGATATCAGTAATGATGGAATATTCGTACCGTGTGGGCGCTTACCAGGCGTCACCTCAAGGGCACTCATTGCTGGCGTGGAGAGTGCGCCACAGGAAACAATTTTGTGCCATTAAAATGCGATGTAATTTTTGGCGTCGGTCGGGATCAAACCCGGGTCCCCAGATTCGCGACCAGACACTCAGGCACACGGCATGATGCAGAAAGATATTCAAATATTTTTATTTAATATAGTTTATCGCTTAAAACTGACGTTTCTCTGAATTTTGTATATAAGTGTACCGTAAATTTGAAAGCAAATTACACTTATTCAACATGACATATTTTTAGTTTGCAAATAATAATAATCCAACATTGATTGGTAGTATTTACTCTTAAGCAGGGTCGATTAAACTATGACTAAAATAACTTTTTAAATTATGCCAATGTATTTTTAAACGGTAGCCATGGTAATTAGTTAGGGTGAATAAATTTTGAATTAAAGGGTGCGACCATACACGTGATTCGAACAACCTTGAAATACTTAAAATCAGCTGTTTTCAGTGCGTAATATTTTAAATTATTTTGATTTAGAACTGCTGAAGTTATTTTCACAATGGGGTAGTTTCGCCTTTTCTGATTTTTTTATTAGAAGTATTTTTAAATTTAAGAAGAGGTCGATTTGAATCATTAATATTTTAAATAACTTTTTTGAAATATGTACATAATAAATGGCGAATTTTATTACAGTATATATCTTAATATGAGTCATATATTGTAAATAAATAAGAATTTCATTAAAATTTAAGATATGGTAACTACCCCATTATTACTAAAACATTTTCAGCCCTTCCTAGTAATGTCCGATTGAGAAATACGTAGTTAAACAGATATTAAGTTTTATAGACACACACACATACACACACACATACATATATACATATGTACATACACACACATCCACACACGCGCATACACGCACACAAACATCATCGTAAAAATATCAAAATCGGATCCCTTAAAACGTGCTTAATCATTAAAATCTGGATATGCGATTTTTAGCATGAATCCCATACCTCGTTTAGCGAGAGGTAAAAATGAAAAAAACTTGGAAACCCCTATTACTTTTTTTTTCGTCCGTAAAGAATTTTTTCAGTAGAAATATTGTTCTATATTTTATAAAAATAATATCTCGAATCACGTGCGCCCTGTTGAAATAATGTAAAAACGATATGATGAATCGACACTAATAAGTTATCAAAACCCGTTTAATAGTCAGACAAAAATTACATTTAAATTAGCGCCGAAGAAATTTACCCTATTAAGCTATCAGATAGCGTAACGATCGTTCTAGCTGAATTCGATTTTTGGAAACAAAACATGGCCTATTTAACCTCTTTGACCTTGTGTCTGACATAACCACCAAGTCGATTTGCTAATAGCAAAACCTCACGTGTGTCCGTGACCTATACCTGGTCTGTTTAAATTTATTTTCGTCAACTCTGCTATATTTAATAAATATCTTTTTCTCTTTAGGGTAGAGAAAACCGCGATGGTTCTCTACAAGCGTTAGTAAAACATTTACTTAACTCTTACATTCCTCGTAAGAGACTATGGATGGTTTTGTTTCCCGAAGGTGGTTTTCTAAGAAAACGTCGAGAAACTTCCCAGCGATATGCTTTAAAAAATAATTTAGCAGTTTTACAAAATGTGTCGCTGCCTAGGGTCGGCGCTCTTCAGGCCATTATCGATACTGTTGGCCCGAAATATGAAACGAGGAATAACAACTCCGAGCACATAAACGGTAAGGAGATTTCACTAATTTCTTTTTAATTTTTGTTTAGTTTTTAGTATTTTGTGCAAATTATTAATGAATTGTGTTCTCTCTTTCATATTCAATATTTTTTGCTTTTAATAGTTCTCAGGAAATAATTAATACAGAATTTAAAATTTAGTGACATTTTAAAATTAATTTGTTTGAAATTATTAAATCATTTTTACTTCTAAATGCAACAATGCATTATAAGCGAAACAAGAAAATATTTAATATAGGCAGTAAGAAAAAATATAAAAATTATAGCTGTTTATTTTGAAAATATAAGTATTTTTTTACACTTCACGATCTTTTATCAATTTATTGTTGTTGGGAGCAGGGCTACCAACCGCTTCGTTTTGAGGTTAACCTTTTCTTGTATGTGTTTACAGTTAGTGCTTTGTTCCGTGTTTGCATCAAGGCAAATATTACTTGTTTTAAATTTTCGATTTTCCTTCTACGCCCGTTGTGTGACGCGTAGTCAAACATCGAAATAGTCAAATAGAAATAGTTCAATATGTCAAATATTATACAGTTGAAACTGGTAAAGTAACCAAAAAATAGTGAAAAAATCGAACATGTTCTAATTTTCACAATTTATTTTCAAAAGAAATTGTACAATTTTGCTGTATAGCAAATTTCTGCCTTTCAATATTTGGAGCCAAATGGCGAACTGCTAGTGAATCTCGTCATTTATAAAATGTATTTAAAAATGCCTTCTTGTTACAAGAATAGGTCTGAGAAGGGTTTTCGACTATTTAGAACAGTATGTGAAAGAAAAAGAAATTTAGTGTAACTTTATAAGAAGAACTGATTTGTCGGTTGTGAGGTTAGTTTGTTTTCGTACATATTTATTGTTCGGTAAAGTCAATCATTTTGTAATTGTAATATATAATTAATATTTTACGTTGATTTTTTTTTTATTTTTATAACGATAAACCTATTAATCATCGTATTTGCGCTAAAATTTTGACTTTAACACTAGATGGCTTCTATTTTGTCAACAATGCAAAAAAATTGGTATTACTTTTTATTGACCAAATTAAATATTTTATATTTATTTATATCTTTTCAGAATCAATTCTCCCAAATCATTTGAGCTGGATTCTAGATATTACGATTGCATATCCCGAAGGCAAACCATTGGATCTTCCAACCATAATTTTAGGCTATCGACCACCATGCAAAACCATACTATTTTATAGGTTATATCCGTGTACAGAGGTAAGTTTATTTTAGTTTCTCTCACCTCTGACCTTTATTTGACCAGACGATAACGCCAACGGATTCTTACAAAATAAATTGCTTCACTGAGAATTTTTGTTTATATATTAAAATGAACTTGAGACAATATTTGTAAATACGAAATTTAAACGCATTTAAGCAATGAGTAAATATGTGAAACTTGGAATAAATGTAATTTTTATATGCGTTTCGTCAACAAAATGTAATAATTTGCTCTAATTTTTCATTTTAAAATGTGGTGTGATTATTTGCTGGACGAATGATTCACGCAGTCGATAACGATTTTTAATTACAATTGAACCGTGAAATCCACAATTTTATATATTTAATTTAGTGAATCATAAACTTTATATATCATTGGTTTGATATTTTTACAATTATAGCATTAACATCTCATATATTATGATTATCAATGAAATAATAATTATTTTTAATTACTGGGACACAAAATGATAAAGAAATTGATTGCCGTATTTTTTTTTAATTCATAATATAGGAACTACAATAAATATTTATATGCGCATTGCTCCCGTAATTATTTTAGACAAAAAGTTTCAAATAGATGTAGTAAAGCATTTTTTTTACATCCAAATCAATAAAAAAATCATTTTGGGTACTTCATAACTGCAGAAATAAAATTTGAAAATTCACGGAATTACAATTTAATAGTATTAGCCATGGAATTAGGAACAAGAGACGAACAAAAGCGTAACGTTTTATTACGTCAGTGTCAGAATAATGATTGTCAAAATAAATACTAATAATTTGACGTATAAAACGTTGCACTTTTGTTATGAAGCAGCCACAATGAATTTTTTTATTGATTCGGATGTAAAAAAAATTGCTTTACTTCATCCATTTGAAACTTTTTGTCTAAAATAATTCGGAAAAACTGATTTTTCTTGTTTTTTAAACAACTACTTCACCATTTTTTCATATATACAAATACGGTTAACCTTTTTGTGTTTATATTTGAAAAAAATATATAGATGTCTTTTGCCGTACCCGAAATATTTTTTTTTTATAGTTTTCCTACAAAAATACACTATATCCCTGACTACAATTATTTGTCACCGAGATATGCTGCGGACTTAACACTATTTTTCCCAACAAAAATTACAGTAAAAAGAAGAGTCCATTAAAATGAAATAGTTATATATTTCGCTTTCTGTCTTACAAAAAATAAATATTTGCGAGTAAGTGTACAATCCTGTTCGTTGTTATTCTATGGCATGTTGTCTCTGTCTTACAAAGTATAAGATAAATATGTTGTAAGACAGAGACAACATGTCATAGAATAACAACGAACAGGATTGTACACTTACTCGCAAATATTTATTTTTTGTAAGACAGAGAGCGAAATATATAACTATTTCATTTTAATGGACTCTTCTTTTTACTGTAATTTTTGTTGGAAAACATGGTGTACAGTCCGCAGTATATCTCGGTGACAACTTGTTTTCTTTGAAGAAATGAACAAGTTTTAATTTTCTATAAAAATAATCCTTATTTATATTGAGTTCAATGTTTTTATATTGTTGTTATTTTTATTACTATTTCTAAATTTATCTTTAGATAAAAAAATATGTTTTGAAGTCTTATTAATGTAATAGTATTAACCTAGTTGGCTTGTTTTATTGTTGTTTCTTTACATGTTTACATGCAGGATTAGAAATATGTTGTTTTGAACCAAGTAATGAATCGTCTATAGATGATTTGGCATTTTTAAATGAATGAACTAATGAATAGAATAATACAAAATGAATAAAATTGAAAGTCAACGTTGGAATGAATGTCTAAATAGTAATTAATTTCTTTACGTTGACTAAAACAATCAGAAACATTGTTTAGAATAATAAAGATATTGATTGCAACAATGTTTATTGTAACATTAAAAATATTATTTGCATTGCATAATACAAATTCGGTGTAATGAGTGACTGTACGATATACAATAAGGCAAATAAATATTAATCGTACAATGGTTTACTTTCTGACTCAGTACTAATCAAAGTCAAACATATTTTATGTTTAAACAAGTCTATTGGATCAATATTTGCCCAAAACGGAATTCCTTTAGAAATCTTACAAATAATATACAGGATAAAAGAAAAATCGGAGAAAAAAAAATCTTGAATTTTTTTTGAATTTTTTATTACAAAATCCGACGTTTCGGCAGCCATTATGCCTTCCCCATGGAAAATATAATGTTATTGTTTTAAAAAATAAAATGTCTGAAGATGATCTGCTAGAGAGACATAGTTTATAATTTTTTTTTAAAATTAGACGATGTATTTTTGTAACTACTGTAATATTTCTCGAGAATATCATCGATGATAATCATATCACGAACTTATATTTAAGGAGAGAATATTATGAAATTTTGTAACACATTGTGTGTGCTGCTAAAAGATTTTTTTTTTTAAATCTGTTACTTCCGGTTGTCCAATTATTACCAAAACCTTTTCAGCTCTTCCTAGTAATATCCGATTAAGAAATACGTAGTTAAACAGATATGAAGTATTATAGTTTTTGAGAAATCGTTTTTCCAACGACCCCACACACATTCACACACATACATCCATACACACACACACACACACAGACATCATCGTAAAAATATTAAAATCGGATTGCTTAATCATTAAAATCTGGGTATGCGATTTTTAGCATGAATTCAATACCTCCCTCTCTTAGCGAGAGGTAACGAGGAATTTATACTTTCACAGAGTCCTATTTAGTAATTTATGAATAAAAAATTCAAATTTGTATTATTTTTATTACACATATAGAGTAAAATTTTTGAAAGATGTCCGATCAAGGGCACCTGTATCACGAACGAATTAACAAATAGGCACACATTTATCTCTTTCTTTTGCAAAGGCTGTAAGAGTGTGTGATAAGGATGGATATAACACGCTTGTCTTTCAAAAATTCATATTGTTTCGACTAAGTTAGGACATTCCATTTATAAACGATGCTCGTTGTTGATAATACTTTCGCTGTAACGTAAGTTTATTTATTAATACAGATACATTACCTGGATTCATAGCCGTACGTATAACGTTATATTCTGTCAGAGTCACTGACACTGACATTGTGTCAGTATCTTATTTTTAACATATCTAGTTTTACATTTGCTTATAAACTTACTAGTTGACTTATTTTTGAATTTTGAATGTTTTTCCTGTAATATATATTTTTATAATAATAAAATAACAGTATCTTACGTACCCTCATAAAAACTAAGCAAACGACACTACTGAATTTGTCATGATGGGCGGAGCAAAATTCATACAATTCGTAGACAACCTTGATCGGACATCTTTCAAAAATTTTACTGTACACATATTCGAATCTACGATCCGATACTCAAATCCGTTTCCAAAATTCGATATTCGGATCCGGATTTAAGATCCGATGTTCAGATCCGGATCCAAAACCCGATACTGAGATTTGGATCCGAGATATGGATTCAATTATCCGGATATCCTAATTGAAAATCATTTTGAAGCGCGCGCCCTGGCAGTCAAAGGCTCTTTCTAAATATTATGGTTATTTTCTTTGTTTTAAGGTGCCATCAGACCACGAGGAGATGACCCACTGGTTATACGCGCGGTTCGAGGAGAAAGAACGCATGCTGGACATGTTCTACCGAACCGGCGAAATCCCGAGCGATCAATTCTGCTCCACCCCTACGCCTCCTCAGCTGGTCCAGCAGGACTGTCTCCGATTCTTCATCCTTCATCTCTTCTTCATCACGTCCACCTACGTGCATCTACAGATGTTCTACGCCGTCTACGAGTACTACTCCTACCTGATGTACTAGCGTACGGCCCTGACCTACCTGGCCATCCTAGTGAAATTATGTAGTGCGTACTTGTAGTCCGAGTAGGCCAACGGGCCGGCAGCCTTCGGGGATGATGTTCTTAGCAGCTTTGCTGTGTGACGCAGGTTGGTTTTCGTAGCTTAGGTGAACAGTGCGGAGATAACTAATAAATAACGCTTATTCGGATTTGGGTTGCAACAAACCAACTGTTTTATTATGTCTATAAACAAAAAGAAAGATAATACAATTGACTTGTATACTACATAATACAAATTGTGATTTACGTATATAGAGGGCCACAAGAAAACCAGAGCATATTAAATTTTCTCAAAAATCAGTTAATACTAATCCTTTTTTTATTTATATTTATAATCAATTTTAAATCAGAATATTCAATTTTATTTCAGAAAGCGTCAAATATAATTAAATTATATTTTTTAAACCATCTGGTGGCTAAATTTTGAACTAAAATTATGCCCAGAATATATTATTTAAATAATTAAAAATATCCTTAACACAATTTTCATGTTTTTAAATATCTCTAAAAAGCATCGAACCCGCCAAAAACGGGGTTCGGTTCAGGTTAATTCGTTATTTGAAAAATGGGTTCGTGTGCGGTTTTGATTCAAGCATTAATAAAATTTGCGGTTTTGTTCTGGGTTCAGATTAGGTTCGACCTAATTAATTTTTTTGAATATATAGAAATCATTTAAAATGCGTGCCGGAATTTATAATTACTGCAACGCAAGACAAGAACATAAACACATTTTTCAAGAACAATCAACACATACAGCAACGCAGACGCAGAACGTACTAACTGAATTTTGAAAAATATTTTGCACTTTCTGTGTAAAAATGGGTGTATGTACATAATTGAATATTGAATTTATACATTTTCAAATTTGTGTATTTGATTTTTTTCTGGTTTTCTGTCTTTATTAAATGGCGAAGCTACTAAGAATAGTGTTTCAAAGTAGTGATAATATTGAAAGACATGATTTAATTCGTGAAATATATATGGGTTGCCGGTCGACAAATACGAGACAGTAACTCGTTATGACAGACGGAAGTTCCAAGCTTCAGGGTTCTCGTTTCTTGCATTTACTCACGCTGGTTTATAGTGGTTGCATGTCGTCCACACCTCAAAGCTTTGAGATTCGCATTTATTTATACGTTCGCACAGGTATTCCAGTATTTTTCCCGGATTTAACACGAAATTTTAACTAGTACAAAAAGATTTGTGAGATTAAAATACGCGGAGCCCTCAAATTTAACCGAACTTCGCCGAAAAATAATATGTTATAACTGATTTCTGATTAGTTCTAGATGCTCAACTGTTTTGAAATTACATCTACAAAATTTTAAAGATATTGACGTAAATTTTGCGAAATTTCATTCAAGAATTGTCAGATTCTATATTTCTGATTGGAATATTGACTTAAATTTTATGGTACATATGTTTTATTAATTGAGGATTGAAAACCCAAAATATGCCTGACGCATTTTTTATTTCTTCAAGGTTATTATTTAGTTTACAATTATATTTTGAAAGTCATTAAAGACTGACTTATTTTTTTTGTATATTCAATTCAGGAATATTCAAACTACATATCTATTAGTAAAAGTTAAGAAAATGCGTAATATACTTGCGTATTGTGAAAAAAAAAATCGTCAGGCAAATTGAAATTCACTAGTTACAATAGAACCTCTCGGATCCTAATACCGAACGTACCGATTGACTGCGTTTGGTTTTACGCTCTGAGTACTCGATGTCGTTCGGTAATTACATCTGAGCGATCTTTTTGCTCAGCTCTACATTCGGTTATTAGCTCACGGAGCGCACCCGATCTGTACGCTCGTTCTCTAATCATGGAGCATGTTGAGCGGTTGTCTGCCGCATGCGTATTTAAGCGCAAATTTAAAATATTTATCGCCGACAATGTAAACAGTTCTATTCTATTAATGAATATATAAATTAGTCATTTTAGGAAACATTTTCTACATAATTTTCAGCTTTAAATTGTCCATAATCATTTCCACATTCTTAATCAGTATCATCAAAAAAACGTTCACAACTCGCACACAGTACACATGTTAACAGTGTTTATTATTTTCCGTTTTTATTCGGGCGCAAATTAATGTCAAAATGGCAGCTGAACGCTCTATTCGTTCGGTTATGCAAGCTACAGATCGGAAATCGCAGATGAAACTGTCACGTGATCAGATTGCTCAGAGTGCTCGACAGATTTAAATTCCGAACGCACTGTCACGCGGCTAGTCGTATCAAGGAAATCCTACCTTTAGCTATATGATCTATCAGTCAGCCATATTGTACTGTTCCATTACTGTAGCCCAATACAGAGCATACGGCATATTTATTATTAAAATTTACTAAATTTGCCCAAATTGAACGAAAGGAACAAATTTGCAATATATCTATTAAACTATATACCGCTGAACCCCTATTTCTCGCTCAGAGACGTGTTTATAAATGCAGGCGCGCACATCCGGTAAGCGAATAACAAATCAAATGCTGCGCATGCGCATAAGTGGCCGTGTTTACGCTTGAAGAGTGCAAAATGTGACAGACATTTCTTGTGTACTTTTACCGGTATATATAGTTTAATAGGTATATTTTCTCCACACAAATTCAATATTGAAGATTTCGGTCTTAAACTCCCTCTATTATATATTAACACAACTCTATGGTGAAATCAGTTATGGACAAATTGTGAAAGTGTAATTTTCAATGAAGTTCTCTAAATTTGAAGGCTCCGCGTTGGTGAGTTTAAAGGATTTTTATCCGCGAAGGGTTTATTTGCTCAAAATTGCTCATGTCAAGGAATTGTGGTGTGCATGTAAAGAACCTTTACGGAGATATTCATTTAAGAATTGGACATTTAGGTTATGTGTGTTTTTTATTAGATTTTTTACTGTAAAAACGTGATACAAAACAAACAAGTATGGCTTTTATACACTAACTGTTGTTTTTATGTAAATTATGTGTGTAGATAGATTTTAATTACCGTCTTAGTGATACTTAAATATAGTTGCTGCAAAATAATGTTTCTATTGAATTCTTTTATTTATTTTCGAATTGCGTGTAAAACAAATCATACAAATTAGTCAACTTAAAGATGTAAACGTGCGATTCATGACGAGGACAACATCCACCTTGTGTATACCCATTCAGTATCAATTTTCGAATTTGTAAAAGGTAACAATACGGGATGGAATTATGACGGAGCTTGTTCAAAATATCTGAAGACATCGTTAAACAAATTTCAAGAAGACATTCTTGCTTTTGATACAAATACGAATAATACTTTTCTACTTAAAATATCTCATCTGCACATAGAGGCGCAGTTTTAATATAAATATATAATAATAAACAATATTGAACTGTTCTTTATGGTATATAATTTCCCTTTAACATTGCCATACATAAGGGGCCTGTCTAAAAAGAATTCGACCATATCTAGAGAGTTTCGCAGTGAGCTTCACCAAGATTTTGACAAATGCAACATCTTTGCTTAACACGTACAGTCATTTTAACGAATATTTGGAACAATACTTTACACAACAAAAGGTACCCCCCTCATTGGAAAGTGACGGCGCCTTACCGTCATTATTTTGCGCGGGAAAATTGAAATTTTAGACAGGCCTCGTACATCGTTTCAGTTATGAATAGGGTAAATGGCGCTTGAGGGTTGGCTGATTTTATATCCATTAAGCTGGTTTTACACGGGACGTAACGTTGTTAATAAATTGGGCGTTCAAAATCTTAACTTTTGTAATATTAATATTTTATTATCAATTTACCAAGGTCAAATTTTAGTAACTTATTGAATAGCTACATTATTATTTTCGTCTGGAAAAAAATACGCTACCTAAATATCAAAAGTTACAAAGACAAAAGTAACGTTTGAGAAACGCCCTTGGCCGTACAGACATTGTTTTTACCGAAATTTGCGAATAGATTGGCACACAAAAATGAGAAATAAGCCATGATGATATATTTATTGTATTTAAAATTAAAAACCTGGTTAAATTTCATTACTGTCGATTTTATTGGACCATTAATAAGTTAGCTAAATGCTATAAAAATGTTATTTAACCTAATTTAGTGTAAACTAACCTAATCTAACCAGAACACATTTATTTTATAACATTCTGATCATTAATATAAAAAAAATACTGATGTAATAAATATTATTTTATTCATTTTAAAACATTGTGCAAATTCGTATTTTGCACATATATCTGTTTATAGTTGGAGGAAGAAATATTTGGAACTGACTTATACAGGGTTTACAATTTTTTATGGATGGTTGGGTTTGTTTGTGGCATCAATTTTAGGGTAAGAAATGGGCCGTATTTAATAATGATGTTAGAAAAAATGTATTTTAAACGCATTGTTATTTGAATACAGATTTAAAAGTACATAATTAGGAAACATCTTATAATATTTTAATCTCTTTTTACTTTACAAATTGACGTTAGAATATATACACTTAAAACGAATTATTATTTTAATACAGATTTAAAAGTACATCTTGAATGCAAATTTCTACCTAGCTCTGAGTACCATTACCGCAAAATCCATAAAACTTTATAACGACCAATTGGCAGAATCTATAATGAGTTCCAAATATTTCTTCCTCCAACTATACTTTAATGTCGTTGGAGCATGAAGTGAAATCCATAAAATCTTTATAATTTTTCGCATTAAGTATTGCTCGATGTAAATCCAAAATTTTAGTCAACTTGACCATTTCCGATCGGAGTTATTGAACTCCAAAGTTAGAAAATTAAACATGAGATGTGACTTGAAGCAGGCAGGCAATTGTTAATTATGTCTACATTGTTCGGCACGAAATCAATAGATGGCATTGCTCTCATGTGCCCTATTATAGTTTGGTTAAAATTATTTGGCGATTGGCTTCTCAGCGGGTATTCCGCAAGAGGATTAAAGAAATTTATGAGGCCATATTTACCAGGGTAGTATTTAATATTTTGTTCACTTGAGTTTTTCATAAAGGGATGCAAATAATAAAAAGAGAATTTTGCAGGATACCAAATACTTATTTTATTTTGATACGTTTACAATATAAACACTTGTTGACAAAAAATTACCAGAATCATTTCTGTGTTTTGTGAGAGGTACACCTTCACTAATTATCCTTCTAACTGTATTACAAGGCACTTTAGTCATTTCTGCAGTTTTTGATATTGGCGCACTCTCGTTATCGTCACTTTTTAAAAAGTTAAACACATTCAGAACTTTGTTTTGCATCGTTTGATAAATGTTTGCGGTTTTGACTCGCGGTTGTTGGCCAAATAATGTTAACCTTAAATGAATTCTAGGAAATAAAAAGGAATACAACTAAAATTTTTGAACCTTGCCTTCCTTGACAGGCATTTTTATCACAGTCGGTCACTCGGACGTGACGATTTGACCATTTGTAAATATTTAGTGCTACTTGCATAAAATATTCCTGATTCTCGTTGCTGCCTTGGTTATAATAATCAAAAATTGTTGCACGATTTAAAAATTGTAACAATTATACTATGAAATTGTCAAAGAAACAGGAATAATCATTCTTGTTCCATTTTTCATATAGGGGTTATGAAATCTATAATATATATTTTAGTGAAATATATTTTTTTACTTAAATATACTATAATAAAATTAGTTTTATTTTTCATTAAATACTAAAATTAACTTATAAAAAGATATAACATATCTTTAAAGCGATTAACGACGAAAAAGCTCCATCAATATTCTGTCCCATTATTTGCTTACCTATTATACAACTTAAATTACTATTTGTTCCCAATTTTATTTGGTACAAATTAGATTCCATAAAGTTTAGAATTTTAGTAAGTTTTAAGCGATATATAGTGAATTTTAAACTTCCAAAACAACTAAACTATAAGTACGTCCTTCTCAAGAATAATTTCATTAACTTTAAGATTGTATCAGGTTGTACATTGAGATTAGATATAAAATTAAATAGTATTCGTATTTTCTTAACTTGAACTGGTTTAACTAATAATTAAGTAATTAATTGAAGTCAACTGTTATCATGGCCAACTTCATTCAATTGTGCTACGGTTATTACGGCCGGTGCAAATCGTTCTTGTCGTTTTTTACAGATTTGGTACGAATAGTGGTGACATCTAGTTTTTTAATTTCAAAAAGGTAGTGTTGCTGTTAGTTTGTTTATTTGTGACAATGTAATTTCTCAAAATGGTACAATGTTACGCCATGCGTGGCGCTACTTATATGCTTATACCTATTAACTAATATATTGCAGATCTCTTGGTCTCCGTGAAGCCTTCGCTCAATTTCCCAAATCTTGATTTTGCGCATGCACGTAATATTTTAATCCTATTGGCTAACGACGATATACTTTGGTTCACGAAAGATGACTATTCAATGTCACTTGTTCGAACAAAGAATACACAGCACTTTATACAGTAGTAGCTTAGCAACATTTTATGTTAGAAAGAGAAAGATTATTTGACGTATGTCTATGAAGTTTATATTGTGTGACAGATATACGTAAATGGTGACATTACTTTCTAACACATTACAAATAATAATGACGTATGTCGTAGAGTTACAGATATCTAATTATCTACTGCACTGCCCTCTGTCCTAATTCCTAATAGTTACCCAGTGACGTTGACATTTAAATCAAATTATTATTCCATGGTTTTGTCAAGTTTATGTTTTTTGGGTTTTGCAAATACATAGGTGAAGAGCATAAATTCTTGAGAAAGGCATTATTTAAAAAGAAACATAATTTTCAAATAAATTACACTTATTTTTTTCAGTTGAAATGTATCCATAAATATTTTATGTTGCACGTCTATGTATACGAAATGCAGTGAAGTTATCTGCAAGTAATATACCATACGGTTAATAAATGACCTTGAATTGTCATCTTTAGTGAACCAGACTATATCTAAGTTCTGGTTATTGAAGACTAGCGCAAACTTTAAATTTAAATATGAGAAATTAAGTAATGTACCTAGTATTTATTTTGTGTATAAATTCTTAAACATATTAGTAATAATAAATAAAAATTAAATATTCTAGTGCTAAATTTGAATTAAATAATTTACTTTGTTGTACTGTAAAAATAATAGGGAATTCAATCTGATCAGGATTAATTTATTTTGGTGAAGGTACAGAGTAAAAGAAATAATTTATAAAATATTTATTGATTTCTAAATAACACAATTTTGTTAAACTTATTTCTAATATAATCGTCTTTCTTCGAGAGTAACTTAGTCTCATGACGGAATCTAATTTTTCAATATGTATCAATTATAATTTGCGTTTTATGATTATCTAAAATGGTTTGTTCTTTGACGTGGTTTAAAAATTCTGATGTATTAAACATACATGCAAAACATTGTTGAATTAAGAACCATCTGCTGTTTTAGTTTTTTGTTTTTACAACATTTGTTGTTGATTTTGCCTGAATACCCTTTCAGCCTTTTTACAAATAAATATATCTTTTAATAATAATAATAATAATGCTCTTGTATCAGAGCACAAATAGTCCCAACCAGGGCATCGAACCCGCGAAAAACTGGGTTCGGTTCAGGTTAATATATTTTTTGATAGATGGGTTCGGATTCAATTCTGGTTCAAACATTAATAAAATTTGCGGTTTTGTTCCGAGTTCAGGTTTGGTTCGACCTAATGAAAATTGAATTAATGTTTTTTGAATAACAATCTTTATATAGAAATAATTTAAAATATGAGCCAAAATTTACGAAAGACAATAACATGAACACAATTTTCACAAACAGACAACACAGACGTCGATAATTGGCTGTATTACGATTACGTTTCGTATTCAAAATGAACCTGAACCAGAGCTTAACCTTGAACCCGAATTTTAATACCCGGTTCGGTTCCAACTTGGGTTCTGGTTTTGGTTCAGTTCAGGTTCGGTTTCGAAGCCTTGGTCAAATGTTCATATTTTTTTAAATTTTACTTAGAACATATCTCGCTATATATTCTACTACATTTTCAACATAGGTGACGAACACTTACAGAATTTTCTACACAAACAGATTTTTAAAATTTTATCATTTTGAAGAGACCTGTAATATGTTAATGTCGTCCACTAAGCTATTGGCATTTTGCAATGCTAACAATTCAAAGTGCAAACAATTGAAACTCGCTGCATCAGCTGACAGCCGTTGTCAACGGTAGCCAATAGAATTGAAATATGTGCATGCGCACAATCAAAACTTGAGAAATTGGTATTTCTATGTCTCAGTCGGGGCTTAAGCTAGTCTTTACGTAACGGATAGGGAGCATTAGCAATATATTAGTTAGGTATACGACTATCTATAAATTTCGTTTGTGTAACGGCCATAATAAGCGTAGCGCAATTAAAGAATGTGGTCATGGCTGTTATTAAGTGAACGATAGTTTATTTACTCCAAACTATATGAAATATTAAAAAAATAATTGCAATACGAATTTAGTTAAAATTGTATGTAAATAAATAACAGTTTAAGGTTCCAATAACTGAATTCGAATTTCAATCAATTTCTATTTCTTATAGAAACTCTTGTAGTAAATTAAAAACTACTTCGAGCATTGAGTAATAAATATCTGTGATTTAGGAATTTTTTTCGTCAAAATCTTAGGTCATATTCAAAATTTGATTTTGAGTTTGGAGTAAAATGAACATCGCTCGCTATCTTTTTAACCTATCAGAGATTATTAGCAATTTATTTTCTCATTGTTTTTTATACTTAGTTGTATAAATGATAAAACAATCAGATGAATTATATACATATTAGTGCAGCTGAATGTATAAAATAATCTACTTTTAAATATTTTCTTCTATACAGACATTTTTATCGTGTTGTGCATCTGTTTTGTAGATATTTTATTTGTATATAAATTTTTGAATATTTTATGCACTTGTAAATTATTAAGTTTCGAATTATTCTAGATAGGTCATTTGTGTTTTTAAAGCAAATTTTAATTGGCATTATGATGGAATTGTTAAGTGATCCAATTTTAACAATATATGTATATAAATTCTTATTTCCCAACCAGTACATAATTTTTTAATATAGAATATTCCTTTATCCCAATGTTGTTTTAAGTATATTGTTTTTTTTTTCTTTTGTTTTTCTTTTTTGTTTAAGTTTGTTGTTTTATTTCATTCGCAACCATTTTATATGTGAGACAAACTTCAGATTTTTTTTAAGTGGATATCCTGAATTTTAAACGATGTAAAAACCACCTATAAAAATAATTTCCATGTTATGTACTTTTTCAGAATAATAAACAACTCTAAAATAAAAATCTGATGTGGCCAGCACAATACCTTCCGTCAATCCTGTGTATTATGTATAAATTCCATACATAAATTTTCTTGCAAAAGATTTCCAGTAAAATTATTTCATAAACTATGCAAATTGTACTTGACACTAACATCTTCTTCTTCTTTAGCTTTCCCCATTCGTTAGGGGTCGCTATTTTTTATTTTCTTCTGCCACTCATTTCTGTTTTACGTGTCGTTCTCATTCAGTTTCTTTTCTCTCAAGTCATCTGCAATACAGTCCTTCCATCTTATCTTTGGTCTTAACTTTTTTTTTTCACATCCGTTAAAAAAGTACGCTTTTTGGTGAAGTATATATTTTTAACACGATAAAAGAGTGTAAGAAGTACACTTTTTTAATGTAAACGGGTACTAATAATTTACACGTATGAGTAGTAGCTTGTGAAATGTATTCTATGTTGCCTATTCTTAAACATTCTAGCGGGAACAGATAAAATGGACACCTGTATATTCCTATAATTGAAATGTAATTTATCGTAGGTACTATACTGTGAACAGGTAAGTTTAATATTTATAAAAAAAACATTTTTTTATGAATGTATTATTAGATATTAGATGACCTTCCGTCACCTATAGGTAAGGAGGGTATTGTCTTTGGTCAAAAAATTCGGTGGTGAGTTTTCATTGAATAAGCACGTTTTAGGGTCTTTACAATACGATTTTACTATTTTTACGATGATGTCTGTATGTGTGTGTGTTCGTATGTGCGTGTGTATGTGTGTGTGCGTATGTGACCGCGGTTTCGTCCCCGATATCTCCAATACTACGTCTTTAAAATAAGTTTACTCTGTCACCAAATATCACGCTATAAAGTTTTACGGCAGCGATAATATTTGAAAAGTATTATTTTCCCATGCTGAACGCGTATGTCACGGATTCTCGTGTTCCCTTTATGCCCTGTGCCTGTTTACCATTATAATATAATGTAAACTTAAATTTAAATGTACTATACCAACATCATTGTCCCATATGTTAAGACGTTACACAGGGTGAAGCCAAGAACTTATTTTTTATGGCGAATAAAATAAAAAGTATGGCTGATAGACACAAAATAGTTTTGGATAATGAAAGAATAAGATTCTTTGTGGGATGTTTATCATCCGTCCGCTCAACCGGTCTCAGTGCCTTCTAAAGGCATCAGTACACCCAACTGAGCTCCAATAAGAGCGAAACGCGTCTGTGGTTCTGGTTGAGAGGGCCTGTCTTGAAATCTTATGAAACGTGCCAAATGTTTTAAATTTAAATAATATTATTTAGTATAGGGATGTTTTAAGTTTACGTAATTTTACTTGTATTTATTGTTTATTTAAATTTTACATTATTGTATTTAACTACCCCAATGTACAATATTTTACAATAAAATGTAAATTAATATTTTTCAAAAATCAGCGATGTCTGTGGCAAAATGTGTCACCGAAGAATTTGGCTAAATACTTGGCCAAGAAGTCCGGTACCTTTATTATTTACCCACTAAATAAATACGCAAAAACATTTGAAAGCGCTTAAAAACCAAAAATTTGACAAAATACGATTTAATCTACTTAACACTAAATAGGAACACAGCCTAAACACTACAATCTAATATGGTTGCGAAAATGGAACGCAGCCAATTTGTAAATGGCTGCGTACCACTATACACTTTGTAGAGTATAGAGTTTAGGCCAAACTCTATATAATACTCAGTATGTATTGTGTAACGTAGCCAATAAATGGCTGCGTTCCACTATATACCTTGAAGATTGTATAGAATGATAGAGTTTAGATAAAAACTCTACTTATTTAATGTGTATGGTGGAACGCAGCCAAATGGGTGTATTTCAATTTCACATTTGTTCAAGTGTGTAGAGTTTAGGCAATGTTCATTTTAGTGTTTATGTAGAGTACATACATTTTTGTTTTTCTTCAATTGTTTATGAAAATATAAAATTTTTACCTTCCGTCTCCTTTAGGTAAGGATCAAAAAATTCGATGGTGAGTTTTTAATGAATAAGCACGTTTTGGGGGTCCCTAGGATACGAATTTACTATTTTCATAACATCTTTGTGAAATGATTTTACTGGAATTATAAAAATGTAAAATAATTTAATCACAAGCGAATTCAACAGATTATTATGTTGTAAATATAATGCAATATATGTGTTTATAATAGTAGAAAACTGTACAATGTACAATTTATATGTTTTTATTTTCTAGTTTTTATTTTAAAAACATTGTTCTTTGTAGGAGTAGTTCAATTCAGTTCAGTACTAGGTAAAATCAGTTCATTTTTCTCCTAAAAAGAAAGCGCCTATACTATCGTTTAAAAAAAATCTGTGTGAAATTTGTACAAAATATTTAAAATTGACGGAAGGTAATGTGCTGGCCACATCAGATTTTTTTATTTCTATAGTACCAATACGTGAAATATTTGCACTAAAGTAAATAAACATTTGATAAATAAGGAACAACTTGTAACAAAAATGGTGGTAGGTATAGTTTGATTCTCGAAAGATGGCTATGTAAGGCCACTTGTTTGAAGAAAGAATACACAGCCATTTGTTAAACCATCTAATCTTTATCTTAAAAAATAATCTTTTATTTCATAACCTACTAATACATATATTTATACATTTGAGCATTTTTAAACGGTAATCATGGTATTTAGCGTGTTGTCTTAAATTTTGAATAATCAATAATATTTATTACCCCTTTGTCATTTCCGAAAATCTACAAATTTGAGTTAAAAATTTGCAAATTAAATTAATACAGTTATTATTTGTTTCATTTTGCATTTTACGAAAACTATTATAATATTTTAAAGCTTTTTAAACATTTTTCTTTTAATTTTAGCAATTTTGAACGCCAAATTTTGTATGTAGGTTTATAAGACGGTAGAGTTGTATGCGCGCGCATCACCATATCAGCCTGCCAGCATGTTCATTCCGTGCTCCACCGTGCTCTTTGCCATGTGTTTGACAAGCATATGTTTTTGTTGCTATAAATAAATGATTTTATGTGGGAAAAATTAGGGAAAGGGGAGAAAAATTACGCTGAAATGCAAAATGAAGTGTTTATTCAACATTTGAGATAATAGTTTTTGTGGGAATCGATTGTTTAGTTCAAGAAAACCAAATTTTTGTGTCGTCTGTTTGATGCTATGTAAGTGGAATTTTGTTTATTTTTTACATCTAATATCTACTTGAAAGTATTAGATATGTTTTCGATAACTTTTTTTAGTTTAGTATACATTTTTCATAGTTTTAAGTTGTAAAAATCATATATAATTTGTTCGTCCTTGTATCAACTAACCTAGACATTCAATAAGTGATTGTGATAGCCATTCTGTGTTGAGTTTGGATCGGTTTGTATTTACTGATGTCGCGTTTTTATTGTTTCACAATGATTTATTGTTAAATATTGTTGCAAATTAATACTGCATACATAGTTACAAAATGACAGCAATGTATTGAAGCGTTTATTTTATGAGTAAACACAGGAAATAGTTGTCAGACTCGTCAAACTGTCACATATCAAAATGGTTTTTTATAAAATTGCAGATTATAATTCAAATATAAGTATAAAATAATTTGGATGTATCTGCTGCTACATTTATCCAATGTTTATTTTATTTCTTTGAAATAAGACATAGGACTACATTTTCCTGGGCCCAAAATACATCCGAAAGTGCTTGAAATAGTGTCCAACATATTAGATAATACTTGTTTATTCGTTAATTACAAGCCGACAATTATTTATTAAATTATTGTTGAAAGTATTGTATAATATAATAATAGGTATTTGTCTATTAGAATGATCATTTATGATAGTGTCTTCAAGCCGTTAAGTGTGTGTACATTGGTGAACGATTTTGCCATCGTATATGGATCAACATACTGATTATGGGTTAAATTTTTATTTATTTGTTTGTTTATTGTTTTTTGTGTAATTTTTTATCTATCAAAATTCTAGTGTGTGTCTACAGGTATAAGTTTATAATATATTTTTTCCTGAAATAAGTATATTATCAGAAAATATTTTTCAATGAAATTATAAACAAATCTCTTTGCAAGAAATATTTTATACAGTAATAAAATTTAATTGACGGGAGGTATTGTACAGATCTCAACAATATTTTAAAGTTTATTGCAACTTTTAAATTAAACCTCCAAATTTTTAATGAACTTATAAATACATTTCTTGATATTATATGCAATACTTTAAACAAATAAATAAATATTTGATTATTTGCTTAGCTGTAGTGGAGAAAACACCTCATAAATTACTTGCATCCTTCATATTTCGTATGGTAAATAATTTCAAACAATATCCTGCATTCCAAAACAAATTTCACGCATTAAATATTTTTTTGTTAATTTATTTTATAGCTTTTTGCAACAAATTTAAGTTGATACTGTCAGCGCTGTTTATAACAAATTAACAGGTGACACGTGAATAGTGTTTCGTGTTTGTTATTGCAAAAATAGTGAAATTGTTTATAATTTGTGTTAAATATACTAAAAAACTTATAGACAAGTGTTATTTGGCAGGTTGAGATTAATTTTGTTTAATAATTTTATCAATTCATTAATTTTGTTTGTTGGATACCATAAAATACGTATTGCACGAACAATGATCTTTAATTAATATCGTACAAAAATCGTATTATATTTCATTGTATTATTATAAATATAAATAGCATAACGTTTTACTAAAGCTGCCTATCCTTCGTTATTCAACCCCGGGATCGATTTCATTTCCACATATAAATGACTGGCGCTGTAACAACTTTTTCATAAAAACATTGGTGAAAAAATCTGCTGAGGCCAATACAATACCTCTCGTTTAATTTTTATTCATGTAAATACTTAAAATTGAATTTAAATACCGGGTTTGCTCCCGACCGACGTCAAATATTTCGAATTTTAAATGGCACAAAAATGACCCCTGGCACACGCCAGCAATAAGTGCTCGTGAGGTGACACCTGGTAAACGCCCGCCGGGTACTATAGGTCTTGCCAACTAGAAATGACCTGCCATCACATGCATTGTACGTAAGCGGGTTTCTCTCAGTGGCGTCCGAATAATATATTTGAAGCATGAAGCTATATCACACAAAAACATTCCCTTGCAGGACTTGAACCCAGGATACCAACATGCTCATGACCAAGGGTTTTCCGAAAATCTAATTAAGGCCACCGACCCCATCCTCTTTAACGATTAAATAGTAAGGCTCATTATACAGTGTGTTAAAAAAAAGCCTAACTCGGAGTAGGCTATAAACACAAACGTATGTCAATTTAAAAATATTTATTTATAGTTAGGTTCACGAAAGATGACAATTCAAGGTCATTTTCAAACCATCTGGTATAATATTACTTGCAAATAACTTCACTACATTCCATACACATAGGCGTGCACCAGGTATAATATTTGTGGATATATTTTAATCATACAAAATTAAACATCTACACATTTTCAAAGATATATTTTATTTTGATATAATAATGAACATAAAGATACAACACCTATGTATAGTTACAAAAATACTGAAAACAATGATATAAATACATATTTTGAAAATAAGTCATAAACTACTTACTGTTAGCATACATTTCATATATTATTCTTCTAATTGCATCGGTGTTAAAAGTATCAAGATCAGCTGTTGCAGTTGGTTTTCTGGGTCTTTTTTTTCCAGAAGAAGTTAATTGTTCTTTATTTTCGATATTATTAACACGTTTTAATACCCAGTTTACTGTGGTTTCAGATATTTGTACCGCATCTGATGTACGCTAAAATAAAATTCTTGCTAAATTTCATTTATTAATCATGAAAGCTTTTTTGTCTAGCAATTTCAATTTTCAAAGAAATTAAAAAAATATATATTCACATATATTACCTGCTGCACCTGATGAAGATCTAATAATGGTCCATTATTTTCTGTTTCCCGTTGGAAATATTCGTGTTCATTATGCACAAATTGAATAGCTTGCCTTCGCAAAGTTTTTCCTTTCTCTCCCATGATTATGTCCAATAAAATCGCGGAACAAAATTAGAAACTTATTCGTTGATTTTGATTAAACGTCAAATCGTGCGTCAAATTCAAAAAACAAACTCCGCCACTGGATTTGCTTTAACGTAGAGGGCAGTTCAATAGATAATTGCATACCAGCAACTCATCGACATACGTTCCTATTACTTTTAGTGTGTTAGAGAGCAATGTGAATATGGAACGTATATCTGTTATATAGCATAAATCACGTAGACATACGTCAAATAATATATCTCTTTCTAATACGTAATGTTGCTATATTACCGCTATATAAAATGTTGTTTATTCTTGCTTCGAACAAATGGCCTTGAATTGTCATCTTTCGTGAACCAAACTATACTTACATTTTTTATTGTTTTAGTTTTTTATTAATTTTAATAAGAAATTTCTAAAGTTCCTTTAATTAGTAGCAAGATCCATCACTTATGACATTGTAGAAAATAATATTATTCTAATATGTAATAAAAATGTCTTTAATACTAGAGTAATTTAGGCGACAATACATGTGTATTACACAGCCTATTGCAATATTGTAACATTATTTTTAATTTATAATACCATTTTTTCGAAATAATTGTTATACAAACCTATACGATATTTATATTCTTGAAATCGAAAATAAAATTTTGGGCTAAAAATGATATAGGATACCATTTAAAATAATATATTTTTGTTCTACCGTTTGAGAACCGCTGGTTGAATTTTCGGTTTATTATTACTGACAAATTAGTCCCTTATATATAACATTTTTTCTCTAAAATCATTAGTTCACCCAAAAAAGCGCAGGTAGTTTGAAACATCCCCTATATACAACTTAATAAAATAAAAAAATATTGGTAATTTATCAAAATTTATTATACCATTGAAACCCATACATCATCCTCATATTATATCATCATCTCATTAAATAATGATGATGTTCCAGAATGTTTTTGTGGAGTGTACTACTAGTCATACGTCTATTTCGCTGAGTGTGAGTGGATCTCGTTCATAAACTTCTGAGCTACTAGAATTTGATACATTTTCTCTGGTGGATGTTAGTGCAGTGTTCTTTGTGCGTCGGATTTGGAAACGGGAGTGTTCGGGATTAACAACGACGACAGTGAAATAATAATTTCCAATAATATCGTTTAATATAAATGTGTTAGTTTTATTTATTATAAGTTGCCATTATTATATGTGTACTGTGTGTTACCTACATATATATGTATATTGTTTATTTGTTAATGTGTGTGAAAAATATATACCTACCTATATAAATAGTTTAAGTATACATAGTTCATAGCTTGAGATACTTATATACGAAAAAAATGTATACTTACTAATACATATCAAATATTACACAATCACATATTCCAACATTTAGACGTAATGCTATTTTTTGTTAAAATATAAGATAACCCTTACCCTGGCGAAGAAATTAGTATAGTTTGTTCATACTTACACTACAAAAGAACTGTATTACGACTTCTCTTTTTATTATTATAAGTATATAACAAGTAAGATTTATTCTAAATAATTAAAAAAAAAAATCATATATTGATCTATTTATTAATAAATTAATTCATTTTTTAATCGTATGTGTTACGAATTTATCATATATACTGCACGTTATTTTCAAATTCTGTAATAAAGTTTGTAATTGCAAATACATATATCATTATTATTAATAAATGCGTATATGAACATATTAAACAAACAAATCGCGAGAAAATAGCTAATAAAATGAACCAAATGAATTACTCAATTCCTTTAGTTTTCGACTTACAAAATACATACATATATGCTAACTGTATTGGAAAATAGAACTTAATATGTGATTGTACATATCTGGTAGTTATTTATTTATTGCTCGACTTAATATCCTGATACCTGATATAGTTTTTCTAAGACTTATAGATACACGAGCTATTTGCATTGTAAAATATATACATTGATCTACATTTGTGTCTTGTAATATGTATAACATCCAAAATATTTCCATCTCGATAAGTCTTAGAAAAAATGTCAAAATATGTACGTAGTATAACCACGTGAAAAATACATAACAATATACACTTGATACATATTTCATTTTATTTATTTCTAAGTTCTTATTCATATTCTTTATGTAATAGGTTTAAAAATGTATTATATGAATGACCAATAAACACAAGAAAACGAATACAATTTTTCAATTCAAAATCCCAATTTTTCCATATCCAAAATTAAAAAATTTCAGACAACCTACAATTCACCTAAATACGAACTAGAACTAGAGCATCGATTTGCGATCGGCAAGCAGCTTCACGATTTACAACCAGCAATCTTGCGAACTACAAAATCCAGGTTCAATTCCAGCTACCAGCTAAATCGAGCCGAGAGCAGTGGCGAGCGAACCACAGCAGCTCGATTATATAATCGCCAATATACAGCGAGCAATCCACGGCAACTCGATTACATAATCGACAATATACAGCCTACAACAAGGCTTCTGGTCGACAAAATTCAAAAATCGTGTAAAATCGACGATTTAGAGCCGTAGCGGCTGAAAAGTAGCATTCTACGGCCGCTACGAGCATTTTTGAGCTCTCAGACGGATTTTCAGCCGATCCCAAGGCATATACTCGACAAAAATAAAATTTGCTGGCTTTAGCAAGACCAAATTTTAAAATTCGCAGAATCGAAAGGCTATAGCAAGATAAGTGCCCACAAAATTCAAATTTACTGGCTATAGCAAGACATCTGATCATCAATATTTAAAATTCGCAGAATCGAAAGGCTATAGTAAGATATTCTCCCACAAAATTCAAAATTCAATCGCCTGGTGGTGGATTCATGAATCCTAGCCCTCCCACCACAGATTTTACCTTATATACAGCTGTTTGATGAATTTACAGCCATTCAGCGTGAGCGATGGAATCGTACCGGACGCTCTGCTTCGTATTCTTACGTAATCGGGCTATATACTTGCTTTTGCTGGATTTCTACTGGATTTCTAGCTAGCTGGCCAGCTGGCCACCAGAATCCGTCCTAGACCGCAGGCTAGGACGGATTGGTGGTTGCTGGGTGCTAGGGGGTGAATATGCTCGGCTGGTTGCTGGATGCAGGTAGCTAGTAGGCGGGAATCGAACTTGGATGTTTGGTTTGCAGGATTTTGTAGGTCGCCGTTCTTGTTGCAGATTGGCGGCCTACAAAATGCTTGCTAGCGAGCGGGATATGAACCTAAATCTTTGGAATGCGATTTTTGATCGGTGTATTGGAATGAAATAGTTTGTTATTTATAAGAAGGATTTATTTGTCAGAGATGTGTTACATAATAATGATATTACAGTACATAATATATGAAATATATCATTTTAACAATGAATAAATAATTTTGGTCTTTGTATTTGTGATACACATTATTCGTATAAGACGTTCGCAGTTTCACAAATACAGAGATGATGATATGTGCTCTAATTACGACAAGTTTGACTTGAAAATGTTACTATACATAAATTCTTTATCTAATAGATAGGTATATGCATAAGGAATGCGAGATTTTTAACTGGAATATGTAGTTCAATTTTGATTAGGAATAAGTTTTATTGCGACGTTTAGGTAACATATTAAGATATACATTTTAATGATATAGTTTTGCGATATTTATATATGTATGTACATAACTAGAAAAATGTATTCAATATATGGGAAGTATATACAGTCATACAAATATAGAAATATAAAGTATATCATATATAATTTTAATATATGTGCAACAATACATTATCAACAATGCAACTACGAATACAAACACATACATATTTATTTTTGTAAATGATTTTACTATCTTATATACAACAGCGTAAGTAAAAGTATATCGTTTTTTCGTACGATGAAAGATAGTTTTTTTTCTTTTAAGTATGTGAATATATGAGTGTTTTCCTACAGCGTAAAGTGTGTAGAATAATTAATAATAATATAAACTATATTATACATTTATTTATTATGTGTTTGTATTCAATAAAATGATTGTATAGTAGCTTAGTATGAAGATGTATGAACACATGTGTTTATCTGTATGATTTTATTAAGATTATATAAGCATAACAGAGTAAAAGTATGTCATTTTTTACATATATCTAAGAAAATACGAATTTTTCAAAGATGAAAATATGTATATGAATAATAATAATAATATCCTAAGTGTATGAAGTATGAGTGTAGTAATGATAAATAATGTGAGAGTATATGCACCTATGCTTTTTAACGATGACATGATTTTCTTTCAAAGTGAAACAATATAAATTTTTCTGCATCCATTTTGAAAGTAGGCTTTTCAAGCTGTTAACAGAACAACTTGCAGTTTTGGTGGTTCAAACCGGAATGTAAATTTTTAGTTGTAATAAATGAAAAATGAAATTATTTACAGTAAGATTTAATACCAAAGTGTTTTTATTATCTCTTTTAACGGACGTAGAAAAAAGTATATGTGTGTCATGAGCGTAAAGTGTTATTTTCTGCTCTAGATACACAAATAACTATTTTGCAAAGTGCGAATGTATTATGAAGTGTTTTTCAACTGGTGTATATGGAGAGAGTTAAATGTGTTATTAATAAATATAATATAAATAAAACGGCTTTTCCTTGACTATATTTTATTTAGAACGATCAAAGTTTTTCAAAGTATTAGATTGCAAGTGTGTGCTCGTATGTATATAAGAGATGCAAATGATGGTACAGAAAAATAGAGCTAAGTCCCCATCCCAATTACTTAGTTTACTGAATTTTTAAAGTTTAAAATACCATTACTACGTATGTGATTCTTATATTGTATATAGCAACTTTAAAATTAAATAGTTCAAGAACTAAGAATGATAGCGAATTATCCTAATCTTAATTGGATTTATGGGGTTATTTTTTATATGTAAACGTAATTTCAGTACTTTGGAATCGCTGTAAACATTTTGAGTACTGCTTGTTTCAAGACAGGTATATGTCTATTGAAAAAAGGAACTTATAAAATGAATATATTAAAAACTAAAGGAAAAAAGCGATTTGTATTTTCCAAATTTGGATGTGGAGGAGGTAGAGGGTTATTTACTATATTTACACATAATTTCAAAAGGTTTGAAAATCGGTAATGTTTATTTTACGAAGTATATAATTTGAAAATGAATATCACGAAAACTAAGAGAAATATGTTTGTACTTTCCAAATTTGAATATGGGGAGTAATTTTCTATATGTATACTTAATTTCGAAAGGTTTAAATCGTTGAAATTTGTTTCATTAATATTTATTTCAATCTATGTATATGCTTATTGAAAATAGTAACTTTGAAAATGAATAACATGAGAAGACAGATAGCGACTTATTTTTCAACTTTGGATATTGGGAGTAACTTCCTGTATGTATATTTAATTTTAAATGGTTTAAATTGCTGAAAAAATTCAATAATGTTTATTTCAAGACGTGAAAATGTTTATTGAAAATAGCAGCTTTAAAAATGAATATCACGAAAATTAAAAGAAGATGTAACGACTTGTACTTTTCAAAATGATAATAAGGAATTTATTATATGTAGACTTCATTTTAGAATGTATGAATCGCTGAAAAAGTTTTCAGTAATGCTAGTACATCTTTGAAAATAGCAAGTTTAAAATTAATATCTCGTAAACTAAGAGAAATAGCCATTTGTACTTTTCAAATTTGGATGCAGGAGGTTATTTTGTATAATTTATATTTATTTTCAGAATGTATGAATCGCTGAAAAAATATTCAGTAATGTTTGGACTTAACTCTATTATTTCTTGTACCCTTCAAATAATATGTATGTAATGTGTGTATGTATGTGTGTTTGCGATATTGATGTATATGAACATAACGTAATACGCTTTGAGATGTTGAATTATGAAAATGAAAATAAGTATTTTGTAATGACATGATTTTATTCTCTGTTATTTAAATATGCTTATATGTATGTGTCTTATAGGCATATATTCATAGTTTTTATTAGCATATAATTTTTCATGTTACGATGGTTTGATAATATACTTTATAGGTGTGAGTTGAAATTTTATTTAATTATTTTACATAAATTTTATAAATAACAACTTGAGGCGAGAGGTGTATAAAATCCATAGTGAGGTTGTTTTGGGGTGCGATGCTCTGCAACAATGTGACAATCTCCAACGCTAAAATCAGGATTCCTGAACTGCAAATCGCTCGGGTACTTTTACCGGTACAGCGTATCTTTCTGCAACAATAGAAAATATATTGGAATGCAACAAATATGAATTAGTATAGGTACAGGCTGGTTAGGAAAATTTTATTTTCAGATTATTAAAAATTGTTTAAATAATTATTATTAACAAAATATATTAATTTGAAAGAAAGTGCGATATATTCAATATTAATGAAAAGAATGTATAAATATTTCAACTAATTATAGATTATTTTGCATAATGTGTAAGATGAACAAGAGAATTCGTGACATAGGTGTTTAATATAAGAAAACCTTTTTTAAATATTATTTATGCCATAAAACTATATGCGGTGCTACATAGATATTTAGCGAATAAAATGTTAGCTGAAGATGGTATATGGTTGAATATTAAATAATTATCAATTAATGCAAACTATTTTCGATAATATACGAGCAATCATTTAAATATAGCTTATATCTATTAGAATAATCCCTCGGAATTAATGGTTAATATATCGAATATAGAATGCAACTATAAAGTAGTATAATATTAAAAAAAAAACTCACTTTAAATAAAAGACATCTATGAATACAATTCCAAGTCCTGCAGGTATCCTAACGTCCTCTCCAAGCACCAGGAAATCGTCCTCGTGTTCACAGCACACCTTATACACACGTCTTTACACTAGCACTGCAACAAACAAACTAAAAGAATCCTATGTAATAGTCAGGGTGTTAGATAATTTACCGCTAGAAGTACAAGTCAGTAATTAAATAATAATGAGTCATTATAAATAATTATCGCTTCTTATGTATTAGGTAATTTGTTCAGGGTGTTTTAAATTTTATGAATGTAGAAATAGCGCGAAAAAAATTTGAGTACACAAGGGTTGTAAATAAAGATATATGTACGATACAATCAAATTTTAATGTAGTACAATTTCTTTTCAAATTCTAATTTAAATAAATTAAAAACTGAGAGAGATAATGACTACTTTTCAAATTTGGATACTGTATATTATTTTCTAATGTAGGTATACATAATTTCAAAATTTTGAAACCATTGAAAATAATTTCAACAATGCTTGTTTCAAGACAAGTGATAGTAAATTTAATATTAAATATATCAAACATTAAGTGAAATAGTAACTTATGTTTTCCAAATTTTCAGGGGGTTAACTTTGTATACTAAGTTTCAAAAATTAATGAAAGTATGGTTTACTGAAAAAAGTTCATTAACGCTTGTTTCAGGATATGTAGTTGTACCTTACAAATTTGAATATAGGGGATTATTTTCTGTAAGAATACTTATAATTTCAGAATATTTGGATCGCTGATAAAAATTCGATTATGTTTGTTTTGGTATAAAGTCTCTTAACTAGAACTAGAGCAACTTTAAATTAAATATTTAAAAAATGAGAATGATAGCAACTTTTCTTTTAATTTGCATTTAGAGGTTTATTTTAGAATTATGCATTTAACACCTAGCATAATTGTTTTATTATGTTTATTTTAATATACATACGAGCCCAACCCCAAATGTATTCATACCCTCTGAAAAAACTATATTAATAGCAAGAAGAAATAATTTTTTAAATTACAGTAGTTAAGACTATATTTGGGAATTTTTTTACCTCATGTATTAATAAATGTACTGGATTTAAATATAATGTTATTACCTAAATTTATCATGTATGAATGCAATTATGAGTGTGGCCGAGGCGAAAGAAGTCTGCTTAGCTAGGAATGTGTGGCGAAGGATGATTGTTTCCTAATTATTGTGTTTCGGATGCGGTATTTCGCTACCGAAAATCGATCACTTTAATATGTTTAAGAGTAAGGATTTATTGTATGATGTTGATGTTCTTATTGTTATCGGGTTTGTGCGAACCCACTGAGTGGGACACGCGTGATTTTATGTATGTATGTATCATTTTAACAATAATCTACCGGCAAATATATGACAACAGACAAGTTCTAATTTTTTAGTTCCAACACTAAATAATACAATATTTATATTAGTATTATTTATAAAATTGAAAGTAAAGGAAACTGACAATATATTCAATTAATTACTATATTAAAATTTAATTTTTCTTAGTAAAATTATTTGCAAAGTGATATTTATTTATTAAAGTCGCGAATCTGGGGACCCGGGTTCGATCCCGACCTACGCCAAAAATTACATTGTATTTTAATGGCATAAAATTGACCCTTGTGGCGCACTCTCCACGCCAGCAATGAGTGCCCGTGAGGTGACGCCTGGTAAGCGCCCGTACGGTACAAATATTCCATCATTACCGATATCTGTGTATGAAGCAGATTGGCACACCCAGCAATGAGTAATATGCCGTGATGAAATATTTATTTATTTATAAACTTCTGGATGCTATGACTATTACTCCAGTTCAACAAATTTTGATATGGTGTATTAATAGTGTATAAAACTTTAATACATTGCTTACAATAAAATTTCTTAAGTTCAATAATAATTTATTTGCAAATAAATTATTATCTGCATGTGACAAATGTTTTCGTGTTTAATAATTCGCAAATAATTTTTATTAAAATAATAAAATTTAAGATGGCAATTAATTGAGTATATTGTCAGTTAGTTAACTTTACCCTCAGTTTTATAGATAAAACTAACATAAATATTGTATTATTTACTGGTGGAACGAAAAATTTTAGACTTGTCTTTTATCATATATTTGCCCGTAGATTATTGTTTCAATGAGAAATTTAGCTAATAACATTGTATTTAAATCCAGTACACTTTATTAATATATAAAATAGTCTTAACTATTGTAACCTTAAAAAATATTTTTTATTGCTGTTAATATATTTATTTCAGAGGGTACGAATACATTTGGGGTTGAGCTTATATTATATATGCCTACTGAATACAACAACTTTAAAAATTACTACTTCGTAAACTAAAAGTAATAGCGATATGTACGAGTACTTTACAAATTTGGCTTCAGATTGCTTTATATGTATAGGTACTAGGTAATGTAAATAAATTTGAATGTCTAAAAAGGTTCATGATGTGGATTCGGCCCTTCCGTTTCTTATACTATTCAAATGATATATGTGTTACGTGCGCGTTCGTGGTATATGTGAACGTAAATATAATACACTGAAAAGATCTTAGAAATATATAAATATGAAAATGAACATGTATATATGTGGTGTAATGACATGATTTTCACATTATAATGTTTATGGTTAATTATATACTTTATATACATATTTTGAGGTGAATTTTATTTATTTATTTATTTACATAATCATACAAATAAAAACGCGATGTGCACCATAACATGTTGGGATTGTTTTATGGTGCGATGCTCTGCAGTAATGCGACTATTTCCAACGCTAATATCAGGATTTATATGAGATGCAACTTTCTCAGGACTCCTGATGCAGTTCGTCCAAGTCCACAACTCTTCTCTCGGTTACAGTTCTGTAACAATATAATAATCGAAAGTAATAAATATGAATTAGTAGTAGTAGTCATAGAATATTATATGATATTATTTGCAAATCATTAAAAGATATATCAATTATTCATTATTATTAAAATATTGTCTAAGTATTAAAAAAACCCAGAAATTCAATTATGAAAAAATCTGATGTGACCAACACAATACCTCCCGCCATTTACCTATGGGATCTCGTTGCCGCGTGCCTGATGTCTGGTCGCGAATCTGAGGAATCCGATTTGATCAACGTCAAATAATTAGAATTATAAACGGCATAAAATTAACCCTTGTGGTAAACGCCCGCACAATACAAATATGTCATCATCATTACCGAAATGTATGTACAAATCAGATTAGCACACCCAGCAATGGATAATATGCCGTGATAATATATTTATTTATTTAAATACAATACCTGCATATTTACTAATGCTAGAAATTATGTATATTAGTTTCTTTCCATAAAACTATTGTTCTATTTACAATTTTCCTTTTAAAACGTTACTATTATTAATTTGAAATGATTATTTTTTTGACAGTGACATTTATCTGTCAGTTATATACATTTGAGCTGACTTATGTAACCATGGAGATGTGTTTAAAGCATAAGCTCAGAGATATACACATAATTTTTATATTACTTTACAAATTTATCCATAAAATATATAGAAAAAGTATTAAAGCAAACCTGTAGAAAATAAAATAATCTTTAATTTTTATAATAACATTGCGAAAAAATTACTTTTAAAGGTATTTTTTGAAAAAAAACTATCTTGACCTTCAAGTAAACTGCCATTTCCGGTTATCCGATTGCCACCAAAATCTAATGGCTTCTTTCCATATTAGAATAAGGTAGAAATATATAAAAATATATAGGTTGCCCCATTTGAAATATGAAAATGTTAGAGTAAATAAGAGTAATTACAATTATAGTACAAATATTTTTATTATACCAATTTATCAATTATGTATGTTCTTTTCAGATGCAGCCGTGTGAAAAGCCGACATCCTGGTGTTGCAGACTTCGGAACTTGGAGTCCCCACATTGTAACCTGAAGAAGTCATCAATGGTGAGTTACTCTGGTAGATATTTCTTGTGATCTTGTCCATGGGCTAGCTGTTAAATCTTCGTTTAGATGAACACGACCCCTGTAAAATTAAATTGTCTATATGTACACATATATTTCAGATTTTTAAGCCGGCTGAAACAGATTTTAACTACCGCGAATTTTGATACCAAGATTTTTAATTTTAGTACTTACTTGTAATGGCAATGATCGGCGAATTTTCTCAACATATCGTTCGCTAGTACTTAATCACAGAACTGTATTGTCTTCGGCGATTTACACTGATTAGAATACACTTTCAAGTAACCATTACACAATACTCGCACCATTTAAATTAACTATTACAGCACTTAATAAAACAAAGTTAAAAATATTCACTGATAATGAATAAATAAATATAGTTTTAGCGTAAATTTTAAATATTTATTTATATCGCGAACTATAAATTGAATAAGAGAACGATTGTAATAAAAACTACTAAGTGTTTCGGTTCCTATCAACAGTACACTATCGCAATACACGATTATTCACAAGCACCCCATGTTCACTTCACCAAAGATAGAAAGGAACTGAAGTCCCCCTCATAAAAATATAATATTAATATTATAACGTAACAACTAACACTAATTAAGTGTTAATTGATTACGTTTTTTATACTTTGGCGCTCAAAATAAACAATGTTTATGTTTGTTTACAGGTTCCGCGAAGGGCCCTACTACACCCAGCGATAGGACACGGGAACTACAACACAGGACGAAGATAATAGATGATTTTTATAAGAATAAATAAACAAAAGGGTTTTTTTTATTTACCTTTCCTATGTAATAACAAAAGAGACAGGGAAATATCCTAATATTTAAGGGTTTTTCCGTAATTTCCTATCCTATCCTTTAGTAATAATTTCTCTAGGTACGAAAATAACCATTCCAATAGGAGTCCGCCCTTTTTATAAAGGGCTAAAGGCTTATTTGAACTCTTAGGGAAAATCCAACCGTGGATTTCAATTTTGCAGATCCAAGTAAGTCTAACAAAACTTGTCCAGTCTTTCTAGCCCTTTCAGTTCAGGAATTAGCGTAGGCCCTTCGCCACAAACTTGAAGGGCAAATATATTGTAAACCAGAGGGTTTTCATTAATTCTGTGCAAGCCATTGGAAAGCGCGGGTTCAAATCCTCCCGATATGGTATTTTCCGATCTTTTAGCCCTTTTAGTTAACGAATTTAAGTATTAAACCCTTCGGAAAACTTTAAGGGTCCGTATCTCGAAAACGGCTGGGTTTTTAGCGATTTCCTTGAAATTTCTCGTTCCCTTAGGATCGGGGTCGTAGAATAACATATTTAAGTTTCAAGGGCGGAGGGCCAAGGGTTTAAAAATTCGCTAATTAAAATTTGACAGCTTCGTTCTTCACAAAAATCCAAACATTTCGATTCACCTTTAAATAAGAAAAATTGACTAGCTCTGAAACTATTAGGGCTAGAAAGGCGAAACAAATTTTATTATACTAATTTCGACCTGTAGATTACGAATCTGAAGTCAGATTTTACCTACGGGCTTATTAAAAGGACGAAGGGCTTAAAATGGCCCTAACAAAGTTAGCGCATGTCCTTTGCCATAAACTTTAGGGCTAAGAATGTTGTAAACTAAAGGGTTTTTAATAATTCTGCGTAGGCCAATCGATAGGGCATGTTTAAATACGCCAGATACACTATTTTTCACCTCATTAGCCCTTGAACTAAACAAATTATAGGTAAAACCCTTCGGAAAACTTTACGGGCTCGTATCTCAGCGATTTCCTTGAAATTTCGCGTTCCCTTAGCATCCATTGAAATGTCGGAGTCGTAGAATAACATATTTAAGTTTCAAGGGCGTAGGGCCAAGGGTTTAAAAATTCGCTAATTAAAATTTGACAGCTTGTTTTTTAAAAAAGTTGAACAAATTTTATATTTATTAATATGCAAAATAAAGTTCTCATAATTCCATGTTATCCCAATTAAACTGAATCAACTGTACATACTTCCCTGTCTCTTTGTAGTGTTCTTTTCCTCTGATATAAATAAGGGGTTGTTAAATAAAAACTTGTATTAATTTAAGTGATTTTTATTGTTTATTTGTAATACATTATGTCCATAGCTTAAATTGTATTTTTTATTCTTATTCTTTGTATTTTATATATAAATATACTTACCCTTGTCCTAAAAAATTAGAAATAGGGATGTTTAAATAATAGTTTGTATAAATTTTACTAGTATTTATTGTTTATTTGTAACTTATATTGTTGTATTTCATGTAAACTATCTTAATCTACAATATTTTATATAATAAAATATAAATTAAAATATAATTTGCCTATTTTTTTTTATTCCTTCTACTTAGGGGATGAATTCTGTAATATTTTAAATCCCTATACGTATATAGTTCTTCAAATGGCCGTTAGATGGCAGCACCTATTGGAAAGCATTGCGCTTAAAATATAGGGATGCAGCAATAAGGCCGTGTTTATACATACGTACATACAGGATTCTAAATAGTTCCGAAAATGGCCGTCAGGGGGCAGCACATGCGATAAACGTTTTAACTAAGGCCTATTGTCAATTTGGAATCATTGGTGGGACATTTATTTCATGGTCTGAAAATAAGAAGCGGATACATATATGCTATAATTCACCACATAATGACAGCGAATAAAAACAATTGCAAAAATCTCTTGATTTTTTTTTTATATTTTGACAATTTTCAGTTATTTTGATGTATGAACAACTTAGAAAAAGTATATTTTGCATGTAGCTGACGCAGATAAATGGATTCTATCTGTTAGCCCCAATTCAAAATGTACATAAAATCCCATTTTTAATTAGTCTAAACACTAAAGGCTATTGAAAATTATGTATGTACGTCGTTATGTACACAAAAAAATATTTTTTGGTCGGTTTTACTCTTGGTAAATCGACAGGTGCTGCCAACTGGTGGCCGTTTTAAAAACTATATACGTGTAGAGTATGGACTTAGAAAAAAAATCAATTTTTTAATATAAAAATATATTTGTATTATTATAAGATACAAAATTTAATATAAAAATATATTTGTATTATAAGAAAACACTTTATTTTTTAAAAATTAAAGTTTATTGGCATTATTATTACAAAGGACTGTTTGACAATCACAAATAGTTAACAGATTTGTTAACAAATTTAGTAACAATCATGAACAGAAATATAACAAATGAATCGTAAAAGATTTAGACTTTAAAAATTCTGTTCAAAATTATTTCCAACTAAATTTGTTAACAAATTTATTAACAATTTATAAAAGTGTCATCCAGGGTTTAGTTATAAAACTAAAACATTTGTTACAATTGTCATTATTATGGTTATTTTATTTGTTGTTAATTATTTTTCATCTTTATTCTGAAAATAAAAGTTTATCTGGAGATTTAACTTTTATTTACAGAATAAAGATGAAAAATAACTAACAAACAAATAAAATAATCATAATAATTTTATTTGGTAACAAACATTTTAGTTTTACAACTGATACAAAACTCTAAGTTAATATTATATATTTTTAGACTAAAACCGCCCAAATATATAATATATTAGAGTTCCGTTCACAATACTTATGGACTAATTTAACAAACTAATACTTGGCATCCCCAAATAAGATTCCTTGTTCCCATTGTTAAAGGTACAAGATTTCTTATTTGGTTTTAAGATCGTTTGCGAACCTTTATATTAAACATATATATTTTTTGGTGTTACCGCCTCAACCACCCACTCACCAAAATATATAATACTTATTAATATAAAGCTTCGTTTACAATAAACATTTAAAAACTAACATTCCCCTGATCGCGTCAAAATACTTAATAATAATTACAATTTTTACTAAAACTACCTAACTTTAAAACTAATGTGATGGGTTTAAATAAAAATATACAAAATTAAAAGATTGTTTTATTGTACAAACATTTTAAAGAAGTCTTTATGCAGAGGAAGCCATGAAGACGCATCGCAATCGGCACTGCAACAGCGGCAACAGCGGCGGTGGAGAATTCTTTTAATTTATAACTATCTTAAAACTATAACTGAAACGCTTTATTTAATAAATGGTATATATAGGGAGACACCACCCTCAATGCCACCCACGCTCCCTATATATACCATTTATTAAATAAATACTATTTCGTATACAATAATACCTTATAATCTAACTTAAACTATTGTAGTTCCCCCCAAATTAAGTTTATGAAGTGCACAAAAAATCCTATCTTACGTTAATATCTTTTTCAAACAAAAGCAAATCTAAAAATGGTAAGTTACGTTAATTTTCTCTCTCTCAAAAAGCAAAAACAACCCTCGCCTATCTTATATCTAAGCTATCTTATGTCTACGCAAGCTATCTTATATCTAGACTATGCTAAGCTAAGATGAAGTGAGAGAGAGAGATATACGATCTAAGACAAAAAGTGAGAATACCGGGGTGATTCTCACAGTTGTTTACGTGGGGGCTAAGCCGACCCCAGTCGCGACCACAAGGGTTTACGGCCTACAACGCGAGCCAATTAAGGACAAGGGAAGCAATTAAGTGATATTCCACGGCTTGGATGCAATAAAGAGCTACTCCCGATGGCATCGCCCGGCCATTCCCGAAACACCTAACACCGAACGCGATCAACCCGTGTGCTCAAACAAAGTTAAATCAAAGAAAAACTTTATTTTGTCTTTAATTATTCGTTGCCATTAAAATTAAACGATGATTACGTTGCCTCCGGATGAGGAGAGCACATAACGCCATAACAGAGCTTCCTGTGTAAGCATTCAGGTTTGTTTAAAACTTTTCTCATTTGAGTCTAGCGGTTTTAAAGCGTCCAAACTAGAGCAGAGGCCGATACGAACGGCGGTCAGCACTGGTACAAAAGAATTAAACTGTCCCTAGAAACATTCACACAAGTGTGAAGCGATCCACCAGAATATAGGTTTCACATGGCGTTGTGAATTACTATACATATCAGTCCACTCAATTATGGAAATCGCGCACGAACCCTACCTAACCATCCCACTAACCGTCAATGTTAATAATAATAAAAAAATAAAGGAAACCCGAACCCACAAACAAGTTTCGAATCTCACACCCCCTACTTCCTGATTCTCTCACCATTTGACAGCAAGCATGCCCCGATACACCAATACATACAATTTTTTTTTTCACATTCACTCTCCCTAGATGCCGTCTGGGCAATCAAAACGCACGATTTTATGATGAATTATCGGTAGGGAATGCACTTCAACTATATCAATTTATTTTTAATATTTAAAGAAAACGCGTGTTTGCTCAACGGCGCGATGAGCCAAAAGTTTAATTAAGACCTGAAAATACATTTCAAAGTACTTAAAACTAAACTACTCAAAAGTGAATATATGTATATCACAAAAAGTTTTATTTAAGCAAACTATTACTTATGTTTATTTGTATCAATATTTAAACGAAAAAATAATTTTAAAACCCTATTCACTTTTGAGTAGTACAATTTATAATCTAATATTATTTTAGTCTTCTTGATGTCCGATTCCTGAAAGATATATGCTAATCAAATGTTTCCAGATATTGATTTTATATTGATATACAGTCGATATTTCAATTTTAAATTGTTTGGATATTATATAGACATTCATGACAGTTATATTTCTTTCAATGTATTACTCAAAATCGAATTTGAGTACAAGATAATATTTAGATATTTATAAAAGTCATATTTCATTGACTAAGTTCTCATGGTTGAATATGAGAACAAGTTAATAATTAGGAATATAGTCATATACGCATATATGCGTGGTCAAGAGTAGACGTGTGTTGTGGTAGCTCCGCTAGTGAATTCGCAATTTATACTTTTATTTTTTCTCTTGTGACCGTGTTATCATTTATCATTATTATAATGTCAGCTACGCGCATTGCAACTGAAGCTGTGTCAATTATTTTGGCCGACGATGGGTTTCTCACTAAACTTGCGGGAAAATTATGTGATCGTGTCGCCGCAATGTTTGAGAAACAACTAGTACACCAGGCAGAAATAATTCAAAGTCTTCAGCTGGAAAATGACGTACTTCGTGACAAAGTCGACAATTTGGAACAGTATTTGAGGAGGAACTGCGTTCGAATTTTTGGAGTTCCCGAAGAAAGTACAGAGAATACTGAGGCTAAGGTCTGTGATTTAATTAAATCAAAACTAACCATCGACATCCATCCTAACTTAATCGACCGCTGCCACAGAGTCGGTAAACCATCTAAGAAGGCACGCCCCATTATTGTTAAATTTATGTCCTATAAAACACGTGAACTTGTTATAAAATCGCGTAAACTTTTAAAAGGAACTAAAATATCAATCAAAGAAGACCTCACACATTCAAGATATGAACTCTATAAATTTGCATCTACTAAATTCGGTTTCAAAAATGTTTGGACACACGATGGCAATCTATTTGTTAAATCTCCTAATAATAATGAGGTCATAAAAGTTTTAAGCATTGATCAATGTAAAAATATGAATTGAATGTATTGACTTTCTTTATACTTTTGTATTTTTGTATATCTCTGGTCGGAGTTACCAGTACATACCTGATTTATTGTTAACTCTCAGCTGAGTTTGTCTCAACTACAGCTGTGTTTACTTTATTAAGATATTTAAATTTCTATATAGTAGCAAGCTTGTATCGTATTCATATTTAATTTTATACTAACCATTTGTTTTTTGTAAAATATATTACTAAGGTAATTTTTTGGTAAGTGATTTTCTTTTCGGTTTGTGTAATTTAATTCTTAATGCATTTATATTATCAAAATGTGCGCGGATTGAACACTAAGTTGGATGATTTCTATAATAATTGCTCTATTTCAAACTATGATATCATTGCTATAACTGAAACTTGGCTTACTGACTCTGTATTTAATTCTGAATTAATGAATGATTCTTATTCAATCTATAGATGTGATCGCGATCTTACAAAGGTTGGCAAACAGCGAGGTGGTGGAGTTTTTTGCGCTGTCCATAACAAATTTAACTCTAGCCCTGTTAATATAAATATGCACGAGTCTTCAAATGCGGATGTAGTTTGTGTACGTGTTCAGTTATCTGCTATCAAATTCATATATATTGTGGTTTTCTATTCACCTCCACCTATATCCATAGAACAGCATAAATTTATATACGATTGTCTCGAATCAATTCCTTTCATCTTCCATGAGGATTTCATCATTTTGGCTGATTTAAATATAACAAATTTGTCAGAATATTACTCAAATGCAACATCTAGCAATATTATTTTCTCTTTTGAAAATTTCTGTCAGCTATTTAACGCCACTCAATATAACACCATCCACAACTTTAAAAATAGAATTCTTGATGTTGTATTATCTAACCAACCCTGTACTGTCTCCCATGATTCCTGTCCTCTTGTTAGTGAAGATTTACACCACCCTGCTCTTTCTATTTCTTCTACTATTGACTCCTCTTCTGTCAGTACTCCCAGTTCATCTTTCAATACATCACTAAGTTTCCATAATTTTCGTTTGGCTAATTTTGATTTACTTTACAAACTTTTTTCAGAAGTAAACTGGAATATTTTAGAAACATTTTCAAATGTTGACGACGCTTTCGACAAGTTTTATGGTATTATATATGAAATATTTGATAAGTGTGTTCCACAAACCAAGCGGAGAAAAAGTAAATTTCCTCCTTGGTTTACAAAAGAAATAATCTCTGATATTAAAGAGAAAGAAAGATATCGTGACTTATATAAACGGACCAACATAATTTCATATCATCACACATATAAAACCTTGCGTAACAAAATTAAATCAAAAGTTAAAACTTCATACAAACATTATTTAGAATCAGTTGAATCCAAAATTCATAATGAGCCACGACAGATTTGGAATTTTCTCAACACCAAAAAGCGATCAACCCGTATTCCTGGTGATATGCACCTCGGTGACTTAACTTTATCATCTACCTCATCTATTGTTCAAACCTTTGCAGATTATTTTTCCTCTGTTTACGTCTCAGACTCTACTGATTCATCATCATTTGCTGTTCCTTGTAATCATAACTCTCTTGATCTACTATCTATTAAATGTATCTCTGAATCTGAAATCTTATCCTCTATTAACCAATTAAAACCTTCTCGCAACCCTGGCCCTGATAATATTCCCGCTTATGTCATAAAAGGTTGCAGAGATATATTTGTCACACCTTTGCATATTCTTTTTAACCTCGCATTGTCCACCAATCATTTTCCTACTGTCCTTAAAAATACATCCATATGCCCTATTTTCAAATCTGGAGATCCTAGCGATATTACCAACTATCGTCCTATTGCCATCCTGTCAAGTATTTCGAAGGTCTTTGAGAAAATTATTTTTAATAGAATTTACAACTCTGTTCAAGACAAAATTTCGAAATCTCAACATGGCTTTATGAAAGGAAGGTCTACTGTAACTAATCTTGCAAATTTCACTGATACTGTTCTGGATTCACTACGTAATAATATTCAGGTTGACGTCATTTACACTGACTTCGCAAAGGCATTTGATACGGTTAATCACTCTGCACTGATACAGAAACTACAATATAACTTTAATTTCTCACCTCACTTAGCTTCTTTTATCTCGTCTTATCTCAGCAACCGCAAACAATTTGTCCGTCTTAACAATTTTACCTCAAATTATTATATCCCCACCTCTGGTATCCCTCAAGGGTCGAATCTTGGGCCTTTGCTGTTCAACTTATTCATTAATGATCTTGTTGATTGTTTAGAATATTCTAACTGTTTATTATATGCTGACGACATGAAAATCTTTAAAACCATAAATTGTGCAGAAGACAGTTTCCAGTTACAGCGTGACATAGAAAATATTATAGCTTGGTCTACTAAATTTAAATTGTTCTTCAATATAAATAAGTGTAAAGTGATGTCATACACAATGAAAAAGAATTACTTGCTATCTAATTATTCAATGGATAATTTAATACTCGAAAGAGTAAAATTATATAAGGATCTGGGAGTGTGGTTTGATATAAGATTAACATTTTCACATCACATTCATATTACCGTCAAAAGTTCATATAAAGCCCTTGGATTTATTATTCGCTGTTCCAAACATTTTCACAAACTATCCACTCTCAACTCCTTGTTTAATTCTTTTGTTCGCTGTAAATTAGAATATTGTAACCTAATTTGGTATCCAATATATCAAAATCATGTTCACGCCATCGAGATTATTCAAAAAAAATTTGTTAAATTTTGCTGGCGTAAAACCAATGGATTCCCTACAATTATGTATAATTATTCTTATATTGATGCATTAGCTGAATTTGGAATTACATCTCTGGAAAACCGCCATAAAGCACAGTCGGCCATCTTTCTTTATAAGCTTGTCAATAATATTGTTGATGACATCAACTTACTAGCTCGTGTTAATTTCTATGTACCTAGAATAAACTCTAGGCATCGAACTTTATTCAAGTACACAATGGTTAAATGTAATTATGAACTAAAATCACCGATCCGTCGCCTATGTTTTTATTATAATGCAATTCATTCGCCACATAATTCCATTGATCTATTTTCAAATTCGTTACAAATATTCAAAAACTTATTAACTTACTACTTTTTGTCTAATTGAATTTCTCACTTTGTATTTAACTTGTAACTTGTAACTTGTAACTTGTAATTTTTTCTAACCCTCAGTAATTGGGACTTTGTCCTGTTGAGTGGTTTCAAATAAATAAATAAATAAATAAATAAATAATCCTTTGATTATAAATTCTCATGGTTAAGAACAAGGTAATAATTAGGCATATAGTCCATAATCTTTTGACTACAAGTCCTCATGGTTCAATATGAGAACAAGTTAATAATTAGGCATATAGTCACAATCCTTTGACTACAAGTCCTCATGGTTGAATATGAGAACAAGTTAATAATTTAGGTATCTTGTCATAATCCTTTGACTACAAGTTCTCATGGTTGAGTATGAGAACAAAATATATTATAAAAAATTAAAAGTGCCTACCAGTTCATCCATTGATGATCGTCTACGCCGTAGAAGATTTATCTGTAGCTCAGCTATCCTTCAGAAAAGTTGCCTTAGAAGATGTGCAGTGTTGAAATCGAAAGCTGCATACAAATACTCCAAGTTTCTTGACATCTCAGACCAGCCAAAGGTATGCCTATTAAATAATTATTATTAGTTTGTGGTGTTCTTTAAACCATTTCAAAAACTGTTGGATAAAATTTCGTATCTTCATTACACAAAACACTTGATTTATATAATGAATGGTACCATATGATATTTTATCCAACAGTTTTTAAATGGTTTCAAAAGTATTTGAAATTTGCTTTAATTTGATATTTCGAAAGCACGTTTGATAAAAAATAGTGCAGAGAAATTCATTTTGCACCACCCTGTCCGTCGGGTGGTTATATAAGTGGAAAGTGCACCACTTTTCCAATGCTTAGTTACTTCTAATGCAAATATTTCACGCACAATACAGATAAAACTGTTTCAGGTAGTCCGTATTGACAAGTAACTAGATTTGAACTAGTACATTTTTATTCCAAGTTTCGACTCTTGGATTATAAAGTATTGTTGCATTACCAACAATATTAGCGGTTCTAACCAAATAAATAACATTTAATAATGATAAAAAGAACAAAACATTATCTTCACTATCATTTAATGTAATACTCAAAATTAAAAATTAAATAACTCATTCTCAAAATTATGAAATACAGTATTGTTAAGGATATAAAAAAATTCTTACAAAAATAAAATAATTATAATTAGAAGACAAAATTTGCAGAAATTCTAGTCATATCTGCTTTTGCCGTAAAGCCACAGAATTCTAAAGCAAATAATATGAAAATCTAGTAAGATTCTTACCTTATACATGCTGACAGCACGCTTGAATTTTTGAGTTGTTGGACTTCAGTACAGTAACTCCGTTGCCTGCTGTTTCTTATAAAGGTGCTCTGCCCTCTTTTGCTCCCACTTCCATTTTTCCGAAGCCCTCATAATCAAGCATGCATTCTAAAATAGAAATGAGTTACTTTAGTTATACTTTTGTGGCTTTCTTTTTGTTCGTGTATTAAATATTATCGTTGGTAACATCTTTAAAAATTGTTACAAATAACGCAAAAGTTGCTAACGAAAAACGATAATTTTACGTTATTGTCGTTGCCATTAAAAAGTTATGGTCTAATAACAGTCGTGACATTCATATTTCATACACTTATACAATAAAATTTTTGAAAGATGTCCGATCAAGGTTGTCTACGAATTGTATGAATTTAGATTTTTCCTCCGCCCATCATGACAAATTCAGTAGTGTCGTTTGCTTAGTTTTTATGAGGGTACGTAAGATACTACTGTTATTTTATTATTATAAAAATATATATTACAGGAAAAACATTCAAAATTCAAAAATAAGTCAACTAGTAAGTTTATAAGCAAATGTAAAACCAAATATGTTAAAAATAAGATACTGACACTGACAGAATATAACGTTATACGTACGACTATGAATCCAGGTAATGTATCTGAATTAATAAATAAACTTACGTTACAGCGAAAGTATTATCAACAACGAGCATCGTTTATAAATGGAATGTCCTAACTTAGTCGAAACAATATGAATTTTTGAAAGACAACCGTGTTATATCCATCCTTATTACACAGTCTTACAGCCTTTGCAAAAGAAAGAGATAAATGTATGCCTATTTGTTAATTAGTTCGTGATACAGGTGCCCTTGATCGGACATCTTTCAAAAATTTTACTGTACTTGATTTCACGTAAGAGAATAATAGTTTGGTTCACGAAAGATGACAATTCAAGGCCATTTGTTCGAAGAAAGAATAAACAACATTTTATAAGCGGTAGTATAGCAACATTATGTATTAGAAAGAGATAGATTATTTGACGTATGTCTACGTGATTTATGCTATATTAAACTGCCCTCTACGTTAAAGCAAATCCAGTGGCGGAGTTTGTTTTTTGAATTTGACGCACGATTTGACGTTTAACCAAAATCAACGAATAAGTTCCTAATTTTGTTCCGCGATTTTATTGAACATAATCATGGGAGAGAAAAGAAAAACTTTGCGAAGACAAGCTATTGAATTTGTGCATAATGAACACAAATATTTTCAACGAGAAACAGAAAATAATGGACCATTATTACATCAACAGGTGCAGCAGGTAATATATGTGAATAAAATAAAATATATCTTTGAGAATATAATTCCTTAGTCACGTGACATGTTTTCCGCCAATCAACATTCAGAATCTCCCTAGCTACGCGTTTATCACAGCGATGATAAAAAACAAGGAAATAAACACCGTATTCATAGTCGTTACTAAGGGATTTGTTTTCTTTATTTATGACATTGACAGTTAATTTTGAGTATAAAAATAAATAATAACAATAATTCAAACTCCGAAATATTAAATAAAACTCGTAAGTACCATGTTTTAATACAATATGAATGTGTATATCAAAAGTTAGGTTAGGTTAGATTGTAAAAATTCATTATATTCTCACATTAAATATAAGCTCGTGATATGATTAATAATCGAAGATATTGCTCGTGAAACCGAAACAGCACATTTCAACTCGTCCTTCGGACTCGTGAAATCTGCAGCTCGGTTTCACTCGAGAATATCATCGATGATAATCATATCACTTGTTATATTACGTATGAAAATATGTAGACGTTTAACATTTAATTTTGAATGTTTAAAATGTATCCACAAATATTATACCTGGTGCACGCCTATGTGTATGGAATGTAGTGAAGTTATTTGCAAGTAATATTATACTAGATGGTTTGAAACTGACCGTGAATTATTGTCTTCTTCGTGAAACAAACTATACCATTTTTGCATGCATTAAATAATTTAAATTCGTTAAACCAAACTTTGTCAGTATTAAATCAGTAAAAATGTACAAGACCTGAATATTAAAAATCACAACAAAATATGATTAAACATCATTTAATTCTGTAGATTTTATTTGATATCTGACAACTGATAAGTGATATTTTGTCATTTTTGTGAACTAGGTTTGCATTCTGACCAGGGCAGAATTTATATCCACTATTTTCTTACGTGAAATGAAGTATTAGTTCACTAATAATAACAATACCATCTTAAAAACTAAACTACGAGCCTGACCCCAAATGTATTCGTACCCTCTGAAAAAAATATATTAACAGCAAGAAGAAATAAATTTTTAGATTACAATAGTTAAGACTATATTTGGGCAATTTTTATTTTATAAAGTGTACTGGATTTAATTATAATGTTATTACCTAAATTTACCATTTTAACAATAATCTACGGGCAAATATATGACAACAAATACGTGCTAATTTTTTTTCTTCCAACAGTTAATAATACAATATTTATGTTAGTATTATTTATAAAACTGAAGGTAAAGGAAACTGACAATATATTCAATTAATTACTATATTAAATTTTATTTTTTTAATAAAAATTATTTGCCAAGTGATATTTATTAAAATACCACCTACAATTATATTAAAAACAAGAATAAATAAACTTCTGGATGCTATGATTATTACTGCAATTCAACAAATTTTGATATGGTGTATTCATAGAGTGTAAAAAACTTGAATATATTGCTTATAATAAAATTTCTTAGGTTTAATAATAATTTATTTGCAAATAAACCATTGTCTGCATGTGACAAATGTTTTCGTCTTTAATAATTCGTAAATAATTTTTATTAAAATAATAAAATTTAAGATGACAATTAATTGAGTATATTGTCAGTAACCTTTACCCTCGCAGTTTTATAGAAAAAACTAACATAAATATTGTATTATTTACTGTTGGAACGAAAAATTTTGGGACTTGTCTTTTATCATATATTTGCCCGTAGATTATTATTTAAATGAGAAATTTAGTTAATAACATTGAATTTAAATCCAGTACACTTTATTAATATATAAAATAAATAAAAATATGCCCAAATATAGTCTTAACTATTGTAACCTAAAAATTTATTTTTTATTGCTGTTAATATATTTATTTCAGAGGGTACGAATACATTTGGGGACAGATAGCAGAGTTTTTGTATTACATACATATAGCCTGCTAAAATATAATTATCATAAAATTTATTTAATTTCATTTGTTATATAAGGATATAAAATGATTACATGATTGAATTCAGAAAAAAATACACAACCGAATGAGCCTAAAAAATATACACCATTCCATTTAAGAACATATAACTTATAATTTGAGAACCACTGGTTCAAGCAGTAAATGTCCCCTTTGATCTACTACAATTTTTATTTGAATAATTCTCTTCTAAAACGCAGTTAAATATGATATTTTGAAAATACTACAGAACAAAGTTACAGTAAAACCAAGGGAAACATCCCATTAAATAAGAAAATAGTGCAACACAAAGTCATATTTTTTCAAATGGGATTATACATATTTTTTATGCCTATTCGATTGCGTCTTTTTTCTGAATTCAACCATGTATTAGTTTTATATCTTTACATAATAAAAATATTGAAAAATTGCGATTAAAATTTAAACAAATTTGATTTTTATAGTCATATTTCAGTAGGCTGTGCATGAAAAACAAAAACTGCTATTTGTCAATTTGAATTATTTAGGATAGAAATCTAATAGAAACGTTTTTAATATTTGTTTCATTTTAATTTCAATTGTTTTTCATTCATAGCCTACTGAAAAATAATTATAAAAATTGAATTTATTTAAATTTCAATTGACTTTTTCTCACCATTTTTGTTATGCAAGGATATAAAATAATCTCATGGTTGAATTTAGAAAAAAATACGCTATCGAATAGGCATAAAAAATATGTATAATCCCATTTGAAAAAATATAACTTTATGTTGTAACTTGAGAATCACTGGTTTAAAAAAATAGTTTATTCTCTAATGGGATGTGCCCCATGGTCTCCTACAACTTTGTTCTATAATATTTTATTGTAACTATAATAATAAAGAGAATAATGGCGATGGTCGATTTTGGTGTTACACCCTGTATATATACAGGATGAGTCATCGAAATCGCCGTCTTCGATATCTCTCTTGTCGTTAGAAATACACCATAAGTTTATTAACAGAATTTATTCGTCTACTCAAGGAGCATAATATAAAATTATTTTCACATATACAGGCTGTTGCATTACGGCTCGGCGAGAATAGTTTCTCTTTTTTTAAATGGAACATCCTATATATTTTTGTATATTTTGAATTGTATTTTATTCTCCTATACGAACATATGAATTTTGTTTTTGTTTTCCACGGCATTGCTAAGTTATTCCGTTTTTTCTCTAAAAAAGACCGAATACACGCATTGTTTATAAAGGCTTACTGAAGTTATTTTAATAGTAAAAAATAAGAATTTTCTTTTCTGTGTAACTGTAATTATACTCTATGTTCTGACACATTATTTTGTAAATGTAATTATACAGGCTGTTCAATAAAGCGAATCAAATGTGCTCAATTTCAATTCATATTAATAAATTAATTTACTTAATCCCACTGTTATTAATAATAACCTGGCTAATGAAACTACTGTCATTATATTACTTACTGTCATGAATCTCTCGCAAGAAGAACTTACGAATATGGTGTACGAACTTGGAGAAGCGGAAAGAAACCCTCTTTTGGCATCAAGAATTTATGCACAACGGTTTCCGGGAAGACGACATCCAAATATCCATGGAAAACTAGATTTAATTTTTAATTGAATATATAAATTTAGAGAAAAATGGTGAAAATCTCAGAAATTATTGGTTTTAGGCATAGGATACCCTTAATAACATATGAAGATAATATAAAAATACACACAACTGAATAATAAAATATAGGGTGTTCCATTTGAAAATGACGAGTTACAGTCATTTGAAATTGAGCACATTTGATTCGCTTTATTGAACAGCCTGTATAATTACATTTAAAAAATAATGTGTCAGAACATAGAGTATAATTACAGTTACACAGAAAAGAAAATTCTTAATTTTTACTATTAAAATAACTTCAGTAAGCCTTTATAAACAATGCGTGTATTCGGTCTTTTTTAGAGAAAAAACGGAATAACTTAGCAACGCCGTGGAAAACAAAAACAAAATTCATATGTTCGTATAGGAGAATAAAATACAATTCAAAATATACAAAAATATATAGGATATTCATTCCATTTAAAAAAAGAGAAACTATTCTCGCCGAGCCGTATTGCAACACCCTGCATATGTGAAAATAATTTTATATTATGCTCCTTGAGTAGACGAATAAATTCTGTTAATAAACTTATGGTGTATTTCTAACGACAAGGGAGATATCGAAGACGGCGAATTTCGATGACTCACCTGTATAATATAATTATTGTAAATATTAAAGAATATTTTATTCTCTATACGGTTTGACTGAATTCTCCTCTCCTTTATGTTCAATGCATATGGTACTGATCGGCACAGCCACATATGGGACTAACATATGAAATCAAACTTTCATAATTTCCTGCTTCCCTGATAATTTTAGGTAAAAAAGCTTCAAATAAAAATTACAGAGCATAAAATTCTGCATCTGAATCAATAATAAGCAAAACTAATTTTGTGTGCCTTGTAACGGCAGAAATTAGATATGAAAATGTCGAAAATCACCCCAGAAATTAACAAATGTTAACGTTTTTTTGTGTCAAGCTAGGTCAATTTATTTTTATTATTTGTAATTTATGTTCAAACGAACAAATATAACATGATAGGTAAACCGTTAGACATATTGGCCGCTAGTATGAATAAGTGATTAAGGGTGAGTAGCGAGCATTTGACTAGCATTGTTTTATCTCTGTCAATCCTTTATATATTATTTTAGAGAAAAATACTTCAAATAATAGTTATAGAAAAATTAATTGCACGCATCTTTTATTTGAAGTATTTTTCTCTAAAATAATCTATAAACGATTGACAGAGATAAAACAATGCTAATCAAATGCTCGTTAATCACTCTTCATTCTCGCCCCCAATATGTTATTTATTTTGTCTCAATTCCATGGTTGTTAATATTTTTGAAGTGATTTTCGATATTTTTAAACCTAATTTCTACCGTTACATGGCATACAAAATTAATTTTTCAAATGCAGAATTTTATGCTCTACAACTTTTATTTGAAGCTTTTTTCGCTAAAATAATTAGGGAAGCAGGAAATTATGAAAGTCTGATTTTATATGTTAAAGTTCTATGTTCAGCTGTGCCGGTCACCACCCTGTATGTTAACTAATATTATTGCCAACAATTATTTACGAACTATGTTGTTGAACATTTGTTCGCTAACAAAAAATGTTACCTAACAATGTTCGTTTCAATGCGAACCAGGATTTTTAATATTTAACACCAAATATTATAATTTGATGACGTAGGGATGTTAAAATATACATATAAATTGTATGTATACATTATACATACAGAGGAACAATATATTCAACAAGGCATAAAAAAATCTCATAAGCCTCTCATTTATAAAACGCATTTTCCCTTTGAAAAAATTATGTAACTCACCGTCTGATAACATATTTTCAATACAGGTGTCTTTGCCTAAATTCTAAATACATCTGTATTTGTATAAATTTTCATATTTCACTTTAAATATTAATATTTACTGCACAGATATATACGTCCATTCGCTCCAATGTCTCACAAGACTCTAAGTTGTGCCAAGGCGTACCAGTCGGCCATTTTAAACAAGTTACGGTCGGCTCACGGTAACACAAATTAATGTAAAATAAATTAAAATGATATTTTTTCAAGATTTATAAAAATAATATATATAAATGTATAAAGTGTTAAAATATTTTTTTAAGAAAATACAAAAGTGTAAAAAAAAATTCAAATTATTTTTTATTATATATTGACCTATACAATTTATGAATGTACCTATGGAATTTTATAAATTTAAGTATATTTACAAATATATTTCCCCATTTACCCATATATATCCCTTACTTAGGGGAGGCAAATATAATCGGCTTTAGGACATGTCTTCCGATTATGCTAACAAATTAAAATCAGTGCGTATTATTAGAGCATTTTTCGAGGGCCATAACTAGACTATTTTCTTATATTAAGATAAAATTATGTTAGAGGGGGCCGTACCACAAGTTGTCCATTTTAAATGAACCACCATTGTTATCACGAAGACTAAAATAGTTACAAAGAACGTTAAATGGACAAACTATGTATATTACAAAAAAAAATGTCGTTATTCTGAATATACAGCATGTAACACCAAAACCGACCACCGCCATTATTTTCTTTATTATTATAGTTACAAAAAAATACTATAGATAAAAATTATAGGACATCAAGGGGGACAAGATGTAATAAGATATTAGAGAAGAAAATATTTTTTAAACCAGTGGTTCTCAAGTTACAACATAAAGTTATATTTTTTCAAATGGGATTATACATATTTTTTATGCCTATTCGATAGAACATTTTTTCTGGATTCAACTACGACGTTATTTTATATTCTTACATAACAAAAATATTGAAAAAAAAATCAATAAAAATCTAAATAAATTTTATTTTTATAATTATTATTTATGAATGAAAAACAATAGATCTTAAATTAAAATAAAACAAATATTTGTTAAAAACGTTATAAACAGTGTTCTATTTGATTTCTATCTTAAATAATTCAAATTGACAAATAGTGGTTTTTGTTTTTCATACATAGCCTACTGTAAAATGACTAGAAAAAAAAAATTACTTAAATTTCAATCGCATTTTTTCAATATTTTTATAAAACTAATACATGGTTGAATTCAGGACAAACTACAATTTCGAATAGCCATAAAAAATATGTATAATCCCATTTGAAAAAATATAACTTTGTGTTGCAAATTGAGAACCACTGGTTTAAAAAAATATTTTCCCCCTTGGTCTCCTACAATTTTCTTCTATAGTATTTTTTTGTAACTATAATAATAAAGAAAATAACGGCGGTGGTCGGTTTTGGTGTTACACCCTGTATATATATCCGTGGTATGTTTGCAAAATTAATACAAAAGCAAATGTGTGTAACTATAATTTAATAAGTTAAAACTTTAAACTAATACTTTAAAATGCAAGTGAACTAATTGTAATCATTTAAAACTGTAAACAAATACTTTAAAATGCAAGTAAAGTAACTACAATGTTTTCCACCTGTTTTTGTCACCTGATCGCGAAAAATCTAATGTTCTTAAGATCTACTATACATCATTGATAAATGTAGTTTCGTTTTTAAATGAAATGTCTATTTTTAAATTATTTACTACAAATTAAAGAAATGATTGAATTAAATAAATTTAAATATTACAATATGTGTACGTTTTAAATAATTATACAATGTAATTGAACATTTTTCAATCTAAACTTAAAAAATATCTTTATTTAAAAAAAATACAACAAATTTTATATTTAGTTTTGAACCCGAGTATTTTACATTTCTAGTCATTTATTTCACAACTAATCATGTGTAGTATTAAATTAAATAATGGGGTAGACACTCCAAGTAAAAATTACGCTACCCTGTCCTTAAATAACGCGGAAATCGACCGGAACCCGAAAAAGTATCGGCAAAACTTTAATTATGTTTTAACTTTAAAATGCAAATGAATTTAATTTTAATGTAATATTAGCAAAAAAATTAATCGCGACTAAAATAATTCTAACTATTGTTCCCTTTTTGTGGTTGTAAATTGGCCTTAAAGTCCTTAAAGCCTTAAACAAAGCTTTAGACAAGCCGTGCTGTTGATCAAAGGCTTAAACCAGCCTTTATACTCCTTGGAAAATTCGCCGAAACCCTGTATTGTAAACCGTACTTGTTTAAAAATATTTTTAAACAAATACATTTTTTTTTTTTGGAAAAAGAAACCTATTTCTAAACGAAAGGATATTTATTTAAACTAACTCTAAAAAAGAAAAACTAAGTTTCGCCGATTTATTTACGATATTGTAACGAGTTACCACGAGTATAGAAAAAAATATAATTATTTGAATTAAATTCAACAACATAAATCATATTGTCAGGAGAAAAATAAATTTACTTTCGTGTTATGCTGAAAAAATAGCAAAAAAGCGCCACTCAAGAGAGACACATAATATAACGACTTACATTGATGAACACAACTCATCCACCAGCAAGAAGAATCAGCTACCCCCAACACGGCTGCATGGCTCATCTATCCCAGGATGGCTCCTTGAAACAGCAAACTCCAATACGGATCGGTACTCCAAGAAACATTTTTCAATTCACTGGAACTCTGGAACACCAAAATAATTTATTATAAAATACAAGTATTTCAATAATAAAACATGTTATCAGCATAGATAACTATTAAAACAGTTAAACTATTGTTTAAACTTACCATTGTTGCTAATTTGCAACAATATACAACAATATTTCACTATTAAAATATGCACGATATTTCAATAACATAACAAAGATGGCTAGTTGTTGACAAAAAACATAAGACTGGCGAACCGGCAGTGGCGTGGTTATTACATAATGACGCTATTAAATGAATAATTAAATATTAAAATAAAATTATGTATTAAGTATGAAAATAAATTAAATTAACAATCCTGACCGACTCTAAAATTATGCCGAATTTAAAATGGAACAAAAGTATCCCTGTGGTGACTCTCCACGTCAGCTATGAGTGCCTGTGGTGAAGTCTAGTAAACGCCCCCATGGTACGAATATATCATTATTATCAGTACGTGTACAAAGCAGATTGGCACACCCAGCAATGGATAATATGCCGTGATGATATATATTTAAAAAAAAAACAAATTTCTTGGCTATTGTTAAAAAAATGAAAAACAATAAAAAATGTAAAAACAGTATTGTATGTAACTGTAAATTCTGAACTTTGCGCTAAACAGTTTTTACCTCTGTGGTTCACTCTCCACGTCAGCAATCAGTGACTGTGGGGTGACGCCCGGAATATTAAATTCCGAACCTAATATCCAGAAATAGACCGACATCTATTTCAAGATCTGGATCAATAATCAGATCAATATTTTACAACAATTAGATCAAAATTAAATCGATTTAAATTTGACCAAATTCTTAAAAAAATAAACACAATTTCGTATTAATATAAAACTTGAAATTATAAATATAAAACCTGCACATAATATTCATTGAAAATATTTCTATTAACACAAATTACATCGTTAATAAAAGAAAATTTTGCTATTCATGCACAGTTAATAAAATTGCAAAAGAAAATCTTGATTTTTGACTCACCGTTCAAAACAAAATTCTGTAAACATGTACTAAACAGTTCAACCAAAACCACGTGTTTCATAAAACATTTCTGCTTGAAATATGTTGAATTCAGGTTTGGCAGGACTTCAAAAACTATATCACGATAATAATAAACATATAATAAGAATTATTATCATATTTCTGGCACGGTTTCATCAGTTTTTCCTTTCATATCACTTTTTGTATCTTGGGAAAACGTGGCTGCATCTTGTTCTTTGCCATTACGTAGCGTCTCTACCCAGAGTGCAATGCTTTGAGGAAGAAGGCTAGGATTGGTCGAAATGGATTAGGTGAGGTCACGTGGTTCAACAACAAATTCATTTGAAATATGTAAAAACGTGTTTATTTCAGACGAAAGAAAAATGAATTTATTTTTGTTTTTGTAAAATGCGATACAAATTATGAATTTGTTGTATATTAATATGTTATAATACGCTATTTTACAATAGCTATAATTTTATGGCAGGCAGGAAATTGAATACAATACCGGTTAAAACATTATAACAAAAATTCGATAGAGTTTGGTTCACGAAAGATGACTATTCAAGGTCACTTGTTCGAAGAAAGAATACGCAGCCCTTTACACAGCAGTAGCTTATCAACATTTCATGTTAAATTTTCAAAAAATAATATTTAGATTTTTTAAGAATCTGCTACTTCCGGTTGCCTAATTGTTACCAAAACATTTCAGCTCTTTCTATTAATGTTCGGTTGAGAAATATGTAGTTAAACAAATATTAAGTATTATAGTTTTTGAGAAATCGTCCTTCCAACGTTCCCACACACACACATCATCGTAAAAATATTAAAATCGGATTGTAGGGACCTTAAAACGTGCTTAATCATTAAAATTTGGATATGCGATTTTTAGCATGAATCCAATACCTCTATTAGCGAATTTTGTGTTTAATTTGAGAACCTATTGGTTTTAAAAAAATCTTTTCTAATTGGATGTTCCCCTTGATTTTCTATAATGTCTTATAGTATTTTTAAGAAGAGAACACACTTTTATGAAAATGCAATAGACCGCAAAATCAATTTTTACTAGACTGCATTAAAAATTCCTGCCAAATATAAATTATGTATAGATTTACCTTTTTTTAGGTAGACGGTAGAATAACATCACACGACGAATAAGGATTGAAGATTCGCTGAAAAAAATGTTTCGTTAAACATAATTATTATCTATTTCACACTAACACACACACACTTTTTTGGGCACCCCACACAAAATATAAGCGTTATTTTTTAAAATGACTTACTTTTTTAATGCTAATTACAACAGGTCACGCGCATACGGTGCCTTCTTAATAGAAAACAAAGTTTTCCACAACTAATTGAATATTCATATTTCCAATAAATATTCAGAAGTTGCTTTGGTCAGAATTTGAAATCGAAGATGAGTTCTGTATGAGGACGACAAAATGTACGATCAGGTTTTTTTAACAAATTGGAATGAAGATAATTTGTTATTGGAAAATATTGTATAGGCCGGCGTGTAAATACCAAATAACTGTAAATATACAGGGTGGTGACCGGCACAGCCGAACATAGAACTTTAACATGTAAAAATCAGAGACTTTCCTAATTTTCTGCTTGCCTAATTATTTTAGATAAAAAATTTGTTGCAATAGCAATAGCCATGGAATTGAGACAAAATAAATAACAAATCACTAACGGTTTATCTGTCATATTAGGGTAAATTATTTTTATAAGGTATTATTTCTAATTTCTGTCCCAGTTAATAATTATCTGTTAATTTAAATTGATATTTGTTCACTTGAACAGAAATTACAAATAATAAAAATAAATTAACCTAGCTTGACAGATAAATCGGTAACATTTAATGTTTGATAATGACGCAGTCACCCCGAGTCCGTGACCTCGGCTGCAGCCCAGCGATCGTCCCATGACGAACCTCGCGCCGGCCCGCTCCACGTCGCCGACGCTGTCTGCTGACCAAGGAGGCCAACCCCGAGTCCGCAATCTCGGCTCCAATCCAGCGACCGTTCCACGGTGGGACCTTCCCCAACTATCGTCTCCTGCCGATCCCAGGCCGGAGATGGCTCCGTTTGAGCCACAATTCATTCATTTTGTTTCTTTGTCATTGTAAATGTTTTTAATAAAATGGTTTTAAAATAATATAGTATTAAAGGAACTGAGCTAGCCCTACCAATGCATTATTATTTTTATAAAGTGTAGATAAAAAATTACTTTATGTTGACGTTCAATTGTTACTTTATCAAAAAATAAATAAAAGCACAACGCCTACTTTTAACATCAGGTACAAAATAAATTTTGTTTGTCATATTGGTTTCTAAAGCAACGTTTTTTGAACGATTTATAAAACAAAAAGTGAAACATTAAAGTCCAAGTACTTTAAAATATCATTTAAAGTTCTAGAGACTTTAAAATGTTACCTTCATATTCAATCCTTTATTTATGCGGCCACAGCTTCAACCAAAATATCTCGAGGAATGTATTTTTTATCAATTATACCGAATAATAATGTAACGAAACCACAAAAATTCAATTTCAATCTGTCAATTTGTCAAAAATTTGTTAGGATTTTCCAACAATTTTATACAAAACTTATACTGCTACAAATTGCTACATATTTCTTTTAACAATTTAATAACTAGAAACCAGTATGACATACAATTATGTATATATCTCCGATGAAAAGTGTCTTTAAGGTACTTACAAGTAATTACGGCCTCGGCAGTAAACAACTTACTCATACCTTAAAGATCCTCTTTTCGTCCTAGATACATAAAATACTATTATTGATTCAGATTTTTTAAGTAAAATAATTCGGGAAACAGGAAATTACGAAAGTCTGACTTTAAATATTTAAGTCCTATGTTCGATTGTGCCGATCATCAGCCTGTAGAATTAAGTTAACGAAATGATCTGCTACATTGAAATTGCAAAATAGTCTTCTGGTTGAATATAGTTTTGCTGCTTGTCTACATATAAAATAATAAAAATTAACGTTATATATTATAAAACTTTTATGATTATATGTACCTTTTTTTTACACTTTAAATACGTAAATTAAGTGAACTAAATCACAATATAATATTATAAGTGAACGAAATGATGTGAGACTGGAAATTTTATTTTTATAACCCATACATCTCTTGCAATCTAAATTAAGTTCCAACAATTTCCGTAGTTGTACGTCGACGTTCGAGACATAACAAGTTGACGCTTATCCTCGATTGATTACTGTAGTATAAATTAAACAACTAAATATGGATTAAATAAGTGTCGCATCGCATAATGCAGCAAAAATAATACACTAAATTAAAAGAATGCAACTTAGGGATTATAAGATATAGAAAGTAGAAAACACTGGTTGGTTTTTAGTGCTGAGCAGCAGAAGCAGCCTTGGGCTTGGACGCGCCTTGCGTCGGGGGCCTGGAGCCCTGGCTGCGGGGGCCCTGCGCGCCTCCGCGTCCATTCCTCGGCCTATTATTCGCGTATCCATTATTGTTATAATAAGCCTGATATCCCCCTCCGCCCTGATGGGGCCCGTTCCTTCTCTGGTTATGTTGCTGGTGGTTCGTTCGCGGAGGACGCGGTCCATGCTTCGGTGACGAATTAACAACCTCATCCACAGGTTTACTCTGTTCATCATTCTCGACTGGAGGCTGGGGCTGTTGGGGTTGCTGCTGTTGCGTCGGAACGGGCTGCTGCTGCTGCATCTCTTCTTGTGGGAAACCCGCGTACTGCACAGCAACAGCGGCCGCTGCAAATTCCATCCCCGGAAGATGCGACGGAGGCATGGGTATCGGAGGGGGTGGGTTCGGTGGCGCTGCGAATCCACCCAGCTGGGCAAAGTTCTGGTTGGTGAAAGTCTGGGAGGGAATAGCCTGGGGCGCCCCCATTACAGGATTCTGTGGTGCTGTTTCTGGGGAGTCTAATTCCGAGTCCTGCAGGAAGAAGAATGTGCCAGTGCCGAGGACCTCGCTGATGGGGCGCGGTTGGGGTGGTTGTTGGAAGAACTGTTGCGGTTGGGGTTGTGCTGGTGGTTGGGGCTGTGCTGCCTCCAGCACGGGGGCTGCCACTACGGGGACTTCTTCTTGGAGCACGGGTTGCTCAATTTCATAAACTCCAATTGGAACTTCCAACGGAACTTCAGCTACTACTTCAATTATTGTTTCTGTTTCTGGAATGACTTCCGGAACCTCCTCAACATACTACAAACAAAATTTTGTCACATATTTCAAATAACATATATACATAAAATCATCCTTCGCCACATATTCCTGTCTAAGCATATTTCTTTCGCCCCGTCTATATTAATTCATACATGCTTTTCTTCTCTTTCCACTTGAAAACTTTCTCACTAACCACATCCATCCACTTACACATTGGTAAGCACTTAATTGAACACCCCCAACTTCCCCAAGATACGAACCCAACCCCAAATGTATTCGTACCCTCTGAAAAGAATATATTAACAGCAAGAAGAAATAAATTCTTAGATTACAATAGTTAAGACTATATTTGGGCATTTTTTTTATGTATTTACAAAGTGTACTGAATTTAAATATAATGTTCCTACCAAAATTTATCATTTTAACAATAATCTACGGGCAAATATACTTGTTTAATCTGGACATTATGCATAATCACCGGCTATTAATGTTGGGAAATTTGAATAATGTGAACATAATGGGTCAAAAATGAATGTTTCACTCCATCCACAAACACATTGCACTCAATCACCAATTCTTTCTAATACTACTTATATTTATCAACATTCAACACCAGATTCATTCACTCTTATCATTCTTCTTCAAACAACTAGATCATCCGCATACGCTAACCCAGGCACAAATTTCTTCTTACTTCGTGTACATTGTTTTCCTCGGCCTGATCGAGATATCCGCTCTCGTGAATTTTCCCAATAATTTCCTTAGCATGTGAATATGTTGATCCGAATGCTTCTTTCGCCTTTCCATCAACAATTGCTACTAAATGTTCCGCGGCGGTTTGTACATGGTTTGTAAAATTGGCAGGAGATCCGGGTTCGTGTTTGGGTGAAACTTCAGGGTAAACATCGTCTAATATTCTACAAATAATGTTATTGTAAAGTTTGATGCGTCAACTTTGGCTTCCCTTCAAGAAAAGATTATTTTCGCCTTTTTGGAAAATGTTTTATTCTCTTTAAATATTTGTAAAATAAGTTTCGGGGCTCAATAGTGGTATTTGGTGTGAGCGGTAGTGATATTAACTTTCATATTTGAAATGGGACGCGCTATATATTTGGAATCTACGTAAAATGACGAATTCAATAAATTACAAAAACGTAAAAGAAAAAGATACATAATTAAAAAAGTTGCGTATAATTAATTTTTCTGTTATTTGAAGTTTATTTTTCTCTAAAATGTAGTTATTAACGTCATTAGGTTATCGCCTCGGTTTACAAACTCCAGCTGCGCCCGTTATTTGCATATCGGCCGAGTAGCGTTCAAAATTTTTCGTAATACCAAAAAGCTCTTCATGACACTGTTTTTTTTTTTTTTAGAAATACTTGCAGGCGACTATTCGTAATACCATACCGTTACTATGATTTAGTAAAACTAAACACGTAAGTGAAAAGGGACGCCGGCCGTTAAGGATTATAACGGACGACAAACGAAAAACAAAAGTGAAAAAGTGTCCATAACGGCCGGCGTCCGTTATTATAACGACCGCTGGCAGTTAAGGTTTGTAGTAACAGGAGCCTGCTAGTCAATGATGTCACCAGAATCCTTACACAGGATATTTCCGGCTATTTTCCGCATTATTGTCCTTTTTAAAGCAAATGGATGTGTGTATGCTCTTTGAATTATGTACAATGGTTAATAAAGTAACTGAATGTTTTCTACGAATGTATTTTGTGTACATGAATTGTAACAATTTGTAAGATTACTGTGTGATAATGTCCATGTTACTTTGTATGTATTACATTTTTGTTGTATACTTGTTGTAGACCCTGAAGAAGGTGCAAGGGTGCACCGAAACGTTTGCAAGTAAGAATAAATACTGTTTGACTGAACTTTCGAGTAGGGATGTTCCGAATATTTGTATTCGTTTTAGCGAATATTTGCCAATTTTTATGTATTTATATTCGAAACCGTATTCGTTAAATTTTGGTCTAATACACGAATACAATACGAATAATAAACCAAGTAATTTTGGGCTGCAAAATAATTTAACAATAAGACACTGATTATTTTTTTAAAAATTATTGTATTTCTTTCAACAAAAATGTTTTTTTATTAAAACTATTGGTAGCATATCTTTATTAAGAAATTAAATTCCGTCATAATCAAAATCTCGAAAAAATCATTAATATTTATCATGAAAAAAATGATATTTAAAACATAGATATATTCCAAGAAAAATTATTTAGAGATTTAATAAATGTCACTTCTGGTTTTTCGATGGATACTGAAATCTGGTGACTTGTTTCCATTCTAGTATTGAGTAGAAATGCAACTTTTAAAAATTTTCGGATTGATTTAAAATTATTTAGAAAATATACTGGATTCACTCGCACATATACACACATTCATTTACAGAAATCATTGTGAAAATATTAAAAATTCAGTTTGTTTATCAAAATCTCAATATACGATTTTTAGCACGATCGGGGGAAGTAAATATAGTATTTGTATTCGTATTCGCGAATATATGTTTTTGTATATTCGGAACATCCCTACTTTCGAGTACTTGTTAACACCTAATAAATATAAGACCAATCGTTGTACTTTGCACACGACCCGAAAGTACGTTATAAGCGAAAAAATGATAAAAATATGGTTCGTTATATACGAAATTTTGTTATATCCGGGTTCGTTGTGCGGAAAAAAACACTGGCTTAAAAATGATTAGTTATAAGGAAGAGTACGTTATAAGAGTAATTTGTAACCTACTTGAGATCAGTTTCTGAGAGCGTAACAGCGCCATTTCGTCCTAATAAAAAATCTTCTCTGACAGTATCCTGGCCTAGTTGCTGCAACGCGTCCTGAACTAAGAGAACTTCTCTAACCTTCGCGATTTCTGCCTGACTCCTTGCCGCAGCTTCTTTCCGAGCAACCTTTTTCGCTTCTTTGTCAGCAACTGCAGCGATGCCTTGAAACTGTTTGCATAAATCCCGTGCAAACTCTAACGTTTGCACAACTTCATCATATTTTGCGACTGCTATTCGTTGATCCTGATTTAAATCCTTGCCGGTATTTTTTAATTCTTTATAAGATTCTAATTTCGCCTGAAATCATATTTGAGATTTGTTGTCGATGTGTAAACATTTTCAAGGTTAAAATAAATAGTGACGGTTAAATACAGGATAAATAAAAAAGGTTTTTGTATATTATGTTTGCCAAAGATGCGTATCAATTGAAACATAATATAGAAAACATGACCGGCACATTTAGCGCTCACGTACACAAAAAACGATTGAATGCAGTAGGAGTTTTATGATAATAGAACGGTACCTTTCGTTTCTCCAAATTCCTAATTTTATGCTCTATGATAACTATGGCTTGTCTGATTGGGGTATTTTGTTGATTAGAGGCCGAGTCAACCGAAGCAGTTTCCGATGCGATCTGTTTATCGACTTTAATATTTGCTGCAGACGGCATTGTAATAAAAAACCAACTGCAGCGTTACACTAAAATATACACTATATCACTAAGGAATAATGGGAACTGTTTTGAAGTGTTCTCAGAATGTACAGGTAAAAATGGCTTTCATGAAGCTGGTGTGTTGACAGCCTCACTTCACAAACGCCTCTAAACGTGTAGTACACCGGATGCCATTGTTCGTGCAGAGCGCAGACCAACATGGAGGCACTTCCGTTAGCGCGAACATCACAATTTTCAATTTGTATTTTGTATCAAATTAACTCCTGCTGCTGGGAGAAATGAAACCAAGTAACATGTCAGTAATAAAATAAAAAATTGTATATTACAGTATAGTTGAATTACAAAAGAACATATGTCGCCGAGGTCTGGACAGCACGCTCAAAAAGACGCCAAATTCACTGCGAGTACGGAATGCGTATGGCAAACAACTTGATTCAAAACAAATTTATACATTATTATCATAATATATCACGTTTATACAAAATAACGCTATAATAACGAGCACAGTGCCCAGACTTACATATTTCGTTTTGCTTGAGAATGGCAATCAATGCGGATAATATATAATTGTAACTAAATTATAACTTTGCAGTCTAAAGAAAACGATGTATTTAAAATGTTTATATTTATTTATTACTAATCTTTATATGCTATTATACGCTACCCTAAATACGACTTTTTAAATTTTATAAACTCTGCATTAAAATGTACACAATTTCGAATATAACTTACAAATGTCAGCATCCATATCACTGAACTCAACAACACACAACAAAATAAGTAACAAACGTATCAGAGTACTAAACTATGTTGATCATCGTTATATGCAAAATGAACATGATTATGTATAGTCCTTCTGCTCTGCTTGGCAGCCGGAGTCCTCGGGCGCTCAGCGCGTTTTCTGCGGCGGTCGGGCGTGGTGCTCCAAGCTGTCTATCTCTGCCCAAGAACACCGCACCTCGTGGAACAACTACACCAACCCTCAATCAATTTACACATTTCACTGTATAGTTGGTGCGCGTTAAATCGAAACTAACCAATAACAGGAGAGTTATAGTTCTGATTGGTTGAAATGGAGGGCAAGTTTACACATTGGAAACATATTTCTCCGTCTCAACTTTTGTCCATTTCTATCGGTTATCGCAAAAAGAATAATAAAAAAATATTACAAGGCACTGAACCCGAATCAAATCCATAACATTTTAGCGAACCCAAATCCAAAACCGAACTTCAGATATATTTTTCAATTGAATCCGAGTCGGAACCGAACCGGGTATCAAAATTCCGATTCATGTTTCAGATTCAATTTCCGATCATTGACGATCGACGCATTCTGCATTGCTTAAAAATTCCGGCTCACATTTTAAATTATTTTTATATAAAGATTTATTCAAAAAACAATAAACCAATTATTATTATGTCGAATCTAACCTGAACCCAGAACAAAACCGTACACGAACCCTTTTTTCTAAAAACGAATTAACCAGAACCGAACCCAGTTTTTCGCGGGTTCGATATGCAATTTTTGTAAGAAGTGATGATATGAAATCTGTCTGAAGACAAAGCACGAAAATAACATGAAAATTAAATAATCTGTGTTAATTGCAACAGTTAAATGTTGTTTTTTAGGCTAAGTATACAAAAATTAGATGTATTTTATATTTATTTGCTCCATTTAAATTGTAATTAATTAATATTAAAACTTTAATGAGAGATTGATTTCATCCAAACTGTACATTGGGATTAGAACCATCGAAAATTGGATTTTCAATTATAAATACTAAAAAATAATGTTTCTTTACGTCGAAATGTTTAAAGTTTTTATGTACTACGGTTTCCAGATTATTCGGACATTTCGATAAATTTATATTATAATAGGTAATAATTTTGTACCCTACAACTAATCTGTCGTATAAATATAATTATTTAAATATAAATAAATATATTATCACGGCATATTACCCATTGCTGGGTGTGCCAATCTGCTTTGTACACAGATTTCAGTAATGATGTCATATTTGTACCGTGCGGGCACTCATTGCTGGCGTGTAAAGTGCACCATAGGGATAAATCTTGTACCATTTTAAATTCGAAACATTTGGCGTCGGTCCGGATCAAACCCGGTTACCCAGATTCGCGACCAGAAATTGTAATCGATATAGTGTCAGTCTCAACATAACGCGCACCAACTATAACAACCATAACTCACCTGGGTCAGCCATGCCTCGTCGGCTAACAGCTCGTTGAGTATAATCGTGGTATCTTTATGCGGATCAGCGGATCTCTTATCCGCTACACGTTTCGCACACTCTATATACATTAAATACTTTTGATGCGCTACTTTGTTGAATAGCTCAACTCGTGTTGAGCAAATTCGGCACATGAGGAAATCCTAATTGAATTATTTATAAATATAACATTCTATAATATATTTTTTTCAAGTTTTACCTTTTCTAGTGTAGCTTGGGGATCGGGTGGGCAACCCTCCAGCGTTGTTGAATTGTAGGGTTGGCCGTACATGATAACTCGTAACGAAACGTTCGGTTGTTGACAAGCTACGCAAGGGCGGCCTTCGATATCACTGGCAGACAATTCAGTCATTATATTAAAACATGGCCAAGTGCTAACAGACGCTTGTAAGCGGTCTGGCCAACGAGTAACGCTCAAAAGTTTGCGCTTTCTTTCTTCCGTTATATCATCCACCGTTTTTACATTCGACAAGAAATAATCATCTATAAAAAAAATACAATAAATTTTACAACAATCAATAAAATATTATTTTTTCACCTTGTTCTTGGAATATTTCCGTTAAAAAATTACTGTCTAAGGCTTGAGAAATAAGCGTTTGAATATAAACTTCAAAATTATCCTGATAAACTTCTGCTTCTTTCATGGCTTTTTCCATGAATTCCGTGTCTATTACCGTCATGTCGGCCCTCAGAAACTCCACTATGGTTTCCATTTGATTTTGGGCTTTAAATCGAACGGGAACCGGCACATAAAGTTTCTTATTTTCTGCTGTCCACGACGTATACTACAAATATGAATGTCATAAGAGCACATAACAATTTTAAATGTTGTGAAACGTACTGTTGATATATTGCGATAAAGCGTTTTGCCATTCTGGTCAAACGGTTCATATTTCTGGAGGAGAGTTTTGCCGTCTACTCTCCAAATTGCAGGCCACTCTTCGGACAGTTCTGTTTTTATCACAACGAATTCACCAGCCTGATAAGATCGCAAATAGTTATAAATTATTAAAAAATAACATCATTTTTCTTGTTAGTGTACCTGCTGATGTTTTTCCTTTAATCTGTTAGACTGCGTGCGCAAAAATTTACAATAATTACAAACATATTAAATAGTTTATAATACAGTGAAAGCTCTCTGGTGGTCGCTACATTTTATCCGCTTATTTATCCAAACCCATGATATTTCGGCCGCAAACGATTTTTTTAAGGGGTGTGTCGATTCTTTTTTTTGTTTAAAATGAACAAGTTTAGTCTTCTGCCTAATCATTTTCACTATAGACGATATAAATAAATAGTGAAATAAATATCGTGTAAATAAATAATTTTCATGTTGTGTTTAATAATATTCTTAGCCTTTAATTAGTGTTTATGTATAGTGTTCGTTATTTTTATTATATTATTTCTTATTTATCGTTTAATTATTTTCAGATTAAAATTGGTACGAACATTTTGTGCGCGACGGTTAAAGACTTACAGTTCATAATTATGGGTCGATTCTGTTTATATTTGTAAGTCTTACAGATTTGTAAATCTGTAAAAAAGTGACAAAAACACATCTATTCTTGTTGATTCATACAAAATTATAAAATCAGTCTCATTTAATAAATATAGTAATATAAAATAACATAAAATATGCGACTTTTCATTCATAAATTTGCTAATAAACTTTTGCGGCTGTAAAATTCGTAACGTCACGGTTTGTTACTCAAATAAAGCCTCACACACACACACGCACACATTTACGGTCCACGTGGTTTCCGTTTGCTGTTGTAAACAAACTAACCTAAAATTGTGACAGGTGACAGCAGAGTTAAGAGTAAATGTATGTTTTTAGTTAACAATATGGTGCTGTCACAAAATCAAATTGATAACCCAAACAATCATAGTTCCAAACAAAACCGGTAGAGCTCTACTGCCGCATCCGCTAAGCTGTGACGTCATATTTGAAATTAAAGACAACTTTTAAAAAATCATATCTCTGATACAACATACACCTAAATATTTCATTTGGCCTATTCTTTCAAGAAAAAAATAAATTAGAAAATATAAAATGACCCCATTTACAAATCTGTAAGATCTACAGATGTGAACAGAATCGACCCATTTACAAACACATCCGCTAATCTTCTTCGTTTGTAAGATATATTTCACTAATAGAGCTTTCACTGTATATGTATAAATATGTATGCGTGAAATTAATATTACTTTTTGTTGAACAAAAGATAGAAATTCTACCAATTTCAATGACAATTTTACTTTTCATAAAGATTTCTACTTTCAAAACAAATTATATTGTTCATTGTAACTTTCAAACCACTTAGAAACAATTGTTTTTATTTAATTTAAATAAAAATGCGAATTATTTAAGATTTCAACAAATTTTGTGGATATTTTTATCAGTAATTTTTAAAACGCAACTGTTTATATGAGAAAATTGTGAGTACCTACCTTGAAAGGCATTTCCTCTATCGGAACAGGATTATCAGACTGTTTTGCAAGAGCGGCTGCAATATTATCTTCCAGAGTAGGCGGAGCGCCTTGTTTATGCCCTGCAGATTTAGATCCTAAACACATCCCACCATAAATAATAATCAATTATTATCATTTTTGTATCTGTCTTACCGCTGGCTGCCTTGTGCTTCTTTGTGTGTACAACCGGTGGAATATCTCCGCTAGAATATCCATCAGTTTCTTGAATTCCCGCCCCTTGAGCCGCTGTAGAAATCAGATTCCTTGCCGTGCCCCGTTTCCTCGTGTTCGTAGGTTTGAATTTCTTGGTTTTCTTTCTCCCTGGAAGGAGGACGTTTTCATCAGCGTTTTCGTCTTTTAGGGCGGGCGTCCATGCGGGATCTGAATCCGAATCGACAAACTCGACGGGTTCTTCAGGTTCGTCGTCTACTTGACGCGCCATTAATAATTGTTGCATGTTGCTTTTTTCTTTAGCTGCACGTTTGCTGAGCTCCCGGCGGGGAGGAGGCACTATAGGGGCTTCCGAAGCTAAACATAAGGACTGGTTCGTCAGTTTTGGGCCAAATTTGACCATATATTTATGGTTTAATACAAGAATAACTAGTGGAATTGTTGAAATTAAAACCTACATAAATTGTAAGCAATTTCTACAAAATTCTTCCGACTAATTTAAAATATAGATAAATACCAATGTATCTGAGTGGTTACGAAACATGAAATTTGTAACAAAAATCGTACTATTTTGGCTTATGAATGAATTCGCTTCCCCTTTATATCAATTTTAAATGTTGCAGGGCAACGAACCCGCCAAAAACTGGGTTCGGTTCAGGTTAATTTGTTTGAAATGGGTTCGTGTGTAGTTTTGGTCCATTAATAAAATTTGCAGTTTTATTCTGGGTTGAAGTTCGGTTCGACCTGATGAAAATTAAATTGTTTTTTGAATACCAATATATAAAAATAATTTAAAATGTTGATTATAAGCTTTATTACGACTACGTTTTAATTTGTCGTTGCAGTTAATTTGTCACCAGGAGTGTGGAATTTACTTGTCCAAAATAAATCACATGGAATTGAAAAATCACAAAATTTAAAATGAAATATTATGATATGTGGCATCTACGTACATAATTACTAGGTATCATTCTGATACGGGCCCCCATATCTGCTTGTCAAGGCCAATAAAGTCACATGACTGCTCGCGCCCTATTATATTTAACATTTCTTGTATACCTCCACTCTACACCACAAATTCTACTATTATTCTTTATATTTAGATTTTTTATTTTTCAATTTCTAATTTTTCGAAATGTTTCCAATTTATTGTCGGGATTGACAGTATTTTTGAAGGGTAATACATCTATAATTTTAAATATTTAACTATTAATACAATAAGAAATAATTTTCAGTTACTAACTTTAATTTTTCAATTGGTTTCCATGACATTATTTGGGCTGCGAGATTTATTACTACAGATTATTATATACCTTATATTTCTTTATCTCTAAATCTATAAAAGATATAATAAAATATTTATATGTATCAGATAGAGAATTTACTCTTCTTTAATACAAGCAAAAACAAAAAATAATACTTAGATTTTTTTAAAGAATCTGCTAATTTCGGTTGTCCAATTATTACCAAAACCTTTTCAGCTCCTCCCAGTAATATCCGATTGAGAAATACGTAGTTAAACATATATTAATTATTATAGTTTTTGACAAATCGTCCTTCCAACGTCCCCCCTCCCCCGCACACAGACAGACATCATCGTAAAAATATTAAAAACGGATTGTAGGTACCTTAAAAGTGCTTAATCATTAAAATCTGGATATGCGATTTTTAGCATGAATTCCACCTGTTCTCGTGACAAGTTTAATTATATTTCAAGGACCTGTATTTAATAAAATATTCGTAACCACTTGGAGATATCGTGGTATTTTGTTAATAGATGTCGGGAATTGAACCCATCTTTTATTAACAAAACGAATGTGTTCTGCGTTGCCTGTTTTAAAGGTGCTACCAAATAAGAGTTTTGAAATTGATTAATATAGCTCTTTATTTGTCTTTTTAAACTATATACAAATATATACACAGCCGTAATAAAACAATGGGTAAATAAAATCATCCAAATGAATCACAGTTAATGAGTATTATTAACAATACAGTTTACATATGGCAATGAAATATTATGGTAGCACCCCTAAAAGTTTCGCACGAAATAAAAAAAAGGATGTACCATAAAGGAAAAGCAGGATATTGTTAGTAAGTGTAAAATTAGTCGTGCATGCCTCAGTTCACCACCCGTTTTGGTATGGATAAAATAAAAATGAACACGCACCTTCTTCATTGGGCTGGGGCTGATTCTGGTTCTGCGACGCAGCTTGCTTCGCCCTCTTACGCTCGGTGGGCCCTCCAGGTTTCGGGGGTCTGCCTTTACGCGCAGATTTCTCTTTCGGCGGCGGATGCTCTGTTGTCACAGGCGTCTGAGCGGGAGTTTTCTTCGTAGGAGGGCGGTCATCATCTGAACTAAATCCATCATCCGATGAATCCAGACTGCCACGTTTCCTTTCTTTCGGCAATGGAAAATATCTGGGATCATCTTGAGGGTCTCCCTGACTTAATCTCGTTTCTTTTGGGGGCGGAGGAGGTATTGTAACTGGTGGAGGGGCTACCACTCCGTTTGATTCGGCTGGTTTTGCCGGTTGTTGTTGATTTGGTTGTTGTGTTTGTTGTTCAGATGGAGGATAAGTTTTCCCGCGTGGCCAGGTTGTTTTTCTTGTCCCTCTACTAGCTGGAGGCGGTGAACTATCTCTTTCTCCTTGTAAAAACTTCAAGTAACTATTCATGAATCCTGTTCCAGGACCGCCAGGTTTTTTATCCGGCATTTTGTTTACAGGTACTGGCGGTTGTACCGGTGCAGGTTGCGAATTTGTAGTAGTAGTACTGGTTGTTCTTGCACTTCCTTCCGACAAGAAATTCAACTCTTCTTCTATGTTAGGAACGACGACTTTTGGTTGGTCATCAGGCGGATTTGAGTACTGCTGGTTACTAGATGTTTGGGCGTTTTGCTCGCTGTAATTTGGCAGAGGAGTTAGCTCAACCGAGGCGGGAAATTCTGTCGGATGTGGGGTTAAATGGAACGCGGGAAAGTACGGTAAAGGTGGTGGGGGGTGATGCGAATGTGGATGAGGAACCATTAAGCTTTGATGTTGAGTTCCGTGGTGAATTCCTTGAGATCCAAAAGCTGGTGTACTGGAAAACATTTTCGGAGGAGGAGGTGGTAAATTCCATCGTTCAAAATCAAAATACGCCCCGTTTTGTTGTTGTTGGTTCGCTGTTGAACTATGGGCCGGAGGTGGTATTCTACTAGTGAAATATTCCGCCATTGTGGCACTGGCTAACTCGTTTAAAGCGTGACTTTTTTCGTTACTTTTCCGCCGCTTGGCAGCCGTCGTTGTGATGACTTTTTCCTTTTGTTCTTGTTGCTGAACCTGGCAACTCTGTTGCTGTTGCTGCTGCTGTTGTTGCTGCTGCTGCTGCTGTTGTTGTTGTTGTGCTTGCTGCTGCTGTTGCTGCTGCTGCTGCTGTTGTAGAGTCTGTAAATTTTTTACTATACTCATAGGATCGCCTCTACAACTAGATAAATCTTGCAAAGTAACCTGATGTCCAGGAGCGGAGTCGAAATAGTTTTGCTGTCTTTCCGAGATGCCCAACGCAGCGGCTCTCTGCTGCGGATTTTGAACCTCCACTCGGGCAGGAAGTTCGATTTGTCTGGTGGGAATCTCAATACTATTCCCTGAACTGTAGCTAGAAGACGGGGATTGGGCTGGAAACTTCCTCGGGTGATGTTGCCTGTCCTCCCAGCAGTTTTGCTGCGACTGTTGCTGGCTTTGCTGTTGAGTTTGAGGATTTCTTTCAAAACGGCCCTCGTAATTTTTTTCGTTGGTCAACGCGCGCGTTATAACCGAAGGATAAGCCACGCTGCTGGCTTGGGAACTCGGGCGAGGGACGGAAACGTCCAAAGGAGAAGGAGGAGCAACTTGGTTGGTTGAGTTTTGTTGAGGAGATGACATAGAGTTCATAGGACTATTGTACATAGGGTAAGCCGGACTGGGAACATGCCCCAAAGGAGAGGCTTGGGAATGCGCTTGTAGAGGGCTCGGTCTTCGCGGTACAACAACTCCACAATCGGGGCCATTGTTATTTGAGTATTCTGAATTGTTTTTATTACGATGATATTCACTTTCGGAATTACTACCCGGCTGATAATGACGATAAGTTGACCCTTGTTGAGTCAAATTATGTTGAAACTGTCTAGGATTTTTACTGGAACTATTACTCCCTGAATAATGCAATCTTCCTGGTGCATCCATTATGGAGAAACTGATTGGAGAAGACTGACTTTGATTCTCCTCAGTATTTCTCTGTCGCTCGTTGTTTGCCAACTCAGGGTAAATTTTTGTCTGAGCTTTTGTTTGAATCTGTTGCTGCTGCTGTTGAGTGGTTTGTTGTTTAGTGGGAGGAGGTACAAAATTGGCGGTTGTAGAACTCCGCGCCGAAGTTTTGTCCACAGTACGGTTGGGCGCGGGAGGCACCGGTGAATTGAGAAATATGGAGCGAGCAGGAGCTTGGGGGATGCGGTACTCCTTGGAAGCCACGGGAGTGTTCGACGGGGAAGAGACAATACAAGATTGTTGAGGATGTACTGAATTATTCCCTGATGTCTGAAATGATTTACTGCTAGGAGGATTCGATGCAGTATTGTATTCTTGTTGTTGTTGTTGCGGCTGCTGCTGATTCTGTTGCTGCTGCTGCTGTTGCGGCTTGCTGTTTGAGGTAAAAGAGCTGCTCAGAGATTCGGATACAACAAAGGTGGTTGGCACTTGAAAAAATGGAGCAGAGTTTGCTTGAGTGGTAGGTGTTTTAACGGCCTGCGCAGAAACTTGCGGGCTCTGTGCACGGCTCGTCTTAGCACTGGCTGCAGCCAGTTGAGAGTTGAGGTGATTAAGGCTTTGCGCTGCGGCAAAGTGCGCATTGAAGTTCTCGTACACGGCCGAAGCCGAAGCAGCGGCTGAGGCCTTAGTTGTAGCAGCACCCGGCGAATTGGGAACCACGCTTTCGTGTGGGAGAATCCCAAACGGGCTGTTTTGCTGCCACGGCGCTGAACCCTGCTCGAAGAAATTCTGGTGGGAGTCGTTCGCGGCGGGCGCCGTGGACGCTGTCGAGGTTGATGAATTGGAGGAATTAGCTGAGGAAACAGAGGCGGCAGCAGCAGCTTGTGCCTGTGCTTGCGCCTGGGCTTGGGCTTGCGCCTGCACCAAGGCCTGGCGGTGCTGCGTCACGTAGTGTGCGGGTTTTGAGTTGGCCGCATGGTGAAACAGCGGACTGAACACAGCATCGTAGGCCACTGGCGGCGGGGATAGGAACCCGCCGGGGTTGAAGGCCTGCGAGGCGGTGGAGTGTGCCTGCAGCAGCAGCTGCGATGTGGTGGACGGCACGCCCGCGGTGGCTGCGTGGCTCGTACCCGACGAGCTCAAGTGGTGGTGGAAGTCTCCGGTGGATGCGCCCGCCTGTACCCCCGCCAACCGGTTATACGACGCGTACGCGGACCATGGCCCCACGGGATCCATCACCTAGCCGTACACTCCGCTCAGTTTCATAGATGCACACGTGTCCAAGCCTCAAGCACTGCCACGCCATGTAGCCATGCCCTGTACCCAGTGTCCGAGTCCCAAACACTACACTACCACTAACTCACTTCTTCACCAGGGATTCCAATAACTTCCTAACCAACGTCATCCGCATCTGAAAACACAATACATTATTATACAATACACAAATTATATAATCTTCACATAATATAAACAAAACTTATTTACATTCTTACTATAAATAAATAAAATGTATGGTAATTACTAGCTTCCTTTATGAAATACTATGTAATTAGATAGTATTATCTTAGTAATATTACAAAATATTTACATCATTACTTAGTAAATATAATTTTCATTTAATAATATTTAGTGTTTATAGGTTAAAAGAATTAGTGAATTTTAAGCAGACACACAACAAACCAATAAAACCATTTTGAATAAACACCTTACAATGGTTCAAGGTCAAATATTCATCAAAACATTGTAGTGAATAAAATTATAAAAAAAAATTCAATACAAGTTTAAAATCTTTTGTCCTATGCTTGTTGAAAAATAAAGCCAAAAATGTAAATTAAAAAGGAAGTAATTTATAATAAGATTAATTTAGAAGGGTAGCATATCATTCATATTAAAGCCATAAATGTGAAATAATAACTGAAGCCTCTTTGGCCCAGTAGCCTAATCAGGTGGCGGGCCGAAACACTGACCATAGTGACCACACCGCAAATCAACTCCCGCTACTGTACATCTGGACACAGGAAGATGCAATGTCCAGCTGTGTCCTTGCGCCCCACCAAACCTCATTTTTCTACCAGGTTACACTTACATTTCTTTCACAATTCATAAACTTCTTAAAATGAACGTCTTGGAACTAAAGTTGTTAGATTACATCTTTCATAAATATGGCTTCGTCGCACTGCTGCGTCCTTTCATACAAGTCAAACTCGGTCTCTACCTCACACCAAAAGCATTTTAAACACACAATTTACTCAAAAAAAGATTGCTTGTACTTAGAACTTGCACTTGAAACGATACTTTTTGCTACAAATTTGTTAAAATACAGTTTTTATACCACTTTTTTGGACAAAGTTAATCACACCAAACTTACGGCCGCCATTTTACATTGTCAGACAACAATAAAGAAGCGCCATCTATCGATTGGGCCGCAGGCTCCCCATTCAAAAAATGGCATTCTTTTAAAATTATACAACGCCAAGAAAGAGGATCATTAAAACAAGAAATAATAATACAGGATACATAAAGATGATTCAAGTTTTTTCTCAATCAAAAGCATCTTTCTGTTATGCAATAATCTATTTTATTACAATTATACACTGAAATTACGTCCCTTCTTTAAAAAATTATTATAATCTTTCTTGAACATACGTAATTGTTTGTGCCTACCAAAAATGATAAAAAAATAAATCAAACTTTATTTTTTGAGTAACAATAATTAAATATTAACAATACATTTTACTATTAACTATGTGAACACTCCAACTACGTACAAAAACATGTTAAAAGTACTGTTAAAATAAAGCACAACTCATAAAATGTATAAAATCTTTGGCAAGCTATTAGTAACCTTGAATTTTCAAATATCACAGTAATAATAAAAAGGTTACGGACCGGTATGGCCGACACTTTACACTAGGACTATCAACAACTAATTTTTTTTCTATCCGGATATCCCAAAATCCGATATCCGCAAAACTGGAATAGAAAAACCGATTTGGCAACACCGGCCAAAGATCAGTTTTAACCAGATTTCGGTTTAAACGGATATCCGGAATGCATTGACAGCCCTACTTTAAACTGTAAATCCCTTAGAAATCCTGCTCCATTAGCTCCATGCTCCGCAAGGAGAAAGGGTACATATCATTAAAAATAAGAATTAAAATCATGAATAGTAAAATGGAGTGTTCACAAACTAGACGTATACACAAAAAATATACATAGATAATTTACTTACTTTTATTCTTCAAATTTTAAAATATATTTTTGTTCTATGTTTCTACCGTTATCGCACGATGCACGAATAATGTATAAAATATGTAATCTATCGCGCAAAATATACTATTTTTCCAATAGACCTAAAGGAACAATAAATTAACTTTCAAACGACTCTTTAGCACAAAACAAATATCTTATGGATGATATTTTGAGAGCTGAACGCGTATCCTAAAAACATAATTGTTATAATATATGTAACAAAAGTTTTGAGATTTTACGCTCCAAATTTTTTACTAAATAATGTCTAAAAAAGTTTAGTTGCACATGTAGCCCAAACATGAAATTGTCAACGTTTTTGGGGATTTTGGTCAAACAAGTATTTACCGAACTATACGAAAACATAAGCGGGCTACCCGAATTTTTGCTCCCAAATTGAATCAGTACTCTTTCAAAGTGCTCAAGACAAAGTTAAAACGTCGTCGCGCAAATTATCTCAACAATTTAGAGGTATAAAGATGATTGTTAGCAAAACTTTGGTCAGAAATGATTCAAAATGTAACCAAATAGTCAGCGGCATAGTTGGGGCGAATCTTTAGATATTTTAGAGTAGTCCAAACAAAGGTGGGTAGCATCGAACCCAAACCGTAACATTTTAGCGAACCCAAACCCAGAACCGAACCTCAGATACATTTTTAATTGAACTCACGTTGGAACCGAACCGGGTATTACAATTTGGGTTCCGGTGCAGCTCCGGTTCAGGTTGATATGTAAAAGTAATCGTAAAACTTACAGGCAATTATCGACGCCTTCTGCGTTTGCGTTGCTGCCTGTGTTGATTGTTCAGGAAATTGTGTTTATGTATATTGTTATTCAAAAAACATTAATTCGGTCGAACCGAACCAGAACCCGGAACAAAACTGTAAATTTTATTAATGGTTGGACCAAAACCGTAATCGAACCCATTTTTCAAAAAACAAATTACCCAGAACCAGAACCGAACCCAGTTTTTGGCGGGTTCGATGCCCTGGTGGGTAGTCCTGATTTTAATTTATTTTTATTAGATATTATATCTAATTTCTGTTTCAATTAACAATTAGTTAATTTAAATTGATATTTATACACGAACAGATTTTACAAATAATAATGAAATTGATTGTAGACTTTTGGACAATTCTAAGCAGAAAAATCAATAGCTGAAAATACAAAAACGATCACCAGTTACAGGCAAGAATTATTTCTACGATCCGGAAAGTAGATTTAACATCCTTTTTAATAAAAAAAAATCTTTCTCAAAACTTTTGTTGCATACGTTATCGTAACAGTTTGAGATTCAAAATTACATCACAGAACAATGAACCGAAATATCAACCTTATACTACAAAATATCGGACTAGATTACTTGAGTATTCAAACACAGGAAGGAGAAGAGAGACCCTGCGTTACGGAGTTCTCTAGAACGACTTCTAAGTCATCTAAAGGCAAGAGTATCTGTCGGAGAAAAGTTAACAGGCCACGGCTGCGAAGAAACGATGTCTCTTCGTACATATCGACTGTTGGGCGACTTGCAGACATCGGAACAAGCATTCGGTGTAAAAGATGCTCTCTGTACATAAACAATTAAATACAATATTAGCCTAAACAAAATTTATTTTATATCTCACTTAACACTCAGGCAAATGAACAGCTGAAACTTCCCATCTTTTCCTAAAGAATGGCTTCCACTCTGGATTTCATCAACTAAATGACAGTAGCATCTCCAAACTGCAGCTGTTTCAACATGAGCACGATCTAAAGTTGATCTTTGAACTTCTGTACTGGTTTCAGATGCGTACGACTCTTTTACCAATTGTAGTTCGAAATAATCTTTTACCCTAACTGCAAATCAAATAATTGTATTCTGATTAATTGTAAAATGAATTAATTACGTACTGAAGAAGTCCCACAAATATAAATTGCGCCCAAATAGTCTTGAAGATCGAAATCCATGTAAAAAGACTTGTTCTAGACATTGCACCAGTCCGCCTTCTCCGCAAAGAAGAACAGTCAACGTTGTATTATTTTCGTTTTTACGTCTATGATGCCATTTTATAATATTATTCACACAATCACCTAAAAACAATACATTATTATATTTTTTACCTCGCAATCGCATATCTAGATTTTAATGAATAAGCACGTTTTAATGTCCCTACAATCCGATTATAACATTTTTACGATGATGTTCGTGTGTGTGTGTCTGTGTGCGTGTGTGTTTCTTGTTGGAGTACGGATTCTGTAAGAGTTAACACATGTTTAAATTCGGATTCCTCGATCAAACATTTATGGGAAGAGCTGATAAAGTTCTGGTATCAATTGGACAACCGAAAGTGGTAGTTTCTAAAAAAAAATCTTGTAAATATAATTTTTTGAATATTTATGTTATTACTCATGATGAGATCCGGATCCAGATAGTTTCGGTTTCGGATCCAAAAATATTCGGAAAATTGAATGTTAAAAAATCTTCAGTATCGGATTATGGATCCGGATCTGAGTACTTATAGAATTTTGGATCCGAATCAGAGTATCGGATATTCGAATATCGAATCTTGGGAACGGATTTTAGTATTGGATCTTAGATTCTAATATGAGTAGATCATATTACAAATTTGTATTTTTTTATTCATCATTTACTAAATGGGGCTCTGTGAATGTATAAATTCTTTTTCTTTACATTTGCACAAACTACCTGGCTATTTTAGAGGGTTTGTCTTCACATTCAAAATGAAGAATCGGATCCAAAATAATTAGGATCCGGATCCAAATCCGAATTAAATTTCCGGATATCCGGATACTCGGATCCATTTTGTCGGATTCTCATAGCACTAGTTATTAGAATGTAAGTCGAATTTTTGGTGTAGATTGTAGGTATACAAGAAATGTTAAATACAATAGGGCGCGAGCAGTCATGTCACTTTGTTGGCCTTGACAAGCAGATATGGAGGCCCGTGTCAGAATGATAGCTAGTAATAATGTACATAGATGTCAAATATATTTTTTCATTTTAAATTTCCTGGTGACAAATTAACTACGTGAATTTAGAAAATCTTGAAATTTTTAATGAAAAATTCTTATATTTGACATCTATGTACATCATTACTAATTGTCATTCTGACACGGGCCCCTATATCTGCTTGTCACGGTATTGTGCGAGCCACAACATATTTTTTTTCGGACTAAAACAGATGCAACTTGTTGAATTTTTGGTTTATTATTACTGATAAATTAGTTCCTTATTCTTGACCATTTTTCTTATATAATATTACTTCACCCAAAAAAAAAGCGCTGATTGTTTTAAAGAAAACACCTGTATAAAATTTGGGATTATGAATATTTTGGAGCTATATTTGGACAGGGACAAAATCTGAACATATTTATTTTTACTGGACATTTTGGATATTTGTCCGGGACAATAATGACCCATTAAGTCTCAATGAATTAAATTTGAACGGAATTACAGTTTTTTTTTTTGTTTTTAATATTGAATAAACTCACCAAGCATATGTTGTATATCTGACGACCTCAATTCTTGTCTGGGAACACCTGGTGATCTACATCTCGGAGGTGTTTGACAAGTTTGACCGATCTCTTCCCCCTCAATTTGTCTAGGAAGTAGCGCTGCTACTAAAAGCCGTTCTGTTGAACCATCATCTACTCCTCTTCCTAACCATCGGCCACAAGGAAATCTACACAAAAAAAATCACATATTCCCAAAAATTTGTAAATAAAATTTTAAATTACTTGTAAGTATGTCCAGTAATTTCATTTCTCGCCAAAACATAATCGATCATCCATTTAGCATAAAGACCGGTATTGTCGTGACCTATTCTCATTGTTGTTAATATTCCTAGGTTTTTATGACGAAATTCAAAAGCCAGAGATTGTTTTGGGATAGGAACGTGCTGTGTTTCTCCTAAAGTTCCTGAGAGGACGATCCAGGCGTTGGCAGAAGTCGTTGTCCCTTTTCTAGACGGGTATATTACCACTTTATACGGCATAACTAAAATAAAAACACATATGACTACAACAAACAAATACTTTAATTAATCTTTTGCTTACTTGTTGAAGAATAAGTGCTGGTAAAACAAAAATAATCAACAACATTCAAGGAAAATAAATGGTATAAGAATTGCTCGCGTTCTTCTTCGCATCTAAGGAAAGCTGAACGTTTATACAAGATGCGAAGAATTGCGTGGTCTGACAAAAGAGCTTTAAGATGGCGAGAAAGATGTTTTCTTTCTAAAGCAAGCCGAACCCAGGCTCTGGCTCGTCCTATGTGGGTTATAACGTCGGACATTGCCTGGATGTTACTGAAAATATATACATTTCACTATTTTTTGTCAAATAATATTCTACTCGCAGATTACGATGACAATGACCCATATTACGAGCACATTTTTATCATAAAAGCGCTTTTATGTGGCACAGTTTTACATTATATTCTTGAGGAACCGAACCAAACCGTAACATTTTAGCGAACCCAAACCCAGAACCGAACCTCAAATATATTTTACAATTGAACACGAGTCGGAACCGCAGCGGGTATTAAAATTCGGATTCGTGTTCTTGTCGTAATGGGGTCATTAAAAAAAATCGTTTTTTACTTCCTTGTACGTAAGTAAAGGAAGTATTGTAATCGCGAAAAATTTCCATTTTGACTAATTTCGTCGTGACGTCTGTACGTACGTATCTCGCATAACTCGAAAACTGTAAGCCGTAGAAAGTTGAAATTTTGTATTTAGGACTGCTATAACATTTAGTTGTACACCTCCCTTTCTGGTTATTACACAATTTCCAGAAGTGGCACTTTACACGAAACCTATAATAGATTTTAATGAAAAACTGTTTTAAAATATAATCCAAAACTTTTCAAATTTGGTATACAAGACTTTTATGTTAATCGAAATAACATAATAGATTTTGGCGAGGATTTTGGTTAAAAAAGGCTAACCGGAAATGGTACATTACTTGAAGTTATTAACAGTTTTTCTTGAATAAAATTATTTTATTTTGATTTTAGAAATAAATGCTTCAAATAAAAGTTTTAGTCAATTAATTTCTGCGTCTAGCACATCAAGTATTATTAAATAAGCCCTTTGTATAAGCGAGATATGTAAATTTAAAAATGATATACTTTTTTGTTTTTGTAATAAAGCTTGCTATGGATTAGGACAAAAAAATAATAAAAAAATGTTCATGTCAAATTACGTTAAATAATACGAGCAATTTTAATGATTCGTACAATAACAAATATTATATTTTTATTGTGAAATTAGTCATATTCATTGTTGTAATCAAATATTTCTTTGTTGTAATCAAAACTCTCTGTAAAAAAAAACCGGGTTAGATTAATGTTAATTTAAGAATGATAGTAGTAAATGAATTTTTTTTTTCTATATCAAAATATTAAAATATATATATATATATATATATATATATATATATATATATATATATATATATATATATAGTTTAATAATCGTACAAGGAAGTCGTGTGGTGTCCACATCAGATTTTTTTTTCGTGTAATCCGTCTCTTTTAATAAATATAGTTATATAAAATAACATGAAATATGCGACTTTACATTCATAAATTTGCTAATAAACTTTCGCGTCACGGTTTGTTACTCACACAAAGACATTCCTCTCACACACATACAGCGGTGCACGTGATTTCCGTTTGCTGTTGTAAACAAACTAACCTAAAATTGTGACAGATGACAGCAGAATTAAGAGTAAAGATATGTAAATAAAACATTTGTTAAAATAAATATCAAAACTTGTATGAAATATGTTTTTAGTTAACAATATGTTGCTATCACAAAATCAAACTGACAAGTGATAACCCAAACAATCATAGTTCCAAACACAACCTGTAGAGCGCTACTGCCGCATCCGCCAAGCCGTGACGTAGGCGTGACGTCAGCGTCCAAATATTTGAAATTAGACAACTTTTAAAAAATCATATCTCTGATTCTAAAGACTTGTAAGGTGTAAAACATACACCTACATATTTAATTTGACCTATTCTTTCAAGAAAAAATAAATTAGAAAATGTGAAATGACCCCATTTCGGCTCGTATTTAAATTATTTTTATATATTCAAAAAACATTTACCAAATAGGACTCTGTGAAATTATAAATTCCCAAATAACAAAACAACTATATTTTTATATTTAATAATATATGAAATTTATTATTTTGAAGTTAGACTTACGCTAAATCGAACAGCAGGCTTTCCGGCAACGGCTGAAGCTGCTCACTCTTTACCGCGCGATTTTCCAACCTCGCTGCTTGTCTCCACGTCTCCTTTCTCAACGCCAATCCCGACATATCATCCGGCCTGAGATACTGCAAATCTTGTTTATTATAAATCTGTTGTTGTTCTTGATACATAACTAAATGTTGCCATAACGCAGACTTCCCACTCTTGCGTTGCAAACCATGCGACCAAACTCTCTCCAGAAAATCACAAAGAGAGACTACTAGTGTAGATTCCTCCACTGCCCCAGGGGTATCAGGGCCCCCGTTTCCTAAGGCTACCCCCTCGGCGCCCAATTTCGCGAGGAGCATTCGTTTAGTTTTTGATTTGCAGTCTTTTAGGAGCATTTCGACGAAGGTCCAATTTGTTTGGGCGATTAAGGCTGGGCTCATGTCAGTAGTTGTTTTTTGTGTTTTTTCCAGGGAAAATTTTTTAGCAGCAGCTGTTGCGCTAGCTCTAGGAATAGATCCTTTATTCACGATTGGAGTTTTGTTCAAAATTTCTTTGTCCAACAAAGGAAACTGTCTTGAAATTGTTGTTTTCTTGTTCATAATTTCTTGTGGGGCTGGTGCTTCAAAATCTGGGTTCCCTAGTCTTCTGTCTAATAATTTTTGAGAATCTGGAGCACTTATACAAGGTTCATAACTCAAGGAACGCATTAAATTTTCGCCGCCGTATCTTTGTCGAAGTATTTTAATCCGAGTGTCCAATATTTGTAAATTTATATCGGAATCGTTCCATAAAGCCATTATTTTGTTGTCAACTAATGTTGCAAACATTTGTGTTTCTAAAAATCGGGATAAGAACGGCCGATGTTGTTCGGGTTGGTCTGAAAGGAAGGAAGATTTATCGAAGTTTTGCATCGAGTCCCGATTGTTCAACCATTCTTCCCTCCCCTACAAAAAAATAATTATAACTGAGGGACTCTTGATAAGAACCTTCCGTCACCTTTAGGTAAGGAAGGTATTGTCTTTGGTAAAACAATTAAGTGGTGAGTTATTAATAAACAAGTACGTTTTAGAGTCTCTAGAATACGATTTTACTATTTTGACGATGATGTCTGTATATGTGTGATGATCCTTTCGGATCGCATAACTCCAATACTATAATTCTAAAAATTATAATTTTTTCGTATTCCTCAAGTTTATATCCAAAAGAAGACATGATTAGATTTTGGTTATAATTGGTGAACCGGAAGTATCCTCATTTGAAAAATTTAACAGTTTTTCTTGAAAAAACGCAGTTAAATATCATTTTTCACAATTTATGTTATTATAAATGTTAAAGATTTAATTATATTTTTTCTTCATATTCAATGAATTTAGAGATACAGAATTATAAAGAAATAGAATATTCAAATATTAATAATTGATAGATGTCAGTGTCAAATAAAATTTACATATCTTTGTGAAATGATTTTACTGGAAATATAATTCTTATTTTAAAAAAATTGTTGTGCCAGCACAATACCTCTCGCCACTTCCGTTTTTGGTTACATAAGTATAGGGCGCGTGCAGTCATGTGACATTGTTTAGTAATTATGTACATAGATGTCAAATGTTAGAATTTTTCAGTAAAAAAGTCAAGATTTTCTAAATTCACGTAGTTAATTTGTCACCAGGAGTGTGGAATTTACTTGTGGAAAATAAACCACATGGAATTGGAAAATCACTAAATTTAGAATGAAAAATTATATTTGACATCTATGTACATAATTAGTAGCTATCATTCTGACACGGGCTCGCATATCTGCTTGTCAAGGCCAACATAGTCACATGACTGCTCGCGCCCTAATGTATTTAACATTTTTTGTATACCTACACTCTACACCAAAAATTATACTTATATCTATTCTTTATATTTAGATTTTTAAATTTTAAATTCATTCTATGAAGAAATTTTGTCCTACTCTTCTAATTTTTCGAAATTTATTGTCAGGACTGACAGTATTTTTGAAGGGTATATGTAATGTACCTATAATTTTAAATATTTAACTATTAATACAATAAGAAATAATATAATGTATTTCCCAGAAAAAATCTTCAGTAATGTTTCTGGATTTTTGCACTGACATTTATCTGTCAGTTACAAACATTTTAATATATCAATTGGTTTCCATTATTTGGGCTGTGAGATTTATTATAACATATTATTATATACCTTATATTAATTTATTCTCTAAATCTATAAAAGATATAATAAAATATTTACATGTATCAGATAGAGAATTTACTCTTTTTTAATACTAACAAGAACAAAAATTTTCAAAAAATAATATTTAGAAGATTTTTTTTAAGAATCTGCTACTTCCGGTTGTCCAATTATTACCAAAACCTTTTCAACTCTTCCCAATAATGTCTGATTGAGAAATATGTAGTTAAACCGATATTAAGTATTATAGTTTTTAAGAAATCGTCCTTCCAACATCCCCACACACATGCAGACATTGTAAAAATATTAAAATCGAATTGTAGTGACCTTAAAACGTGCTTATTCGATTCGATTTTTAGCATGGTAAAATCAATTCATTTCTCCCATAAAAAGAAAGCGCCTATAGAATCGTTTGTGTGGAATTTGTGCAAAATACGTAGATTTTCTTACCTGGTTAGGAAAGATGACAAAATTTTCGTACGATTGAAAAATATGCACGAATCTATTCAAAAATATCTCCCGAATAGAATTATTAAATCGCAAATCATCTGCGTATTGGTCAGCCGGTTGAAGCGAATCAGTTTTATCTAATGCGACTCCAGTTCTCCGTACAATATCTGCAATTCTTTGCAAAGCTTCAGTTCTAGCTGAACCGGGCGGCGAAGGAGGCCTATCACAATCTAAAGTATCGTGTAGAGACGATTTTCTTCTATTTAGACTATGAGGCCTTCCCGGTAAAGTACAACTATTAGACATTATATCCTACAAAATCAATCATCAGCAAATAAAACTTATTTTAATATTTTATTCATCTTACGTGTCGACTGCGGGTCATATCACTATTTTCAACATTAATACCGTGTTTATCCAAAGCTGAACACAATTCTTCAATGAATGCTTCCTCGTGAGGAAAAGCAACCATTTCTTCAGGTAACTGCACTTTAGGTTTATCGATATCAACATAGCACAAACTGGCTTCAGAAGCTACTTTTAAGTTCTCAGAACAAGCGTGAAGGCCCATTACGAATGGGACTGGGGCGTCTAAGAAATGGTGCAAAGATGCTGGCAAGATTGGTACGTAAACGTGAGGCCATACGAAAGGAAAAAGAAGGGTTGAGACGCATTCTGCGACCACCATTAGTCTTTGACAATCTACAGACAAAAATATTTTCACTTATTTCATATTGAAAATTGCTGAAAATACCGGACATATCTACTCCCGCCACTGTGACGTTACCCTTGTCGCTTCCGTTGCAACTTAGTTCCGACGTGCTGCTCGAAAGATATTTTGCGACGTATGTCTTGATAAGGGGAACTTGTTTGTTAGGTTAGATTCCTGTCAAGTTAGCACGAATTTTTACTTGTTTATTTTTGTTTGAGCAAGTTTGTAACGGCGTTTTGTATTACACGGTATCAGTATTTTATTACAGTATATATCTTATTATGAGTCATATATTGTAAACAAATAAGAATTTCATTAAATTTTAACATCTGGTAACTACCTCTATTAATTTTCGCTTGTTCTTTATCGTTTAGAATTTTAAATGCTTACACTATTAATAATAAGCAACTTCTACGCTAATCTCATATATTAAGAAAGAGATTACGAGCAGTTACTTTTTTTTCTTTCCACTGGTGTTGAAAATGGAACACACGCATTTTGGGATAAACGAGATTCCCAAGAAAATATATTTAGATTAAAAAGCATTTTGTAAGTCATTAGTAAGTCGTAAAAATACAATTTTGATTTTGAATATTATCCAAACAAATAATTAGGAAGTAATGCAATGATGTCATTTGAAAACAAACTAATTACAAACATAAACTATTGCACAAAATAGAGGGGATCACTAGTCGGTTGTAACCATATCGTTACAGATAGGTTGATCCTGTTACAATATTAATAAAATATCTCCTTACCATTGGATCGGAGTAGAACCTGCGTCTCAAGCAATAGGCAAGTAAACAACTGTACAACAACATCCACTCCTAACCAGGTGAACATCAAACGAACAGAAAAATCAAACTGTGGCAATTCTAACGGCGGTGCCGGATTCTGCAGAACCATGGACAGCGGCGGCAAGGAAGGATCACATGGAGGCAAGTAAATAACTATACTTTGCCCAGAATTAGGAACTTGGACTTCATACAACAAATTGTACACATAGCTCTCCAAACTGAGGCTTCCATTAGGGGATTGCCTTTTGTGTACGTATTTAAAACATCTACAAAAAATATTTTAGTGACAGGATGTTTTTTTCGGGTTACTGGTATTTTTTTCCAAAACAATGTTAGGCGAAATATTTTCAGACTACGTTCCAGGTACCCGAAAAAGACGCAGGCCGTAAATGCAAAGTTATGCGTCTGAAAACTCACCTAACATTGTTTTGGAAAAAATTATCAGCAACCCGAAAAAGACGCAGGCCGTAAATGCAAAGTCGTGCATCTTACTTGTAAATATTTTCTAAAAATAATTTTCCAGCGTGAACGAATGGATTTTGGCAAATAATGGCTATACTTTTCGCTACGTATAATCTGTCTTTTGAAATATCGTAATAACCTGGGGCCCCGCCAGGATTGTGCACTGTTAACTTAAAATGTCGAGGTAATGATCGGCTTTGGCCATTAGATTGCTGAATTTGTTTATTTCTGGATACTATTTGTCCACTGGAAAGTTCTGTTATATACATCGCCTAAAATAAACCCTATATAACAACTATCTACAAATATATATAACATGTAATACTTGTAATGTTTGCATGGCAGCACAAATATCTCTGTTACGAACTTCCTCGTAAAATAACAAAGTAAAACCATAATATCGCCTGCCATCTTCTCTGGTTACAACGAATGAATGAAAAAGAGGAGCTTGTGTTACTGAATGTTTTTGTGTACGAAATCTAAGTCCATTTGGAAGACATAACTACAAAACAGAATTTAACACACAAAACTTCACAAAAATTGAGAGATTTCTCACCAGGCATACGGCAGAAGAGTCGAAAGGATTCCACGGTACATTTTCCGGATAATGAGCGAGTATTTTGCTCTTATATGCACGTTCCAAAGGAGAACAATGCAGATTGTCGCCTGATAAATGATGTATTACAACATAAAATATTACAATTCATTTATAATTCATTACCTGCGAACTTGTCAGGCTCTAAACCTGAATTTAAATCCAAACCACATATCACAAAATAATCAGCGAATCTTTGTGTTTTCGCAGTCTGGTTTTTATCCATATTGTTGCTCCGCAATCACTTTCTACGTTTAACAGTGCATTACATCTTTTCTTTTAAAAATAACAGAGATTGTGACAATCTTATCCATAGCTGAAGAGAAGAGATCGAATGAAGCATTGCGAAAGATACATTACATGTTTTATCGCTCTGGTTTTTATTTCTCACAATCTTGCTTTGCTTAAACATCACAAATATTCGTCCTTTATTTTGATGTCATAGCTTTCATTGAACCGAGAAGACATCTGTGTATGTACAAATAGTTTACAGCTACTTTCAGAAATGCCTTCTACGCATGTTTTCACGAGGAGGGGGGATCATATTCAGAAATTTTCATGAATTTATTTGCCCAACAAATAGCTTAATTTTTTGCAATTCATCCATTAAAAAATGTATCGTATTTCCTATCAAATAAGAATGTTTTTTGCGCAAAATACAAGTACATTCGTCGTAAATGAAAGTCGTTGAACCACATTCTTTCCTGATGTTTGTGACGTCCTTTGTCTATTTATAACTCTGAATATTTACTCCAACTTTATGTAGTAAACAAATATTTTATCATAACATTGTTATATTGATTTAAAATAAGATTTTAGTCAAAAATTATTTATTAATTAAAGTGATTTTGGCCGGGGAGTGGGAGGGTGGAAGTTTCGAAAGAATTTCATACTTTTTGCTTTTAGTTGTCAACGTATCATACACGGATGGACTTTTAAATTGTTCCAATTATTTAATTCATTCTATTAATTGACCTAATTTACATTTAAAATTGTAAAATTGGTGTTAAAACTGAATAAACGTTTGTGCAATGTGTTAATAGTGAGTTGAAAGTTAAATGCAAGAGTTTTATCTCAACAGCAGGAGTTGTGTAGTTTGTAAACATCGATTAAAATAATCTTTAAAGATGAGTAAGTATCGATAAATTAATATTTGATAAGATATCACAATTGCACAAAGAGAGGGGTTATCTCATCTGAAAATATTACGTTTATTAGTCATGAATGGAATCACCTTGATTCTAATTAAATCATTTTCTTCGTTTAATAATTAGTTTCATTGAAAAAATGACTTTGTTACGACGGAATGGTGTGTTAGAAACATCGTTTACCGCAAATGAAATAGAATATGTTGATCCAGATGATCAATCTGAGTATGAAAATGAAAAAAAGACTAGTGGTATTTTTTGTAGTCTGTTTGTAAATACAAGTTGTTTATAAGTGCTTATTTCTAGGTTGTGATGCTTGTATGTCGCGAATACCACATGCCACCCTAATTGCAACAATTATGTGTTTGCTAGGGGTGGGAATTTTTTGTGGAACGATGCATCGAGGTGCAACTTTGGCGATTTTAATGATGGACGATGTTTTTCACATGAGACTAGTTTGGTAAGAAATAAAACATTTTATAATGTGTTATAAATACTTATGTACTTACCTTTCAGGATTGAAGCAATCCAGATGATCTTTGTTGTTACTGGAGCATCAATGGCTGCTTTGGGATTCATGATTTTGTTTGTTGGATGTTTAGCTACTGGAGCAACAAGAAGAACAGTTTACAGAGCTTGGAGTAGTAGGGTAGGGGGCCGCATTTCTTGTGCTGTTGTAAGTATATTACTTCAACCCTTTGGTTTCTAATTTTTGTCACATTGCTCCTTCCATAAAATAAATTTCTGATATCCACAAGTTTGGGTAACTTCTCATATTTTAAACACGCTGATTCTAAATTTTCAAACCGCAAATTAACGTCTTTTAGTTCCCAAAATATTTGCGATATTATTGACCTGCTAAAGGCCTGCACGGGTCCACGGTCAAAGACCCGGCCCAGATTAAATAAAATATATTCGGGCTGGGGATCCGGGTTCAATTATTTTATTCCGCTTCGTTTCTTGCGGTTTAAATATACACAATTTCGTATTTATCTCGCTAAGAGAGGTATTAGATTCATGCTAAAAATCGCATATCCAGATTTTAGTGAATAAACACGTTTTAAGGTTTCTACAATCCAATTATTATTTTTACGATGATGTCTGTGTGTGTGTATGGATGTTGGAAGGACCGTTTCTCAAATACTATAAGACAAGGCATGTGTAACTACGGATTCCTCAATCTAACATTAATGGGAAGAACTGATACGGTTTTGGTACCAATTGAACAACCGGAAGTAGTAGTTTCTTAAAAAAATCTATATCTTGTGTTTTGAAAATTTATTTTTACATTTAAATTTTTACCTCTCGCTAAGAGAGGTATTGGATTCATGCTAAAAATCGCATATCCAAATTTATTAAAAAAGGACGTTTTATGATGTCTGTATGTGTGTGTGTTAGGATGTTGTAGGTACGATTTCTCAAATTCTATACAACTAAATACCTGTTTAACTACGGATTCCTCAATCTAACATTAATGGGAAAAGAGTTGAATAGGTTTTGGTAACAATTGGACAACCGGAAGTGGTAGTTTCTTAAAAAAATCTTTTAAATTTATGTTAATACATTAATAAAGATATTTAAATTCTCAATCTGATACATTTAAAACTATAGATTTAGAGATATATTATATAATAATATAGAATAATGTTGTAATAAATCTCGCTGCCCAAACAACTCAATGGAAACCAGTTGAGATAAAAAAATTGTAATTGACAGATAAATGCAAAATGTCAGTGTCAAAAATCACTAGTTTTACTGACATTGCCTGAAAGCACATTTAATATTTCTTGTTGTATTATTAATTAAATATTTAAGAAATACCGCTAATACCGTTAATGAATATGAAGAATTTTGAACATAGAAGACTAGGAAGAAAGGATACAATTTGAATTATTTGTGTACAAGAAATGTTAAATTCGTTAATTATGTAACATAAAATAGAAATGGCGAGAGGTATTGTGCTAGCCACAGTAGATTTTTATTATAGTATTTATAATAATTGTGATTTTACTGTTTATCATTTTCATATTATTTATTTCAAATCGAGCTTTATTCTGGTCAAATTAAAATTTATTCGAATTCGGACCGGGTATGGGTAGTTTTAAAAATGTTTCGGGCTTGGGTCGGGCCAAATCTTAAATATAATAGGTCGGATCGGGAAGAATTGAAAAAATTACTTGTGGTTTCAAAATTTAGAATCAGTGCGTCAATACTCTGAAATATATTCATCACTGTTTTTGTTTCAGTTTATGTCCATAACTTACATCTTACAAATCGCCTGGATTTTGATGTTCGCGTTTCTTGTTGTGGTCACTTTTGTGTTCACGATGTTCTGGAATATGTGTGCAAGGCCACAATTAGAACAAACTTGCATAGACTTCCAACAATTTGGTAAAAAAAAAAACATATTTGTGTGATTATATTTATAATATATTTTGTATAGATTTCATGTTTCCGAACGGAACTCGAGTGGACGATATGAAAGTTTGCGGCGATGAAATAAAAAAATTCTGCAAAGATTATGTGGAAAAAGCAGAATGGATGTTTATTCTAGCAACGTTTGCAAGTGTTCTTGTTATATTAAGTTTGGTGAGTTATCTACAATATGAAACATTAATTAAATATTAATGAAATTATTTACAGATTCATTATTTGATGTGTTTGGCAGCGAATTATGCGCATATTCGCGACCATACGAAATTCCAAGAACTTCAGGACCTCCATTATCTTACCGATCCTGATATGGCAGCTAGCAAGGATAGATTCTAGGATACGGCCCAGGAGATATATAGCGAGCACTAAGACCACAACCAGTTATTCCATTGTTGATAAATTGGTGCTTTCTGTCTATCTCCTGGGGACTGGAAATATGGTTTGGTTTTTTAATTGATAAAAAATGAAAGAGTTGAACTATATGAACATATCATTTTGGACGCACATATCAACAAAAGGATGTAACAGAAAGCAGTATTTTGTTTTTATACTTAACTTTTATATGCACTAACAAATTGTTGCTTAGTTCCGAAGAAATATTCATTAAAATGAAACAGTAAACTCCGCATATAACGAACGAAATACGAAAAATATTGCGAGGTGGGCCAAAAAAGGATTGACTATTCAAAAAATTACGCCGTGTTCCTTCGGGCTGTGATTCATAATCTAAATCATCAAAGTAATCATGATTAGGAAGTATGTTTTTTCGTTTCTTATTCGTTATCCTCATTTACTCATTTTGTGATCACTAGACAACCAAATTGCACATTGGCGCTAACATGATTCCGACGATAATCCAAATATAACAAATTGATAAAAAAAAAATCGTTACTGATTAATAAGTAGTAAAACTAATTTTAATAGTATTTTATGTAGCGAAAAGTGAATTTTTAAGGTACGAGCAAATTGGCTACCCGCCTCGGCCGTAATTACTTGTGAGTACCTTACAAACATTTTTCGTCTGAGATACACACATAATTTTCTCCAACACTATTTGGGAAACTACACATTCCACAACTCAAAATTATGTTGGAATTAATATTATTCCAACAAACCGTGTGGAATAATGCCGCACGGCTTTCGACGAATCACAATCTATTTCGCCGCATATTACCGCGGTATATCAAATATCTTGGTTCGGTTGCTATGGTTATGACTCTTTGTTTTATATTTATTTATTTTTGTATTCGCGTTTGACGTTTTAAAGTTTTAAACATTTTTAGAGTATTTGTTAAGTTTTACAGGTTTTTGGAGTTGTCCAGAATAATAAGTTTATCTAAATAATAATATATTACTTAGTAAATTAACTGAAGACATTTTATAGAAAAACATATAAAGTGGAAATGAAGATATAGATATGGAATGTACGCATCAGCAGAAATAAGGGAACTTGTTGATGATACAGGGAGTCAGTTATCAAATAAATCAAAAGAAAAATATGAATGGAGTTATTATAAGCAGTTTATGGACTGGCGTCAAAAAAAATAAAAATAATAATGGTATATGATAATATACATATCTTGTTAGAGAAAGTATAGTCTACATCTACAACACGTTTGGAATGGCATAATCCACATTCGCAAACCGTAGTCCACGCATCCGTCTCTGGCCATAAACTTTTTGCTCGTGTGGAATATGAACCATTCCATTACTTGTTGTAGAATATACTATTATGTCATTCCTAGCAAAATTATCAGATTTGAATTGAATTTTCCTAGTTTCGTTAACACTCTTATTCGCTATAATTGTTGAAAAATACATTCCTCGAAATATTTTGGATTAAGCTTAATACCGCATAAATAAAGGACTCAGTATGAAGGTAATTTTTTAAAGTCCTAGAACTTTAACATATTTTAAAGTTCTAGGATTTTAATGTTTCATTTTTTGATTTATAAATTGTTCAAAAAAAAAAAATGCTTTAGAAAACCAGTATAACAATAGTAGTTTTTCTTCAAGCGTATTATAATCAGGGCATCGAACCTGAACCGTACCAAACCGTAATATTTTAGCTAACCCAAACCCAGAACTGAACCTCAGGGTTCAGTTCCGGTTCATCGACGATCTACGCCTTCTGCGTTTGCGTCGCTGTATGTGTTGATTGTGAAAAATGTGTTCATGTTTTTGTCTTACGTTGCATTAATTATAAATTCCGGCACGCATTTTAAATTATTTCTATATAAAGACTGTTATTCAAAAAACATTAATTCAATTTCATTAGGTCAAACCGAACCTGAACCCGGAACAAAACCGCAAATTATATTAATGCTTTAACCAGAACCGCACACGAACCCATTTTTCAAACGAATAAACCTGAACCGAACCCAGTTTTTGGCGGGTTCGATGCCCTGATTATAATATTCATATTATGTTACTGTACACAAAAAAAAATCGGTTATTGTATTGCCACACCTCGTATTTTATTTGTTTTAATTTTTATAATGTTTCTGGTAGTTATATTCGGAGTATACTGTAAATACCGCATGGTCTCAAATGACTTTTTTTTAAATAGTTTATAGCTAAAATACATCGAATCGAACTAAGCAAAAATTTATATATTTTTATATTTAGATTAGTAATTTTAGTGAACAATCCGTCCCAACTAAGTGCCAATTAAAGTTCAAATAGCACTTTATATTTGGCTTAAAATTTATATTAAAAATAAGTCAAGAACAATGAAATTTATCTTACATTCCAATATATAAATATATTACTATATGTATCTAATACTGTACTATTTATACAAGAGAGGACAATATATAATTATATTTCTTAATTAATTGCACTTTTTATTACCTTCATCACCGAACAGGTCTCGACCTTAATTTAATATCCGGACTTGGCCTGGCGAGATATTTAATAATTTTCGGCATTTCCGTTAATTTATCCCTCACTTCCGGCGGGATCAAATCCGCCGGTCCGTAACTGCACTGATGTCCATTTTGCCACTCAAATTTCACATTTCCCTTTCCTTCTACGGATAGTTGCGCCCCATTCGGGTACCGAACTCGGACTTCACCACAAGCAAGCTGCATTGCGGTTCCAACACCTGGGACTACCACCCTTCGGGGCGAAATCCCCCTAGAACGGTTTGTTCTCAGCGTAGATGTCTTTGAAATAGCCGCAGATGCGTTACTCGTCGTAGAAATGTTAAATGATGGCTAGAATATTTTAAATAAATAATTTTTGGTGGTGTTTATATTTTTTCTTACCAATGAGGGGCTCCTGTTGATGTTTTCTTTTCCTTTGCCAATTATTGGGGCGGGTCTTCGGCCAATAATTACGGGGAAAGTTGTACCGGGTAATGAAGATAATGTTCGTTCTATGAGTAAGCAATGGTCTAAATATTGCTGAGATTGCCTCCAAAGTAGTTGATATTTAGCACCTAATGTATTAGTTTGTTCTTCAGATGATATTGTGACTGAATGACCATCTGGGTCAATTAATTTTATTCCTTCCATACTGGATTTCGTCACTTTACTCCCTAGGAGGAAATAATCACTATTATGACCATATATTTTATTTACATTCATGCAATAATGAGATCAAACACGATTATGCATTTTTAACTTTAGGCCGGCATATTGTCTCAAATATTTACAAAGTGCGCTGATGTGACGCGTAGATAACTTCAGGCCAAATGAAAATTATATTTATAAAAAGGAAAAGAATGTTATATTAGTATATTATTCAACGAGCGTATTATGATGGCTATTATTCACGAGGATGATTTTAGAACAAGAGCCGCAGGCGAGTGTGGTAATTCATCCGAGTGAATAATAACCATTTTACGCGAGTAGAATACGATATTTTATCTACACCTACCATTGAAATCATATACTGGGTGACACTGATTTTTTTTATATATTTGTAAACTAGGCTTAAGGGCTCACAAATCATTGTATTTGGCATTATGGTAGCGCTTCCGGTTTAACCGGAAGTAACATTAAATTTCATATTTCAAATGAGATATCCTATATATTTTTATATATTTAGAATCTATGTAAAATTATGAACTCAACGATATGCTTGAAGTTAATTTTTAATGAAGAAATAAATTACAAAAACGGAGGAGAAAATTATGAATAATTAATCTGGTAAGCCATGATTCCAGGTAGGTTGTGAAAACAATTTGATCATTGTTTTTTTGTAACAAAATATAGAATGTTTCATAATCCACGCCCCGTGGATTATGAGTCATAATCCACGGGGCGTGGTTAATGAACGGTATTATGTATCCATGGTTACGTACATAATCAATATATTACTGAACAGGTGTAGATAAAACAATTTTACACAACAAAAAATGTAAATAAAAAACAAGTCAATCATATAGTACGATAAATTAGACTATGATCAATTTAAATAAAAAAAAACTCACCGTCGTAAAAACAGGACTCGAAATCTTTCAGGCTTTCCATCAAAACACACTTGGCTTTGTCGCTATAAAAAGTAACTTTTGCTGTTTTCGCCCTCACCAAATCCACAAATTTCGCCGCGTGTGCGTATTTCTTCCAATGTTTCTCCGGCAGATTTTCATAACTAAAAATAGCGTCCGCTCCTTGCTTGGGTAAACTAGGCGGTTTATCAGCAGGAACAGACCCTTTTCCTCCTTCCGGTTCATAAAGGATAATCCTCAATCCATCGGGAGAAATCAAACAAACTTCAACAACTAAATCTTGTTTGAGGCGTCCTCGTTTTTTGATAAACTCCATGCAAACTTCTCCGGATTCTAGGATGGACAAAATGGCGGTTTTTGTTTGGTGGCGCGTGGGTAGTAAACGAAAAGTGCAAATTTGCAGTACGGATAATTTTTGAGAATCGAAATAATTTTCTGGAGTGTAGCGGTGTTTTTCTAATTTTAAATCGCTTAAAATGTCCGAATTTGGGGATCGAGCGATTCCTCCACCTGGGTCGTTAGGGTGGCAACAATTTTGGCTGCAACGACTGTGCAGACATCTACTATTATTTTTTGGAACTTGTGGTTCATATGTTGAATGCGGATGAGAAAATAAAGATATTTCTTCCGGTTTATGTATAGATGTTTCTTCGTAGTCTTGTTTATACATTATTGGTTGTTCTATGTTTATATTTTCAACACTGTTATAACGTTTTTGGTCAAAATTATAATTGAAATTTTCTCTGAGCGGCAAAATTGGCTCCATTCTGCGTTCTTCAGATCGAGATCTCGAACGTCCAAAATCGTAACATTTTACATTAGAATCGCTATTTGCTTTACTCGTTCTGAAATCGGACAGTTGTCGAATTGTTCCACAATCACTATTCACTTTTCTCTTTCCTAGATCTTTATTATTTCTCATATAATCACTATTTAGTTGCAAACTGTCTTTTTTTGATGACATAGTATGGACACCGCTATCTTGCGAAGAACTTTTATAATGCATTGGAATTACATTCGGATTATGTAATTTTATAAACGGATGATCTAAAATTTGTTCAATTCTTATTCGTTCTTTAGGATTTTTTTTTAAAAGCGATTCAAGCAAATCTTTTGCTTCCGGAGATAAATAATTTGGTAGTTCATATTTTGCCATAACAACTCTAGTCAGCGTACTTTTTACTTCTTTTGTGTCAAAAGGCGGACGACCTACTAGTAATGTATAAAGCATACAACCAAGTCCCCAAACGTCAACTTCAAGACCGTGAGAACTTCTCGAAGCGACTTCGGGAGAAATGTAATTCGGAGTACCACACATTGTTAAATGTTTTTCATCGGGACGAGACAGCTGAGTTGCCAAGCCGAAATCTGCTATTTTCTATATAAAATCTGACTTAGTTTTTGATAAAAATAAATAGAAAGTTACTTACAATTTGCATGTTTTTGCTCAACAACAGATTGGATAAAGATATGTCCCTATGAAGAATATTATGGGAATGTAAATAGCGTATTCCTTCAACAACTTGGCGCATTATATGGCTCGCTTCTACTTCGGAAAGAACCTTTACAAATAATAAAAATAACTGTTATTATATCTGACATATTTTAAAATTTATTTTCATTGTATTTTGCAGCACAACCGTGTACAAAAATATCGAGTCATAACCTCGCATTTTTAGCTAAAAATATATCATTTTTGAACCCGGGTTTGAGTAGTTTTTACCCCGGAATTTAACCACTTTTATACCGGAAATATACAAATCAACTCTGTAAAGTCCATTTTTGTAAGAATAAATACTTTATCTTTAACCGAAATCAAGATATGGTCGATTTTGAACCTCACATTTTTAGCCAAAAATATATCATTTTTGAACCAGCGTTTGTTTTTATCCCGGAATTTAACCTCTTTTATAACGGAAATATACAAAGCAACCCTCTAAAGTTCATTTTTGCAAGAATAAATACTCTATCTTTAACCGAAATCAAGATATTGACCAATTTTGAACCTCGCATTTTTAGCTACAAATATATAATTTTTGAACCCGGGTTTGAGTAGTTTTTATCCAGGAATTTAACCACTTTTATACCGGAAATACACAAATCAACCCTCTAAAGTCCATTTTTTGCAATAATAAATACTCTATCTTTAACCAAAATCAAGATATTAAGCCATTTTTGGTCGAAACTAAACATAAAAACATACATTTTTGGTGGTTCACTACTACTGAACTAACACTAAAATCGTGGTGAACGGGGTTAATATAAAAATTGATTCGCGGAATTAGAAGTACCAAAGAAGGCCAAGCACATCAAATGCTCGCGAGATATCAGCTAGTATATATGGTTAAAAATGTGTTTGGTTCAAAACTTTAGCACGGAACTGTATTATTTAAACAATAACACTTACCTAATCCATACTTTAGCATTACAAACAATGCAAAACATTAATAACAAGATATATTTAATATAAAATTTGATATTTACTTTATTGCTGCTTTTGAAATAGCGTTGCAGTTCCCCATTATGACAAAGTTCCAGGACTAAATAAACATAATTTACGTCTTCAAAAAACGTATAAAGTTCCAAAACAGCTGGGTGTTTAAGCCTAGAATGTATAGCAACCTCTTGTCGAACCCTTTCAACCATTCTCGCTGCCTGCATCATTTTCTTGTCGATCTAAAACACCCACTTGTTACCCTCAAAACATTCAAATTAAAAGTTGATAATTTACCATTTTTATGGCCACTTCCATCCCGGTTTTGCGACATCTTGCCCTGTAAACACTGGCAAACCCACCCTTACCCAATAAATCGTGAACTTCGTAGTCCTACAATAGTTTGCGGATGAATTAACGTATAAACAAAACTGTTTTTATGCTAACCTCAATTCGTTCGCCGAAAGAATACGATGGAGGAGCCATATTGATGAAAATCGAGATTTAAAACACCATTTGTATATAATATAGTCACACTTTAGGTATAAAATGTATATTTTAATTGTCAAATACGATAATAAACAAACTTTTTGTATCACCGCCCAACCCACGCTAACCCAACTCTCAACTGCCAGATTAGTAAAACATAATTTTACCCATTGTTGCCATGTGTAAAAAAAAATTGTACCCAGATAAGAAAGACCATTTTTGAACCCGTTTTGAATTTTTTTAAACATGGTTTTAACTATTTTTTACATGATTACATACCAAATAGATTCTAAATTTGGTCGTAGCTTTAGCCGTAACTGAGATACATTGCTTGTAATTACATTTTTGGAGCAAAATTTTGACCATTTTTGAACCCGTTTTGGAACTTATTAAACGTTTTATAACTATTTTTTCATGGTTATATACCAAATCAACCCTGTAGACTTCAAATTTGGCTGAAATTTAGCCATATCTTGAACCGTAGTTGAGATACGACTCTGTTTGTAACCTCATTTTTGGAGCAAAAATTTGACCATTTTTGAACCCGTTTTGGAACTTTTTAAAAAAATAATTAATTATTTTTTACATGGTTGTATACCAAATCAATCCTGTAGATTCCAAATTTGGAAGAATTTTGCTCGTATCTTTAACTGTAACTGAAATACGCCACTGTTTGTAACCTGAATTTTGGAATCAAATCTGGTAACTTTTCACCAGCCTGGCAACACTGACTTCAACTTGCCGATGGTAATACATGCTGTTCTGTTAGGGTTGTATTCAGTCAGTATCTCTATTTTCTATGGTTCTATTCTTGAACAGCTGATTACAGCTGATCGGTCATTCTTGTGATCCCTCTCCTGTCAAGTTCTGTCATCCTTTGTTAAAATAGTAATGATCTTTACACCGATTTGTTAATTTATACAGTGATACTTTCTAATAATCCATATTTTGATATTTTTATACGGGTAGAAATGTGCACAACTGTTATTACTTATTAAGTGTAAAGAATATTTTCTGTAAAAAATGTCTCGCGATTTAATAAATACTAGTAGTCGTCCAAACTACGGGTCTACAGATGGGCCCCCCGATGTTACATTTGCGGGCTTCAGCCCGACAGAATTTTACAATTTGTGTGAGAATATTACGACGAATATTTACACGGTCACATCTAGCTGGAAAAATTTAGAAAGAGCGTTAAAAACTTTAGGAACTAGTAGAGACAATAATGGATTTCGTGAGCAAATGTAATACGAAACATATTTATTTGTTCATTATTAGTTAATATTGTTTAATTGTAGTCACGTATCTCAATTAAGTACAAACCAAATAATTGGTGTAACAACCAAAGATGTTTTAAGACTAAACATGATTGTGAGAAAGGGTGACAAACAACAAAAACTTCAAGTAGATAAATTGTCTAACGATTTTAAAGAAGCTGTCGGCAAATACACATCATTTCAAGTTGTAAGTATACAAAATAACGCCTCTTATTTTCAAAAACTTATTTAAAATTTAAATTTTCCCGTTAGGAAGTTGTAAATAAGATGAAAGCTAATATGTTGGCGAAAGCTCACGTACAAGAAGAATCTGCCGATTATTATGAAACAGATGATCAAGAACAGATTGTAAAACAACAACAAATTGCTCGAGAAATTCGCTTTGAGCAAGAAATGCTGCTTGAACAAGAAACCCGCATAAGACAGATCGAAGCTGATGTGTTAGATGTTCACGAGATCATGAAAGAATTGGGATCAGTTGTTCACTCACAGAGCGAAGTTATCGGTAAGATGATTGTCATTAATCATTTTTTTAATTAAAAATTAGCAGTAAAAACCAACTTTATTTACTTTCAATTTTACTTACACTTCTGCAAGAACTATAATAGAGAAATGACTCAACAAAATACATCCTATTCCTCTCGTTTTTTTATTACGCGCAAAATGAGGTCATTCACGGTTTTTCATTTTTGACTTTAAAATAATATACCCGTATTTTTTATTTTTCCCCAAATCGATCTTTAATAATGAAAAAATTGCAATTAAAACGACATTGATCAAAACGTAGCTGATTTTCCTCGCCCAATGACGTCACATTTCACATCACATTCTGAACGTCAAAGTGACATTTAAGCACTTGAAATTTACTAAAGTAAACATGTCGGTGAAACGTTGTTTTATGCCATCGTGCTATAATACTAGCGAAAATATATTCAATTCAATGCCTTGCGTGCGTTTCTATAGCTAAACAAACTTCTAGCGTCTAATCTCAATTTTTTACAAAGAAGCATAGCTGATGTGACGCGCGGATAACTTCAGGCCAAATAACTTGCAGTTCTGAAACGTAACGTCACAACATGGCTGGTTTTTGCATTTAAAAATATACTTTAAAACAATTCTATACAACAAAAATGTAAAGAAAATATTTATTTATGTATCAAGGCACTGAAATTTTATTTTTTATCACGAATGTGAATTTAGTTGCTAAGGCCGTAAGGCCGAAGAAAATAAATCATATGAATAATAAAAAGGAACTTCAGTGCCAAGCTGCATATTAAATTTTATTTGAAATTGAAATTTTATGAAGATGAAAGATTTAAAATAAAATAATTTAACCATACAGTACGACTATGATCGATCGATTTAAACAAAAAAAAATGATGTGGCCAACACAATACCTCCCGTTTAATTTAATTATTCATGTAAATACTTACAATTAAATTAAATTTAAATACCAGGTTGCACGGTACAAATATATCATCGTTACCGAAATCTGTGTACAAAGCAGATTGCCACACCCAGCACTGGGTAATAAGGCCGTGACGATATATTTATTTATATACTTACCTATATACATATTTACTTATGCTGGTAACTATATTAAGTTCCTTTCCGTATAATTATTGTTCCATTTACTATTTTCTTTTTAAAACGTTAATATTATTATTTGAAATGCTTAATTTGTTGACAGTGACATAAATCTGTCAGTTACATGCATTTGAAATCTAAATTGTGTAACCATAGAGTTATGTTTAAAACGTAGGTTCCGGGATTAAAATTATAGATAGTTTTGTAAATTTATACATAAAATATATACAAAAATTACTACTGCAAAGGTATTTTTCGAAGAAAAACTATTTTGAGCTTCCATTTCCGGTTATCTGAGTCCAAAATCTAATGATTTCTTTCCATATTAGAATAAGGTAGAAATACAAGATTTCAAAATTTTCTGAACGATTGTATTTGAGTTAGAGCGTAAAGAGGATCCACACATACACATATATCATTGTGAAAATGTTAAAATTGGACCTTAAAACGTGATCATTTATCAAAATCTCGATATGCGATTTTTTTGCATGACCTCATTGTTCGTTATTGTACTTTTATTATTGCAGCTGCTATTTCTGTTTATTTTTCTAGATACAATCGAAAATGCAATCGAGTCAACTGCGGGAAATATAGAACAGGGACGTGAGCAACTTCAAAAGGCAAATCAATACGTAAATAAATTCAGGAGAAAAATGATGATCCTAGTGATAATAGCGGTAATAATCGCAGCAATTTTAATTGGAGTTTTAGTTCACTCCTTAAAAAGATAGTTTCTTCCATATTATGATTTTAATTTAATTCAGACGCCTTTTTATATAATGAATCATTTTAAAAATATGTTATCGAGAATTGTTTTGAAGATTGAAATTTTTATACCATGTATTGTTAGTATTATATTTCAAAATATTGTTTGTTAAGTCTGGGCAGTAAATGATTACATTAATATCTATATTTGATTTATATTTTCATAGCATTGTCTATCGATATTTACAATATCTAATCTATATAATAAACATATATGTATGCAAGTACATGTATGTGTGTATTCGAAATAAATGTTACATTTCAAAACGTCTTTTTAATTTGTACTAAACTGAGTAAGTACGTATTTAAATGTATACAGACTGTTCATGCTATTTTGTTCAATATTGCTATCTCGAGAACTAAACGAGCTACGAAGTCGGTTTTAGTTATTAACGGCCTTAGGTATAAAGCAAATAACAGATTTAACTGATTATAAACCTCGGCTATCGCCGCGTCTGTTATTTGCATATCGGCCGTGTGGTGTTCAAAACCGTTATAATTACGGACGCCGGCTGTTTTAGACGCCTGCATTTGTTTTTCATTCGTGCAGTGTGACATTCAATGTTGCCAACCTCCAACATTGAGGTTATCGTAGAGAACACTAAAAATTATGTTTTATTTTAAATTTGTTCATCGTAATATTTTAATTCGTTCTTCTTGCACATATTTTTTGTCATTTTACGTACAAATTTACTATCGTTGAATTCAGAAAAAAATACTGAATCGAATAAGGCAATACAAAAAAGCGTGGCTAAGTGAAACATCGAAATTTATTTTTATCAAGGACCCGGAACGGAACAGAAACGAAAAATCCGGAAACGAAATTTTAATCTTATTGCTGGAGCGCAAACGATATAACCGAAATAAAAAATTATTCCGGTTAATAACATTATTTTCTTCCTAATACACACTTTATTTTAAATTTACTTTTAAAGAATTTAATTATTATACGTCTCATGTCGGTAAACATTTATCGAATTATTTATTTTAATTATTTATTATTACAATCAATAAAATTGTTAAAAATATGTTTATGAGTTTTTTTTTTGTATAAAAATACCTGGAACGAAATAACAGATTCGAAACAAAATTTATTTTTCGTTTGAACGGAAACAAAATTATTTTTTGTACTCATGTATTGAAATGTGTTGTTTCGCGTCGCCTAAGCAACGTCCGAAACGTCAAGTTCCCAAATATTAGAGAAAACACTCTCCTATTTCTAAAGCATTTCTTAAAGAACTATATTTGTAATAAAAAGTATAATTTTTAAAAGTGGAGCGCTGAATCGGGGCGGAGAGCCGATGAGTTACGACGCTGGCCGAATGACACGACCGTCGTGTCAATATTTCACATTAAAAAAATAAGTTCCCATTTAAGGGAGTTGTATAGTCTAGTAAAATATAAATTGTTTGTTAATTTAACCGTCCTTGTAGCTCTTATAGTTCTCGAGATAGCAACAGTGGACAAAATAAAATGAACAACCTGTATAACTACTTTATAAAAATATATAAATAAAACAGCTAAACAACAAAAATAGAATGCTTTTAACATGGAATGCATTAACATTAACAGCTTATTATAAATATATGAAATAAATAATGCACAAACACAGTGTATTCACATTTCTATTGCATCAGAAGTGGGATTCAATCAGTCTTTTTAGGAATGGAATGAAGGGTAATGGTTTATTTAATTTTATTTTGATTCATTTTATTACTTGCCTGATTACTTCGTCGCTCTTTTATCCTATTCTGTAAAGTAAGTAACAACCCGCCTAAAACATCATGATTGGGGAGTTTTTTCGCGAATAAAAGCCGTTTAACGGAATCATCATACGTTAAAAGTGCCACCATATTTTGCAACAAAAATCCCTGACAATATTCCAATAATTGTTGGGCGTTATACACCTAAAACAAATTCATTACATCCTATAAAACAATAAATATAATCCTACCTTTGCATGGATGTACATAGAAACAACATTATCTAATGTAAGCATGGCAGCGCATCTACCCTCGCAATATCTCAATAATCCATCCAACTGGAAGAAATTCGCTGCTGCCATTAACTCCAAAATATCCTCATTGCTGGATTCTAAAGTCTGACAACCACCTTGGTACAAAAACTGCATCACTATTTGAAAAATGTGGTATCGAATATCGTTTATTTGAACAGTAGGTAAACCTCCTTCGCATAATTTTGAGCTTAACATTGCTCGAAGACGAGGCGAAGCCGTCACAAGAACGATTTTATGGCCGTAGAATAAACGGCCTTCGACTTTGAAAGTTACATCGCTTAATTCGGGGTTGTTTACATATTTGGGATCGATTCTAGAGGCAGTCATGCCAGTTAAAACGCAATCTCGAATTGGTTTTATCGCTTCCCAGCCGAAACAAGTTGAAAAAATGTCGGCGAGTAATAATGAAGTGCCTTCCTTCTAAAAACATATTAGTAATTTATAAAATTATGCATTTTGTGATGATAAAAACGTACTTTACTGTATCTGAAAATGTTGAACAGTAATGGAAGGCATTCTTGTACGAATTGGGAGCTGTAATCATCTGGACAAACTTGTAAAAAGTCTTGTAATAATTGATCAATTACACAATCTAGTCGGGCTTCGTGCGCTGCGCTTAGAGTATGCATCCAACAATGTAATGTCCAAGGAACTCCCATTGATCGAATCTCAACAGTTATTTCTTCAAAAATAACAAAAATAAATTCTTAAAAACTTAAAAAATAGACGATACATGAATGTTTTATTATTTCAAGGCCACCGGGGCGCGGTTTAAAAGGGATAAAATTAAGATTCATGAGGCAAGTTAAAACTAAAATAGAAGAAAACGAGTCACGAGCTCTAATATTTTTCTTAAAATACAGAATCGTCTATAAGGTCATACAAAAAAAAAATTGTTCATTTTTACCTTCCGTCACCTTTAGGTAAGGAAGGTATTGTCTTTGGTTAAAAAATATAATACGATTTTAGCATTTTTACGATGATGTCTGTATGTATGTATGTATGTATGTATGTATGTATGTGTGTGTGTGTGTGTGTGTGTGTGTGTGTGTGTGTGTGTGTGTGTGACGAAAGTTTCGGATCGCATAACTTCAATACCATGATTCCAAAAGTTATATTTTTTCGTATTCCTCAAGTTTAGATCCATATGCAGACTTGTTTAGATTTTGGTTATAATTGGTCAACCGGAAGTACCCTCATTTGAAGATTTTAACAGTTTTCTTGAAAAAGCTCAGTTATTATTATAACTTAAAGAATATTTATTATTCTCTATACGATTTGATTCATTTTATATTTCATATTCAACAGATATAAACTGCTAATATATTTAGGTAATTCAAATTGACAGATGTGTAAAAATTTGAGATTAGACGCTAGAAGTTTAAGTTTGTTTAGCTATAAAAATGCTCGCGAGGCAATGAATTGAATATATTTTCGCTAGTATTTTGGCACGATGGCACAAAACAACGTTTCACCGACATGTTTACTTTCGTAAAATTCAGATTTAAATGTTTTTTAATTGCAATTTTTTTTATTAAAGATCAGGGCATCGAACCCGAACCAAAACCGTAACATTTTAGCGAACCCAAACTAGAACTGAACCTCAGATTCAATTGAACCAGAGTCTGACCCGAACCAGGTATTAAAATTCGGGTTCAGGGTTCAACTCCGGTTCAGGTACATTTTCAGTTCGAACTGTATGGATTACGCATCCATATAGCCGATAATCGACGTCTGCGTTGTTGCCTGTGTTGAGTTTTCGTAAAAATTGTGTCTGTTTCTTGCGTTCCGGTTCGCATTTTTAATTATTTATATATAAAGATTATTAAAAAACTAATTCAATTTTTATTAGGTCGAACCGAATATGAATCCAATACCTGAACCCGAAACAAAACCGCAAATTTTATTGTTTGAACCAGAACCGCACACGAACCCATTTTTCAAAAATCAAATTAACCTGAACCGAACCCAGTTTTTGGCGGGTTCGATCCTCTGTTAAAGATTGATTTGAGCAAAAATAAAAAATACGGGTCTATTATTTTTCATTACTCTATCGATAAAAAATAAATAATAATATATCATCACGGCATATTACCCATTGCTGGGTGTGCCAATCTGCTATTTATACAGATTTCGGTAATGATGATGACATATTTATACCGTGCTGGCGTTTACCAGGCCTCACCTCACGGGCACTCATTGCAGGCGCGGAGAGTGCACCACAAGAGTCAATTTTGTATCATTTAAAATTTGAAATATTTGGCGTCGGTCGGGATCGATCCCGGTTCCCCATATTCGCGATCAGACACTCAGGCACGCGGCCACGGGACCCCATAAAAGGTAAAAATGAAAAATCGTGATAGTAACTTACCTAAATGGTTGTTTTCGGCGCTATGATACATCGCTTCTTGAAGAGCTTTAACTTGAGCTTTGCTGAACTGCGGAGCCGTATTAGTTGGCGTATTATTGTGTTCATTTTTGACTGTTGTTCCAGCTCCTTCAGCTAACATTTCCTCCAAACTCAATACTTCTTTACTAACCGGAATCATCGGTTGCGATAACAATTTTTGTAAAATGATTCTCTGTCCATGCGCAGCCGCAACAGAAATCGGACTGTAACAACCTCTTTGGGCAGCCCCAGAATAGCACAAAGTGTCTTTCATTTGCGTGCTAATAAACGGGTGGGCCCCATGAGCTAATAAAAGAGCAACCATGTCTAAATTCCCGTTCCCGCTTGCGACTTGAAGAGGAGTTAAAGTGCATTTATCTTCACTTAAAGCAGCACCGCCTTCTACATTTGCCCCGCGTTCTAAAAGTAACCTCCCGCAAACTGTATTCCCTAAACTTGCAGCGTATGTAAGGGCCGTCCAGTGTTGACACTCTACATTAACTGCGGGATGAGCAGCACTTGAACTACTAGGAGTTTCAATATCTACAGATGCTCCAGAGTCTAACAAAGCCATAACGGTTAATTCGTCGTTGTGTATTGTAGCCAACATTAATGCGGTGTGTCCTTGGTGGTTCATAGTATCCAAACGAGTATTTGGAGGTAATAATGCCAGAGCTTGTTGGATGAGTTCGGCGCGACCGGAAGCTAAAAGACGAAACGCGAGTTCCATTTGTATCTGGCGTGTTGCTTCCAAGCTGTCTTCTTCGCTGCCGGTTGATTTGCGAACTCGGACGGCTTCTTCGCCCAATCCTCGCACCGGGCAATCCACACCTAAGAATTTGTCAATATAAACGCCCAAATTATAAAAATTATACACGTTATACTTGGGACACAAAAAATCAAATAAATAAATATTTCAATGCATCTAAGAGCAAGTTGGGGACATTTCACATTTTCTAATTTATTTTTTTCTTGAAAGAATAGGTCAAATTAAATATGTAGGTGTATGTTTTACACCTTACAAGTCTTTAGAATCAGATAAAAAAATTAAAAGTTGTCTTTAATTTCAAATATTTGGATGATGACGTCACGGCTTAGCGGATGCGGCAATATCGCTCCATCGGTTTTGTTTGGAACTATGATTGTTTGGGTTATCACTTGTCAGTTTGATTTTGTGACAGCAACATATTGTTGACATATTTCATACAACTTTTGATATTTTAATTTATGTTTTATTTACATATCTTTACTCTTAATTCTGCTGTCACCTGTCACAATTTTAGGTTAGTTTGTTTACAACAGCAAACGGAAATCACGTGGACTGTAAATGTGTGTGAGAGAGAGGAATGTCTTTGTGTAACAAACCGTAACGTCACGAATTTCACAGCCGCGAAAGTTTATTAGCAAATTTATGAATGAAAAGTATTTTATATTACTATATTTATTAAATGAGACGGATTTCATATTTTATAAAAAAAAACGATTGTCCTTCGACATATTGAAATACTGTCCTGAGAGTTGTTTTAAATCACCTTTATTAAAGGCGTTTCCAGCAGTGGAAGGATCGGTGGGATAGATGTGAGCAGGCGCAAGGGGCACACTTTAAAGGGGATTATGGTTCCAACCACGTCAGATACGCAATATTTTTGTCCCAGCCGAAAGTAGGATTGTTTTTAGACAGGCCTCGCAAGGCATCGAACCCAAACCGTAATATTTTAGCAAACCCACAACCGAACCCGAAACAGGTATTAAAATCCTAATTTTAATACCCGTTCGGGTTCATTTTGAGTTCGTAACGTAAGCGTAATCGTAATACAGTCGATAATCGACATCTGTTTTCTGTGAAAATTGTGTTCGTGTTCTTGTCTTGCGTAAATTCCGGCTCGGATATTAACTTATTTCTATATAAAGATTATTATTCAAAAAACATTAATTCAATTTTCATTGGATCGAACCGAATCTGAACCCGAAACAAAACCGCAAATTTTATTAATGTTTGAACCAGAACCGCACCCGAACCAATCTCTCAAAAATTAAATTAACCTAAACCTGACCCGAATTCAATTTTTGGCGGGTTCGATGATCTGAATAGAAGGGAATTTGTTTTTATAATAAAACAATGAAAACCACATCAAAATTCATCCAGTGGTTGTTGAAATTAACACCAACAAACAATCAGACGGCCGAAATATTATTTTATATTATAAAAAAAACTAACCTGGTAATAGAAGTCTGGCAGCCTGCATAATATCATCCCTATCCAAAACCGCAGCGTGTCTATGCTCCCCATGCGCCACTGCCACCCTCAACCACTCCACAAGTGGTGGCAGCACCACATAGGCCCTTTCGTAGCAAAGTTCCTGAACGGCACCACCTGCCGAATCGCCGTGTTCCAACTGCGAGCATCGCATGAAGTAAAACAGCGTTCGAATAGCCCGAGCACATAAAGGCGTTCTGGCTTGCATCCGTGTGACTAATTCTTGAAGTTCAGTTAAACTACCAACGCAAGTGGTTAATAGAGATGGTTCAGGGGGGCCTGAACCACGACCGGAGTCGCGGGAGGCAAGGGAGGAGACTGAGGCCCATCGGGGAAGAGCTAGGGCCCCTACAGAAAAAAATAATAAATACTGTAGACGCTGCACACACACAAAATGTATACCGTTATTTTTATCATCCTTTAGCCGGCTAAATAAACAATTTATACTTAAATAAATATGTGTATAAATGAATATATTATTAATGTTCATACCTGATGCAATTCTGCCGGCGTTTAAGTGCGCATAGGGTTGTAACAAACCCCATAAATCTCCATTGTTAGCAATAGCATGTTCCAACAAAGTTGCTGTTAAAGTAACGTCTGAATCACTTGGCAAACATTGTAATAAAATTTCTTCTAACAAGTTTTCCAAGCCGGCACACAAATACACAGCTGCATACCTAAAATATAAAAATATTTTATTAACAAATATGTAAAATATACTTAAACAGTTATTTATAATTTTGTCAATAACCTGCAAACAGATTTATAGATGCTTATATCTTGAGTTGAAGACAATAATAAATTAAACAAATAAATCAGAAGTGGATTGTTCTATTTTATAAATAAATTAATAAAATAATAAATTTTATAAATCCCGGAGTCTATGTTTTAAAGATAAACACAATTTCTTAGTTACACAGTTCATATTTAAAATATATGTATCTGACAGATAAAAGCCACTGTCAAAAAAATAACAGTAAAGTTTAAAAAAAAAGTAAAGAGAATGAGTTATATGGAAAGGAACTTAATATACATAGTTTCTAGCATTAGTAAATATACAGGTATGTATTTAAATTTTAAAAAATAATAAATACATCATCACGGCACGGGTGTGCTAATCTGTGTACACAAATTTCGGTAATGATGATAACATATTTGTATCGTGCGGGCGTTTACCAAGCGTCGCCTCACCGGTACTCATTTCTAGCATGGAGAGTGCACCACAGGGGTCGATTTTGTGCCATTTAAAATTCGAAATATTTGGTGTTGTGGGGATTGAATCCGGTTTCCCAGATTCGCAACAAGACACTCAGGCACGCAGCCATGAGACCCCATAGTTATATGTATTTAAATTAATAAAAATTAAATGGCGGGAGGTATTGTGTTGGTCACATTTCTCAAAAACTATAATACTCAATATCTGTTTAACTATGTATTTCTCAATCGCGCATTACTGAGAAGAGAAGAGATTTACCAGAATGGTAGCGAGAAAAATAAATTTAAAATATTTACTTACTCATGTATTAACTTCCCGAGTTTGACATCCGTCATCCATCTATGAAACCTCCCCACATGAAGCTGCAACCCCGCCCTCGAAGACTTACTCTGCCTTAACGTACAATCTCCAGAAACTGCGAACATGGCTGCTGCTCTCAAACACGCCTTGATGCAAGAATCAGCCAGAGGAGGACATAACACTATCCTGAAAGACACTGTAACCTCATGTTTAGAACACAGCCCCAGAGTAGAAGACATGCGCTGGGCTTCGCGCCCCAATCGCACGAGAGCTCGTTGGAGGAGATACGATAAGCGAGGGATTGTCTCGACGCTTACTCGGGACATATGTTCGCGACATCGGCCCGTTTGTAAAACGCGGAGGATGCAGTGATGCGTCCATGGAAGGTGCTGCAGTTCTACCAATCTAAAAATGGGGAGATAAGACATCATCATTTGTTATAAACAAAGGGAAAATAATAGAAGAAGGGGAAGACTAAAATACTTTAATATCAGGCAACCAAATAAGTTCGTGCGATTTTTTTCAAAATATATCTCCCTTAAATTAAATGAAAAACACCTTAGAATTTCACATTTGTATTTCAAGAAAGCAGTACTTTCATAAAAAGGACAAACAGAATTAGGAGAGGCTGAAGAGGGAGGCGCAGGACAGATATAAACAAAAACAAATATAAAAATATTGTTAGGTGTTTACCTGTTATGTGAATCGACCCAAACGAATTCATCAGCACTTGTAACATTAGTATTAATCGTTTCCAGCGACGAATGTCTCATCAACCGCCGAACCGTAGGCTCAGAACTTTCACTTCCCGCGCTCACGCTCGAATAAGTACTCGTACTAGTATGCGACCGCATCGTTAATTGTTGTATCGCCATTTTAATATCCTCTAAACCTCCTCCACCCGTCCAGGGTACCTGCAGCTACAACCCTCAATCACAAAAAGTTCAAAACAAACCTCAAATCTTTACTTTTGCGGGAGTTGCTCTATGGCGAAACTTAGCATGCTGAGAAGGTATTCTATTCCGGATGGATTTGACGTCGGAAGTCAAGCGATCGTTTCCGCCGTCGGTGACGTCCCGGGGGGAGCTGTTTCCGGTGTCTGACATACTCGCATGCCCTGAGGAGCGGTTGTCGTCGGAAGAGCTGTTACACTGTTGGCCCCGCTAATAAACCAAATGTTTAAAATATGTAAATATTGTTAATTATTTACAGAATATAGAAATCATCCTTGGCAGGATTCAATCATTAGAACTAACAAGAATTTATTGCATCCTTTATGATGAAATTGATTATTTAGAGAACAAGTAACTATCAAATAAATCTTTATCTGCAGAAAAAATTTAGAAAACTAAACAATATTTGCATTTCGAACTGAATTTCTAATGAATAATCACATTTTTGGAACCCTACTACACGAATTTACTATTTTTACAATGGTGTCTGTATGTGTGTGTGTGCGTCTGTTTCTGTGTGTTCATTAGATATAGAGTTAAAGAATTATAAAGATATTACATTTCATAAATCAGCCAGCTATGCTAACCATGGAAACTGCTAATATATTCAGATAATTTAAATTGACAGATGTCAGTGTCAATGAAAAGAAAATTAATGTGGAAGGAGAGATGAGGATGTTGAGATGGATGTTGGACGAAAGATAGGACAAAGAATGAGAGAATAAGGGAAATAGCTCGAGTGATACAAGCTTCTAGAAAGATACCAGAGAGACGATTATATTGGTTTGGACATGTCATGAGGAAAAATGAATAATATATTCGAAGATGAATGAACAGCTTAGTAGTAGAAGGTAGAAAAAACAGAGGAAAACCAAAGAGATGGACTGTATTGCAGAAGTTTTGAGAAAAAAGGAACTGAATTAGGACGACAAGCAAAATATAGAAATGAGTGGAAGAAGAAATAAAAAATAGCGACTCTTGAACGAATGGAAAAGGCTAAGGAAGAAGAAGTCAGTGTGAAGTGCAATTTGCATAGTTTGTTTATGAAATAATTTTACTAAAAATATAGGATCTCTTGCAAGAAATTTTATGTATGGAATTTGTACATAATACACAGGATTGACGGACGGTATTGTGCTGGCCACATCAGATTTTTACCTTCCGTCACTTTTAGATAGAAGATAGACGAAACAGAGGAAGACCAAATATAAGATGGATGGACTGTATTTATTTATTTATAAATGTATTGCCGAAGACTTGACAGAAAAGAAAAAGCTAAAGAAGAAGATGTCAGTGTCAAGTGCAATTTGCATAGTTTATGAAATAATTTTACTGCTAATATAGAATCTTTAGCCAGAAAATTTATGTATGGAATTTGTACATACAGAATTGACGGAAGGTGCTGGCCACATCAGATTTTTTATATTGTTTCAACTACCCTCCCGGCGAAATGATTTATTAGGCAGTCCAGTTTTTAGTTTTGTGGAGTAAATATGTATCAGCATCTTTAGGATGAGATATATTAGTTTATTAAATAAGTTATAATGGGGTAGTTTCGCCTTTTTAATTTTTTTTTATTAGTAGCAAGTATTTTTAAAAATTCCTTTTTTTATTTTGCACAATTTTTGTTTTTAAATGAGAAAAAATTACTGAAAATACCGGATATATCTATTCCCGCCACTGTGACATTACCCTTGCCGCTTCCGTTGCAAATTAGTTCCGACGTGCTGCTCCAAGTATGACAAAAATATTTTGCGACGTATGTCTTGCCGGTGTAAGAGGAACTTGTTTGTTAGGTTAGATTGCTGTCAAGTTAGCACGTACTTTTACTTATTTATTTTTGTTTGAGCAAGTTTGTAACGACGTTTTGTATTACAGTTGATAAATAGAAACAAGGTTATGTTCACAGCGTCGGTATCACTATCAACTGTCACTTTGACATGTCACATCCTATCGCTGTAAAACGACACTAGCGACATTTGCGGCTTTAAGAAAAAGTCGATTTGAATCATGTAATTTTTAAATAATTTTTTGAAATATTTACATAATAAATGGCGAATTTTATTACATATATTGTAAAAAATAAGAATTTCATTAAAATTTGTATAAAAATGAAAATTTATAAGAGAAAATGGAACTCACTTGCATTCTTAATTCATGTACGCTGACATGATGATGCGGCCTCGAAGTCGTCATTTTATTTTCATCTCCCTTATCCTCTTTTTGATTATGCGGCAATCTCAAACTCCCCACAGCATTCACAGACCCTGAATTCAAATTATTCGGGCCTGTATCCCGTTCAGGGACCATATTTTGCCCGGCAAACCTTCCCGAAAACTCATTGTTCTTCAGATTATGGTTGTTATGGTCGTTGAAAGAAGATGTCTTCACGTTATTCGCTACGTTGTATAGATGATATTCGTTTTTCCTTTTGGGAGACACCATTCGATCGTGGGATTGGGATAATTCTTGAACTGTTGGGGAGTATAATACTGGTTTAGTTTGGATGAGATTCGCTGGGGTGTTAACACGAGGGGAAGAGGCTTTGTTTGTGTCGCGGTTGTCTGGAGGAGAATGATCTGAGCGGGAATTATTAGACAATCTGGAAGAAATATATAAATTAACATAACTGGAAATTATGTAAATAATGTTTAATACTTTTTTCTGGCAAATTTAAGTTGAAGTTTATTAAGCAAATCTGCTTCCATTCCCAAAGGAAAATCATCTTCAATTCCGTCAAAATCACAACACATATTTTCACAACTAACATCGTTAATAATTTGTTGTGCATTGTTAAAACTATTTTTAAAAATAACATTTATAACATTCTGTTCTTCTTTTGTTTCAAAAGATGTTAAAGTAGTTGAATCATCAATAGCTTCTATATTATTTGCAACTGATTTTTTATTTTTATTATTAAGAGATCCAGAGATGTATATTACAGATTTATGTACACTTTCCAATTTTTCACACTTTTCCTCACATTTTTTCTTATTATTGTTATAATCCGCATTGAGGGTATCCCCGAAATATTTCTCGTTCGGGGCTGCCAATATAAAATTATTCACAAACTTGTCACCACCAAAATTACTATCACATCCTGGAAGTTCCCGACAGAGGATACAGTTGCAATTTTCTACACAAATCATTTTCACAACGCGAACTTTTCTGGTCGAAAGGTTTTAGAGAAATGAAAGAAACAAGTCTGATATGACTGATTTGGGAGTGGGATAGAGTGAACTACTTCCCAGCATTGTTTGGATTTCCTTTTCAAACTCGTGCACATCGCAAAAACATTGAAGTCAGGGGCAAAGGCAACACACTCTCACAAATTTCATTGTTTTACAAAACATTCCTTATCCCTCTTCGCTGAATGTTTTGATTTCGGCTGGCCAGAAGGAGACAACTAGAGATAGAAATATATTTAGTCTCGTTCGAGCATTTCTCACTAGATGCCAGCCAGTGAAGTCAAAATTTAAGCGCCAATACGATAAAAAATAAAAAAATTTAACGTAAAATATTTATTAATTATATATTATTATTATTGACTTTGCCGAACAGTAAATATGTACGAAAACAAACTAACCTCACAACCGACAAATCAGTTCTTCTTATAAAGTTACACTAAATTTCTTTTCTTTTTCTTTCACATAGTATTCTAAATAGTCGAAAACCCTTTTCAGACCAATTCTTGCAACAAGAAGGCATCTTTAAATACATTTTATAAGTGACGAGATCCAATAGCAGTTTGCCATTGGGTCAAAATATTGAAAGACAGAAATTTGCTACAAGATATTTTAACACCTTTGCAGGATTATATGCTTGAATCAAGACACGAAAGTTATTGTAAACAATGTGGATAGTACTGAATTAAATATGTTGGATTATAATTCGTTTGTTGGTTTTAATCATAATTTAGGTTTATTTTTTATTTCCAAAGAATATATTATTAAGAACACTTCGCCTCTAGTGAGCAATGCTCAAACTAGACTAAACATATTTCTATCTCCATTTGTCTCTGTCTGGCCAGCCGAAATCAAAACAAACCAAATGAAGTTTTGTCTAGCTATATTTCGTCGTTGGCATGAATGGTGTTAGGAGGTAACCAGGGAGGAGATGACTAGCAGTGTTTTAACTATGTCAATCATTTATTATTTATTTTAGAGGAAAATACTTCAAATTATAGATGTGTACAATTTTTTCTCTAAAATAAACCATAAACGATTGACAGAGTTAAGATACTACTAGTCATCTCTTGAACCCCAATCATGCTACCATCCTAGTTTTACAGATTTCGACATATTTGAATTGGGGAACCCACAACTTTTATACTCTATGATAATAATAAACTGATTAAATATAAATTAAGCTGACAGTTGTTTTTGTATATAATTCCCTTTGTATTTTATTTCACACACTTTCTAAGGTAAAAGATGAAAGTACATAACTTTCTTTAGGCTAGAATATATGTATCATAGCTTTTACTATAAAATTGTGACCATTCAAAGCTGAGAATCAGGTCTAGCGTTTAGAAAATTAAAAATATGTATTTAATTGCCTTGAATCGTAAAAAACTAACACCTACGACTGATCTACATTCATGATGTAAAATAAAAGATTGATACCTTCTCGGTTTGGGCCTGAGGATTTCATGGCTAGCATCGGTGATACAAAGAGGGTTGAGTGGCCCTGACAAGTGATCCACCCCTGTCCAATGCCCCTCGGAAGAGTCAGGCGAGCCCCCGTTCACTTGGGCCAGCTCCCATCCAGCTGGAGTAACGCTCTTGGTTGAGTGGTTCATCACAAATACACCACATGCATCATACAATGCATAGTAAACATAAACACGCACAGAAACATCACTTGCATTCTGCCAAAGATGCACAATCAAACACTTCGAATGTACGCCAACCTCTAATCTACAGCCTCAATGGAATGTATAGAAAAAATTGGTTCACTAAAATTATGATACGGCAGTAAACTAATCATTATTGTCTTCACATTTTTGTTATTTATTTATTCTTTTTTAATTTGACAAAACAGGTTTCGTGCCGAGCAAAAGCGAAGACAGACGAAATCGTGACCGCTACTTCGGAAGACACAAATTATTTCAAAAAACATTTTTACTAATCAATCTTTTGCAAATATTAATAATAAAAACTATAATCTTTCATAATATTTTTCATTTTTAATGCTTTATTGTAATACCCACAATGTATGTTTGTTAATTGTTAAAAATTTGCAGCCTTAACAACAATTATTGCATTGTTTTAACAACAAATAAGTAATGAAATAACAAATTATCAGTACAACAATAGATAACTGAATAATTTTTATGTGAAATCGTGAAATGTTGAGAATCGTGCCTTGGGGGTTGCGAACTTCACAGCATAAAACGCTCCACGTCAATTTACGCGTAATGTGTGAATAAATATGGATTTTTGTATAACATTCCGATAAAAATAGTTTATAAATCTAGAAATACGAGAAACTATTTTCAATACGACGTATAGTTCATTAATATTTGTGAGGTTTTCGTTTTAACAATGGGTAGGTTACGTGCACCTGTCATCCTTATCAATGTATGATGATTTTGTGTTTTAGGAGGCTTGTTAAGTTATTTTCGAAGCTTATTAGGGGCTCGGGAAATGCGAATATTAATATTAGGTTTAGACGGAGCAGGTAAAACAACTATTTTGTACAGATTACAAGTAGGAGAGGTTGTTACAACCATACCCACCATTGGCTTTAATGTGGAACAAGTACAGTATAAGAATTTAAAATTCCAAGTGTGGGATTTAGGAGGGCAGACTAGTATTCGGTGAGGCTTATAAACATAAAATTACAGTATAAAATGTTGAATTGTTTGTTTTTGTAGGCCATATTGGCGGTGCTATTATAGTAATACAGATGCAATTATATATGTAGTAGATTCAGCCGATAGAGAAAGAATAGGTATTTCCAAAGAGGAATTATTCCAAATGTTACGAGTAAGTGTAATAACAACAATGCCACACCCACAAATGGGTAAATTGCTGCGCGGATACGGCCACCGGGAAATTAGACCAGCCGGAATTGCTTTTCAAATTGGGATTAATTTTGATTTGGGCCGGTCTAGAAACTATTTGCCAGAGCCGGCGTTAAGCCGGTTTCCCGCGACCGCTGACTCGGTGGGCCTCGCGTCGCTCGTAGACTCGGGCGTGTTTTAATGCGCCTTGATCTTTCCCACCCGAACCAAATCGTAACATTTTACCGAACCCAAAACAAGACCTCATATATTTTTCATTTGTACCGGACTCGAAGCTAACCGGGTATTAAAATTCTGGTTCTAAGCTCCAACTCCGGTTCAGGTTCATTTTCTATTTGAAATGTAATCGTAATAAAGCTGATAATCGATGCATTTAGCGTCTGAATTGCTGACTGTGTTGATTTTTCGAAACATTAATTCGATATTCAATAGTTCGAACCGGATCTGAACCCAGAACAAAACCGCAAATTTTATTAATGTTTGAATCAGAACTGCACACGAACCTATCTCTAAAAACAAATTAATCTGAACCGAACCCAGTTTTTGGCGGGTTCGATGCCCTCGGACGAGTTACCGTGCCATTCATTTCAGTATCTACGAAGTTGAAAACAATCTATAAATTTCGTCCTCGAGCCATGAATATATTGGAGTCGAAGCCGACCCGGGTATTAAAATTCGGGTTCGGGTTAATTTTCTATTTGAAACGTGTGCATAATTGTTATAAAATTGATAATCGACGCATTTGGCGTATGAATTGCTGACTGTGTTGAGTTTTTGAGACAATTGTGTTCATTTCTTATCTAGCATTTTAAATTATTTATGTATAAATATTGTTATTCAAAAAACATTAATTCAGTGTTCATTAGTTCGAACCGAACCTGAACCCGGAACAAAACAGCAAATTTTATTGTTTGAACCTGAACCGAACCCAGTTTTTGAAGGGTTCGATGTTTGGCTCGGACGGTATCTACGAAATTGAAAATTTAATCTATAAATTTTGTCCTCGAATTATGAATATATGGGAAGCCACCCCATTCCCACGGCGCGAGGCTCGCTAAATTCATATAAAAGTTAGCCGAGCCACGCATTAACTGTTAAATGTGTATTGTAGGAAGAAGAATTAGGAGAAGCAATTTTGGTAGTTTTGGCTAATAAACAAGACATGGCCGGATGCATGAGCGTTGCAGAAGTCCACCAAGCCTTAGGCCTCGAGGCTCTTAAAAACAGAACCTTTCAAATATTTAAAACTTCAGCTACAAAGGGCGAAGGCCTAGACCAAGCGATGGACTGGCTCGCAAACGCCCTTCAAACGAAAAAATAACATTTCATATTTTAATTCCTTGTACACTAGTCGTAAACACATCATTTGTAAGGCAGACCAAATGCTGTAAGGAACTTATTTAAGGAGTAAATAAAGTATTTTCAGTTTTATAGTTTATTACACTTTATTATTTGAAAAACTTTTTTATCAATAAAGAATTACTTACTTGACTTATTGTTCATCATTGTCTCCAAACTTTTTGATTTTATTTTTACTGTTTTCGAGATCCATGCGTACCTTAGTTCTTATATAAAAAATAGGACAATCTCTACTTGTACAAAGGATTTCTTCATGTAAAGATCCCATGCATCTTTGACACTGGGTAAATAATTCCGAAAACTTATCTTCTAGTTGACTATGTTGAGCTAATTCTTGCTGATACAGAGCACTTTCTTTCGGTTTACAGAAATTACAAACTGCTTTCTTTTCGTCTCCTTTAGGAAGCACAGCTTTACACCCTAAACAAGTCTCTTTTTTTGTTGTAAAAGCGGAAAGTGCTCCAACTTTCGATGTAACAACTGTTTTTGTGCGCGTATGTTCACCTCCTACAAATATTTTCATAATTTTTTTCCCTAAATAATAATTCTATACGTACTTAACAAAATGGATTCGGCGTTATCTCCCAAAATAGGTTGGAAAATTCTTAATAAAGGCTTTGATAATTGATTTTCCAAATAGTAATTTGTGTCTATTGGTATATTATTTTCCAAAACGTATATGGGATCTTCAGCTTTTTGATATGCTGGAGTATTTTTTGTTGCTGCGATGATTACATACGGAATTCTATCCCCTAATTTTGGGGCATTTCCAGGATCACGTTTGGCTATTTTTTGGGCCAATTCTACATGGGCTTGTTTGGCCGCATAATCAGCTTTAGAAAGCTCTTTTGTAATTACTAATTGGGATATATCTATACAATTACAGAGCAAGTCTGAAATAACTTGTTTTGCGAAAGATGAAGCGCCATCTGGATCCCTTTCGATTAATAATTTTTGAAGGCACGTATTAATAACATTAACAACTAATGTACAATTATCTCTTCTGACTGTTTCAATTCCCTTGCAATCCATTTTATCGTAAGTATCAAGTTTTGTGAAATATAATCCGGCATAACGTTTTTTATTAATCAACAAATATGGGTAATAAACTTTTTCAAATTCTAATTTAATCGGTTTAACAAATTTCGTGCTGATAAATTCGGCCGCTTCGCGGCCAAGTTCCATACTTTTTTCTAAAGTTTTAACTTTAAAATTAATCATAACTGAATCAGTGTCTCCGTAAATGACTTTTGCGTCTGTATCGTAACCATTTGCGATGTTGTAGTGTTGTTCCACTTCTTGTTTTGTTTGTTCGATCATAGTACGGCCGTATGCCGTCACACTCTTAAAAAAAATAATTAAAATTTTATGGAAAATTAAATTTCGTTACTTACTCCAGATATTTCAAGACAGGGCAGTTTTCCCACTGTAGCTCCAGTAAAACCGTAGACAGAATTCGCTGAAATTTTCAACGCCAGTTGTCGTCCATCTAACACAGCTCTCATTGTTGGGTCTTTTTCGTTTTTAAGTTCAGCTTTAGCTTGTTTTCTCGCATCTAAAAGCGACTTTAAAATTTGAGGGAGCAAGCCTGGCCGGACAGATGATTTAACAAATAAATTGCCGGCTGGGGTTGAAGTGACTTGGTCGTTTGTTAAACTGTAATAAAATATATTAATTTATGTTTTTTGGGGATTAGAAAGGCATACCCTAATTTTTCTCGCGTATTTGCGTTGCGGAGTAAAGTAGTGTAACATAAATTATGAGCCATCATTATACTCGGATATAGAGAACTAAAATCGAGGGTAACAATAGGATCTGTGTAGTATCCTTTTTGAGGCTCAATAACTGTTGCGCCTTCGTAACCGACTTCGTCGGAACTTCCAGTTACTTTATGGGTCGGCATTAAATAATTTGCTTTTCTGCACTAAAAAAAAAATATTGTCTGTACAAATCTACACCGTTTTACACTTTCTCAAAAATTTCTAAGTATCAATAAATGATTTTCAATTAATTTTGTTTCCTGTAAATTTCAGCAGAATTCATAACCAAATATTGATGTCATCTTAGAAATATTTAAATAAAAGTTTGTCCAGATGGCTTAAAGATTTGGAAATGAGTTGATTTATATTTTAAACTCCGTGGAACACGAATTTCGCGTTAATTTGAAGATAATTTAAACCGTTGAGGAGTTGTGACCTAAATAAAATGCATGATTTGGGGCAAATTTTTTCAAAATTTCGACCCTATTTTCAGGAATCCTTAAAGACTTTTCGGCACTTTTAAAATATTAATATATCAAATTGACCCTCCAGAGACCGTTTTAACAATAATTAACACTTTAACCGGAATCGAAATATTGACCAATTTTTAGCCAAAAATGTACTATTTTTTAACCAAGGTTTCAGGAGTTTTAACCGGAAATTTAACCACTTTTATACCGGAAATATACAAATAAACCCTCTAAAGTTCATTTTCGCAAGAATGAACACTCTATCTTTAACCGGAATCGAAATATTGGCTGATTTTTAACTTCACAATTTTAGCCAAAAATGTACTATTTTTTTAACCCGAGTTTCAGCAGTTTTAACCAAAAATTAAACCACTTTTATACCGGAAATATACAAATAAACCCTCTAAAGTTCATTTTTGCAAGAATGAACATTCTATCTTTAATCGGAATTGAAATATTGACCGATTTTTAACTTCACATGTTTAGCCAAAAATGTACTATTTTTTAACCCAGGTTTCAGGAGTTTTAATCTGAAATTTAATCACTTTTACACCGGAAATATATAAATTAACCCTCCAAAGTTCATTTTTGGAAAAATGAATACTCTAACTTTAACCGGAATTGAAATAATGACCGATTTTTAATTCCGTTTTTGGCCAAAAATGTTCTATTTTTTAACCCAGGTTTCAGGAGTTTTAACCGGAAATTGAACCACATTTGTACCGGAAATATAGAAATTAACCCTCTAAAGTTCATTTTTACAAGAATGAACACTATCTTTAATCGAAATCGTAATATTGAACCAGTTTTGACCAAAAAATGAAACATGCATTTTTGGCGGTTCATAACTCATAAACTGTTTGAAATATCTGCAAATTAATACCAAAAGCGAAGTTATATAATTTGGATCTCCAAAAACATAATTTATGTAACAAACTTACATGTCTCAACAGTTGGGCAACGACTTTAACCTGTTCCCCTTTTGTAAGCAAACTTGTAATAGGTACTCCCGTAACTCGAGCCATTTCTATATCATTTGTGAAACTTTTAACATGATCCATAATTCTCAAGGGAAGTATAGCGTCTTTTACACAATATACAGCCAATCTACAAATAATTTATTTGTATTTTAAGTCAAACCAATAATAATATTTACCTTCGTCTAGATTGTTCATCTCCGTTTTGCAAATCTGTAATAATACTATAGTGCACGTCTTCTTTTTGTTCATTTAAAATTTCTTGTGAAACATTGTTCAAAGTGTATGATCGTAATTTAAATCTACTTTTCATTACTACTAACATGTCATATGGAATTCTTCCTTCGAAATTTATATTGGTAAAAGTCCTTTTTCCGAATTTAGTTTGATTTACTGTTTCTTTAACTATAGATCTATAACAAATATATTATATTTCGTTGGAAAATAATATATAAATCACTTACTTAAAGTTTTTCAGGCGACCTAAATACGGAAAACTGTTAACTTTAAGATGTTGCGCTCTTTTTAACAAATACGGAAAATCGAAATCGTTTATGTTGTATCCTGTAAATAAATCTGGGTCTAGATCTCGCACAAACTCTCCCCAAGCTTGTAGCATATCTTGCTCAGTTTTAAAACTGCGAACCTAAATAAATAATTGATAAAATAATACAATATACTCCTGTAAAATTACTTACTTCAGCGTGGCCAATAGGTGCGCAAGAGTTTAACGTGAAAACGTTACTAACTATATAATCTTTTGATCCGTGTAACTGAACAACATTTGCGATTTGAATCACTGGATCTACTTTTGGTTCGGGAAAAATTCCTCTACGACCCGCGCATTCAATATCAAAACTATGAATGCGAAACGGGGCGACTTTTGCCCATTCTCCTTCAGGTTTATGAGCAATAAACTCATCATAAGCTACATCAACTTCAATTTGGCATAAAGTAGTTACTGGTAAATTATTAGCTGGACGTTTCGTCCATTTTCCAGCTACTAATTCAATCCAACTGCACCCCAAAAGATGTGTATCGACCATGAATCGCATATCGATATCTACATTAGATTCGAATGCACTGAACTCAAAATGACCAATTTGGGGGTAAATTTGAATGGTTTCTAGTAAGCGTTTCGCTGGGGCGATCAAACGAGGAAGAGCTACAGTTATTTTGGCAAACTGGCGGTCGTCTTCGCCGCTGTATTCCATAACTGATTTGCCTTTGAATATTTCAACCATTAAGACAGGATCGGACATATTTTCTTTGTTTGAGCGCATATCTGCCAAAACTGCTGCATTTAATTTTTCCTAAATATATAAATTAATAAAAATTAGCAAAGTATAATAGCATACTCGCCATGTCTCACAAGATTTCAGACCCGTTTCGCTCTTAGTTGCTCCAATAATTTTTGCAACTTTTATTCGAGTTTAGGCTTTAGAAATTTGTAATTTTACACTTTATTGACACTTATACATTCGCAAGGATACAATTTCGTCCTATTTAGATCCATTTGATGTCTACAATTCTTACAATTGCTTAATGTAACCTCTATGTGTTTTATTGTAAATTATCCCAACCGACGCCAAATATTTCGAATGTTAAAGGCATAAAATTGCCCCTTGTGGTGCACTCTCCACGCCTAGTAAATACCCGCACGGTACAAATATGTCATCATTACCGAAATTTGTCTGCAAAGCAGATTGGCACACCCAGCAATGAGTAACATGCCGTAATGATATATATTTTTTTATATCTCGAACACGGTTAAAAATATTTCATTTTCTACTTGAAAATTGAATTCCCGGCACTATAATTACCTCCTATACTAATTTTTATAACAAACTATTGTGTGATGGACAAAATATGTAAAGATTACATTTACCGCAAATTTGTAAATTTTTTGTCTGCGACAATTTTGCGGGGTTAAATATTTGCCATATTCTTGTTGAATATCTCTAAAATATGTATATATCTAGTAATATAAGGTGTAGAATACTGTATTCAAATTGACCCGCGGTGCACTCACCACGCCAGCAATGAGTGCCCGTGAAGTGTGCCAAACTGACACACTCAGATGCTGAAATCTTGTGAAACAGGGCTGTAAAGTAAATCATACTTTAAATGGATGCAGATCTGATTCCGTAAAGTTGTTGGGAAGCGATACAAAAAAATATGGACTAAATCCGTGTACGTGACAACAAACGCTGTTTCCTTCGGGTGTTACCCCAAACATTCTCATAACTGGGACAGGCCCTGTTTGCGCACCAGGCATTCCTAGGATGGGGCTGCTTTGATAATGGTCCAATTCGATTTGTTGAAAAGTGAATGAATCTGTTTTTGGGTCCAGTTTTGGTGGTGCAGGTCTTCTAATGGGATCATTTCTACAAGAAATGTATAAAATTTGTTCATACAGTATATTGTATAAATGCATACTTGAATTTTTTAAATGGGCTGGTAGGTCCATCGTTCTTCCTTTTCGAATTCATTATAAGTGTAACAAATAAATTAAACAATGTAACACAATCACAACGCAAAATGGTTAAATGGCCGGTATTTTCTGGCGCCAAACAAAAATCAGCTGTGAGTTTTCGCTTCTTCTTCTAAACTTATCGATCACACAACAACAGTACAGTGGCGACTCGTGAAGTTTGCCTAATGCCTAACCCCTGATAGATAACGAGTTACTATAGTTAACCTGAAAGATGACATTTTCACGGTTGAAAGCCTGATTTAAAGGTATTAAATGCCAATAATCAAAATCCTGCAAGATGTACAACAGTGCATGCGGTGCAGCTGCGACTACGGGCGGCTGTATCGAAACTGATCGGGACTGCCAGAGTTTAATATCAAAAGAACCTCCAGCCCCTGCCGTTGATCATGACTACAGCGGATTTGACATCGTCAAAGCAACACAGGTAGATAAATTCCAATTATTCTTATTAAAACTTTAACCCAAATTATTTCAGTATGGAGCATTTAGCCGCGTTCGCGAATTGGTGGAAGCAGGCTACAATGTCAATCAAAGAGATAGTGAAACTGTAACATTACTTCATTGGGCAGCAATAAACAACAGAAAAGAAATCATCAAATACTTTATAGAAAAAAGCGCTGAGGTTGATGCAATTGGTGGCGAATTAGACGCAACCCCCTTGCACTGGGCAACAAGGCAAGGCCACCTTGATGCTGCGGTTTTATTAATGGGTGCTGGTGCAGATCCCACCCTCAGAGATGCAGAGGGATGTTCGTGTATTCATCTGGCAGCTCAATTTGGACATACGGCTCTTGTTGCGTATTTTGTAGCCAGGGGAGTGAGCCCTGATTTGGCAGACAGAGGAGGAATGACACCATTAATGTGGTCTTGTTGGAGGGTCAGTGCTTTGGATCCTACTAGATTGTTACTGACTCTTGGGGCAAGTACGGGGCTTACAGATAATACTCAGGGAAATACAGCATTACATTGGGCAATATTAGCGCGAAATTCTACAGCAATAACTACACTCATTCTCCAGGTAAGATTTCTATCAATTGGCAAAAACAACCATAAACCAAATATTGTAAATATGCGACATGTACTTTCAAGGATTCAAAAAATGGATTATGGTTATTTTTGCTAAAAGTTTAATTTTTATCTGGAATTGTGATAAATATTTATGTAGGCCCAAGCAAGTCTGGATATTCCAAATCACAGAGGCGATACACCAATGTCAATGCTGCAAAACTATTTAGGTGAACGATGGATCGGGCCTAAAGTTATTGAAAAAGTCAGAGAAAATATGTCTTCAAGTCGATCTCAGAGTTTTTTACACAAAATGACTAAAGACAAAGTACGAAAACTTACAACCGCTTTATTTTTTTTTTATAAAAATGAATTTCGTGTTTTAGAGAGTGCGATGGTGGTGCATGGTAGGAACCCCATTCTTAACTTTCTACGTAGCTGGCCTCATTTTAGGAGCAAATTTATTGGCGCTTATAAAAATATTTCTTCTTTCTTGCTTATACATATTGCTGTATTTTGCGGGACAACTAGTCTACGACGATCGTTTAATGGCGTTATTACCTCTCAGTATTTATTTGGCCACCAAACTTTGGATGTACGTGACTTGGATTGTATATATCATGCCGAGAATTTCATTTTTCACGACTGTGGTTTTCCTGTCGACTTCCGGCGCTTTATGGTTTTTCTTCATCAAGTCGTGGTTGGGGGATCCCGGAATCATTTCCACATCGCAGGAGCAAAGATTTCGAGTAAGATCATTTGTACATTGCTCAAAATAATTAAAGGGTTATTTTTTGGCGATAACTTTTTTCCTAAATGTAGGATTCACATGAAATTTAATTTATAGGTACCTTAAAACTTTATTTTAATAATTTTATTAAATACAAATTGATAAATACCACTGAACTGGGTTGCTCAGATCATGCAAACCACCAGAAATGAAATAATCTGATGTGGCCAACAGAATACCTCGCGCCATTTATTTTTTATTAACTTAAATACGTACCTACATATTTATTTATGCTGGAAACTGTATTAAGTTTTTTTCCATATAACTATTACTCTATTTACTACCTTTACCTCTCGTCAAGAGAGGTATTGGAATCATGCTAAAAATCGCATACCTAGATTTTAGTGAATAAGCACGTTTTAAGGTCCCTAGAATTCGATAACATTTTTACGATGTGTGTGAGGTTGTTGAAGGTACGATTTCTCAAATTCTATAAGATTAAAGACCTGTGTAACTACGGATTCCTCAATCTAACAGTAATGGAAAGAGTTGAATAGATTCTGGGAACAATTGGACAACCGGAAGTAGTAATATTTTAACAAAAATCTTCTAAATATTATTTTTTGTATAATTATGCTATTACAAATATTAAAAAACAAAATTTTCTATCCGACACATTTAAAAAAATTATTATATCTTCTATAAATTTATAATCTATAAAATAATCTGTTGTAGTAAATCTCACAGCCCAAACATCTCCATGGTAACTACTTGAGAAATTAAAATGTCTTAATTGATAGATAAATGTCACTAATGTCAGTGTCAAAAATTCAGAGATAGTACTGAAGGCTTTTTCTGGGAACGATATTTAATATTTCTTATTGTATTATTAATTATATATTTAAAATTATAGGTATATTACATGAACCCTTCAGAAATAACGCCAATCCCGTTTATGAATTGAAAAAACCTGGAATGAATTTAAAATTATAGAAAATAAAGGTGTAATTAGAATTTTTTGTTTGGAATGGAAAGGGCGCGAGAGGTATTATGATGGTCACAACAATTTTTTTTAAACGTTACTATTATTAATTTGCAATGATTAGTTTTTTGACAGTGACATTTATTGATTCATGCTAAAAATCGCATATCCAGATTTTAGTGAGAAAGCACGTTTTAAGCTTCCTAGAATCCGATTATAACATTTTCATGATGATGCCCGCGCGTATTGGAAATACATTTTCTCAAATACTATAAGACTTGAGATATATTTAACTATGGATTTAAATTAAATTTAATATGATTTTTAAATATCACAATCTTTTTGTGTTTATAATGGACCGTTATAATTTTTATTTACTTGAATCCGAACCGAACTTGAACCATAAGTTAATTTCGGTTCCAGGTCTCTGTGGTCGTTTACCAATATCTCGATATGCAATTTTTAGCACGATCCCTATACATCCCTTACCAAGGGTAGTGGGAGGTAAAAAAATGGCCCTTTATTTGTTTTGGGCAGTGTAATTTATTTTAAAACTTATGAAGGAAACATGTTTTTGTAGACAATTATTGAGTTGGCAGAGCGAGGCGGAAACGGATTCGAACCATCTACATTTTGCTCGGCTTGTCTGGTGCGGAGACCTTTGCGTTCTAAGCATTGTTCTGTATGTAATCGATGCGTAGCTCGATTTGATCATCATTGTCCATGGGTCGCAAACTGTATAGGAGCAAAAAACCATAAATACTTTATGGGTTTCTTGGCGTTTCTGATAATAATGTGTTCCCAAATGATTTATGGAAGCACACAATACTGGGAGGCGCAATGTGAAATATTTCCGTTAAACGAGACGAGTTTCTGGCAGGTGATTGTCTCCATCGGACAGTGTGATGCTTGGGTGTCGTGGGTATGCGCGAATGCGATGCTGCACTTTGCCTGGGTGCTGATGCTGTTTGCTTGCCAAGTATATCAGGTCGGTAGAAAACGGAGATTACGGAAAAAGTGGAAGTAATGTTTGGATGTCTGTTGTAGATTGCGTATCTAGGTATGACCACAAACGAGCGAATGAATCGGGGCAGATACACACATTTTATCAACAACGCGGGGAACAGTCCGTTTTCGAGAAGCGCCTTGCAGAACATTACCGATTTCCTTGAGTGCAATTGTTGTGGCCTTGTAAAACCGCGCGTGACCGATTGGCTCACAAGTTTTGAACTGGAGAAGAACGTGGAACATCAACCACTATTACCCCCCAAAGATAATTTTCAGTACGTTTAATCCAAAGATTTGTTTGACTGATTTCATACAGCGCCATTAACAAATATATCTAGCACAAATTGTGATTGTTAAGTTATTTATAGCTCTCTAGAGTAAACATTCCATGTGTGTGCGATCAGACTTACGAGGTTTGAGCGCAGTGTTTTAACGAATTTTTATGGTAGAAGGCATAATTTTTAAGGCGATTTCGAGACGTCAACGTCATAATTCATATCGGCTTTTAATTTTACAATAATATATTTATCTAGTCTATGATAGTGCGTACTCGATCACATATCAGTACTCGCTCACACATTTGTATATTTATGACGTATTATGCTGCATTCAACCACTTCTTGTATCTATCCAGCCTTTTAGCATACTTACATGTACAATCAATGTCTCCTTGTATTTACGAATACAGATTTCCGACAATTGAATAAATGTATTTTCATTTCCAACTGGATTTTTCAATTATTATTATTACGTCAATTTTGTTTATTGACACATATTTTAGACTCTTTTGAGTCCTTTTATAATATATTTTACACTTGGGTAAGTACTTGGTAAGTATGACGAATGATAAGAAAAGTAAACATAAAAAAGTAGAAAAAAGGGAGGACGACAACGACCTAGAAAGTTTGCCGAGTCGAATATCAGATGGTAAGTTAATTATTATCACATTTTTTGCTGGATTCTAGAATACCTACCACCTTTGAAATTCCAATTTTTTTGTTGCCTTCTTTTAGTTAAAATATAATAATGAAACACAAAATTAGGGCGAGAAAAACAAGGCATCGAACCGGAACATTTTAGCGAACCCAGAACCGAATCTCATATATTTCTCCATTGAATTCGAGTCGGAACCGAACCGGGTATTAAAATTCGGATTCATGGTTTAGATTCATTTTCAGTTGCAGCCTGTGTTGATTGTTCGTGGTCTTAGGTTGCATTATAAATTCCGGTTCACATTTTAAATAAAGATTTGTTATTCAAAAAAATATTAATTCAATTTTCATTAGGTCAAACCGAACCTGAATCCAATACCCAAACCCGGAACAAAACCGCAAATCTTTAAAAACCAAGTTAACCTGAACCAAACCAAATTGGAATATTTCAGCGATCCAGAACCGAACCTCATTATATTTTTCAGTTGAACCCGAGTCGGAACCAAATCGGGTATTAAAATTCGGGTTCGTAATACAGCCAATCATCGACTCATTCGGCATTTGCGTTGCTGTCTGTATTGATTGTGAAAATTGTGTTCATGTTTGTGTCTTGCGTTGCATTATAAATTCCGGCTCACATTTTAAATAAAGATTTGTTATTCAAATACATTAATTCAATTTCATTAGGTCAAAACGAACCTGAATCCGGAACAAAACCGCGAATTTTATTAATGCTTAAACCAGAACCACGCACGAACCCATCTTTCAAAAAACAAATTAACCTGAACCGAACCCAGTTTTCGAAGGATTCAATGACCTGGCGAAAACAGGTACTTATATATTTTTTTGCAAAAGTAAAGTCAAAATTTAATTATTCTAAAGGCTGTACTTGTAAAAATTACTTTTAAAAAATCTGTTGTGGCCAACACAATACTTCTCGCCCTTTCCATTGTGGTATATATAAGTAATGTATTCAACATTTCCTGTACACACAAAAAATTCTAATTACACCTAATCTTTATATTTACGTATTTTCCATAATTTTATTACTGTCAGATTGAGGAATCCGTAGTTACACAGGTCTTTTGTCTATAGAATTTGAGAAATCGTACCTACAACACACACACACATACATCATCGTAAAAATATTATCGGATTGTAGGGACCTTAAAACGTGCTTATTCACTAAAATCTGGATATGAGATTTTTAGCATAATTCCAATACCTCTCTTAGCGAGAGGTAAAAAAAATGTAACGCAGTGATTCTCAAACTTATTGGGCTCATCACCCCCTTTCCAATTTTTTGAATGTTCCCTTAGAAAAATTGACACCTTTATTATAAAACTACAACGAAATCTCTTTAGCACGCTTACCAAAAATTGCTTAATGCCTAAAAATACGAGATTTAGATGTTTTCCCTCTATTTGTAGCACTTTAGTAACAGCATATGCCTTTACACTTCTTAAATAAAAGAGTTCAAATTTATAAATAAATATTACTTGCCGCGTCCTAATTTTTGTGGAATTAAATGTTTTTAATGATTTTGCAATTACATATAACCATCAAAATAAAATTCTTGAGTGGTAGGTATTCTACACTTTAGCCCATTTTTTATTATTTGCTATATTTATTTTAAATAAAGACACTGAACCACATTCTCCAAAAGATGTTAGTGTACGGAGTGTAAGAGAAGAATTAAAAAATGTTATTGAAAATATGGGACCAAATACAAATATATCTAGCGATACAGATATTGAAGAATCAAGTATATCTTCAACAGATCATAGTTATATTCAAGTAACTATTAAAAAAAACAAAATAATAATATTTTAACAAATCTATATGTTTAGATCGAACCAGAAACCACCAGCAAAGAATATAAACCTAAAAAATTAACTCCGATTGAAGAAGAAACAGAAACTGATTATGATATTTCAGAAATAGAATATTCCAAAAAATATGTGGATACATCTATGCAAACTTCTCCCAAAGAATATATATGTCCTAATGTTCACAATATTAATATCCCTTCGCATCATTTTTGGCCGTTTTTCCCACCGGAATTTTCAGATATTCAACAACAAATTAATAAAAAAAAATCGTATCAACGAGTATCGCGTTTGGCTTCGTGGTTAGGAATGAAACATAAAGAAAGTACGAATTTGTATAAAGTAAATATAGAACAAGATAAAGATGAACACAGTCCACCAAGAGTATTAATACATTTTCTTTAAATAATTTCACAAGTTTATTGGTATTTTTTGTAGAGATTAACTTTTGATTTGCTAAGCGAGCCCCCCAAAGCGGAAACCAAAAATATTGGGATAAATACTAGTTCAAATGCATTTGTAAATTATGAACCAAAACAAAACTGTAATATTAAAGTTTGTAAATCTGGGCAAAAAACGGAAAAAGTAACTGAAAGAGTTGATATTTATTATTTTGACCATGGAAACGCAGAGTAATATAAATAAATTTAAAGAGAACATATAAAAATGTTTGGGTTTATAGATATTATCGAACAACTGACTCACCGCCTCCCATAAAAACGGAGTATATTGCCGAACGGACGGATTTCTATACGAAAAAAATTTGGGCGGAATTCTTCGGAGTATTTTACATCGGGATTTCTTTCGTCACGGGATTTATTCTTCAATTTTTACGGTAATTATACCATTTTTTAAATGAAGTGTTCGTAACGAATGATGGCGAGGTGCTGCGCATATTAGGCCTTAAAAAGTATCGAGATTTATTTTTTTCGTAAACAAATGAAATACGGGCGGTGTCGTTCAGTGGGGATGTGTAAAGGACATTCATGCGTATCTGTGATTTTTTCTCGGCCGCAGAATATCAGCGATCTTAGCCTTGTTCAGTGTGTTAAAAAAATCCTAACCCGGAACAAAACCGCAATTTTTATTAATGTTTGAACCAGAACCGCACCCGAACCCATCTCTCAAAAAATAAATTAACCTGAACCGAACCCAGTTTTTGGCGGGTTCGATGCCCTGGTTTCTCTATTCATAGTCTACTCCGAGTTAGGTTTTTTTTTAAACACTGTACAAACGATATTTGTAGAAAATAAACTACAAGCCGGATGCGCCATGAAAAAAAAAAGAAACGTAAATTTTTCGTTGTAAAAACCTTTATTTTGGTCACAAGAATAAATTTATTTGGTCAGTAAATAATATTTTAAAAAAATTACTATTTATTTGAAATCGCGTTTTCTTTCTATCGCTTCGTTTCTATAGCTCCAAATGGGGTAGTTTCGCCTTTTTGATTTTTTTTTATTAGAAGCAAGTATTTAAATTTTCCATATTTTTTATTTTGTACAATTTTTGTTTTTAAATGAGAAAATACCGGACATATCTATTCCCGCCACTGTGACGTTACCCTTGCCGCTTCCGTTGCAACTTAGTTCCGACGCGCTGCGCGAAGTATGACAGATATTTTGCGACGTATGTCTTGCGGGGTACGGGGAACTTGTTTGTTAGGTTAGATTGCTAAGTTAGTACGTATTTATTTTTGTTTGAGCAAGTTTGTAACGACGTTTTGTATTACAGTTAATAAATAGAAACAAGGTTATGTCCACAGCGTCAGTATCACCATCAACTGTCACTTTGACATGACACACTCCATCATTGTAAAACAACGACACTAGCGACATTTGCGGCTTTAAGTATGTAAGCGTGACGTCACAGAGAAGAGATTGATTTGAATCATTAATATAATAAATGACGAATTTTATTATAAATAAGAATTTCATTAAATTTTAACATCTCGTAAACACGATTATTGTAAAAAAATTGTGCATATCTTCCTCTCGCCATCACTCGCGACGAGCACTGTATGAGAAATTTATTTGTAGGTTTATTCTTCAAGGAATAGTTCGCCCGCTGACCATCGGAGTTTTTCAGTTAGTGTCCGACTATTTCTTCAAACCATTTCTTGCGGTAATGTTCAACGGAGTTGTACAACCGCCGATGATTTTTTTGTACAATTTCATGACATCTGTTCGGGATGTTTGCGCACCTATAGCAAACTCCATCGGATTTTTTGTGCGGGAAATATCTGTAATGTGCAAAGCTATACGGTTAGTGCAAGTGGAAAAGAATGAAATAATACAAAAAAAGTGTAATTGTCATTGTGAAAATGAGCAATAGTTAACATCGGAGTGATTTATTGTTTATACTCTGTAACATGTCCCAGTCTGTTATCCACTTGTGGACTAATTGATAACAAATTGGTTTTACAATATAGGTATATTATAGTATATATATACAACTTCAATAGTAATCACGCAAGGAACAATTTGTTAACACTGTACATCTGAAAATATGTTTAATGCCTCTCACAGTCCATCACGAAAAGAAACAATATCATATTAAAAACACTATTTATACAAATAATAAATAGCTGAGTGCCTGATTTGCTTACTCTTGTTGAAGAGAACTTTTGTGATAAGCTTCCAAGAAATATCTACATGTCTAATTCAGTAATTCTTCACTGATAGTGTGTGTCTACAACGGAATATTCTACTTATTGTAACTTCACTTTTAATGAAATCATTTGCTACTGCGCAGTCTATTGCGTACTCAAGCAACAACGGAAGTAAGTCCAGGAATTTTACCTCCAAATACGGTACCTTTCGCACAAATACAACATATCCAAAGACCAGAAATACCTCGGGATTTAACCACCAATTTGTAAACAGTGCATCACAGAAACCAAACCCTTCTCCGGACAATTTGCCGAGGGGCAATTCGCAGCGGACAATTCGTCACATGGCAAAAAATGATCATCCAATTCGTAAAATTAGTGGAATTAAAATTTCCTTCTTCTGCAGCCATTTTGAATATTGAATGCTGATTGTTGACATTTGTTTAGTGTTATGTTTAAAAGTTAATATTTTTTTTTAAGTTAAAACTTTTATTTTTATAAATATTGTTATCTATAGTTAATACGTTTACACAAAATTCATTTCAGGTCTAAAGGAAATAGCAGCCACCTAATTCACCAAAAATCGCCTTGTGTAACTTTTTTATTCACAAAATTTGAGTGTGAAAAGACATATAGGACCCAGCAAATATCTCGCTTATTTATTAAGTTAGTAATTTCTTTCATAGAACATTATTTGTACAGCAACATGTAAGCTACTTGATGACGGATGTACATTCATGATACCACTTCCGGTTTATTAGTAATTAATATCAACTTTGAAATTTCAAATGGAACATATTATATTTTTTTACAAATTTGAAAAGTACATCAAATTTGCTTTACAATCATGTAAAATAATCCATATGTTACATTATTAAAAAGTAAAATGGCGGACACTTTTTTATACACCTAGTCGAAAAGAGAATAGTAAGCCATGACTATGGCTTGAAATAAAACAATTAACTAAAACAATTGTTTTATTTCAAGCTACAGTCATGGCTCACTATTCTCTTTTCAACTAGGTGTATAAAAAAGTGTCCGCCATTTAACTTTTTAATAATGTAACATATGGATTATTTTACATTATTGTAAAGCAGATTTTATGTACTTTTCAAATTTGTAAAAAAATATGTTCCATTTGAAATTTCAAAGTTGATATTAATTAATAATAAACCGGAAGTGGTATCATGAATGTACATCCGTCATCAAGTAGCTTACATGTTGCTGTATAAATCATGTTATATGAAAGAAATTACTAACTTAATAAATAAGCGAGATATTTGCTGGGTCCACTACAATATAACATCCTGTATATATGTAAAAGGAGTATGCCCCATAAAAGTGGTTTTATTATAAAAATGCGCTCAGAATACAGGCCAATTTTTCTAATTCGGATTTGATTTTATAACATTTATGTAATGATTGTTTGAATACAATTGTCACACCCAAAAATGGGTAATAAACCGTGATATGAATTGTCTGCGTCAAATTGTCCACGCCGAATTTACCTGTACCAAAATGTCCTAGAACTTTTATCTCACAGTTTCAAAATAAAAATCACAAAAAAATACTTTTAATTATCCGAAATATCTGTTGGATAACAAAATAAATTCATCAGATTGTTAATTTCATTTTAAAAGCACAAGATTTGCCAACAATACCAAATAAAATAAAAACTATATTACTATAGTTTTTTAATATTTTATCATAACTCATTCATCTTACCATACAACCTTGTGTGTTACTTTTAGTAAAAAGGTCTCCCCGTTTTGTTATGTGTATTTGTGAGAATCTACATTTTCTATGCGGTGTGCGCGTCAGCCGTTGCCGACGTAGAAGGCTCGGACTGTCCAGTGTCCGCAGCCTCCACAGCGACCTCGGGCTCCGCGGGGTCTAGCTCGGACTCTGTGAGGCGTAGCGCCACCTCCAAGTCGCGCAGCACCTCCGTTTCTTTGGACTCGATGAGTGAAAAACGGTGGTGCAGCGCTGTGAGATGCGCGAACGTCAGGTTCAGGTGCGCGTGTAGACCGAGCAGCACCACCTCTCGGAAGTGCGCGGCGTACAAATGCGCTATCACATGGAAGAGTAATCGGACTATTTTTCGCACGATTGACTCGAATGATGACGGGAATTCATTAGCTAGAAAGCAGAGAAACACATTTCAAAAATTATCATAATTATTTATATTTTATAGGTTTTACCTCTAATTACAAAATATTCTACAATAGGGGTTTTCAAGTCTACTGTTTTAACGGTAAAAAAGCTTCAAATAAAAGTTGTAGAGCATCAAATTCTACATCAATACGCAAAATTTATTTTGTATGCCTTGTAACAGCCGAAATTAGGTATGAAAATGTCGAAAATCACTTCAAAAATAGCAATAGCCATGGAATTGACACAAAATAAATAACAAATGTCTAACGGTTTTTTGTCATGTTAGGGCAATTTATTTTTATTATGTATTATTTATAATTTCTATTCCAGTTAACAATTATCTGTTAATTTAAATTGATATTTGCTCACTTGAACAGAAATTACAAATGATAATAAAAATAAATTAACCTTGCTTGACAGATAAATAGTTAACAATTGTTAATTTTTTGTTTCAATTCCATGGCTATAGCTATTTTTCAGGTGATATTCGACAGTTTCATACTCAACTTCTGCTGTTACAAGACATACAAAATTTATTGATTCAGATGCATAATTTTATGCCCTACAATTTTTATATGAAGCTTTTTTACCTAAAATAATTAGGGAAGCAGGAAATTAGGACAGTCTGAATTTACATTTTAAAGTCCTATGTTCGACTGTACCGGTCACCCGCCTGTATATTTATTTTATATATACAGATGTCCCAAGTTAAGTTGCTTATAAAAATAATTTATTGAAACTTAAAAAAAAATCTCGCGTTTTAGAAACTTTTCGGCGAAAATACAAAATACGAGTATATTTTTACATACAGATTATCATATTAAAAAATGAAAAAAATAATAATTTGGAAACCCCTATTCATTGTGAGTAACAGATATTAATAATTGTAATAAAAACAAGAACATCTTTATAAATAAATACTTTAAATTAAACATTGTTTTATTTGCGGTTTCGCAGTCATAGTTATTTATAATTTATAGATTTTAAATCAAATTCCGAAATATACACCTGTTCATCTTCTTAAAATCATCTGTCCGGCAAACAATGGATACAATTTTTAGAACAAAAAAAAGACTTCTCCCGCTTGGTATCTTTTCTTCATTTCACGTAATAAAATAGCATTGGTTTGTAGTTGTTTTAAGATTAATGATACAATTTGTATAAAAGTACAATAAATGTTTGACTCAATTTAGTTATCTTTTCTTATCAAACACGGATATAACTGTATTGTAATAACTGATAAAGAAGAACAAGTATTATCTTTAATTTCCACAAATTGCAAAAATATTGATAGTATAAAGGAAAGTAGTTTCTTACCGTATTTGGTGGGAAATATACTTTCATCACTGATAGTTTTCTGTGTAAAAGTCATTACATAATCTATGTATTGTGGCGCTGCGACCCTAGTTTTCTTCCCTTTTTCATCGAACCACAAATAAGTTCTATGAAAAAAAAAACATAATTGCAAGTTTGAAATATATAAATTTAATTATTACCTTTGGCCAGGCCCCGTCATGTCGGGGCAACCGGACATTGTACAGAATTCACTAACCGTTCCGTAGACTAAGTTTACATGGTCGAAAAGGGCCATTGCTATAAAAAAATTATAATAGAATAGATTATGTATGAGATATGTATTTCTTACTGTGTGATGCAAGCCATTCATTGTAATCTAACCCTGCGGGTAATTCAACTAAAACTCTCAGATCCATTTCAGGCAGCTTTCGTTCAAGAACCGCTGCCTCAAGGTATAGTTTTGGATCCCCAGAAGATCCTGAATCGCCGCCTTCGCGCTCTTTGCGTCTCGCCTTCCTGGTTAAACAATTAAACATTTCATAATTTCAGTTGAATACTGTATTAATTACCCGAAAAATTGCAACGGGATTACTCCACACAAACACAACATGTCACCGTAATTACTAATAATTGTATTTACTCATCTTATCAGGTGATACAATGATAATAATATACACTGGAATATGCGAATACGTCACCTATTAAGTGATAAAATTTAGTCACACCTGCAAAAGCAACTTATTTTCTCTTCTACTTCTGGAGGAAGAGCCATCGCTCTTGTAAGAAGTCGGTTTTCTTCATGCCGAAAATTTCTGAACATTTCGCTGCAAGTTACTCGGTGTGACTACATTTTATCACTTTTTTTTACATTCTCAAGGTAAAGACATGATAATATAATTAGTTAATATACGATGTATGTATTACAAAAATAACCTTACAAGTTCTTTGCTTAGGAACATAAACATTTACAAACACTAAAGATTCGTGCTGTTAATAAAGCAGATCAATATAAGAAATTTTCCTTTGATTTGATTCAATACAAAAACAATACAATTATTTACAAAACACATAATGAGCTGTTTAATTTTTAACGTAGAACATTCAACCTGTTTTGCTAGAAATTTTACTTGAATTTAAATTGCAAGATTTCATATTTTTTGCCATTTTCTTAATTTGTAAAAAGCTAATGTACAAAGCAAAAATACCGTAAGTGTTGAGTGATATAATAAGGAAAACATGCGAAATATGTTTTGGAAACAAATAAAAACATAAGAAAAAAGTGATTCCTTACCCCATAAACCAGTCCACGGTATCGCGGAGATATTCTGGTAATCGCTCCAGTTTGACGATTTATAATTACAGTACTAATCAACAAAAATAACCCTTTCTTTTTAAAGTAAATTAAAATTAAGTATCGACCACAGATGAGACTTTGCCCCTGACGTACAGTTTGACACTTTACGTTATAATTTCAAACATGATTAATTAAAATAACGTGGAAATTCGCCAGTTTCAACACTGTCAATTGATCCACTGATCAAATAATCACTTCAAATTTTATATTATGTACTTTCATCGACACTACAAATAAAATAAAGTCATTCTCCTAACGTGCGCCATATTTACAAATTCACTCCGAAAATCACCTGAGACGAAAATGTGATTCATTCCTTAAACGCGAAACTAGACACAAGTTCAAAGTTATTTTTTATGAAATATCGAATTTTCAATCACTTTACACTATATAAATAGCCGACTCACTTCTCTAATCAATCTTTATGAGCCTTTACTTTTAATTTAAGATTAAATCAGTGCTCTAGTTTTCATTCGTACGATGTAAACGTCGTTTATGATCCAACCAACTGTCAAACTGTCAATACTGATAAAATTTGTTTATTTTTACAATAATACGAAATTATAAATGGGTAAGTACTTGAAAATATATTATTTTATCCATAACAACTGGACCGAGATAAATCTTACCGGTTTCTTTGTTGATGTTTTGGTTTTTCACTGTTAAATTAATTTGGAAAGCATTCAAGCTAAATTAATAAAAAAAACATGTGTATTGGTATTAATCATGCTTCATATTTATAGAAAATAATATAAATACGCTAGATCTATCGGGAACTAAGCTCAAAAAACTAAACAAACCAACTTCTTATGAGGCTCATGTCAATGTTTTAAACCTCGACGACAATGAGCTTCAAAGATTGGATAATATTGACTCATTTACAAAAGTACAAAAGGTATATACATCAGGGTCTTTAATTCAGAAACATCTGTACATTATATGTGTTTTTTATTAGTTAACTGCAGTAAGAAATCAATTGTTACGTATGTATGGTGTGTGTCGATTACATGCATTACATACCTTGAATTTGGCACATAATGGTATTCTTACAATAGAAGGCCTAAAGGAACTTGTGAATTTAAAATATTTGTGCCTGGCAGGCAATAATATTAAGGTATATTTCATTCATTTAACAGGGCAAGAAACCGAACAAAACGGGTAATGCTTAAATGAAATCGGGAACGCATTTTTTTAAACGGTTTTTGTTCAAAAACCGGCTAAAATTTTTTTTGAAACGGTTGTTTCTGTTAATCGGTTGTATGACAAATAAAAAATATTTCGGTTAAAAACTTTCTTCTTTTTTGGAACGGTTATTTCTGTTAACCGGTTGCCTGGCAATAATAATGACTATTTCGGTTAAAAAACAAGTGTTTTAATTGTTAAGCAAAGTCGGGAACGCAATTTTTTTAAGCGAATTTCGCTCGAATCCTGGTTAAAAATGTATTTTTTTTAAACAGTTATTACTGTTAGACGATTGTTTGGCAAATAAAAATATCGGTTTCGGTTACAAAAACGGGTAATCGGCAACGCAATTTTTTAAACGTATTTCGCTCAAATACTGGTTCAAATGTAACTTTTTTTAAACGATTGTCTGGCAAATAAAAATATTGGTTTCGGTTAAAAAGCGGATAATCGTTAGCCGAAATCGAAAACGCAATTTTTAAACGATTTTTGCTCAAAAACTGATTAAAAGAAAGCAAATTTCTCCTTTTTTGAAACGATTGTGTGGCAAATAAAAATGTCGGTTTTGGTAAAAAAATTGTTTTTGGTTTTAAATACCGGTTTTTAAAACGGTTTCTTGGCCTGAAACTAACACATTCATTATCATTTTATATTTGTATGTTGTCCTTTCAGACTATAGAACATTTAAACACAAACATTAACTTGGAACATTTGGATCTCTCTGAAAATAGCATAAGCCATATTTCTGATCTTTCTTTCCTAAAAAACTTGAAGGTAACTTACCATTTTGCGCTTCTGAACTTTACTAATAAATCCTTTCTAGGAGCTTCTTTTAAACGGCAATCGCATTGGTCATTTGCGACAATGCGATCGGTATTTACCGGCAAGTTTAGTGACTTTTACACTCGCTTGTAATAACATTGCAGATCTGAACGAAATATCTCAGCTTGTACATTTGGTGAATCTTACTAACTTTTCTATCGCTAACAATCCATGTGTGAATATGACAGGGAGCAATGTGTAAGGGGTATTTTTTCTCGGGTGTGGCTTTATAATTGGCTTGTTAACAATTGCAGCGGATTTGACTACCGTCCATTTGTTATTAACTGGTGTATGAACATTAAAGTTATTGATGGGTATGTTGTAGACGCTATTGAAAGGTATTACCCGAAATTACAACTATTTTAATCATTTTTCTAATGTATTTTATTAGTTTGAGGGCCGAATGGCTCTACTCGCAAGGTAGGGGCCGACATTTTCGCATTGGTGATCACCAAGAATTAACTCAATATTTGGCAAGTGTCTGTCCTCTTTCCGGCGAAACTCTAGAAACAGAGGAAGATAGAAAACTAAGATTAATCTTGAGCAAGGCCCAGCATCATCAACAACAATTACGTGAGCAATTAAATACTAATGGTAACTCTTATCCTAAATAGATTTGCACAAATTCACGCTGCTTTTCGCGCACAGGTATTGTTGAGTCATCTTCACCATCACCAGCCAGTAAACGGAGACTTAACAGCAATAAAAATTCACCAAGACTTAATAGTAGTACTCTGTAATATTTTTTTTACACAGTTTTGTAATTTTTGTATTTTAGGTTCACGTTTGAGTGCAAATAGGATTAAATCGCCTGATCGCATGGCTACAAGTTGTTTTACAACATCAGGAAATTTTGATAATTCCGCAATCATGTCACAAAGTTTAGACCCGAAAATTTTAAGCCAAAGTGTTGTACAAAAACTCGCCAACTCTAATAATGAAGAAGAACCGATTTCGGCCATTCACGAGCACTGCTTAAATGGTAAGTAAATGGGGTTGTTACCGTATTTGTTTACAATATATGACTCATAATAAGATATATGTTATAAAATTCGCCATTTATTATGTAAATATTTGAAATATTATATGATTCAAATCGACCTCTTCTCTGTGACGTCACGCTTACATACTTAAAGCCGCAAATGTCGCTAGTGTTGTTTTACAGTGGTGGGATGTGACATGTCAAAGTGACAGTTGATGGTAATACTGACGCCGTGGACCTAAACTTGTTTCTTTTTATCAACTGTAATACAAAACGTCGTTACAAACTTGCTCAAACAAAAATAAGTAAAAATATGTGCTAACTTGACAGTAGTCTAACCTAACAAACAAGTTCCCCTTACCCCGCAAGACATGCGTCGCAAAATATCTTTGTCATACTTCGAGCAGCACGTCGGAACTAAGTTGCAATGGAAGCGGCAAGGATAACGTTACAGTGGCGGGAATAGATATGTCCGACATTTTCATTTAAAAACAAAAATTGTGCAAAATAAAAAAATATGGAGAATTTAAATTTAAAAATACTTGTTTCTGATAAAAAAATCAAAAAGGCGAAACTACCCCATTATAAGTTTTGCCTCTAATGGCGTCATTTCACATTTTCTAATTTATTTTTTTCTTGAAACAATAGGTCAAATTAAATATGTAAGTGTCTTAGAATTAGAGATATGATTTTTTAAAAGTTATCTTTAATTTCAAATATTTGGACGCTGACGTCACGGCTTAGCGGATGCGGTAGTAGAGCTCTATCGGTTTTGTTTGGAACTATAATTGTTTGGTTTATCACTTGTTAGTTTGATTTTGTGACAGCAACAAATTATTAACTAAAAACATATTTCATACGACTTTTGATATTTATTTTAATGTTTTATTTACATATCTTTTTCTCTTAACTCTGCTGTCACCTGTCACAATTTTAGGTTAGTTTGTTTACAACAGCAAACGGAAACCACGTGGACCGTAAATGTGTGTGTGACGTCACGAATTTCACAGCCGCGAAAGTTTATTAGCAAATTTATGAATGAAAAGTCGCATATTTCATGTTATTTTATATTACTATATTTATTAAATGAGACAGATTTTTTCGATTTTATAAAAAAAACATTTTTTTTAAATGATTCCATCCTAGTAATTACAAAATGAGGAAGGAAACGTAAAAACATACTTTTTTATCATGATCACTTTGATCATTTAGATTGCGAATCACAGCTCAAAGGAACACTGCTTTGTATGTTTCATTTAGACTCTTGATTTTCAAATATTTCCTGTCCTTAGTCAGGCTGCCGGGATTGATAAATCCGGTTGCCAGAACCGGATTCACTGCCTACTTTTTACTCGCATAAATAACTAATTTAATATCGAAAGAACGACAATACTAAACGCATATTTTTGTCTGTAGATGTTGCAGATATTCACAGTCCATTAAAGGCAGCCACAAAACTCGTACCAGTACCAGAGTCATTAATGAGTCCAGACTACCGTCCACCAAATTGTTTAGTTTCTCGCTTAGCCACCTCACAAACAAACAACAACATCGCGCACAATAGACACCAAATCCCTAAAAAAGAACACTTAGGATCCCCCAAACTCGCTAGAATGGTACAAAAACCTAGTATAAAAAACACTGCCTCACCTTTACGGCTGCGAAAAAATATTCCTGCACCTGTTTTACGCAACGAATCTAATAATGTGTTAAAGAATTCCATGAGCAGCGAAGACGAAATTGAAATGTGCGCGGCTAAGTTGCAAAGTATAAGAAACATTGCGCAAGAACGAAGCACGAAGAAAATAGCGGATGATGGTGTAAATGAAAGAGTTAAGGTTGAAAATGCAGCGGCAACTATGATACAAAAAATGTGGAGAGGGTATCATACGAGAAATTTAAACAAGAAGACTTTGGAAATATTGAAAACTATTCAGACACATCGAACGGAAGAACACATACAGTAAGTAAAAAACTTTTTTAAAGTGTACATAAAATAGTGGATTAACCGCAAAGGTAGAGAAAATAATACTTTAACAGCATTTTCGAGAAATTTCAGCCGAATTCATAACCAAATTTAATTTTTTGGAAGTATTGCGAAAAATTCGCAACGGGCGTCATCTTAGAAATATTTATATAAAATTTTGCCCAGACGGTTTTAAGATTTGAAAACAAGTTAATTTAAATTTTAAACCCGATAGAACACAAATTTTTTGTCAATTTGAAGATAATTTAAACCGTTGAGGAATTGTGAGCAAAATAAAATGCATGTTTTTGGGGAAAAATTTTCCCATTTTTTTCCAAAATTTCGACCTTATTTTCCCGAATCCTTAAAGCCGCTTTGCCACTTTTAAAACATTGATATATCAATTCGACTCTCTAGAGTTCATTTTTGCAAGAATTAACACTCTATCTTTAACCGAAATCGAAATATAAACAAATTTTTATCCTCACATTTTTAGCCTAAAATGTACAATTTTGGAACCTGGGTTTGAGAAGTTTTTAACCGGAAATTTAACCACTTTTATACCGGAAATATACAAACCAACCCTCTAAAGTTCATTTTTGCAAGAATAAACATTTTATCTTTAACCGAAATTGTGATGTCCGATTTTTAATCTCACATTTTAGCCAAAAATGTACAATTTTTGAACCTGGGTTTGAGGAGTTTTTAACCGGAAATTTAACCACTTTTATACCGGAAATATACAAATCAACCCTCTAAAGTTCATTTTTGCGAATATAAACACTATCTATGACCGAAATCGAAATATAGACCGATTTTTAACCTCACTGTTTTAGCCAAAAATGTACAATTTTTGACCCTGGGTTTGAGGATGTTTTAACCGGAAATTTAACCACTTTTATAGCGGAAATATACAAATCAACCCTCTAAAGTTCATTTTTGCAAGAATAAACATTTTATCTTTAACCAAAATTGTGATATTGAACCATATTTAATCTCATATTTTTGGCCGAAAGTGTTTAAAATATTTTGAAATTAACACGCTTTCCGGTCGTCAATAATATAGAATTTTCTCGTCTTATTTAAAAAGATCTATTAAATAATTAGGAAAATCAAAAACGATCTTTTTCAGGAAATTGGCGATGGATATGGAATCAACTAAAGCAGCGTTAGAGAGTGAAAGAAAAATACAAATGTTGCAAATGCAAGCCATAAACGCGCTGTGGAAAAAAGTATCTACGATTCAGCCTACCGCCAAAATGGAAGTTGTTAACAATAATGGATCAGACAATTCAGAAGTTGTAAAGGATTTGGCTCAAACTTGCAGCATGCTAAACGCCCAGGTAAGTTTCAAATAATTATTATAATTTTTTGGGTGGTTTAGAAGAAAATTATACCAAAATATTTAGGTCCAGCAACTACAAAACTCCATGCAAGATGTAATGCGATGCATGTCCATGTTTTGCCAAATTCCATCAATGAGCCAACCTCAAAAAGAAATAGGAATCGCGACCCAAACTGAAATAGTGGCAGTCCACACGCCTCAGGGAGAAGCCGGAAAGGCTTTTCCCTTTTTGAAAACACCCAGACCATCCTCTCTACCTCTTCCAGTTTCCCAAAGAAAACCAAATCAAACAACCGCGCCTCAAGAGGTAAAACAATTCGCTGGAAGTCTTGTAGACGGAGTTATAAAAACCGTCGCTGAGACAAACATGGAAAACTCAACAACTGAAATAACAGTTACTGATGTGGACAGACAAGTTGAAGAAATGAATGAAGATGAAGAAATAACGCTCACGAATGATGCAGAATGATTATTTAGTTGCTCTTTCACGTTGATGTTTTGCTGATTGTGTTCGAATTTGAAAGCTTTAATTGGATTTTAATGTAGTTAATCTCTAGTCATTGTAAGTTTGTATTTATGTTGATATTAAAAAAAAATACTTTTAAATAATGTTTTATTTACAATATTTACCTAAACATATTCGAAAAGAATATTTTTTCCCGAGATAAATACCGGTCCATTATATCTTGCAGGCATTTTAATTCTGAAATAATTATTTTGTCGTTGGGGTCGATACTGTTCGCGTTTTTTAAATCCTTCATGGCATCTTTATACTCGTTTATTCCTTTCAATCCTAAAGCTCGTCTATATAAAGCTTTTGTGTTCTGCGGATCAATATCCAGAACCTAAAAATAGACAATATGAAATTATATATAATTATATTTAAAAAAATTGCTTACGTAGTTACAAGCGCTTAAAACTTCTCGATAATCCTTCTTTTTTAATTTAACTGCGGCTAAATTTAATAATGCTTGAACTTGCATTTCTAATAACTTTTCATTTTTTGATATTTCATGTGAATTTAAATATGAAATATACCGCAAAACTTTTTTATATTTTCTATCAGATTCTAAATAACTGTTTCTTTTGAAGAAATAATTACCGGATTCTTTTATGTTTGAAATAATATTCTCGATTTCTACAGCCTACAAATAAAAAAATATATACAAGTCCTACATTTTCAACAAATCTACACAAATGGCAAGAATTTTTTACGAAATCCGGTTCAAGTTCATTTGGGGTGGAAACGAATGCCAGACGGATTTAAGATTTGGAAATAAGTTAATTTATATTTCAAACCCCGTAGAACATGAATTTCGTGTTAATTTGAAGATAATTTAAACCGTTCAGGAGTTGAGCAAAATAAAATGCAAGTTTTTGGGGCATGTTTTTCCCAATTATTTCCAAAATTTCGACCTTATTTTCTCAAATCCCTTAAGCCTTTTTGCCACGTTTAAAATATTAATATATTAAATCGACCCTTCAGAGTTCGTTTTTACAAGAATTAACACTTTATCTTTAACCAAAATCGAAATATAGACCCATTTTTAACCTCACATTTTTGCAAAAAATGTACAATTTTTGAACCCGGGTTTGAGGAGTTTTTAACCGGATATTTAATCACTTTTATACCAGAAATATATATATCATCCCTCTGAAGTTTATTTTTGCAAGAATATAGACTCCATCGACCAAAATCGTGATATTGAACCATTTTTGGCCGAAACTAACCATAAAACATGCATTTTTGAAATATTTTCAAATTAAAACTAAAATCGTGATGTACTGAGATAAAATATTAATTAACTCGCAGTTAGTACCTAAACCCAATTTTAAATGGCTGAACACTTGAATAACATTTTTGTATGTTTAAATCTATTTAAACTAGTCGAAATAAATTTGTAAAAATTTCTCACCATTTGCGTAGGTTATAATTAGTTGAAAACATAAACTGGTCGAACTATTATGATCCTTGGTTCATATTTACCTCAAAATCTTGAAAATTCACATCCCAATCATCCGGATATGGCGGATAAACATCTACCGTGCCATCATTTTCAGAAATGTTCCAATTTTCTCCCGGTTTAAATTCACCACTGTCTATTATCATGCATTTCTACAAACACAACATTTATAATTGAACATATGGGATATGTATCAAATCTTTACCGTAATGGGTCTGTCGTTAATCGAAGGCGTACCAGCAATCTCTCTTACAACTCCAAAACCCTTTTTAACTTTGCCAAATACGACATTTATCCCATCTAAATGAATACAAGGTACTGTAGTTATAAAAAATTGTGAATTGTTGGCGTTTGGTCCAGCATTTGCCATAGAAACCATTCCTTCTCCTACGTGGGTTAATATGAAATTTTCATCTTCGAATGTTGAGCCATAAATGCTTTCACCGCCCGAACCGTCCAAATTTGTTATATCACCGCCTTGTATCATAAATTGAGGCATTGCTACAAAATATATCTTTGTATTTTAACGAAAAACTAATTATTCAACGCCTACTTCTATGGAAAATTGTGTTTTTATAATGTAAAGGCTTTCCAGATTTGCCAATTCCTTTCTCGCCTGTACATAAAGCACGAAAATTTTCAACTGTTTTCGGGACTACATCTTTAAAAAGCTCAATTACTATTCGACCAACTGGAATATCACAAAAATAATGATAAAGAAATGTGTTATAGAGATTGTATTACTCTTTTCTTCTCCTATTTTGATGTCTAAATAAACATACACGTTTTCTTCTGACATTTTTTAATATAAATAAACAAAAGTCAATGTCAACTGTATCGTGTCAAATGCTGTTGAACCTGTTGAACATCAGTGTAGGTGGTCGTTGAACATCTGTTAAAAAATAATATGAAGTTTCGTCTTTCCATTCATCAGTGTTGCCAACTATAAATTCCCGAATGTCGCTGTCGCTACGTTCTCCAAAAAATTCCGCTACAAGCCGCTACGCCATTATATATACATATTTAATATATACTTATGCTCTGTTTATTTAACGCATTCAGTAGATGGCTATTCCATCAGCGCCAGTTTTAAGTAGCCGAAATTACATTGAGTAAACTTGTCTCTTCGCTCAAATTTCAGCCAATCGCAGAAGTCAAAACTATGCCCTATTCTCTGCATGCGTAAGAGAGGTAAGAGGTATGGTTTACGTGCAGTTTTCGAAACATTTTTAGTTCTAAAAGTGTCGAAACCGTTTTAACACTGTATACATGACGTTTTCAAAACTAAAATCGTTTTGAAAGTAGAGACATCTTTCCACCAAACAAAATTATCATGTCTATTCACAATACAATGACACCAGTAAGACAAATAAAATAAATAATTTGCAAAATAAATATACATTCAAAAGTCACTATTTTCTGTATTTTTTCTATTATCGCCGCTACGTCGTACATCATATTAAAATTCCGCTATTATAGCGGAATTCTGCTACGGTTGGCAACACTGCCATTCATGCAACATTTACCGAGAATATTCCCCAATAAAAACGCCTCAAACCTCCAGACAAAACCGTTCGAATTCAAATACATTTGACAGGTTAGCAGCAGAAACTGCGTGTTTAGTGTTTATGTTTGCATTTTAGCGGTTAATTTCTTAAAATGTGCGACGTTGAATTCAACATTCCTATAAATAAAGAAGCTCTGCTGGAATCCAGCTCTGATTCGTATTATGTTCGAGACATCTACATTATTTCCTCCTTGAAAGATCATTTAAAACGTACGTCCTCTACTCTTGTTTACACAAATATATAATACATAATTTGCAGAATCGAAAAATGCTTTTCATTACGACGGACCAGAAGCAATTCTCAATAATTTTGATACGTATTTTTCTGTATTATATCACGGAGAAAAGCTGAGCATAGACCAAATCACCAGCGTTTTGAATGATTTAACAAAACCTTGCAATCAGCTGTCCTCGTATTTGAGAAATGTATCTAGCGAAGGAGAAATTGCTCAAGATATTCATCTTAAAACGTTAAATATCTTGAAGATGTTGATATATTTGTTAACGCAGTTTACTTTGTTACTTGAAAACAAAATAGACACTAAGGAAAAGACCGATTTAAGTAGCGTTAAAAGGGTAAGATATGTCGGTGTTATAAATTTGTCATTTATTGAGTACTAACTAATACCCCGCAAGTTAATTTATACACGATTTTAGTGTTAATTTGAAAGTATTTAAAACAGCTCAGGAGTTATGAGCCCGCAAAAATGCATGTTCTCATGTTTAGTTTCGGCCAAAAATGATTCAATATCACAATTTTGGTTCAAGATAGTGTTTATTCTTGCAAAAATGAACTTTAGAGGGTTGATTTCTGATATAAAACTGATTAAATTTCCGGTTAAAAATTCCTCAAACCCGGGTTCAAACACTACTTTCTGGCTAAAAATGTGAGATTAAAAATCGGTCTATATTTCGATTTCAATCAAAGATAGAGTGTTTATTCTCGCAAATATGAACTTTAGAGCGTTGATTTGTATATTTCCGGTATAAGAGTGGTTAAATTTCTGGTTAAAAACTCCTTAAACCCGGGTTCAAAAATTGTACATTTTGGGTTAAAAAATTGAGGATAAAAATCGATCAATATCTCGATTTCGGCTAAAGATAGAGTATTTATTCTCGCAAAAATAAACTTTAGAGGGTTGATTTCTATATTTCCGGTATAAAAGTAGTTAAATTTTCGGTTAAAACTTCTCAAACCCGGGTTCAAACATTGTACATTTTTGGCTAAACATGTGAGGTTAGAAATGGGTCTATATTCCGATTTTGGTTAAAGATAAAGTGTTAATTCTTGCAAAAACGAACTCTGGAGGGTCGATAGTATATATCAATATTTTAAAAGTGGCAAAAAGGCTTTAGGAATTCGGGAAAATAAGGTTGAAATTTTGGTAATAATTGGGAAAATGTTTCCCCAAATACTTGCATTTTATTTTCCTCACAACTCCTCAACGGTTTAAATTATCTTCAAATTAACACGAAATTCGTGTTCTACGGGGTTTAAAATATAAATTTACTTATTTTCGAATCTTAAAACTGTCTGAACAAAGTTTTATTTTAACATTTGTAAGATGACGCCCGTTGCGAATTTTTCGCAATACTTTCAGAACATCAAACACATAAAATTAACTGAAAATCATCTCGTATAGCTTTCGAGATAGCAAAAGTGGAAAAACGAAAGTTCATTATATCCGAGTTAATACATACATACATAAAATCACGCGTGTCTCAATTAGTGGGTTCGCACAAACCCGATAACAATAAGATCAACATTATACAACAAATCCTTACTCTTAAACATATTAAAGTAACCGATTTTCTGTAGCGAAATACCGCATTATGTGCGAAAAAAAAAATTAACTTATGGCCGTTTCTTTCACTTCTTTATAAGTAATTCGTTATAAGTGATCACAACTGTAATTTAATTTATGTTTAGGGACGAAAGAAGAGCAAAAAATCTGAAGACACTGACTTTGAAATCGATTTTAATAAGAAAAAACAAATGGATATTTTGTTGTCTATACTGGATCAACCGATTTATAAACTCTGGAATCCTCCAGTATGCGAAGAACAGTTTATTAAGTATTACACCAAATATTTTTACAAAAAAAAAACATTTATAATTTTCATATTTTCAGTTTAATATCCGATGTATGTTTCGCGCACTTATCAAACGCCTCAATCAAACACGAAAAAGAATTATGGAACACCATATTTTGTATTTTTGGCGTTCTTGTTAAAAATTATAATTATTCAATGACACTTACTGTCCGTATGACTCAAGCTATTATCGATAACGAACATTTAGAAGGAATAGTTCCAAGTGGAATTAAATTATTAGTTGAGGAATATAATTGTTCTGGTTTGGTGAGGGAGTTAGTAAGGGAATTAACGGAGTGGCAATCGGATGAAAATAGGAATGATGTTCCGGGTTCCAGGCATTGTAGTGTTATTCTTACAGATCTTACAGCTCAAATGCCGGAGTTGATGTTACCGGAAGTTGTTTATTTGCTTCAATATCTCAACAACAATGTAAGTCATGTTCCATTTTCGATTTTTTTAGGGTATATCGGGGATTATTAACGATAGAACAAAGCACGTTTTAGGGTTCCTACAATACGATTTTACTAGTTTTACGGTAATGTGTGTATGTGTGGTGTGTGACAAAAATTTCTCGGACGATAACTTCAACACTACAATTCTAAAAATTATAATTCTTTCATATTCCTCTTCTTTACATCCAAATGAAGCGCTGATTAGATTTGGTTATAATTAAATTTGTTATTCAAAACATTAATTAAATTTTCATTAGGTCGAACCCGAATCCAATACCTGAACCCAGAGCAAAACCGCAAATTTTATTAATGTTTGAACCAGAACCGCATCCGAACCCATCTGTCAAAAAACAAATTAACCTGAACCGAACCCAGTTTTTAGTGGGTTCGATGCTCTGGTATATAATTTTATTGGATATATTAAAGGAACTTTCGGTATTTTGTACAAAATAATTGACGGAAAGTAATGTGCTGTAGCTCAAAAACAAACTAAGATCGAAAATTTCTGTGGCGACTATTAAACTTTTCTCAAAAAGTTGACCCTAGAATTTGTAAACGGTTTTGCTCTATCGTTAATATTATCCAAGATATTTGTAATAATTCCTAAATTTTTAGTCTTATACTTTACGAAATTGCATTCTTTCGATAATAACTGAAGTTATTTTGAACGTACTTTGTAAGGAAGATTTATCTGAAGATCATATTTTAATCAGAAATAAATTACTCGTTAAGTTAAAAAATTATATGTGGGATAATAACGCACACGTAAGATCAAAAGTTTTGCAACATTGGGCAAAACTGCATTCGGAACAAGCTATACCGAAAGACATGCAATTAGAAGTCTTAAAAAAAGCTATAGGTCGTCTTCAAGATAAAGCAACTTTAGTGCGTAAAAGCGCCTTACAATTACTAACAACTTTTGTGAAATACAATTCGTATGCTGCAACTTTGGATCTAGATTTCTTTAAAAAAGAACTGAAAACAGAAATACAAACTTACGAAAGTTTAAACATAAGTTTACCAAACGAAATGATGGACAAAATCAAAAAGAAGGAAGAAGAATGGACAAAAATCAAAGACAACGTAAAGAAAATTGTAGAAAAGTGCATCGAATCGGATGAAGAAGAAATGGAAACAGATTGCGCCAAATCCGAAAAACTCTTACGAGCATTTCTTTCTTCCGGGAAATACAAACAAGCTTTTTATCTCTGCAGAGATCTCGTTACAGATGACGATAAAAACCGCGACCAAATCGAAGAAATGGAATCTGAAAAACGAGTAGATTTCTTCCTAACATTCATGCAGTCTGTTTTTATGGAATTAGACAAAGAAGCACAAGATTTAATCAATGATAATATGAGGAAATTAGCTGAACTTCCTCCCGAAAAAATAGAAGAATTGAAGAAATGTGATCAGAATATTAAATATTTGACGGATGTTGTTGAGTTTTTAGAAATGATTGAAACGATTTTTCCGATGATTACTACTTTATTGAAGAGTACTTCGATGACTGATGTTAACGAAGCGATTGAGTTTTGTGTGACGGCTCACCAGTTCAAGATTAAAAGCGCTCCCAGGGGCCTAGCTGGTAAGAAAATATTTTTTATACAGTCATTTGTATAAATTTGTTATTATTTCAGCAATGTTAACACAAATGAATACGACGGAACAAGAACGGAAAAATGCTGTAATAGACGCCTATAGAAAAGTTTTTCTTAATTACGAAGGATCAGCAAAGTAAGTTAAATAAAACACACACACACATTATAGAGTAATAAAAAATAATGAACCCTGTGTTGCACTCTCCACGCCTAGTAAACGCTCGCACGGTACAAATAACCTAAAGGTGTGGGAAGGTAACTAATCAGTTATTTCACATTATTTATTTTAGGGACAGACCCACAGCACTGGTATCTCGATTAACCGAACTAATAAAATCCATCAACGCAGACGACGTCCAATACGTTTCAGACGTCATCCGACAATGGACAGAAAAAGGCGATATAGACAACGCAATCATCCAACAACTTTGGCACATATTTATCGGCCGAGAAAACAATTCAGACGACGACAGAATTGTCGCTTTGGATCTTTTATCAATGATTGCAGCCGGAAAGAAAAATATCATAGAAAGAAATATGAATCTGGTTGCTGAAATAATTTTCAGCGATAAAGGAATAGAAGATCCGCGTTTTTTTATAACCGGATGCAATATGTTGTCGTTGATGGAAAGCGAAGTTAATGTGACGAGTGAATCGCCGTGTTTTAGAGTTCCTATTGAAGATAAAATTTGGGAACAATTACAACAAAGCGTTTTAAAGATTTTTATGAAGAAAGATCCGTTTTGTCATTGTGCTATTACTGCCGCTATACAACTTGTTTTCAAAGTAATAAACCATTCAAAATCATATTAGTTCGGCCGGTACAATATTTTATTCGAACAAAATATACAATTTCAGCTTAAATTAACAAAAAGAAAATCGAACTAATATGATTTTCGACTCATAATACTTATTGTAATTACATTTTTTATTTAGGTTTGTCAGCGTCCAGAAATTTTGTGTGAAAAAATTATAAAAAACTTTGAAACAACAATGAAAGATCCAAGCGCAAACATTATAGAAAACGATAAAATTGATCCCACATTTCTGGCATTTTTCTGTCACTTATTAGGCGAAATAGCAATCAGAGAATTTACATTTTTAGACGAAACAGTCTACAAAGAACTTAAAAGAAGAAATTATGTAAAAGATGAACGCAAAAAGACTCAAAAACAAAAAAAGAATGAGTCGATTAATATTTCCAAAGCTTCTGCAAGCATTCGGCAAAATGCCAACGCCGAAGATGTAAGAAAACAATTTTAATTTAATTTTATTTGTTACCAAAAATTGTTTTCAGCCTGATGAATCGTATCTTGAAGGCGCAGTGGCAGAAGATGTCGATGCGGAATTTATACTCAATATTTGTGAGCGAGGAATCGTTACGGAAAACCTTTTGGGAGAATATGTGCCGATGATGATACATATTCTCAAACATCCGCATAAAATTGATGATAAAATATTACAGGCGTCTGCTTCACAAGCTATAATGCGTTTCATGACAGTGTCACATACTTTAAGCGAAAAATGCATCAATTTATTGATGACAACTTTGGAAAGAAGCAAATATACTTCGGTTAAGAATAATATTATTGTTTGTGTTGCAGATTTGCTGCATAGATTTCCGAATTTAATAGAGCCGTGGACTTCTTTAATTTTCAAGATGTAAGTAATTATATATTTTATAAGAGACTAGCTGATAACTGCGATAATTTGGTTCAATATCTCGATTTCGGCTAAAGATAGAGTGATTATTATTCCAAAATTGAACTTTACATGGTTGATTTGTATATTTTCGGTATAAAATTGGTTAAATTTACGATTAAAAACGCCTCCAACCCGGGTTCAAAAATTGTACATTTTTGGCTAAAAATGTGAGGATAAAAATCGGTCAATATCTCGATTTAGGCTAAAGATAGAGTGATTATTATTGCAAAAATGAACTTTACAGAGTTGGTTTATATATTTCCGGTATAAAAGTGGTTAAATTTCCGGTTAAAAACTTTTCAAATCCGGGTTCAAAAATTGTACATTTTTGGCTGAAAATGTGAGGATAAAATTCGGTCAATATCTCGATTTCGGCTAAAGATAGAGTAATTATTATTGCAAAAATGAACTTTACAGGGTTGGTTTGTATATTTCCGGTATAAAATTGGTTAATTATACGGTTAAAAACTTCTCAAACCCGGGTTCAAAAATTGTACATTTTTGGCTAAAAATGGAAGGATAGAAATCAGTCAATATCTCGATTTCGGGTAAAGATAGAGTAATTATTATTGAAAAAATGAACTTTACAGGGTTGGTTTGTATATTTCCGGTATAAAATTGGTTAATTATACGGTTAAAAACTTCTCAAACCCGGGTTCAAAAATTGTACATTTTTGGCTAAAAATGGAAGGATAGAAATCAGTCAATATCTCGATTTCGGGTAAAGATAAAGTGATTATTATTGCAAAAATGAAATTTACAGGGTTGGTTTGTATATTACCGGTATAAAAATGGTTAAATTTCCGGATACAAACTTTTAAAACCCGGGTTCAAACATTGTACATTTTTAGCTGAAAATGTGAGGATAAAATTCGGTCAATATCTCGATTTAGGCTAAAGATAGAGTAATTATTATTGAAAAAATGAACTTTACAGGGTTGGTTTACATATTTCCCGTATAAAAGTAGTTAAATTTTTGGTTAAAAACTTTTCAAACCCGGGTTCAAAAATTGTACATTTTTGGCGAAAAACATGAGGATAAAATCCGGTCAATATCTCGATTTCGGCTAAAGATAGAGTGAGTATTATTGCAAAAATGAACTTTACAGGGTTGGTTTGTATATTTCCGGTATAAAAGTGGTTAATTATACGGTTAAAAACTTCTCAAACCCGGGTTCAAAAATTGTACATTTTCGGCTAAAAATGTACAATGTTTGAAGGATAGAAATCAGTCAATATCTTGATTTCGGCTAAAGATAGAGTGATTATTATTCCAAAAATTAACTTTGCAGGGTTGGTTTGTATAATTCCGGTATAAAAGTGGTTAAATTTCTGGTTAAAAACTTCTTAAATCCGGGTTCAAAAATGTACACTATTGGCTAAAAAGTAAGGTTAAAAATCGGTTCATTATTTCGATAAAGTGTTAATTCTTGAAAAAACGAATTGTGAGCGGTCGATTTGATATATTAATACTTTAAAATTGTCAAAAAGACCTGAGGTTTCCAGAAAATAGTATCGAAATTTTGGGACAAATTTGCCCCAAAACATGCATTTTATTTTGCTCACAACTCCTGAAAGGTTTAAATTATCTTCAAATTAACACGAAATTCATGTTCTGAGTTTAAAATATAAATTAATTAATTTCCAAATCTTAAAACAGTCTGGATAAAGTTTTATTTAATATTTCTAAGATGTCGCCCGTTACGAAATTTTCGCAATTCTTCCAAAACATTAAAACTTTTATTGGGTTGTGAATTCGACTGAAAATATTTATACTTTTCTTGTGTAAACTTTAAAAATTATAAAAAAATTATGCAATTTTTTTAACTCAAACCACGTCAAATTTTCACTTATAAGATCTATTTTGTTAAAGTGTTAAAGATGAAAACGAAAGCGTTCGAATGACAGCAGTTTCCATTCTTTCCAAATTAATAATGGAAGACATGATTCGAGTTAAAGGAACAATAGCCGATTTGGCTTTGTGTATCGTGGACAACTCTGAAGAAATCGTCCACAAAATTGAAGATTTCTTCGCACAATTAGCGCAAAAAGGCAACGCAATCTACAATGTTCTTCCAGACATAATCTCAAGATTGAGCAACGATAAAGAACAAATAGATGAAGAAATATTCAGAAAAGTTATGAGTTTTTTGATAAATTTAATAAACAAAGACAAACAAATCGAATCTTTGGTTGAAAAATTGTGTCTCCGATGCAAACTAACGCAAAATAAACGCGTGTGGAAAGATATTGGATTTTGTCTTTCAATTTTGAATTACAACGACAAAAGTTTGATCAGATTGTATGAGAATTATATGAACTACAAACATTGCCTCGAAGAAGACGATGTTTATGATCTATTTATGGCTATAGTTCATAAAAATAGAAATATTACTAAAGATGATATGAAGGTATGAAAATATCATGTTGTGAAAAGTTGTTTGTTACATTTTTATGTTATAGGAAATTGTTAAAAAGTTGGAATGTGTTATAAAAACTGGAGAAATAACTGCAGATGAACCAGCAAGTGGTACGGCTTTAAATGAAACCACGAAGAGGAGAACCAAATCCAAGAGGGCAAAAAAAGTTCGAATCGGTGATGACGATGATGATTAGCTATTTAATTTATTAGTTACTAATAAATATGTACTTTATATTTTTATAACTTGAAATAAATTACTCTTTTTAATAAATAATTGTACAGGTGTCTCATTTTCAATGTTTTTTACCTCTCGCTAAGAGAGGTATGGGATTCATGCTAAAAATCGCATATCCAGATTTTAATGATTAAGCAAGTTTTGAGGTCCCTACAATTCGATTTTAATATTTTTACGATAATGTCTGTCTGTGTGTGTGTGTGTGTGGGGAGGTTGGAAGGACGATTTCTCAAAATCTTTAATGCTTAATATCTGTTTAACTACGTATTTCTCAATCGGACATTACTGGGAAGGGATGAAAAGGCTTTGGCAATAATTGGAGTACATACATTATATTATTTCTTATTGCATTAATAGTTAATATTTAAAATACTGTCAATCCCGACAATGAATTGGAAATATTTCAAAAAATTAGAAGACAAAATTTCTTCAAAGAATTAATCAAAAATCTAAATATAAAGAATAGATGTAAGTAGAATTCTTGGTGTAGAGTGTAGGTATAAAAGAAATGTTAAATACAATAGGGCGTGAACAGTAATGTGAAATTTGCGGTTTTGTTTCGGGTTCGATTCAACCTAATGGAAATTGAATTAATGTTTTTTGAATAACAATATATAAAAATAATTTAAAATGCGACCCGGAATTTACGTTTCGAATTGAATATGAACCGGAGTTGAACCCTCAACCCGAATTTTAATACCGGGTTTGGTTACGACTCAGGATCAATTAAAAAATGTATGGGTTCGCTAAAATGTAATGTTTTTCAATGATATGTAGTCTATATTATTTTATTAAAAAAAAAACACTCTAAACAGAGACATTGGAGGAACCATAAATAGCTTATAATTTGAAAAAAATAAGTTAAATAAGAATAAAATTAATTTATTTCAAAAACTTACTTTTCGTTGAAACTTTTGTAAAAGAAGCCACACTCCACTTGAAAAAAATGGATAGAGAGCTAGTGGTGACAAAAGAATAGTTTAAGCATTTATTTATTTTTATTTTCAATTAATTTTAAACAAACATCAGTGAATTCTACAAATATTGGCTCTTTCATGGCCAAATCCATAATTTCTGCAACGTTCGAGCTTTTATCTACATCCAGTAAAATATCTCGTACATGTGGATTAGACAATATTTGTTTTAATTCCGAAGATTGTTCTAAAAACTTTGGATGAATAGTTGAAAAATAACCATAATTTAACTTACCTAATAGTTTTAATTTCTCAATAGGGATGGTATCTTCTGTAATATAATTATATATGTTTTGGATATCTTTTGGTAATGTTTTTATTTCTGTACAATCATTTTGCTCGGTATGGACTTTGTAACATGTTGTGGAACAACTGTAAAAAAATTGTTAATAAAACTTAGTTAAAACTAGTGTATAGTCATTACAATTTTACTCTACACTTTGAACACTTGTACAAAGCTTTATTTTCACTACAAATAAAGCATTTTTCTTCCATAATTTTACAGGTTCAATATAATACAACCATTGAACATGTTTGTAAACATTCACGTGCTCAATCCAAATATAAGTTTCTAACCTCGAACGATAATACCAACTTTCAGAAAAGATAATATTGTTAAAAATATACAATATTGTAGCAGAAACTTCAAGGAATCTATTGGTTAACAGGTGTAACATTTGTCTCTAAAAAGCAGGGCATCGAACCCGAACCAAATCGTAGCATTTTAGCGAACCCAGAACCGAACCTTAAATATATTTTTCAATTGAACCCATTATTAAAAATCAGGTTCAGGGTTCAGCTCCGGTTACCGGTTCATTTTGAGTTCGAAATATACGAGTAATCGCCGATAATGGACGTCTGTGTTATCTGTTTGTGAAAATTGTGTTTGCGTAAATTCCGGTTCGCATTTTAAATTATTTTCATATATTCTTATTCCAAAAATATTAATTCAGTTTTCATTAGGCCGAACCGAACCTGAACCCGGAACAAAACCGCAAATTTTATTAATGTTTGAACCAGAACCGCACCCGAACCCTCAAAAAATAAATTAACCTGAACCGAACCCAGTTTTTGGCGGGTTCGATGCCCTGCTAAAAAGACAACAGGAAGCGAGAAAATGGCTGTCACAAAAAAGTTGCGTAAAACACCTTTAGGGATAAAATTTTCGATTTTTTAAGTTTAAATCAAAAAATTTAGGTGGATATCAATTATAAAATGTTTGATTAATTATTTTACGGCAAAAAAACTAAAAATAAAGTGCATTTTATTTACAAAACTTACCTTGTTGTGGAGCGGTCTTGTCACACTAAAACACTACAGGATTTTTTTTTCTTTTACAACAATAAGTTACAATACATTGTAAACCTAACTATAAATAATTACAATACATCGGTTCGATGCCTTGGTATTATCCAATAGCCTATAATAAAGTGCTAGGTAGATTTGTTTTATTAATATTTATTTGAAAAACGAAGAACATTACAAATTAAACAATCTTCAGTACATTAAAAGATAAATTTAACATTTTCCAAAAATATTAAGAAGCTGAATTCTTCCCTGGGACCCTGAAATTACCACTCCGTTGTAAAAACAGGTGGTATTACAATGAGATTTAAGGGATAAATATAAATATTTTAGATTTTCTGTGATTCCATCTTAAAACAGTCAATATTCTTTGATATTACGAATTTTCGGCACATTTAAAATTGTTTAAAAGGTAATTTTTATGAACATTATGCAGATACAATAGTTAAGTGTTTTACATTGTCGTGTTATTGTATTATAAACATGACTTCAAAATGTATACGTATTTTATATATTCAACATTTTTTACAAAACAAAATATTTTACATAGTACAACAGCAAATGATGTTTTCTATTCCGAGAACTATATTTCAGTAGCAGGCAGCTAACAACGAATGAATGAATAGATTGATAGTAAGTGGACAATATTCCAAAACGAGAAATGACTCTCGTGTCCTGCTCCGATTTTTGTGTTTGAGTTCTCGATATAGCTGTTATTTCCATTTCACTTAAGATTATATGGTTTGGTAGCTTTTAAACCACAGAAAGATGCGCGGTACAAGACACACACGGCGCAGCTGGCCGAGATTTAATGTAGCTAACTAAGAAAAGCAAAGTGGCTCATCCATCTCACTGCCCAGACTTGCGTCCCCGTATGTCCTGATACCGCGCTCTAACACAAGAACACTCTGCAGTCAAGCTTAACATTTAGTAAAATACATTTCCTACGTGATCTAGGAGCAGTTATTATCAATCAGGCATGTAGCAATCTTAAAATACTAAAAATTCTTTGGAAAGAGATAACATATGTAACATTATTTTAAAAATGTATACTTTTTGTTTTAATTCGTTTAATATGACATGGACTAAGACACAGTGAATTTATTCGTTTTATAATATATGTAAATATTTTTTTTTTTATTTGACACAAAAATATTTTGGTGTCGACAAAACCCCCACGTTTGATCAAACGACAGACACACACGTACACACAGAGTTGACCGCGTAGGGACTACAACAGCAACAACGAGACTACTTTGTGTGAGTGTACTTTATTTGAGGGAGGGGTCAGGTAAAATGTATAATAACAAGGTATAATTATGAAAACGAAATGTTACAAGGTCGGGCCGGGATCTCGGGTGTGTTGTATGTATATGATATGTAAACACACCTAAACGCGAATGCAACCAGACATCCAGACATCCCAACCGTGTGATGACATATTATTTGTACTTTAAACTGACTAAAAAGGAGACGAAATTCATAAGACATGTTCTCAACGCGCCCCTATTTTTTTGCTCATTACCATTAATTACCACTAAACACACTACTATAACATAGATACTTATATAACAAAGACTTGACTGTGAGCCGGTGAGGCAACAGATTACTTCAACTGGAATGCATATGCAATGATTCGGCTTCCGGTGTATTGCACAATCGCTCAAACGTTACCGCTCCGTTACATGTGTCGAGGAATCATGTTTATGTTTGTTTATATTATGTATAATATTATAAAGAGCTCACAACCACGTTATCAATTATGGTCAAGCATTGATTGTCGCCCTCAGAGCGCACGTGGCAGCTTGGGTACGGCTTTCAACTCAACCAAATATCATCTATTTAAAAACTATTATTATCATCTAGGATACTAATGAATATATGTATAATAATTATGAAAGAGAACAATGTGTGAAACGGGTGTACAATATAGTATGTAGATTGGGTGGTGATGTTAAGTTGAAGCTAATCAATTAATCAATTAATTAATAATGAAAATGAAACGGAAGACTTCCGCACCCTTGCTGGACTGTGCCAACCCCAACGACATTCTAAGAGAGAAGAAAGAGTGGATGGAATGATACAACAGTACACCTAACTTCACTCCAATACTGACGAAAATACTTCGAAACTTATTGCTAGTGAATTTTGATGGGAAATAATCCACAAACCACGTTTCATCTAACAATACAACATGAATTTGTCTTGTGTTGATTCACTTTTAAAAATTTGTATATTACATATTATGTATGGCAAAAAGTACTGGTATAGGAGTATCTAAAACGATTTGTACACATACTAAGACTGTGATTGTAAAAATCATCAAAAAATCTATCACATTGTAATATATAAATTTCAGGGTAAATGTAAAATCATTGGGACCGCGAGCCATGGGTCTCTTTTCTTTCTTAATATTCAATGCGATTGGCTTTCTTCTGTGGGTATGTTTCAAAAATAATAACCAAAACCATGGTTTCGATTGCCGACTGGTTCTAGTCACGTGACTCCAGCGACCTTGAAGTGCTTGGAATCAGCTGATTTGTTTGCGCTTGTTACTTTGACAAGAACAATGTTTTGACTTATTTTGATTCTGCCTAATTATTTTTACTAGGTACTAAAATAAAAATACCAGATTTACAACAGAGTGAATACCGAGGCAACGAATAATGTTGAAGCTGTAAATTTGTGTTGAACACATTAATTTTTTACAGATTTTAGAAATATTAATTTAATGATTGTGTGTTTGTATAGCGGTTGCTGCGTAATAGGCAATAAAAGTGACGTTTTACAGACAGTTAGCTGTCAAAAAATAGTTATTACTTTGAATTTCATATATTTTACTGCCTGAAAATTGTAAAATAATAACTGTTCTGCAGTTCATAATTAAAATAGGTTAATATATTATTCTTGATGTCAAGTGACACGCGCACACAAATCAGCTGATTCCAAGCACTTCAAGGTCGCTCAAGTCTCGTCTGATTGCGATAAATTGATTGCGGGGATAAATTGATCGCCGGTAAATTGATTGCAGGGATAACTGATCGTAGGGAAATTGATCGCTGATAAATTGATAGCGTGGAAAATTAATGATATATTAATTTTTGTGTAAATATAATAACTTAACCTAACCCACAAAACTCGACCCGGGATATCCAAGCATGACTTTTGTGCGTTATTTGTAACTCAAAGATTTTTTCTAGTATCCAGGCGATCAATATTCCTTGTGATCAATTTACTGGCGATCAATTTTCGCGGTAAACCTGAAGTGTTCTGTCAAAACATTTCGTCTATCGCCTTTCATAATTTTAAATTATGGAGCGCAAAATTAAAATACGGAAAATGCAAACCATAAAAAACAGTTGTAAACATCAACTAGTTGATAAATAGTATTTAACTACACTAATCTATCATTGTATTTCGAAATTGAATTACGCTAACCGCGTTACTTTTTCAGAAACCGGTTGTATTTTCGGAAAACGTTTACTGAAAGGACTGAAAGGTCTGACGCACTTGTGTGCAAGTATCACGCGTTTAGATTTAGTTTGTCTCCATAGATTTCAACTATTTTTGAGAGCAATGTCATCTATTGATTCCGTGACGAACATGTAGACAAATTTTTTGCTGTTTATTTTGTTTATCTATGCGAGTGAAAATTTTAGAGATTTCTAGACCTTCATTTATCCATATCTAATTTTTAGTCAAAAGTTTATTATTATTCGCCATGTTAAATCTCCCAACTATGGAATTGGGCAAGTTGGCTAAAATTTTGGATTTGTATCAAGCAATACGTAATCTACTTAGACCAGGAATAGAGGGGAGACAAGGCATAGTCACACGTATGTTTCAAAATCATCTGAGCGATTTTGAACCTTATTGTAACGCCAGAATCAGCTGAATCAGTCTAATCGACCAGATAAATACTGTATGTTACAGTTGACCAAATATAAATAAATATTTGATTATTCATAACTACAAATTTTCTTGATTTTATAAATGTAAAATAAATAACGGACAGGATTGTTGACATTGGAAACTGATTCGTCCGACTGCACACGTATGTAACACATCTAGACTAGACTAATTCAGCTGATTATGGAGTTGCAATAAGGTCGAAAGTCTCTGATGTGGAAAGTTTTTACGGCGAAATACATAGCGTGCCCTGTCTCTCCTCTATTCCTGGTCTAAGTTAATCTAGCTGTATGCCAAAGATTAAGATTTTACTTCATTTCAACCCGGTGCCGGTAACAATGTAACCACGGTTAAACCGTAACCATTTTCAGTGGTTACCGTGATTCAATTTCGAAATACTCTAAAAACCAAGGTTTTGTTTCATAAATATATTTTTTACCACTTTTGGTTAACCACGGTTAAAATTTGTTATTTTTGAATATACCCTAATAAAAATTTATTTTTTTGCCGAAAAGAGAGCCATGGCAACTTTAAATTTTATTCAAACATTACATGTTAAAAATGACTACTGCTAATTTTTTTTTGTTTTTTATGTGAGCAGATACTATAGATTGATGTGTATCATATCACTCTAGCATAAAAAAATAATAACAAAAAGGATATATAATAAAAAAAAAATGTTGATAAAATATAATAGGTACATATATTATTATTAGTGTAAATAATATTATTTGGTAAAATAAATACGACTACAAATTTATCAATTCGTTAAAAAATCAGTTAATTTTCCGAGATTAAAAACATCACATATAATTTTAAAGAACACCTTTCTTCAATGATAAAAAGTATATAAGATACAAGTAATACAAACAATCTGGTATATAGTACTTATTTAAGATGAGAATTATTTATTATTTTTTTTTTTTTGTTTCATTTTTCTCTCTATAATATACATATATTTTTTTTAAAAACATTTGTGTAGATGTGGCACGGACCGCCGTAAAATGGCGCGTTTGCCACACACAAAATAACAACGAGACTAAGGTCACAACTTATCCTGAAGATACTATTATCACAGGCATGGTTTTTACAATGGACAAATATCCACTGATACTTTAAAACGAAGAGATTCACACGTTAAACTGCAAACATACAAACATTCATTCATTCATCAGCGCATTCATTCAATCGAATGACGAACAACGTTCGGATTGTTACTGGAATCACAGCTGATCTCACCCACGCACGTCTAATTATTAATTAGGCTGATCGGTCAAGTAAAACCTACTTTAGAACCCTAACTATTTAATCTATGATACGATACTATACGTTACGAGACGAGACGAGAGAATGGCACTAAACACAGCTGAAACTGTGCGATAAACAAACAAACAAACGAAACTGATCCTGAGAGAACCTAACACCGGTTGAACGTGTGTACTTTCAATAAAGGTTCAAAAATTAATCAGACATTACTTCAACCGGTATACAATCAATCAATCCAACATCCGCGCGCAAAATTTACCATTTGTGCTGTATGATTAATAAAAAAATAAATAAGAAACAATGTTTAAAAAATGATTAATCTGTCCGTACATATATACACACGCACGCACGCACACGCACACACACACACACATACTGTTAATTTACTAATTGACACACATAAAAACAGAATCCAAAACGCTTTCATTAGGAACCATATTACTTCTGTTGCTGCTTCTAACAAGAATTTAGAAAAAAACTTAACGATTATAAATAAAACGAGATAAAATAATCAACATTGTAAATACCTATATAAATATAGACTTTGGATTTGATAGCTAAAAACTAAATGCACTGTTAAATGAATTGAATAATTGGCGTATGATGTGAGTGAGAATGAGATATAGAACATGAAGTGCGAGATCAAGTGCAAGCTGAGCTGAGCTGGGCTTACTGCGACTGCGGACTCCTACAGGATGTACAGCGTATTCAGCACGAGCACGTGGTGGTTGTTCTTCGCCAGGGTCACCACGTAGCCTTCCGATGTGATCTTTAGGCCGCAGCAGCGCGACACCTACATATATACATATACATCCATCATAATACCAACACGTCTCACTCCTTTCCGCTTTTAAAATAGTTGCTATTCAAATACAATGGGGTAGTTTCGCCAAATATTTTTAAATTTTCCATATTTTTTTTTATTTTGCACAATTTTTGTTTTTAAATGAGAAAAAAATACTTAAAATACCGGATTTATCTATTCCCGCCTTTGTGACGTTACCCTTGCTGCTTCCGTTGCAACTTAGTTACGACGTGCTGCTCGAAGTATGACAAAGATATTTTGGCGAACTTGTTTGTTAGGTTAGATTGCTGTCAATTTAGCACGTACTTTTACTTATTTATTTTATTTTAAAGACAATCCATAATCATGTATATTTTTTACTTACGAGAAACACAGAATAAATGCCTAAGAAACAAGGTTATGTCCACGGCGTCAGTATCAACATCAACTGTCACATTGATAAGTCACATCCCATCGCTGTAAAACAACGACATTAGCGACATTTGCGGCTTTAAGCATGTAAGCGTGACGTCACAGAGAAGAGGTCAATTTGAATCATGTAATATTTTAAATAACTTTTTTGAAATATTTACATAATAAATGGCGAATTTTATTACAGTATATATCTTATTATGAGTCATATATTGTAAACAAACAAGAATTTCATTAAATGGGGACTTATGATTTTGACGTCATCCGCGGTGAATCGGCAGCGGACCTCCCTCCACACAATTTAGAAAAAGACAAGAAATTTTTAGAAAGAGCGAGGTGATATACCATGGCCGAGTCGATCAAATGCTCTCCCTTTCAGCATTTCTCACCGTTGATCCCGTTTCTCGTCATTTATTTTTTAGTCAGCAAAGTTTGGTTAAGTTATTTTGTGTAGTGCTCAGACCAAATATAAATTTATGTTTGGTCTGAGGTGTAGTGCCTGTTATTAATTATCTCTCCTTTCAAAAAGCAGTTGTTGTGATCACGTGGGAACACGTGGTTGATCACGTGATAAACGTCAAACTAAGAGTTAAATCTTGCTCACTACATAACTAATTATTAAACACTTTTTTGCACACTAGATGGCCACCGAAACATTTGAATAATTGTATAAGTCCCCATTTTAACATATGGTAACTACCCCATTAACATTGACTTTTTGATGAAACTTAGAATATAAGTTCTGTAGTTATTAAATAACATATGTAAGCCTTTAAATTATTGCACCGTCCTATAACCAGAGGAATTTCTACCACCGTCAACATACTGTAGTATGTCCTACAAGGTGGGCCGATGAAAATTTTGAAGATGTATTGGTTAAATACAAAAGTGTCTTACCTTGACATAGGGGCATTCGAATTCGGTGACGAGCGAGCCGTCCCGAGCAAATACTGCGACGTGGAATCGATTGCCGTGCGAGTCGCCGATGAGGATATCCCCCGCATCCGAGATATCGATGCCATTGGGAAAGTTGGTAATGTTCTCGCATCCAATACGGCGCAGAAATTCACCCTGCTCGCTAAACACCACGACATTGTGGCCTTTGAAGTCACACACATAGTACTCTTTGCCTAAACACACACAAACATAAAATAATAATTACGTGGCGTAGAAATAGTTATTTTGGGCGGGAAATCACGTTTCTGCACTCATCCACAACAATGAGAAAAAAAATATGAAATATATTCTAAATTTTTAATAGATCATCTATGTTATGTACTACTTGCGAAACTATGCCATTAGTCATTTTTTTTTTAAACTTCAGTCACCTTTAGGTAAGGATGATATATTATCTTTGGTCAATAAATTCGATAGTGAGTTTCTAATATTCTCCGATATTCTACGTTCGGATATTGAAACGGATATACGAAAATTTAATTCGAATTTGGACCGGATTTGGACTTAAATCTGGATTCGATATTTTGTTTACGGATCCGGATTTGATGTTTTGTTTACGGATCCGGATCCAAATTTTAATTCTGGATCCGATTCTTCATTTTAAATGTGAAAGCTAACATTTGGAATTGAGTTCAAATTAAAACTTCAAACCGTTAAAATGGGTCCGTTTATCTTTACAGCGGTCTGTAAACACTAGTAAACAAACAGTAATACATTTTATAATACTCCTCTAAAATAGCGAAGTAATTTGTATAAATGTAAAGAAAAGAGGAATTTATACTTTCACAGTCTTATTGTGAATAAAAAATTCAAATTTGTTTTTTTTTATTATACATAAAATATACTCATATTCGAATCTAAGATCCGATACTCAAATCCGTTTCCAAGATTCGATATTCGAATCCGGATTCAAGATTCGATACTCAGATGCGGATTCAAATTCTAATACTCAGATTCGGATCCAAAATTCGATGCTCAGATCCGGATAATTCAACATTTAATTATCCGGATATTTTTGGATCCTAAATCGAAACTATCTGGATCCGGATCCCACCACTAGTTTCTAATTAATAAGCACGATTTGGGGTCCTAGATTACGAATTTACTATGTGTGTGTGCGCGCCTCTCTGTGTGTATGTGACGATCGTTTCGGATCGCATAATACCAAAAATTAGAATACTTTCGTATTCCTCAAGTTTAGTTCCATATGCAGACATGATTAGATTTTTGTTATAATTGAAGTGTCAGTGTCAAGTACAATTTATTTATAGTTTGTTTATTAAATAATTTTACTGGAAATATAGGATGTTTTGCAAGGAAATTTACACAATTTTGTACATAATACACAGAATTGGCGAAAGAATAAAGTTGTAGAAAAAAGTATACCTAAATTTAAAAAAAGAGACTTACCGTGTATGGCAATGTCGGAAGGTTCACGCATAAAGTCACTGCAATCGAACCAGCGAAGCAGCTCCCCATTTTCCGAGATAACAAACACTGTAGGCGAAACACTATCCACCGCTACAATCTCCCCATGTGCAGTGACCGCAAGTCCAGCCACAATATCGATATACCTTATTGCGATCTTCTTTATAAAATGACCATTCTTCGTGAAGATCTGCATGCGAGACCGCTCATTCCCGCGATCGCACACCACATATTTACCGTTCATTCGCATCACGGCTACTTTCCTCGGGTACCACAGCTGCCCTTCATCCTTCCCGGGGATACCAAACTGGAATTTATAATTGCCAGTCTTCTCAAACACCTGGATACGGTGGTTGTTGGTATCCGCCACGATTATATCCTCCTCCGTGCCCAGACAAAAACCGTGGGGGGAGTTGAATTGGCCTTTACTAGGGCCTAATTGGCCAAATTTACAGCGAATTTGCATCGGGCTGACTTTGCTGGTGCGGACTACGGTGCTGCTCACCGCTGTACTCGCATTGCTCGATACGTGTAAAGACTCTGGGAGGATGTCTTCCGGTGTTGAGAGGATTGGTGATGTTGAGTTCGACATGGAGTTGAACCCGTTTAGGATTGGGTTGGAGAGTGTTAAAGTGCTGGTGTCCAAACCCGGAGAAGTTCCACGGCCTAAGACAATGCCCCCGTTTGTTGAATCTTTAAAATATTCGCAAAACTTACTTCTCATACTTTTCCCCCCCAACACACACACACACACACACACACATACACACACACAAACATAACATCTACAGATATACTACTTTATAACAGGGTAACGCTAGAATTATTGAAAATAAGAAAATCAGATAGGCCGTATTTATTTTTAAAAGAAGAAATTCCTTTTACAGAATATAAAATTATTTGAAATAATGATAGTTTATTTTCGTACTATACGTTGGCACTACTGAGAATGACCCTGTTGTGTGAAATAATTTTATATTTCGTAAAAGGAATAAGGATTGACTTAAAAATAATTGTAAATTCATTAATATATACGTTTTTGTAATACTAATATATTTTTCTCTTTTAAAAAATAAATAACTAATATTTTCTGCAAGTTATATTTCTTTTTATAAGATTTTTTTCAGGTTGATGACGTGAGTCTTCTGCCTAATCATTTTCAACATAGTTATATCCCGAGTGCTAAGAATTTCATCGATTAAATTTGACATGTCTGGCTTATGCAATAATTTTTGCTTAAAAAGTGTTTGAGTACATAATAATTTGAAATTATAAAATTAACTATGTTTTAATATAATATATAAAAAGTTAGGTTAGCAGCATATATAATGTGTTACAAAAATTCATTATATTCTCTCATTAAATATTATAAGCTCGTGATATGATTATCATCGATGATATTCATCACTTGTTATATGGCCATAACCACGGCCGAAACGTCGACATTCTTTTTAAAAGTTCTTTAATAAAGAAATTTATCGCCGATTGAAATTTTATTATCCAGGAATCCTCACCAATTACGAAAGCTTAGTTAATTAAAACTTAGACCCGGTATTTTCATTGAAAAATTGACATATGCAATTTTTACAATACTTGTTAAATAATATCGACGTTATATTTTTCGTTTTAACAGTTTAACTAGCGATGGTTAAAAAAACTAACTCTCAGAGTAGGCTATGAACACACAAGTATCGTTGTAAATGAAAATACAAATTTAACCAAAGTATTTTAAAATTTACGGGGTAGACGGTTTCTGAATGAAAGAGATTAATGCTGCAATTCATGATTATTTTGAAAGAATTCGAAAAGAAAATTAATTAGGAGCTTTTAAGAAGTGGAAAAAAAGAATGGCGAAGGAACGAAACTACTTTAAACATATAAATGTCAATGATTCTATTAAGAATTATTAAGATTATTAAGAATTGTCTTACCAGTCGAGTTGAGGCCGAGCTTGGCGAGGGCCTGCAGGTTGTGATAAGCGGTATTGACGGTGTTGGGGTCCCCAGTGAGCAGATCGGCTAGCGTGAAGGAAGGCGTGGGACTTGGCGCAGAGCTAGGGATAGTCGGGCCGTGATTGTGCCCCATGCTAATCACCGAGTCCGTCAGCTCCACCTTCTCCGCCAAATTGGCCAGCTGCTGGAGGTTGTACTCGGCGATGCTACTAAAGCCGGGGATCGCATTCGCCACCGCTGCCCCTGGAGGACTCTCCGGACTCAGCACGCTCTGCGATAGCGCGAAGCCCGGCATGTTATTCTGCAGTTCGCCATCAAACGACGACTGCATCGATGTCGGCAGCGAAATCGGGCTGCTGTTGTTGAGCGAGCTCGGACAGCCATTGGTCAGACTCATCCCCCCAGTGCCGTTCATGTTCAGTTGCACTGGCATCACAGACAGCGGACTAGTGCCCTTCGGGTTGGAGCTTTCAGTCTTAAAGTGCCCGAAAATATTCTTCAACGTCTGCTCGAAGTTGTCAAAGTCGGACACGAATTCAATGGAGTAAGTCTTATCGGGCTTGGGAGTGTTGTTGATTAGGTTGAGCAGTTGCGTGCTGACGACTTTCTTGAGGTACATGATCTCGGTGGTGTTGCCGTGCTCGAGGAGGCGCGCGGTGAACTTGCACGCATCGTCCACCAAGCCGGTGTCCTTGCCCACGCGGTGCGTCATCTCCATCAGCTTGAGCTCGCGGTCGCGGTACAAGTCCTTCAGGTCTTTGAGGGCGTCGTCGCGGCAGCGCTCCAACACAGCCTTGTAGCTCTGGTAGGATTCGTTGATGAGGTCCTTGGCCGTGGAGTGCTGGTTGGCCAGCTCGCCCAGGCTGGACTCGAGGTCGCTCGACGCGTTCTGCAGCGCCTCCACTTTGGCGCGACCCTCGCCCAGCAACGCCTCCAACTCCTGCTTGACGCGGAGCTCGGCGTCCGTAATCGAGTCGCAGTGATGCAGTGGCGTGCGGTGGTCTGTTTTCGAGCATTCGCTGCACACCAGTTGTTGGCATGTTACGCAATAGCATGAGCATGCCTCATTGGGGTGCACGTCGCACATCAGAGTCTTGTGGATCTGGATCTTTTTGCCTGCCACTTTCAATTCCTCCAGCATGATCACTTTGTGGTTCTCAAAACAGCGCATGTATTGGTGAGCAGAGTTACAGTTGCTGCAGAGAAGATTATGGCAAGTACAGCAACGAGACACAGCCATTTCTTTAGTCGTACAGCAAGTACAAGTCAGGTTTGCCATGTTGGACACATCAATTACGTTCGTGGATATGATATCGACGGGAAGTGAAGCTAGTTTTTTAGATCCAACCTAATCACACGAATCCACAATCAATCATCACTTCCTACTAGATACTACAGATTGTGCACGATAAATTCTCTACACCTAGCAGCGTGTTTCCTTTAAAAACAACTAATGACTTTAGAGAAATATGTTATATACAAAAAATCTGATGTGGCCAGTAAAATTATTTCATAAACAAACTATGCAAATTGCACTTGGCACTAACATCTTCTACTACTTTAGCTTTTCCCATTCGTATCAATGAAAGGTAAATGAAAGTGGCAGAGATGAGGATGTTGAGAAAGATGTTGGGGAAAATACGGAAAGATACAAGAGAGACGATTACATTAGGTTGAACGTGTCATGAGGAAAGATGAAGAATATATTGAAAGAGGAGTGAATAGCTTAATAATAGAAGGTAGAAGAAACTGAAGAAGACCAAAGATAAGATGGAAGGACTTGAGAGAAAAGGAAATGAGAACGACACGCAAAACAGAAATGAGTGGAAGAAGAAAATAAAAAACAGCGACCCCTAACGAATGGGAAAAGCTAAAGAAGAAGATGTCAGTGTCATGTGCAATTTGCATAGTTTATTTATGAAATAATTTTACTGCAAATTTAGAATCTTTTGCAAGAAAATTTATGTATGGAATTTATACATAATACGCAGGATTGATAGAAGGTATCGTGCTGGCCACATCAGATTTTTTTAATATAACTAAATTTTTCTTCAATTTGCTTCTTGCTGCACCAATGAAATTAGTGAAATTGGAGACATATCGTCATAATTCACTTTTTTACAGAGCATCGAACCCGCATCTAAACCGAACCAAAACCTGAACCAAACAGTCATTTTAGTAAAATCAAATCCAGAACCGAACCTCACATATTTTTCTGTTGAACCCGAGTCGAAACCGAACCGGGTATTAAAATTCGGGTTCAGCTCCGGTTCAGATTCATTTTCAGTTTGAAACGGAAGCATAATCGTAATACAGCCGATTATCGACGCATTCGTCATCCGCGTTGCTGCCTATGTTGATTGTTCGTATTTTAAATAAAGATTTGATATTCAAAAAACATTAATTCAATTTTCATTACAAAACCGCAAATTTTATTAATGTTTGAACCAGAACCGCACGCGAACCCATTTTTCAAACAACAAATTAGCCTAAACCGAACCCAGTTTTTGGCGGGTTCGATGCCCTGCATTTTTATAAAATAATTTATAATTAATCATTAATGCAACATAGTCGAGGCTAAAATTGTTCAGCGTTGGGTTGTGATAATGTTCTAGACTACAAGGAATTCAGCGACAAAATATGTTTTAGAAGACAGTGTACAGAATGTATATAGATTCTGTAAAAAAGTAACAAAAACACATCTATTCTTGTTGATTACAGATCTGTAAGACGTACAGATCCACCTAATATGGTCCGATTATTTTATGAAAAACAATTAAGCTTAATTCAAAATAATAAATACATAATAGATGCACTGGGTTTTTTTTTTTTTTTTTGGCCCAAATTCATCGTAAACAATCATAAATGCACTACACTACCTTGGTTTCCTGTTTGCAAGTGTAGCAACTGATCGCCGTATCGGGCTTCCCAGCATCTCCGGCTTCCCCGATTAGTTTATTGTCCAAGCATTGTTCACAGAAAACATGCAGACAAGAGAGCACTCTTGGCTGCGTTAATTTTTTCCTAAAACAGACACAGGTTCAAAAACAACTGATTCTAATAAGAAAAAGTAAAAACTTACATGCAAATGCCGCATGTATCGGGATCAGTCATCAAGCTACCTTCCAGAGGACTTGTACTGCAACTTTTAAGGCCATCGCCAAACATATTGCTTAAATCGCCCAATTCTTCTTGAATATCATTTGCCATAGTTACTTCTTTTAAATAGTCTTGCAAATAAATAACAGCCTTTGCGTTTAACTGTGTGTACTAGGCCTTTTTAATCAAGTCAAAATGACTTAATCTACAAGAGTAATTTGTTATTAATTCATAATTTTTTACTTCTTACACTATGAATGTCACAGCCGTTAAGAATAATAAACAAAACAACAACAATGATTATAAATAAACAATTGTTCACGTCGTAGTGATCAACTGATGAAGTAAAATAATGCGGTTACGTTTCACAAACGGTTCGCGGCAAAATCCATATTTCTACCGCATATAATCCATAAAATACACTTTCCAATTGAGCAAATTCCACACGTTTATAATAATATATAAACGATTTTTAGGTAAACTTACCATTTCCATTGCGAATAAGTGTTTAGCAAATGGCGCGTCTCTTCTGCTGTAAATGGTCGAACTCGATTGATGGGCAAGGCGGTGCGGAGTGAGAGACGACGTAAACGACGCGGTTACAAGCGCGTCTGTTTATCTTCTGCGCACCGCACAACTCTAGCTGATAATCTAGATTTTAAATATAATTTAGATACAGCTAGTTCTCAGATAAATAGTATATAAAAAATGTCTTGTCTTCTATACAAAATTATCTGAAATAATAAATGAAATTGTGGGTAAAATGAGAATATATAATGCGTGCACATACATACCGTTTTGCAATGCAGGATTAATGATTTTTCGTATATAAACGTACAGCTAGCTGATGGCGTAAAAGATTTTTCATTTTTTTACAATAGTTAGATTCAGTAGTCATAGCAACAATTTACATTAGAAATTTTTGAACATCTTGATCAATTAATCCGCCGTCGGTAAGGTGGAGTTTTGTTACGTAAACGCTAAGGTGGGGTAAATATAACCCCACCGTATTTATCTATATATTTTACAAAAACAATAAGCAATATTGTTGTTTATTTAAAAAAAAAATGATAAAATTAATAATCCTTTATCATTAGCCGAAAGTAAAAATCACAATTAATTCTAGAAAAAAAAAATAGTTATTTGTTTAACTGATAACTACGGAAGAGATGATTAGCAGTGTTTTAAGTCTGTCAATCATTTTTGGTTTATTTTAGAGATAAATACTTCAAATAAAAGTTGCATACAATTAATTTTTCTATAACTGTTATTTGAAGTTTTTTCTCATGCTACCAGCCATTATTTTTTGCCGATTTTATAATTAATATTAATTTAGTAATTATATTTAATACTTATGGAGTCCTCATGGCTGCGTGCCTGATTGTCTGGTCGCGAATCTAGGGAACCGGGTTCAATCCCAACTGATGCGAAATATTTCTAATTTTAAATGGCACAAAATTAACCCCTATGGTGCACTCTCCACGCCAGCAATGAGTGCCCGTGAGATGTCGTCTGGTAAACGCCCGTACGGTACAAATATGTCATCATCATTACCAATATCTGAGTACAAAGCAGATTGGCACACCCAGCAATGGGTAATATGCCGTGATGTTTACGATTGTTAAAAAAAAATGAAACTATTCTTGTTTTATTTTAATATGAAAAGAGACCAGAGATTTTGATGCAAATCGCATAACCGGAAGTGCCACTTTTCTTGAAGCTCAAAATAGTTTTCCTTGAAAAATAGCTTTAAATGTCGCGATTTATGTTATTATAAAAATTAAAGATTATTCAATTTGCCACAGATATGCGTTGATCCTTTTCCAATATATTTTAACAAATCCCGCAGCCTATGATGTATATAGAAACACATATTCTTGGTTACACAGTTCAAATGTCACTGTCAAAAAACTAATTTCAAATTATAAATAAATACAGCAGTAAGAATAACTTTGGGGTAATATTTACCTCACCTTACTGACGCCGAATTTAAATCAGGGCATCGAACCCACCAAAAACTGGGTTCGGTTCAGGTTAATTTATTTTTTGAGTTGGTTTCGGGTGCGTTTTTAATTGCAGAAAAAATGCAGTTTATAACATGGTATAATTCAAATTCATTTAATAATCGACCCAGACCCTGCCCAGCAACAATTCGAAAAATGTATAATAATTATAGCTTGCACCAAATATTTTTTTTCTTTTAAGAACATGTGTACAATGGTGAGAGAATGAACATTGAACTATTAAAAACAAAATTAGTATAGCTTCACAAAATACTCCCCAGCAAATAACGAATGCTATTAATTCTTTTTATAATCGTTTAGGATATTGTTTGGAAGTTAGAGGCGCCAATTTTGAGTATTTGATAAGTTAAAATAAAAATTCCTGATTAGTTTAATGTAGTTCTTAAGTGTATAGACATAAATGAATTATTTCTCATTTCTTTAATTTAAAATTTAGTCTATATTTACGCTTTAATACATTACTGTCAATCATTTTATTTATGATATAACCTATGTTTACTGATAAAATAAACTCCCGGTATTTGAGGTTCGGTTCTGGGTTCGCTAAAATGTTACGGTTTGATGCCGTTTTAAACAACGGAATGAAAATAATAATTTTATGCTGATGTTTACTTACCTTTAGGAGATTTTGGTATTTTGATGTTGAATGAAAAATCAGTTTTGCATTTTATACATTTTAATAGATGATTGTTAGATTAACAATGAAAATGAAAAAATATAAATGAATGTTTAATATTACAACTTATTGTACAATAAATACAAATATAGGCTTTTCTGAAAAGTTTATTTATCCCTATGAGATACAAAACAAACATTGCTTTTTTCTATTTAATTTCCCTAAATTAACACAGAGCAATCTGTCATGAAAATTCAAATGCGTCCATTATATGGAACGCTTGTTATTTAGCTTTTAACATTACCACAAAAGTTAAAATTTATGCAGTACTGCAAATGAGTAATAAAATATTCTAATTTTTTTATTTTACAATTGAGAATTTGGTTTGTTTTTTCCCTCTAGACTCGTTCAGTCTGTGTCGAGGATCTCTGATTACAGACACTAAACACGATAAAGTGGCTGCTTGTTGCCAAGCCACCGAACAGGTAATTATATTGTCCATTGTGTTCACTGTTGAGCTTCAGTCGCCGTGCACACAGTCTATGCACTTGGTTAACAGAACAGCTTATGATAGCCATTATTAATTATTCAATATATATTTTATACATAATAGCCTATTGTAACAATTTAAATGATAATAAAAATATTCTCTGCTCTGTATATTCTATAGGGCTTATTAGGGTTTTCAAATGAACCACACATTAAAAAGATTAACTAATCAGAATCGCATAGTATTCAAATGTATAAAATCAAGTTATATATTAAGGAAACAACAAATAACAAAAAAAGAAAACCTGCTAATGAGATAAGACTCGGCTGGTCCCCGAGGTATGAAAAGGGTAACCTCTGGCTGAAACCAACGACGCTCATAAGAATTTGGAACCCGTTGAACCCTGCCGGAAATCTATACAATACAAGTTAATATATTTATTCATTCATGTAAAAAAGAACTTTTGTGTTGTACCTATCACTCTCACATATTATTTACTAAAGATTTGTTGTCTCCTTTTGTTTTTTGTTTTGTTGAATTTATAGCTTACATACACACGTCTCAGAGTAATAATAACAGACTGACTGAAAAATAATAAAACATTTCGTTTATGAGAATATGACGGTAAAGTCAGTCTTCATCACTAAACGGAACCATTCACACAGTCAGTTTGTAAGTACGCACGTAATCAACGAACGAACGATCGAAGAAAGAAACTATGAAAAACACAAACACTGCAAAAGTCAATTATCATATTTACACTTGGGAAGGAGGAATGAATGATGAACGAACGCGACGTGTCGCCGGTCCAGCAATGACACGCAGACAAATATTATATCGGACGACGAAGAGATGTTAATGTTTAATGTGTGTGTTTTATATATTATATATGCGCATATACTAGATGACGGATGGTTACAGTATGTGTACAGTGTGGTGTGGGGCTGTGGTGTCGACGGAGCTGAGCGGCGAGATCACGGCACGGTTTAATCGTCCTCATCGTCTTCCACTTCTTCCTCCTCTTCTTCTTCGTCCTCCACTTCAGGTACTGGCGCCGGCAGTCCGGCGTTGTTTTTAGTCCTTTTCTTATACGCCGTCATTTCCTATCAAAATCATAAATACATCCAAACGATTATTTATTTATTCAAGATTTAAAAATATTTTCTGCTTACCCTATCATATCGGGCCTTGTCCTTTTCAGCCATGGCCTCATACTTAGACTTGGTTTCCGGTTCCACGTCTGACCACCTTCTGCCAAGTTCTTTGGCGATGTCTCCAACGCCAAATTCTGGGTTCTTTTCCTTCACTTTGCCTCTCTCATCATTACAGAACCAGAAGAACGCCGATCTGAATTCAAACACAACTTTAAACTAAAATCTTCAAATATTTTATAAATGTACAGGAATATTCTTTAAAAAATAATAATATATAATTTATTTCTTGTAGAATATTGCTGGTTTATATCGCACGAATGTTATAACCAAGATTTATTGACTAAACCTTGATCTATCAAATTGTGCTGAAAATAATTAATCAACTTACAATGATCGTTTGGGTGCGTTAGGATCCTTGATTTGTTTTCGTTTCTTCCCCTTCTGTTTTTCACCTTTAGGTGGAGTATAGTTCTGCATTTCAGCGTCATATCGCTGCTTGTCTTTCTCCGCCATTTCGTGGAAACGTTTCTTCTCTTTGTCCAACATTGTCTAAAATTTATTTCATAAACTAATAAATATTCTCAGGCCGGAATTTCAAATCGGGATTAATTTTGATTTGGGCCGGTCTGCCATTATTTGACCTTGAATCCGGCCCTGAATATTCTCTTGTTTATACGAAAAAATATTTTCATCGTCGATTCCGACGCCAAATATGTCAAATTTTAAATGGCACGGTACGAATATATCATTAGAAACGGGTAATATGCCGTGATGATATAAAAGAAAAATTATTGCACAACGAAAGACAAAACAAATTTATTTAAAATCTAGATTGTATTGATTTCCATGTTGAGAAATGTAAATATAAATGTAATATTTAGAATAATAAATTATATACTAACAAAAGATAGTTAAATATAATAAGGGTAGATAAATCGCAATCCCAGCTATATATTTTAAGTTATGCATAGAACAGTAGCATGAAATTGGTAATTTATTTTCACGATTTGGACAGACAGAAATGAGAAGGAAAGGGAGAAGGGTGAAATTCTCCCCTATTCCTTTACGGGCCAAGCGGCGCCATTGATTTTTGAAAGGAAATGAACGAAGCTTTATAGCGTAGGGGTAGCAAAGCGCTTGCGTATTATAAAATAACTCGATTTGCAAAGTAAATATTCAAATCGAACAAGAGAGATGGAACAAGAATATATTCCTAATCTCATCTCTAATATCCTTTAATAAACAAGTATTTCATGTATCATATCCTCATAAATAATATACGAATCCTGTTTAGAAATTATTGCAAAATAATATTGAATAGTTCATGGCCGAACGCAAGACTTTTACAATATTTCAACGTCTTCTACTCTCATATTTTACTGATTAATCAATGCGTTATATGTGAAGGTTTAAAATTATTAATTTAGCAAATATATACAATTCGTGTGTTTATACCGACATAATAATGAAAAATCAATAGCATTGTTGCTTAACAATGGAAAACAAATGATTTAATCATGCTATTGTTTGGCGCGCTAGAAGAAGTGTTTAGCTTCTTTGAATTCTGGCAACGGTGGTTTATACTGGTGCGGGGGTAGCGGGGTAGAGCGGTCAGACGGCCGGTCTCTGGACCCGAAAACCAGTTTGCCTTCGGTTTCAAACAAGATAATATAATAATGTTCTACTTGCCCTCCGAATACCGGCACCGATCATGCAAAACAGACTCTGTACCATTCTTCAAAACATAATTATACATTACTCAAAATCATTACAATTTCATTCATAGAAATGCACGCGACTTTTCTACTTAGTTGAGTTTATATTTTTTGTTGGTGTTTTTTGAACTTGAAATACCGCATTATATGAGTTATAAATAATCGATATTTGAGCGTTACCATTATTAACAGCTGATAACGACAAAATTTTCTCGCGAATAACAAATAAAAATGTCTTTTTCTTACCTTCCATCGCTCGGCGCATTTTTTGGAGAACTCTGCGAAAATGACGTTCTCTTCCGGGTGTTTCTTCTTGTGTTCCTCACGGCAAGTCTGCACAAAGAAAGCGTAGGCGGTCATCCGACCCCTGGGCCTGGCGTCGGCTTTAGCACGTGGCATTCTGCCCTTGGGAATCTGCTGTTGTTGCTGCTGTACTTGTTGTATTTGTTGGTTTACAACTTGCTGTACTGTCGGATTCTGTTGTTGCGCTTGTTGTTGCTGCTGTTGTTGTTGTTGCTGGGCCTGCTGATGCTGTTGTTGATTTTGTTGATGCTGCTGAGCCTGCTGCTGAGCTTGTTGCTGCTGGGCCTGTTGTTGGGCCTGCTGCTGTTGTTGCGCTTGCTGATTCTGCTGGGATTGTTGTTGCTAAAAAGGTTATTTATTGCTAATACAAATAAAATAAAATACCGAAGAGATTAAATTACTATAATATTTTATGTTATCATATTTCAACCGATTAGATAAATAGACAAAACAAAAACATGCAGTGAGTTATTCGACGCAAGTAATGCTAACTAATCTAAATATTAATCTATCCAGAGTTCAAGGCGCAGATGCACAACTAAACACGGAAGACGGAAATAGAAAATGGAAGTCATCCTTTAAGGGATGATTCAACAAATTATGAAGATATTCGACGAATGGAATAAATAAGCATGATAAATAATAGCGAGAGAAATAATTCTCGTCCACCATTTTCTTTAGTTTTGCGGGGGTGTGTGTAAGACATACCGCGGCAGCGTTCTGCATACTCTGCATAGCGTTGTCCATGGCACTAGGGTACCACCATTGTGCACCAGGCGCCGAAGTGTTAACCATGCCGCCGAGCCGGTAATCGTAGCGCGGAGACGTGGAGGACACGCTGGCCACCGTAGTTGCGGGATTCTGGAAGCTGCTTGCCATCTTGTAAGAGAAAAGCTGGTGTGGTGTGCACGCAGCAGCTGTAGATCTCGCGATGGCTTCATGCTGCTGTTGTTGTGCCTGTTGTTGAGCCGCCTGCTGTTGTTGTTGCTGCTGCTGTTGTTGTTGTGCTTGCTGCTGAGCCTGCTGTTGGGCTTGCTGCTGCTGTTGAGCAGCCGCAGCGGCGGCCGCAGCTGCCGCGAGTTGTTGCTGATGATGCTGATTGAGCAAGTGCTGGTGATGCGACTGTAGACTCTGTTGGTCGGGCGTCGAGATGGGTCCGGGCCACCACACCGCGTCCTCCCGCGCTCCCCAGGCACCGCGGTGGTGCTCCGACATGGCTTCTCACACACTCAGACTCAGGCAAAACGCACAAGCACAGGCCGGTACACTTGACGAGGGGGGTTTCAGTTCAGCCACAGCACAGCGTTCTCACTCTCTTGTTCTCTTTCTCACTCACTCACTCTAGCCCGATGCCTGTGCGCTGTCGTGGGGTCGAACGCAGCGTTGCCAGTTGCGCTCACAAAGAAACTCACTCGACTGCTGGCCACTCGTTGTTGCGGGCAGCAGGCCCCCTTCTACACCCTTGAATGTCGAGGTCAGCCTTCGGCGTTCTGTTCAGCCGGACCTATGCCGGTACGCCGGTTTGCAGGCGTTCTTCTTACTTAAGTTCAAACTGTTAATATTGATGCCGAAACTAGTATCCCGATTTACGTCGCAATCGTTGCGAGACAATCTCTTACAGTTGCTCCTTCTGATCATGTCACAAATCCTTTCACAATTTCACACAACACAACAGAAACAAACATCCGAAATAACAAACGCACATTCACAGTATTACAAGGAACGCCACATCGTCGTAGAAGAAAACATGAAATGGAACTAACGAACACGAAAACACGAAACGATGCTCGCGAGGGATGCTGCAATACGCAGCGGAGCCGAGATTAAAATTCCAAAGAGACTGAGCGTGCGAGTAGCGTGCAGTCTGCCGCCGTTGAACCGTTTCAATGTGGCAACATCGGAGTGCGAAGGGACGCCAATAGTTGAGAGTAGCGCCCTCGACACGCAGCGGCCCCACGCCGAACAAGTTGGAGAGCCATCCCCAACCCCCGCACCCCTGCCTGGCCGTTGCGAGCCCGCCTAGCACGGTCAATAAGACGTTGAACATTCCCAGGGCTGTGGCGATGTTGCCTGGGGGGGACCAGTCCGTGCCGAGCACAACAAATGCCCACACCGCCAACATTGGGGGAGGGTGAGAGTTTTAAATTAACTCATTCCTCACTCCACGCACCACCCAACTCATAAACTAACTCATAGCGGCGTGCAATTTCATACCGCATCGCGCAAAAGCCCTTCCACAATCAAAAAACCCAAACCGTCCCAACACAGGCTACCTGACAACGACAATACAATGCAACAATACAATTCGCAACAATTGACTTTCCAGAAATAACCGACAATTCGCAAAAAAAAAACGGATAATCTTTTCAAGATGTGCCCGGGTCTCGGAATACGTGCATTTTAGAAAAGAAAATAAAGACGGTTCCGCGCCAAATTGAACGTCTGGCAACAGTGATCCTATGCGACGTTTTCCCGCCAAGAAACGCGAACAGCACGTGGCAGCTGAGACACGCGATCTTCATTTATCGTTTCGAAACCAAGAAATTCACACAAATACACACACACATACAAACGCGTCACGCATATATAAATATGCACACATACAAATCAGTAACCGTTGATTCAATTCTTAACTTAATTCATAACAATATAATATTTACAATTAAATTACCTAATATTGAAACAACAATAGATTTTATTTACAAACATTATTTTTAGCGCCACTATTACTAACGAAAACAACAGGACATTGCCCTTGAGTTCAATATTTATGTCAACTTGCCTAAACAAACAAAATTGGAAAACGTTTCTTATAACTCACTGCATGAATCCTTTATTTAATGTTAAATAAACGATATTTATAATCCTGTTATTTATTAGTTGCTCTATATTAATTTTGTTTGCGTAATTAATCAATTCTGAAAATAAAAATAATTATCTGACACAGTTTTTACTTACTATTTGATCCGCAGATAAAATAAAAACCGTTTATAGCAATGTCCGTTACTAACGAATTATCAAACTTCTCATTAAAGAAGAAGAGATTACAAAAATATGAAAAACAATATTGATTATTTATAAAATGTGCAACATTAATTATAATGTTAATTAAAAAAACAAAATTAATCACTAACATCCAAATTATGTTAAATTTTCATATAATATATGCGTATCATTAACGGATCTGTAATTAGAACAAATTATGACGTATTCTGTATAAAATTTGGCATGAAATTCATAAAGAACCTTCAACTGACCTCAAAATTATAATTAATTATTGTTAAAATATTGTTCATATATAACAATAAGATTTGGCGCGAGAATTTATTATAAATCTAATGGCAAATCTAGAACACGTATAAATATCAAATTTAGAACAAAGAATTCAATGTTTCCGGATTTATAAATGAAACTGACATTATTTTCTTCCATATAAAGTACAGAACAACATAATTTTTCACCCTATCATAATTAAAAACGCGAAAAATGGAAATTTATTTACCCCATATACGTATATACTACAATACGTTAGGTATATGGCAACGCTCAGCACACCCAAATACATTGGCCTAATGGAGGCGATATACATTATACACAGACGTCCATTTGAACAAAGCCGATATCTATTTTTATGAAAACACACCTTTTGCCACGACACAAAGTTATTAAAAAAATATATGTAAAAGAATAAAAATTAAACTATTCACAAAAAAATTATCAATTAGGCCCGTCGAGCCATTTCAAAGAAAAAAAAAATTTAGTACATTCTTATGAGTTTTCCAATGCTAAGCTTACGGCAGCCATTTGTCCGAATGCTATACGAATAGAACGTAACATTTTATACAAATTAGTTTAAACAGTTACAAACATTGTACGAGCATGCAGCTTACCCTATGATTGTAGAATATATATATCTATCAATATATTAATTACCAACATCTGACAATTACCAGCAATAAAAATATAAAAATTTCTTACCTGAACTAGCTCGGTACAACTAAGGGATCTCAGTCGGCTTCGTATAACGTGACCCCACGCCACTTGTGCAGTATACACAAGCTACATTGGAACTATTGCGTGTCTGCCATTGGTTCAATTTGGATATGCCGCAAAAAATACACCAATAGCGACACTGCTAATGTATTTCTCGCGTTTCTTTTGACAACCAATAACAGTTCCAGTTGCGCAATACTCACAATTTGCTTTTCTCTTTAAAATATTTAGCAAATTACATAAATCACTACTTAAACTATTTAATTAACCCTGTAGTACTATTTCTAATTGCTTGAACTTGTTGTATACGGTCTTATTGTAACATTTGTACTAATTAAAATCTACAACTACAAACAATTGCGCACATAAAAATCGGAAATTGTTTTGATACAGGAAACATATGATCCATTTTATTTTGGGCGGAGTTTAACTAGACCAATGGCCGGTATTTTAAGAAACGATAACAAAACAAATTGCAGATTCTCTGCACTTATTTCTGAATAAATTGTTTTGTGTACTCTATAAAGTGTATTTGCATGTGCATTATGATCTTAGTCATCGAGGTGTTAACAGGAAGAACGAACTTCTGTAACAAAACCATTCGTTTCAATGATGTGACACTTACCAGTTTGGACATGTGTGGTGCATTTAATTCATTTTGTGCTAAATAAAGACAATTTTTGCAACATTTGTGAACAATACATAGTGTTTTCTAACCATGAACGGCTTCAGTACTGGTGAGGAAGATTCCAGGGGCCCAACAGACCAAGTCTGTTGTCTTGTGGACGGCGGGGAACGATGTACAAGACCTGCAGGGAATGCTTCTTACAGCAAGCGAATCCAGAAGACTGTAACTCAGAGGAGATTACAGCTTAGTCTTGACAGTATGGTGAGATTTAAAGCATATGTTTATAAACGCATATAATGATGAAATAACTTTAGGCGCGGCATATTTACATCTGTGATTATCATAAGGCGATAATTCAATGTGCCAGGACCAAACGAAGGAGGAAGGATTCTGAGGAGGATAGCAACGAAACTGACACAGATCTTCCAGAGGTGGATTTGTATCAGTTGCAGGTGAACACTTTAAGACGCTATAAAAGGCATTTTAAAGTGTCCACACGTCCAGGTTTAAATAAAGCACAACTTGCAGATGTAAGAATTATTTACGATATAAAGTCTCCGTAAGACAATAGTTTCAATTTATTTTGGAAAAATAACAGGCTATTCAATTTTTTTAATTCAAAATGAAAAGTATAATAATAGCTTATAAAAAAATTAACAAATCTAGTTATTTTTATGGGGTATATTCATAATTTCATGACAAAAAAATCTCCGTACAATTACAATATTTTGATAAGTTTCCTTTGATTTTTCCACCAGTAACTAAGCGACGAGCCATTGAATCTAACAAATTTTTGGTCATCGGTGGCATATTCTGCCATTCTTCTTGTATTTAATTTTTTCGTTCGGATATTGAAGCGGATATCCGAAAATTTGAATCCGGATTTAATGTTTTGTTTACGATTTTTCATTTTTATGTGAAAGCTAACATCTGGAATTGAGTTCAAATTCAAACTTCAAACCGTTAAAGTGGGCCTGTTTATCTTTACAACGGTCTGTAAACACTAATAAACAAACAGTAATATATTTTATAATACCTCTCTAAAATAGACAGATAGTTTGTGCAAATGTAAAGAAAAAAAGGAATTTATACTTTCACAGAGTCCTATTTAGTAAATTGTGAATAAAAAATTCAAATTTGTAATATTTTTATTACACATATAAATATGATATGAATTTCATTAATTTATTATGTGCTTTTGATGAGACCCGATGCTAATATTTGAATGTAAGGTTCAATACTGAGAATATTCGAATCCGAGAACCGATCCGAATTATATATCTAAAATCTGACACTCATACTCACATTCGAATCTAAGATCCAAAATTCGATATTCGGATCAGGATTCAATACTCATTCGGATTCAAAATCCGATGCTCATATCTGGATCCAAAATCCAATACTCAGATCCGGATCCAAAATCCGATACTCATACTCATATTCGAATCTAAGATCCGATACTCAAATCCGTTTCCAAAATTCGATATTCGTATCAGGATTCAAGATTCAATACTCAGATTCAGATCCAATTTCCAATACTCAGATTCGGATCCAAAACCCGATGCTCAGATTCGGATCCAAAATCCAATACTCTAATTCGGATCCAAAATACGATACTCAGATCCGGATCCAAAATCCGATATTGAGATTTCAGTTCAGGTACATTTTCAGTTTCAAATGTAAAAGTAATCGTAAAACTTACAGCCTATCATCGACGCCTTCTGCGTTTGCGTTGCTGCCTGTGTGATTGTTGAAAATTGTGTTCATACCTTGTTTTACGTTACATTCCGACTCGCATTTTAAATTATTTATATATAAAGATTATTTAAAAAACATTAATTCAATTTTCATTGAGTCAAACCGAACCAAAACCGCAAATTTTATTAAAGTTTGAACCAGAACCACACACGAATCCATCTCTCCAAAACAAATTAACCTGAACCGAACCCAGTTTTTGCCGGGTTCTGTGCGATGCTAAATTACGGGTGGAAAAACCAATGGAACCACATCAAAATATGTATAAAATATAAATAAATGGAATAATCGGATATGCAGTCTAGTGAAAATTATTTATTTTCTGCTCTACGTTTCGACTGTAGCTACAGTCTTCAGCTAGAAATGGTCAATTATTGAAGGAAATAAATGGTTTATTGTCATGAATATTATTTGTTTATTATTTATATATAATAACGTAACATACTGCTTTTCGTTATGAATTGAAAATAAAAATAAATATGTTCGGTTTTAGACTGAATAAATTGAAAATATTGCCGTTCGGAGACTTTTTCATTATTTTAATTATTTCTTTACAGACATTAATGAAACATTTCAAATCCATCCCCGTTAAGGAAAAGGACATAGTCACATTCTTCATATACACCGTCAAATCAAATAGCAACAAATTGGATCAAAAGAATGGAATAAATGTAGACGCTACGTAATTTTATTATCGTATAGTATTGTGCAATTATATAAAACTTTAATTACATAACTTGAAAAGTAAAAAAAAAAAATACATTATTATTATTATTGATATTATTTATTAAAAACCCATTTTATAATAAATATTTTTTAATAATACCTATTTATTTTTTTTCTTTGTAATTTCTGGATTAAGAATCATCGTTTGTTCCTCTTCGCTATCGTCACCAATTTCAACAATTTCTAAAGAAAATCAAATTATTTTTCGTATTACATAATTTTTATAAACTTACCTATTTTTTCAGCTTCAGTAGGAACAAACCTTACATCGGAATCATCGCTAAATTCTTCATTTTCCATTTCTTCTTGTGGTAACTCTTCAATTTCCTCTTGTGGAACTGGTTCTTCTATTTCTTGCTGTGTATCAACATCCATCTTTTCTTGCTTTTTATTTTTCTTTCTTTTAGAATCTTTTATATTCCATCTATTCAAGCAAGCGCTTAATTCATCACTGGATATGCTTTTGTTTAAGCTTGAAACGATGAAATCTTCAAATATATTAACATTATTTTCTTTTCTCAATAATGCGTCTTTTTCTAAACACTCTTTAATTTGTTCTACAACTAATGCTGCCCTTTGAGCAGCTTTAGAACCACATTCAATGATTAGATTTATGTTTGAAATAGCAGCTCCACCTAAATGCACACTGCAAATTTCTTTAAATGAATTTACAGCGTATGCTAACTCAGCTTCTTGGACTCCTTCTTCCAGAAGTGTTGGATCTGCTATAGAAACAGTTCTAAAATATACAAATTATTGTAAAATTTTCAAACTCGGATACGGTCAACAGAATAATTATGTTGTTGCGGTTTGCACCGCATTTACGGCCTACTAATTAATATAAAAGATTTTACACCGCATTTACGGCCTGCAAAATAATATAAAATATTTAAAAAATAGTTTTTGAACATACCCTTTATTGAAAATAGCGTAAGATACACAAACAGGATAATGGTGTAAGGTGGTCGGTATAGGATCTCGTTGTTCATATGCGTGAACCACAATATTTTCGCCATCACTTGTAACATCTGGGCGCTTAAAATGCGCCAAAGCTGTTAAAGCAGCAATTGATGCACAATCAACCAAATTTCCTTCATGGTTTAATACATTTAAATCAACTCGAATCACCCAAACTTTTTCGTTTTGTTTAATACACAAAGATTCCAGATCAACCGCCTTAGAATCTTTCACACATTTTTCTAACATTCGATTTAAATGTACCGAAAGTTCAGACTGCCTCCCTGCTTCAAAATTTGGGGCACCCATCGGACTTAATTCTACATTTATGTGTAGAATGCCCTCTTGAGGGCGAGATAGTTTGGGTTGTTGGATTTCGCATGAAACTTGAGCTAAAACTCTATGTAAGTATGAATAAAAATAGTAATAATATGAGGGAAGTGTAGTTACTTTGTGCCCCCTAAAGATACATGACAACAGCCCCAATCTCTACCAAACTCTATTTTTAAGTCTCTAAATTCGTTAAAAGCTCGGCCATCCACTCTCTAAAAAATATTTGTTAATTTATAAGTTCATAAAAGAGTTTGTTGATTTACCGTATTATTTTCAATGCATTTTGTAACATACTTTTTTTCACAGTTAGATATCAATATATCTTTCATTTTAATTTATATTTACAACTTTTACTTATAAAATACAGGTTAAAATATGGATGGAATAGAAGAAATTCCCTAAATTACTAAATTTAAAATTATGAAATAATTTTTCATACGACATATTAAATGTTAATTTTACAATAATGATTTGGCTATTAACATGAAGTATTAATTTATAATAACAACAAAGATTAAAATTTGCTATAACTTTATAAAATGCTAAGGGAAACGGAAATTGAGAAAAAATATTGGTAGTACTGAATCGGATGAATTACTTCCTTTTCTATTCGGGCCACGAGAAAACATAAAGGTGCGTGATCTTACCAAGTTGTTTTCATATTTATTACAATTCTTTTAATCAAAATATTTATCATAATACAATAGCTAATTGTATGTATTAGCATCTTTTCATTTATCAGCGTATTATTGATAGTTTTTTCTATTTATATCCACGTGCATTTAGTGACAGATACTCTAACCAAATATTTTTCTTCCAGGCTGAAAAATGACGAATTCCAAGGGTTACCGCCGCGGTACGCGAGATCTATTCTCCCGTAAATTCCGCCGGCATGGAGTCATCCCCCTGTCCACCTACATGAAAGTGTACAAAGTCGGCGACATTGTTGATATTAAAGGCAATGGTGCCGTGCAAAAAGGCATGCCCTACAAAGTCTACCACGGTAAGACCGGCCGTGTGTTCAATGTAACACAACGTGCTTTGGGTGTGATTGTAAATAAGCGTGTACGTGGGAAAATCATCCCCAAACGCATCAATATCCGTGTTGAGCACGTCACACACTCCAAGTGCCGTCAGGACTTCTTAACGAGGGTGAAGCAGAATGAGAAGCTCCGTCGCGAAGCCCTGGAGAAGAAGGTGCAGATCAGCTTGAAAAGACAGCCTGCGCAACCTAGACCCGCTCATATTGTCAGTGGAAGTGATGAGCCTGTTTGGCTTGCACCAATTCCTTATGAATTTATTGCTTAATTTGTATTAAGAAATTTATAAAAAATAAAATCAGTCCATACTGTATCTCATATGTTGTGTTTATTTATGTCCCTTTTTTTACAATTGTTAAAAACGGCATTGAAACCAAACCGTAACATTTTAGCGAACCCAAAACCGAACCCCATATTTTTAAATTGAACCCGAGTCTGCGTTGCTGTATGTGTTTGTTCGTGAATCGTGAAAAATGTGTTCATGTTCTTACGTTGCATTAATTATAAATTCCGGCATGCATTTTAATTTCTTTCTATATATTTAAAAAATATTAATTAAATTTTCATTACTTCGAATAAACCTGAACCCGGAACAAAACCGCAAATTTTATTAATGTTTGAACCAGAACCGCACACGAACCTATCTCTCAAAAAACAAATTAACCTGAACCGAACCCAGTTTTTGGCGGGTTCGATGCCCTGGTAAAAAATAAGATTTTTGCGGTTGCATAGCGAATGTATTTCTTTTAGCATTTTTTTATTCTAAACCGAAACAGAATCTCTATCTTTCGCTAAGAGAGGTATTGGGTCATGCTTAAAATCGCATATCCAGATTTTAATGAATAAGCATGTTTTAAAGTCCCTACAATCCGATTTTAATATTTTTACAATTATGTATGTGGACGATTTCTCAAAAACTATAATATTTGTTTAACTATGTATTTCTCAATCGGACATTACTGGGAGGAGCTGAAAAGGTTTTGGTAATAATTGGACAACCGGAAGTAGCAGATTCTTAAAAAAAAATCTTCTAAATATTTTTTGAAAATTTTTGTTCTTGCTAATATTAAAGAAAAGTAAATTCTCTATCTGATACATATAAATATTTGATATCTTTTGTAGTTTAGAAATAAAGAAATATAAGGTATATAATAATCTATTGTAATAAATACCGCAGCCCAAATAATGTCATTGAAACCAAATAAAAAATTAAAATGTTTGTAACGGACAGATAAATGTCAGTATCAAAAATCCAGAGACATTGCTGAAGATTTTTTCTGGGAAGTACATACATTATATTATTTCTCATTGTATTAATAGTTAAATATTTAAAATTATAGGTATATTACATATACCCTTTAAAAATAATGTCAATCCCGACAATGAATTAGAAACATTTCGAAAAATTAAAAGAGTAGGACAAAATTTCTTCATAGAATGAATTTAAAATTAGAAAATCTAATAAAGAATAGATGTAAGTAAAATTTTTGGTGTAAAGTGTATACAAGAAATGTTAAATACAATAGGGCGCGAGCAGTCACGTGACTTTGTTGGCCTTGACAAGCAGACATGGGGAATATAGAAAATCTTATTCTTATTTATTATTTATAATCAGTAATATTGTCATATTTTTTCCGTAATTATGGTTGTTGGAGAGAGTTAAGGGTTCCATTTTTACGGAACTGTTAGAATTATTATATAATTTATTTCTCTAACAACAATATATACAAATTATGTCATACATATCCACTCTTTTTATTAATAAATAATAAATGCTTTACTTAACTGCTGCAATCTCTGGATTGATAAAACAAAATGTATCCAGTTTCGGACGATTTCTGAATATCAGATGTTAGGCCGTAAAAATCTTCTATAGCCGATGCATCAATTTTCTACGGAAACAAACAATAAAAATAAAGAATACTAATGTAAAAATAGAACTTACATCTACCATATCATCATCAAATAGTAACCAAAATCCGTGGCTTTTTACAATACTTATATAATGCCCGCGGTTTGGACCGCTTCCACAATGGATAACGACTGCTACGAGGTCGTATAGTCGGTCTGGGTTCAGCGCGTCGTCTGACTATATTAAAAAACATATACAATAGTGTCCGCTTATAACGAACTACCTGCCATCAAAAATTGTTCGTTATAGCCGAGGTTCGTAATATTAGAACAAGTTATAAATTTGTCGAAATACATACAAGACAGAAAAAAAAATTGTGTGTAGGACGTTATATCCGAATATATAAGTAAAAAATCGATAAAATATATAATTCGTTATGTGTGGAAAAAAATATCGAACTAATGGTCATATCTTTCATGCCTTTAAAAGTGGTTCGTTATAAACACGAATTCGTTATACGAAATTCACGACAGAAAACGTTGCATTTTGTACACACGACCCGAAAGTTCATTATATTCGGGTTCATAACCAAAAAAAATATAGTTCGTTATGTGCGGGGTAAAAATAATATTGTACTAATGGCTGTTTCTTGCCTTTAAAAGTGGTTCATTATAAGCAAGAATTCGTTATAATAAATACAAAACAGTAAACGTTGCATTTTGTACAAGCGACCCGAAAATTCATTATATCCGGGGTCATAAGTGAAAAATCGATAAAAATATGTTCGTTATAGGCGCAAAAAATAATATTGAACTAATGGCCGTTTCTTTCATGCCTTTAAAGTGGTTCGTTATAAGCAAGAATTCGTTATACGAAATATTAAACAGTAAACGTTGCATATTATAGAAACGACCCGAAAGTTCATTATATCCGGGTTAATAAGCGAAAAATCGATAAAAATATAGTTCGTTATGTCCGGGTTTTTTACGAAAAATTGTTAAAATTTAGTTCGTTATATACAAAAGTCCGTTATATCTGACGCCAAGTATTTCGAATTTTAAATGGCATAAAATTGATCCCTGTGAGGCATTCTCCACGCCAGCAATGAGTACCCGGGAGGTGACGCCTGGTAAATTCCCGCACGGTACAAATATATCATTACCAAAATCTGTATATCAAGCAGATTGGCACACCCAGTAATGGGTAGTAAGTCGTGATGATATATTTATTTAGAAAAGAAAAATTGATAAAAATATAGTTCGTTATGTCCGAGTTTTTAAACGATAAATTGTTAAAATTTAGTTCGTTATATATATCGAATAATAATGGCACAAAATTGACCCTTGTGGTGCACTCACCACGCCAGCAATGAGTGCCCGTGAGGTGACGCCTGGTAAATGCCCGCACGGTACAAATGTATCATTATTACTAAAATCAGTATACCAAGCAGATTGGCACACCCAGTAATGGGTAATATGCCGTGATGATATATTTATTTAGAAAAGAAAAATCGTTATGAACGGAAAAATGGCCGTTTTTTTCGTAGCATTAAAAATGATTCGTTATAAGTGAGCACCACTGTATTTTCTATATTTTAATAATAAATTTGTAACTTACGGTGTTGAAAAGTCGCAATTCCAGCGGAAACACAACTCGATGTGAAACTTTAATGTGTCTGTTGTACTGTTCCATATATTTGAACCGTTTGAGATGTAACGCCAAGATCATAGGTAATTTTTTCACTCTCATACGTTTTTGCGCTTCTTGGTAGCTACTACAATTATCACATTTGAACTTATTATCACTACAAAGAGTCTCCGTGTTGCTCCAACACTTTAAACAGTGAGTAATACTTGTATTTTGATCCACATCGACTTGTAAGTCGATGAAATCTTCATCTTTGCTGCTCACTGTTTCACAGTTAAGGCAGCGGGTTTCGCTCGTTAATATACCCTGGAAAATTTCATGGACCCACGTCGGTTCAGAATTATTTATCTGTCCATTTTCACTAGAATTTATCTTAGTTTTCGAGGTATTATTTTGTTGTCTCTCGGCTAAAATAATTTCGTTTATATGGTTTATCAAAAAGTTTAAAAATTCGTGAGCATCTTGCTGCATGTAATTATCAAATTCCTCTTTTTCTTTTCGCAATCGCGCGATGAATTTCTTCGGAGCTATGGAACCAACTTTCTTTTTCTGAGTAGCAATACTGTAAAACAAGTCAGCTAAGCATGTTAGCAGGGTTTCTTTAGTACGTTTATTTTTTGCTTTATATTCTAGGACCTTATCGCGAAATGGTTTACAAAAATATAGAGCTTGTAATACTGAGTTGCTGTAACAGGTATTTCCAAACTAAAAAACAATATGTAGTGTGTATAATATGATAAAAGAATGGTTTAATTCTTACATTAACTAAGCCAAAATAATGTTCATTCGGTGGGAACTGATCGGAGCCAATATCTCGTTCAAGTTGCGAAATATTTGCACCCTGAAAGAATGAACCATTTTGTAGAGCAACAACACTCATTTGTAGCTTTAAATGAAAGGAAATGTTATTTCATAAAGGATTACCATTGTTTATTTATATTATTATTTTATTTCATGAATACAAATCATCTCTAAAACTTCCATATTTACAAAGAATTGACAGACAGTGCAACCACTTTCTCACATTCTAACCTAACAATTTCTCATTTATTTGAATTCCCCTACATAGTAATTTATTTTTTTAATGAGAAGGAGGTGAAACACAATGCACCGTTTCTACCATAACTTCCCCTAGCAAATTATTTCGAACTGAAAATGGAAATCTTTCCATTCCATGGCACGATGCTCCATAGTCTCCGTATTTATTGACCGCTATAACTCCCCCAAAAAAATTAGGATATTTTTGTGTTATTCTCTTTATTGCATAACTGGCTGCATCTTTTGGAGTCATGCCTCTTCTCATTTCTTCTACCGCTAAGAAACTACATAAAAATAGTTGTAATCACTGAAATATATCGACTGGAACTCGCATGTTCTACCACATTGAATGACAATTGCTGGCCCCCTTCGTGCACGTCCGGCATTCAACAGGCCTTCACTATCATAGTAAATATGTGAATTCCAGCCAATAATATATTTCAGTGGTTGTAATATCTTAAAATAACCTTTTTTTACCTGGGGAGTAATCTCATCATTACATCGCCGTCTCCAGTAGCTGCGGCGGCCCCAACGTCATTATCAGCATAAGCGCCTGCTCCAGGAATCGGCGAATCACCTGCACGACTAAAAAAAAATATAAAAAAATTCATGCGACATGCCCAGAGCTGGGACCAGTACTCAAAAAAGTATTTAAGTACTAAATACTACAAGAAAAAGTATTTAAATACTAAGTAAAGAATATTTTTATCTTCCGTCACCTCTAGGTAAGATAGGTATTGTCTTTGTTCAAAAAATTCGGTAGTGAATTTTCAATGAATAAGCACGTTTTAGGATCCCTACAATACGATTTTATTATTATTACGATGATGTCTGTATGTATCTGTGCGTGTGTGACTATAATTTCGGCCGCGATATCTCCAATACTACAATTCTAAAAATTGCAATTTTTACGTATTAATTAGATTTTGGTTATAATTGGTCAACCGGAAGTACCCTCATTTGAAGATTTTAACAATTTTTCTTGAAAAAACGCTGTTAAATATTATTTTTTGACACTTAATGTTATTATAAATATTAAAGAATATCTACACGAATTGATTGCATTTTATATTTCATATTCAATAGATATGGAGTTAAAGAATTATAAAGAAATTAAAATTTATAAATCAGCCAGTTATGAAAACAGCTACTATATTAAAAAAAAAATCCAATTGACAGATGTCAGTGTCAATGAAAAGAAAATGAATGTGGCAGAGATGAAGATGTTGAGGTAGATATTGGGGAAGATATGGAAGGAATGAAAAAATAAGGGAAATGGCTTGAGTGATAAAAGTTTATAGAAAGATACAAGAGAGACGATTACATTGGTTTGAAAATGTCATGAGGAGAAATGAAAAATATATTGGAAGAATGAATAGCTTAATAATGGAAGGTAGACGAAACAGAGGAAGACCAAAGATAAGATGGAAGGACTGTATTGTGAAAGACTTGAGAGAAAAGGAACTGAATGAGGACGACACGCAAAACAGAAATGAGTAGAAGAAATTAAAAAATAGTGACCCCTAACGAATGGCAAAAGCTAAATGAAGATGTCAGTGTCAAGTGCAATTTGCATAGTTTGTTTATGAAATAATTTTACTGGAAATATAGAATCTCTTTATGTATGGAATTTGTATATAATACGCAGGATTGGCGGAAGGTATTATGCTGGCCACATCAGATTTTTAAAGTAAAATAAATAAATAATAAAAATATACAAACTTATAAATTATATTACCCCGGAATTTTGTGACTGGCTCCATTAGTACTCGTCCCAGCTGCAATCCTCCTGTCTGGATCTATAGCAATGATCCCTATAGTGTCATGATTGTTCAATCCAAAATTAATATCATTTTCAGTAATATCTTTCACTACAATTTTTGGAGCTGGTCTATACGGTCCACAATTCTCCACCGGATCGGGCACTACATTCTGAAAAATCATTAATATATTTTGTAAATAATTACTGGAAATATTCTTACAGTCCAAAAATTTGGCTGGCAGTTATGTTCCGACCATTTTTGGTATATTTGATGCGATTTAGGTGTCTGTAAAGATTCTTCTTTGAACCCTAAACCGACTGCGAATTTTGTTGCCAGGTCTCCTACGAGTAAACTGTGTTTTGTGTTTTCTAAGACGAGACGCGCTACAGAGCTTGCGTATTTGATTCTACGAAGACCAGCGACAGCTCCGACGTTTAAATTTTCTCTAAGAACAAAATTTATACAAATAATTATTAAAATGTATTGTTTTCATATTTTTTTAATTGATTGGTAAAGTTGGCGTGTAGTTGAGACTGGACTTGCGCATACGTACGAATTTTAGGTTATGCGCATTCAAGGTCAGTCTCAACTTAACCTGTTTTGCTGTAATTTTATTGCAATATAAATATATACCCTTCCATAATCATAGCATCCAGTGTAGTTTCTCCATTTTCATCTGGACTGCCTCCATACCCAACTGTACCATCGCATTGCATATATTCACACATACTACATCCAGCTTCTACTGCATCAACTGGATTTCCAGATTTTAATGCTTCCCACGCTAAAAAAGTACGCACTTTATGTGTTTCTTAAAACGTAATAATATTTTCTACCTTTTTCTGTCGCGTTGGTAAATGCCCAAGTATTTATTACAAGAGGAATTTTGTTTTTCTTGTATAGTTTACTTTCACAAATAAGGAATAAATATAATAAAATATATTTTAATATGAAACCCATTTTCTGAAAAATAGACGGTATAACATCGCGCCGTTTTTCAAATTCAGTTGGTAGGAAAAAAATAGCGGATGGAGCGGATGAACGGATAGAACATATGTGAGGTTAATATTGAAACTACGATTAAAATTTTAGCAGATGATTTATAACAATTTATATTATTTTTAATAAACAATTACTTACGGAAAATATCTGTAATATTCTATGTAAGTATAACAACATTCAACAATGCAAAAACGATGAATAAATTTTGACTAATGATTTGTCGAAACTTGTCCAGAGATTACGCGCTTTGTTCAAATATATTCTGATAATAATATTTGTATTCTTTGTGATAATTTTTGATTAAAACCAAACGATAGTACTAGCATTTCAATTAGCTAGCAACAATAACAAGACTGAACAATAGACTTTTGGTAATTGTTGTATTAATTTCAGATAAATATGTCTGATAATTTATACACAATATTAAATTGCAAAGATGATGCGAGTTATGAGGAAATGAAACAATCTTATCAAAAATTAATCAGGGAACATCATCCCGATAAAACAGGAGATGTTCAAACCAGTCAAACATATATAAATATTGAGAATGCGTGGAAAGTTTTGAGAAATGATGACCTTCGAAAAGAATATGATGCAGTTTTAATGAGCAGTAAAATAGATGAACAAAGAATAATTTATGATACTGTATTTTTGTACCAATTAGATTTTAATAAAGATGAGCAAATATATACTTACGATTGTCGATGTGGTGCACAATATATAATTAATTCTGATGGTTTAACTAATGTTGATAATGAATGTATTATAAATTGTAATGAATGTTCATTTTGTATAAAAGTTATAATAAAATGTTAAACTCTTAAATTTGTTTTGAATATTCCGCCATTAAAGCGAGAAAACTACAGCATTTCCGGCCAACATAGGCCGCATATGTAAGCAGTATTGAACTGCTGTCATCAGTGTCAGTTTTCTTGTCATTTTGTGTTACAAATTTGCGAATAAACTATGGATGTCTTCGGCGATAACTTCGATCAACCAGAGGTCGACCCTGCGGCGGAATTTCTAGCCAGAGAACAGGACGATTTGGCGGGTTTAGAAGATGAATTAAAACCCGCAATGTCGGCTGCGCCCGCCCCTCTAGGTAAAAAACATGTCCATACAATATTTTAAGTGTTCATTTTTAATCCATGCATGTTTTCGTGCTTTTTTTTCAAAAGCTTTTGAAAACATACAAAATATGAAAATGTTGCACGGTGATACAATTTTTGTGCTTAAATCCTGTAGATGGACAAACCAATTCATTGAAAGTTGACAGCTCCGGCAGTTTTGAAATGATCGATAGTTTGGGGCAACAGGATGGCTTTGAGCCAACGAAGGGATCAAATTCAGGTCAGTAATAATACATTTGTTGGCAGAACCCTATTTCTTATTTTATTTGCAAGTCTTATTGTATTTGTCTAATCTTCAAAACTATATTAAATTAATAATTGTTTTAATTTATATATAGCTTCTCCTTCACCGCCCCCCAGTAAACCAATTGTGAAGGAAGAACCTGAAAAAATCCGCAAATGGAGAGAGGAACAGAAACGAAGATTGGAAGAAAAAGGTATGATGGGCCCATAACCTGTTAAATCATATCTATGAATGTTTTCCTTAGATGCTGAGGAAGAAACCAAGAGAGAAGAATGGCGTGAAATTGCGAAGAAAGAACTGGAAGAATGGTACAAACACCACGAAGAACAAATCAGTAAAACGAAGGCAGCAAATAGGTAAAATTAATATATATTTTTTATATAAATCTGTACTAAATTTGTTATTTTATTCAATGCTAAGAGAGGCTGCAAAGTAAGTTGTGACATTTTTATATACGAGGTTTGTTCAAAAAGTATCCGCCCTTTCACAAAAAAAAAACAATTTTTTCATTAAAATGACTTTATAAAGTATATATTTTTTACTTAATAAAAGCATGAAAAAATCTGATGTGGCCAACACAATACCTCAGGTTAAATTTAATTTTTATTCATGTAAATACTTAAAATTAAATTTAAATATCAGGTTTGATCCCGAATGAATATTAACGCAAACTTGTAGAAAATTTAATAATCTTTAATTTTTATATAACATAAATCTCGAAAAAATAACATTTAAAGGTATTTTTCGAAGAAAAACTATTTTGAGCTTCCAGTAAAGTGCCATTTCCGGTTATCTGATTTATATCAAAATCTAATGGTTTCCATATTAGAATAAGGTAGAAATACAAGGTTTCAAAATTTTCTGAACGATAGTATTTGAGTTAGAGCGTAAAGAGGATTCACACACAAACATACACATACATCGTGAAATTGTTAAAATTGATTCTAGGGACTTCAAATCGTGGTCATTTACCAAAATCTCGATATGCGATTTTTAGCACGATCCCTATACCTCTCTTACCAAGGGTAGCGGAAGGTAAAAATGTCGAAATTCACCCCAAAATTAGCTATAGCCATGGAATTGAAACAAAAAATTAACAAATGTTAACGATTTATCTGTCAAGCTAGGTTAATTTATTTTTATTATTTGTAATTTCTGTTCAAGTGAACAAATATCAATTTGAATTAACAGATAATTGTTAACTGGAACAGAAATTAGAAATAATAAAAATAAATTACCCTAACATGACAGATAAACCGTTAGGCATTTGTTATTTGTCTCAATTCCATGGCTATTGCTATTTTTGAGGTGATGACATTTTCATACCTAATTTCTGCCGTTACAAGACATACAAAATTAATTTCGCTCATTGATTCAGATGCAGAATTTTATACTCTGCAACTTTTTTTTGAAGCTTTTTTACCTAAAATAATTAGGGAAACAGGAAATTAGGATCGCCTCGCAAATCATTTGTTTCCACAAACAAAAATCAGGTTGATAATTTTTGTACAGACCTTGTATCTCGCAGACAAATAGTTTTTAGGAAAATATTCGGTTATAAGTTTGGGAAAATGTTATTTTCCTAAAAATAACTATCTGCTTACCTCGTATACATCGTTGTATTATTAAGTGTGTTTTCTGTAGGAACGCGGAAAAACAATTCGTAGCTGAGGTAGATGAAATCGAACCCGGCACCGAGTGGGAAAGAATCGCAAAACTTTGCGATTTCAATCCAAAAGCGAGTAAAACCAGCAAGGATGTTTCTCGCATGCGTTCCATCATTCTGCAACTAAAGCAGGCGCCGATTTCCGCAAAAAAAGTTTAAGTGTGGAAAGAGAATGCGCATAATTTGTTTTATTAGTGTATAAATATAAAACTTATGTATAATTACAATAAATACTTTATTATTACCAGTAGACCGTCCATGTAAGTTGTTTTAATTTTGTAAAGTTGTCGTTCTCGAAATTAACTTGAGTTTGATCTATAAATAAATTTATTTGCTTACATTTTAAATATGTTTTTTTTTATATATACTTACCACCATTTGCATTTCCGCAGTTATTAAATATAAATGCTTCTAAAGATTTACAATTCTCGCAAATTAAATTTATCGCAACATGAGTTACAAAATCACATTCTGCTATTCTTAATTCTTTAATAATCGGTGCATTTTTTCCGTGTACAAGATATTTTATTCCAGTATTAGTTATCTGAGAAAAGAATCAATGATTTTTTTTTATAAGTATTAGGGAACGCCCCCTAAGTGGTTCCAAATAAATATTTTTCCCATTTAAATAAAATTGTTTTGATACATTTTGGAATATTATTTTTTTCTGAAGCAATAAGAGGATTTAAAAGTCCACTTAATATTGTAGATTTTAATATTCAGGTATGATACATTTTTAAATTATTTATTTAATGCTTGTAAAACGCCATCTGCCATTTTCTTACATGAAATGAAGTATAGAGTGACCGAGAATATGTTGACAAAATTTGAAGTCCCAATCAATAATTTTATTAATATAATTTGTTAACATTTTTAGCAGAGCATCGAACCCGCCAAAAACTGTTCGGTTCAGGTTAATTTATTTTTTAAGAGATGGGTTCGGGTGTGGTTCTGGCACAAACAATAAAATTTGCGCTTTTGTTTCGGGTTCATGTTCGGTTCGACCTAATGAAAACTGAATTAATGTTTTTGGAATAATAATTTAAAATACGAGCCGGAATTTACGCAAGACAAGAACACGAACACAATTTTCACAAAAAGACAACACAAGTTTCTATTATTGGCTGTATTTGGTTTGATGCCCTGATTTTTTCAATTAAAAAATATATTTGAGGTTCTGTTCAGGGTTTGGGTTCGCTAAAATGTTACGATTTCGTTTTGGTTCGGTTCTGGTTTGATGTCCTGATTTTTCAGTCACATTTAAATTTTGAAACGATTTTAAATTTAAAACTGGTTTTGTTTTAGGAATCTTTTAAACTTCAAATGTGGCGCCGAAAAAACTGGGTTCGGTTCAGGTTAATTTGATTTTTTTAGATGGGTTCGGGTGTGGTTAATATTCATACCAATAAAATTTACGGTTTTGTTCCGGGTTCAGGTTCGGTTCGACGTAATGACAATTGAATTAATGTTTTTTGAAGATAACAATATTTAGAAATTTAAACTGCGAGCCGGAATTTACGCAAGACAAGAAGACAAACACAATTTTTACGAACAGACAGATAGTAATGCAGCCGAAGGCGATGAATAACCAGTTCCAGGGCATCAAAGCCGCCAAAAACTGGGTTCGGTTTAGGTTAATGTTTTTTTGAAAGATGGGTTCGTGTGCGGTTCTCGTCAAGCATAAAATTTGAGGTTTTGTTCCGGTTTCAAGTTCGGTTCGACTTAATGAAAATTGAATTAATGTTTTTTGAATAACAAATCTTTATTTAAAATGTGAACACGAACTATCAACACAGGCAGCAACGCGGATGCTGAAGGTTCGGTTCCGACTCGGGTTCAACTGAAAAATATATTTGAGGTTCGATTCTGGGTTTGGGTTCGCTAAAATGTTACGGTTTGGTTCGGATTCGATGCCTTGCTTTCTAATATATATTCCAATACTGATTGGATTGTTTAAAACTTTTATTGCTTCGGTAAAATTAAGTTCCAAAATGAGTCAAAACCCAATATTATATAAAGGGGGAAATGAATGCATTTAGGCACGGTTAAGTATTAATATTAAGCATAATTTTTATTTATTTGGGACCACTTTAGGGAGGGGGGGGGGGGGTGTTTAAAATTGGACATGACCCCTTTTAAGGTCTATTTAATCAATACATACCTTTGTTCGCGATAAATTAAGAGCTTTTAATTTGGATAACTTTGTAAATTCCGCTAAGGTTGAATCAGTAATATTTCTGCAACCGGCTATATCTACTTCTGATAATTTAGGACAATGTTCCACAATTTTTTGTGTTACATTATCTGTTACAGCAAAACAGTTTTCAAGTTGTAAAATAAGTAATCCAGCAAAATTTGGAATGGTACTTAAAAGAGCTACAAACAAATATTAAGTTGTACGTTTGTAAATATATAAAAAGTTTCTACCTTCTTCAGTAAGTATATTATTTTTATTTCTAGTTAGAATTAGTTCTTGCAGATTGTAGCATTTAGAAAGAATGCCAAGCAGGTTGTTATCGACTTCATACAAACAAAAATCAATTACTTTTAATTGAGAATGAACTAGAGTTGCAAATATCTCCACAATATTAGGAAAATTTACGTATACAGATGTAAGTCTTTTTAGAATTCTATTCTTTACATGAACAGGTAAATAAGGAAAATTAGAACAATATATATCTACATGCGATAATAAATGTTCAACACATCTAAAAACAAGTAAATTAGTAAATTATTTGTACGACCAATTGATTTACGAACAAGGTTAGCAAACTTTTCATTGCTTGTGGTTGAGAATAAATATCTTGAACATATATTGACATTTAAACAATGACAATTAATTATTGTTTCGGATATAGAGCGCGGGCACTCAGCTGATCGCGTAACCTTCGAAACAGCTGATTGTACAGCTCTCGGCTTGTTACTCATTTCATTTAGCAAATAAATGAGGTCGAGCGACATATACGCCATCTATTCAAAGCGAGTTTTCCTTAGCGCTAATTCAAAATCTGAAATAAGTTTGTTGTCTTATAAAACAAATTTCTCTCGTATTTCATTGTGCGAGATTATTTAATGGTTTCTATAATGTATGTGTACTTCAAGAAGAAGCTATCACCTGATATGCAACTTCGCTAATTAGCAAAAATCGAGTTAATTTGTAATATTGACCCGCACGATTGTGATGAAAGTGGGTTTTCGCAGGATATATCGGATTTTCTGAATATTTTGCCAATGGATATAATCAATTATTTGTTACCAACGAAAGTGTTTAAACCCAAGAGCAATTAAACGGTTTCCAGAGTTTAAAACCGTATAAGTATTACTGGTGTAGTTGGCTGCGAGATATTAATGTGAAGAAATTTGGAAAACTTGAACCTACTAGTAAAAGAAAAGGTGAGTAATCTATTTATAGTGCAATGTGTTAATTTAATGCTTTATTATACACATTTTATTACAATAAAATCATTATGTAATTATAATAGAACATGCAAAGTATCAATTCTCTAAAAGTCATTATGAGGAGAATCAGAAATCTCATATACCGTGATGATTTATTTATTTAACATCCATACATTGACATGTAATATTATTTTATAGGTAATGCATTCACAAAGAGTTATTAGACGTGTGGATAATTGTTATACAACGTGCAAAATCAGAAGAACGGGATGTGCCCGTAACAAGTTTGGAAAGCAAATAGAAAGTTTCTCGTAGAAGACAGGGAAAAATAGCTGACGATGGACTATGGTCCGAAGAGGCTAAGAAACATCGACTTCTACGGTCCTACGTTGTTCCACCACTATCTTCTCAGGATGTATTCTACATTCAATAAATAATGAAAGACTTAGATAAAGAAGTATATTCATTTTTTACAATGTTTTTATTGTAATCAAATGTGTATAATAAAGCATTAAATTAATACATTGCAGTATAAATAGATTACTCACCTTTTCTTTTACTAGTAGGTTCAAGTTTTCCAAATTTCTTCACATTAATATCTCGCAGCCAACTACACCAGTAATACTTATACGGTTTTAAACTCTGGAAACCGTTTAATTGCTCTTGGGTTTAAACACTTTCGTTGGTAACAAATAATTGATTATATCCATTGGCAAAATATTCAGAAAATCCGATATATCCTGCGAAAACCCACTTTCATCACAATCGTGCGGGTCAATATTACAAATTAACTTGGTTGTTGTTAAATAGCGAAGTTGCATATCAGGTGATAGCTTCTTCTTGAAGTACACATACATTATAGAAACCATTAAATAATCTCGCACAATGAAATACGAGAGAAATTTGTTTTATAAGACAACAAACTTATTTCAGATTTTGAATTAGCGCTAAGGAAAACTCGCTTTGAATAGATGGCGTATATGTCGCTCGACCTCATTTATTTGCTAAATGAAATGAGTAACAAGCCGAGAGCTGTACAATCAGCTGTTTCGAAGGTTACGCGATCAGCTGAGTGCCCGCGCTCTATAACAAACAAATTTCAAGGTTGTTTATAGTCACGTTAAGTTAGTTCACGATTTGTAGAAAGAGGCAGCACAACAAGCACCACCACAAGCACCCAAACGGTCAAATAACCATAACCACGTTTAGGTTAAAGTCAAACACGACAAAAATCATAAAATTTTAAGTAAACCTACAAGAATGACTGATTTCGGAGACCTACCGCCTCCAAAGGCTGGAGATGCTGAACTACAAGAGTTCCTCATGGTTGAAAAACAAAAAGCACAATTTAATGCACAGGTTAGGAACTGCGTACTTATCCTTATTTTATTTTTCAATATTTTTTTTGTCTAGATTCACGAATTCAACGATTTTTGCTGGGACAAATGTGTGGATAAACCAGGAAGTAAATTAGATAGCAGAACTGAAACATGTTTAACTAATTGTGTGGACAGATTTATTGATGTATCACTCTTAATAACTAATAGATTTGCACAATTGTTACAGAAAAGTGGATAATAATTCCAATAGATATTGTAGTTTTTTTTTGTTAATGCCAGGTGTTATTATATGGTAATACTTTTATTTGTAAAATAAAGTCAAATTTTTAAGTACAAAACATTGTTTTATTTCATGTCCTTATTACCTTATTTTTATAAAAAATCCATTTACAGCTAAATATTCAACGACGAAACTGAATGTGATGATTTCGGCTGGCCAAAAAAGAGAACTAGAGATAGAGATATATTTCACACAGATTTTTTTAAACGATAGCATAGGCGCTTTCTTTTTAGGAGAAAAATGAACTGATTTTACCTAGTTCTGAACTGAATTGAACTACTCCTACAAAGAACAATATGTTTTTAAAATAAAAACTAGAAAATAAAAACAAATTGTACATTGTACAGTTTTCTATTATTATAAAAACATATATTGCATTATATTTACAACATAATAATCTGCTGAATTCGCTTGTGATTAAATTATTTTACATTTTTATAATTCCAGTAAAATCATTTCATAAAGATATTATGAAAATAGTAAATTCGTATCCTAGGGACCCCCAAAACGTGCTTATTCATTAAAAACTCACCATCGAATTTTTTGATCTTTACCTAAAGGAGACGGAAGGTAAAAATCTTATATTATTCATAAACAATTGAAGAAATACAAAAATGTATGTACTTTACATAAACACTAAAAAGAACATTGTCTAAACTCTACACACTTGAATAAATGTGAAATTGAAATACACCTATTTTAAGTTGGCTGCGTTCCACCATACACATTAAATAAGTAGAGTTTTTATCTAAACTCTATCATTCTATACAATCTTCAAGGTATATAGTGGAATGCAGCCATTTATTGGCTACGTTACACAATACATACTGAGTATACATGTAGAGTTTGGCGTAAACTCTATACTCTACAAAGTATATAGTGGTACGCAGCCATTTATAAATTGGCTGCGTTCCATTTTCGCAACCATATTAGATTGTAGTGTTTAGGCTGTGTTCCTATTTAGTGTTAATGTAGATTAAATCGTATTTTGTCAAATTTTTGGTTTTTAAGCGCTTTAAAATGTTTTTTGCGTATTTATTTAGTGGGTAAATAATAAAGGTACCCGACTTCTTGGCCAATTATTTAGCCAAATTCTTCGGTGACACATTTTGCCACAGACATCGCTGATTTTTGAAAAATATTAAAACCGTACCTCCCGGATATAATTAGTTATTTGTTACCCAAAATTGGGTAGAGGTACAAATTTGTCGATAGCACCATTGGATTTTACGTGTTTTCTAATATAAATAACAAATGTTTAACTGGTCCAATTCTATAAATAAAAACGTAAACAATATTTACCAGTATTTCCAAAGGTCAATGAACTTTATAATTATCAAATAATTTTTAAAATATTTACTCTACTGGTCTATAGTAGCAATGAATAAATTAATAAAACAATATTTATGAAACCAAATGTCCAAAATAATGTTTAATTCAAATTTACAATTAAAATATACCACAAAATTTTCGCCTATTTACACGATACATCAACGTACTTATTTACAACACAACATTAAATAATAGTTCAGAATTTTCACCATAGAGTACAGTAGCAGTATTAAATTCGTATTAACGATTTTGAGAAAATCCATTTTCTAGCTAATCTAAAAATATTTGGACTGTTTGTTACACAAAAAATATGTTATTAAAAACTATTATAAATTACATCATAATTTAATGATTTTGGATATCTCAGGTTACATAAAAATAATTATAAATATTTTACAAAATTTTCACGTATGTAGTATATGTATGTTGACTATAGATGTCAGTACAGACATCGAAGTTTGCATAATTTAATGCAAAAATAATGAAGTTATTGTATTTACTTAATAAAAAATATATTTTGCTAGAACATATTACAAATTATGATATATATTTTAAAATATGTTACCTCCCACTAATTAATGAGCGGTTATTTGTTACCCAAAAATGGGTGGAGGTACAACTTTGTCGATTCTATGTACTTTCTTGTAATAAATATTTTAATAAAAAAATATTCAAGGATTTTTTGGCAAAATTGAAGCTGTATATTCAACCCTCAAATGAGTAGATGTTCACCACCCAAAATTGGGTGGAGTTATGTAATTTTCGACAAGCAAGTTTAACATAGTAATTAATTGAATATATTGTTAGTTTCCTTTACCTTCAGTTTTATAAATAATACTGACATAAATATTGTATTGTTTACTGTTGAAAATAAAAAAATTAGCACGTGTCTCTTGTTATATATTTGCCTGTAGATTATTGTTAAAATGATAAGTTTAGGTAATAACATTATATTTAAATCCTGTACACTTTTTTAATACATAAAATATAGTCTTAACTATTGTAATCTAAAAAATAATTTCTACTTGTTGTTAATATATTTTTTTCAGAGGGTACGGATACATTTGGGGTTGGGTTCGTATGAAAGGAAGTGTATGTAGAGACAAAAAACATTATATTCCGTTAAATAACTTCATTGCTTTTTATTGAATAAGGACATTTTTGTCGGTTATTATTATATTCTTTTACACATTTTCCGATAAGAACATTTCTCTTTAAACATACATATATACAAACATGTTAAATTTACTAAATATACCAGTTAACAGCTGATTGCTTTCAGCAACAACTAAAAGTTACAGATGACTTTGTAGTTGTTTGGCTTAAGCAACGAACATTGCAGATGCGTTAAGAGCTTTGAATAATCACAATAAGAAGGTACAATCACAAAGTGGCGTGGTCCTTGATCAAAATTAAATTTTATGCGATCACATATACAAACATTATATTGAAGAGGATAATTATAAGATTGAGCATATGTACTTCTGCTTCTATATCATAAATATTTTAAACGAGCTGTAACTAATAAATATTTAGGTGTTCAAAAATAAAAGTCAAAATTTGGAGGGCATACTGACCGAAATGAGTAAAAAAAGGTTAATCAACGTGGGTACCTCTGCTATCTCGAAAACTATATGAGTTATGACCTTAATTTTTAAATTTTCTAAGAATCAAATACGGAGTGGCGGCGCGGGGATGTAAATGCAGGATGGGCACAATCAAAAAAAATATTTGAAAGGGTGGGCATCAATTTTTTAAATATTAAAGATACCTATACCGGATGTGCACCGAAACACGGAATATAGGAGTCTAATATGGAATTTTAAATAAGTGTGGATATTGGCTCTCCTGTTATTTTTAGAGCAAAACCGCAAAAATAAAAATTAAGAATTAAATTTTACATTCGTTGGCCCGTACTACGATCACGGTTTTAACTAAAACGCTCTTTTAAAAAATGTCAAATTCAAATTTCAACATTTAATTTTGCACGTATGTTTGAAGATCGATTTTTTAAAAAATATTTGTTTGAATACAAACTATGTTCTGCTTTTAAAATATATTTTGATAAATTCGATATTATTTATTATTGTTATTAAATAATGATATCTGACACTTCTTAAAACAGCGTTTTAGTTAAAACCGTGATCGTAGTACGGGCCAATAAATTTAAATTTATGGCATGTGCGTGTATTGTAAAATTTTAACTGCAGTTCTGAAAATCGTCAGTACGAGACTGCAGGTTGACTGTACGAGAATATGTACCTTTAGAAGGCGGCTAGCACAACAAACCACATATTAAATGGTTTTAGTCAAACATCTTTCAGTAGATGGCTCTGTATGTACTAACATATCTCTACAGGCGTTCTACCATCGTACCACTCGTTGTGCTGGCAGCGATTATATAATCGCTGCCAGCACAACGCGTCGTTGCCTCTGCTCCAGGAGGCTCACTGTGGACCGGAAGTTACACCACACTGATGAGCACCAGATAGTGCGAAGCGCGTTTGTGGTTACATGTTGTGCTGGCCGGCTTCTGACGATAGCTTGTCTGAAGTCGACTCAGAAGTTGTAAGTATAAGTATACACAAAATATTTTTTAAAGGGGGTAGTATGAGGGCAATAAACTTTTTAGGGTGGGCACGTGCCCATCTTGGCCCCCCTTAGCGCCGCCACTGCAAATACACTGGTAAAATTTGATTTTCTCAAATAATAAAAAAAAATTGTGTATCTTATAATTATAATCTATATTGCACCTTATTTTAAAACTCCATGCATTTCTGATAGAAAATATCCACAGATACAAGACGTTAGTAGGTAGTTATATTTATAGGTCTTAATGAATAGTAATAGTTGTCTACTAATGATTTATTTATATTATGTTTAGAATTGTCTCGCCGAAATGATAATAGCATTAATTATGAACTTACTTGGTTCCAACAGTATTAGACTAATTTTTGATGCTTTCTAGCTTATTTTTTACAGTATAAATATACATTGCGTTTCGATATAAGTGTAGGATAGTTTTTTTTCAATTAATTGTAGTACTGGTCAGTATTTAATGGACTCGCTTGTCGTTCAAACAAAAATGGCATTTATGTTAAATAGGAAACAGTAAGATTATTTTACTATACAGGGTGTTATATTTTAGTGGACTCAGCAAATATCTCGCTTATTTATTAAGTTAGTAATTTCTTTCATATAACATGATTTATACAGCAACATGTAAGCTACTTGATGACGGATGTACATTCATGATACCACTTTCGGTTTATTAGTAATTAATATCAACTTTGAAATTTCAAATGGAACATACTATATTTTTTTACAAATTTGAAAAGTACATCAAATTTGCTTTACAATTATGTAAAATAATCCATATGTTATATTATTAACAAGTAAAATGGCGGACACTTATTTATACACCTAGTCGAAAAGGGAATAGTGAGCCATGGCTTGAAATAAAACAATTAACTAAAACAATTGTAACACGGTAAATGTCAACCTGTAAATACTCAGTAATAATTTACCGTGTTACAATTGTTTTAGTTAATTTCAAACTATAATCATGGCTCACTATTCTCTTTTCGACTAGGTGTATAAAAAAAATGCCCGCCATTTTACTTTTTAATAATGTAACATATGGATTATTTTACATGATTGTAAAGCAAATTTGATGTACTTTTCAAATTTGTAAAAAAAATGTTCCATTTGAAATTTCAAAGTTGATATTAATTACTAATAAAGCGGAAGTGGTATCATGAATGTATATCCGCCATCAAGTAGCTTACATATTGCTGTATAAATCATGTTATATGAAAGAAATTACTAACTTAATAAATAAGCGAGATATATACTATATTTCATACCTAGTCCCCCTAGAGTTACTACAACTTTTATTTAAATAATTTTCTTCTATTTCCAATAATAAAGAAAATAATCAAGCTGATCACGTTTCTTCAAACATCTTGTTAATTTTGTTTTGTGAGTCCATTAAACTAAAAATTAGCTCTTTTGTACACATATTTAAGTAATATTTTTACAATATTATAAATATCACGATTGAAGCAAAAACTAAGTTATATACAGTTTTATTACTGAAAACGCTGAAACTTCGAATCCATAAGAATTAGATTTACCAAGATTTACACCTTATGTACATTAGAGATAATGATGGTAAATGAAATTAGAATAAATTTATATCTAAAAGCTGTCGTTAATGTGTATGTCAGTGCTCTTAATGTTAAGTTAAAGTGTTTTATAATTACATTAATTATACTTATTTCGTACAAGTTATTCACTAAACTAGCAAGTAAGCGATACTTACAGTTCCCCGAGGAATAAAGTAGAGTTTACCATAGAAAAATAGTAAATGGGTTTAGGTGGTAAAGTACATTTTAATGCACTAACTTCAACATTTATTATATTTACTTAATAACATTATCTTTTAAACTATATTCGCCTGAATAAATCATTTTTACCTTCCGTCACCTTTAAGTAAGGAAGGTATTGTATTTGGTCAAAAAATTCAATGTGAGTTTTTAGTGTGTGTGTGTGACAAAAGTTCCGGATCCCATAATCTCAATACCACGATTCCAAAAATTATAATTTTTTCGTATTCCTCAAGTTTACATCCAGAAGAACAAATGATTAGATTTTGGTTATAATTGGTGAACCGGAAGTAGCCACATTTGAAGATTTAACAGTTAAATTTGATTTTAAAAATTATGTATGGAATTTATACATTATACACAGAATTGACGGAAGGTATTGTGCTGGCCACAACAGATTTTTATTATTAGTATACGTTATTTGAGCCACCCTATTATCCAAATAAAATAAAAACATAGTTAAAACCCCATTTTATGTACCAGAGTCACGCTACAATGGGGTCATTTCATATTTTCTAATTTATCTTGAAAGAATAGGTCAAATTAAATATGTAGGTGTATGTTTACAAGTCTTTAGAATCAGAGATATGATTTTTTAAAAGTTGTCTTTAATTTCAAATATTTGGACGCTGATGTCACTATGATTGTTTGGGTTATCACTTGTCGGTTTGATTTTGTGACAGCAACATATTGTTAACTAAAAACATATATCATACAACTTTTGGTATTTATTTGAATAAATGTTATATTTAAATACCCTTACTCTTAACTCTTTATGTGAGTAACAAACCGTGACGTCACGAATTTTACAGCCACGAAAGTTTATTAGCAAATTTATGAATGAAAAGTCGCATATTTCACGTTATTTTATATTACTATATTTATTAAATGAATACGGATTTTATGATTTTATAAAAAAAACGATTTTTTTTAAATGATCCCATTATTTTATTTTACTCGAAATTTTTCAAATGCATTAATAAAAACTAATACATCGATGAAAAGAGAAAAAATATGGCGGTTTATATTTTAGCAAAATAATTATAGGTTGCTATTTAAAAAATAAAAGTTGATAGTTGTATCTTGTAAACCTGACTATAAAAAATATCTATATCTGTCATCAAATAGTATATTTAAAATAATAAAACTTTTATGTGAGCCATTTTTTCTATTACTTATAATTAAAAAGTTAAAGGGGAGGGGGCGTATAATTAAAAATGGTAAATTCAAATTAAATTTAATATGATTCAAAATTAATAAATATCAAAACAAATGAACCGTTATAATATTCATTTTCTTGAACTGAAACTGAACCTGAACCGACATGTATTTTCTGACCTTGAGCCGAACCTGAACCATAAATATATTTCGGTTCACGTTTCTTACCTATAAATAAATAAAATAATAAAAAATTTGAACTCACCCCAACCACGTCGTACTAATATAAGTACTCCCACATACGGTACACTTTTGCATTTGTGTGTCCCCATATTTTAACTTCTGAAATAATAAAACAAAAAAAAAAAAATGGGAATCATTGTATTAAAAATATAAAATAATACCTATTGAAAAAAAGCAGTGTTATTATATGTTTCATAATGTTGAAGTTAGTACTTAGTATATAATTCACATTGATTACGCTGGCGTAGAATTGATTATGGCGAAATCTAAGACTGCTGTGTCGATGTGGTCGAACAATGGCGAATCCCGTGGCACTCCAGGATGGAAATAATTCTCCAGAAAATGGCAAGTGCCTGGAATATGTGCTGGGAAGTCCCTTGGAAGGCAGGAGCGGTCCCTAGCTGTCATCTCGAAGCCTTCGTAGCACGCCAGATGCCTAAGACAATTATTTGTTAACTGATAGCTCAAACGATGATATTTATCTACTAACGTGTACGTGGTAGGGCTGACATTAATTTTCAACGGTTCGCTCCCCGATTCGAACTTATTGGCCACAGTAACATTGTGACCAAAGAGGCAATAACGAGGCATTTTTTTGCCTACAACGCCGGCCAAAACAGAACCGGTATGGACGCCGATTCGCATTCTGATTGGTTGGCCATCGTGAGTTCGGTGTTGGGAACAAACGCCGATCATCTTCAGCGCCATCCACGCTATTTGTAATGCGTGGGTGGTGCTTTGTTTGTGAAGACCGCATGCTACGCAGTAGGCGTCGCCGATCGTTTCAACCTGGAGAATAACAGAAAAAATACTGACATTACAACAGATATCAGAGCACGACTCACTATCTAATAAAAAATATTGTTGCAAAATTACAATCTTTTGGTTTTAACTTAAATTTATTTGTTTCAATCATATTTATCTAACAAAAAGCAATTTGTTAAATGGTTTGTAATTCGAGTATTTTATTCCTACATCTGGAGTACCACAGGGGTCGGTATTAGGTGTTAGTTAACAATTACTCGAAAGTTCAATCAAACAGCATTTATTCTTACTATACCAACATTTCGGTGCACCCTTGCACCTTCTTCAGGGTCTACAACAATTATACAACAAAAATGTAATACATACAAAATAACATGGACATTATCATACTTACAGTAATATCTTACAGATTATTACAATTCATGTATACAAAATACATTCGTACAAAACATTCAGTTAATTTATTAAACATCGTACAAAAAAGAGCATACACACATCCATTTGCTCTAACGACAACTGACAGCCTTTTTCTTTTTGAAGTTTTCCAATACACCAAAATACACGCTATTTAAGTCCTTGAATATCAGTTCTTGCATTGATGCTATTGCAATCAACTTTTAGCAGGAAAGCAGGAAATTATATAAAATTAGAACTCCATTTTAAATCCCTATATTCACCCCTAACCGCCACCACCCATCACGCCATCACCTACATTTAAAAAAATTGTATACATTATTTTTTACAAGTTGGGAATGGTAAATTGGATGTAAAAAAGACAGCTTTATATTTTATTATTTATATCGCCGATTTTACATGCAGTTACCAATTTCCTCGCATAATCCATGACTGAAAAACTCTCGAAGCGCGTAAAATTTTATCTATAGCCCCGGTCCGGCCTTCATCCAACGCCTACCCGGAGCTGATGAAAATTTCTAGATGAATAGACAAGATTGTCATTTGTTACACGCGACTGAACAACACACACACGTCTGCCGAACAGTTGAACAGCTGAACACATGCGAAATGGATCCACCTTTACCCTACGTCTTTATGAGATTGTCAGGATTTATTAAATTCCAAAATATTTTATATGTCGGTATAAATTTAATAAAAGGACGACAAGAAACTCATATGTATCAAGGTAGCTTGGAATAAAGATTTCATACAGTGACGTTACTTCATATTTTATAAATATTATACATAAACAAGACTAAGCAATTCATTTTTTGCTACGCCACTGGCGAAATTCAAAAGTCTATTTAAATACGTTGTGGCCAGCACAATACCTCTCGCCACTTCCGTTTTTGGTTACATAAATGTAGGGCGCGAGCAGTCATGTGACATTGTTGGCCTTGACAAGCAGATATGGGGGCCCGTGTCAGAATATACATGGACGTCAAATGACAGAATTTTTCATTAAAAATTTCAAGATTTTCTGAATTCACGTAGTTAATTTGTCACCAGGAGTGTGGAATTTACTTGTCGGGGAAAATAAACCAAATGGAATAGGAAAATCACTAAATTTAGAACGAAAAATTATGATATTTGACGTCTATGTACATAATTACTATCATTCTGACACGGGCCCCCATATCTGCTTGTCAAGACCAACAAAGTCACATAACTGCTCGCGCTCTATTGTATTTAACATTTCTTCTACTTAAATCTATTCTTTATATTTAGAGTTTTTAATTTTAAATTCATTCTATGAAGAAATGTTTCCAATTAATTGTCGGGATTGACAGTATTTTTGAAGGGTATATGTAATATATCTATAATTTTTAATATTTCAAAAAATAATATTTAGAAGATTTTTTTAAGAACCTGCTACTTCTGATTGTCCAATTATTACCAAAACCTTTTCAGCTCTTCCTAGTAATGTCCGATTGAGAACGTAGTTAAACAGATATTAAGTATTATTGTTTTTGAGAAATCGTCCTTCCAACCTCCCCACACACATACACACACACACACACACACACACACACACACACACACACACAGACACACACACACACACAGACATCATCCTAAAAATATTAAAATCGGATTCTATGAACCTTAAAACGTGCTTAATCATTAAAATCTGGATATGCGATATTTAGCATGAATCCAATACCTCTCTTAGCGAGAAATAAAAAACAATATTATTTTATTCATGTCAGAAGTAATTTAAATAATAATGATTATTCGACTGACGGGTCTTTATCGTAAAGGTATATTGTGGCGTAATAAAAATAAGGAAACTTGAGAATGATACAACCTTTTTTAGTTTAAATTCTGTATATTTATTTAAACTAAAAAAGGTTGTAGTATTCTTATTGAAATATGAGTTCTGAAAGATTTTTTAATAATTTAATGCAAACTTGTTAGAAGATCGAACTATTTTGTATCACAAATTTAAGATTGAAAGAACACAAAGAATTGTTTTCTGAGAAAAACTATTATTTTTACGACTACAATAAAAAAATTCAATACAATTTCTCGGATGAGCGCATATCGAAATGAGTATAGGAGCTTTCAATAGTTGGCAATTTAAAGTTCTAATATTAGTAGTCTGCATACAGTATGAGAAATGTCGTATTCACGGTCGGCAATGAAATTCACAAAGTTTAAATCTGTTTTGAGTTCGTGCATTGATGAAATGAAAATTAGCCGCGTTCCTACACGTGGAGAATTAAAAATTTTCAAGAGGAAAGTATATGCGACCGAGGAAACTAAACTAAACTTTCAGGATTTTTCATCACTACAATGCTGCAGAGGCGGAAAAGCTGAATTTGCATTTCAGCTCGAGTTTCCCTCTGTAGAAATTTTCTGTATATTTCCATATATTTTACTAAACTTTGCAAAGGAAAACTACAGAAATATGTGTATATTTTCCCAAAAACTAAACACATTTTACAAGTTTGTATAAATTTTTACCTTCCGTCACCTTTAGGTAAGGAAGGTATTGTCTTTGGTCAAAAAATTCAATGATGAGTTCTTAGTGAATAAGCACGTTTTAGGGTCCATATAATACGATTTTACCATTTTTACGATGATGTTTGTTTGTATGTATGTCTGTGTGTGTGTGACGAAAGTTTCGGAGGTGATTAGATTTTGGTTATAATTGGTCAACTGGAAGTACTCTCATTTGAAGATTTTAACAGTTTTCCTTAAAAAAACTCAGTTAAATATTATTATAACTTAAAGAGTATATTATTCTCTATACGATTTTATACTTCATATTCAATAAATATAGAGTTAAAGAATTATAAAGTTATTAAATTTCACAAAACAGCCAACTATGCTAACCATGGCAACTACTAATATATTCAAATAATTCAAATTGACATGTCAGTGTAAATGAAAAGTAAATGAATGTGGCAGAGATGAGGATGTTGAAGTAGATAAGGAATAAAAGAATAATAGAATAAACTCTAGTGTTAGAACGTTGTTTGAACATGTCAACTTAAATAACATATTATTCTCTATACGATTTGATTGCATTTTATACTGCATATTCAATAGATATACAGTTAAAGATTTTAAAGAAATTAAATTTTATAAATCAGCCAACTATGCTAAACATGGAAACTACTACTATATTCATATAATTCAAATTGACAGATGTCAGTATCAATAAAAAGTAAATTAATGTGGCAGAGATGAGGATGTTGAAGTAGATGTTGGGGAAGACATGGAAAGATACGATAAGGAATAAAAGAATAATGGAAATAACTCTAGTGCTAGAACTTTGTTTGAACATGTCACAGGAGAGATGAAGAATATATTGGAAAAAGAATGAATAGCTTAGTAATAGAAGGTTGAAGAAACAGAAGGAAGACCAAAGATAAGATGGAAGGACTGTATTGGAAAAAACTTGAGAGAAAAGGAACTGAATGAGAACGACACGCAAAACAGAAATGAGTGGGAGAACATAAAAATAGCGATTCTTAACGAATGGGAAAAGCTAAAGAAGAAGATGTCAGAGTCAAGTGCAATTTGCATAGTTTGTTTATGAAATAATTTTACTGGAAATTTTGATTTTTTTTGCAAGAAAATTTATGTATCGAATTTATACATAATACACAGGATTAACGGAAGTTATTTTTTATGAATAGAGTTTTAGGGTTTTGTGTGTATTAAAAGTTAATACTAAATATGTTGGGCAGCAAAATAATCGTTAATCACTGGCCGGAAAATCAACATGAAAGCGACGCAAACTTCTGTTGGTGACTGGTGATACGTAAATTGTCATAGTCTGCATCTGACTCGAATTTGAAACTCTCTGACGAAGTCAAGTGCAGTAGTTTAGTTAGCACTCCGTTAACTCCGAACGAGACAGCGAAATGCCAGGAAATGCAAAATAGTTCTAATTTTATCCTACTAACATTAAGGCAAAGGGAATTTCAATTTATTATACAGGGTTTTCAATTTAAGTGTTGCTCTTTGCTATCTTGACAACTATAAGAGATTAATAGATATGAAGACTATTAAAATGAACGAAACTACTTTCTTATTTTAAATTGGAAGTTACCTTTTTACTTTCCGTCACCTTTAGGTAAGGGAGGTATTGTCTTTAGTCAAAAATCTGTTGTGGCCATCACAATACCTCTCGCGCCCTTTCCATTGTGGTATATATTGTATTTAACATTTCTTGAACACACAAAAAAATCAATTACACCTAATCTTTATATTTACGTATTTTCTATCATTTTAAATTCATTCTATGAGCAAGTTTTCTCCATTTCTTCTAAATGTTCGAGGTTTTTCCAATTCATTAACAGGAATGGCGTTATTTCTGAAGGGTTTAAATATATAATTAATAATACAATAAGAAATATTAAATATCGTTCCCAGAAAAAGCCTTCAGTACTATCTCTGAATTTTTAACACTGTCATTAGTGACATTTATCTGTCAATTACAGACGTTTTAATTTCTCAAGTAGTTACCATGGAGATGTTTGGGCTGTGAGCAGGCTGTGAGATTTACTACACCAGATTATTTTATAGATTATATATCTATATCTTAGAAGATATAATAAAAAATTTAAATGTGTCGGATAGAGAATTTTGTTTTTTAATATTTGTAATAACATACATTTTAAAACAATAATATTTAGAAGATTTTTGTTAAAATACTACTACTTCCGGTTATCCAATTGCTACCAGAACCTATTCAACTCGTCCCATTTCTGTTAGATTGAGGAATCCGTAGTTACATAGGTCTTTAGTCTTATAGAATTTAAGAAATCGTGCCTCCAACAACCCCACACACACACACACACACACACACACATCCACACACACACACACACAGACATCATCGTAAAAATGTTATTATCGGATTGTAGGGACCTTAAAACGTGCTTATTCACTAAAATCTGGATATGCGATTTTTAGCATGATTCCAATACCTCTCTTAGCGAGAGGTAAAAAATTCAATGATGAGACTATTGTAACTTTCTGTTCATATTTTTTGTAATTCTTGATGGCCTCTATTTTAATTTTTAAAAGATGGCAACCCTAGTAATATTGCCCTCTCGAATTGGACAGCCTGTATAATAAAATCTTTAATTTAGCGCATTCCATCTGCAGTATAATTTTATTTATTTTAACGAGATCTGTTGTTCAAATAGTTCATTTATAAAAAGTCCTGTAATTTAATTTACTCAACGAGCAGTAAAAAGTTCATTTTTCATTAGCGTCACGCAATTTAAACAGCATACACTCAAAAACCAATTAATTCTTAAATTAATGGTCTACAAATCTAATTTTGTATCCCAGTTTCTCACTAACAGCTCTTGATCGTATGCTGTGGACTTTATTAATGCTTAGTTAACTAATGCACATAATGGAGGATAATGGGGTTTGATTTACTAATGTTACTGAGTGCATAGGTTGGCAAGTCTCTTGGTGCATCTGTGGGACAAATTCATAACTTATTTACAAGACTTGTAGACCGGACGTTAGTACTACTATTTAATAAGTAATATTACTTAAACCTGTATTATTACCTTAAATGTCACTAGAACACACTAGGTAACCTAAGAATAAAGTTACTAAATATCATCAATAGCTGTAAAGTTTAAATAAATAACCTATGAATTGAAATATAAACAGAGTTTACTTTTGAGGAAATAACATATTAAAGAATAGCAGACTTACAGATTACAATTACAGGGACGGTAATGAACATAAGAATACTTAGAAATAAAATGATTAGAAAAGTCTATATTGTTTTGTAGTGATTCCTGGACATTTCTTTCAGCCACACTGTTAGATTTCCATCCAATTGAACAACTTCAGGGGGCGTACATTATAATATTTCAAATTCCGACATAATTCCACACAGGGAGGATATAAAATTGCACAGTTTTTATTTAAATGTCAAAACGTGAAAATTTTCATTTAAATATTTATAACAAAAAGTGAATAAATAAGTATCCATAGCAATTAAAATCGCAAACGTAATTTACGTAAAATGTAACGTCAGTAGTAGATATTTTTCTTTAAATATCTATGTTTGAAGAAAAAATATGTGTCATTCGGAGTAAAAGTGTCTTTGCGTGCCTCGCGTGCAATTGTCCGACTCGCTTCGCTCGTCGTGCAAACTTCTACGCTCACCACACAAAATATCGCTTTTATTCCTAATAACACAATATCCTATTCCTACCTTGTATACGTCGAGTTGTCCGCAAAAGACGTCAAACTGATTGTAGAGGTTCTGCAACATGTTGATAACCATCATTGGCGTAGTAGTTGAACAGATGGACGTAAACCCAACGATGTCGCTGAAAAGCATCGTCACATCTTCATGCGTTTTTGCCTCGATTGTCTCGCCTGAAACGAAGGGCAAGTTTTAAATGCTGCCACTTTCAAAGAATGTTCTTTTATTTCAACAAAGTTTTCAGATTCAGAAAGTTTCTCTTGGAAGTATTATGCCGATGGCGTTTGGAAATTCTAAAATTAGGTTATCTCCATTTGAAATAAAAGTACAATAGAGTCTCGATACAGGGAACTAATTAATGCAGGGCTATGTCACAATATCGAGTTGGTTCACTTTTACAAGTTCTTATGAAATCATTACATTATAATTTTAAACGTATTTATTGGTTTTAATTACATTAATACAAATAAAAAAAAAAATGAAACATACACAGGTAACTAAGACAAATTCTGATGTGATGTGATGTATTTTAAACTGACATATTGACAAATTTAAAATATTTAAATCACGTAGACAGTATGAAATAAAATGTTGTACGTCAAATGGCCATGAAGTGGTATTACAGTACTTATTTCGAAATTCCTGACTCGACTCCTTCGTCGCCTCGTCCGTAAACTTCTCATACCGTAATACCTCACTTCCTGGCCTTATAACGTAAATAACTATTATGCGAGATAAAATTGGCAATCACTCTTATTTTTGCCAAAAAGGACTGCTATTTCATTACAAATTTGGCACGGCAGGACTCTTAACTTTTTGCTGGAAGGATATATTTAACGTTTCCTCTAGAAATAAAGGACATGATTCGTGTTGGCTTTAATTAAAGGCATGGAAAACAATCATTCACGTGCGACAGAAACAGAGAGAAAATTCCGATTGAATCCTCCTTCCACAAAGCTTTTCATCAGTCTATAATTGGATTAAGTTCTTGCTGCCGAGTAGTGCGATACTTATAGTCCATCTATACACGTCGTTAAAGGAGTAATTATAATTTTTCTGAGGGTTCTTTCCTGAAGAATTAAATAACTTCGACAGTAAAACAGTGTTTCCAAGAACGATGACAGATTCACTTATATAAAACCTGCATAAGTTAGTATCAAATATTGTTTTATACACTTCTTTAGTTGAAGCGGTGAGATGCAAAAGAAAAAGAAATTAGCCTTTCGCAGACTTCAACTTGGCGAATTTTGCGTCGCGACTTGGGCCTACACCCGTACAAGATCCAACTGAGCCAGGAGCTCAAAGATAATGACCATAGACAACGCCGTTTGTTCGCTGACTGGGCTTCGCAGCCTTTGGAAGAGGACTTCAATTTTGGCCGAAAATAATCTTTAGCGACGAGGCGCATTTTTGGATATTAATAAGCACAATTGCCGTATATGGGACGACATCAATTCACACGAGGTTCATCAAATGGTAATACATCCACAAAAAGTTTGTGCGAATTTTGGGCTGGCGGCGTCATTGGTCCGTACTTTTTTGAAAACGACGTTGGTGAGGCCATCACCGTCAACGAGGAGTGCTACAGAACGATGTAACCGATTTCCTTTGGCCCAAATTGAACGATATGGAGGTAGACAACATGTGGTTCCAGCAGGACGGCGCTACATGACACACAAAGGACGCCACGATGGACATTCTGCATGAACAATTTGGCCACCAAGATCGTGCGATTTGACCCCGCTAGACTTTTTCTTGTGGGGTTTCCTGAACTCGCAGGTCTATGCCAATAAGCCGCAATCGACTGATGCCCTTAAAGTCAATATAACCAATGCCATCGTTCAAATTCAGCCGGATCTATACGGCAGAATCATTGAATATTGGACCACTCGGATCCGAGCCACCGTGAGAAGCCGCGGCGGACATTTGAACGATGCTATATTCCATACATAATGGGCCTTTCAAATAAAAAATAATTTCATTAATACCTCACACACAGCTTGTTTTATTCCATTTCGACATCGACCCGCTCTTATTGAAAAACCCTTTATAAAATGGCTATTTCAGTTTGAAATGCTAAATATGTGAAATCTTTTCCTTTTTCATCTCACCGGTTCAGTTGTAGTTGTTTTAGTTTTATAGTTCATGTGTGAACTGTATTGTGGAAATGCATATTACACTCTCAAAAACAGCTGTCAGCTGCAGAGCTAAGTCCATTTAACAGTTAATAAATTATGGAAATTACTAATGTCATGTTATGAATAATCTAAAATTTATGAATATATAATAAAGTTTTAAAGTAATTAGTTTGATAGACTAATAATTAAATTGTTACTCTAATATCTTGTAAAATAATAACAATAATGAGATTTATTGTTTCTTGTACTTCCTTTGTTTGAAATTAATGTCTTACCTATGACCAAGCAGAAACGATTCAATTTAATTTGTCACACTATATAATGTTGTTTTCAAAAGAAACTACATTAATGTAATTGTAATTACTTTGCGATGTAATATGTAAGTTCTAAAGTGAAATATATTTGATTAAAAACAAATTTCAAGATGTGCTTCCCAGAACCTTAATCGCGAAATGTAATTTAAGCGATATAATATATCAACTTACCTAGCCAAAGACGTTTGGCAATATCTGGTGGAAAAATAAGATGTAGCAGACTGACGTTCTTCTCCCGTTCCTTGTTGACTGCCTTGTTTGCCTCTTCTATCGAACTTTTCAGCTTATCCATTCGTCTTCGCAGGCCATCCTGTAAAAAGCAAAAAGAATTCAATTTAGACTGTGGACCTCTTTCAATTTATTTCATTTTAGAAACTGAAATAAATCGCTATTTGAATGTGTTCTTTTCGAAGAGCAGTCAAATTTAATTTTTACCTCCCGCTACCCTTGGTAAAGGGAGGTATGGGGATTGTGCTAAAAATCGCATATCGAGATTTTGGGAAATGAGCAGGTTTTAAGGTCCCTAAAATCACATTTTCACGATGATGTCTGTGTGTGTGTGTGTGTGTGTGTGTGTGTGTGTGTGTGTGTGTGTGTGTTGTATGTACGATTTCTCAAATTCTATAGACTAAAGAGCTGTGTAACTACGGATTCCTAAATCTAACAGCAATGGGAAGAGTTGAATAGATTCTGGTAACAATTGGACAACCGAAAGTAGTAGCATTTTAACAAAAATCTTCTAAATATTATTTTTTGAAAATTTATGTTATTATACCTTCTATATAGATTTAAAGATATAGATATATAATCTATTAAATAATCTGTTGTAGTAAATCTTACAGCCTGCTGACAGCCCAAACATCTCTATGGTAACTAGTTGAAAACTTAAAATGTCTGTAATTGACAGATAAATGTCACTAATGTCAGTGTCAAAAATTCAGAGATAGTACTGAAGGCTTTTTCTGGGAACGATATTTAATATTTCTTATTGTATTATTATATATTTGAAATTATAAGTATATAACATGAACCCTTCAGAAATAATGCCAATCCCGTTAATGAATTGGAAAAACCTCGAATATTTAGAAGAAAAGAAGAAAACTTGCTCAAAGAATGAATTTAATATTATAGAAAATACTGTATCGTTTATTTATTTGGGTGAAGGATAAAAATCAGAGATATATTATTAATTAAAATAATACATTTATTAAACGATAAATAATTAGGATAAATATTAAAAGGTAATAAAAATAACTAACACTAGAATTAAATAATTATAAACACTAATTTAAGACTAAGATTGACTCCACTCATAGACTATTTATTTATATCACCAACTGTTCATTCATCGTTGGTTCTATATAGCAAACTGTTTTTACTGGCGTTGGCGACGGGTTTGTATAGCGCGATATCCTTCTCGAACTTTCCGACGCCACAATGACATTGAATACAAAGGATTCAGATCACCGGTGTAATTAACACGTCTAGGCGTATGGGTTTTTTCCGCCACCGGGGATTACGTCATCGCTCGGCAATATTCTACTAGTAGCGGCGCCCGTATATTTTTAAGTCAGGGGCGCACGTTACAGTACGTAAATATAAAAATTAGGGGTAATTAGATTTTTTTGTGTGTATAAGAAATGTTAAATACAATACTTATATACATATACCACAATGCAAAGGGCGAGAATTTTTTACTGTATGTATTTAAGTTAACAAAAAATAAATGACGGGAGGTATTGTGGTGGCCACATCAGTTTTTTTTATTTATGAAACTCTATAAGCCGTAATACGGATGTAATGACTAACGGGGAATCAGAGGTTTCTATTCCTGACACATATTTTTATCAAAATTGCAACTGTGAAATCAGTTCCAAATTTAGCCAACACTTCCATCACGTTCTGCTGAAAACTCTGTATATAAACACTTAGCCCCACTGGAAAGTAATAAAATCCAGTTTCCAGTCCCGTATTGGAAATCCCGAATGCATCATGCATACATGCATGGCAAGAATCCATGCAGTGTTTGTTCAGAGCCCCCGATTGGCCCTGGAGGATATATACGCGCATGTGATTGGCTCGTGTCTGCATTATACTTCTTCCCTTGGGGAGAATAACTCAAGCCTATTGTTCAGAGGATACCTTCCGGTGCTGTTTGGAATTGTTCCATGTTTTCCCGGAGGTCAAATGGATATACATAAAATACGATTCATTTCAATAATTTTCTAGATTTAAAAACTTCGGTCAGAAGTCGGAACAGATGTATTGGGTACTATTAAAAAAACTGTATTCCACCGTGATAAACCTAAATCACACCCTAACAGGTTATTATTTCCGAAGTCGTGATAACGAATCCCACAATTTTTCATCAGGGTTCCAAATCCGTAAATCATGAATTTAATTCTGGGGGAATCATAAATCTCTTGATGTTTATTTCAATTGTCGTTCGTCGGTCGAAAGGGAAACTGAAAACCGACAGCAAAGCAAAGCCATAAAGGCTTGGAAAAAGGCTTTTGCCTAGACAGCAAAAATTCGCATCCGTTATAAACAAAAATTAACGTATGTCCTAAAAGTTTTGGTACATATTTCATTTTTTTTTGTAATATAAAATGCATTTACATGGTGGTCTCGTGGCCGTGTGCCTGAGTGTCTGGTCGCGAATCTGGCCTGGGGACCCGGGTTCGATCCCGACCGACGACAAAAATTACATCGAATTTTAATGGCACAAAATTGACCCCTGTGGAGCTCTCTCCACGCCAGCAATGAGTGCTCGTGAGGTGACGCCTGGTAAGCGTCCGCACGGTACAAATATATCGGTAATGATGGATCATTAAAATGTGCTTAATCACTAAAATCTGGATATGGGATTTTTATCATAAATTCGAGAGGTAAAAATTGTTGAAATTTATGCCAAAACTTTTAGGAATACATTTTCCATAGAATTTGTAATATCCTGAATGGAATAATGCTAAATGCATTTATTTTCTGTTTGTTCAGATAGTCAATAAATTTAGATTTCGTTAAAATGTAGACTTTGCTAAACAGTATCGAGTAAATATTTATTTATCCTGTTGAAAACAGTATCAAATAACAAAAAATCTTATCAATTCATTTGGAAGCCTTAGACAGCATTTCATTCAGCTATAAGTAGCTACTTCTGAACACTCAACGACTTCCTTCCTCCTAAAAATTTCTGCTCCATCGAAAAGAAACATGAGTCTTTTTAGGATGAGAGCAACTCTTGAGTTCATTGTGTTCCTAACATGTAATAAATAGATCGTCTCTTTATTATTAACATTCGAAATCTTCAGAGTTATTTATTAAACTTATACGAGCCCAAGCCCAAATGTATTCGTACGCTCTGAAAAAATATATTAACAGCAAGAAGGAATAATTTTTTTATATTACAATAGTTAAGACTATATTTGGGCATTTTTTATGTATTAATAAACTGTACTGGATTTAAAATTTAAATATATTGTTATTACCTAAATTTATCATTTTAACAATATATGACAACAGACACGTGCTAATTTTTTTAGTTCCAACAATAAATAATACAATATTTATGTTAGTATTATTTATAAAACTGAAGGTAAAGGAAACTGACAATATATTCATTTAATTACTATATCAAATTTTATTTTTTTAGTAAAATTATTTGTAAAGTGATATTTATTTATTAAAGTACCACCTACAATTATATTAAAAACAAGAATAAATAAACTTCTGGATGCTATGATTATTACTTTAATTCAACAAATTTTGATATGGTGTATTAATAGAGTGTATAGAACTTGAATACATTGCTTATAATAAAATTTGTTAGGTTTAATAATAATTTATTTGCAAATAAACCATTGTCTGCATGTGACAAATGTTTTCGTCTTTAATAATTCGCAAATTTATTAAAGTAATAAAATTTAAGATGGCAATTAATTGAGTATATTGTCAGTTACCTTTACCCTCAGTTTTATAGATAATACTAACATAAATATTGTATTATTTACTGGTGGAACGAAAAATTTTAGGACTTGTCTTTTGTCATATATTTGCCGTAGATTATTCTTTAAATGAGAACTTTAGTTAATAATATTATATTTAAATCCAGTACACTTTATTAATACATAAAATGCCCAAATATAGTCTTAACTATTGCTGTTAATATATTTATTTCAGAGGATACGAATACATTTGGGGTTGGGATCGTATATTTATTGTAATTTATATTATTGATTTTACGAGTCAATAAGTCCGATGTGTCGCTCTGCATTAACTAGGACGACAAGGACATATCTTTCATAAAAGAAAGGACATTTAGTAGTATTTATATAAATGTAAAAATGATTAATTGTTGTTTTTATCTTTTAATGATCATAATTTCCATCTACACACACTCATTGAAAGAAACAAATCTCTCCTTTGTACAAATAAAGTAGTTGTCATCTCCGACTTTAACGTCCCCAACAAAGAAACAAACTTAATCCTCCCGTCAAATCCATACTATCCAAAATCGAACCTCAATTTTACAAACGAAGCTTGCGCGCAGACTTCTCTTCTTCGCCGGAAATTAGCCAGCTCCGGTTTCATGAATTGCACACACGTCATCGTCAGGAACGGATGAGCTTTGTGGTGAATGTTCTCCCGCTACCAAGCGACACTGATAGATGGAGATGAAACAAGCTACGGATGAGGGTTACTTTGACTTTTTATACGGTTCCTGGTAGACCGTTCGCGGCTAAAAACTGACATCGGAAACAATGATATATTTTCATGCGGGTTGTTGTTTATTTCACTGGCACTCTGTCTAAAAAAAGCTGTTGTGGCCAGCATAATACCTCTCGCCACTTCCGTTTTTGGTTATATAAGTATAGCAGTCATGTGACAAGCAGATATGGGGCCCGTTTCAGAAAGATAATTAGAAATTATGTACATAGAAGTCAAATGTCAGAATTTTTCATTAAAAATTTCAAGATTTTCTAAATTCACGTACAGTAAAATTTTTAAAAGATGTCCGATCAAGGTCATCTGTATCATGAACGAATTAACAAATTGGTATGCATTTATCTCTTTCCTTTGCAAAGTCTATAAGAGTGTGCGATAAGGATGTATATAACACGCTTGTCTTTCAAAAATTCATATTGTTTCGACTAAGTTAGGATATTTCACTTAAAAACGATGCTCGTTGTTGATAATACTTTCGCTGTAACGTAAGTTTATTTATTAATTCAGATACATTACCTTGCTTCATAGCCGTACGAATAACGTTATTTTCTGCCAGTCACTGACACTGACATTGTGTCATTATCTTATTTTTAACATATTTAGTTTTACATTTGCTTATAAATTTACCAGTTAACTTATTTTTGAATTTTGAATGCTTTTACTGTAATATATATTTTTATAATAATAAAATAACAGTAGTACCCTCATAAAAACTAAGTAAACGACACTACTGAATTTGTAATAATGCCCGGAGCAAAAATTTTTTTTCAAAAAATTTACTGTAGTTAATTTTGTCACCAGGACTGTGGAATTTACTTGTCGAGGAAAATAAACCACATGGAATTGGAAAATCACTAAATTTAGAATGAAAAATTGTAATATTTGATATTTATGTACATAATTACTAGCTATCATTCTTGTCAAGGCCAACAAAGTCACATGACTACTCGCGCCCTATTATATTTAACATTTCTTGTATACTAACACTCTACACCAACGATTCTACTTACATCTATTCCTTACATTTAGATTGTTTAATTTTAAATTCATTCTATGTAGAAATTTTGTCCTACTCTTCTAATTTTTCGAAATGTTTCCAATTCATTGTCGGGGTTAACAGTATTTCTGAAGGGTATGTGTAACATACCTATAATATTAAATATTTAACTATTAATACATTAAGAAATAATATAATGTATGTACTTCCCAGAAAAAGTCTTCAGTAATGTCTTCGGATTTCTGACACTGACATTTTGTCTGTCAGTTACAAACAATTTAATTTTCAACTATTTTCCATGGCATTCTTTCGGCTGTAAAATATATTACAACAGATTATTTTATATATTATATCTCTTTTAGCTCTACATCTTTAAAATATATAATAAATATTTAAATGTATCAGATAGAGAATTTTATTTTCTTTAATATTAGCAAGAAAATTTTTCAATAAATAATATTTAGAAGATTTTTTTACAAGAATCTTCTACTTCCGGTTGTCCAATTGTTACCTAAACCTTTTCAGATCTTTCCATGAATGTCCGGTTGGGAAATACGTAGTTAAACAAATATAAAGTCTTATAGTTTTTGAATAATCGTCCTTCCAACATCCCACATACATACATACATACATACACACACATGCATCCACACACACACACACACACACACAGACATCATCGTAAAAATGTTAAAATCGGATTGTAGGGACCTTAAAACGTGCTTATTCAATAAAATCTGGATATGTGATTTTTAACATGAATCCAATACCTCTCTTAGCGAGAGGTAAAAATATGTTGTGGCCAGCATAATACCTCTCGCCACTTCCGCAAGGAATACAAAACTTTTTGTCAAGAAAACATTTTCCATTTTCTCGGTGTCAGGTGACCGATCCTTCATGGGACACATCTTCTTGTATCTTGGAGATGTGATATGTGGAAAAGTTTCTGAGTTCGGGACACTTGGAAAAATTTGAAAAGTTTATATTTACAAAATAATAATGGTCGTCCATGTGGAAGGATAAAATTCATTACTCTTTTCGCCACGGAATCGTTGTTTCTCTCATTTTGTTTTTCATATCATTGGTAATGTAATTATACATTACAATTTTCGCATTTCAAATAAACATTCAAATGTAAGCTTTGTCACAAATATACCATGAATTACTTTCTGATGTTTATATTACGCAGAAAAAAACGCACGAACTGAATTTACAATAACACGGTACATCTTTATAACTTCAACAGAACAGCGAAATGGAGGAAATCCTTAACGCTGACTTCAGAAGTTTACAGATAAAGAAAGACGTGTGATATGCGACGACACGAGCTGAAAAACTTTTAGATATACGTATTTACGAACACGTGGGAAATAAGATATGTCAACGGAATTATGTGGATGTTTTATTGTGAACCACTCAAACTTAATATTTTTTTCATTCCTAATTTTAAAATGAGATATACGAGGTCTGCCCGGAAAAAATCTGAAAATAGGGTTATTGACAATGTCCCATTCAAAGTACTCTCCTTCAGAAATCACAACCTTCTTCCAGCAATCCTGCCACTTTCGGAAACCCTCCTTGAAGTCTGCTTTCGGAATAATAAAGACATAGTATATATACTTTCCGGACAAACCTCGTAATTCGTCGTTCGGATTCTTTTTACCTTTCACTAAGAGAGGTATTGGATCCATGCTAAAAACCGCATATCCAGATTTTATTGATTAAGCACGTTTTAAGAACCCTACAATCCGATAATAACATTTTTACGATGATGTCTGTCTGTGTGTGTATGAGGTTGTTGTATAAGATTAAAGACCTGTGTAACTACGGATTCCTCAATCTAACAGTAATGGGAAGATTTGAATCTTCTAAATATTATTTTTTGAAAATTGATGTTATTACAAATATTAAAAATCAAAATCTTGTATCCGACACATTTAATTTATAATAGATATATAATCATACGTAATATAACAAGTGATATGATTATCATCGATGATATTCTCGAGTGAAACCGAGCTGCAGATTTCACGAGTCCGAAGGACGAGTTGAAATGTGCTGTTTCGGTTTCACCAGCAATATCTTCGATTATTAATCATACCACGAGCTTATATTTAATGAGAGAATATAATGAATTTTTGCAATCTAACCTAACCTAACTTTTGATATACATATTCATATTGTATTAAAACATGGTACTTACGAGTTTTATTTAATATTTCGGAGTTTGAATTATTGTTATTATTTATTTTTATACTCAAAATTAACTGTCAATGTCATAAATAAAGAAAACAAATTCCTTAGTAACGACTATAAATACGGTGTTTATTTCCTTGTTTTTTATCATCGCTGTGATAAACGCGTAGCTAGGGAGATTCTGAATGTTGATTGGCGGAAAACATGTCACGTGGCTAAGGAATTATATTCTCTATAAAATAATCTGTTGTAGTAAATCTCACAGCCTGCTCACAGCCCAAACATCTCCATGGTTACTAATTGACAGATAAATGTCACTAATGTCAGTCTGAAAAATTCAGAGATAGTACTGAAGGCTGTTTCTGGGAACGATATTTAATATTTCTTATTGTATTATTAATTATATATATTTAAAATTATAAGTATATTGTATATTACATGAACCCTTCAGAAATACCGCCAATCCTGTTAATGAACTGGAAAAACCTCGAACATTTAGAAGAAATGGAGAAAACTTGCTCATAGAATGAATTTAAAATTATAGAAAATACATAAAAATTTTGTGTCTACAAGATGGCCATAACAGATTTTTTCCTAAGATAATTAGGGAAGCAGGAAATTACGACAATATGATTTTGCATGTTAAAGTCCTATGTTCCGGTATCACGGTCATAGAAGTATCATTGCTTAGCTTACAATTTTAAAGTCAGTATGAAATCACAAACAATATATAGAACAAAATTTCGCGTATCTGTATTAATATTTCCCATTTGAACTTTTTAATCCCGTGGCATCAACATTCAACCCACGCAGAACAAACGAAGTGGAACCTATCGAACATCTGTATAACAGCGACCGCTAGCATCTACAGCGAATTTTAATCAGTAGAAGAAGATGTAGGACACAGATGGCAGCCCGATCGGCTCGCTGGGAAATATGTCCACGGCCAGCCACGACCGACAGCCTCATAATTAAAGTACGAGGAAAGCGCATGAGAAATGGAAATGGAAATGCCATGTGAAAAATTCCTTCCACTGAGTTTTCCACGCGCGATAATTTGTTTAACTTGAGTGATGGATTACGGAGATGTTGCTAGATAAGCGGAGATTACATTCACCGAATTTGGATACGCAATTTACTCGATTATGTAGCTTTACTTGTAATGCTATTTAAATTAATTAAAAAAAAAATTGTTGTGGCCAGCACAATACCTTCCGTCAATCATGTGTATTATGTAAAAATTTTCTTGCAAAAGATTCTAAATTTCCAGTAAAATTATTTCATAAACAAACTATGCAAATTGCACTTCACACTAACATCTTCATCTATTTTAGCTTTCTCCATTCGTTAAGGGTCGCTATTTTTTATTCATTCTCACTCAGTGACGGAAGGTAAAAAGATCATAAAATTTTATTCACTTCTCCAATCGAAAAATTAACGACCAAGATATTTCGATAATCTGTCGATTACGTGCTACACAACAATACTGCCATCTAATTATCCTGTAAATCATTGTGGTACGGTGATTAAGGCGTCCCGGAAATTCTCGATTGAATTTTAATCTAGTTAACTGCGTAAGCATGTTTTTAGCTTACAGATTATCATTTGCCTTCTTGCAAGAAAAATATCAGGAGTTATCTCGGATTAAATAATCGAATAACGGTTATAATAAAGAAGATGCCTTAAAATTTATTTTAGATAGGTTAAGTCCGCGAGAGATAGCTTACCGGTTCAAATGACTAAAATCCAAATAATGCGATGTTAACAAATATTTCTACATGGATAGTACGATAAATTTTACTTGTGTTGTTTCTTCAATAAATAATACTTCTTGAAAATTTTTTGGATGTTTTTACCTTCCGTCACCTATAGGTAAGGAAGGTATTGTCTTTGGTCAAAAAATTCGGTGGTGAGTTTTCATTGAATAAGTATGTTTTAGGGTCTTTACAATACGATTTTACTATTTTTACGATGATGTCTGTATGTGTGTGTGTGTGTGTTCGTGTGTGCGTGTGTGTGTATGTGTGTGTGTGTGTGTGTGTGTATGTGTGTGTGTGTGACCGCGTTTTCGGGCACGATATCTCCAATACTAGAATTCCAAAAATTACAATTCTTGCGTATTCCTCTTCCTTACAACCATATGCAGACTTGATTAGATTTTGGTTATAATTGGTTAACCGGAAGATTTTAAGATTTTAACAGTTTTTCTTGAAAAAATCAGTTAAATGTTATTATAACTTATTGTCTATACGATTTGATTGCATTTTATATTTGATATTCAACAGATATAGAGTTAAAGAAGAATAACGATAATAAATTTTATATAAATTTCATAATTCAGCCAGCTATGCTAACTTAACCATGGAAACTGCTAATATATTCAGGTAATTCAAATTGACAGATGTCAGAAACAATAAAATGTAAATCAATGAAAGAATAAGGGAAGTAACTCTAGTGTTAGAAGTTTCTAGATATAAGAGAGACGATTACATTGGTTTGAACATGTCATGAGGAGAGATGAATATATTAATAGAAGGTGGAAGAAACATAGGAAGACCAAATATAAGATGAAAAAACTGTATTGTAGAAGACTGAACTGAATGAGGACGACACGCAAAACAAAAATGAGTGGAAGAAGAAAATAAAAAATAGCGACCCCCTAACGAATGGGAAAAACTAAAGAAGAAGAAGATGTCAATGTCAAGCGCAATTTTGCATAGTTTGTTAATGAAATAACTTTACTGGAAATATAGGATCTTTTGCAAGAAAATTTATGTATGGCGCGCGTGCAGTAACATAACTTTGACCCGTGTCAAAATGACAGCAATTAATTATGTCCATAACTGACAAGTGTTATAATTTTTCAATCAAAATTTCATAATTTTCTTATTTCATGTGGTTTGTTTGTTATCAGGAATATGGAATTCAGTTGCCGAGAAAGGGAATCACATAATACCAAAAAAATATAATCTTTTGCAAGAAAATTTATGTATGGAATTTGTACATAATACACAGGATTGACGGAAGGTATTGTGCTGGCCACATCAGATTTTTTTGTTAAATGAAATTATGCATTTTCAAATATCGCGCATCATTGCAAAAAATCGTGTGTAATGGAAGTGTGCGAATTAACAGAGTTATATTCAATAGCAGTAATCCAATTCGGTTTTAAATGTAACGCGATATTAGCATTTAACACTCCTGTTACACTGTTACACTATGATTTACATTAGCACACACAACACCTCGTCAGTGTCATACCGGAGCCCCATGTTTCCTCAAACAAGTACGTGAGGTGTCATACATATTCCTAATTCAATATTAATTCAATAGCGCACCAAATATTCATCGTGTCTTGTATCAAATAATGATCGCACAAACTGATACATAATGTTTAGCATACATGTTAACATACGTTATGTAACATAAGTTTTCAGAAAAAAAAATAATACCTAATAAATATAAATTACCCTAACATGACAGATAAACCGGTAGCCGTCTGTTATTTATTTTTTCTACAGTCTACATAGAAAGTAGCGCGACAAAGTAGAAAAAACGCTCGTTGTCCAAATTTCTAACTATACAATTTTGAGAAATGTCACTTGTCTACATTCTTGATGGAAACGTTTAGTCAGGAACTAATGGCACTGTAGTGACACATTTACCACCTTTACAAATCTGACATATAAATGCTCTGTTGGTATATTACATAACAAAAAAAAAAAAAATGGCGCACTATTGTGCAAATAAAATATGGTATTCATTCACAAAAACGAAAGTATAAAATGTTTAGATTAAATTGAAGCAATAGGTCAAGAAGAATGGGAAATAACGATAAATTAAAATTAAATATAAAAGACGTTTTTTCTTTATATTAATCCTTATTAATTGAGTAGTAGTGCAAGTACAAAGTGTACATTTTTTACCTCCCGCTACCCTTGGTAAGGGAGGTATAGGGATCGTGCTAAAAATCGCATATCGAGATTTTGGTAAATGATCACGTTTTAATGTCCCTAGAATACAATTTTAACATTTTCACGATGATGTCTGTGTGTATGTGTGTGTGTGTGTGTGTGTGTGTGTGGATCCCGTATACGCTCTAACTCAAATACTATCATTCAGAAAGTTTTGAAACCATGTGTTTCTACCTTATTCTAATATGGAAATATCTGATTAGATTTTGGTGGCAATCGGATAACCAGAAATGGCAGTTTACTTGAAGCTCAAGATAGTTTTTCTTCAAAAAATACCTTGTATGTATTTTATGTCTCACTAAAGTATTATGCACTGTTTATTGCTAGGATACGGTGTATATAAACCTATCCATAACAACCGGGGCATAATGGGAGGGCATAATGAACTCATTATGCCCTCCCATTATGCCCCGGTTGTCTTGGATATGTTTATATACACCGTACACGATCATCGTTAACACAAAAAATAAAAAATAAACGTTGATAATAAATAAAACAATTAATCAACATCCTTAGCAACGCCAAAATTTGAGCATTATTGTAATCAAAATTATTATCAATTAAAACTTGTTTCAGATATTCTAGTGAGACATAAAATCTTGTATGCACCACGAGCGTTACTAGATGATAATGCCCATCGGACGACATCTATCCCTCGGGCCAGAGGCCCTCGGGCTAGATCCTCGTCGCCCTCCTGGCATTATGATCATAGTAACGCCCTTGGTACATAAAATACTATTTTTCTCAATTTGTTATTATAAAAATTAAAGATTATTATTTGCTTTAATACTTTTTCTATATATTGTATGGATAAATTTATAAAGTAATATAAAAATTATATACATAGGTAAATGGCGGGAGGTACTGTGTTGGTCACATCAGATTTTTTTTTATAGTAAACGACTTCATTGTGGCGATTGTAGAAAAATCTTGTGTGTGTTTCAAGCGCAAATAGTTATTGTCTCAATTCCATGGCTATTGCTATTTTTGAGGTGATTTTCCACATTTTCCTTCCTAATTTCTGTTGTTACAAGGCTTACAAAATTAATCTTGCATATTGATTCAGATGCAGAATGATCTACAACTTTTATTTGAAACTTTTTTACCTAAAATAATTAGAGAAGCAGGAAATTAGGACAGTCTGATTTTACATGTTAAAGTCCTATGTTCGGCGGTGTTAATCACCACTCTCTATAATATTCAGTTCATTATCTTCTACTTTTCATATTTCTCATGCGTACTCCAGTTTATATTGTAACATAAAATTGAAAATGTCTCTTATGGAGTCATTAGAAATTCAGCTAGCAACATTCTGCTGCAATAAAATTCTAATCATTTTCAAGAGCGTTGAAAGTTGCTTGTCGCTCGCGAAATCTCTACTCTACTTAATCTCCTTCATCATTCTGCCATCATAAAGCGTATTTTTTCATCATCATTCTGTTGCATTCTGCCGCTCGTAAAGATGACGAGTACGTCGTATATTTAAAGCCGGTGCCGCTATAAAATAAACACATCACTCACAAATTATACCAGCCTTGTACAAAGTCCATAAATGTTTCATAAAATGATTTAATCTGGCTCGAATGAACCTGATTCGCGATTCGCGAGATGCGAGAATCCGAGAAGGAAGAGGAAATGATGGATGTGACATCATACAACGGTTGTGGGAACTATACATTCGCTTCCGGTGTCAGATAGCCAATTGATGAATGTTTAATACCTGTACTCTGTTTTGCATTTGATGAATACTTCATTGTTTTCCTTTATAAATTATTTTTAGAGTTAACAAAAATTTACACGAACTTTATATTTAGGTAGTCACATCATTTACTGATCAATACCACATCACTTACTGATCAGTAATTTGTAAGCAAAACTTTTACATGTTAAAGTCCTATGTTCCAGTATCGCGGTTAACATCCTGTACACTGTCAGAGGTCAGAATAAAAATTGTTATTTCATTTGCGTCTTATATTACGTTTTCCATTCATTCTAAAATAGTTTGAAATTTTGCTGATATGGCAACAAAAGCTATACAATCTTCTAAGCTATAAATAATTGATCTATTCTTCCATTCTATTGCCTGAACTTCGGTAACATGCCTCCGCATAAGTAAGTCAATAAAGAAATATTGCTCAAGTTGAACAAGGGTCCACTGAAGAGTTTAATAATAAAATCGGTCAATTAATAGCTTCTATTATACGTTGCTTTCAATTTAGCACCTTGGAGGGTTAGGTATTCCAATAAACGATGGATATATTTCAGTAGAGTGATGCGTTATTGAACGAGGCAGTCGGAATCCGATAGCCAATGGATCGTAGGTCTTTTATCGAGGTCGTGTCTTTGCCAGCACGATCTGCCCAAGATTCAGCACTAGTCGCCCGGAAAGAGATTTATGCGATGCGCAAGAAAAGTTCAGAACTTTGTCTTTAATAGTAAAATGTGAAAGTTTTGTACGAGACGGAATTTTGAATTACCATATTATTAGTTCAAGTTCAAACTTACTAGCACTTATTTATATTTTTTTATGTATATAGGGTGTATCACGGAATGGGAAATCAGTTTTCCTGTGCGCATTGCCCCCCTAACTATTTTAGACAAAAAGTTTTAAATGGATGTTGTAAAGCAAATTTTTTACATCCGAATCAATAAAAAAAAAAATTTTGAGTACTTCATAACTGTAGAAATAAAATTTAAAAATTCACGGAATTACAATTTAATAGTACGAGGGTCATTCAATAAGTAAAGAGACAAATTCTATAATTTTAAAACTATTCAATGAATGTGTACAATCTTTTCAGGGGTGTTAGTTGCAAACCTTGGGATATGCTCTGATCAGCTGTTTCATCATTTTATGTCAACATAACCTCAAAATTTTCAGTTCATCATGGCAAGTCCACTAGAAGATTGCACCTTAGAAGAGCAGCGCTCAGTCATTAGATTTTTAGTCGCAGAAGGTGTAAAACCAAGTGAAATTTTTTCTAGAATGTTAATACAGTACGGTAAAAGTTGTATGAGACCAAAAGGCAGAGTATGGAGTAGAAACACACTAGCTCTCCAGTTCGCAAAAAATTCAAGGTTCAACCTTCCGCCGGTAAAGTGATGCTGACCATCTTTTGGGACTCACAGGGTCCAGTCTATTGCGATTTCCTTGAAGAGCAGCGAACTATCAATAGCCAATACTACTCTGAGATGCTAGAACACAAAGTTAGACCAGCTATCAGGAGCAAACGCCGTGGACTCTTGTCAAAAGGAGTCATTCTTCAGCACGATAACGCCCGCCCTCATACAGCCCAGCTGACCCGTGATAAGCTTCAAGAATTGGGTTGGGAGGTCTTACCTCATCCTGCCTACAGTCCCGACCTCGCCCCATCTGATTTTTACCTGTTTGGACCACTCAAAGACGCCCTACGTGGAAAAAGATTTGCTAACAATGAGGAAGTTAAGGAAGCGGTGCAAAAGTGGCTTCGGGTAAATCGAAAGAATTCTTCGCCAAGGGAATTAGGAAGCTGCAAGAAAGATGGAACAAATGCATAACTGTGGGGGGTGATTATGTTGAAAAATAGCCTTAATTTTGAAAGATTGAAATAAACCGTTTTTAAGCTATAGCCATTTGTCTCTTTACTTATTGAATGACCCTCGTATTAGTCATGGAATTAGAAACAAGAGACGAACAAAAGAGTAACGTTTTATTACTTCAGTGTCAGAATAGTGCCTGCTTTAACGTATGGAAGCGAATGTTGGACATGAACGGGAAAGCATAAAAAGAGAGTGACTGCCGTGGAAAAGAGGTATTTACGTGGTCTATGTGGGTATGTCAGACGGGATCGCGTGAGGAATAATTTGGTGTATCAAGAATGTATGGTTAGGAACAATGTTATTAAGAGAATTGGTGTGAGTCAGTTGAGATGGTTTGGGCATGTGGAGAGAATGGCGAGTGAACTGCTTTTTAAGTGTATATATCTTAGTGAAATTAAGGGTTTTCGATTGCGTGGTCTACCAGTGTGTAAGTGGATGGATGTGGTTGGTAGGGTGCTTAAAGAGAGAAAGTTTCCAAGTAAGAAGAGAAGAAGAGCATGTATGAATGCGATTATAACTATTATTGCGATCCGGATGCGGTATTTCGCTACCGAAAATCGGTCACTTTAATATGTTTAAGAGTAAGGATTTGTTGCAGTTATGAAGTAGCCAAAATGATTTTTTTTATTGATTCGGATATAGAAATTTTTGCTTTACAACATCCATTTGAAACTTTTTGTCTAAAATAATTAGAGGAGCAATGCGCATGGAAAAATTGATTTTCCATTCTAAACGCATATATTTCACTTTCCGTGATACATCCTGTATAATTTAAAATTCATGCTAAATAAAAAAAAAAGTTCCCTGACCTGTGCCCTCGCCTGTTCTCCGACCAATATGACGTCACGGGTTGCGTCGTGTAGTGGAATATCAGAGATGAAAAGTCCTCTTCCGGTCAAACCGTCCAATCCGTCCAGAAAGGGAGACCCCACGAAAAGAATTGAGTCTGACTCTGGACAGAATACCATCTGGCCCTTTAATTCCAGGCCCTGGAACAAAAAAATCATTATTTAATTCATTTATTTCGACATTTTTTAACATTTAAAATCTATAAAATATTAATAAACTAGTGTAATTAATTTTCTGTCATCTACATTTTAAATTAAATGTAAACAACAATTTCATTTAAAATTATTATGACGTAATGAAATTTGAAATTAAAAATTTCATTATCCAATATAACTGGAATCATATAAATTGAAGAGCTCTTGGCAAAAACATCCATAATTCAAATATTGTAAATATGAGCTACAATGTGATAAAAAAATCCTAGCTCGGAGTAGGCTATGAACAAAGAAACGTATGTCATTTTAAAATTAGTTAGTTAAATGTCAATTTGATACAAGATATTTGTCATAATGCTGTCAAAAGAAATCAAAGCTTTTCTTCTTGAATCTTATTTTAGAAATGAAAATAAATTAGAAAACGACGAACAGAAATATACCTGTATCCCTCTTTACTATCTTTTCTCCTTAAAATTACATATCAAGATCAATTTTGACAACTTGACTATTGAAGTCAATAATATTCAGGTCTACTCCGAATTAGGTTTTTTTTAACACAATGTACTTTGAAAGATTCCAACAGTTTGAAATTTTAAGTAAACATGTTAGGTAAATACAAGATAAAAAAATCTGTTGTGGCCAGCACAATACCATTTTGGTTACATAGGTTTATATTTAGATTTTTTAAATTTTAAATTCACTCTATGAATAAATTTTGTCCTCTTCTAATTTTTCGAAATGTTTCCAATTCATTGTCGGAATTGACAGTATTTTTGAGGGGTATATGTAATATACCTATTATTTTAAATAATTATTAATACAATATGAAATAATATAATGTATGTACTTTCCAGCAAAAATCTTCAGTAATGTCGCTACGTTTTTGACACTAACATTTATCTAACATGTAAAATATTTTAATTGGTTTCCATGACATTATTTGCGCTGTGAGATTTATTACAATAGATTATTATATACCTTATCTCTAAATCTATAAAAGATATAATAAAATATTTATATGTATCAGATGGAAAATTTACTCTTTTTTAATACAAGCAAAAACAAAAATTTTCAAGAAGTAATATTTAGAAGTACTTTTTAAATAATTTACTAATTTCGGTTGTCCAATTATTACCAAAACCTTTTCAGCTCTTCCCAGTAATGTAGTCTGTTCAAAATATAAAAAAATAACAGTTTCTTTTGTGATGCTGGCCCCTTTGTGGTGCGGGTCCATAGACTGCAGCCTAGATAGTCTGCGCGTAAATACGGCCCTGTAATTTTCCCTGAATATTTGTTTGACGGCTGTGACAACGCAAAGATGTCAGTGTCATTACATCGTCCGTGTAACAAGAGAACTATATGTATTTCTCGAGTTGTAAATGCACAGAGTGTGAGAGACATCTCACTTTGAAACGACAATGCATGAATATTTCAAGTTACAAAGCACTATATAGAGAAGAATACTAAACCTTGAAAACTCAAGTTTGCTAATAGTTTTTATATTATTTTTTGTCCTATTAAAAGCCTATCATTCACTGCGTGTTATCGAAGATTTTTTCGTATCGACCATGTCGTAGTTTTTTCTTTACTTCTTGCGAACATATCACAACGTTTTGGTTCTCTATTTCAACGTTGCAGTCAGTGGCGGCGCCAGGATGTAAATATTGGGCACAATAAAAAAAAATATTTGAAAGGGTGGGCATCTTGTTCACTTATAAAAAAATCTGATGTGACCAGTACAATACCTTCCGTCAATCCTGTGTATTATGCACAAATTCCATACATAAATTTTCTTGCAAAAGATTCTAAATTTTTGGTATTTTATGATTCCCTTTCTCTTTTCTTGCAAAAGATTCTAAATTTTTGGTATTTTATGATTCCCTTTCTCGGCAACGGAATTCCATACTCCTGATAACAAACAAATCACATGAAATAAGAAAATCATGAAATTTTGAATGAAAAATTATGACACTTGTCAGTTATGGACATAATTAATTGCTGTCATTTTGATACGGGTCCGCATATCTGCTTGCCAAAGGCAGCAAAGTCATGTCACTGCACGCGCCCTATACATAATTTTTTTGCAAAAGATCCTATATTTCCAGTAAAGTTATTTCATAAACAAACTATGCAAATTGCATTTGACACTGACATCTTCTTCTTCTTTAGTTTTCCCATTCGTTAGGGGGTCGCTATTTATTATTTTCTTCTTCCACTAATTTTTGTTTTGCGTGTCGTCCTCATTCAGTTCCTTTTCTCTCAAGTCTTCTGCAATACAGTCTTTTCATCTTATATTTGGTCTTCCTATGTTTCTTCCACCTTCTATTAATTTATTCATCTCTCCTCATGACATGTTCAAACCAATGTAATCGTCTCTATTATATCTAAAAACTTCTAACACTAGAATTACTTCCCTTATTTTTTCATTTAATTACTTGCTTTTTATTGATACTGACATCTGTCAATTTGAATTACCTGAATATATTAGCAGTTTCCATGGTTATGTTAGCATAGCTGGCTGAATTATGAAATTTATATAAAATTTATTACCGTTATTCTTCTTTAACTCTATATCTGTTGAATATGAAATATAAAATGCAATCAAATCGTATAGAGAATAATATATTCTTTAAGTTATAATAACATTTAACTGAGTTTTTCAAGAAAAAACTGTTAAAATCTTCAAATGAGGGTACTTCCGGTTGACCAATTATAACCAAAATCTAAACATGTCTGCATATGGTTGTAAGGAAGAGGAATACGCAAGAATTGTAATTTTTGGAATTCTAGTATTGGAGATATCGTGCACGAAAAAGCGGTCACATACACACACACACACACACGCACACACGTACACACACACACACATACAGACATCATCGTAAAAATAGTACAATCGTATTGTAAAGATCCTAAAACGTGCTTATTCAATGAAAACTCACCACCGAATTTTTTGACCAAAGACAATACCTTCCTTACCTATAGGTGACGGAAGGTAAAAACGATTTAATACATTGCTGTCAATTTTTTCATACTGTAACTATGGTAATGACATAATAATAAGTATTAATATATACAAAATATTTTTGAATGGGGGTAATGCGTGTTACTAGATTTTTTAGGGTGGGAACGTGTCCACCCTGGCCCCCCCCTTAGCGCCGCCACTGGTTACCGTCCACCATTGTTTATTGCTCTCTCACCGACGGCCGTAAATAAACTTTACACTTGAAGTCGTAAAATTTTCCGACTTGTGACTAAGCTGAAACAATGTTTGGTCATGCATTATGGAAAACTTTGTTTGCTTGCTTTTACTTTAATTTTACACAGTTTTTACTGGGGCGTTAAACAAATTTACGTTCATAAAGAAAAGTTGTAAATGTAAAAAATTGTTTACCTCATTTGTAAAATTACATTCTGAATTCGTGTTTGCTGGAAAGAAATAAAATATGCATTAAATGCACTTACCTCTGCCGAAAATTCTTCTAAACCGGGCGGTTTCCTCAGCATCAGCACGAAAGGCGTGTTCGCCCTTTTTATAATCTCTGCGAAAGAAAGCCCCACACCTCTTGGTCTATGTAGGGTGAAGTAGGTGCCGACAGACGACCCTCCGGTAGCCAAAACACACCCGAAAAGTCGCACAAATCCTGCGCCAAGTTGCACAAACTCTAAACGCCGGTCCATGACAAAGTGCCATGGGAAAGCTTTGCAAAAGCTTGCCACCCCCATACGAAGCTCGCCGGAGATTGGCGATGGAGGGACTTCAGGACTATCTACATGTAACGAACTAGATCTTTGTGGTTTGATTATATATCTGGAACAAAAATATCATAATGGTATGTGGTTTTCGCACAAATTTCAACAATTTTTTTGTAACATAAAATGCATTTACTTAAAGTTTTGTAATATTTCACAATTAACTGCTTCATAAGCAACAAAATTATGAATAAACATGGGCACAACTTTCTACCTAGCATTGGGTTTTGGAATTTACATTACTGAATTCCTGTATATTCTGCGTTGAAGTTCGTTCTCATTTTGGGCTTCCAAACCTCCATCGCGAACTTTTCAAGATATAAAGCCCAAAAACCTTCTATGAGCCGAGCCTGGGGACAGTGCTGAATTAACCTGAAACGCGCCGCTCGGCAAAAATAATCTTACAGGCCCCCTAATCCCCACTCCTCCCAACGGTTAAACACCGAAATAATAAATAACATTCGAAACATTTTTTATTGTAAAAAATACATAATTATTTTTCAAATATAAAATATATAAAAACCAAAATCATTAAATTCCTTTTCGTGAATTTTGTTTGCGAACTCGCCAATATGCTTTTCCAGCTCAATCGAATTAAGAGAGATTAATAAAAAAAGCAGTGCTTTTTTAGGAGAACTAATGACTTTAGAGAAAAAAATGTTATATACAAGAAATGATCAGTAATAAGAGGCTAATTTATCAGTAATAACAAACCGAAAATTCAATCATGGTTCTGAAACGGTAAAACAAAATTATATGTATAAATGGTTCCCTATATATTTTTTAGTCCATTAGATAGATATTTTTCTATGCATTGTACGAGCCCAACTCCAAATGTATTCGTACCCTCTGAAATAAATATATTAACAGCAATAAAAAAGGTTAAGGTTAAGTGTACTGGATTTAAATACAATACAAGCTCGGGATATACCCCTTGGGCAATAAGGGACCTTTGCAATATTATTAATATAAAAAACATCATTTTCCTTAATTTTGGAGTTGCTCAGTGTGAAACCAATGTTTGATGTCCGTAGAAAGTATTACAAAACTTTAAATAAATGAATTTAATATTACAAAACTAAAATTACTGAAATTTGTGCCAAAACTTTTAGGGCATACAGTAAAATTTTTGATGTCCGATCAACGTCATCTATATCATGATTGAATTAAGAAATTGGCATACATTTATCTCAATCTTATTTGCAAAGATTACAAGTGTGTGCGATAAGGATGGATATAACACGGTTGTTTTTCAAAAATTCATATTGTTTCGACTAAGTTAGGACACTCCATTTTAAAACGATGCTCGTTGTTGACAATACTTTCGCTGTAACGTAAGTTTATTTATTAATTCAAATATATTTTCTGTTATAGTTTCGTTCACGAAAGATGACAATTCAAGGTCATTTTCAAACCATCTGGTATAATATTACTTGCAAATAACTTCACTACATTCCATACACATAGGCGTGCACCAGGTATAATATTTGTGGATACATTTTAATCATACAAAATTAAACGTCTACACATTTTCAAAGATATATTTTATTTTGATATAATACTGAACATAAAGATACAACACCTATGTATAGTTACAAAAATACTGAAAACAATGATATAAATACATATTTTGAAAATGAATAATAAACTACTTACTGTTAACATACATTTCATATGTTATTCTTCTAATTGCATCGGTGTCAAGATCAGCTGTTGCAGCTGATTTTCTGGGTCGTTTTTTTCAGAAGAGGTTAATTGTTCTTCATTTTCGATATTATTAACACGTTTTAACCCTGTTTACTGTGGTTTTAGATATTTGTAGCGCATCTGCTGTACGCTAAAATAAAATATTTGCTAAATTTCATTTATTAAACATGAAACCTTTTTTGTCTAGCAATTTCAATTTTCAAAGAAATTATATTCACATATATTACCTGCTGCACCTGATGAAGATCTAATAATGTTTCATTATTTTCTGTTTCCCGTTGAAAATATTCGTATTCATTATGCACAAATTGAATAGCTTGCCTTCAATAAAATCGCGGAACAAAATTAGAAACTTATTCGTTGATTTTGAATAAACGTCAAATCGTGCGTCTAATTCAAAAAACAAACTCCGCCACTGGATTTGCTTTAACGTAGAGGGCAGTTCAATAGATAATTGCATACCAGCAACTCATCGACATACGTTCCTATTACTTTTAGTGTGTTAGAGAGCAATGTGAATATGGAACGTATATCTGTCATATAGCATAAATCACGTAGACATATGTCAAATAATCTATCTCTTTCTAATACATAATATTGCTATACTACCGCTATATAAAATGTTGTTTATTCTTTCTTCGAACAAATGGCCTTGAATTGTCATCTTTCGTGAACCAAACTATACAATTTTTATTGATACAATTCGTAGATAACTTTGATCGGACATCTTTAGAAATTTTTACTGTACGTTAGTTTATTTACTACCTAAAATGCCTAGGATCATTGTCCGCTTCCATCTCAACTTCTGTATTCGTATCATACAGCATTCTAGCTATTTGCTTCAAGCACCCTACCAACAAATAAGCTACCGGCGGTCTCTCGGTAGTGAAATGTAGCACCAAGTCCCTATCCGCTGATGTATCGCACACAAACGCCGCCTCATGGTCGACGTCCTCTTCAGAGGAATCTTCATCACCTGGTGCTTGCTCAAGGACATCATGTACGCCATCCAGCGTGGTTAAAAACTCTCGGATGTCGCCTCCTAAGCACCGGAAAGCGCGCTCCAGACGAGAGGATATACAGCTGACGGTGATGAGGTGCTGGCCAAGCAAGTCGAAGAATTCGGGAGTAGATAGGTCTGCAAGATAAAGAGGGTTGCTATGTTAGGGTAAATGGGTAATTACGGTTAAGTTGTGTAACTTGTAAAAGGGTAAATTTGTTTGCCACATAGACAAATGAAGGGGATACACAGTGCTCATATGTTATACTTGAAGTAGGAAATCTCTTGGAGATGTTACTATCATTACTTTTATTTTTGCACGATCAGGTTTTTTTAAAACTTTACCGATAGGGTTTCCAAGGCAGTAAGTTTTGTTTACAAATTACTGATCAGTAAGTGATGTGGTACTGATCAGTAAGTGATGTGACTGACCGGTAAGTGATGTGACTACCTACCGATTTGGAGGCGGTGAAAATTACATAAATAAAAAATAAATTATGATATTTGACATTTATGTACATACTAGCTATCATTCTGACACGGGCCCTCATATCTGCTTGTTAAGGCCAACAAAGTGACATGACTGCCCGCGCCGTATTCTATCAAAAATTCTACTTACATCTATTCTTTACATATGTTACAGTTAAAGTATCAAATTAGTCAGTACATACACTGTCTAGTTACATACATTATTTTATATAGTGCATACTTTATCTAGTTAATGTATTCATTGACTAGTTAGTGTGTACACCTTTTTTTGTCACTTTCTACCGAAATCCGAGTTCTGTGCGTTAGGTATTGTTTCTGTTTTTTTTTTTTTTATAAAATTTATACGCCTAGATTGTTAGGTGGGTAGTTTGGGTGCGCAATAATTTATACTTTCACTAAAACGGCTAGTGGAAGAATCATTAACTAGACAGTGTATGCACTGACTGAAATGTATACTTTAACTGTAACATATGTATTTTTGTAATTTTAAATTCATTCTATGAAGAAATTTTGTCCTACTCTTCTAATTTTTCGAAATGTTTCCAATTCATTATCGGGATTGACAGTATTTTTGAAGGGTATATTTAATATACTTAAATATTTAACTATTAATATAACAAGAAATAATATATGTACTTCCCAGAAAAAATCTTCAGTAATATCTTCGGATTTTTGACACTGATACTTATACATTATTTGAGCTGTGAGATTTATTAGAATAGATTATTATATAACTTATATTTTTTCATATCTGAATTTATAAAAGATATAATAAAATATTTATATGTATCAGATAGAGAATTTACTCTTCTTTAATACTAGCAAAAAAAAAATAACAAAAAATTATATTTAGAAGATTTTTTTAAGAATCTGTTATTACCGGTTGTCCAATTATTACCAAAACCTTTTCAGCTGTTCCCAGTAATGTCCGATTGAGAAATAATTAGTTAAACAGATATTAAGTATTATAGTTTTTGAGAAATCGGCCTTCCAATATCTACACACACACACACATACACACATATACACATTCACCTACACACACACACACACACACACACATTGTTGTAAAAATATTAAAATCGGATTGTTTTAGCATGAATCCAATACCTCTCTTAGCGACATAGTTGTTTTTGCTAATAGCTCCTCACAATTTAATTCCATTGTCACATATTCGTAAATACTTCCGATAGAATTTAATTTTTAAAGGATAAATATTACATCTATTCTGGATCGAAGTTTTCCCAGATTTGCCATCTTCAATATTGCTATACTAGGGGTAAATCGTAACAAAAGTTGTATTTGAGATAACGACGCAATTGTTGTCGTCGTTTGGTTTGGTTTTGTTGTGGTAAACGCTATCTAAGACGTTGAAACTTTCAAGAAAGGCAGGAAGAAACCTTGTCAGGTGGAAAGTTAGTTGCACGCCAGTTTGCTGAATGCGAATACCGGAGTAACATTTTAAACGGATGCAATCAATTTGTTGATGTGGATCAAATTTAACTTTGCGTGAACTTTGCCAACTTTCATTAATTTTGTATAAATTATTTGTAAGAAAATACTTTTAACAATGAGATAAGGAGTATAAAAAGTTTCTAAGAGGTCAAACAAATGCTGTTCTTTGTTATACATACTTCAGATTTTTTTAAAGAAGTTTATTTTTGTCTTATCTGGAGATTTGCTCATTAAAATACCCAACAATGCACATCGTTTGACGTCAGTTTTATAAATAATAAAAAAGAATTTTTCTCTTGGAATAGTTCCAAAATTATCTATGATAATATAGATTTATTGAACTTTATATTAACTCAGCCGTAACTTTGTTATACCTATTAATTAAGCAATAAAACCATATTTAGATATGTCGATATTTTTGCTTGTACAGATAGACAATTCAACGTTTATAACAAATTTCTCAACAATCTACGCCCTAAAATAAAATTTACCACTAAAACAGAAATTAATCAATCAATTAATTTTCTAGTTTTGACAATTACTAAAGTAAATCATAACCTGGTTTTTGATATCTTTAGAAAATCTACAACTATAGACACCGCAATTCTTATTGACTCTCAACACTGTTTGAAACAAACTAGCTACATATTGTTCAATGATACATAGAGTGTTTAATTTACTTGTAGAAAATGATAAAATTAATAAAGAAATGCTAACAGTAAAACTAAAAAAAATCTGTTGTGGCCAGCACAATACCTTCCGTCAATCCTATGTATAATGTATAAATTCCATACATATTTTTTCTTGGAAAATATTCTAAATTTCAAGTAAAATTATTTCATAAACAAACTATTCAAATTGCACTTGACACTGACATCTTCTTCCTCTTTAGCTTTTCCCATTCGTTAGTGGTTGTTATTTTTGCTTGTCGTTCTCATTCGGTTCTTTTTCTCTCAAGTTTTCCGCAATACAGTCCTCCCATCTTATCTTTGGTCTTTCTCTGCTTCTTCAATCTCCCATTACTAAACTACTCATTCTTGTTCAAATTGTAACACTAGAGTTATTTTCTTACCGTATCTTTCCGTGTGTTCCCCAACATCTACTTCAACATCCTCATCTCTGCCACATTAATTTACTTTTTATTCATACTGACATCTGTCAATTTGTTTATATGAATAAATTAGCAGTTCATGTTTAGCATAGCTGGCTGAATTATACAATTTAATTTCTTTAAAATTCTTTAACTATGTATCTATTGAATATGAAGTATAAAATGTAATCAAATCGTATAGAGAATAATATATTCTTTAAGTTATAATAACGTTAAATGTCAATAAATCTAATTTAACTGTTAAATCTTCAAATGAGGCTACTTCCGGTTCACCAATTATAACCAAAATCTAATCACTTGTTCTTCTGGATGTAAACTTGAGCAATACGAAAAAATTATAATTTTTGGAATCGTGGTATTGAAGTTATGGGAACCGAAACTTTTGTCACACACACACACACACACACACAGACACACAGACACACATACAGATATCATCGTAAAAATGGTAAAATCGTATTATAGGGACCCTAAAACATGCTTATTCATTAAAAACTCATCATTGAATTTTTTGACCAAAGACAATACCTTCCTTACCTAAAGGTGACGCAAGGTAAAAATAATGCAAACCTGTAAAAAATTTAATGATCTTTAATTTTTATAAAACATAAATCTCGAAAAAAAAATACTTAAAGGTATTTTTCGAAGAAAAACTATTTTGAGCTTCCAGTAAAGTGTCATTTTCGGTTATCGGATTTACATCAAAATCTAATGGTTTGTTTCCATATTAGAATAAGGTAGAAAACAAGGTATCAAAATTTTCTGAACGATAGTGGATATATATATATACACACACACACACACATACACACACATACACACAGACATCGTCGTGAAAATTTTAAAATTGGATTCTAGGGATCTTAAAATGTGGTCATTTACCAAAATCTCGATATGCGATTTTTAGCACGATCCCAATACCTCCCTTACCAAGGGTAGCGGGAGGTAAAAAAGAAATTGTTGATATGTGTGCCAAAAATTATAGGACAAACGTTATTACTGTCAGTTCACAAAACAATGGGACATAATGAATAAATTGTTGTGGAAGCGCTATTAAGCCACGGACTAACAACGTAACTATAAAACGCGGTCGTACATTTAATTAATGCATCGGCCGGCAGCAAAATGAAATTACTAAAATTTGCGTAGGGTCATGTGAGTTTGAGGTGTGCCTAAAGGGCTATTCCAAACACATGTGTGATGTGTGTTTTCATAGATAACATATATCAAGACTCGTTACACGAAGTTAATAACTTTGACCGAAATCTACTCAGACACTCTGTATACATAATAGAATTGAATATTCAACTGACGTGCAATTTAACACAAAAACTAAATGGACCCTTAAGTTATGAAGAAGCCATTAGATATTGGTGCCAATCGGATAACCGGAAATCGCAGTTTACTTGAAGCTCAAAATAGTTTTTCTTCAAACCTTTAAATGTTATTTTTTCGCAATTTGTCATTATAAAAATTAAACTTCCGGTTCACCAATTTTAACCAGAATCTAATCACTTGTTCTTCTGGATGAAAACTTGAGGAATACGAAAAAAATATAATTTTTGGAATTGTGGTATTGAAGTTATGCGATCCGAAACTTTCGTGATACACACACACAGACACATACACATACATACATACAGACATCATCGTAAAAATGATAAAATCGTATTATAGGGACCCTAAAACATGCCTATTCACTAAAAACTCATCATTGAATTTTTTGACCAAAGACAATACCTTCCTTACCCAAAGGTGACGGAAGGTAAAAAATGTGTTACAATGTTTTGTGACATTTTAGGTTGCTCCAGACTGTCTAAGGTTTCTTATAAATAAAAAGAAGAAAATAGTTATAGATTTTACGGAGTTGTCTATTAAAGTTGTCTGGCATTGTGATTAAGCTATGTTGCAAAGTTGGTTACATGTTAAGAAGAATTTGAGTTGGGAGGTAGAGATTCAATTACGGAAACTAATTCTCGCGTAATTCCCTTACTCCCTATACAATAAATCTCAACTGTGTCACAGGGATGCAATTGTGAAGTTAAGTAACAAGAAAAATTCTACCACTTTATAAAAAGTATATTACAAATGCAATGTCATCTAAAAATTCCTTTGTAATATGCAATTAAAAAGTTGTAATTATTTAAATTTCTGAGTTGTTAACGTGGGGTGTGACAAACCCCAATGTAACTTTTACAAATTTGCACTTTGGAGTCGGGTGAACTCGATAGCTTCTCATTTTAGTTGTTTCTGCGGTTTTAGCATTTAAAATCAGTAATCACTCAGCGTGTGTTCGATTCGTAAGCACCCGGGTTCGATCTCGACCGACGCTAAAAATTACATCACATTTTAATGGCACAAAATTGACCCCTGTGGCGCACTCTCTACGCCAGCAATGGGTGCCCGTGAGGTGTCAAATATTCCATCAATACCGATATCTGTGTATGAAGCAGATTGGCACACCCAGCAATGGGTAATATGCCGTGATGAAATATTTATTTATTTATTTTATTTAATAATCTGTTGTAATAAATCTCACAACCCAAATAATGTCTAAATGTCAGTGTCAAAAATCCAGAGACATTACTGAAGATTTTTTCTGGGAAGTGTACATACTATTATTGCTCATATTAATACTTAAATATTTAAAATTATAGGTGTATTACATATACCCTTCAAAAATACTGTCAATCCCGACAATGAATTGGAAAAATTTCGAAAAATTAGAAGAGGACAAAATTTCTTCATAGAATGAATTAAAAATTAAAAAATCGAAATATAAAGTATAGATGTAAGTAGAATTTTTGGTGTAGAGTGTAGGTATACAAGACATGTTAAATACAATAGGGCGCGAACAGTCATGTCACTTTGTTGACCTTGACAAGCAGATATGTGTCAGAATAATAGCTAGTACTTATATACATAGATGTCAATATAATTTTTAATTTTAAATTTAGTGATTTTTCCATTCCATGTGGCTTATTTTCCTCGACAAGTAAATTCCACACTCCTGGTGACAAATTAACTACGTGAATTTAGAAAATCTTATTAGCTATCATTCTGCCACGGGTCCCCATATCTGCTTGTCAAGGCCAACAATGTCACATGGTGCTCGCGCCCTATACTTTTGTAACCAAAAACGGAAGTGGCGAGAGGTATTGTGCTTTAAACTAAAAAGTAGATTGGGGTTTCAAACACCTCACCTGTCTAAAAATGTTACACAATTCCACGTGTCGGGCGTAGGGTTAAAAAGTTTAGTAACTCACCGTGAGCTTCAGAAATCAAATCATAGATGTCCTCCAAGTACGCGTAGTGATTGCAGTCTGTGACGTCATCAGGAAGCCGGGCCCTGAAAAAGAACAAATTGTTAAAAGCTTTTCCTACTTGCCAGAGGCGTACAGATATTTGTCTTTTTTATTGCAAACATTAATTACGCTGAAACAAATACGAGTTTGTGGTAGTTTGTTACGCCACTGCAGCGGGTAATAACTGCAGTTGGTGCAGTTTTACAATTGCGAAATGTATGTTATAATTTTTAATTATTTTAATGTACTTTAAATGAAAAATAAGTACTACAGATTCTTTGTAAACGGGAGATTCTCTTACCGACAAATAAGAGCAGATTTCATAAAAGGTTAACACATGTGTTTATGCAATTCCTTCTGTGAAACATATAAGGAGTTTGGAGGAAAGAACATTTCAGAGCGGAAATATACGGATGGACAGAATATAAACAAATAATAGTTATTTATGCTATAAGGGATGTAGGTACCATTTACCATTCGAGGACGATTTTGCGCCGAGCGAAAGCGAGGGCTGGCAAATAAATTCGAGAATAGTCAAATGAACTTACATCTCGTATTGAATATAAAAAAAAATTCTACGCCCATATTAAAAATAAAATAAGAAACTATATTTTGACGTTTACTTAAATTGTTTTTACCTTCCGTTACCTTTAGGTATGGAAGGTATTGTCTTTGGTCAAAAAATTCAATGATGAGTTTTTACTGAATAAGCACGTTTTAGGGTCCATATAATACGATTTTACCATTTTTACGATGATGTCCGTATGTATGTGTGTCTGTGTGTGTGTGTGACAAAAGTTCCGGATTCCATAACTTAAATACCACGATTCCAAAAATTATAATTTTTTCGTATTCCTCAAGTTTACATCCAGAAGAACAACTGATTAGATTTTGGTTATAATTGGTCAACCGGAAGTAGTCTCATTTGAAGATTTAACAGTTAAATTTGATTTATTGACATATAACGTTATTATAACTTAAAGAATATATTATTCTCTATACGATTTGATTACATTTTATACTTCATATTCAATAGATACAGAGTTAAAGAATTTTAAAGAAATTAAATTTTATAATTCAGCCAGCTATGCCAAACTTGGGAACTAGTAATATATTCATATTATTCAAATTGACATATGTCAGTATCAATAAAAAGTAAATTAATGTGGCAGATATGAGGATGTTGAAGTAGAGATTGGGGAATACACGGAAAGATACGGTAAGAAAATAACTCTAGTGTTACAAGTTTTTAGAAAGATACAAGAAAGACGATTACATTGGTTTGAACATGTCATGAGGAGAAATGAAGAATTATATTGGAACAAGAATGAATAGTTTAGTAATAGGACGTTAAAGAAACATAGGAAGACCAAAGATAAGATGGAAGGACTGTATTGCGGAAGATTTGAGAGAAAAGGAACTGAATGAGAACGACATGCAAAAATAGCGACCCCTAACGAATGGGGAAAGCTAAAGAAGAAGAAGATGCCAGTGTCAAGTGCAATTTGAATAGTTTGTTTATGAAATAATTTTACTGGAAATTTAGAATCTTTTGTAAGAAAAATTATGGAATTTATACATTATACACGAGAATGACGGAAGGTATTGTGCTGGCCACAACAGATTTTTTACATTAATTTGTTTAAATCATAATCTTAGAAACCTATGATTGTTATTAAAGGACCAGTTGTTTATTTATAAACGTCAAAATAAGGTGGAATTTTAAAACGAACGTGAAATCATTAGTGATCAATTAATCAATTCAAAAGGAGAGAGAAGGAAGAAATGAAAATGAGTTATTAGACGACTTAGAGTGAGGACAAAACTGGATGAAAGAAGTCATCAAGAAACGGGGGGTTAACGATGTATCACCAATTATAGTAATATATAAATATTATAAGACAATTTGGCAAGAATAAATATAATCTAATCTAATCTAATCTAACATGTCTTTATGAATTTGCTTCGTTGTTAAGCCCTTTTCGTACGAATAGACCAGACTAGTCTACCCTGAAATGGGTAATATGCCATGATGATACATTTTTTTTATTTTATCCATCATACAGCAACATGAGTTATGTATTGTCAGTCATATGTTATTAATGTATACTACAGCCATTTATATGGATGCCATAAATTGTTCTACTGAATAAATTTTGTAATTTACGGTGATATTGACAAACGCAGCAGTGTGTTATTTAAACCAGCGGTTCTCAAACTTTTCAGTCATGGAACAAATAGTATAATTGGATTGTAGGGACCCTAAAACGTATTTATTCATTGAAAACTCACCACCGAATTTGTGGTCCATATAATACGATTTTACCATTTTTACGATGATGTCTGTATGAACGTGTGTGTGTGTGTGTGTATGTGTGTGTGTGTGTGTGTGTGTGTGTGTGTGTGACGAAAGTTTCGGATCGCATAACTTCAATACCACGATTCCACAAATTATATTTTTTTCGTATTCCTCAAGTTTACTTCCAGAAGAAGAACTGATTAGATAGTAGTAGTAGCCTCATTTGAAAATTTAACACTTAAATTTGTTTTATTGACATTTAACGTTATTATAACTTAATGAATATATTATTTGAATTCATTTATACTTCATATTCAATAGATATAGTGTTAAAGAATTTTAAAGAAATTAAATTATATAAATCAGCCAGCTATGCTAAACATGGAAACTACTAATATATTCATATAATTCAAATTGACAGATGTCATTATGAATAAAAAGTAAATTAATGTGGCAGAGATGAGGATGTTGAAGTAGATGTTGGGGAAGATACGGAAAGATAGGCAAGGAAATAACTGTAGTGTTACAAGTTTCTAGAAAGATACAAGCGAGATGATTACATTGGTTTGAAAATGTCATGAGGAGAAATGAAGAATATATATTGGATGAAGAATAGCTTAGTAATAAAAGGTTGAAATAGAGGAAGACCAAATATAAGATGGAATAACTGTATTGCGGAAGACTTGAGAGAAAAGGAACCGAATGAGAACGACACGTAAAACAGAAAGAGTGGAAGAAGAAAATAAAAAATAGCGACCCCTAACGAATGGGGAAAGCTAAAGAAGAAGAAGATATATAGATGCATAGTTTGTTTATGAAATAATTTTACTGGAAATTTAGAATATTTGGAAGAAAATTTATGTATGGAATTTATACATAATACACAGGATTGACGGAAGGTATTGTGCTAGCCACAATAGATTTTTTATTTCTAAATTTATTGTTTGTTCCCTTACGTTACGCGGAATACACTTTGAGAACCGCTGATTTAAACAACAGTTCGTAGTAATAAACAGAGTCGGTTTCAGGTGGTTTGTTAGTTTAGGTTAGCCACAGTTCCTTCAGAAACTGCGGTTGCTTCTAATTGCACCAATACGTCTTACTGTTGCAACCACTACCAACCATATTTCCTCAAATAAATAATACATTTTCAGAACAGATGAGGTCCGTATATTAGTTTTTGATTTGATTGTGAATGTACTTTTAAAGTTGTAAGTCTATATAATTTATCTCCATGGATAATAAAAAGTTGAAGGATAGGATTTAATAGTAATCCACGCTCGAATCCAGTTTTACTGATGACATTTAGAAATGTCATTTTAATTAGATTTAGCTCTAAACTATTTTCTGATATCTGCGTCGAACATATTTCCTTTCTACAAATAAATGAAAAATGAGCAATGTTCTTTAATGTTCAGCTTTTCAAAACTGTCATACGCAGAAATAGAAATTTTCTAGTTCGTTTAGCGAACGAAGAAAGTTTTTATACAATTAAGATTTTTTTTTGCTATTGTTTATCTTTGTTTTTTTCAACCCCATCGAACTTCTGTGGATAAACTGACGAGACAAGTCATCAAAAATAGATCAACATATGTTTTTACCTCTCGCTAAGAGAGGTATTGGATTCATGCTATAAATGGCATATCCAGATTTTAATGATTAAGCACGTTTTAAGGTCCCTACAATCCGATTTTAATATTTTTACGATGATGTCTGTGTGTGTGTGTGTGTGTGTGTGTGTGTGTGTGTGTGTGTGTGTGTGTGTGTGTGGATGTATGTGTGTGTGTATGTGTGTGGGACGTTGTAAGGACGATTTCTCAAAAACTGTAATACTTAATATCTGTTTAACTACTTATTTCTCAATCGGACATTACTGGGAAGAGCTGAAAAGGTTTTGGTAATAATTGGACAACCGGAAGTAGCAGATTCTTAAAAAAAATCTTCTAAATATTATTAGATAAAGAAATATAAGGTATATAATAATTTATTGTAATAAATCTCACAGTCCAAAGAATGTCAATAAATTAAAAAATTAAATGTTTGTAACTGACAAATAAATGTCAGTGTCAAAAAGCCAGAGATTACTGAAAATTATTTCAGGGGAAATACATTATATTATTTCTTATTGTATAATAGTTAAATATTTAAAATTATAGGTATATTACATATACCCTTCAAAAATACTGTTAATCCCGACAATGAATTGGAAACATTTCGACATATTAGAAGAGTAGCACAAAATTTCTTCATAAAATTTATTTAAAATTAAAAAATCTAAATATAAAGAATAGATGTAAGTACAATTTTTGGTGTAGAGTGTAGGGATACAAGAAATGTTAAATACAATAGGGCGCGAGCAGTCATATGATTTTTTTGGCCTTGACAAGCAGATATGTAAGCCCGTGACAGAATGATAGCTAGTAATTATGTACATAGATGTCAAATATCACAATTTTTCATTCTAAACTTAGTGATTTTCCAATTCCATGTGGTTTATTTTCCTCGACAAGTAAATTCCACACTCCTGGTAACAAATTAACTACGTGAATTTAGAAAATCTTGAAATTTTTAATGAAAAATTCTGACACTGGCAAATTTAGCAAATTATAGGCAACTTCCAGTGCTTTTAATAGAATTAAAGCTGGTACTACTAATAATGACAATGTACCCCAATATTAAATGGCGGAATATTTCAATAACATATTCAGCTTTTATAAGTTTAATATTTATATTTTAAACTAGTTGAAATAAATTTGTTGAAATTTCTTACTATTTGCCTAGGTTTTACCTATAATAATGATGAAAATGTTAACCGGTCGATCTAATATGAGTATAGGTTTGTACTATATATTTCTTACTATAGTTCAAAAAATAATTTGTTCAATATTGAGTAATAACAAAGTTATTGGTAATAAAATTTGAAGGTGTGTAAACAAACATTATTGCCACAATTAAAAAAACCAAACACATAAACCTAAACAAACATAATAAGCTCTTCATAATCGTAACCCATTGGCTGAATTTATGTGCACTTAAGCATAAATACATGAATTTAATTTACAGCCGCACTGGACGTTAACAATGAATGCTAACCAATTAATCAGACTGGAGTACCTGCAGTGCGACGCTAGAGACGCAAGAAGAAAAATATCATTTGAATGGTCATTACGATGCAAATTAGCTCATAACTTATTACACACATGCAATGCGTTTCTAGCATGGAAAAATGATAACGAAATGAAAACTGAAATACGCGCAAACTATTGTAAGAACGATGTGAAAGTTTTATAGGTTTCATGCTTATCTTTATGAAGTTCATAATGTTGGAACAGTTTCTTGTGCAAAAAATTATTACTACCGATGAAACATGGATTTATTAATATTAGCCTGAAACTAAAATCGCTTTCAAAGCTGGGTTTAAAGAAAAACCGATTCAGTGGGATTTTTGGGTTATATTGGGCTTTTTGGGTTTTTTGGGCTTTATTAGACATCTTTTATAGATTTAGAGATAAAGAAATATAAGGTATACAGGGTGTTAATAAAAAAACTTTACACACTTTAGCAGGTGATAGTAGAGATGAAAACAAGAAAAAAATTCTAATACACTTAGGTCCAATACTCATTGGATTTTAGAAAATTTATGTATGGAATTTGTACATAATACACAGGATTGACGGAAGGTATTGTGCTGGCCACATCAGATTTAACAACTAAGGACTCTAGGTGTTTACGATCAAGTGCGTGAGTCTCTTCGACGACGGCTGCAACTTTGTTTACAATTGATCGTAAACACCTAGAGCCCTTAGTTGTTAAATCTGATGTGGCCAGCACAATACCTTCCGTCAATCCTGTGTATTATGTACAAATTCCATACATAAATTTTCTAAAAACCAATGAGTATTGGACCTAAGTTTATTAGAATTTTTTTCTTGTTTTCATCTCTACTATCACCTGCTAAAGTGTGTAAAGTTTTTTTATTAACACCCTGTATAATAATTTGTTGTAATAAAATAAATCAGTGCCAAAAATCCAGAGACATATTATTTCTTATTGTATTAATAGTTAAATATTTAAAATTATAGGTATATTACATATACTCTTCAAAAATACTGTTAATCCCGACATTGAATTGGAAACATCTCGACAAATTAGAATAGTAGAACAAAATTTCTTCATAGGATGAATTTAAAATTAAAACACCTAAATTGGGCTTTATTAGACATTTATTATGAACTCAATGTTACAATATTTTTTACCTTCCGTCACCTTTAGGTAAGGAAGGTATTGTCTTTGGTCAAAAAATTCAATGATGAGTTTTTAGTGATTAAACACGTTTATAGTCCATATAAAACAATTTTATCATATTTACGATGTGTCTATATGTATGTATGTATGTATGTATGTATGTGTGTTTGTGTGTGTGTGTCTGTGACGAAAATTTCAGATCGTATAACTTCCATACTACGATTCAAAAAATTATAATTTTTACGTATTCCTCAAGTTTACATCCAGAAGAACAAGTGATTAGATTTTGGTTATAATTGGTCAACCGGAAGTAGCCTCATTTGAAGATTTTAACAGTTCTTCTTGAAAAAACGCAGTTAAATATCATTTATTGACATTTAACGTTATTATAACTTAAAGAATTTGTTATTATCTATACGTTTTGATTGCATTTTATACTTCATTATCAACAGATATAGAGTCAAGAATTTTAAAGAAATTAAATTTTATAAATCAGCCAACTATGCTAACCATGAAAATTACTAATATATTCAGATAATTCAAATTGACAGATGTCAGTATCAATGAAAAATAAATGAATGTGGTAGAGGAGATAGATGTTGGGGAAGACACAGAAAAATATGGTAAAGAATGAAAGAATAAGGGAAATAACTCTAGTGTAAGAAATTTGTAAAAAGATACAAGAGAATGATTACATTGGTTTGAACTTGTCATGAGGAGAGATGAAGAATGTATTGGAAGAAGAATGAACAGCTTAGTAATATAAGATTGAAGAAACAAATGAAGACCAAAGATAAGATAGAAGGACTGTATTGCAGAAGACTTGAGAGAAAAGGAACTGAATAAGAACGACACGCAAAACAGAAATGAGTGGAAGAAGAAAATAAAAAAAGCGACCCTTAACGAATGGGAAAAGCTAGAGTAGAAGAAGAAGATGTCAGTGTCAAGTACAATTTGCATAGTTTGTTTATGAAATAATTATACTGGAAATTTAGAACCCTTTTGCAAGAAAATTTATATATGGAATTTATAAATAATACACAGGATTGATGACAGGTATTTCGAATTAAGTAAATTATCGATGATTTTGTGTTTCATTCATTCCATGTATTCGTTATAATTTTAAATAATTGCTTGGAATTAATAAATATTAATCCTTTTCATATTTTTGTCAATTTTTTAACAGATTTTCATTTTTTAAAGATGTTGACATATGATAAATATTCCTCTACAAAGAATATAAATTCTAACTTTTCATAGCAAAACTAACACATGTTTCAGATTATTTTTTGCTTATATGAAACATTAAAACGAAAGTTTGTTTACCTTAATTTGATTTGAAATATCGATTTGAAGCCAATGCATACAGTTTTAGGATTATCGAAAAAAAAGTGTCGCATGTACAGTATGAAAATTGTGTAAAATTACCTGTCAATGTAAGCTTGATACAGCTTTCCAAATTGGAAAATGTTTGATGGAAATTTGTTTACTGTTTTATGGAGAGCACACCAATGTGCACCATGGAAGATAAATAAATATTGGCTATGAATTCTGTCCTTTGAAAAGCATGTAATTGAAATAAATTTTATCAGAATTTGCAATTTATTTTTTGCGATACAAATAAGCTAAATATTTGCAAATGCAAATTTGTATATATTGTATTTGTATTTTAACTTGCTGTTAAAACTTATATTTTATGTTTCATCAAGTAATTTAATATGCAAAACAACTAAAATGAATAAATAAAATATTTAAATTATAGCTATTCTATTTTAAAAATATTATAATAACTGCTTAACTAGATTTCAGAGTGAGTTTCTAATGAATAAGCACGTTTTGTGGTCCCTAGAATACTAATTTACTATTTTTACGATGATGTCTGTATGTGTGTGTGCATGTGTGTGTGTGTGTGTGTGTGTGTGTGTGTGTGTGTGACGATCGTTTCGGATCACATAACTCCAATACGACGATTTCAAAAATTATATTTTTTTTCGTATTCCTCGAGTTTAGATCCTTATGCATACCTGATTAGATTTTATAAATGGTTAACCGGAACTACCCTCTTTGCAACTTTTAACATTTGTTGACATTTAACGTTATTATAACTTAAAGAATATATTATTATCTATATGAACTGATCGCATTTTATATTTCGTAGTTAAGAGATATAGAGTTAAAGAATTATAAAGATATTAAATTTCGTAAATTAGACAGCTATGTTAACCATGGAAACTACTAATCTATTCAGATAATTCAAATTGACAGACGTCAGTATCAATAGGTGCGTTCAATGAAGTAAGCAGTTCAAGCAAATGGTAGGTAAGCAAACGAGACTTGTTGCTTAGTACACTGAAAGATTTGCTAGCTATATGACGAACTGATATTCACAAGTGTCACCGAGAAAGTTATACAGTTGTCAAATATAACATGTGTATCTCTCATATCCCTTATATTGGTCTGGAAAGTTATACAAAATTAATTTATAGATAGGTACAGTTATTTTCAGATAGTGGAATTAATTTTGAACATTTTGTTTGGTCTAAGAAAATATTTAAAATTTAACAATGTTATGAACATTGATCACAAAACTTTGAAAGCCTTTTTGACCTGTAATTGTTATAAACACATCATGAAATGATATAGAAACAGTTCAAGTTAAATTCATGTATGTATAATTTGTATTTCCCGTCATTATATTTCATAAGTTAGCAAGACAAGCGAGAAATTTGGCGCTTGGATAGTTTGTGAGCAAATCAAGCATATGCTAGGTTAGCAAAGTCGTTCCACAAATTTTACTTCCGATTGCTTGTTTTCCTGGTGCTTATTGAACGCACCTAATGAAAAGTAAATGAATGTGGCAGAGATGAGGATGTTGAAATAGATGTTGGGGAAGACACGGAAAGATACGGTAAGGTATGAAAGAATAAGGGAAATAACTCTAGTGTAGAAGTTTCTAGAAAGATACAAAAGAGACGATTACATTGATTTGAACATGTCATGAAGAAAGATGAAGAATATATTGAAAGAAGAATGTATGGCTTAGTAATAGAGGGTAGAAGCAACTGAGGAAGACTAAAGATAGGATGGAAGGACTGTATTGAGGAAAACTGGAGAGAAAAGGAAATGAATGAGGACGACACGCAAAACAGAAATGTGTGTAAGAAGAACATAAAAAACAGCGACCCCTAACGAATGGGAAAGGCTAATGAAGAAGATGTCAGTGTCAAGTGCAATTTGCATAATTTGTTTATGAAATAATTTTATTGGAAATATATGATCTTTTACAAGAAGTAAATATAAGATTTTTAAATACAGTCGCTCTATTTTTATCGTACTTCACATATTTATTCAAATACTTATGTATTATACTAATGAAATTTGGTACGATGCTTTTGAATTACTTATTTAACCTTCATAAGGTTTTAATTTCATGAAAAATAAACTGTCGCTTATATCGTTTAATTATTCCAACAATGCGTTGCCAAATTTCATTATGTTCCTCATATTTACATTTTTAATACACATATATTAGATTTTCGGTGAACCTTTTTCCCATTTCCATAATCCGCGTCCCTTGTCAAGTTTTATTGAATTTTGTTCCCTAAAGCATTTTATCCTACTTTACAACCGAGACATTCTCAATATTTCCACAAAAATATTATTTTATCCGTCGGAATATTACTCACTATTATGGATATTTATTCAATGATATCATAAATCATGCAAGGGCAGTTTATAAATAAATCTACGTAGCCATGAAACAAAAGACGAACGATAATGATTTTTTTTCCAGATTTGTATGTCCTTTTTAAGTTCATACAGTACGTAGAATTTTGAGTTAAAAAAAATCTGTTGTGGCCAGCACAATACCTCTCGCCATTTTCATTTTATACATATGGCGCAAGCAGTCATGTGACTTTGTTGGCCTTGGCATCCAGATATGGGGGCCCGTATCAAAATGACAGCTAGTAATAATGTACATTGGTGTCAAGTATCATAAGTTTTCATTCAAAACATTATGATTTTCCAAATCCATGTGGACAAGTATATTCTATACAATGATGACAAATAAACATCAGAACGAAAAATTATGATATATGACAATTGTGACATCTATGTAAATAACTACTAGCAGTCATTCTGACACGGATCTTCATCTATTTGCCAAAAGTAATTAATTACCGCCCAGCTAGGGTGATAGTTGATCTGCCAACCATAAAACTATGTTGAAGAAACGGAAAAATGTGTTAGTGTTGAAGGAAGTTATGTTGAAAATAATAGTATATTGTGTTATTAGGAGTAAAAGTCATATTTCGTGTGGCGAGCGTGGAAGTTTAAACGACGATAAATGCACGCGAGGTACACTAAGACACTTTTACTCCGAATGACACATTATATTTTTTCTTCAAACGTAGATATTTAAAGAAAAATATCTACTACTGGCGTTACATTTTACGTAAATTACGTTTGCGATTTCAATTGCCCTGTAGCTATGGATACTTATTTGTTCACTTTTTGTTATAAACATTGAAGTGAAAATTTTCACGTTTTGACGTTTAATTAAAAACTGTACAATTTTATATCCTCCTTGTGTGAAATTATCTCGGAATTTGAAGTATTATAATGTACGCCTCCTAAAGTTGTTCAATTGGATGGAAATCTAACAGTCTGGATGAAAGTATGTCCAGGAATCACTACAAAACAATATAAACTTTTCTTATCACTTTAATTCTAAGTATTCTTATGCTCATTACCGTCCCTGTAATTGTAATCTGTAAGTCTGCTGTTCTTTAATAATGTTATTTCCTCAAAAGTAAACCCTGTTTATATTTCAATTCACAGGTTATATATAAATTCTTAGGTTACTTAGCGTGTTATAGTGACATTTAGGGCGATATTACAGGTTTCTTTTATTAAAGTTACTTCTTATTCGTTGATCTGTATAGTTTCTATGGGTATTTATTTATTTTATTTCTACGCCAGCAGCAACTTCTACCTTGTGAATCAAGTCACAAAAGATGCTACTTTTATGACGTTTGAAGAAAAAGTATTTTTCAAGTTCAATGTGTGTTCTTTCATAGCTAGGTAGATTTCTTTATAAATTGCCCTGGTATCTATAAAATCGATACACACCGCGTTTCGATTAAAAATTCATTTTTAGCTTTTAAATTTGGTTCTTTTTTTTCAAAACTTTTAAAAGCAATTAAAAGTATGAAAAAGGAAATGACTTGGAATTATGAATTTATTTAAAAAGAATATTTTAATTAAGAAATTTTTCCAATTACTTCGTTTTTAAAAACTCAAGGATTTCGACTGTATTGTAAGTTGCATTATTATTTTCTATTATAATTTTTTTATAATAGTTGCAATTCTTTACAATGCATTTTCATTTCTCATATTGCAATTCTCCCGCTGTACACTACACATATCAAAAACATAATACCTAGTCCTGCAATAAAGCAGGAATTACTAGCGTCATGAAAAGCAGCTCCTGCTCCTACTGTATTTCTCCGCACATAAGATAATTGCCATCATAAAATTCACACAAGCGTAGCTCAAATTGACGGCTGTTGTAAAATGAAGTTAGGCCTCGTAAACATGATGCGATGTCGTAGATAGGTCAAGTATTCGATGTTCTGTTAGAGATGTACAATCAAGATGACAATGACGGTCTTATGGTTTATTCATTATGGGATCATGGTATTACATTTGAATCACCAATTTGAGAAACCACGTACGTTAAAAGAAGTAAAAGTTTCATACACACAAAAAATTGTCAAGAAGATAAAAAACATTTATGGTTTTCCAGATGGTATTATGATTAAAATTTTCAAAAATATGTAACTGGATAATGAAAAAAAATTTTTTTGCTTGATTTATGTTGTTTCTCAAACTTAAGTACTTTTTTACAAAAATTGTGTGTGCTAAACAAGTAAATAAAACAAAAAATATATAAATTGTAAATGAAATGATTTATTATTTATTCCGTGTATTCATATTATGTACAGTAAAATGTCCGATCAAGGTTGTCTACGAATTGTATGAATTCAGATTTTTGCTCCGCCCATTCAGACAAATTCAGTAGTGTCGTTTGCTTAGTTTTTATGACGATACGTAAGATACTACTGTTATTTTATTATTATAAAAATATATGTTACAATAAAAGCATTCAAAATTCAAAAATAAGTCAACTGGTAAGTTTATTATTAAATGTAAAACCAAAAATGTGAAAAATAAGATACTGACACAATGTCAGTTATGAATCAAGGTAATGTATCTGAATTAATAAATAAACTTCCGTTACAGCGAAAATATTATCGACAACGAACACCATTTTGAAGTGGAATGTTCTAACTTAGGTGAAGCAATATGAATTTTTGAAAGACAAGTGTGTTATATCCATTATTATCGTACACGCTTATAGCCTATGCAAAGGAAAGAGATAAATGTATGCCAATTTGTTAATTCGTTCATGATACAGATGACCTTGATCGGACGTCTTATAAAATTTACTGTACAAATTTCAATATAAAATTTCTTACAAAAGATTATATATTTCCAGTAAAATTATTTCATAAACAAACTATGCAAATTGCATTTGACACTGACATCTACTTCTTCTTTAGCTTTTCTCATTCGTTAGGGGTCACTGTTTTTTATTTCCTACTCTTCTAATTTTTCGAGATGTTTCCAATTCATTGTCGGAATTAACAGTATTTCTGAAGGGTATATAATTTTAAATGTTTAACTATTAATACAATAAGAAATATATGTATGTACTTCCCAGAAAAAATCTTCAGGAATGTCTTCGGATTTCGACACTGATATTTATCTGTCAGTTACAAACATCTTAATTTTTCAGTTGGTTTCCATGTTATTATTTCGGCTTTAAGATTTATTACAACACATTATTTTATATATTTATTTTATCGCTGAATCTATAGAATATAGAGAGAGAATTTATTCTTCTTTAATAAAAGCAAGAACAAAAATTTTCAAAAAATAATATATAGAAGATTTTTTTAAGAATCTGGTACTTTCAGTTTTCTAATTGTTACCAACTCTTCCATTACTGTCCGATTGGCAAATACGTAGTTAAACAGATAATAAGTCTTATAGTTTTTGAGAAATAGTTCTTGCAACATCCACACACACACACACACACACACACACACACACACATACACATAAATATGTCTAGCAATGTATTTTTTAAAATTCTGTTTAAATTATTTTCAAAGGTATTTACTTTCTGTTTCTTGGCATGTGCTTATGTGTGCACCTATCGATCTGAAACGAAAGTCCTTTGACGTTGGTCCTCCAAAGCTCACAACCGGTTCCGTTAGCTTTGGCACACATATGGGACAAAGCACATAAGCCTATCCGACCTATACGTACACTTAGACAGTTACACTTGACTTATACACGACCGTGTTGTTAACTAAAGTGCCTTGTGATGTACCTTAAACTATTTGTTTTGCAAATACATATCGAATTCGCAAACTTGAGCGAATCAAATCACCTGAAATGTGATAATTTGAGATTTCGGGAGTATCTGATTTCTCGTGTGACCGACATCAGCCATCAGCTATCGATGGTCAATATTGATAAAGGCTTTAGCAAGGCCGCAAACAAGCCAAGGTTAGGCTGGATGCTTGTACTTCACACAAGATACACAAATCAAGCAAAACAGAGACGTGAATTCGGACTCTGTGCTTTGCACGATCAGTGGGCGAAAATACATGAATATCAAGGATATTTAAATACGGCCGGTATGTATATGGGAGACGAATCATCAATGTTTTGCTTGTTTAAACACGTTAATTTATACGGACAAGAGTTAGCACAATACTAACAATGCCATTAGATTTTGGTACAAATCATATAACCGAAAATGGCACTTTACTGGAATCTCAAATTAGTTTTTCTTCGAAAAATACCCCATGTACAGTAAAATTTTTGAAAGATGTCCGATCAAGGGCACCTGTATCACGAACGAATTAACAAACAGGCATACATTTATCTCTTTCTTTTGCAAAGGCTGTAAGACTGTGTGATAAGGATGGATATAACACGCTTGTCTTTCAAAAATTCATATTGTTTCGACTAAGTTAGGACATTCCATTTATAAACGATGCTCGTTGTTGATAATACTTTCGCTGTAACGTAAGTTTATTTATTAATTCAGATACATTACCTGGATTCATAGCCGTACGTATAACGTTATATTCTGTCAGAGTCACTGACACTGGCATTGTGTCAGTATCTTATTTTTAACATATTTGGTTTTACATTTGCTTATAAACTTAGAAGTTGACTTATTTTTGAATTTTGAATGTTTTTCCTGTAATATATATTTTTATAATAATAAAATAACAGTAGTATCTTACGTACCCTCATGAAAACTAAGCATACGACACTACTGAATTTGTCATGATGGGCGGAGCAAAAATCTGAATTCATACAATTCGTAGACAACCTTGATCGGACATCTTTCAAAAATTTTACTGTAGTTTTACTTGGTATTGGATTCATGCTAAAAATCGCATATCCAGATTTTAATGAATAAACACGTATTAAGGTCCTACATTCCCATTTTAACCTTTTTTACGATGATGTATGTGTGTGTGTGTGTGTGTGTGTGGATATATGAGTGTGTGTAGGTGTGTGTATGTGTGTGTATATGTGTATGTGTGGATTTCTCAAAAACTATAAGACTTAATATTTATTTAACTACGTATTTCTCAATCGGATATTAATAGGATGGTTTGAAAAGGTTTTGGTGGCAATTGGACAACCGGAAGTAGTAGATTATTAAAAAAATCCTCTAAATATTATTTAAAAAAAAATTGTTCATCCATATATTAAAGAAGATTAAATTCTGATACATTTAAATATTTTATTATATCTTTTATTGATTTATAGTTAAAAGAATATAATGTATAAAATAATCTGTTGTAATAAATCTCACAGAACAAATAATGCCATGGAAACCAATTGAACAATTAAAATCTTTGTAACTGACAGATAAATGTCAATGTCAGAAATCCGGAGACATTACTGAAGACTTTTTCTGGGATGGGTAGGTATATTACATATACCCTTCAGAAATACTGTCATTCTAAACAATGAATTGGAAACATCTCGAAAAATTAGAAGAGTAGGACAAAATTTCTTCGTAGAATGAATTTAAAATTAAAAAATCTAAATATAAAGAACATGTATAAGTAGTATTTTTAGTGTAGAGTGTAGGTATACAAGCAATGTTAAATACAATATGTAACCAAAAACGGAAATGGCGAGAGGTATGCTGGCCATAACATATTTTTTCTATTTTGGTTCTTTAATATGTACTTTATGAAACCCATTTGGATGTCATAAAGTACTTCTTAAAAGAACTCAAACCTAATTTTTTGTTAGGTTGGTACGTAGTAGCTACATTTCTAGACATTTGTCATTTGAAAGTAAATATTATTTAAATTGTAAACAATAACAATGAAACGTCATAGTTACGAATATCAATCACTGTTACTATTACCAACAATCAAATAAAAACTAAAATATTCCTAAAAATGAAATCACGTATATTTGTAAATATTTTTTTGACAAAAGGACCAAAATAGAAAAAATAGTATAAAATACACGTTTCATAAGACATTTCAGCGCACTTGTCCCGTTAGACTAACAAAGACGCGTGCGCTAAAATCATGTCTTATGAAACTTGTATGTACTATTTTTTATTCTCTGATCTTACGTAACACATATTTCGTTGATAAAAAACATTTTTTAAGTGTATATTAACTTAATTTGACAGGTAAAATTTATCTGTTGTAATTCCATAGTTGGGGTTATTTTCGACATTTTCATACTTATTTTCTGGCGTTACAAAGCATGTAAAATTAATTTTACTTATTCAGTTGCATAATTTTATGCCCTACAACTTTTACTTGAAGCTTTTTTACCTAAAATAATTAGGGAAGCAGGAAATTAGAAAAGTCTGATTTTACAAGTTAAAGTCCTATATTCGGCTGTATATTGAGAAATTCAATTTATAAGTTATATACATCGGAATCTGTATGTCGAAAGCATGGTATATGTGAAGATTAATTATATTTTTTTGTATTTGTATTTGTAGATTTGTTGGCAAAGATTCAAAGAATATAGAATAAAGATTTTGAAGGCCAACCTTGTATTTGACTTATATTTTTTTTCATAGAAATAAAACAGTATCCATTCACTGCCGTCCAAAAATACGAATACATTTGCAGATTTGTAAACAATCAGAATTTATTTCTTTCTCCTTAAGGTATCTATATTGGAACATTTGAAGTCGAATGCTGTACATTTTCTGAATGCATGAAGAAAATATGCTTCTATTTATTGAATTTATGCTCTGAAGGTTTTATGGGGTCGTAAGAAGGAGCGTTTTTAGCTTGTTGAGATTCTGATAGGCTATTTACAGAGGGAAAATATATTTCCCAGAATACGTAAGGGTTCATATGCTATTGGCATACTACTCTAGTAAATTTTCTATGTTTATGAATTTCCTTCACGTAACAGGAACAGCATAGCTGATTGTATTTATACAATGTTGAGTTTATTTGTACAATCTAATACGTATTGTGTAATTATGTTGGATGAGACTGATGTTTTGTTTAATTACTTGTAATATAGTTATCAGGAAGTGTGTATAATCAAATTTGATTGTACGAGTAATGCTGTAAAACTATTCGCTAATATAATTAGAGAATACAATACAGATCATTAGTAAATAGTATTGCTTTGTGTATTATTGCGGTGCAAAATCCATGACGATGAGCTGTATGAAATACCAATTTCCTCAGCAATCTCCACATTTTCATCGGTAATGTGCTAGAACGTCCGGTTTTCTTGCAATCTTCCAACTTTTCACTGCCCTCTTAAAACCATTTATACATTTCTTTTGACTTGGTGGAGTACTATTTATTGCTTGCCAAAATGAAATTATACAATGCTATTACTTTTATCAATAATTATAATTATAAAGGAGATATTTTTACAGTATTACATCTGGTGAAAGGACTTCTGTTTCATATATATTTTCATCATGATGTGGTATTCCACAAGGTTCTATATTGGGTCCTCTGCACAAGTATAGGGTGCGAGCAGTCATGTGAGATTTTTGACTTTGACAAGCAGATATGGGGGCCCGTGTCAGAATGACAACTAATAATTATGTACATACATGTCAAATGTCAGAATTTTTCATTCAAAATTTCTAAATTCCCTTAGTTAATTAAGGAGTGTGGAATTTATTTGTCGAGAAAAATAAACCACATAGAATTGGAAAACCACGAAATTTAGAATGAAAAATTATATTTGACATCTATGTAAATAATTACTAGCTATCATTCTGACATGGGTCCCCTATCTGCTTGTCAAGGCCAAAAAGGCACATGACTGCTCGCGCCCTATTGTATTTAACATTTCTTGTATACCTACATTCTACACCAAAAATTCTACTTGTATCTATTCTTTATATTTTTTGATTTTAAATTCATTCTATGAAGAAATTTTGTCCTACTCTTCTAATTTTTCGAAATGTTTCCAATTTATTTTCGGGATTGACATTATTTTTGAAGTGTATATCTAATATACCTCTAATTTTAAATATTTAATTATTAATACAATAAGAAATAATGTAATGTATTTTCCAGAAAAAATCTTCAATAATGTCTCTGGATTTTTGGCACTGATATTTATCTGTCAGTTACAAACATGTTAATAATTCACGTACAGACACACACACACACAGACATCATCGTAAAAATATTAAAATCAAGTTGTAGGGACCTTAAAACGTATTTATTCATTAAAATCTGTATATGCAATTTTCAGAATGAATCCAATACCTCTCTTAGCGAGAGGTAAAAAGTAAATTTACAGATTCATTTTCGTATTAAGCATTCAAGTTATATAAATTCCTAATTTCTTAAAACTCTGTTATTAAATAACTTTAAAATTCATCTAAAACAATTGTTAAACTGATGCATTGTCAGAATTGTCATATTTATACATGTCTGTCCATTATTATATATTATTATGTACTGTTCACAAATCATTTGATATTGTATTCTAGGTTAGGTGGAAGAACAGCCTTTGACTGAACCTCGCCTTTGAGTACATCACAATAAAGTTATATTATTATATATTGTATTATATTGTTATAAAGACATAACATCCTTGCTAAAGGCCTTCTCCAAAATTTGCCCCGATTCACAATATTTAATGCAGATGTGTTTCATCGTTGACATTGTGTTATAAACTAAAAGACTTTTTTTTATTCAATAACTTGTTAGCTCATGAATTGAGCAATCAAAACTTTACATATATTAATGCAGTGTCACGCAGTAGTTTTTGAGTCTAGCATCATTTTTGCATGCACTTATTCTAAAATTTGTTACTTAAATAATTTTTTTATTTACTTTGGAAGTGAAGTGCGTACGCTATTGCATTAGACACATATTCAAATCGGTTTATTGCTCTTTTTTCACTTACCACTCCCGCACGGTTAAAAATAAGACAATGCGGTATCAAAATATGCATTCAGCATGAAATTCTCTTTCTTATTATGTATTGCACGATTTTAGCGAATGAGTGGTTCACTAATAAAACAATTTTAATTACAAAGAAATTATTGTAATATATTGACCATCTTCAAACTTACTAACCATTCCTCAGCAACAATCATTCGAACATAATGGAAAAGAAAAAAATCATGTTGAATTCAAACCACGTTATAATATTTTAAATGAAATTTGAGAAATTTGCCAACTTGAAACTGTTCAAAATTCGTGTAATATATAATAACAAAGAAAATTTCTTGCTGAATTAACCGTGCGAGAGTGGTGAATGAAAAATAGTCACTTGATCTTTAATATTAAAGTATGTCCTAAAACTTTTTACCTTCAGTCACCTTTAGGTAAGGAAGGTAAGTATTGTCTTTGTTTAAAATAAAATGATGAGTTTTTAGTGAATAAGTACATTTCAGGGTCCATATAATACGATTTTACCATTTTTACGATGATGTCTTTATGTACGAGTATGTATATCCGTGTGTGTGTGTGTGTGTGTGTGTGTGTGTGTGTGTATATATGTGTGACAAAAGTTTGGGATCGCATAATTTCAATACCTCGATTCCAAAAATTATATTTTTTTCATCCAGAAGAAGAGGTGATTAGATTTTGGTTATAATTGGTCAACCCGAAGTACCCTCATTTGAAGATTTTAAAAGTTAAATATGATTTATTGACATTTAATGTTATTATAACATAAAGAATATATTATTCTCTATACGATTTGTTTGCATTTTATACTTCATATTCAATAGATATAGAGTTAAATAATTATAAAGATATTAAATTTCATACATCAGCTAGCTATGCTAACCATGGAAACTGCTAATATATTTAGATAATTCAAATTGACAGATGTCAGTGTCAATGACAAGTAAAGGAATTTGGCAGAGATGAGGATGTTGAGATAGATGTTGGGGAACACACGGAAAAATACAGTAAGGAATAAAAGAATAAGGGAAATAACTCTAGTGTTAGAAGTTTCTAGAAAGATACATTGGTTTGAATATGTCATGAGGCGAGATGAAGAATATATTGGAAAAAGACTGAATAGCTTCGTATTTGAAGGTTTAAGAAACAGAGAAAGACCAAAGATAAGATGGAAGGACTGTATTGCTGAAGACTTGAGAGAAAAGGGACTGAATGAGAACGACACGTAAAACAGAAATGAGTGGAAGAAGAAAATAAAAAATAGCGACTCCTTACGAATGGGAAAGCTAAAGTAGAAGAAGATGTCAGTGTTAAGTGCAATTTGCTTAGTTTGTTTATGTAATAAGTAAATTTATCTGTGTAATGTGTACATAATATACAGGATTGACGGAAGGTATTGTGCTGGCCACATCAGATGTATTTTTGTTTGGAAATAATTTTACATTTCAAAATCGATTAAAATTCTGAATTATACATGTCGGCGGGTGTGTTATTTTTGGACGTGAGTTGATAACGCTGTCATCGCGTCGGCCAACGTGCCACTCTCACATCTGCTTTCTCACCCGGACAAACAATGCCAGCTTGAGAATTCATTAAATTCTACATTCAGTTTATTCCAGATTTCGTCTCAAGTGGATTTTAATAGTGTAGGCAATATTCAAATTTTAATTTAATACAGAACATTTTTGTGGATTATTGAAAAAATATAAAGAAGGAAATTAAAAACTTGGAGAGGGAATCAGCAATGTGATATTCTGCGCCTCAGTCAGACAAAGCTCATTACACAAAAGTAAAAATCTGATGTGGCTAATACATGACCTCTCGCCATTTCCCTTACGTTACATAAATAAATAATACATATATCATCACTGGATATTACCCATTGCTGGGTGTGCCAATCTGCTTTGTACGCAGATAACGGTAACGATGATGAAATATTTGTACCGTATAGGCGCGTAACAAGTATCACCTCACGGGCACTCATTGCTGTCGTGGAAAGTGCACCACAGTCGGTCGGAATCGAACCCGGGGCATAATTAACGAATTTAACATTTCTTGTACATACAAATAATTCAAATTGTATCTATTCTTTTGTTCTATTAGGAATTTTCGCCTATTCTTCTAATATATTCAAAATTCTTTATATTCACTGACGGTATTAGCGGTATTTCTTAAGGATATATAATTTTAATATTTAATTAATAATGGCCGTATGCCTGAATGTCTGGTCGCGAATCTGGGGACCCGGGTTCGATCCCGACCGATGCCAAAAATTACTTCGAATTTTAACGGCACATTATTGACCCCTGTGGTGCACTCTTCACACCACCAATGAATGCCCGTGAGGTGACGCCTGGTAAGCGCCCACACGGTACAAATATTTCATCATTACCGATATCTGTATACAAAGCAGATTGGCACACCCAGCAATGGGTAATATGCCGTGATGATATATTTATTTTATTTATACAATAAGAAATATTAAATGTATTTACTTCCCAGAAAATGCTTTCTGCAATGTTAATAAAACTGTTGATTCTTAACACTGCCATTTTGCTTTTATCTGTCAATTTTAAACATTTAAATATGTCAACTGGTTTCCATGGAGTTGTTTGGGCAACAAGATTTATTACAACAGATTATTCTATATTATAATATCTCTAAATCTATAGAAGAAATAATATATTTTTTTAAATATATCAGATTCAGAATTTAAAGATATTTATTATTCTATTAACATAAATTTTCAAAAATAATATTTATAAGATTTTTTTTAAGAAACTACCATTTCCGGTAGTCCAATTGTTACCAAAACTTTTTCAACTCTTCCCATTAATGTTAGATTGAGGAATCTGTGGTTAAACAGGTCTTTAGTTGTATAGAATTTGAGAAATCGTACCTACAACATTCTAACACATACTACTGTTGATGAGTTCTCGAAATACGTATATACTTTATTTTATAATTTTAAGGTTAAGGTGTAATTATTAATTATGTTACCTATGTTATTAGAGAACCTCAAATGCCACGAAAACAAACGTGCAATCCGAACTAGATCTAGATGCAAGTAGAAGTGAAGATGTTACTACAGTTTAAAGTCCTCAACCTCTTAAAAATATTAATAATAGCAATGGTCCCTCTCCCCCTAATTCCCCCCAGTCTTGGCGGAAATTTCAAAGCACCGGGAAAGCTTTGCCTCACTAATGACAGCCCACTTAACCAGCCAGAATCAAAGACGCTGTCCCGTCTTGTTACTCGCTAACAAGATGTCAACCACGGATAACATCCCCGTTGTTTTGTTGTGGACTAGAAACAGATGACGACCAACTTCGACACTAACGCTGTGAATAATATGTGGTCGCTATCTGCTTTTACACTTTTATAGCGGGGTTATATGAAAAGTTTTATTATAGCTCGTATTGTTTTTCAAAATTTTATATCATGTGTTACAGATCGAGGGAATAAACAAGTTTACCATTTCAATAAACACAAAAATTTTATTTTATTTTTACCATACATACAAGTATATTTCTAGGAAAATATATTTTGCTGAAACAAAGTTAATGTTTTCCGAGAACCAACCTAATTAATTATTATATGAAAAATGAAACACCTGTAGAATACAGACTAAAATTATACACAAAATAAAAAATAAATTATCTGTAGTTTTAATTTAATTAAAGCTAACTCTACTCGGCACACAAAAAATTCTGCAATTTACAGTAACAACTTTTAAAGATGTCCGATTCAAGTCATTTGTATCATGAACGAATTAACAAATTAGCATACATTTATCTCTGTCATTTGCAAATATTGTCTTTCAATTTTTACCGCTAAGAAAGGTAATGGATTCATGCTAAAAATCGCATATCCAGATTTTATTGAATAAGCACGTTTTAAGGTCCATACAATCCGATTTTAACATTTTTACGATGATGTCTGTGTGTGTGTGTGTGGATGTGTGTGTGTATGTGTGTGTGTGTGGGATGTTGGAAGGACGATTACTCAAAAACCATAAGACTTTATATTTGTTTAACTACATATTTCCCAATCGGACATTCATGGGAATATCTGAAAAGGTTTTGGTAACAATTGGACAACCGAAAGTAGACGATTCTTGAAAAAAATCTTCTAAATATTATTTTTTGAATTTTTTTCTTGGTAATACTAAAGAAAATTAAATTCTCTGTCTGATACATTTAAATATTTTATTATATATTCTATAGATTTAGAGATAAAAGAAATATAATATATAAAATAATCTGTTGTAATAAATTTTACAGCCGAAAGAATGCCATTTAAAATAGTTGAGAATTTATATTGTTTGTAACTGACAAATAAATGTCAGTGTCAGAAATCCGGAGACATTACTGAAGACTTTTTCTGGGAAGTACAGACATTATATTATTTCTTAATGTATTAATAGTTAAATATTTAACTTTATAGGTATATTACACATACCCTTCAGAAATACTGTTACTTCCGACAATGAATTGGAAACATCTCGAAATATTGGAAGAGTAGGACAAAATTTCTTCATAGAATGAATTTAAATTTAAAAGAATCTAAATATATGGAATAGATGTAAGTAGAATTTTTGGTATAGAGTGTAGGTATACAAGAAATGTTAAATACATTAGCGCGCGAGCAGTCATGTGACTTGACAAACAGATATGGGGCCCATGTCAGATTTTCAAATTCCATGTGGTTTATTTTCCTCGACAAGTTAATTCCACACTCCTGGTGACAAATTAACTACGTGAATTTAGAAAATCTTGAAATTTTTGACCTCTATGTACATAATTACTAATTATCATTCCGAAATGGGCCCCCACATCTGCTTGTTATGGCCAACAATGTAACATGACTGTTCGTGCCCTATACTTATGTAACAAAAAAAAGGAAGTGGCGAGAGGTATTGTGCTGGCCACAACAGATTTTTTTTATTGTTTCGACTAAGTTAGGACATTCCATTTTAAAACAATTCTCGTTGTTGACAATACTTTCGCTGTAACGTAAGTTTATTTATTAATTCCGATACATTACGAGGGCAATTTATAAAGAAATCTATCTAGCCATGAAACAAAAGACGGACGATAACATTTTTTTTTTGTTGTGAGATTTGTATGTCATTTTGAAGTTCATACAGTAAGTTTCATTCAAATCGTATTATTCATTACAGTTTAGCGTAGAATTTTGAGTTAAAAAAATGAGTGAAACTGAAATGGAACTTCGGCGTGTGATAAAAAACAAAAGAACGCTATGGTCCTAAAATTATTCATGAGTGAATGGTGGCCGTGTATGGGCAAGATGCCCCAAGTTATTTTAAAATAAAATTTTGGGATATTATCAATAAAGTATAAGCCAAGAGGGTCTACAATTAAGGCAGCGGTATATAACTATTCAGGACTTAAAATTTGCCCTGGAAGAAAAGAAATTGTTGGTGCATGACAATTGTAAGGTTCACAAAGTTTAAGATATTATCAGGGACTGCGGTGTTACAGAACTACGCCATCCACCTTACAGCCCCGATTCAGCACCTAGTGACTTCTTTTTATTTAAAAATATGAAAAAAAAATTTAGGGGAAGAAGATTTGAATCAGACGAGTTAATATATGCTGTTGACAGTTATTTTGCGGATCTTTCAAATAATCATTTTTCTGACGGAATGGCTCTGTTAAAGAAACGTTGGGAAAAGTGTGTTAGTGTTTAAGGAAGATATGTTGAAAAGTATTGTTCAAGTTCAGTGTGTCTTCTTTCATAGCTAGGTAGATTTCTAATAAATTTGATTTGATAGGTTTAACAAAAACTCTTTATATTTTAATTAAATTCTAATTCAAAGAGATTTCCTTTCAACTAAATATCTAAACTATTTTCAATTACTAGATTTCTAAAATGAAATTCCATTCTTTCATGTAATATTGAAAACTTAATTCAATCGAATAAATTCTTGCATTGAATGCAACAGATGCACTTTCTGATCAAATCTTATGATGCGTATTGATATTGTTGCAGATCTACATACGTAACCAATACACAAAGTCTAGTGCAATCCGGGCATTATTTGAATGAATGGATATAGTTCTTGGCCCAGAAAAGCAATAACACTAACCGTTCCTAGCGCAATGAAGAGATTGCTTTGCAGAGAAAGAAATATGAGATCTTTTGGCTGTGTTAGTGTTTGTCAACCTTACGAGCTTAGCGCTACAATTTTTGGAAATAATAGATTTTTTTTGTTTGAGACTAGGCATTTTTCAAGGCCAAATCTATTAAGGGTGGATTAAAAAGTTTCCGATATGACATGAAAACATCTGATGTGGCCAGCACAATACCTTCCGTCAATCTTGTGTATTATGTATAAAATACATACATAAATTTTCTTGCAAAAGATTCTAAATTTCCAATAAAATTATTTCATAAACAAACTATGTAAATTGGACTTGACACTGACATCTTCTACTTTAGCATTTCCCATGCGTTAGGGGTCGCTATTTTTTATTTTCTTCTTCCACTCATTTCTGTTTTACGTGTCGTTCTCATTCAGTTCCTTTTCTTTCAAGTCTTCCGCAATACAGTCCTTCCATCTTATCTTTGGTCGTCCTCTCAACCTTCTATTACTAAGCTATTTATTATTCGTCCAATATATGTTCTTCATTTCTCCTCATGACATTTTCAAACCAATGCAATCATCTCGCTTGTATCTTTATAAAAACTTGTAACACTAGAGTTATTTCCTTATCTATCTTTCCGTGTCTTTCCCAACATCTACTTCAACATCCTCATCTCTGCCACATTAATTTACTTTTTATTTATACTGACATCTGTCAATTTGAATTATATGAATATATTAGTAGTTTCCATGTTTAGCATAGCTGGCTGATTTATAAAATTTAATTTCTTTAAAATTCTTTAACTATTGAATATGAAGTATAAAATCAATCAAATCGCATAGAGAATAATATATTCTTTAAGTTATAATAACGTTAAATGTCAATAAATCAAAGTTAACTGTTAAATCTTCAAATGAGGCTACTTCCGGTTCACTAATTATAACCAAAATCTAATCAATTGTTCTTCTGGATGTAAACTTGAGGAATACGAAAAAAATATAATGGAATTGTGGTATTGAAGTTATGCGATCCGAAACTTTCGTCACATACACACAGACACACATAGACACACACACACATACACACACACACACATACATACATACATACATCATCGTAAAACTGGTAAATTTGTATTATAGGGACCCTAAAACATGCTTATTCACTACAAACTCATCATTGAATTTTTTGACCAAAGACAATACCTTCCTTATCTAAAGGTGACGGAAGGTATAAAGTTATTGTATAATAAAATACTCAGTGTTATACTATAAAACACAATAGGATCTACAATTTATTTGATAATATTCCGCGTTGCAGGACAGTCTCCTGCGTGGTTCCTGCTGATACCCGTGTTAACTTCCTGCTGGGTGATGTATACCGTGGCAAATTAATCCTGTGGATCATTTTATTCTTGGCCCAATGTAAAGCAAATGTACTGAAAGATATGGGCTGTTTCATAAAAAAGATAAACTTTCTACATTAATAAAAAAACTCACTAAATTACCACCGGATTTTGCTGACAACATAAATTATTTGCAAAGAATACGCATTAGTATGCTAGAGATGGAATGAAGAATTTTTTTGCAAGGGATGTATCTACCAATAAATATTGTAATATAGTAAAAACATGATATACTAAGTTAAGTAGGTAATAATATAAGGCGTGGTACATAAGGGTGTGTTAAGAAGAAAAATTGCACGAGGTTAAATATATCCATATTCTTTAAAGTGTACTAGTGTGTGGAGCAACATTAAATTGGTTTGAAGTTTATCAACACCAAAAATAATATCATATTTCATCCTCGTGGTACTTTTGCGGATATTTTATTTACACACCCTTAAATGTAGCTAAAGCATTTCTCAATTTGTTAATTGATTTGGAAAAACCAATGTGTGAAATTAGCCGAATTGATTTTAGAGCAACACACAAGACAAAATTAGCGTCAAGTTTATTTTAGTGAACGAGCAATCCAGAATGAAATAGGTCAATCAATAGTAAATTGTCATGTTCGTAGCGACATTTCCTGCCCGTCTGAGTTATGCATGTTTCATCAACAACTTAACAAGGTGTAAACGGGGCTTTACCTCCGCTTAAATACATTCATCAAAATTTCATTATTCTCAGCGGCCCCTTCAGATTATTAAACACACTTCAGTGGAACATTTCGTTACAAAGACTTCGTACAAATTTCAATAACCAAAGAAAAATAAAGAAACAGTATTTAAATTGTAATTTTCTTATTGAAGTGTGGTTGAAAATTTGTTTGTTTTTCTTTGTAATGAAAGAAGATTAATTTTTTTACATTGCTCCTCTTGGAATAATTGGACAACCGGAAGTAGCAGATTCTTAAAAAATACTTCTAAATATTTTTTGAAAATTTTTGTTCTTGCTATTATTAAAGAAGAGTAAATTGTCTATCTGATATATATAATTTTTTTTATTATATCTTTTATAGATTTAGAGATAAAGAAATATAAGGTATATAATAATATGTTGTAATAAATCTCACAGCCCAAATAATGTCATGGAAACCAATTGAGAAATTAAAATGTTTGTAACTGACAGATAAATGTCAGTGTCAAATATCCAAAGACATTACTGAAGATTTTTTCTGGGAAGTACATATATTATTTCTTATTGTATTAATAGTTAAATATTTAAAATTATAGGTATATTACATATACCCTTCAAAAATACTGTCAATACCGACAATGAATTGGTAACATTTCGAAAAATTAGAAGAGTAAGACAAAATTTCTTGAAAGAATGAATTTAAAATTAAAAAATGTAAATATAAAGAATAGATATAAGTAGAATTTTTGATGTAGAGTGTATGTATACAAGAAATGTTAAATATCCAAAGGTTGACAAGCAGATTGGGGGCCCGTGTCAGAATGATAGTAGTAATTATGAAAAACAATTGAAAAATTAGAATGTTTGTAACGGACAGATGAATGTCAGTATCAAAAATCCAGAGACATTACTGAAGATTTTTTTCTGGTAAGTACATACATTATATTATTTCTTATTGTATTAATAGTTAAATATTTAAAATTATATGTACAGTAAAATTTTTGAAAGATGTCCGATCAAGGTTGTCTACGAATTGTATGAATCCAGATTTTTGCTCCGCTCATCATGACAAATTCAGTAGTGTCGTTTGCTTAGTTTTTATGAGGGTACGTAAGATACTACTGTTATTTTATTATTATAAAAATATATATATTACAGGAAAAACATTCAAAATTCAAAAATAAGTCAACTAGTAAGTTTATAAGCAAATGTAAAACCAAATAATATGTTAAAAATAAGATACTAACACAATGTCAGTGTCAGTGACTCTGACAGAATATAACGTTATACGTACGGCTATGAATCCAGGTAATGTATCTGTATTAATAAACAAACTTACGTTACAGGGAAAGTATTATCAACAACGAGCATCGTTTATAAATGGAATGTCCTAACTTAGTCGAAACAATATGAATTTTTGAAAGACAAGCGTGTTATATCCATCCTTATCACACACTCTTACAGCCTTTGCAAAAGAAAGAGATAAATATATTCCTATTTGTTAATTCGTTCGTGATACAGGTGCCCTTGATCGGACATCTTTCAAAAAATTTACTGTATATTACATATACCTTTCAAAAATACTGTCGATTTTGTAAGAATAAATACTATATGGCTGACATTTTTATTTGTAATATCCTATATCCATCCGCCAACAATTTTGTGCTTTGAAAGCCCATACTATTCACAAGTCTACCTATCACGCTATTTCCATTATTCGTAGATTGATTATTGTACATGGCGATCAAAAAGATGCCTGGATATTGATGGTAACTTCCACTTGAATACCGCCCTCCAAGAATTTAGATTCATGCAATATATAACCTGATCGGTTGAAATCTAACCTACCGGAAAACTAATATAAATCTCTTTTACTGGCAAATACGAAATTTCTTTGGAAAATGTAAAATGAGAAAATATACAAACTGTTTATAAAACTATGGAAGAAAAGTGGTCAATTTTAGACTCTGGAGTTTTTCATTTTCCCAATAGATGTAAATAAATTTTGTTTGATAACAAATCGTCAGGAAAAGATGGAGAACTTTGGGCACGCTTTCAAATAGTACCACATAAATAAGTGATAATGTTTTCTAACTGTTCAAGAAACCAAATCAATACTGGTTCAATTTGATTCCAGACGAGCTTATAACCTCTGGAAAAAAATCACGTTTTCAACATTTTTTTCTGAAATAACATGTTTTTGGAAATTTTTTGAGTGGACAATACTATAATTGAAGGGAAAAAATCTGATGTGATCAACACAATACCTCCCGCCATTTAATTTTTATTAATTTAAATACATACCTATGGGGTCGATTCTATTCCGATTAACGCCAAATATTTCGAATTTTAAATGGCACAAAATTGACCCCTTTGGTGCACTCTTCACGCCAGCAATGAGTGCCCGTGAGTTGACGCTTGGTAAACGCCCGCACGGTACAAATAAGTCTCGTTGCTGAAATTCGAGTACAAAGCAGATTGGCAGACCCAGCAATAGATAATATGCCGTGATGATATATTAATTTTATTTATATACTCACCTATATTCATTGATGGCGTGGAGAGTGCACCACAGGGATCAATTATGTGCCATTTAAAATTATAAAATATTTGGTTTCTAAGAAAAACTATTTTGAGCTTCCAGTAAAGTGCCATTTCCGGTTATCTGATTTACTACAAAAGCTAATGGCATCTTTCCATATACGAGTAAGGTAGAAATACAAGGTTTCAAAAGTTTCTGAACGATAGTATTTGAGTTAGAGCGTAAAGAGGATCCACACACATATACACACAGACATCCTGAAAATGTTAAAATTGGATTGTAGGGACCTTAAAACGTGGTCATTTACCAAAATCTCGATATGTGATTTTTAGCACGATCCCTATAACTACTTTACCAAGAGCAGCGGGAGGTAAAAAGTATAGGTATCGTTATAAAAAACTGATGTAACCAACACAATACCTCCCGCCATTTACCTATAAGTATAATATTTATATTACTTTATAAATTTATCCATAGAATATACAGAAAAAGTATTAAAGCAAACCTGTAGAAAATGGAATTATCTTTAATTTTTATAATAACAAATTGAGAAAAAAATACATTTAAAGGTATTTTTTGAAGAGAAATTATCTTGAGCCGCAAGTAAACTGCCATTTTTGGTTATCCGATTGCCACCAAAATCTAATCAGTTCTTTCCATATTAAAATAAGGTAGAAATACATGGTTTCAAAACTTTCTGAATGATAGTATTTGAGTTTGAGCGTAAACAGGATCCACACATACATACATACATGCATACACACAGACATCATCGTGAAAATGTTAAAATTGGATTGTAGGGACCTTAAAACGTGGTCATTTACCAAAATCTCGATATGAGATTTTTAGCACGATCCCTATACCTCCCTTACCAAGGGTAGCGGGAGGTAAAAACAGGATCATTAAACTACCGTTATAAGAATATTTGTGTTTGTGAACTTATTAGTCAAATAATAAAGCAAGAAAATCCGGTTTAAAATACACGTTTTCATAAATACCTACAAAAATAAATCTCGCTCCTTAAAAATCTTTGTCCTTTCCACTGATGCGGAGAACAATATGTCTTTTCGTAAATTTTCTCATTTCGTATTCATTCCACGTGGCCAAAATAAACCTGCTGATTTATATCCGGCCCATTCTTCAGCGCTGAATTGGCCATGACCCCCAGAACAACAGAACCGTTCACGGTAATGAAATTGACCAAATAATTTTATTTTCTTCCACCATCTGTCCGCAGCTCATGAATTTTTACGATTATTCTTTATTAGATAATGGAGATGTTCCAATTCTTTTTACACAATTTTTATTTTCACGGCATGCTAATATTCGTAATATATTTTGACAAGTGGTGTAATTGAATTAATGTATTATACAAATGTAATAGGAATACTAACAGTAGCTACCAAAAGTTGTAACAAGTACAGTAGTAAAACAAAAATATGTAGTCGAGATGGGTAGCGTTTAAACACTGCTTAGTTCTGCACAATTTATTTGACCCGTGAAACACTAGTTTTATTAACACAAAAACTATTAATGTCAAAGGTAATTAAATCGCTGCAACCACTATCCATATTTTAAAAGTCCCCGGATAGAAGGACATGGGCAAAACGGGTTAAACAAAACAATGAATCAAAATTTGGGTAGTGTCACTAAGTAATTCAACTGATACTCACGCGTTGTTCTACGGGTCACTAAGGCACACGCTGTAAATGGGTATCAGGTAGAACAAACACTTATTTCCAACAATAACAAAACTATATAAACTTTAATAATGGGCTACTTGCATATTAAGAAATTTTTTTTTTGGAATATATATATATATATATATATATATATATATATATATATATATATATATATATATATATATATATATATATACGAGGTGTGTTCAAAAACTATCGCGAATTTTGAATTTTCGCGGGTTACGTATATTCGAATTTCGATCTTTTTGTGGCTTTATGTTGGTACTCATGTCTCTCACTTATGTCGACAAGCTCGGCCATTTTGAATGTTCACTTACTTGTTGACAGCTGCTTTGCTTGCACGTGTTTTGGATCGTCTTCGATTTTTACCTATTCAAAAAAATGGAACAAAGAACCTGTATCAAATTTTGTGTGAAAAACGAAATTAAGTGCGCGGATGCATTCCGAATGTTGACTGTGGCATACGGAGAAGCTACCTTGGACCAAAGCAACGTTTATCGGTGGTACAAAATGTTCTCAGAAGGCCGAGAAGATGTGAACGACGAAAAGCGTGCCGGACGCCCGAGCACTTCAACAACAGACGAAAAAATTAATGAAGTGGAGAAAATGATATTGGCCAATCGTCGAATCACCGTTAGAGAAGTTGCTGAGGACCTAAACATATCGATTGGCTCGTGCCATTCGATTTTTATCAATGATTTGGGCATGAGACGGGTCGCCGCGAAATTTGTACCAAAATTGCTCAATTGCGACCAAAAACAGCATCGTATGAACATTGCTAATGTTGGACTCTGTCCGTGACGACCCAAATTTGCTCCAGAGGGTCATAACTGGTGACGAATCGTGGGTTTATGGTTATGACGTGGAAACCAAAGTTCAATCATCTCAATGGAAGCTGCCGCACGAACCAAGACCGAAAAAAGCGCGCCAAGTTCGGTCGAATGTGAAAGTTTTGCTGACAGTTTTCTTCGATTGCAGGGGCGTGGTGCATCATGAGTTCTTGCCACAGGGTAGAACGGTCAATAAGGAATATTACCAGCAAGTTATGCGCAATTTGCGCGAAGCAATCCGCCAGAAACGCCCGGATTTGTGGAAGAACAAAAATTGGCTTTTGCACCACGATAACGCCCCTGCTCACACATCGTTGCTTGTGCGCGACTTTTTAGCCAAAAACAACACACTAATGATGCCGCAGCCACCGTATTCCCCAGATCTGGCCCCCTGTGACTTTTTCTTGTTCCCTAAACTGAAGAGGCCAATGAAAGGACGACGTTACGCTACGCTTGACGAGATAAAGACGGCATCGAAGGAGGAGCTGAACAAGATAAAAAAAAATGATTTTTTGAAGTGCTTTGAAGATTGGAAAAACCGTTGGCACAAGTGTATAATATCTCATGGGGATTACTTTGAAGGGGACAAAATAGATATTCATGAATAAATAAATAATTTTTGAAAAAACACAAAATTCGCGATATTTTTTGAACACACCTCGTATATATATATATATATATATATATATATATATATATATATATATATATATATATATATATATAAAATAAAAGACCCCCTATTTTTTCTTTTTTCAAAATTTTGTCACTTACGGCTAAAAATAAATATGTATTTTCTTTTTATGACGTCACAATCACGGATGACATACGTCCTAGTTCTGTAGTTTGGGAAGACAGAGACGGAGATAGTGGAACGTTGTCTGATCCTCGATCTTCCCTTCACCTCTCCCACTCACATTAACGAATCAAATGCTTGTGATTGTGTCGTCATCAAGATAGGAGGGATACATTTATGTTAAATTTATTAAATAATAACACAATGTATTTGAAAAATTTATAATGTAAATAATGTAGTTGAGTAAACTAAACTTGAAAAATATAATAGTTTTCAAAATCCTCTTGCATGCAAGTAGCCCATTCTCGGCGAACAAAGAAAATTATATAAACCAAATAAAACTACAACGCAATATATATAAACACTAAGTTCTTAATATCTAATTCACAAAATTAGCCTAATTCAAAATCCGAAGACCTTTTCAGTAATTCCAGAACTTTTAGATTCACTCTCGTATTGTATGCAATAATTATGAAATGCCCCTCGTATATGCAAATTTTAATTAATAATTAATTAACAAAATAATTAAATGATATTAATCCCGGTTCGATTTTAATTACACCAGAGCACTTGAGAAGGGTATACACATCCCATCATCATCAATATACATTACTCGTATTCTATTTCCCCTGATTGGGTGATAATCCTACTACACACGGTCGTCTCTTTTCTGGCGTTGGACGAGAGATTACCAAGTTATCGATAGCCTCTATTAGCGGCAGAATGAACCCGAGATTATGCAGGGTTCGATTAACCCTAAGTGAAGGGTGACATCCGTCACAGAGACCTGTATGTCCATATATCATCGCGTCATGTAGTCGTCAATCATATATTACACCCAATAACATATGTTCTATAAGTTTTGGCACAAATATCAACAATTGTACCTTCCATCACCTTTAGGTAAGGAAGGTGCTGTCTTTGGTGAAAAAATTCGGTGGTAAGCTTTCATTGAATAAGAATCCCTACAATACGACTTTATTATTTTTATGATGTCTGTATGTGTGTGCGTGTGTGTGACTATAAATTCGGCCGCGATAACTCCAAATGAAAAGACAAAAATGGTGGTTTATATTTTAACAAAATAATTACAGGTTGCTATTTAAAAAATCTGTTGTGGCCAGCACAAAACCTCTCGCTATTTTCATTTTATCTTGCATAGGGCGCGAGCAGTTATGTGACTTTGTTGGCCTTGGCAAGCAGATATGGGGGCCCGTGTCAGAATGACAGCTGGTAATATACATAGGTGTCAAGTATCATAAGTTTTCATTCGAAACATTATGATTTTCCAAATCCATGTGGATTATTTTCCTCGACAAGTATATTCCATACTAATGGATGACAAATAAACAGAATATTATCAATTTTGAATGAAAAATTATTACATATGACAATTGTGACATCTATGTAAATAACTACTAGCCGTCATCCTGACACGTATCCTCATATCTGCTTGCCAAGACCAACAAAGTCACATGGCTGCTCGCGCCCTATAAGTAACGAATTTAACATTTCTTGTACACACAAATAATTGAAATTGTTCCTCTTCTTTCGTTCTATGAGAAATTTTATCCTACTATTCTAATATGTTCAAAATACTTCAAATTCATTGACGGTATTAGCGGTATTTCTTAAGGATATATGTAATATTGACATACCTGCAATTTAAATAAATATTTAATTAATAATACAATAATATATATTAAATGTACTCATACCGCCCAGAACTGACACTGACATTTTGCATTTATTTGTCAATTACAAAAATTTTAATATCGCAACTGTTTTTCTGGCAACGAGATTTATTGCAATAGATTATTCTATATTATTATATACTATATCTCCAAACCTATACGAGATATAATAAAAAAAATTAATGTGTCAGATTGAGAATTTAATTATCTTTAATATTTGTAGTAACAAATTTTCAAAAAATAATATTTAGAAATTTTTTTTTTTTAGAAACTACCACTTCCGGTTGTCCAATTGTTACCAGAACCTATTCAACTCTTCCCATTACTGTAAGATTGAGGAATCCGTAGTCAAACAGGTCTTTACTCTTATAGAATTTGAGTCTCCAACAACCTCACACACACACACATCCACACACACACACACAGACATCATTGTAAAAATGTTAAAATCGGATTTTATGGATCTTAAATCGTGCTTATTCAATAAAATCGAGAGGTAAAAATAAAAGTTGATAAATGTATCTTATAAAAAATATATATTAAAAGTTAAAGGGGGGCGGGGCGTCTTCCCGGACTCATCCTGTATTTATTTTTTTTATAAATAAATACATCTCAATTAGAAAATTGTCTTTGTTTGCCAGTTTGGCAGTTTCATACTTCTTCATAAGTTGGTCTCAGCTCGATATTAAAAATGTATGCGCCTAGCAACGGAATTGTTGGATAAAAGCGAGTAAAAGCTATTCAGGGAATAATTAGCATTTCAAACAACAGAGGGATCTGCTGTCGTTCCAGCGACAAAGAATATTTTTCTTTTTCAAAAAACTTTATCAAAGGAGGTACCAAAAATTCATACCATAATAACAAAGCTAATACAAGTTATTTTGTAAACAAATAGAAGTAATAAATATTTCCAGTAAAATTATTTCATAAACAAACTATGTAAATTGCACTTGACACTGACATCTTCTTCTGCAAGCTTCTCCAATTCTTTAAAGTTCGCTATTCCTGATTCTTCTTCTACTTTTTTGCGCATCGTTCTCATTCAGTTTCTTTTCTCTCAAGTCTTCCGCAATACAATTATTACGTCTTTGCTTTGGTCTTCCTCTGTTTCCCTGTGAATATGAATAAAAGCTGTAAAACAAACCATATAGAGAATAAAATATTCTCTAATATTAATAATAACATGTCAAAAAATCTGATGTGGCCAGCACAATCCTTTGTATTATATATAAATTCCATATATAAACTTTCTTGCAAAAGATTATCAATTTCCAGTAAAATTATTTCATAAACAAACTATGCTAATAGCACTTGATACTGACATTTTTAGCTTTTCCCATTCGTTAGGGGTCGTTATTTTTTATTTTCTTCTTTCACGCATTTCTGTTTTGCGTGTCGTCCGTTCAGTTCCTTTTCTCGCAAGTCTTTCGCAATACAGTCTTTCCATCTTATCTTTGGTCTTCTTCTGTTTCTTCTAGTTTCTATTTACTGAGCTGTTCATTCTTCTTCCAATATATTCTTTATTTCTCCTCATGACATGTTCAAACCAATGTAATCGTCTCTCTTGTATCTTTCTAAAAACCTTTCCTTTATATATATATTAGCAGTTTCCATGGTTAGCACATAGCTGGCTTATTTATGAAATTTAATATCTTTATAATTCTTTAACTCTATATCTATTGAATATGAAGTATAAAATGCAATCAAATCATATGGTGAATAATATATTCTTTAGGTTATAATAATGTTAAATGTCAATAAATGATATTTAACTGCGTTTTTTCAAGAAAAAATGTTAAAAACTTAAAATGGAGGTACTGACCAGTTATAATCAAAATCTAATCAGCTCTTCATATGGATGTAAAGTAGAGGAATACGAAAAAAATATAATTTTTAGAATTTTAGTGGTCTATGCAAAAATCATACATACCCAAACATAAATCATCGTAAAAACAGTAAAATTGTGTTCTAAGGACTCTAAAACTTGCTTATTCACTAAAATACATCGAATTTATTGACGAACGACAATACATCCTTTCCTAAAGGTAAAGGAAGGTAAAAACATTATTTGATGAAAAGTTAAATATAGACTGAAAACGAAACAGAACAATGACAAGAGAAACAATTGATATTGTTGAATAATTATCTGAAAAACTTGTAACTTCCTGAAAGTGCATGTATCATGAAAAGTTTTTAGGTATCACTGCATTAAACGATCAACTGGCTATCGCAAATGAGCCGCAAGATTTCTTCATTAAAGATTTAAAACAACACGAAGTTTTGTTCTCCATTTAGGAAACTAAAGAACAGCAAACTTTTAATTCAGGTTATAAATTTCCCTAGAGTTTTAAGCTCATTTTAGACATAATAAATGCCGCCAAATATTTCGAAGTGTAATTCCTGTCCATTAATATCTACAATCTGAGCTTGCTTTCAGTACGAACTCAAGTGCGTCATAATGCATTGATGGCTGAGGTAAAAATAGAAGATTCCAGAAGAAAAGTTTTTGGAGAAAAACTTTGTTTGTTCACAATTATTGTGAATGAAGTTTACTTAAGAAGTTTAGCTAATGTAATGGAACTGCTTTTAACGTAAATGGCTTCGGAACTTTTTAAATTTATTTTATTTATGTTTTCAACAAGATACATGGGCTTATATTTTAATTCATTATAGTAATATGTCGATTCCTATCCATTTAGAGGTTGGGAAATACGTCATTCCTTACTGCAATTACAATATCTTGAGTGCGAAATAATAATATCACTTCCACGCCACGGGTTGGAAATGTTTATATAAGGGTTGCCTAGCAAAATTGTCATAGATCCCTTTAGTAAGTAGGATAAACAAAAATAATAGAGCTATCAAAATTATAAATAAAATTAAAGGTTATAACTCCATGTGAATAAAATTGACATATGTCAGTGTCAATAAAAAGATAATGAATGTGACAGAGATGAAGATGTTGAGATAGATGTTGGGGAAAAGAAGTAGAAAGATACAAGAGAAACGAATACATTGGTATGAACATGCCATGAGGAGAGATGGAAAATATATTGGAAGAAGAATAAACAGCTTAGTAATAGAATGTAAAAGAAAGAAAGGAAGACCAAAGATTAAGATGGAAGGACTGTATTGCGGAAGATTCGAGATAAAAGGAACTGAATGAGGACGATATGCAAAATAGAAATTTGATATCGATCGGGATATTTAAATTAATTTAATATTAAGTATTTAATATAATTTAAGTATAGAATAGTGTGATAGTTTATTTATTTTCCATTAAATCACAAAACCTGTCTAGTTATTATGGATACGTTCTTATTACATTATGTATTCTGGAAATGTATTTCCATTATCTTTCACTACATGGCGTTAAGTACAACCACTTGTTTCCATTCAACAATATTTACTGTGCTAACATGAGATTGTTTATTATATTCTAAGTGTTTCATAGTATACACTTTTATATAATTACCTTCAGTCACCTTTAGGTACGGAAGGTATTGTCTTTGGTCAAAATAACCAATGATGAGTTTTTAGTGAATAAGCATGTTTTAGGGTTCCTATAATACGATTTTACCATTTTTACGATGATGTTTGTATGTGTGTCTGTGTGTGTGTGATTCCAAAAATTATAGCTTTTTCGTATTCCTCAAGTTTACATCCAGAAGAACAATTGATTAGATTTTGGTTATAATTGGTGAACCGGAAGTAGCCTCATTTGAAGATTTAACAGTTAAATAGATTTATTGACATTTAAAGTTATTATAACTTAAAGAATATATTATTTTCTATACGATTTGATTGCGTTTTATACTTCATATTCAATAGATACAGAGTTAAAGAATTTTAAAGAAATTAAATAGTTTGTTTATGAAATAATTTCACTGGAAATTTAGAATCTTTTGCAAAAAATTATGTATGGGATTTATACATAATACACAGGATTGATGGAAGGTATTGTGTTGGCCACATCAGATTTTTTAATATTTAATTAATAATAATATAGCAATAATTAAAATTCTTGAAACTATGTAAACATGCAAAAATGGCCATACAATTAAATACTGTAGTCCCTAAGATCATATCTACACCTATTTCCATGTTTTGCGTGTTTAATTAAAATTGTATAAGATATTTTTTTAAACTCTGAATCTACGTGTGTATACTTGGGCACACAAGAAGTTGAAATATAAAATTTATTTAACAATCTCTTTAAACTTTTTTTTCCATAATCTCATTCATTTAAAAAACTTATTACAAAGGATAAATCTAAAACGTAAACAACACAATACAAAACATTGTTTACTGAAGGAAAATAGCTTGAAGCATCAAAATACTCTGAATAAATATTTATTTAATTTAACATTTTTTTACTTTACAAGCTTCCGAGTTATAATTTATTTATTTGCTATTCATCAATACTGTAAAATACGAACGAATCGCTTTAGAATAATTATCCCGTCAGATATTAAATTCTGTCATTCTTTTCAAACGTTTCCCTCTCTGCAATTAGTGACTTGTTCAAGAGAGAGATAGAGCGATCATTTTTCTGCTGCTGTCTTCTTTCTTCAAACGAACTGGAGCTTCACTATAATGAAATTCATTTCGCGAGAGACGGTGAATTTTATAATAGAAATAACTGGAGATATTACGGAAATAGTTCGCAGAATATCTGATGAAATGTGATGAAGTCATCAAGGGAGACAAAGATATCCAGTTGAATTTTATTTAGTAAATGTTTTGCGACATTTGCACTGAAATATCTCTCCCCTTGTCTGAGAAGTCTGACGCAAAATTAGAAATTTAATTTTATATTGAGGTACATCATACGATATTATTTCTAATTTAAAAAATCTGTTGTGGCTAGCACAATACCTTCCGTCAATCCTGTGTATTATGTATAAATTCCATACATAAATTTTCTTGTAAAAGATTCAAAATTCCCAGTAAAATTATTTCATAAACTATGCAAATTGCACTTGACACTAACATCTTCTTCTTCTTTAGCTTTCCCCATTCGTTAGGGGTCGCTATTTTTTTCTCATTTCTGTTTTACGTGTCATTCTCATTCAGTTCTTTTTCTCTCAAGTCTTCCGCAATACTGTCCTTCCATTTTATCTTTAGTCTTCTTCTGTTTCTTTAACCTTCTATTACTAAGCATTCATCCAATATATTCTTCATTTCTCCTCATGACATTTTCAAACCAATGTCTCGCTTGTATCTTTCTAGAAACTTGTAACACTAGAGTTATTTCCTAACCTATCTTTCCGTGTCTTCCCCAACATCTACTTCAACATCATCATCTCTGCCACATTAATTTACTTTTTATTTATACTGACATCTGTCAATTTGAATTATATGAATATATTAGTAGTTTCCATGTTTAGCATAGCTGGCTGATTTATAAAATTTAATTTCTTTAAAATTCTTTAATTCTATATCTATTGAATATGAAGTATAAATTGCAATCAAATCGTATAGAGAATAATATATTCTTTAAGTTATAATAACGTGAAATGTCAATGAATCATATTTAACTGTTAAATCTTCAAATGAGGATACTTCCGGTTCACCAATTATAACCAAAATGTAATCAGTTGTTCTTCTGGATGGCTGGCTGATTTATAAAATTTAATATCTTTATAATTCTTTAACTCTATATCTATTGAATATAAAGTATGAAATGCAATCAAATCGTATAGAAAATAATATATTCTTTAAGTTAACGTTAAATGTCAATAAATGATATTTAACTGCGTTCTTTCAAGAAAAACTGTTAAAATTTTCAACTGAGAATACTTCCGGTTGACCAATTATAAAAAACATCTAATCACCTATTCTTCTGGACGTAAACTTGAAATGTCAATAAATTTTATTTAACTGCGTTCTTTCAAGAGAAACTGTTAAAATTTTCAACTGAGAATACTTCCGGTTGACCAATTATAACCAACATCTAATCGCCTATTCGTCTGGACGTAAACTTTAAGAATACGAAAAAATTATAATTTTTGGTATCGTGGTAATGATCTTTGGCGAGTCCAATGAAATAAACTTTGAAAATCTCATCAAGCAAGATGTTCATTGTTAAATATCTATTGTCGTGCAACTAAACACACAGTTCTTGGTCTTGTAAGGTATAATTAAGATGAGAAAGGAAACATGATTTCACCCTTAGCCACAGACGTGTGGTTAGAAACAGTGCTTAGCACTTCTAGCGAACAATGTCGCCTCCATTCTGGGCTAATTTAAAACCGGAACTACGACAAAATAGTTACTAGCGGTGTCTCCGTTAGCAAATTGGTATTTTCTGTACATTGATAGTATATGCAACGACATTAGAGTTAAATAACGAAATAAGCTTTGCATTTGAGGCAAATTAAACGCATCACAGAGAGGATTTATATGAAAGGGTACAATTTATGGTATAATGAGGATAAATAAGTCAAAACCTTGTACAGATATTTAATCCTATTCAAATACGTTAATCATGTAATATATCATCATTTATGTACCTACATATATTTGCAAAGCCAACTATTATAAAGTTGTAATTCCGTGAAATACAGCATATATTAATGCTAATATGAATCTCGTGTCATACATAGGTTTGTAAAGGGTGTTTTTACCTTCCGTCACCTTTAGGTAAGGAAGGTATTGTCTTTGGTCAAAAAAATCAATGATGAGTTTTTACTTAATAAGCACGTTTTAGGGTCCATATAATACGATTTTACCATTTTTACGATGATGTCTGTATGTATGAATGTGTGTCTGTGTATCTGTGTGTGTGTGATAAAAGTTCCGGATTCCATAACTTCAATACCACGATTCCAAAAATTATAATTTTTTCGTATTCCTCAAATTTACATCCAGAAGAACAACTGATTAGATTTTGATTATAATTGGTCAACCGGAAGTAGTCTCATTTGAAGATTTAACAGTTAAATTTGATTTATTGACATTTAACGTTATTATAACTTAAAGAATATATTATTCTCTATACAATTTGATTACAATTTATACTTCATATTCAATAGATACAGAGTTAAAGAATTTTAAAGAAATTAAATTTTATAATTCAGCCAGCTATGCCAAACTTGGGAACTAGTAAAATATACATATAATTCAAATTGACAGATGTCAGTATCAATAAAAAGTAAATTAATGTGGCAGATATGAGGATGTTGAAGTAGATATTGGGGAATACACGGAAAGATACGGTAAGAAAATAACTCTAGTGTTACAAGTTTTTAGAAAGATACAAGAAAGACGATTACATTGGTTTGAACATGTCATGAGGAGAAATGAAGAATTATATTGGAACAAGAATGAATAGTTTAGTAATAGGACGTTAAAGAAACAGAGGAAGACCAAAGATAAGATGGAAGGACTGTATTACGGAAGATTTGAGAGAAAAGGAACTGAATGAGAACGACATGCAAAAATAGCGACCCCTAACGAATGGGAAAAGCTAAAGAAGAAGAAGATGCCAGTTTCAAGTGCAATTTGAATAGTTTGTTTATGAAATAATTTTTTTTTGCTTAGATAGAACTTACGAAAGGGTTAACTGTCAAATGAACTGTCATACTGCGCTCACTTTTTGATATTTATGATCAGTATACTCTGGCAAATCATCATGAATAGACAACGCTACCAAATTATCCAAATTTACTTTGAAAATCAGTCGTCGATTCACGCAACTTATAGACGACTTTGTGATTTTTATGGCGCACATAATCGTCTATCTAAGTAAGCCATCCGTCGAACTGTGGATAGATTTAATACCACATACTGTCTAAATGATGCAATAACAGACTCCATTACATCCAGAAAAATGCACCGTTTGGTGCGGTTTACACGCTGATGGTATCATCGGACCTTATTTCTTCAAAAATAAGGCCGGAGCTCGCGTTACTGTCAATGGAGATCGTTACCGCACCATGATCAATGATTTTTTGTTTGAAAATATGGACGACATTGATCCAGACGAGATGTGGTTTCAACAGGATGGCGCTACGTCACTGTTTTATGCTGATAAACCAGCAACAATTGACGCCTTGGAGGCCAACATTGTTCGTGTTATTCGTGACATACGGCCAGCAGTACTCGAAAAAGTGGCCCAAAATTGGACGTCCAAAATGCGATTCGTCAAGAACAGCCTCGGTGGCCATATGGCCGAAATCATTTTCAAATGTTAATGCCATGTATTGATCTTTCAAATAAATAAAAAAAATGATTAAAATTTAATTTTTTGTGTTACTTTTTACAATTTGAAGTTCTATCTGGCTTAAAAAAACACCCATTATGAGTTTGGGCTCGTAGTATGTTTGTGTCATAATTTTGCTGAGTAACAATAGATGTACTGAGATAAATACAAAAATAATAGTTTAAATAAAAATATCTGAGTACAGAAGATTTGCTGCATAGGAAGCCACATAAATTGGAGATCGTTTCATTATATCTGTGCGCGAAGTATTGGTACGTTTGCAAGAAACTGTCAGTATGGAATTTGTACAAAATGTGCTGTGTAATGTGCTGGTTACATCAGATTTTTTCTAGTCTGTGTTTATTTTGTACAGTAAAATTTTTGAATTTTTTGTATCACGAACGAATTAACATATAGGCATACATTTATCTCTTTCTTTTGCAAAGGCTGTAAGAGTGTGTGATAAGGATGGATATAACACGGTTGTCTTTAAAAAAATTATATTGTTTCGACTAAGTTAGGACATTCCATTTATAAACGATGCTCGTTGTTGATAATACTTTCGCTGTAACGTAAGTTTATTTATTAATTCAGATACATTACCTGGATTCATAGCCCTACGTATAACGTTATATTCTGTCAGAGTCACTGACACTAACATTGTGTCAGTATCTTATTTTTAACATATTTGGTTTTACATTTATAAACTTACTAGTTGACTTATTTTTGAATTTTGAATGTTTTTCCTGTAATATATATTTTTATAATAATAAAATAACAGGAGTATCTTACGTACCCTCATAAAAACTAAGCAAACGACACTACTGAATTTGTCATGATGGGCGGAGCAAAAATCTGAATTCATACAATTCGTAGACAACCTTGATCGGACATCTTTCAAATTTTTTACTGTATATTGATTGATACCTTATAAGAGCTTGTCAGATAAAATCAACTTTTCTTGTTCATCTAAATTTAGTAAAACTCTTCACCTCGGTGTTTGACACTTGACAACTTGGATTTACAACGTCAGCGATTGAAGTCTGCGCTCTAACACTCTGAAGAGGCTTCCACCCCCCGGCGAAGCGAATTCAAGCCTTAATCTCGTCGGTCACTGATTCTGTTGCAAATTGATTAGACCGGAATGTTCGCGCGGAGGTTGCAGGGTCAAATATTATTATTCATGTTAAATTGTAAACTCAGTCACTTATTTATGCAGTTGGATTGAATATTTCAATATTTATAGACACCGTATTTAAGATGAGAATTGAATTTGGGTTGTCACAAGAAGACATAACAATGAGGCCGTCATGAACAACCTAATTTGTACCTTCAATAAGCAATTCAAACTTCTTAGTTGTTTTATCTATCTCTAACACGGGCCTCTATATCTGCTTGCCAAGGCCAACAAAGTCACATGACTGCTCTCGCCCTATGTAACATAACATGAAAATGGCGAGAGGTATTGCACTGGCCACAACAGATTTTTGTAAAGTGGAATATCCTGTATATTATTGCACTAGTTAATAGAATATAATTTTTGCTTTAAAAAAGTTTAAGGGTTCTTACCTTGTAACCTTGATAGTTTTTGATAGTTTCTTCTCATAATAAAATGTGCGTTGAAAACAAAATTTGTTGACAGTTGAGTTATTTTGTATTGTATTTGCGCTAAAAAAAATGTGTTGCATTTATACGTCTAATAATAAACAACCTCTATTCTGGGTTTCATCGTTATCTTATTGTCATTAATTCTAGTTTAATGTAATTAATTAAATCTAACAAAAACGTCTGGAAATTTATGATGTATTCAAAATTAATTAAACCAAAATTTCACCTTGACACACGACAACTTTTTGCTTCCCTCCATCTGTTTTCTTGTGTTCCTTATTAAAAGTTCCACCTGCTGTGAACTTAATAAAACTATAAAATTGTAAAAAAATCATCAATGAATTTTTTGACCAAAGACAATACATTAAAAAATTCTGTGTGGAATTTGTATCAAATACGTAGAAGTGACGGAACGTATGATACTGGCCACATCAGATTTTTTTACAGTAATACGAACAAACCTAAATTACATCAATTCAATGCATACACACGAATGTATGTATGTATGTAAAGTATGTAAATAACACAAGAGCCGAGGGACAGCGTGTTACCGCAATTATAAGTGGTTTAGTTTGCTTCTCGATCATAGTAGCATTGTCTGCACTAAAACGCGAACTTGCGAAGTATGGCTCAGCGAGATAATCAGATAGACCGCGGATTGCGGTTGACGGAATATGAAATGACGCTAAGAATAGTTGGAAGTTTGTTTGAAATTCAGTTATACCCTGATATGTACTAAGAATACAAAAGAATTTTAGATAACTTGAACTCGTGGAGCTATTTTTATATTTCCGAGATCGGTGAATTCGGAATCCTATTAAATAATTTAATAAGAACGAACGAAATGAGATTAAGATAATGAAATAACGGAGCAAATATGAAAGAAATGGTAAATTGGATTAGTTGCTTTATACCGAAAATAGATTTTTTTATTTGTTAAATTTACAAAAGCGCTTTGCTTAAAATTTACTGATTATTATAGCAGCGGTTCCCAAATTTTTTCTGTCACGGAACCATTAAGAAACTGTCTGCGTTTCGCGAAATCTCAACTCCATCCTACATCGACCCTAAACCGAATCAAAACCGAAACCGAACCGTAGCATTTCAGTGAACCCAAACCCAGAATCGAACCTCAGATATCGTTTTAAATTGATTCCGAGTCGGAACCAACCCGGGTATTAAAATTCTGGTTCGGGGTTCAGCTCCGCCTTCTGCGTCTGCGTTACTGTATGTGTTTAATGTTCGTGAAAAATATGTTCATGTTCTTGTCTTGCGGTGTATTAATTATTTCATGCATTTTAAATTATTTCTATATAAAGATTGTTATTCAATTTTCATTAGGTCGAACCGAATCTGAACCCGGAACACAAATTTTATTAATAATTGAACCACAATATCTCCGCCGCTTCCGTTTTTGGTTACATAAGTATAGGGCGCGATCAGTCATGTGGCATTGTTGGCCTTGATAAGCAGATATGGGGGTCCGTGCCAGAATGATAATTAGTAATTATGTACATAGATGTCAAATGTCAGAATTTTTCATTCGAAATTTCCAGATTTTCTAAATTCACGTAGTTAATTTGTCACCAGGAGTATATAATTTACTTGTCGAGGAAAATAAACCACATGGAATTGGAAAATCACTAAATTTAGAATGAAAAATTATCATATTTGAGATCTATGTACATAATTTCTAGCTATCATTCTGACACGGGCCCCATATCTGCTTGTCAAGGCCAACAATGGCACATGACTGCTCGCGCCCTATTGTATTTAATATTTCTTGTATACCTACACTCTACACTACACCATAAATTCTACATCTGGGGACCCAGGTTCTATCCCGACCGACGCCAAAAATTACATCGTATTTTAATGGCAACAATGGGTATATATATAATATTCCATCATTACCGATATCTGTACAATGGGTAATATGCCGTGATGAAATATTTATTTATTTTATTTTATTTATTTTAAATTCATTCTATGAAGAAATTTTGCCCTCTTCTAATTTTTCGAAATGTTTCCAATTCATTGTCGGTATTGACAGTATTTTTGAGGGGTATATGTAATTTTCTTATAATTTTTAATATTTAGCTATTATTACAATATCATAATGTCTCTGGATTTGGGCTGTGAGATTTATTACAACAGATTGTTATACACCTTATATTTCTTTATCTCTAAATCTATAAAAGATATAATAAAATATTTATATGTATCAGATAGAGAATTTACTCTTCTTTAATACTAGCAAGAACAATTTTTTTAAATAAATAATATTTAGATTTTTTTAAAGAATCTGCTACGTCCGATTGAGAAATATTATATCTTTTGAGAAATCGTCCTTCCAACCTCCCCACATATATCCACACACACACACACACAGACATCATCGTAAAAATATTAAAATCGGATTGTAGGGACCTTAAAATGTGCTTAATCATTAAAATCTGGATATGCGATTTTTAGCATAAATCCAATGTCTGTCTTAGCGAGAGGTAAAAATAGATTGCTTTAAAAGCATTAAGTGCCTTCACTTGTGAGTCAAAATAGTCTGGAATTGCAAGAACACCCTTCAATAGCTGTCAATGTAGTGTATGATTGGTATAGTTAAAAACAGTATCTTTCGATTCTGCGAAGAGAACGAAGAACCTTCGGAAGACATATGTGACGAGTCAAATATGTAAAATTATTTCTTTTAAAAGAACGTAGTTTTTTTTTTTGAATTATTACGCAACCAATTTTTTACTTTTATACATTCTGATCTCAAGGCAAAGAGCTATTATAAATTTATAACAATTTTCTTGGAAAAGGCCAGAGAAGCAATCCAATTCGTATATATTTCCCCGGTAAAATATCTCAGAATAAAACTCCCCATTCCTTAGGTCAGGAAGCACGGAACATATACGTTAAGATAAACAAGAATCGATGCACGTTCACAATATATCGTTCGCCCGGTGAACTGCATTTACCGTCCTTGTTAACTACGATACGACTTCTACGTTCATACGAATCGGAACGACACTCATTTTTTCTCCGTTCCGCTTCGTTGAACCGGTAATTTTGTTGGCGATGGTTAGACGCGTCCAGCGAATATGTCTTTTCCACGTGACTGGAGAACTCTCTTACTCATTTGATTAGGGACAAGACGGAATTTATTGACATTTTTCCTTGAAAGGAAAAAACACTAATTTTAAATTAGTACAAGATATTTGAATATGTCACATACCTTTATATTTTTTTAGACAATTCAGGACTCATGGTAAGGGGGGGGGGGGCGTCTGCCATGCCAGAAAAATTGATTTCTGTTGGGTTCAGCAATAAAACTATAAATATCGTATTCATGATTATTTCAAATCCATGTATGCTAGAATTGACGAAACTGATGTACATAATTACACTGCACCAACTGGTACTCAAGAAGTTGTTAATTTAGGTTCGATTTATCTTAATTATGATACAATTTTGGATCATTTACTGCACCTGGATACAACTATTTTTTGATTAACATGATACAACCTTTCTACCTTCCGACACCTCTACATAAGGAAGGTATTGTCTTTGGTCAAAAAATTCAGTGGTGAGTTTTCATTGAATAATCACGTTTTAGGGTCTTTACAATACGATTTTACTATTTTTACGATGATGTCTGTATGTGTGTGTGTGTGTGTGTGTGTGTGTGTGTGTATGTATGTGTGTGTGTGTGTGCGTGTGTATGTATGTGACCGCGGTTTCGGCCACGAAATCTCCAATCCTAGAAGTCCAATAATTACAATTCTTGCGTATTCCTCTACTTTACAACCTTATGAAGACTTGATTAGATTTTGGTTATAATTGGTCAACCGGAAGTATCCTCATTTGAAGATTTTAACAGTTTTTCTTGAAAAACTCAGTTAAATTTTATTATATCTTAAAGAATATATTATTCTCTATACGATTTCATTGCATTTTATATTTCATATTCAACAGAGTTAAAGAAATATAAAGATAATAAATGTCAGTATCAATAAAAAATGAATGAAAGAATAAGGGAAATAACTCTATAGTGTTGGACGTCTCTAGAAAGATATAAGAGAGATGATTACATTGGTTTGAACATGTCATGAGGAGAGATGAGTATATTGGAAGAATGAATAGCTTATAACAGAAGGTGGAAGAAACATAGGAAGATATAAGAGAGATGATTACATTGGTTTGAACATGTCATGAGGAGAGATGAGTATATTGGAAGAATGAATAGCTTATAACAGAAGGTGGAAGAAACATAGGAAGACCAAATATAAGATGAAAAGAGAGAAAAGGAACTGAATGAGGACGACACACAAAACAAAAATTAGTGAAAGAAGAAAATAAAAAATAGCGACCCCCTAACGAATGGGAAAAACTAAAGAAGAAGATGTTAGTGTCAAGTGCAATTCGCATTTGTTTATGAAATAATTTAACTGGATATAGGATCTTTTGCAAAAAATTATGTGTAGGGCCGCGTGCAGTGACGTGACTTTGCTGACTTTGGCAAGCAGATATGTGGACCCGTGTCAAAATGACAGCTATTAATTACGTCCATAACTGACAAATGTCATAATTTTTCATTCAAAATTTCATGATTTTCTTATTTCATGTGGTTTATTTATTATCAGGGGTGTGGAATTCAGTTGCCGAGAAAAGGAATCAGAAAATACCAAAAAATGTGCTACTGATTTTAGGGGGTACAGACACTAGGTACATTATTGATAGATTAAATTGGAAAATCTCTAAATTATTCTTCTTTACAAAATAAACAGAGAAAGCGTTTCAACATGTTAAATTTACATATTCTCGTTTGAATAAATTGTCAACCTAGTTGAAATAATCTACAATTGTAGAGTGAGTGAAAATGTCGTTTAAAGTGTAAAGAACCATTCCCGGCAATTTTATTGCTTCGTTTTGGAAATTCTATTTTCCGTCGGCTGTGATCGCGTGGGTGTTGATTCACCCCTTGTCAGATCGCGAACCGAAGCGATGGTTGGTCAGTAGGAAATAAAGATAGGAACGCTTGATAGACGCCGTGTCTTTTCGATTTCACTTTTGACTGGTGTGATAGATTTTACACTCTAACATTTTCAATGTTTCTGTCACGGTTTCAATGCGATCGCGATCCTCTGGGAACTAGGTTTTTTAACCTTTTGCACCGTGGATCGTGCAGTAACAACCAAAGTCCGGAATTCATTATAAAATTCAGTATAAACTGAATTCATATAAATGAATCTGTATTATTTGTGTTTGTTGCTCAATATGAATAACGCTAAGCATCGTGCACTAATTGAATTTTCGGGCCATCTACCTCTTTATAGTAAAGAAATAGTCACAGATTCACACACACACACACATTAAAAACTCACCATCGAAATTTTTGACCAAAGACAATACCTTCCTTACCTAAAGGTGACGGAAGGTAAAAAATTATAAAAATCTGATGTAGCCGGCATAATACAATCTGAATAGTAGTTTACCTTATTATAGCATAGCTGGCTGATTTATGAAATTTAATTTCTGTATGGGGTCTGGTGGCTGTGTGCCTGAGTGTTTGTTCGCGAATCTGGGGACCCAGATTCGATCCTGACCGACGCCAAAAAATACTTTTAATTGCACTAAATTAACCCCTGTGATGCACTCTCCACGCCAGCATTGAGTGCCCCTGAGGTGACACCTGGTAAGCGCCCGCACGGTACAAATATTTCATCATTACCGATTTCTGTGTACAATGCAGATTGGCAGACCCAGCAATGGGTAATATGCCGTGATGATATATTTATTTTTAATTTATTTATAATTTTCTAACTTTGCATTGAACATGATGGAAAAAGTACAGCCGTACAGAGAAGAAAATATTCTTTAATGTTTATAATAAAAAATAATTTCGATTGACCAATTATAACCAAAAATTAGATTCTAGGGACGTAGTCCTTTACCAAAATCTTGATATGCGATTTTTAGCACAGTCCCTACCAAGAGTAGCGGGAGGTAATACAAATTGAAAAATAAAGTAGGTAAATTAAAATTTATTTCATAGCAACCGTGCCCTGCAAAGATGGCGAATTTGCTAAAGAAGTAGGTATCTATAAATGAACGTCATATTTGTTCACTGTGAATTTATTAAATTCCACAATAAATGTTCACATTTCACATTTCCTGTATATTACGTCCCTTCCAAATTCTCGATTTCAGGCGACTAATGCATTTTTTATTACATCAGTATTTCTTTTCATGTAACTTTACAGTCGTTGAATGCGCCATTGACGCAAAAAACATTTCCCAAAGGAGACTTTCTTTCTGTTATCATGTAGCCTACAATGTATCCAAATAAAAAGCACGAACACTCCACACTTTCACGTATAGCTGTAGCTTCAGCGGTCGAACGAATGAAATATTAAAATAGGTTGGCCATGGAGGCGATGTTCAGATGTTTACCCAGCCCACTCAGCTTCAATATATTGCGATACATTATTGCCATTTTCTTGTTTCTATTTTATAGCTTGTCTTTGTTATTATTTTAAGTTTTTGAAATAACAAGTGCATGTAACTAAACTTATTTATATTCCATAAGCGCAGATACAATCACATTACCAACGAGTACATGAACGTCCGAAAACAAGTGTTCTACAGAACTCGGATAAATCGAGTCGTGAACGGAATTTTAATGAACGATGTTTAAAGTACGATCACTAAATCCAGCAACATCTTATATTATTTTTATTATTGCTTAAACTACGTCAAACTTTTGTCACAAAAAAAGCAGAACAACCAATGTCAATCAGTTGTGAGAGAATTTGCAAAATATTTGAAAATCAGTTTCTAGTTGTAAAAATCTGATACAATACAATACCTCCCGTTTAATTTAATTTTTATTCATGTAAATTAAATTCAAATACCGGGTTCGATCCCGACCGATGCCAAATATTTAGAATTTTAAATGGCACAAAAATGACCCCTGTGGTGCACTCTCCACGCCAGAAATAAGTGCTCGTGAGATGACACATCTGTCCATACGATTTAACTTGGCGATCCAGAAGAATGTAATTCAGTTCACTATTCCTAAGTTGCGTTTTGTCAAATATTTACTTTTACTTCGATGCCGCACAGCTTCAGAAGTGAAATAGTGATTTTACAATGTTTTATTGCCTTATACAAAGCAAATTTCATCCTAATACACTCAAACTCGGGGTGGCAGGTACTTTTCAACCCATGAAATTATATTCATACATAAGCGTTGGTGCATTTTTTTCTCAATAGGAATAGAAATTTTATTTTCTTAACTTTATTAATTTAAAAAATAATTAATTATAATATGATTTATATAATAAATAATTTATTCCAATATTTGTAATATTTTTTGTAATATTCGTAATTTTATTGAACTTCATTTTTCTTTGGTACGCCTATGGATTTTATAACTTTCCCATTACCGCAGTGATAATGTGAATTGCCCCAACTCGCCAAGTTACATCGTATGGACTGTACAAAGCAGATTGGTAGACCCAGCAATGGGTAATATGCCGTGATGATATATTTATTTATATACTTATCTATATTCATTGCTGGCGTGGAGAGTGCACCACAGGGGTCAATCACTTTTCAATAATTCCACCATTGTCAGGATTCCGTCTTGTTTCGAGAGGTTTATTTGTATATACGAAAACGACGGTTTTGTAAAACTAAGCCAGAAGAGTTTTTCTGTACAAAGTGAGAAATCTGTTGGCAAAGTACACATATCAATAAATTCAAATTCTCGTCGTCAACAATCGTGGATTTCGGTCACAGTTCACCATATTGCAAGCATTATGTTTTTTGCATGATCCAAACATTTCTATCTCCTCGACTCGTGTGTGTGTTTTATGTGGCTCGCTCGACTTCACGTGGACGAGCGTTTCCATGGCTAATGGTTCTTTTGTTTTACTACTTTACTTTTGTTTCTGCCACCTAAGTGATATATTTCTAAAAGAACTGTAGGAGTTACTCCGATAACAATGAATGACGTTGTTTTGTGAGTTTGATGTGCGCATCAATAACTTTGCTGCCCTGATGAATGATATATCTTAGGAGAATTTTTGTTGGGTTAATTGAAAAAGTTCTTCTTTAAGTTTATTTCTGCGGGGTAATTTATTAAATATATTTATTGTTAATTGTATGGTTTGCTTTACAAACCGCCATCATTAACTAACGTACGGTATAAAAGTTTTGGCATTTCAGGATTGTTACGCAGTTCTTTTTTCACCTCTCGCTAAGAGAGGTATTGGATTCATGCTAAAAATCGCATATCCAGATTTTAATGATTAAGTACGTTTTAAGGTCCCTAAAATCTGATTTTAATATTTTTACGATGATGTCTGTGTGCGTATGTGTATGTGTGTGTGTGGATGTATGTGTGTATGTATGCGTATGGGGATTTTGGACGGAAGAATTCCCAAAAACTATAATACTTAATATCTGTTTAACTACGTATTCTCAATCGGACATTATTGGGAGCTGAAAAGGTTTTGGTAATAATTGGACAACCGGAAGTAGCAGATTCTTAAAAAAAAACTTTTAAATATTATTTTTTGAAAATTTTTGTTCTTTAGTGTTAAAGAAGAGGAAATTGTCTATCTGATACATATAAATATTTTATTATATATTTTATAGATTTACAGATAAATAAATACATGGTATATAATAATCTGTTGTAATAAATCCCAAAGTCCAAATAATGTCATGGAAACCAATTGAAAATTAAAAAGTTTGTAACTAACAGATAAATTTCAGTGTCAAAAATCCAAAGATATTACTGAAGATTTTTTCTGGGAAGAACATATATTATATTATTTCTTATTGTATTAATAGTTAAACATTTAAAATTATAGGTATATTACATATACCCTTCAAAAATACTGTCAATCCCGACAATGACAATTTCTTCATAGAACTAATTTAAAATTAAATAATCTAAATATAAAGAATAGATGCAAGTAGAATTTTTGGTGTAGAGTGTAGGTATACAAGAAATGTTAAATACAATAGGGTGCGAGCAGTCATGTGACTTTGTTGGCGTTGACAAGCAGATATGGGGGCCCGTGTCAGAGTGATAGCTAGTAATTATGTACATACATGTCAAATATCATAATTTCCCATTCTAAATTTAGTGATTTTCCGATTCCATGTAGTTTATTTTCCTCGACAAGTAAATTCCATACACATCTTGAAATTTTTAATGAAAAATTCTGACATCTATGTACATAATTAGTAATTATCATTCTGAAACGGGCCCCCACATCTGCTTGTCAAGGCCAACAATGTAACATGACTGTTCGCGCCATGTACTTATGTAACCAAAAACGGAAGTGGCGAGAGGTATTGTGCTGGCCACAACAGATTTTTAACAGAGAAATCGCAAAAAATATTCAAGTGGTTAAAGAAGATCGATATATTTTGTTTGTATTATTAAACGTAGATTTATTTTATCAGTAGCCCGACGAATATCCTTGCTAGTTATATAAAATTCAATTTGAAGCATAATAAATAATAATCGATCGCCGCTAATCCTTGAGAAGTGTTCCTAATCACGAAATAAAATCAGAAAAATCAGTTCTACTGGAAGAATTCTATTGAGTAGGTAATCACAACGCAGAAAATATTTACGCGGTGCATTAAGGAAAGGGCAGACGAGCTGGTGGATTAAAAGCGGGCGTTGCCATGGTGACAGCGTGATGACAAGCGAGAAGCGAGCTCATCCTCTTTGCCGTCGCCACGCCAACCAATGTCGGTTCTTCCGCCACATTTGCAAATCAGCTTGGCCAACGCCAGAAGTTGAAAATCTCAACTGACAGAATCAAGATTTTACACTTACCATCAAAAAGCGGACAGAACTGACATTGGTATTGAGTATATACGAATCCAAAATAATAAAATCTATTGTGGCCAGCACAATACCTTCCGTCGATCCTGTGTATTATGTATAAATTCCCCATTCGTTAGGGGTCGCTATTTTTATTTTCTTCTTCCACTCATTTCTGTTTTATGTGTCGTTCTTATTCAGTTCCTTTTCTCTCAAGTCTTCCGCAATACAGTCCTTCCATCTTATCTTTGGTCTTCCTCTGTTTCTTCAACCTTTTATTACTAAGCTATTCATTCTTCATCCAATATATTCATTTCTCCTCATGAAATTTTCAAACCAATGTAATCATCTCGCTAGTATCTTTCTAGAAACTTGTAACACTGGAGTTATTTCCTTACCTATCTTTCCGTGTCGTCCCCAACATCTATTTCAACATCCTCATCTCTGCCACATTAATTTATTTTAATTTATACTGACATCTGTCAATTTGAATTATGTGAATATATTAGTAGTTTCCATGTTTAGTATAGCTGGCTTATTTATAAAATTAAATTTCTTTAAAATTCTTTAACTATATATCTATTGAATATGAAGTATAAAATGTAATCATATCGTATAGAGGCTCAATCACCTTAATCACTTTTAATCATCTTCATGCGTCTTCTTGTTCCGTCAACTGTACAGTTGTTTTTAGTCAACTTCATACTATAAATATCCTACCATTTTTGGATTGTCCAACCTGTTGTAACATAAAAATTTGACGCATGATTTTTATGTTACCTTAATCGAGGTATTCTTTTCTATCTTTTATCTTCTCCGATTTATGTATAGTTTCATTTTCTGGTGTATCTATCAATTCAAAAGTTTCTAATCATTGCAATCAGTCGCAACTCATAGCGCATAACGCTCATCACAAGTCACAACGTCACAACCACAACTGACACAGCTGTTTGTAGACGACGCGAATTTTAACTCAATATCTAGAAGGTACTTATTTCTATTACACTCTGTCTATGAAATGTCATTAAGGTGAAATATTATGCCGGCCGAACTAATACGATTTTGGGTTCGTACAAAAAAAGAAAATGTTACGACTTACTGTACAGAACGCGAAACGCGAGATCATCTAAAAATCGTCATAATCAAAAAGGTTTTCGGAAAATTATTATCTGTTTTAATTAAAAGCTAAAAAAGTAAAATAAATTGCAGCACAAACAGAAAAACTTCACATTTCATTTCGCTAATTGTACTCGTTATGTGAATGTTCTATCTAAAAAAAAAACAAAAAACACACGTAAAAGTTTTTACAGCTTAAATTGTTATCATAACTCAGAATAATATTCCCAGGAAATTAAATATTATGATAGTGTTTTCCTGCATGTAAGTCCTTCACAAAAACGAGAACCGAAACCCGGTCCGGATCTCGCCTCTAATATAAACAAACTGTACTGAACTGAAAATAATTCAGCTTTATCGATCTGTTAGGCGTCTGTTTCTCTCTGTGCGTGAGTGAGCGTACGCGAGAATGCTCTCGCGTGATGTGTGAATGCGTGATTCTCATGCATTCGACTGCAATGTGAGATAACAACAAGAAAATAATAATTTGTATATTTTATCTTTTTTGCCACTCATGCTTTCTTTAAACGCACTCGAACTTTTATGAGATGAAATGAAAAGACAAGTTTTAAAATTGGAACAACCAATTTATTTATTTCGTATGGTATAATAAACAATACGGTTATTTTCAAAACAAACATAAATAACAAGAAAATAAACAAAGAAGGCAAACAGAAGAACCAAAAATACATGGTGGAACAAATTAGAGTTCCATATATGGAAAACTTCCTTATTATACGAGGTTTGTTCAAAAACAGGTGATTTTTCAAATTTCGTGGGCTACGTACAGTAAAATTTTTCAAAGATGTCCGATCAAGGTTGTCTACTAAATTGTATGAATTCAGATTTTTGCTCCGCCCATCATGACAAATTTAGTAGTGTCGTTTGCTTAGTTTTTATGAGGGTACGTAAGATTCTACTGTTATTTTATTATTATAAAAATATATATTACAGGAAAAATATTCAAAATTCAAAAATAAGTCAACTAGTAAGTTTATAAGCAAATGTAAAACCAAATATGTTAAAAATAAGACACTGACACAATGTCAGTGTCAGTGACTCTGACAGAATATAACGTTATACGTACGGCTATGAATCCAAGTAATGTATCTGAATTAATAAATAAACTTACGTTTCAGCGAAAGTATTATCAACAACGAGCATCGTTTATAAATGGAATGTCCTAACTTAGTCGAAACAATATGAATTTTTGAAAGACAAGCGTGTTATATCCATCCTTATCACACAATCTTACAGCCTTTGCAAAAGAAAGAGATAAATGTATGCCTATTTGTTAATTCGTTCGTGATACAGGTGCCCTTGATCGGACATCTTTCAAAAATTTTACTGCATATTATATTCTCGATTTTTTTTTGTTTGTTACGTTGGTACACATGTTCCCAACATATGTTAACATGATCAACCATATTGCATTTGAAGTTTGTTTTTGACAGATATAAAGCTTAGACGTATTTTGGTGTGCTTGGCGATTTTTTGCAATTGAAAAAAAATGGACCAAAGAATCTGTATTGTGCTTTGGTTTTTACCATTGTGTAACCTATGCTACCAAAAAAAAAAACACCCGGTATTTTAAAAAGGATTGGAGCAAGTACAGAACCTTGCGGAAGTCCATTATTAATTTTGAAAACTCTAATAGATCTTTCATTGAGATACAGTTGAATTAGTCTATTTTCTCTAGTTTTTACCTTCCGTCATCTTTAGGTAAGGACGGCATTGGCTTTGGTCAAAAAATTCGTTAGTGAGCTTTTAATGAATAAGCACGTTTTGGAAACCCTAGAATACAAATTTACCATTTTTATGATGATGTCTGTATGTGTGGTGTGCGTGCGTCTATGTGTGTGTGTATATGACGATCGTTTCGGATCGCATAACTCCAATACCACGATTCCAAAATTATATTTTTTTCGTATTCCACGAGGGTAGATCCATATGCAGACGTGTTTAGATTATGGTTATAATTGCTCCACCGGAAGTACCCTCAATTGCAACTATTAACAGTTTCTCTTGAAAACACGCAATTAAATATCATTTATTGACATTTAATGATTATAAATTTAAAAGAATATATTTTTGTTTATACGATTTGATTGCATTTTATACTTTATATTCAATAGATATAGAGTTATTGAACTATAAAGATATTAAATTTCGTAAATCAGCCAGATGTGCTAACCATGGAAACTGCCAATATATTCAGATAATTCAAATTGACAGATGTCGGTATCAATGAAAAGAAAATGAATGTGACAGAGACTAGGAAAGAGAGAGATACGATTACATTGGTTTGAACATGTCATGAGGAAAGATCAAGAATATATTGGAAGAAGAATGAACAGCTTAGTAACAGAAGGTAGAAGAAACTGCGGAAGACCAAAGATAAGATGGAAGGACTTGAGAGAAGCAAGTAATTGAATATGACACGCAAAACAGAAATAAGTGGAAGAAGAAAATAAAAAATAGCGACCCCTAACGACTGGGAAAAGCTAAAGAAAAAGAAAATGTTAGTGTCAGGTGCAATTTGTATAGTTTGTTTATGAAATAATTTTACTGGAATTTGTACATAATACCTTTGAATATATAATACATATAAGAACGGCAACGCATATGGCCTAGCAAGATACTATATCTGTCTCTTTTTATTCACAAAATTATTATAGATAGCTAGTGACTCCTACCACAAAACTATGAACTACGGTAAATCGTGCTGACAGCATTGCCAGATACTATTTGTTAGAGGTATTCAATAATCAATAATTCAAAAATATTGTTTCATAATAACCAGATAATATATTTTGATTCTTCAATGTACATGTATACTTGTTTTACAGTAGCAAACTTAAAAATCTGATGTGGCCAGCACAATACCTTCCGTCAATCCTGTGTATCATGTACAAATTCCATACATAAATTTTCTTGCAAAAGATTATAAATTTTTGGTATTATGTGATTCCTTTTCTCGACAACTGAATTCCATACTCCTGATAACAAGCAAACCACATAAAATAAGAAAATTATGAAATTTTGATTGAAAAATTGTAACACTTGCCAGTTATGGACATAATTAATTGCTGTCATTTTGACACGGTCAAAGTCATGTTACTGCACGCGCCCCATACATAAATTTTCTTGCAAAAGATCCTATATTTCCAGTAAAGTTATTTCATTAACAAACTATGCAAATTGCACATGACACTGATATCTTCTTCTTCTTCTTTAGTTTTTCCCATTCGTTAGGGGGTCGCTATTTTTTATTTTCTTCTTCCACTTATTTTTGCTTTGCGTGTCGTCCTCATTCAGTTTCTTTTCTCTCAAGTCTTCTGCAATACAGCCTTTCATCTTATATTTGGTCTTCCTATGTTTCTTCCACCTTCTATTAATATATTCATCTCTCCTCATAACATGTTCAAACCAATGTAATCATCGTCTCTCTTATATCTAGAAACTTCTAACACTAGAGTTACTTCCCTTTTTCTTTCATTGATTTACATTTTATTGATACTGACATCTGTCAATTTGAATTAGCAGTTTCCATGGTTAAGTTAGCATAGCTGGCTGAATTATGAAATTTATATCAAATTTATTATCTTTATTCTTCTTTAACTCTATATCTGTTGAATATCAAATATAAAATGCAATCAAATCGTATAGACAATAATATATTATTTAAGTTATAATAACATTTAACTGATTTTTTCAAGAAAAAACTGTTAAAATCTTCAAATGAGGACACTTCCGGTTGACCAATTATAACCAAAATCTAATCAACTCTGCATATGGTTGTAAGGAAGAGAAATACGCAAGAATTGTAATTTTTGGAATTCTAGTACTGGAGATATCGTGCAGGAAAAAACAGTCACATACACACACACACACATACACACACACACACGCACATACGAACACACACACACACATACAGACATCATCGTAAAAATAGTAAAATCGTATTGTAAAGACCCTAAAACGTGCTTATTCAATGAAAACTCACCACCGAATTTTTTGACCAAAGACAATACCTTCCTTACTATGACGGAAGGTAAAAACCTTTATAAAATCTTATCTTGCTGTTCTAGCTACGTGGCAACACTGTGCAACATCCACCTATTATGTATTTTTTGAACTAACTCAGAAATAATTCGTATATGGAGGGATAGATGGCACCTTCTCTCGAAATATTTAATCTAAATACATTACGTTGCCGTTCTTATATGTATTATATATTCAAAGATAATACACATTGACGGAAGGTAATGTGCTGGCCACATCATGTCTTTTCTCCATATCGTGTCATATGTAAAAACAACCGATGTTAAAGAGCTATGGGAGAATTTGCATCTTTCAATTTGAGCCATTGGGGAGTTTTAAATGGTCCTCAATATTTCCGGTCTACTAAAAAGGGTTGCAAATATTTCATAAATTTGCTACATCCGCTATCCTGAAACCCCAAGTGAGTCTCAAAAGTTAGTGGACCGATATAAATGATATATGTGATTAGAATGCGAAGATAAAAAGAAAACCCGTATCATTCTAAATGCTATTCCCCAAGTAATTGAAGCCATGCATGTTTATTTCAGAGAGAATTTTCATTTTCAGCATATTCGTGTTTACCAGATTTGTATGTTTATGTTTATTGTAAAGAGGTGAGATTAGTGAAATGGATTATCTGATTGTGGGTTAATTTGTTGAATTTCACATTTGTGCAACTGCAGAGGTGTTTATTTATGTAACAAGGGAAAATCTAAAACTGAACTGATGGATATGTAAATTTCTCTAGCGAATAAACACATTTGCGAGTTCGCAATATACAATTTTCATATTTTCAATAACATGTTACACACACATGCATATTAAATTGTTTTGTATATAAATTCATAAGTGTTTTTCATTATTATTTATTTCCTGGTGAGTTCGTATTATTTTTACCTTCCGTTACCTTTAGGTAACGAAGGTATTGTCTTTGGTCAAAAAATTCAATGATGAGTTTTTAATGAATAAGCATGTTTTAGGGTCTCTATAATATGATTTTACCATTTTTACGATGATGTCTGTATGTATGTATGTGTGTCTGTGTGTGTGTGACAAAAGTTCCGGATCCCATAACTTCAATACTACGACTCTAAAAATTATATATTTTTCGTATTCCTCAAGTTTACATCCAGAAGAACAACTGATTAGATTTCGGTTATAATTGGGGAACCGGAAGTAGCCTCATGCTAAACATGGAAACTATTAATATATTCATGTAATTCAAATTGACAGATGTCAGTATCAATAAAAAGTAAATTAATGTGGCAGAGATGAGGATGTTGAAGTAGATGTTGGGGAAAACACGGAAAGATACGGTAAGAACATAACTAGTATTACAAGTATCTAGAAAGATACAAGAAATATGATTACATTGGTTTGAAAATGTCATGAGGAGAAATGAAGAATTATATTGGAACAAGAATGAATAGTTTAGTAATAGGATGTTGAAGAAACACAGGAAGACCAAAGATAAGATGGAAGGATTGTATTGTAGAAGACGAGAGAAAAGGAACTGAATGATAACGACACGCAAAAATAGCGACCCCTAACGAATGGGAAAAGTTAAAGAAGAAGATGTCAGTGTCAAGTGCAATTTGAATAGTTTGTTTATGAAATAATTTTACTGGAAATTTAGAATCTTTTGCAAGAAAAATTATGTATGGAATTTATACGTTGGCCACAACAGATTTTTTTATTGTATTCTTATGTATAATTTCTACTCACTGGCTGTATGTATGTATATGTATTTTTGTACCTGCCTTGTAATTGGATTTTTTTGTTCTGTTAGGCAGATAATTAATAAATAAATAAATAAAATCACGATATGCGATTTTTAGCACGATCCCTACATCTTCCCTTATCAAGGGTAGCGGGAGGTAAAAAATAAATTTCAATATTTTTTGAACACATTTCGTATATATTTCTATGTGCCAATAGTGGCAGCCCATCAAAATGCATCAAAGCTTCCATTGCATGGCTACCAACTTCAGTGCATAATGAACATCATAATGAATGCAAATTCGAAGGTTCCCGATTATATTCATTTCCATACATTCATAATGGCTTTATTAATTTACCGCGTTAACTGTAAACTGGAATTTGCAGCGCCTGCTAGATATGGGGGACGAGTATCACTCGGTGGCAGTTTCATCCCACAATAAACGAATTATCCGAATAGACTGACGGCTAAATGGCTGCGCGATATCTCTCGACTTCACTCCGCGTATAAATAGATGCGATCAATTCCATTCATTCAATATTTATAAAGCTGATGTTGTTGACTAATTGCATTAGAAAATCTACGTTACATTAACATGGGAAGTTTCTATTTCAAATAGTTTTTTTACATCATTAATGAATTTTCACATATAAAGGTTTTTTTTTTAAATAAAAAATCTGTTGTGGCCAGTACAATACCTTCCGTCAATCCTTTGTATTATGTATAAATTCCTTACATAAATTTTCTTCCAAAAGATTCTAAATTTCCAGTAAAAATATTTTATAAAGAAACTATGCAAAATGCACTTGACATTAGCATCTTCTTCTTCTTTAGCTTTCCTCATTCGTTAGGGGTCTCTATTTTTATTTTGTTCTTCCACTCATTTCTGTTTTACGTGTCAGTTCCTTTTCTCTCAAGTCGTCCGCAATACAGTCCTTCCATCTTATCTTCCTTGTTTCTTCAACCATCTGTTACTAAGCAATTCATTCTTCATCTAATATATTCTTCATATCTCCTCATGACATTTTCAAACCAATGTAATCATCTCGCTTGTATCTTTCTAGAAACTTGTAACACTAGAGTTATTTCCTTACCTATCTTTCCGTGTCTTCCCCAACATCTACTTCAACATCCTCATCTCTGCCACATTAATTTACATTTTATTTATACTGACATCTGTCAATTTGAATTATATGAATATATTAGTAGTTTCCATGTTTAGCATAGGTGGCTGATTTATAAAATTTAATTCTTTAACTCTGTATCTATTGAATATGAAGTATAAAATGCAATGAAATCGTATAGAGAATAATATATTCTTTAAGTTATAATAACGTTAAATATCAATAAATAAAATTTAACTGTTAAATCTTCAAAGGAGGCTACTTCCGGTTCACCAATTATAACCAAAATCTAATCAGTTGTTTTTCTGGATGTAACCTTGAGGAATACGAAAAAAATATAATTTTTGGAATCGTGGTATTGAAGTTATGCGATCCGTAACACACACACACACAGACATCATCTTAAAAATGGTAAAATCGTATTATATGGACCCTAAAATGTGCTTATTCAGTAAAAACTCATCATTGAATTTTTTGACCAAACACAATACTTTCCTTACCTACAGGTGACGAAAAGTAAAAAAGGCTAGAATTAAATTTGTACGAAATTAGTTCTTTTAAATTAAACTCGATGTCTTTAATTTTCTTTCTGTCAAAGTGTTTAACAGAATTAACTGCCTCTGTACTGGCAAATAAAACAACAAATAACAAAAATAGTCCAACAAACATTGAAATTAAAAGTCTTTCGAAGGAACAATCCAATTTGTAACCAGGCTAAAATGTTTTAACTGTTTAGAGGAAGAGAAATACGTATCGAGCGATATATTTACGATAGAAAAAAGTCTTCCCATTAGAATTTCCCGATCGACGCAAATACACGAGGAAAGGTTTGCGACAGGCAAAATGCATTACGTGGCATGCTTTTTTCCTCTTTGGCTCTGCGATCGAGGTTTTGGATTCTGGTTATTCGACAAGGTTGTGTTATCTGCTGCAATCGCACACTCTGTTCTGTATGCATTAGTTATATCGCGCCGTCCTACTTTATTTTTCTTCCACCTTCTTGTTCGACTTTTTTATCAAAGATAATCAATCACTACTTTGATCTTTTTAGAGAAATATCTCTAGCCTAATACAAGGAACTTTCAATATACTGTGTGGGTATTGTAAACATATATAATATTGCAATATATAGAACATTAAATTGTTAAAGAAGTAAAAAAGAAAAAAGTACTTACAGACAGCTGTAAATTTGAGCGTTGTCTTCTCTTGCTTCGCTTTCCAATAATGCAGACAAAGCTGTTTGCAGAGCGTCATTCTGAAACAACAAATAATTGGTTAATATTGTATGGAAGAAAGGTTTTCAGAAAAATTTTACGTTCCAAATGTTAATATTAAATATGACCTAATCTAATTGTACAATGTTAAAATTGCCAGAAAAAGTGTGAATGTGTGTTAGATTGTTGGAGGTACGATTTCTCAAATTCTATAAGACTAAAGACCTTTGTAACTACGGATTCCTCAATCTAACAGTAATGGGAAGAGTTGAATAGGTTCTGGTAATAATTGGACAACCGGAAGTGGTAGTTTAATATTATTTTTTGAAAATTTGTTACTACAAATAATAAAGATAATTAAATTCTCAATCTGACACATTTAAATTTTTACCTCTCGCTAAGAGAGGTATTGGATTCATGCTAAAAATCGCATATCCAGATTTTAATGATTAAGCACGTTTTAAGATCCCTACAATCTGATTTTAACATTTTTACGATGATGTCTGTGTGTATGTCTGGATGTGTGTGTGTGTGTGTGTGTGTGTGTGTGTATGTGTGTGTGTACGTAGGATGTTGGAAGGACGATTACTCAAGAACTATAAGACTTTAAATTTGTTTAAATACGAAATTCCCAATCGGATATTCATGGGAAGATCTGAAAAGGTTTTGGTAACAATTGGACAACCGGAAGTATATCTCGTATAGGTTTGGAGATATAATGTATAATAATATAGAATAATCTGTTGTAATAAATCTCCTTGCCCAAAAAACAGTTGCGATATTTAAATTTTTGTAATTGACAAATAAATGCAAAATGTCAGTGTCAGATTTTTCTGGGAATTATGCGTATATTTAATATATATTATTGTATTATTAATTAAATATGTATTTAAATTATAGGTATGTTAGTATTACATATATTCTTAAGAAATACCGCTAATACCGTCAATGAATTTGAAGAATTTTGAACGTATGTATTAGAATAGTAGGACAAAATTTCTCATAGAACAATAGAAGAGAAACAATTTCAATTATTTGTGTGTACAAGAAATGTTAAATTCGTTACTTATAGGGCGCAAACAGACATATGACTTTGTTGGCCTTGGCAAGCAAATTGGTGGATCCGTGTCAAAATAACAGCTAGTATTTATTTACATAGATGTCACAATGCCATATATCAATAGTATGGAATGTACTTGTCGACGAAAATAATCCACATGGATTTGGAAAATTATAATGTTTTGAATGAAAACTTATGATACTTGACACCTATGTACATTATTATTAGCTGTCATTTTGACACGGGCCTCCATATCTGCTTGCGGCTGGCAAAGTCACATAACTCGCACCCTATGCAACATAAAATGAAAATGTCGAGAGGTAACAGATTTTTTATGTACATATTTAAGTGTGTTTTTAAACAAATCTTGTTTGAATCCACGTTTGTTTATTCGATATCTGATTAGATCTCGCAAACATAAATTTTATCGGTATTATTTACCTCAATTTAGTTGAAATAAATATTTGTTTGGCTATTGATGTAAGCATAAACTACGCACCAACATAATGTATATGAATTAATTTTGTAATTGTTATATATTGTTTGACAAGCAATTTCAAATTCAATCCACAAAGCTATGGTTTGACATAATTTAATTATTATAATAATGATCAAATCAATAGGGTCTTTACAGGGTAACAGTAAATTATACGTAGCAAAATTTTCTAAAGCTGTGTGAATAATACAGTTCTGTATGGAATGGTAATATTTATTCTTCTTGTGACAATTATTCTCATATTGTTTATATTTTCTCCAACACTATTTTGGAAACTACACATTCCACAACTAAAAATTATGTTGGAATTAATATTATTCCAATAAACCGGGTGGAATAATTCCGTACGCCGTTTGGAATAATTCCGCACGGCTTTCGACGAATCACAATCTATTTAGCCGCATATTAGCGCGACATATGGTTATGATTCTTTGTTTTATATTTATTTATTTCTGTATTCGCGTTCGACGTTTTAAAGTTTTGAACATTTTTAGAGTTTTTTGTTAAGTTTTACAGGTTTTTGGAGTTGTCCAGAGTAATAAGTTTATCTAAATAATAATAATATATTACTTAGAAAATTAACTGAAGACATTTTGTAGAATATAAATTGGAAATGAAGATATAGATATGGAATGTACGTCACCAGAAATAAGGGAACTTGCTAATGATACAGGGAGTCAGTTATTACCAAATAAATCAAAAGAAAAATATGAATGGAGTTATTATAAGCTATTTATGGACTGGCGTCAAAAAAAATTATTAATGGTATATGATAATATATTGTTATTATCAATCAACATTTTATGTATAATTTCTAAAATCTTGTTAGAGAAAGTATAGTCTACAACACGTTTGGAATGGCATAATCCACACTCGCAAACCGTAGTCCTCGCCTTTGGCTCGGGCCACAAACTTTTTGCTCGTGTGGAATATTAGCCATTCTATTACTTGTGGTAAAATATATTATTCCAGTGGCCCAGTGATACCAAAAATGTTAGTTTCATAAAAACTATTCTTAAATATCGTAATCTACACATGTCATACTACTTACCCTTACATTTATGACATTAAGTTCAAAACCACCCTGATATATACTTTTTCATGACCTTCTAAAAACTTCAATTCACCCTAGTATATAGTGTACAGTCCATACTATGTAACTTGGCGAGTTGGGGCAATTCACATTATCACTGCGGTAATGGGAAAGTTATAAAATCCATAGGCGTACCGAAGAAGAATGAAGTTCAATAAAATTACGAATATTACAAAAAAAAAGAAATTATTTATACAAAAAAAATATTACAAATATTGGAATGAATTATTTATTATATAAATCATATTATAATTAATTATTTTATAAATTAATAAAGTTAAGAAGATAAAATTTCTATTGCTATTGAGAAAAAAATGCACCAACGCTTATGTATGAATATAACTTCTTGGGTTGAAAAGTACCTGACACCCGAGTTTGAGTGTATTAGGGTGAAATTTGCTTTGTGTAAGGCAATAAAACATTGTAAAATCACTATTTCACTTCTGAAGCTGTGCGGCATCGAAGTAAAAGTAAATATTTGACAAAACGCAACTTAGGAATAGTGAACTGAATTACATTCTTTTGGCTCGCCAAGTTACATCGTATGGACTGTAATTGTTGTATATGTTAAAGTATTTATTTAATATTAACTTTGTTTTAATAATCATTAAAACAATAGTGACATTATTTTTGGCTCCAAAATTTATTGTTACCCTGTATTATTGTTATACATATAGCATTATAAGTTAAATTAGTTATTTGATTCTACGTGAACGGGAATTTTTCAATATACCAATATTTATTCTTGGCAAACAATTCTTTGCTAATCCATCCGCAATATTTATTTTGTCGCAACCACGAATAAAACTCTGTAAAAGTATCGCGTTCAGTGGCGTGCGGCCCCTTTTTATCCCACGTTCGTAGTACAAATCTTTGTATTGCGCAAAATCAGTTTTGCAAACACAGATTCAATTTTGCAGTCGCAATATCTTTACAATCTAAATATACGCGTAGCGTAAATACATCACAAATCGTCTGTAATAAATCAAGTAAGCGAACACGTGAAAAATTGTTTTCCAGTGGCGTAGGGTTGACAAGGCGTGAGGGATAAATAATATTGATATGTTTTTGCCAGACCCGTCGCTCTAGAGTTGTAAAGTATTGAATTTTTTTGTAACAGGAAAGATATTGATATTTGAAATGAATTGCTACTGTTATCCTTCTGAAAAATGAAAAGAAATTTAACTACTATAGTTTAATGGATTCATAAGACGCACTATTGTTTGTTTATAGAATTAATACTAACCTACACTTTTAAGTTTTTATTTAAGTTGATTGATTTTTCTATGAGATACTAATTTTAACAACCGTGAAATAGCCTGTATCTATTAATAAAAATCTGATGTGGCCAGCACATTACCTCCCGTCAATCCTGTGTATTATGTACAAATTCCATAGGGCGCGAGCAGTCACGTGACTTCTTTAACCTTGGCAATCAGATATGGGGGCCCGTATCAGAATGACAGCTATTAATTATATCCATAACTGACAAATGTCATAATTTTTCATTCAATATTTTTTGGTATTTTATGATTCCTTTTCTCGGCAACTGAATCCACACTCATGATAAAAAATAAACCACATGAAATAAGAAAATTATGAAATTTTTAATGAAACATTATGATATTTGTCAATTATGGGCGTAATTAATAGCTGTCATTTTGACACGGGCCCCATATCTGTATAAGTAACGTCACTGCACGCGCTCTATACATAAATTTTCTTGCAAAAGATTCTATATTTCCAGTAAAATTATTTCATAAACAAACTATGCAAAATGCACTTGACACTGACATCTTCTTCGTTAGCTTTTCCCATTCGGTAGGGGGCGATATTATTTATTTTCTTCTCCCTTTCTTCCTCTGTTTCTTCAACCTTCTATTACTAAGTTATTCATTCTTATTCCAATATATTCGTCATGACATGTTCAAACCAATGTAATCGTCTTTCTTGTATCTTTCTAGAAACTTGTAACATTAGAGTTAATTCCCTTATTCTTTCATTCCTCGCCGTATCTTTCAGTGTCTTCGCCAACATCTATCTCAACATCTTCATCTCTGCCATATTCATTTACTTTTCATTGATAATGACATCTGTCAATTTGAATTATCTGAATATATTAATAGTTTCCATGGTTAGCATAGTTGCCTGATTTAGGAAATTTAATATCTTTATAATTCCTTAACTCTATGTCCATTGAATATGAAATATAAAATGCAATCAATTCGTATAGGTAAGAATATTCTTTAATATTTATAATAACATTAATTTTATTTCAAAGCTTAATTCTTTGACCTTGGTGGAAATGATTAGGCAGAGGATTAGTTGTTATTTATTTAAAAAAAAAGAAAAAATAAATACTAGTATTAAAGAAACATATATATTAATGAATTTACAATTATTTCTAAGTCAATCCTTATTCCTTTAACGGATTATAAAATCATTTGACACAACATTATCATTCTTAGTAGAGACCGAATGAAACGAAGATAAACTACAATTATTTCAAATAATTTTATATTCCGTAAAAGGAATAACGATTGACTTGGAAATAATTGTAAATATCATTAATATATACATTACTTAATACTAGTACTTTTTTTTCTTCTTTTAAAAATAAATAACACCCAATAATTTTCACAAGTTATATTTCATTTTATAAGATTTTTTCAGGTCGATGCCGCGAGTCCTCTGCTTAATCACTTTCACTATAGTAATAATATTTGACATATTGTACATTTGGAATTCCACAGACGATTGGCCAATATTCTATTGTTTTCCCTTTTAAAGTGGGGTGGCTTGAAGTGCCATTAATTAAATCGAGCGAAAACAAATGCTTGCGTATTTGTTCCCTTTTGTTTTTAATTAGAAATCACTGCTGTTTGTTTCATTGCCACATATGTTACAACAAACAGACCAACAAGAATTGAAGATAAATGTTTACAAATCTGCTAATAACAGGTTTTTCATTGGCAGAGAAGATGCGTCCCCTCACTGTCCTAGTATAGTAGCTTGTACAATTAACAATACAAGAGTTCAATACTTTTTTTACCTTCCGTCACCTTTAGGTAAGGAAAGTATTGTAGTGAATAAGCATGTTTTAGGGACCCTATAATAAGATTTTTACAATGATGTCTGTATGTATGTGTGTGAGTGTGTGTGTGTGTATGTGTGTGTGTATGTGTGTATGTGACGAAAGTTTAGGATTGCATAACTTCAATACTACGTTTCCAAAAATTTATAGTTATAATTGGTGAACCGGAAGTAGCTTCTTTTGAAGATTTAACAGTTAAATTTGATTTATTGACATTTAATGTTATTATAACATAAAGAATATATTATTCTCCATACGATTTGATTGCATTTTATACTTCATATTCAATAGATATAGAGTTAAAGAATTTTAAAAAAATTAAATTTTATAAATCAGCCAGCTATGCTAAACATGGAAACTACTAATATATTCAGATAATTCAAATTGACAGATGTCTGTATCAATAAAAAGTAAATCAATGTGGCAGAGATAAGGATGTTGAAGTAGATGTTGGGGAAGGCACGGAAAGGTAGGTAAGGAAATAATAGTGTTACAAATTTCTAGAAAGATACAAGAGAGATGATTACATTGGTTTGAAAGTGTTATGAGGAGAAATGAAGAATATATTGGATGAAGAATGACTAGTGAAGAAACATAGGAAGACCAAAGATAAGATGGAAGGACTGTAAGACTTGAGACAAAAGGAACTAAATGAGAACGACACGTAAAACAGAAATGAGTGGAAGAGGAAAATAAAAAAATAGCGACCCTTAACGAATGGAGAAAGCTAAAGAAGAAGTAGATGTCAGTGTCACGTGTAATTTGCATAGTTTGTTAATAAAATAATTTTACTGGAAATTTAGAATCTTTTGCAAGAAAATTTATGTATGGAATTTATACATAATACACAGGATTGACGGAAGGTATTGTGCTGGCCACAACAGATTTTTTCAGTAAAAATTTGGCTTGATATTGGAAAAACTTTACGATTTCAAATTTAGTAATAAAGAAATAAACTAATTTAAAATAGTTCAGTAAATGGCAGACTTCTTTTCATGTCTAAAAACTTTATATAGAAGTAGGAAAACTTTGTAAAATGATTTCCCAACCGTTCGGTTTTCATGTGACGTCAAATTTGATTTCTTCTTCGATCGCAATCGAACGTATTTGAAACATTCGTGTGATATTATCTGTCAAACTACCCGGTGCGAATTTCTCGTGCAACTTAGATGAATTTCTCACAGACACGTGAGAAGAGAACTCTTTCTCACTATGGCAGAGTGTCTCGTGTCTTTTGTTTTTCTCAAAAGATGACATAACCTGATTTAACTATAGACAGATCTATTTTGGATAATACATAACCTTTCTTAGTCTGGATATGCGAAATATGATATATTGAAATGTGATAAACTAGAATTTTTACAAAACAAAAACATTACATATTTGAAGTTAGCTTGTATTAATAATTACACACAAGTAGGTTATCTATTTTATAAACAAGAATTAAATGAAAGAAATATCTGTTGTGGCCAGCACAATACCTTCCGACAATCTTGTGTATTATGTATAAATTCAATACTTCTTACAAAAAATTCTAAATTTCTAGTAAAATTATTTCATAAACAAACTATGCAAATTGCATTTGACACTAACATCTTCTTCTTCTTTAGCTTCCGGTTGACCAATGATAACCAAAATCTAATTAATTCTTTATGTGGTCGTACACAAGAGAAGTATGAAAGAATTACAATTTATCGAATTGTAGTATTGGAGTTATCGAAGGAGAAATTTTTATTACACACACACTAACCCTGATGTGGCCAGCACATTACCTTCCGTCAATCCCGTATATTATGTACAAATTCCATCGGGGGTTGACCTTGGCAATCAGATATGGGGGCCCGTATCAGAATGACAGCTATTAATTATGTCCATAACTGACAAATATCAAAAATTTTCATTCAAAATTTCATTTTTTGGCATTGTATGGTTCCATACTCTTGATAAAAAATAAACCACCTGAAATAAGAAAATCATGAAATTTTGAATAAAAAATTATGACATTTGTCAGTTATGGACTAATTAATAGCTGTCTTTTTGACACGGGCCCCTATATCTGCTTGCCAAGGTCAGCAAAGTCACGTGACTGCTCGCGCCGTATACATAAATTTTCTTACAAAAAATCTTGTATTTTCAATGAAATTATTTCAGAAACAAACCATGCAAATTGCAGTTGACACTGAGGTCTTCATTAGCATTTTCCATTCGTTAGGGGTCGCTGTTTTTTATTTTCTTCTTCCACTCATTTCTGTTTTGCGTGTCGTTCTCATTCAGTTCCTTTTCTCTCACGTCATCTGCAATACAGTCTTCCCATCTTGTCTATGGTCTTTCTCTGTTTCTTCTACTACTAAGCTAATTATTCTTCTTCAAATATATTTTTCATCTTTCCTCCTGTTTACAAACTTCTATCACTCGAGCCATTTCCCTTATCTTTTAATTCCTTTCCTGTCCTTCCGTGTCTTCCCCAAAATTCTATCTCAAAATCCTCATCTCTGCCCACATTCATTTACTTTTCATTGATACTGACATCTGTCAATTTGAATTATCTGAATATATTAGCAGTTTCCATGGTTAGCATAGCTGGCTTTATAATTCTTTAACTATATATCTATTGAATATGAAGTATAAAATGTAATCACATCGTATAGAGAATAACATACTCTTTAAAATATAATAACAATAAATGCCAATATATGACATTAATTTTTAAGAAAAACTGTTAAAATCTTCAACTCATTCCAATGAAGCTCAGTTTAGGAGGAAATTTTCCGAAGATTCGAACGGTTATTTTACCAGGGTTTCTATGTCTACCCATTTTTGGGTTATGGATGTTTTCGGGTAATCTTTGAAATCCAATGCAAATTCCAAACTTTTATAATCCTGCTGATTATTTCCTGCTAAACAAAGAGTCCTGCTGACGACATGTGACGCAAATCAATCACCCCGACGTTGGTGTCGGTGCGGAGAAGAAAAAATGTCTCGACGCCCCTGTGCGCATGCAAAGTGAGATTGATACATGGGCTCACGTTCTTATAGGGTTTTTTTATCATCGACTCATCATCTGTTTCTTAGCCGTCAGGACGATGGGACTTGACCTGAAGGCCTTATAAAGAAAGGGGACGTGTGAAGTGTTAGGGAATAAATAACAGTGTACAAGGTATGAGTATTATCTTACACAGTAAAAAATAAAGTCTGCAGATATCAAATTACAAAGATACAAAATTTCCAACTCAGAAACATAATGTATGTCTTAAAAGTTTTAGCACAAATTTCAAGGTGAAATTTTCTACGGACACCTAGTATTGGGTTTGGACCTAAATCTCTGTATATTCTGCGTTGAAAAAAAAAATTCCGTCACCTTTAGGTAAGGAAGATATTGTCTTTGGTCAAAAAATTCAATGATAAGTTTTTACTGAATAAGCACGTTTTAGGGTCCATATAATACGATTTTACTATTTATATTAGTATTATTACGTTATTTAATTTAAAAAAAAAACAGAAATATTTGAAGTAAAAAGAAAACTTTTGAAACCTTTGCTAACAAAATTCCTTCTCGTAATAATATTTGAAAATTTCGAGGGTATTATTGAGATTGTATTTCATAAACTGAGTCGCATATCCTGTAAATTGATTGACAAAGGTTGGCCAGAAGATTGGGGCCACGTGAAAGAGGCCTGAGGATGTTATTAGATTACGCCGCGCCTCGCCCTGACCCCGTTTGCAAGCGAATTTACGAAACGTGACAGGAACAACGAATTTTTCCACCCACCTCTAAAGAAACGAAGAACGAATGATGTTTTTACATAAGAATACGGATGGACTATTGAACTGTAATTGCTTAATGAAAAATCTGTTGTGGCCAGCACAATATCTCTCGCCATTTTCATTTTGTTGCATAGGGCGCGAGCAGTTATGTAACTTTATTAACATTGGGCAAGCAGATATGGGGCTCCGTGTCAAGTATCATACATTTTCATTCAAAACATTATGATTTTCCAAATCCATGTGGATTATTTTCCTCCCCAAGTATATTCCATATTATTGATATGACATTGTGACATCTATGTAAATAAATACTAGCTGTTATTTTGCCACGGACCCACAAATCTGCTTGCCAAGGCCAACAAAGTCATATGACTGCTTGCGCCCTATAACTAATGAATTTAACATTTCTTGTACACACAAATAATTGAAATTGTATATCTTCTTTCGCTCTATGACTATTTTTTTCATACTCTTCTAATATGTTCAAAATTCTTCAAATTCATTGACGGTATTAGCGGAATTTCTTAAGGATATATGTAATATTAACATACCTATAATTTAAATACAAATTTAATTAATAATACAATAATATATATTAAATGGAGTCGTAGTTCCCAGAAAAATCTGATTTTTGACACTGACATTTTGCATTTATCTGTCAATTACAAACATTTAAATATCTCAACTGTTTTTTGGGCAACGAGATTAATTGCAACAGATTATTCTATATTATTATATACTATACCTGCAAACCTATACGAGATTATTATTAATATTACCTACCAAGATTTTTTTTCAAAAAATCCGGTTGTCCAATTATTGTTACCAAAACCTTTTCAGATCTTCTTATGAATGTTCGATTGGGAAATACGTAGTTAAACAAATATAAAGTCTTAAAGTTTTTGATTAATCGTCCTTCCAACGTCCCACACACATACATACACACAAACACACACACACACACAGACACATACATCCACACACACACACAGACATCATCGTAAAAATGTCAAAATCGGATTGTAGGGACCTTAAAACGTGCTTAATGATTAAAATCTGGAAATGCGATTTTTAGCATGAATCCAATACCTCTCTTAGCAAGAGGTAAAAAGGGTGAAATAAGGAAGTATTCGCGAAACCATGCCATCAAGAACGCACCACAAACGACAATTTTATGTCCAGCACTAATTTCATTAGCCGTGAATAGAAAACATACAGTAAACTTAACGAGACAGGTGAATACAAAGTGACACATTTTTATTTCATTGGTCACAAGCTCCGGATTATATCCGTTGAGTGTTACAGCAAAGCTCGGTGGCAAATGCGAGAGACATTCTCAATGCTGCAAAGTCCATCCGGACTCGTAACTGGCTCTAATTCGTTTAACTGCCCACAATCAAATTTACAGGCGACCTATTAAAAATTAACGTTACTGTTGTACCGAAGAGATACAGTGGGTTAATGTTTTCTTTTATTTCACTACAGGGCTACGGTATAATTAGATAGATAGGCTATTTTTGTGTCATGGTTTTTTGTGCGATTCCCAGTACCGTAAAGGGGGCATTTCCGGAGATGTCTTTGAAAAGTATGTTCAAAATGGTATAGAATATAGTGACGTGGTATAAATGAAAGTTTTTTGGCGGGGAAGCTATGTTCAAATTAATGATATAAACGAGAGCTGGGCGCTTTAACACATCAACGACTGATGAAATTACCTAGCGCCATGTTACTTTTTATTCCCAAAATTTTAATATGCGTTACAAGCAGGGAGACGGACTTTTATGTTTTTCGGATCAGGTTTGGTTTCGGGTTATCGCTCCGGTTTTCAAACCCAAAAAATCTGATGTGGCCAGCGCAATATCTTCCGTCAATCCTGTGTATTATGTATAAATTCCATACATAAATTTTCTTGCAAAATATTCCAAAATTCAAGTAAAATTATTTCATAAACAAACTATGCAAATTGCACTTGATACTGACATCTTCATCTCATTCAGTTCCTTTTCTCTCAAGTCTTCCGCAATACAGTCCTTTCATCTTATTTTTGGTCTTCCTCTGTTTCTTCAACCTTCTATTACTGAGCTTTTCATTATTCATTGAATATATTCTTCATCTCTCCTCATGACATGTTCAAACCAATGTAATCGTATCTTTCTGGAAACTTCTATTCCTTACCTGTCTTTCCGTGTCTTCCCCGACATTCTCTCTCAAAATCTTTATCTCTGCCATATTCATTTTCTTTTCATTGATACTGACATCTGCCAATTTGAATTATTTGAATATATAAGCAGTGACGAAAGTTTCGAATTGCATAACTTCAATAACACGATTCCAAAAATTATATTTTTTTCCTATTCCTTAAGTTTACATCCAGAAAAATAAGTGATTAGATTTTGGTTATAATTGGTAAACTGGAAGTAGCCTCATTTGAAGATTTTAACAGTTAAATATGATTTATTAACATTTAACGTTATTATAACTTAAGAATATACTATTCTCTATACGATTTGATTGAATATTATATAGATCATATTCAGTAGATATAAAGAGTTAAAGAATTATGAAGAAATTAAATTTCATAAATCAGCCAGTTATGCTATCCATGGAAACTGCTAATATATTCAGATAATTCAAATTGACAGATGTCATTATCAATGAAAAGTAAATGATTGTGCCAGAGATGAGGATGTTGAGCTAGATGTTGGGGAAGACATGGAAAGATACAGTAAGGAATGATAAAATAAGGGAAATAACTCTAGTGTAAGAAGTTTCTAGAAATATACAAGAGAGACGATTACGTTGATTTGAACATGTCATGAGGAGATATGATTAATATATTGGAAGAAGAATTAATAGCTTAGTAATACAAGGTTGAAGAAACAGAGGAAAACCAAATATAAGATGGAAAGTCTTATTGCGGAAGACTTGAGAGAAAAGGAACTGAATAAGAACGACACGCAAAACAGAAATGATTGGAGAAGAAAATAAAATATTGCGACCCCTAACGAATGGGATAAGTTAAAGAAGAAGAAGATGTCAGTGTCAAGTGCAATTTGCATAGTTTGTTTATGAAGTAATTTTTCTGGAAATTTAGAATCTTTTGCATAATACACAGGATTGACGGACATCATATTTTTTAATAAAAAGACTTGTTTCTGTATCTTTACAGGAGTTTTGCAAATGTCAGAAGATTTTACAGAATAAATTCAATTAATGATATTTTCTTTTTATTCGTATTTAGATTAGCATAAAAATGCATTTATAAAATGCCTGTTTTATCAAAATTGTCAGATTAAATTGTTTTAGTATTCAGAATTAAAAAGTGTGCAAAACCCAACAAAACTCTTATCATACAAAGTCATACAGTGAAACAACAACTACAAACCAACTGAATTAGATTAGAGGAAGAAAAACCCTTGTTTATTTGTCAAAGCAGGGATTTAATTTCTCGGTCACATTGTCGTGCGGGTTTATTTTTTTGTTAAACTTCGCGACATTTTGTTGGAGGACCTTTAGCTGCGCTCTCCTGCTACTCCTGCACAGCCAGCCCGTGTTCCTGCTTCTATTCCTGAGAACACTCCAATCTGCGAAGCGAAATTGCAGGACGGTAGAATTAAAACCTTCTCGGGACGGTCTACTGTTTTTGTAATTTAATTTGATAAATGGACCGGCGTTAGTTATTTCACTGTGAGGGAATCATAAAAGATACGAGCTAATTGAGCCTTTTACGTATTTAAATTTTATGGCTAAAAGCTTTTGCTACGCTTGTTCCCTTGGGATTGCTCGATTTTTCAACGTAGGTTATCTGATTTTTTTACTGGATTGTACGATAATTTTTCACAGAAATGCTTAATTCATTGTATGTTCAGCGAACTGGATAACCTACCCTTTAAAGATAAGATAATTTATATTAAAAACTCATTATCTAATTAAATTTTTGATTGATTAATCATCCATGCTTATAAAAAAATCTGTTCTCGTCACTTCCATTTCAGGTTACATAAGTATTTTAACATTTCTTTTATACATACATTCTACATCAAAAATTCTACTTATATCTATTCTTTATATTTAGATATTTTATAATTTTAAATTCATTGTATGAAGTTTTGTCCTACTTTTCTAAATGTCCGAAATTTTTCAAATTCATTATCGGGATTGACGATATTTTTGAAGGGTATTTGTAATATACCTATAATTTTAAATAGTTAACTATAAATACCATAAGAAATATTATATATACTTCTCAGAAAAAGCCTTCAGTAATGACGTTGCATTTTTGTTGGTGATATTTATATGTCAATTACAAACATTTTAAATTTGTAATTGGTTTCCATGGTGTTATTTGGGCTGCGAGATTAATTACAACAGATTATTTTACACATTATACTTTTTACTTTCCGTCACCTTTAGGTAAGGAAGGTATTGTCTTTGGTCAAAAAAATCAATGATGAGTTTTTAGTGAATAAGCATGTTTTAGGGTTCCTATAATACGATTTTACCATTTTTACGATGATGTCTGTATGTATGTATGTATGTGTATGTATGGTATGTGTGTGTGTGTGTGTATGTGTGTGTGTGTGTGTCTGTGTGTATGTAACAAAAGTTTCGGTTCGCATACCGCTTCAATACCACGATTTCAAAAATTATATTTTTTCGTATTCCTCAAGTTTACATCCAGAAAAACAACTGATTAGATTTTGGTTATAATTGGTGAACCGGAAGTAGCTTCATTTGAAGATTTAACAGTTAAATTTGATTTATTGGCATTTAACGTTAGAATATATTATTCTCTATCTCTATACGATTTGATTGCATTTTATACTTCATATTCAATAGATATAGAGTTAAAGAATTTAAAAGAAATTATTATTTTTTAAATAACCCGCTATGCTAAACATGGAAACTACTAATACATTCATATAATTCAAAATGACAGTTTCAGTATAAATAAAAAGTAAATTAATGTGGCAGAGATAAGAATGTTGAAGTAGATGGTGGGGAAGACACGGAAAAATATGTAAGGAAATAACTTCTAGAAAGATACAACAGAGATGATTACATTGGTTTGAAAATGTCATGAGGAGAAATGAAGAATATATTGGATGAAGAAAGAATAGCTTAGTAATAGAAGGTTGCTGAAACAGAGGAAGACCAAAGATAAGATGGAAGGAATGTATTGTGGAAGACTTGAGAGAAAAGGAACTGAATGAGAACGAGACGCAAAACGGTAATGAGTGGAAGAAGAATATAAAAAATAGCGATACATAAGGAATGGGGAAAGCTAAAGAAGAAGAAGATGTTAGTGTCAAGTGCAATCTGTTTAATTATATGATCTGAGTCTCAAAAATAAGAGAAAAAAATTCTGGCATCTATAAACGTTAATTTGTTATGAAGCTACTTCATTATTCCTCATTTTTTCTTCATCTCACAATAATTCCGTTTGAAATCTGGCCGTCAACCCTCGTTAAAAATGCGCCAGAATAAAAATGCTGTCACGTTTTTCACAGCGAGTCATAATTGCTAGTACAAAAGTCGCCTGCTGCCGGCGCACTGTCTCTCTTTCACTCTATAAACCGTTATTAATTTAACGCTCTTTATTAACTAAAACAATTAGCAACAGTCGTGGACGGCGTGTTCTGTTTAACGGCCTTTCGAAACGTTAAACCCGATTAACAGGGCAAGCGCCTTGCGCTTTTGCAGCTATAATGTGTTTTGTTTCTGTCGTCAATCAAATCGTGGTTTGTTAAACTCCAGACACAAAATATGAAAAAGAAGAAGACGACAAGACCAACACGTCAGTTTAGTGGCGTATATTGATGTCAATATGAGAAAGGTATGAGGACGAAAGGGGCGCCATATTATATAACATTTAATATATTCAACAAGTTGTACAGAAATGATAGATATTTATTTATTTTGTCGGCTTAGAACAAAGTCATAATTAAATATTGATGAAAGAAGGTTTCAGAACTAGTAATAATGAAATAAAAACAATATTTAGGATTAGTTCTGTATATTGTTCTTTAATTACAGCAAATGTAAAGTAATGAGTTACTTTGTTAAAAAATACGTTTACACTTTGCTTATCACATGGAAACTAATTCGCTTGAGAAAGTAACTGAGTTTAAGAATCTTGGAATTATATTTGACACAAAACTAACATTTAATGTACACATTGAGACTACTGTAAGATCATCCTACAAAATTCTAGGATTTGTAATTAGAAATTGTCGGTCTTTCTGTAAAATAACTACACTCATAAGCTTGTATTATGCATTTGTCCGCTCTAAGCTAGAATATTGTCTACAAGTCTGGAATCCAATATATCATAAATATATATCTAAGATTAAGTCTGTCCAGCATAAATTCATTAAATATTGTTATTTTAAAATACATGGACAATATCCTATCTTTACCCATGATTATTCTGTTTTATTGCCTGAAGTGAACTTGGTGCCAATAAGTAGCAGAAGTAATTTACAATTATCTCTCTACTTATACAAATTAATTAATAATTGTATTGATGACCCATGTAGTCTTGAGCTAATACCATTTCACGTTCCACGCGTCACTTCAAGAAATAAAGTACCATTTCATTGTAAAGCAGCTAGGACTAATCTCCAATAAGACAACTCTGTATAGCATATAACAGTGTATCATGTATTATTGACATTGATATATTTGGCTACTCCTTCTCTAAATTTAAGAATATATTAACAAAATATTTCTTATAATAAGTCACTTGTTAAATTTCTTGTATGTATTTACTGTTCAACTCATTCGTTTCTTTCTTGTAATAAGTCACTTGTTAAATTTCTTATATGTATTTACTGTTCAACTCATTCGTTTTTGTATTTGTATGCCATATGATCGTCCTGTAATTGGGATCTTGAATCCTGTTGGATCGATTTATTAATAAATAAAATAAAATAAATAAATAAAATAAATATCTTTGAATATATAATACATATAAGAATGGCAACGCATATGGCCTAGCAACATATTATATCTGTCTCTTTTTATTCACAAAATTATTATAGATAGCTAGTGACTCCTACCACAAAACTATGAACTACGGTAAATCGTGCTGACAGCATTGCCAGATACTATTTCTTAGAGGTATTCAATAATCAATAATTCAAAAATATTGTTTCATAATAACCAGATAATATATTTTGAATCTTCAATGTACATGTATACTTGTTTTACAGTAGCAAACTTAAAAACCTTTATAAAATCTTAACTTGCTGGTCTAGCAACGTGGCAATACTGTGCAACATCCACCTATTATGTATTTTTTGAACTAACTCAGAAATAATTCGTATATGGAGGGATAGATGACACCTGCTCTCGAAATATTTAATCTAAATACATTACGTTGTCATTCTTATATGTATTATATATTCAAAGTAAATATTTTTATTTAACGACGTTTCGACAGTGTAGTGCTGTCTTCATCAGGTAAATAGTAAATAACAAAGTACATGTAGTCAAGACAACAAGTTTACAGAAAGAGGGTAACATAGATCAAAACTTACATAAAAAACATACAAAGATAAAAACAGAAAATTATGAATGAATAACAGGTAACCACGACTTATTAAAGTTGATAACGTCGTTAAATAAAAATATACAGAACTAATCGCAAATCGGTAATGATGAAATATTTGTACCGTGCGGGCGCTTACCAGGCGTTACCTCACGGGCACCCATAACTGGCGTGGAGAGGAGTCAATTTTGTCATATTACGTAAAAAGATTCCGTACACTGCAAGAATTTTCTCCTTCTCGCTGATATATTCCGTCGCATATCGAGTTAAGCCGCAGCAAATGAAATGAAACTAACGACGCTATCTCCACGTATTTGCATGTGGGAGAATTTGGAGCAAAGCTAAGATAAATTACTATTCATACACATCTGTCGGGATCCGTCAGTTAGACATAATTCAATTCGTTTCTCAATCAGTGTCGCGCACACGATAGCAGCTGAGGCTGAAATCTGCTGAGATTTGTTGGTATTTCTGTCGAAAAGCCGAGAGAGAAAACAAAGAACTGATTGTGATGTTCGGAATATGGACAGAGTTTCAAAAAATTGTTGTAAATTAAACTGACTTCAGAATCCTGGTTTTATAAACGTATAAGTTTTGTTCTCAAATCAACCATTTAGCCGGATTTTTTTACCTTTCGTCACCTAGGTAAGAAAGGTATTGTGTTTGGACAAAAAAAGATGATGAAATCTGTATGCGTGTGTAAGTATGTGTGTGTGTGCGTTTGTGTGAGACGATTTTTACATAGATGATAACTGCAACACTACAATTCTAAAAATCTGTGGTGGCCAGACAATATTTTTTGCCATTTCTGTTTTTGGTTACATAAGTATAGGTCGCGAGCATCATGCATTGCTGGCCTTGACAAGCAGATATGCAAGCCCAATTAGTAATTATGTACATAGATGTCAAATGTCAGAATTTTTCATTACGAATTTAAAGATTTTTTAATTCAAGTAGTTAAATTGTCACCAGGAGTGTGGAATTTACTCGTCGAGGAAAATAAACCACATGGAATTGGAAAATCACTTAGAATGAAAAATTATGATATTTGACATCTATGTACATAATTACTAGCTATCATTCTGACAGGGGCCCCCATATCTGCTTGTCAAGGCCAAAAATCTATTCTTTATATTTATATTTTTAAATTTTAATTCTATGAAGAAATTTTGTCTTCTTCCAATATTTTGAAATGTTTCCAATTCATTGTCGGTATTGACAGTATTTTTGAAGGGTATATGTAATATACTTATAATGTTAAATATTTAACTATTAATACAATAAGTAATAATATAATGTATGTACTTCCTAGAAAAATCTTCAGTAATGTCTTTGGATTTTTGACACTGACATTAATCTGGCAGTTACAAACATTTCAATTGGTTTCCATGACATTATTCTCTGTCCGACACATTTAAATCTTTTATATCTTCTATATATTTAAGGATATATAAAATAGTCTGTTGCAGTAAATCTCACAACCTGCGCACAGCCCAAACATCTCCATGGTAACTATTTGAGAAATTAAAATGTCTGTAATTGATAGATAAATGTCGCTAATGTCAATGTCAAAAATTCAGAAAAACTACTGAAGGCTTTATCTGGGAACGATATTTAATATTTCTTAATGTATTATTAATTATATATTTAAAATTATAGGCATATTACATGAACCCTGCAGAAATATCGCCAATCCCGTTAATGAATTGGAAAAAGCTCGAACATTTAAAAGAAATGGAGAAAACTTGCTCATAGAATGAATTTAAAAATATAGAAAATACGTAAATATAAAGGTGTAATTAAATTTTTTTGTGTGTACAAAAAATGTTAAATACAATACTTATACATACCATAATGGAAAGGCCGCGAGTGGTTTTGCAATGGCCGCAACATATATTTTTTTATTGTTATTTATAACGTTACGAAATAATGTAATAATTCGTTTACGTTATCCCATCCCTGATTTAAACAGAAGATTAAACAATTACATGTATAATAGGTAATAAACCCTATAATTAAATGAAAGTACAATTGAATTAATATTAAAGAAGAATAATAAGCTTTCGTGCTATTTATATATGTATAATTAAACACAAAATGCCGTAGAATCCAATTTATTTGTGGATTTTGAAGTATTATAACAACGCATCATTATATTGTATGCTCATTTGTTGAAACATTGTTATGTTCTCAATTACAAGTATAATCTTGTTATTCCATTTCCCTTTCCGTGTTCCGCATTCCTATTTCCTGTCTGGGGCGACTACTCCAAGGAATTACGGAAACGGAAGATACCGACATATTATGACGTCTCTTCAAAAATTATTGAATCTTTGGTCGGCAAATACAATTATTCATTTCGAGGTTTAGAACCCTAATAATAGTGTCATTTCAGCTTGTTATGTGGCCGAGCTGGACGTGATTCGTTGTCCACTGACAAGCAGCCATCTTTGAAATGGTTGTATTATTCCTTTATTCGTGAGATACTCATGGAATTGTCCCCGATAGCCTGTTGAATTTTGAATTTTTCGAATGGTTTCCGTAGCTCAAGTCGTTCATTTAGTAAAAATTGAAAATCTGACAAGCGTTCACTACGTAAGCTGACTGCCAGCGACACACGTATTCTGCGGCCGGGAAAAAAATTACAGATAAGCATGAACTTCATTTGTTTACGCAAAAAAATAAAGGTCGATACTTTTTGAACACACCTCATGTTTTCATGTCATTCGGCTTTTAAACAGTTCAATTCGCACCAGGGCGTGAACAATAATTCAATTACATAAAATGAATTTTAAATTGAAACTTTTTTATGTTCATTCTTTGTAGACTCTTTTCAATATTCATTTGTGTACTCTTTATAATATACATTGGCCAATATTGACTGCACGCATATAAGTTTAAAATTTGAGTCAAAATTACATTTTGAAATACCTTCTTGGAAATATAATAAAAACAGATATTTGAGTAGTAACAGTACGAAATTTAACCTAAAAATGAAACAAAGATGAAAATAAAGAGAAAATATTTTCAATTATGTTATAAGGATCGAAATAAAAGTTCTTTATCAAACTTTATATTTACAAGAATTCCCGCGTTCACATAGAAACAGTTGAATAATTTAAATGAACTAATTTTATAGGGTCTAGTGGCCGTGTGCCTGAGTGTCTCGTCGCGAATCTGAAGTTCCGGGTTCGATCCCGACCAACGCCAAGAATTACTTCGAAATTTAATGGCACAAAATTGAAGTATAAAATGCAATCACATCGTATATAGAGAATAACATATACTTGAAAATAGAATAACATTAAATGCTAATAAATGATATTTAACTGCTTTTTCTCAAGAAAAACTTTTAAAAGTTGCAAATAAGAGTACTTCTGGTGGACCAATTATAACTAAAATCTAATCATGTATGCAATATTTATGAAATTACCCTCTTAGCTTGCATGTCACAGCGGATTTCAGTAAAAGACCATTATTGATACGCCAATTGACGGTTTAATTTTTATTTCAGTTTATTATGAAACGACATACTCCATGATTCTACGTCATACATACCCTCTATTTTGAAAACATAAATAATTTTGAAGTTTTTTCAAACAAATTGTATTTACATAATTAAAAAGTATGCGGGTAAAAAATGTTAAATGAGAAATATAATGAACATGTTTTAAATTAATTTTTCAGGTATGTATTTTCTCCTTTGTATTTTACCCTTTGTTTGCGTATTGGGTCACATGTATAATTATATTTGAATATTAAATTGAATAAAAAATTCTTTCAGTTATCCTGAGGGCAAACAATTTTTTTGCAATATTCTTTTACATTTTACAAGCAAGACTTTTGCGGACGGGTTCTCAATGGCTTGATAAAAGAATAATACAGACACTCTTCAAATCGAGCAGGAGTAATCGCGCATTTAGGGTTGAGTGGGGCAAGACAACGAATTAATTTTTTTTGATAATGTAAAGTATACAGGGTGTTATATATTAATGGACCCAGCAAATATCTCGCTTATTTATTAAGTTAGTAATTTCTTTCATTGATAACGGATGCACATTCATGATACCATTTCCGGTTTATTAGTAATTAATATCAACTTTGAAATTTCAAATGGAACATATTATATTTTTTTACAAATTTGAATAGTACATCAAATTTTTTACCTAAAATAATTAGGAATGCAGGAAATTAGGAAAGTCTAATTTTACATGTTAAATTCCTATGTTCGGCCGTGCCGGTCACCCTATTAGTATTTAGTAGGAAATTTTCTACAGGTTTGCATTAATACTTTTTACCTCTCGCTAAGAGAGGTATTGGATTCATGCTAAAAATCGCATATCCAGATTTTATTGAATAAGCACGTTTTAAGGTCCCTACAATCCGATTTTAACATTTTTACGATGATGTCTGTGTGTGTGTGTGTGTGTGTGTGTGTGTGTGTGTGTGGATGTGTGTGTGTGGGATGTTGGAAGGACGGTTACTCAAAAACTATAAGACTTTAAATTTGTTTAACTACGTATTTCCCAATCGGACATTCATGGGAAGATCTGAAAAGGTTTTGGTAACAATTGGACAACCGGAAGTAGAAGATTCTTGAAAAAAAATCTTTTAAATAATATTTTTGAATTTTTTTCTTGGTAATATTAAAGAAAATTAAATTCTTTATCTGATACATTTAAATATTTTATAATATATTCTATAGATTTACAGATAATATATAAAATAATCTGTTATAATAAATTTTACAGCCGAAAGATTGGCCATGGAAAATAGTTGAAAATTTAAATTGTTTGTAACTGACAGATAAATGTCAGTGTCAGAAATCCGGAGACATTACTGCAGACTTTTACTGGGAAGTACATTCATTGTATTATTTCTTAATGTATTAATAGTTAAATATTTAAAATTATAGGTATATTACATATATTCTTCAAAAATACTGTCAAATCTGACAATGAATTGGAAACATTTCGAAAAATTAGAAGAGGACAAAATTTCTTCATAAAATGAATTTAAAATTAAACAATCTAAATATAAGGAATAGATATATGTAAGTAGAAATTTTGGTATAGAGTGTAGGTTGTAGGTATACAAGAAAAGCAGATATGGGGGCCCATGTCAGAATGATAGCTAGTAATTATGTATATAGATGTCAAGTATCAAAATTTCTCATTCTAAATTTAGTGATTTTCCAATTCCATGTGGTTTATTTTTCTCGACAAGTAAATTCCACACTCCTGGTGATAAATTAAATACGTGTATTTAGAAAATCTTGAAATTCTGAATGAAAAATTGACAATTGACATCCATGTACATAATTACTAATTATCATCCTGAAACAGGCCCCCACATTTGCTTGTCAAGGCCAACAATGTAACATGACTGTTCGCGTCCTATACTTATGTAACCAAAAAAAAAGTGGCGAGAGGTATTGTGCTGGCCACAACAGATTTTTTCATATATTTTATGGATAAATTTTATAAAGTATAAATATTATATCTCGGAACTTATGCTTTAAACACTACTTCATGGTTACCCAGTTCAGCTCAAATGTATGTAACTCACAGATAAATGTCACTGTCAAAAAAATAATGATTTCAAATTAATAACAGTAACGTGTACCAACTTGCTTTGTAACGATGATATATACGTACCGTGTGGGCGTTTACCAAGCATCACCTCGCATCACTTGTACATCTTAATACAGGGATCGAGCATTATGTATATTACAGTACGTCTTTCTAGAAAAAATGATATATGATCTTCGTGTACATTAGCAATGTTGGTAAGAAGAATAATCTGTCATTTAAAGTTATGTTGTATGTATTTTAGACATAACTCTCACACACAGCATTGTTCAACAAGTTTTTTTCCTGATGGATAAGCCTTGGGGAAACACAAATAAAATAGAGAGTGATAAATAAGAGACTCACACATATTTACTTCTTAGAAAGTAAACATAGAAGGGCAAAAAAATGTGCGTCGCTTTGAACAAAGAGATTTGTGACAAAGATTTTGATTGATCATCTGAAAATACGTGAATCTAGTTTTTCTGGTTTGCTTGTTTGAAAACACTCTCTTTTACCGATTGGTGTGATCGTTTTCATTTCTCCTCTTGTCGGAGTTTCTTTCGATAAGAACAAAAAAAAATCTGATGTGACCAATACAATACCTCCCGCGTTTAATTTTTACCTTCCGTCACCTTTAGGTAAGGAAGGTCTTTAGTCAAAAAATTCAATGATAAGTTTTTAGTGAATAATTTAACCATTTTTACGACGAAGTCTGTATGTATGTGTGCCTGTGTGTATGTGACGAAAGTTTCGGATCGCATAACTTCAATACCACGATTAGATTTTGGTTATAATTGGTGAATCGGAAGTAGCCTCTTTTGAAGGTTTAACAGTTAAATTTGATTTAATGACATTTAACGTTATTATAACTTGAAGAATATATTATTCTTCATACGATTTGATTGCATTTTAAACTACATATTCAATAGATATAGAGTTAAAGAATTTTAAAGAAATTAAATTTTATAAATCAGCCAGCTATGCTAAACATGCTACACATACTAATATATTCATATAATTCAAATTGACAGATGTCAGTATAAATAAAAAGTAAATTAATGTGGCAGAGATGAGGATGTTGAAGTAGGTGTTGGGGAAGACACGGAAAGATACGTAAGGAAATAACTCTAGTGTTAAAAGTTTCTAGAAAGATACAAGCGAGATGATTACATTGGTTTGAAAATGTCATGAGGAGAAATGAAGAATATATATTGGATGAAGATTGAATAGCTTAGTAATAGAAGGTTGAAGACACAGAGGAAGATCAAAGATAAGATGGAAGGACTGTATTGCAGAAGACGAGAGAAAAGGAACTGAATGAGAGCGACACGTAAAACAAAAAATGAGTGGAAGACGAAAATAAAAAATAGCGACCCCTAACGAATGGGGAAAGCTAAAGAAGAATAAGATGTTAGTGTCAAGTGCAATTTGCATAGTTTGTCTATGAAATAATTTTACTTGAAATTTAGTATCTTTTGCATAAAAAAATTATGTATGGAATTTGTACATAATTTGTTTATGAAATAATTTTACTGGAAATTTAGAATCTTTTACAAGAAAATTAATGTATGGAATTTATACATATTACATAGGATTAACGGAAGATATTGAATAGATTTTTTTATTTTCAGTTTGTAACAATTTTAAATGATGTGGATCTAAGTGATTTAGATATCATCGACGGTATCTATTGAATGTATGTCTGCATTTCAGCACAGCGGCACAAATAATGGCACATTGCCATTCGAAGGAATCGTAATTACACTATTTATATTTTTATTGCTGAACCCGACAGAGTCAATTTTTCTGTCTATTTCATCCTCATGATTCATGAATGATTTGATATCGGCGTATGTGACAACTCCAACCGCAATTTTGCTGGATAATTCAATACAAGTGTTCACATGTCGTGTGGTAACCACCGTTCACCGCCGGTCGTAACCTGTGATTACTTGTGGGGCGGAATGTGACCTCGTGACGTCATGATGGCCAGGTGACACAAGGCACAAGGGACGAAGGTGATACAACCTAGAATGTGGGGATTACATGAAACAAGGGACCAAGACTGGTTTATTACAAAGGCGTTGCATTATGAGATACATAGAGGTTGGTGTGTTATTTTATTAGTCCCAACTCGCTGAAAATGTCACTTTTTACCTCCCGCTACCCTTGGTAAGGGAGGTATAGGGATCGTGCTAAAAATCGCATATTGAGATTTTGGTAAATGACCATGTTTCAAGGTCCCTACAATCCAATTTTAACATTTTCACGATGATGTTTGTGTGTGTGTGTGTACGTGTGTGTGTGTTCTAATTCAATACTATAAAAAATAAATAAATATTTCATCACGGCATATTACCCATTGCTGGGTGAGCCAATCTGCTTTATACACAGATGTCTGTAATAATGATGACATATTTGTATTGTGCGGGCGTTTAGCAGGCGTCACTTCATGCGAATCTGGAGAACGTGTTCGATTCCGACCGACGCCAAATATTTTAGAATTTTAAATGGCACAAAATTGTCCCCTGGGATCTCCTCACTTGCAATGAATATAGGTAAGTATATAAATAAATATATCATCACGGTATACTATCCAATGCTGGGTCTGCCAATCTGCTTTGTACACAGATTTCGATAACATATTTGTACCGTGCGGGCGTTTATCGGGTGTTACGTCACGAGCACTTATTGCTGGCGTGGAGAGTGCACTACAGGGGTCATATTTGTGCCATTTAAAAATCCAAATATTTGGCTTCGGTCGGGAACTAACCCGGTATTGAAATTTAATTTAATTTTAAGTATTTACATAATTAAAAATTAAATTTGTATTGTGTTGGTTACATCAGATTTTTGTCATTATATTTTACAGTAATGGTCGTTCGAAATAACAAAAGTAAAACAAAACAACTATTTTATAATTGTTGTGTATCAAATAAAATTGTTTTGAAATTTCCATCTAGTTTCGTTAATGTACCATGCGTGAAATATGTGTTTACAAAATTGTTCCAAAATTTACTCTCGTTATTAAATGATATCATAATCATATATGCTTTAGATAAACATATTAATTATGCGACAATGATGAATATAATTTTATTATTCAATTAGTGAAATTATATGTTGTCAGCTACCCTTTTACCGTAAGTAAACTAAATAAAATAGGATTCATCACATTCACAATCGTCAGTTAAGAAATAAACTTGACTTTGAACGAGGAAAATCGATCGTTACGTAAAAAAGTCTGTTGTGGCCAGCACAATACCTTCCATCAATCCTGTGTATTATGTATAAATTCCATACATAAATTTTCTTGCAAAAGATTCTAAATTTCCAGTAAAATTATTTCATAAACAAACTATGCAAATTGCACTTCACACTAACATCTTCTTGTTTAGCTTTCCCCATTCGTTAGGGTCGCTATTTTTTATTTTCTTCTTCCACTAATTTCTGTTTTGTGTGTCGTTTTCATTCAGTTCCTTTTCTCTCAAGTCTTCCGCAATACAATTCAACCTTCTATTACTAAACTACAAAACAATGTAATCTTCTCGCTTGTATCTTTCTAGAAACTTGTGACACTACAGTTATTTCCTTACCTATCTTTCCGTATCTTCCCCAACATCTACTTCATCATCCTTATCTCTGCCACATTAATTTACTTTTTATTTATACTGACATCTGTCAATTTGAATTATATGAATATATTAGAGTTTACATGTTTAGCATAGCTGGCTGATTTATAAAATTTAATTTCTTTAAAATTCTTTAACCCTGTATCTATTGAATATAAAGTATAAATGCAATCAAATCGTATAGAGAATAATATATTCTTTAAGTTATAATAACGTTAAATGTCAATAAATCAAATTTAACTTTAAATCTTCAAATGAGGCTACTTTCGGTTCACTAATTATAACCAAAATCTAATAAGTTGTTCTTCTGGATGTAAACTTGAGGAGTACGAAAAAAATATAATTTTTGGAATCGTGGTATTGAAGTTATGCAATCCGAAACTTTCGTCACACACACACATACATACAGACATCATTGTAAAACTGGTAAAATCGTATTATACGGACCCTAAAACATGCTTATTCACTAAAAACTCATCATTGAATTTTTTGACCAAAGACAATACCTTCCTTACCTAAAGGTGACGGAAGGTAAAAAATGTTTATACTACTCAAGGCTAGTTCATACCAGTCAGTCAACATCGGCAAACTCAGATCAAGAGTTGAACTATATACTTCTAAACTGAGTTTAATTATTGCACCTAATTAAAATGTTGTTTGTCTTTAGTAATACAGTAAATTGCAATAATCTTTTCGTAGTTTGTAAAGGGACAAGAAAATGCGCTTTAGCTAATTAAATAAATTACAAAGATAAAAGGAATGGTCGTACCGTCGCGCCCCAAGCTGCGTGTTTTATTTTGTTCACAACCTCTACATAAAAGTCAACATGATGATCATACTAATCAGGAACTGGGCCTGCGTATCTTCAGCCTGAAAACAGAAATTGAGGCGAATATCTTTCCCCTTTCTGAAATTTGTATTCAAGTACTGACATGGTCGCTGTTTATTTTTAGACTTTAATAATAATACATAATGAATTTGTTGGTGACGGTCGACTTTTATTGATTCCCAATAAATAACAGCAAAAGAATACAAACTATAACCTTTACAACAAAATAAAATAATACAGGACTTCAGGAGGTTCCTAAATTTGTAGCTAATGAAAAAATAATTCCGTCTAACATGTTTATCACAAGGGTATTATACTAATGAGACTTTAATGTTCCATTTAAACAAATTTGCATCTACATAGGCATACGATTTTTATCTCCGGACAGAATAATGTGTAACTGTGTACTGTACTTTCCTTTTATTGCTTCCTAAATTAAATTTAACTTTTTTTGCTTATTGTCCGAGTAACTTTAGCACGAATGAAGTTTTTAGATAATGGGGGATACTTTGGTCTTTGCTGTGTTTAATTTTCAGTTATGGTTTGATATTTTTCATAAATAAATAAAATCTGTTGTGGCTACTTCCATTTTGGTCATACAACTATAGGACGCGAGCAGTCATGAGACATTGTTGGCCTTGACAAACAGATAAGGGGGCCCGTGTCAGAATGACAATTAGTAATTATGTACATAGATGTCAAATGTCAGAATTTTCATTAAAAATTTCAAAATTTTCTAAATTCACGTTGTTAATTTGTCACCAGGACTGTAGAGGAAAATAAACCACATGGAATTGAAAAATCACGAAATTTAGAATGAAAAATTATGATATTTGACATTTATGTACATAATTACTAGCTATCATTCTGACACGGGACTTCATATCTGCTTGTCAAGGCCAACAACGTCACATGACTACTCGCGCCCTATTGTATTTAACATTTCTTGTATACCTACACTATACTCCAAAAATTCTACTTATATCTATTCTTTGTATTCAGATTTTTAAATTTTAAATTCATTCTATCAAGAAATTTTGTCCTACTGTTCTAATTTTTCGAAATGTTTCCAATTCATTGTCGGGATTGACAGTATTTTTGAAGGGTAGATACGGAAAGATACGGTAATAAAATAACTCTAGTGTTACAATTTTCTTGAAAGATACAAGAAAGACGATTACATTGGTTTGAACATGACATGAGGAGAAATGAAGAATTATATTTAAACAAGAATGAGTAGTTTAGTAATGGGAGGTTGAAGAAGCAGAGGAAGACCAAAGATAAGATGGAAGGACTGTATTGCGGAAGACTTGAGAGAAAAAGAACCGAATGAGAACGACACGCAAAAATAGTGATCCCTAACGCATGGGAAAAGCTAAAGAGGAAGAAGATGTCAGTGTCAAGTGCAATTTGAATAGTTTGTTTATGAAATAATTTTACTGGAAATTTAGAATCTTTTGCAAGAAAAATTATGTATGGAATTTATACATTATACATAGGATTGACGGAAGGTATTGTGCTGGCCACAACAGATTTTTTTGTACAAAATGGCTCATTTAACCAAACTCCAAATAAAAAAGTTACCAATGGTGAGCAAGCTTAGGTGTAGAAAAACTCTTTATAATCATATTAATAAAACTGCTATAAAAGTCGACTTCAACACTCTACCACGTGATCAGCATAAAAATTCCTTACTGTCATTTGCAGTGGCTGTAATTCACCAGTTTTTCTCGCTTTGTGCGTCTTATTCTTATCTCAAGATGTAAATAAACGCCACGCTTCGAGCAGTTTCATACATTTCCCTTATTTTTAAAGTTTCTCTTTAAAGCAGACAAATTTATAACACAATGAATGAAGTGTCAGCTTTGCAATTTTCCAGGCACTAGGGTTTTATTCGTGACGAGAGGCTTACTGCTTTTTCGGTTCGCCTACACTTTGTAATCAGCTAATTTAGTAGCAATTCTCTAGGCCTTATCCTCCATAATTCTAGAATGTCCAACGTAATATGTCAAAGCGATCCTGGATAGAACTGACGGTAAAATATAAAAGTACAGAGCAAACGGGCGGCGTTGTCATTGGAAGGAAAAAAATATGATCTCAATATTCTCGCAAAATTTATTTCATTTTTGTATTTCGCAAAACCAACAATTAAAATTTATATTTTGTTAATATATTCATACAGTTTTGAAAACATGTTTATTTATTCAGTAAAATAAAATAAAAATTTCAACAGTCAGTTGAAATACCCTATATGATAAATTTACTAGCTCATAATAACAAATTTTTATGTTACAGTTACCGCATCATGAATATTCGGCATCAAAATAAATTTTCATTTTGTTGTTCATGAAATAATACAATCTTTCATTAAGATAAAACATTATGAAATATATTTTTACCTCTCGCTAAGGGAGGTATTGGATTCATGCTTAGAGTTTCACGGCTTGACTTGATATTCAAGTTACTTGACTTGACTTGAAATCAAGTCAAGCTCAAGTCAAGTAATAGTAGCCGAAAGTCAAGTCAAGTCAAGTAGTTAAAATGTCAAGTACTTGAAAAGTCAAGTAGTTATTTTTCAATTACTTGAAAAACTTTCATTTTTCTCCGAGATATTAAGAGGTTTCAAAAATCCATTCATTATTGGAATATATACTAGAATGACCCGAGAATATGTGGACAAAATCTGAAGTCTCAATTATTATTCTTAATTCGAATGGAGTATAGCTTTTTAGGCTTTTGTGCGATAGTTTAACCATCTACAGTTATCTTAATAATAATTAGGACTTCAAATTTTGTCGACATATTCTCGGGTCATTCTAGTATATATTTCAATATTGAGTGAATTTTTTAAACCTCCGCAGAAATTTTAACTTGCAGTAGTGAATCAGCACAGCATATGGCGCGCCACGCCGTACCACACACAGCTAGATTACAATTTTACTGATTCGTGCGTTTTCGTACATAATCGGTTCGTTATCAAGTAGATTGAATTTGCTTGAAATTGCTTGATCAAGTCAAGTAGCAACGATAGAAAATCAAGTCAAGTCAAGTAATGAATTTTTGAAAAGCTTGATTTTCAAGTCAAGTCAAGTAATTTACAAAAATATCAAGCTACTTGACTTGATGAAACCCTAGAGTTTATATGAAGGTAAATTTGTTTTAGTTTGTTGCTTTTGTTAAATAAATAATAAAGTTATAAATTAGTGTAGATTTTTTGTTAACACATTCTTAGTTTTGCTATTGTAGAAATAATGAATCTAAATTTACAAATTATAAACGTCATTAGTCATTCGGAGTTGTATCTATGTATAATAAACCTAAAAAATAAATTCCAAAATGCGGACACAACCTTAGTCTCTCAGCCACCCCTACGGTATTTGAATTACAAACGTAGACACGTTCCGAATTTGGAATAACTGTGGGCGAATATTCCATGCGGCATATACGCTTTGGCGTCTTTACCTTCGCCCGAAATGCCGACATGCGTAACGTACTATTTTCACGAGAAAAAAGATGGAAATGAAGCCAGATAGTTCAGATGAGGATATTAATGCTGTCATGGCTTGATGCATGGATACACGTGGAATGAATGTATACGAGTTTAGAATTTGTTGAGAACTCGGTTGAGAAGTTTATAATCGAATGCTACGGAAACAGAAGAAAAGGAATTGTTACAGAAATTGAAAGATGCATTCTCCATTAAAATTAAGGCATGAGTGCGATCTACGAAACAAAGCAATATGGGACTAGGCATTTTTAACACCAAATCTATTAAGCGAAAAGCATGTGTCGATCTGCCTAGCATTAAAATCTGGTTTCACCACGACAAGTCGTATTGCTCAACAAAAATTAACCGAACTGAGGTTTGAAATCGTCCCCCGTCCACCGTCGGACTTCCATTTTTTCCCGAAACTCAAACGTTCCTCACGGAAAGAGATTTCGATCCAACGAAGAAGCCATTGAAGAAATTAATGCTTATTTTGAGGACTTCAAAGAAAACCATTTTCGGGAGGGAATTGAAAAGTTAGAAAAACGTTGGACCAAGTATGTTGACATTAGAGGGGACTATATAGAAAAATAAAATGTAGTCCATGTTAAATATATATATATATATATATATATTTCATGTCATTTCGGGAAATTTTCAATGCGCCCTCGTATGAAAGATGGTGAAGACGTACCAAAAAAATTAGATCTCGTTCGGCAAACTGGAATTATTTAGTAATTCAAAATTAGTCTCAAATTTTAAGCTTCACCCGTTAGTATATCCATGGTTACAAAAACTATAATTTGTGAAATGGTATTTTTAATTTTACAGATGACGAACAAAAAATAATCATAAAAAGGTGACTAGCCTTTATTTATGCGTGTTCATTCGTACAAAATGTAGCTATACTGACAAACGAAAATCAATTCGTGCTTGCTAGGTCCGTCATTTTCATTTCAATTTTGTAGATCGAACGGCGCTTTGGGAATTAATTGTTTAAGCGTATTTTTACAGGGATGTTCGTCCACCGTGACAGGTAGATATTCAAACACTTTTTTACTGTGATAATCATTCTGACACTTTTCACTCCGTAAAAAATGTTTTTCTGATCAATGATTAATTTAGTCTAACGGAAAAATTACCTGTCATTTTTTCACGCTTTTCTCGTGTCACATATGTTTGCAATTTTGAAGTAGATTAAAAGTGACACGCCATAAAAATGGAATTTATTTATAATTTGATTTGATTTGATTTGACTACTCACATATACAAAATTAAATAAAAAATAAATAGATATAAACAATATGAACTTATTTATTTATAGAAACATTGATGGTACAATTTGAACAATTTTGAACGTTAATATATCTTGATCGAGGTTTTCAATGTTAATTTGAGTTAATTAACAATATTTGGGATGTGAACTGTATTACTATTACTAAATTATTTGTCTTGAATAGAATTCCAAAAATTACAATTCTTGCGTATTCCTCTTCCTTACAACCATATGCAGACTTGCTTAGATTTTGGTTATAATTGGTCAACCGGAAGTACCATCATTTGAAGATTTGAACAGTTTTTCTTAAAAAAAATAGTTAAATGTTATTATAACTTAAAGAATATATTATTGTCTATACGATTTGGTTACATTTTATATTTCATATTCAACAGATATAGAGATAAAGAATAATAAAGATAAAAAACTGCTAATATATTCAGGTAATTCAAATTGACAGATGTCAGTATCAATAAAATGTAAATCAATGAAAGAATAAGGGAAGTAACTCTAGTGTTAGAAGTTTCTAGATATAAGAGAGACGATTACATTGGTTTGAACATGTCATGAGGAGAGATGAATATATTAATAGAAGGTGGAAGAAACATAGGAAGACCAAATATAAGATGAAAAGACTGTATTGCAGAAGATTTGAGAGAAAAGGAACTGAATGAGGACGACACGCAAAACAAAAATGAGTGGAAGAAGAAAATAAAAAATTGCGACCCCCTAACGAATGGGAGAAACTAAAGAAGAAGAAGAAGATGTCAGTGTCAAGTGCAATTTGCATAGTTTGTTTATGAAATAACTTTACTGGAAATATAGGATCTTTTGCAAGTAAATTTATGTATGGGGCGTGTGCAGTGACATGACTTTGCTGACTTTGGCAAGCAGATATGGGGACCCGTGTCAAAATGACAGCAATTAATTATGTCCATAACTGACAAGTGTTATAATTTTTAATTCAAAATTTCATAATTTTCTTATTTCATGTGGTTTGTTTGTTATCAGGAGTATGGAATTCAGTTGCCGAGAAAGGGAAACACATAATACGAAAAATTTAAAATCTTTTGCAAGAAAATTTATGTATGGAATTTGTACATAATACATAGGATTGACGGAAGGTATTGTGCTGGCCACATCAGATTTTTTTGGAAGGTAACCATCATTTTTCCTCTTTAGAAATGATATAAGTTGCTTGAATTTCGTTACTTCTATATTATCATGAACGCACATTGTTAATTTTAACATAGAATCTTCGTTAGAATACGGCCAGCAATATAGTTTCGAATAATATAATATCGACTACTTTTTTTGGAGAGACACCACTCTTTAAATATTCTATATGTTCTTTCATACCTTGTCTTCGATTTTTCCGGCAGTTTAAAAGCTCACGCATCATTGGCAGCGAATTTGAGCTCGTATAGAAGTAGATTAAAAGAGTCAGAATATTAAAACTAATATTACTAGAGTGTTTTAAGTGCATGAAGCCCTATGGGACAATATAAAATTAATTTCAAAATATTCAAACCGTTTGTAATAATTAATAGTTGAAATGCAAGTTCAAAGCAACCTCGAACCACTTAGTTAAACCCATTACAAATGCAATGCAATTCTCAGTCCTAATGAAGGCAACCCTGCATTTATGCCGACAGACTCCAATCTCATCTTGCGGACAATTATAACTGTCATATTCACTAAACAAACCAAAAAGGCTACAATGGTGCATCTCATCACTAATTTCGACTAAATATATAAAGTTTGGAATTGAATTAGTTGTCATTTTTAAGTAAGCTATGATCGTTGTTTTGTTATCGTTAAAGCTTTAAAAATTATACATGTATTTTTACCTCTCGCTAAGAGAGGTATTGGATTCATGCTAAAAATCGCATATCCAGATTTTATTGAATAAGCACGTTTTAAGGTCCCTACAATCCGATTTTAACATTTTTACGATGATGTCTGTGTGTGTGTGTGTGTGTGTGTGTGGATGTATGTGTGTATGTATGTAGGATGTTGGAAGGACGATAACTCAAAAACTATAAGACTTAAAATTTGTTTAACAACGTATTTCCCAATCGGACATTCATGGGAAGATCTGAAAAGGTTTTGGTAATAATTGGACAACCGGAAGTAAAAGATTCTTGAAAAAAAATCTTCTAAATATTATTTTTTGAAAATTTTTCGTGGTAATATTAAAGAAAATTAAATTCTCTATCTGATACATTTAAATATTTTATTATATATTCCATAGATTTAGAGATAAAAGAAGTATAATATATAAAATAATCTGTTGTAATAAATTTGACAGCCGAAAGAATGCCATGAAAAATAGTTGATAATTTAAATTATTTGTAACTGACAGATAAATGTCAGTGTCAGAAATAATGAGTAATGAATTAAAAATGTACTTGGAGAATCCCTTAGTTCTTGATCTGTGACTATTATGGAGATGACAAGTCTAGGTTGAAGGACTTAAATTTGTTTCAAACATTATGGGACAATGTACACCAGTACTGTAGACTAGAGTAACTTTGAATGCGAAAAAGCTATCAAATTCTTCTCAAGTAAGTTGTAAATATTGACAAAATCGGAGTGCAATCTATCCGTCACTTTATTAAAGGGAATTAAGGTTATTTAGATATAACAAGTATGAAAAAATAAAATGTAAAAGAAGATATATAAGAATAGATGCACAATCCAGATATATACATTTTAGACCGCCCAAAATTAATGTTTTTACTAGAAGAATATGAAGAGAAAGTAAACAAAGTTGTTCGAATTGAAAATTGCTGTTACCAGCCTAATATTTATATATGGTAAACTCTACTTTGTAATTTATTGTAACATAATTTATGGTAAAATATCTTCATGTTGAGACATGCTATTATTGAATAATAAAGAAGTTTATACGTCATAGATTTATATGAATATATTATTTGTATTTATAAAAATAATCTTTGCTTTATGCATACAGCCAGGTAAAATATACGGCGAGAGATTATGTGCTGGCCACATCAGATTTTTTATTTATGTAATTTTCACCGCCTCCAGATCGGTAGGTAGTCACATCACTTACCGGTCAGTCACATCACTTACTGATCAGTACCACATCACTTACTGATCAGTAATTTGTAAACAAAACTTACTGCCTTGGAAACCCTATCGGTAAAGTTTTAAAAAAACCTGATCGTGCAAAAAATATTATAGTTTTTGAGAAATTGTCCATCCAACCTCCCCACATACACACACACACACACACACACACACACAGACCTCATCATCAAAATATTAAAATCGGATGTAGGGTCCTTAAAACATGTTTAATCATTAAAATCTGGATATGCGATTTTTAGCATGAATCCAATACCTCTCTTAGCAAGAGGTAAAAATGAAAATAAACAAATACAAATACCTAATCATGTCACAAGATTCTAAAGATAAAATGCAAGCTTAATTAAGAACGCATCACAAAAGATTATGCTCAGTACATCATCTTAATCGTGTTCATCGCGTTTTATTTGTAGTTCCATGCACGTCAACGCTGCACGATATTATCATAATCAGAAAGCCGTCTCGCAATAATCTCGTTCTTTAGAGAGCAAATACGTTGCAAAACTTGGGAGATTTGATCGCAAATGAATTATTAAACTTGTGTATGAAGTGCAAAAGAGGCGCGAATCTCATAGAGAGCGTCAGGAAATTAACTTTCGACTAAATATAACTTGGCGTTCGCCACGCCCTTGCGAGAGTCAAGTGTTTTGATAAACATCTCGCTAGCCGCAGGATGTATCGAAGTGGTAATTATACTAGACAAATTTTCAGATGTTTATACAAAGATGACTTGATTTAATTATAAGTCATACTTGCTCCCGGTATAATTTCCATAGTACGACTCAAGCTCAGAATAATTCGGCTTGCTTACATTTTCAATAAAATTATAACCGTATGTTCTAAAACTTTTGGCACAAATTTCAACATTGTTTTTTTACCTTCCGTCACTTCTAGGTAAGGAAAGTATTGTCTTTAGTCAAAAAAAATCGGTGGTGAGTTTTAGCACGTTTTAGGGTTTCTACAATACACTTTTACTATTTTTACGATGATGATGATGATGATGTGTGTATGTGTGTGCGTGTTCCTCTTCCTTATATCCATTTCATTTTGGTTATAATTGGTCAACCGGTAGTACCCTCATTTGAAGATTTTAACAGTTTTTCTTGAAAAAACGCTGTTAAATATTATTTTTTGACATTTAATGTTATTATAAATATTAAAGAATATTCTTCATATAGAGTTAAAGAATTATAAAGAAATTTATAAATCAGCCAGTTATGCTATAACCATGGAAACAGCTACTATATTAAAAAAATTCTAATAGGTATCACTATCAACGAAAAGAAAATGAATGTGGCAGAGATAAGGATATTGAGATAAATGTTGGGGAAGACACGGAAAGATAGGATAAGTAATGAAGAAAAGAGGGACATGGCTCAAGTTATAGAAGTTTCTAGAAAGATACAAGAGGAACGATTACATTGCTTCGACCATGTCATCAGGAGAGATGAAATATATATTGGAAGAATGAATAGCTAATAAAAGGTAGACGAAACAGAGAAGACCAAAGATTAGATGGAAGGACTGTATTGCGGAAGACTTGAGAGAAAAGGAACTGAATGAGAACGACACGCAATACAGAAATGAGTGGAAGAATAAAATAAAAAATAGTGACCCCTAACGAATGGGAAAAGCTAAAGAAGGAGAAGAAGATGTCAGTGTCAAGTGAAATTTGCATAGTTTGTCTATGAAATAATTTTACTGGAAATTTAGTATCTTTTGCAAAAAAATGATGTATGGAATTTATACATAATACACAGGATTGACGGAAGGTATTGTGCTGGCCATATCAAATTTTTATATACATACATACAGTTATCATCGTAAAAATGGTAAAATCTTTAAAAGAGGCTACTTCCAGTTCACCATTTATAACCAAATGGATGTAAACTTGAGGAATACGAAAAAAATATAATTTTTGGAATCGTGTGGTATTGAAGTTATGCGATCCAAAACTACACACACATACATACATACAGACATCATCGTAAAAAAAATGTTGTAATTTGTGCCAAAACTTTCAGGACAACTTTAAAACCTGAACAAATATCTTTATCTTTATTTTAGCTAAAAAGCTATACACATTACATTATAATATCTTTTAATTTCTATTATAATTTTTTTTACATTTAACATCTTAATTCTATTTGGTAACTTGTTATAATAATAAGTGTCTTAAAAAATATAGAGTTTTGAGTTTTTGTATATTTTTTTAATAATGGGATATTTCCACAAAATTCTTTCGACTGTTTTAAATATGGATTTAAAACTTGAAAAAACTGTGTATAGGAACCCTTCCTATACTAAGTCATTCTCGTAAAGTTCATAAGCCTGTCAAGTTATAATAAATCCCTGGTCGTTTGTAAACGGCCGATGTGAAGCAAGAGGCTATTCCTGTTGGGAATTCCTGTAGGAAATAAGCAGGATCAGTTGCTGAACAAGCAACTACCCGAGTCAGCAGGACCTGCTGTGCCCAGCAGGACATACATGGACGTGATGTGTGGTGGACAGGGAACCGTATCAACAAAAAAATCTGTTGTGGCCAGCACAATATCTTCCATCATTTTTATATAAATTCAAAACAGAAAGTTTCTTGTATTTTCAGTAAAATCTTTTCATAGACATAATATGTACATTATAAGAATGATTACAACCTTTTTTAGTTTAAATTCTGTTATATTTATTTAAATAACGACTAAGATCTAGACCGTCACAATGATTGAGATTATTACTCTTAGTTTTGTAAATCTCAATACATACATACATACATAAAATCACGCGTGTCCCACTTAGTGGGTTCGCACAAACCCGATAACAATAAGAATAACATCAACATCATACAACAAATCCTTACTCTTAAACATATTAAAGTGACCGATTTTCGGTAGCGAAATACCGCATCCGGATCACAATAATAGTTAGGAAACAATCATCCTTCGCCACACATTCCTATCTAAGCAGACTTCTTTCGCCTCGGCCACACTCATAATCGCATTCATACATGCTCTTCTTCTCTTCACACTTGGAAACGCTCTCTCTTTAAGCACCCTACCAATCACATCCATCCACTTACACACTGGTCGGCCACGCAATCGAAAACCCTCAACTTCACCAAGATATATACGCTTAACAAGCCGTTCACTCGCCATTTTCTCCACATGCCCAAACCATCTCAACTGACTCACACCAACTCTCTTAATCACACTGTTCCTAACCATAGATTCTGCATACACTAAATTATTCCTCACGTGATCCCGTCTGACATACCCACATACACCACGTAAATACCTCATTTCCACGGCAGTCACGCTCTTTTTATGCTTCCCCGTCCATGAACAGCATTCGCTTCCATACATCAAAGCAGGCACTAGCACTCTATTATATACACTCATCCGAGCATCCCTTGATACGTTAACGTTTCGTGCAAACGTACCCAGAGCATCCCGCACTCACTCGCCTTTCTATCTCTCGATCAATTCGACCATCTCTCGACATCATGCTACCCAAATATACAAACTCATTTACCTGCTCCAGTTTCACTCCATCCACCAACACATTGCACTCAGTTACCAATTTACTTCTTTCAAATATTAACACTGGATTTATCAACATTCAACATCAGATTCATACTTCTTCCAACTTCATGTATTCTTTCTATCATTCTCCTGAGTTGCTTCTCTAATTAACTTGTTGTTTAGGTGTGTAGGTCTCGCCAGTATGTTTATGTGCTTAACCATTAAAATTGGATATGCGATTTTTAGCATGAATCCAATACCTCTTTTAGCGACAGGTAAAAAGTAAAACTACACGCTGAACAAATGAATGTGCTGCGTTAATTATGGAATTGTTTTTTCAGCGCGAAATATTCTAACGGAAATGAAATAAATCGATTATTCTTTCCTTTCAAATCAGATTTATATTAAAGCACTTACTTCCCAATTAAGCCTGAAACAAAAAGTTTCAGATTCTTTAAATTTCCCAACTTTTTTCATCTCTTTTACCGTTAATGGGCGCTAATAAAGAAATGCTGGATGATTAAAACAGAAATTCAATAACTTTCAATTAATTTCATGGCAGGCTTTGTAATATTTTCATTTCAAAAATTACTTTGGCAGGAAACAAAACATATTCCTCGTAAATGAAAATAAATACAAATTCATCTTGCAAAGAGCATAGGGCAAAAATCCTCTTTATCCTTTTTGATAAGTTTTATTTACATATAAATGGAAAAGTTTTCCCTTTTTGATTTATTTTATATGCGTGGATTTTTAAATCCAAATATGATACATTCTCATTTTTAAAAGTATCACATATTTTCAGAAATAATTATTTTAGAGAAACAAATTCTCAAACTGAACCCACAACAAAAAAATATTAATGGAAACAAAAGAAAGGTAAAAAAACATGGAAACAACTACAAATAATAGATTTTTTGTCTTTGAAGTTTAACAAAGACGTGCTCTTGAAATTACAAAACAAAACAAAGAAACATTCGATGTGAAAACAATAATCATTTATCTTTTCCATTTCCATTAGCATCTCATAAATTATTTTACGTAGACAAAACGTTTTGTTTTTAAAAGCTTATCAATTTATGAAACGTTTCTAGAAAAGCCTATTTATTTGCATTTTATAATCTGCTTTTTACTGTAGAATAGTTGGAAAAGCAACTACAAAAAATGGGCAGTATAAAAACATAATACCAATGTTTTGTTTTTATATAATTTCATTTATAAAAATTGTATTGTGACTTTACCTTACATTGTTGCAAATGATGGAGAGGAATTTTGAAACTGGAACTTACCTGAAATAAAGAATTCAAAATTAATATACAAAATATTTTCCAGTACAAAAATAATGAATTTTTGCTTTACAAAATACAAGTTGCTAAATATGTTGAAGATTATTAATTTTATAATATTGAAATGTAAACCGGCCCAATTAATATGAGTTTGGGAGTGTATGTGTAGAAACAGCAGAAGTCTCTACAATTAGTATTAAGTACGGTATTAAGGAAGATACTATAATACTCTAGAATTACATTTTAAGCGTACAATTGGTAACATTATAACACCAAAGTCTGCTTAAATGCTTGATATATTTGTATTGTTCAAACCACTACTATTATCTAATAGATTTGCCAAACAACTTACCCTACTATCATTATTCTATAACAATTCGTTTGAACAGTGCTGTTTCCACAAAATTTAATGTATTTCAATTCTGTAATACTTTATCGACATTTCGTAATACTGAACACACAAGCTAGGGAATGTTTTTGTGGAATGTTTATCATTTTCTATGTATTGAACATAATCCATCATTCAATCAGACATAAGGAACATTTCAAGCATCGTTTATGAATAGTGATTTACTATACCATTAATCATTCAAGTGTTCTTAGTATGCAGATATGTTCTGTATAGTTTAACAGTTTGCAACATTATGTACACACTACAACAACAAAACTTACGAGAAGACTTAGCGAGAGATAATAATAAATGATTGTTTACTAATTATTGTTAATCTTTTTTAGCATAATTGTAACTTGTACTGTTATTAACTTTACATTGTAAAGTTTTAGGGTAGAAATAGGGTAGATAAATCACCAATTGAGTCGCTGAATCTTTCTTTGTATTGATTTAGGGTAGAAGGGTAGAAATATTATAAGAAAAAGGTAGGTGTTTCTACCTTTGTAATATGTTTAGACCGTTAGAACTGATTCGAGCTGTATAGTCGCGTTCAATACGAGGTACACGATCTATAATAAAAAATTTGTTGTGGCCAGCACAATATTTCTCGCCACTTCCGTTTTTGCTTACATAAGTATAGAGCACGAGCAGTCAGGTGACATTGTTAACCTTGACAAGCAGATATGGGGGCCCGTGTCAGAATTACAATTAGTAATTATGTACATAGATGTCAAACGTCAAAAATTTTCATTAAAAATTTCAAGATTTTCTAAATTCACGTTGCTAATTTGTCACTAGGAGTGTGGAATTTACTTGTTGAGGAAAATAAACCATATGGAATTGGAAAATCGCTAAATTTATAATGTGATTAAGAGAGTTGGTGTGAGATGGTTTGGACATGTGGAGAGAATGGCGAGTGAACGGCTTGTTAAGCGTATATATCTTGGTGAAGTTGAGGGTTGTCGATTGCGTGGTCGACCAGTGTGTAGGTGAATGGATGTGATTGGTAGGGTGCTTAAAGAGAGATAGTTTCCAAGTGTGAAGAGAAGAAGAGCATGTGTGAATTCGATTATGAGTGTGGCCGAGGCGAAAGAAGTCTGCTTAGATAGGAATGTATGGCGAAGGATGATTGTTTCTTAACTATTATTGTGATCCGGATGCGGTATTTCGCTACCGAAAATCGGTCACTTTAATATGTTTAAGAGTAAGGATTTGTTGTATGATGTTGATGTTGTTCTTATTGTTATCGGGTTTGTGCGAACCCACTAAGTGGGACACGCGTGATTTTATGTATGTATGTAAAAATTATAATATTTGACATCTATGTACATAATTACTAGCTATCATTGACGGACCCCAATACCTGCTTGTTAAGGGCAACAAAGTTACATACCTATGCTCTATACCAAAAATTCTACTTATATCTATTCTTTATATTTAGATTTTTTAGTTTTAAATTCATTCTATGAAGAAATTTTGTACTACTCTTCTAATTTGTCCAAATGTTTCCAATTCATTGTCGGGATTGACAGTATTTTTGAAGGGTATATGTAATATACCTATAATTTTAAATATTTAACATTTAATACAATAATATAATGTATGTACTTCTCAGAAAAATCTTTAGTAATGTCTCTGGATTTTTTCCATAACATTATTTGGGCTGTGAGATTTAATACAACAGATTATGATATAATATATTTCTCTAAATCTATAATTGATATTAAGGATACAAGATGTTAAATCACGAGGCGATGAGCCGAGTGTTTTAATCACGCAGGTTTCATTATGAGGCTATATCAAATGTGTGAATATTTTATCTAAGATAGTTTAAATTGATCTTAAAATACATTTTTCATTTAATTTTTGACATATGAGAAACATTGAAATGCTCATTTGTAGTCTACGTTATTAATACGCATGAGTGATTTAATGGCACTGAGTGTCATTATGAGTTTCATAATGACAATCAAATTGATGTACTAATTACATATTAGTCCGCTGTCGTAAATAAAAGATATAATAAAATATGTATATGTACCAGATAGAGAATTTACTCTTCTTTAATAAGCAAGAACAAAATTTTTCAAAAAATAATATTTAGAAGATTTTTTTAAGAATCTGCTACTTCCGGTTGTCCAATTATTACCAAAAACTTTTCAGCTCTTCCCAGTATTGTCCGATTGAGAAATATGTAGTTAAACAGATATTAAGTATTATAGTTTTTGAGAAATCGTCCTTAAAACCGAGTCACACACACACACACACACACACACACACACACACACACACACACACACACACACAGACATCATCGTAAAAATATTAAAATCGGATTGTAGGGACCTTAAAACGTGCTTAAATATTAAAATCCTGGATATACGATTGTTAGCATGAATCCAATACCTCTTTTAGCGAGAGGTAAAAATTGGATATAACAAAAAATCTAAATGTGAAATATTGAATATCAAGGGATGTAGAGCGACTGAAGAACTATATTGAGTTTCGGTGAACAAATCCAACGCTAATACGATTTAAAAAAGATTCTTCGAAACCAGAGACATCTATAAAAATGTCTTGCTTCCTGCGCTTCGTTAATAAGTCGGCAAACATCGGCAGTAATCGAAGGTAAATACACCGCACTCTTCGATGTCACTGTGAAATTTGCGCTCTGATTACATCCGAGCCAATTTGTACATTAAATTATGTTTACACTTTATTGGAAACTTCATCCGAGGAGTTTAATGCAGTAGAACGTTGCTTTAATTGAGACTAAGCTTTTTATTTTGTCTCTAGTTTTTTCTCATTGCACTTAATCCTACACTGAGCTCGTTAACTGAAATAAATGAAGTCATGACACAAACCAGATCAGAAGACAATTTTTACTTGTCGTCGAGTTTTCACGGAATAAAGATTGTGAACGTTAAATTTGCGATACCAAAAACTACAATTCTATGTATTTTATAAAAATTACTCACAGATAAGGTAGTGTTTTGCAAAAGATTATATATTTCTAATAAAATTATTTCACGAACTATGCAAATTGTACTTGACACTGACATCTGTCAATAAAATTTACAGTTTCCATTGTGGTTTCCATGGCAGGAACATCACCAGACAGGTAAAGCAATCTTGCATTAAATATTTCATTTTTACCTCGCGGTAAAAGAGGTATTGGATTCATGCTAAAAATCACATATCCGCATTTTATAGAATAAGCGTGTTATGAGGTCCCTAAAATACGATTTTAACTTTTTACGATGATATTTGTGTGTATGGATGTGTGTGTGTGTGTGTGTGTGTTAGGATGTTGTAAGTACGATTTCTTAAATTTTATTCAACTAAAGACCTATTTAACTACGAATTCCTCAATCTAACATTAATGGGAAGAGTTGAATAGGTTTTGGTAACAATTGGACAACCGGAAATGGTAGTTTCTTAAAAAAATATTATTTTTTGAAAATTTATAAATAAAATAAATATATCATCACGGCATATTACCCATTTCTGGGTGTGCCAATCTGCTTTGTACACAGAAATCGGTAATGCTGATGACATATTTGTACCGTGCGGGCGTTTATCGGGCGTCACCTCACGGAGGCACTCATTGCTGGCGTGGAGAGTGCACCACAGGGATCAGTTTTGTTAAATTTTGAAATATTTGGCGTCGGTCAGAAAAATATGTTAATACAAATAATAAAGATCTTTAAATTCTCAATCTGATACATTTAATTTTTTTATTATATCTTCTATTGATTTAGAGATATATTTTATAATAATATAGAATAATCTGTTGTAATAAATTTCGCTGCCCAAACAACTCCATGGAAACCTGTCTAATTGACAGATAAATGCAAAATATCAGTGTCAAGAATTAACATTTTTATTAACATTAAAGAAAGCTTTTTTTGGGAAGTAAAAATTTCGTATTGTATTACTAATTAAATATTTAAAATTATAGGTATATTAGTATTATATATATCCTTAAAAATACCGCTAATACCGTTAGTGAATATAAAGAATTTTGAAAATATTAGAAGAGTAGGAGAAAATTCCTCATAGAACGAAAGAATATGTACAAGAAATGTTAAATTCGTTAATTATGACCCGGGTTAGATCCTGACCGATGCCAAAAATTACTTCGAATTTTATTGGCACAAAATTGAGTCTTTTGGTGCACTTTCCACAACAGAAATGAGTGCCCGTCAGGTGACGCCTGGTAAGGGGCCACACGGTACAAATATTTCATTATTTATTATTTATTTATATAACATAACATGGAAATAGCGAGAGGTCATGTGTTGGCCACAAACTAACTTTGAAAGTAACGATAAATTTGTTAATTATTTATAATTTTCTATTTTTTGTATATTTTTTTTTTTTTGAATAAAAATTCATTTCAAACATTTCGTTGAATTCGTGATTTTACGTATTCAGAATATTTATGTGTAAAAACGAATAGGATGTCTCATTTGAAATATGAAATTTAATGTCATTTCCGGTTAAACCGGAAGCTTCACCATTATGTCAAATACTTTAATTTGTATGACCCTAAGCCTAGTTTACAAATATAGCACGAAAATTAAAATATATATATAAATATAATAGTTATTTTGAGTGGTCCGTTTTTCAGTGCCATCTGTATTAAGTCGCTTCGCAATAATAACTGTATCAAAATATATTCCATTTATGATTATTATTCATCATTCTGCCAGTCTTCAATCTTCGTTCGCATCAACCTTAATATTTAACGCAAACGTCCCTCATATACAAAGCCCTAATCACCCTTATTATTCATTTCTAATTGCCCTCACGGCCTCACACATGATCAAACAAAACAGAAGAGGTAACATCAGCGTTACTAGTTGATTCACTCCGACGGTTAACGCATACGCATCTAGCCAGAATCTACAGACCTCAGGAAGGGACAGTGACTGATCGAGACACCCATTTGCCTCTCATGAGGCCTGCAAGACGAATGACCCTAGTTAGCTGTGAAGGAGGATCAGCGTATAAGCTAACGGAGGGTGATACACGAAAGTGGGAAGTTGTTCCAAAAACTAAAGATGAGAAGTATACTTTTAATGTTTGCTATACATCAGAATTTTCATTCCTATATTTGTAATTATCATGCGCGTAAGAGAACGATGGATGGATGAAATAGCCAACGGAGCAACCGAAAAGACGATGAGCCGATTGTTTAAAAAAGACATTCTTTTGGCATGAAGGGACAAATTTCAGTCCGTGCCGTCCTAGTTAATACAAGACGACGAAGTAGTTTGGAGAAAAAAAATACGCTGCAAATTTTATTATTAATAAGGTGAAATCCACTGGACTTAATTAATACATAATACAGTAAACTTTTTAAAGATGTCCGATCAAGGTCATCTATATCATGAACGAATTAACAAATTGGCATACATTTATCTCTCTCATTTGCAAAGACTATAAGCGTTTGCGATAAGGATGGATATAACACACTAGTCTTTCAAAAATTCATATTGTTTCGTCTAAGTTAGAACATTCCATTTTAAAATGATGCTCGTTGTTGACAATACTTTCGCTGTAACGTAAGTTTATGAATTACCGTTATTTTCTATCAGTGTCAATGATATTGACACTGGGTCAGTATCTTATTTTTCACATATTTGCTAATAAACTTACCAGTTCAGTTTGAATGCTTTTACTGTAACATATTTTTATAATAAAATATTTCGCCACTTTAATTTTTGGTTCCATAAGTATTGTATTTAACATTTCTTGTATGTCTACACTCTACACCAAATATATATATATATATATATATATATATATATATATATATATATATATATATATATATATATATAAAATTACTAGCTATCATTCTGATATGGGCCCCCATATCTGCTTGTCAAGGCCAACAAAGTCACATGACTGCTCACGCCCTAATATATTTAACATTTCTTGTATACCTACACTCTACACCAAAAATTCTACTTATATCTATTCTTTATATTTAGATTTTATAAATTCATTCTATGAAGAAATTTTGCCCTACTCTTCTAATTGTTCGAGATGTTTCCAATTCCATTGTCGGGAGTAACAGTATTTCCGAAGGGTATGTGTAATATACCTATAATATTAAATGTTTAACTATTAATACATTAAGAAATAATATAATGTATGTACTTCCCAGAAAAAGTCTTCAGTAATGTCTACGGATTTCTGACACTGACATTTATCTGTCAGTTACAAACATTTTAAATTTTCAACTATTTTTCATGGTATTTTTTCGGCTGTAAAATTTAGTACAACAGATTATTTTACATATTATATTTCTTTTATCTCTAAATCTATAGAATATATAATAAAATATTTAAAAGTATCAGATAGAGAATTTAATTTTCTTGATGTATTACCAAGAAAAAAATTCAAAAATTAATATTTAAAAGATTTTTTTTCAAGATTCTTCTACTTCCAGTTGTCCAATTGTTACCAAAACCTTTTCAGATCTTCCCATGAATGTCCGATTGGGAAATACGTAGTTAAACAAATATGAAGTCTTATAGTTTTTGAGTAATCGTCCTTCCAACATCCCACATACATACACACATACACACACACCGACACACACAGACATCATCGTAAAAACGTTAAAATCGGGTAGGGACCTTAACACGTGCTTATTCAATAAAATCTGGATTTGTGATTTTTAGCATGAATCCAATACCTCTCTTAACGAGAGGTAAAAAGTCTGCAATAATGGCTGAGAATACCAAAACGAATAAAGAACATGTGACGTTTCAATAAAAAGTTCTTTCTATTTGATGAAGAGGTCTAAATTTTTCTCAAAACTTTTGTAACATACATGTGGACTCAGCAGTAATGCGAGAATAAATGCAATGATGAATATTTGGTTAATCTGTATGTAAAGTCCATCTATGTGTTTTGATTAAGTACACCAATCTCGTCGACAGATAATGCGTTTGATCCTTATCAAATATCAGTCAATCTGATATTGAATTATCTCAATTTGTCATTGGTAAACAGAGCTTTACAAGGTAAATGTATGCCTTGCTGTAACACTAGTAATTGTAATTTGGTTCGCATCTAAAATTTATATTGAAAGTCAATTCAAGTTACAAATTACATAGGAGTTTCTTTAATATATAATGTGTTCATTTATGTATAATTGAAAAATAAATCTATAATGTTACAAACAAAATTTATACCTATAGCAACAGTTAATCATGTTTATTTTCACTCACGTATTTTAATGAATAGGTACAAATATATTATTGATTAATTGGTTTGTCATTTGACCTGGTTATTAAACTAATTTAGCCAAATGTACCGTTAACTATATGCTGTAATGTTGAACGAAACAGCACAATACCTTCCGTTAATTCTGTGTATATTGTACACATAGATAAATTTTCTTGCAAAAGATTCTATATTCCCAGTAAAATTATTTCAGGAACAAACTATGCAAATTGCACTTGACACTGACATCTATCAATTAGATCTGAATATGTTCGTAGCTTCCATGGTTATAGTGTAGCTAGCTAATTACGGAGTGCCTGTGAGGTGACGCCTGGTAAGCGCCCGCACGGTACAAATATTTCATCATTACCGATATCTGTGTATGAAGCACATTGGCACACTCAACAATGGATAATTTGCCGTGATAAAATATTTTATTTATTTAATTTTTTTATAATTTTCTAGCTTTATATGCATTGAACATGAAAGAAAAAAATCAATCAAATCGTAGAAAGAATAAAATATTCTTTAATATTTATAATAACGTAAAATGTTAAAATATGATAATCAACTGCGTTTTTTCAAAAAAAAAACTGTTAAATATTTCAATTAAGAGTACTTCCAGTTAACCAAATATAACCAAAATCTAATCAATTCTCCAAATGGACTTACAAATGAGGAATACGAGTAAAAATATTTTTTGGAATTGTGTTGAAGTTATCGAAGAATTTTTTGTCACACACACACATACACTGACACACTCGCTCCCAAAAAATCTGATTTGACCAGCACAATACTTTTCGCCAATCTTGTGTATTATGTACAAATGGAATACCATCTACTTGATCGAGTTACAGAATTTAAAGATTTAGGAGTCATATTTGATGTTAAGCTCTCTTTCAATACGCATATAAATTACATTGTAAGACATGCCTACAAAAACCTAGGCTTTATAATTCGGAATTGTCGTTCCTTTCATAGATTAAGAACTTTAAAAATATTATATTTTTCATTTGTGCGTTCAAAATTGGAATACTGCTTACAAATATGGAATCCGGTATATAATATATATTGCAACAGCATCGAAAGAATTCAAAGAAAATTTGTAAAGCGATTTTATTATTTTCTTCCACTCATTTCTGTTTTGCGTGTCATCCTCATTAAGATCCTTTTCTCTAAAGTCTTCCACAATACAGTCCTTCCATCTTGTCTTTGGTCTTCCTCAGTTTCTTCTACCTTCTATTAATACGCTATTTATTCTTCTTCCAATATATTCTTCATCTTTCCTCATGACATATTCAAACCAATGTAATCGTATCTCTTGTATCTTTCTAGAAACGTTATCACCCGAGCCATTTCTTCCCAACATCTACTTCAACATCCTCATCTCTGCCACATTCATTTACTTTTTATTGATACTGACATCTGTCAATTTGAATTATCTGAATATATTAGCAGTTATCATGGTTAGCAAGTTGGCTGATTTATGAAATTTAATGTCTCATAATTTTTTAACTCTATATCTTTTGAATATGAAGTATAAAATGAAAATCGTATAGAGAATAATATATTCTTTAAAATTTACGATTAATAAATGTCAACAAATGATATTTAATTGCGTTTTTTCAAGGACTAAATATAACCAAAATCTAATTAAGTCTGCATATGGATAGTATTGGAGACATTATGATCGAAATTGTAGTCACATACACACGCACACACACACATACAGATATCATCGAAAAAATAGTAAAATCTTATTGTCGGGACCCTAAAAAAGGTAAAAACTAAACGACAGGTAACAGTTATTCTCAAAAGGCGATAATGTTATTTGATCTTAAATCAACGTAAATTTATTTCTTGCCATAAGCAGGCGAACACTTTCTTTGACTATGTACATCGTACATCTAAAGTTTTCTTTTCATATCTATCGATCCATTGGTGCTGTTCGTATTTATTCTTTGTAAAATTTCTCTCTACTCTACAATGTATTCAGACTCAGACACAAATATACGATTTTCTTCTCTTTGGGCAAAATGCTTTTCAAGAATTCTCAACAAAATTCTTAAACAGCATTTAAATTTTATTAAAGCATTTGTTTGTCCAAGAAACATCCAGAAAATTTTATTCAAGTATCTCAAGAACTAGCATTCGCAAGTAAATTACAATAAAACATTTACAAGCAACATAATAAAATGCTACAGTCGGTAGAATATTTGACTATTATATTGGTTTCTTTCACTTAGGCCCGGTTGTTCCAAGTTCAGATAAAGTAGCAGTTTACTATCTATTAGATACATTTATTCTACCGTCTTAACTAGTGAATAAGATTTTTGGGTTCCTCCATGATGTTTTATTCTCCAGATAACTAACTGGCAGATTGCTATCAGAAAGATTAAAATTGTGTTAGGGTAGAGTTATTTTCGAAAAGTTGGCAACTTGATTGTAACAATTTTAATAGAAATTTGTTTTTTTCGGTTGTCTGTGTTTTGGTGCAGTTGTAGTTTAAACCACAGTTTGAATGTTTAGAAAAATAGATAAATACGACTTGTAAAAATGAGTGGTGAAAATTATAGATAAAGAGAAAGAACAGTTTATTTTACTACCACGGAAATAACTAATTTACAGTAAAATTTTTGAAAGATGTCCGATCAAGGTTGTCTACGAATTGTATGAATTCAGATTTTTGCTCCGCCCATCATGACAAATTCAGTAGTGTCGTTTGCTTAGTTTTTATGAGGGTACGTAAGATACTACTGTTATTTTATTATTATAAAAATATATATTACAGGAAAAGCATTCAAAATTCAAAAATAAGTCAACTAGTAAGTTTATAAGCAAATGTAAAACCAAATATGTTAAAAATAAGATACTGACACAATGTCAGTGTCAGTGACTCTGACAGAATATAACGTTATACGTACGGCTATGAATCCAGGTAATGTATCTGAATTAATAAATAAACTTACGTTACAGCGAAAGTATTATCAACAACGAACATCGTTTATAAATGGAATGTCCTAACTTAGTCGAAACAATATAAATTTTTGAAAGACAAGCGTGTTATATCCATCCTTATCACACACTCTTACAGCCTTTGCAAAAGAAAGAGATAAATGTATGCCTATTTGTTAATTCGTTCGTGATACAGGTGCCATTGATCGGACATATTTCAAAATTTTTACTGTAATTAAATTAGTCGAGAAATATAATTGAGTCCAGGAAGAGAGATTCCGTCCCTTGGAAAGAAAAAAGACATCATCTGGAATCAATTAGAAAATTGTTTTAGTTGTGACCAATGTCCACGATATATATATTAATATTAACAAACAGCTTATATCATCAAAACAACACAAAAAATCCATACCATATGTTCCGTTTCTGTTCACTTCGTGTTTCCATTCGTCTGCACTCCGTACAATATTCTTTGGATAAAATATAAATATATTAAATTTCTTAAATCAGCCAGCTATGCTAACCATGGAAACTGCTAATATATTCAGATAATTCAAATTGACAGATGTCAGTATGAATGAAAAGTAAATGAATGTGGCAAAGATGAGGATGTTGAGATAGATGTTGGGGAAGACACGGAAAGATACGGTAAAGAATGAAAGAATAAGGACATAACTCGAGTGTTAAAAGTTCTAGAAAGATACAAGAGAGACGATTACATTGGTTTGAACATGACCAAAGATAAGATGAAAGGACTGTATTGCGGAAAACTTGAGAGAAAAGGAACTGAATGAGAACGACACGTAAAACAGAAATGAGTGGAAGAAGAAAATAAAAAATAGCGACCCCTAACGAATGAGAAAAACTAAAGAAGAAGATGCCAGTGCCAAGTGCCATTTGCATAGTTTGTTTATGAAATAATTTTACTGAAAATTTCGAATCTTTTATAAGAAAATTTATGTATAGAATTTGTACATAATACACAGGATTGACGGAAGGTATTGTGCTGGCCACATTAAATTTTTTTAAGAAAAAATTGTAATGTTTGTAAATGTAAAATGGCCGAAACGATACACACACGCACACCTCTATACAAACATCATCGTAAAAATAATAAATTCGTATTTTAGGGACCCCAAAACGTGCTTATTGATTAAAACACCAACGAATTTTTTGACCAGAAAATACCTTTCTTTCCTAAAGGTGACGGAACGTAAAAATAGACTAATATTATTTTGCTAAAAGTTCCCCACATAAGCTAGCATAAATTTGAGCCGGGTGTAAATTTGATTATAATTCTGTTCATATACAAAAATTATGCTAATATATGAATAATATAATACAGAGTCCCGTATATCTAATGAATATGAAATTCTCCGAATTCGTGTGTCACATACGTCTAGAAGGAATCTTGAATATACGTTTCCACACTCACGTACCGCTAACATAACATGATATGATAAGCTAGGGGGCTGAATCCACCCACGTGTGTAGAATATTAAACAATTATCCGATACAAATTGAAGATTAGAGTGAAGAAGCGACTAGAGAGCTGCAGAACGGTAATTGGCAGTGTGCACCAGAATTCCAGATCAGTCCAACTTGGATGTGTTATGTAGGTTAAAATTAGAAGTTAGCTTAGCCGACAGCGTTAGCACAGGAAGTGAATTGCTACTTGGAGTTCGTAGACGAAGCTAAAATACTGACCGAGAAATCGCTATATTAATTTAGATGAAGTTGGGTGATCAATAAGTTCAAACTATCTTCTAAAAGCATGAGTTGAATAATAAATTCCAGCGAATGCAATACAGAACATTTAGATAGAAGCGTGAGGAATATTGCTGTGAGCTTCGCGTCATTGATTTCTGAACCGCAAAATTACAAGTAATTGTGTATTTATCTCTGTTTTACTTATGGTAACCTATATTGTATTTTAGATACGTTTGTCTAATAGCTTCATCTTTGTCTTACTAACGCATTTAGAACCAAAACTAATATAATTACCCCTTAACCTTAAAATTATAAAATAAGCTCTATACAGTAAAATTTTTGAAAGATGTCCGATCAGGGTTGTCTACGAATTGTATGAATTCAGATTTTTGCTCCGCCCATCATGACAAATTCAGTAGTGTCGTTTGTTTAGTTTTTATGAGGGTACGTAAGATACTACTGTTATTTTATTATTATAAATAAATATATATATATATATATTACAGGAAAAGCATTCAAAATTCAAAAATAAGTCAACTAGTAAGTTTATAAGCAAATGTAAAACCAAATATGTTAAAAATAAGATACTGACACAATGTCAGTGTCAGTGACTCTGACAGAATATAACGTTATACGTACGGCTATGAATCCAGGTAATGTATATGAATTAATAAATAAACTTACGTTACAGCGAAAGTATTATCAACAACGAGCATCGTTTATAAATGGAATGTCCTAACTTAGTCGAAACAATATGAATTTTTGAAAGACAAGCGTGTTATATCCATCCTTATCACACACTCTTACAGCCTTTGCAAAAGAAAGAGATAAATGTATGCCTATTTGTTAATTCGTTCGTGATACAGGTGCCCTTGATCGGACACCTTGTAAAATTTTACTTTACAGTAAAATAAATTAAAGATGTCCGATCAAGGTCATCTGTAGTATAAACGAATTAACGAATTGGCAAACATTTATCTCTTTCCTTTGCAAAGGCTATAAGCGTGTCCGATAAGGATGGATATAACACGCTTGTCTTAAAAAAATCATATTGTTTCGACTAAGTTACGACATTCCACTTTAAAACGATGCTCGTTGTTGATAATACTTTCGCTGTAGCGTAAGTTTATTTATTAATTCAGATAAATTACAGAGTCACTGTTACGGACATTGTGTCATCTTATTTGGTTTTACATTTGCTAATAAACTTACCAGTTGACTTATTTTTAAATTTTGAATGCTTTTATTATAACATATATTTTTATAATAATTAAATAACAGTAGTATCTTATGTACCTTCATAAAAACTAAGCAAACGATACTACTGAATTTGTCATAATGGGCGGAGCAAAATCTGAATTCATACAATTTGTAAATAACCTTGATCGGACATCTTTCAAAATTTTTACTGTACGTATTTCGAGAACTAGGTTAATTAATTAATATTTGTATCGTGTGGTACCACAGGGGTCAATTTTGTGCCATTAAAATTCGAAGTAATTTTTGGCGACGGTCGGGATCGAACCTGGGTCATAATTAACGAATTTAACATTTCTTATATAAATAATTCAAATTGTATCTATTCTTTCGTACTATGATGAATTTTCTCATAGTCTTCTAATATATTCAAAATTCTTTATATTCACTGACGGTATTAGCGGTATTTCTTAAGAATATATGTAATATTAATATACCTATAATATTAAATATTTAATTAATAATGCAATAAGAAATTTTAAATGTACTTACTTCCCAGAAAAAGCTTTCTGTAATGTTAATAAAATTGTTGATTCTTGACACTGACATTTTGTATTTATCTGTCAATTATAAACATTAAATATCTCAACTGATTTCAATGGAGTTGTTTGGGCAGCGAGATTTATTACAACATATTATTCTATATTATTATATAATATATATATATATATATATATATATATATATATATATATATATATATAAATCTATAAAAGATATAATATTTTTTTTAAATGTATTGGATTGAGAATATCTTTATTATTGTATTAACATAATCAACAGGAATCCGTTGTTAAATAGGTCTTTAGTTGTATAGAGTTTGAGAAATCGTACCTTCAACATCCTAACACACACACACACACACACACACACAAACATCATCGAAAAAATGTTAAAATTGTATTGTAAGGACCTTAAAACGTGCTTATTCAATAAAATCTGGATATGCGGTTTTTAGTATGAATCCAATACCTCTTTTAGTGAGAGGTAAAAAGTGGAGGGAGATGTATGTAATTTTTTCACTGGTATTTGAACCCAGGACTTCTTATGTCGTACGATGCACTCTACCAACTCAATCTTTCCGGGGGCAATGAATTTTCATATCCTACTTTTAACTAATTATTAATCTGATGAACAGTCTACACCACCGTACTTATATTTAATATAAAAGGCGGTTAAAGGCACTTAAAGCATCAAAAGAATTTTACTCTATTACTAAATTTACTCTTTTTTGCGGAAGATATTATATTGGTGTGAAAGAGGAACTTCCGGAAAAGCTGCGTCCCCAATTTTAATTTTATTATTCATAATTTTCAATTCAATATTTTTGATTTAGTATTTTTAATATTAATTCATCTCATTTATATTGAAAATGACAAAATAATACTTTATATTGCAATAATGCATTATTTATAATAACTTCAGCTCCATTGGATCAATTTTAATTTCCATAATAATTACAAAATTAATAAAATATTACTCCATTATTGCTAAAAACAAATTTATGGAATTTACGATACATTTAATAACAGGTAGATAGTACAACGCAAATTGCAGAAAATGGAATTCCGATTATAAATATTTTATAGTTTACCAAGTACAAAATTAATTACACAAAATATAAATTCGAACGCAAAAGCTTGTATGTTTAAATAGTGGTATGTACTGTATAAATATTTAATTAAAAATTGGTCACAATAAAAATACAATTATTTTTTAACAACAATGAAATGTTCGGTTAATATTTCCAAATATTTGTAATAAATTTTTACCTTCCGTCACCTTTAGGTAAAGAAGTATTGTCTTTGGTCAAAAAATTCAAGCACGTTTCAGGGTCCATATAATACGATTTTACCATTTTTTCGATGTATGTAGATATGTGTGTCTGTTTGTGTATGACGAAAGTTACGGGTGGCATAACTTCAATTTTACGATTCCCTCACTTGAAGATTTTAACAGTTTTTCTTGAAAAAACGCAGTTAAATATCATTTATTGACATTTATCGTTATTATAACTTAAATAATATATTATTCCCTATACGAATTGATTGCATTTTATATTTATAGAGTTAAAGAATTATAATGCTATTGTTGCTAATATATTCAAATAATTCAAATTGGCAGATGTCAGTATCAATGAAAAGTAAATAAATGTGGCAGAGATGAGGATATTGAGATAGATGTTGGGGAATACACGGGAAGATACGGTAAGGAATGAAAGAATAAGGAAAATAACCCTAGGAAAAGAGATTTCTAGAAAGATACAAGAGAGACGATTACACTGGTTTAAATATGTTATGAGAGATGAAGAATATATTGGAAGAAGAATGAATGGAAGGACTGTTTGCGGAAGACTTGAGAGAAAAGGAACTGAATGAGAACGACACGCAAAACAGAAATAAGGGGAAAAAGAAAATAAAAAATGGCGACCCCCAACGAATGGAAAAAGATAAAGAAGAAGAAGATGACAGTGTCAAGTGCAATTTGCATAGTTTGTTTATGAAGTAATTTGCAAGAATTTTTTTGTATGGATTTATACATAATACACAGGATTGACGGAAGGTATTGTGCAGGCCTCATCGAATTTTTTCGTTTTTAATTTATATTAAATAAATTTGTTAGTTCATATGGAAGAAGAAAATTAAATATTTAGTTTTTTAATTAATTGAATAAAAGTTCGCTGTAAAATATTATTTTTGCAACATGAAAACATACAATTAATATTTACATTTCATTTCAACTTTTAAATTCAGCAAACTAATTCTCTAATTAAATTTGTGTCTACATGTAATATGATATATGTACAAGCACTTCAAAAAACATAAGTTGTTTAAGGTAACATCAATAATTCATGGTACTGTTGGTTCAGTAAATAAATAACATCATAATGGATTAAAAAATATGTAATGCTCAATAAATCAACTTCGTAGCATGGAATTTTATTTTTCCAGGTAGCTTTTGGCCAGCCTCCAATAAACGATAAAATTATTTTCTTCTCACGCTAAAGAATGATATATGGGATAAAATAAGAAGAATACGCTGTTTTCTGACCTTGAAAAATGATAATTCATCACTGGGAAACATCGTTCTCCTTTCCTTTGTGGGTTATTAATACTTTATTGTATTTCTATAAATCTATCTTGATCGGCAACCGATTTTTACCTCTCGCTAAGAGAGGTATTGGATTCATGCTAAAAATCGCATATCCAGATTTTAATGATTAAGCACGTTTTAAGGTCCCTACAATCCGATTTTATGATGATATTTGTGTGTGTCTGTGGATGTGTGTGTGCGTGTGTATGTATGTGGGACGTAGGAAGGACGATTTCAACAAAACTATAATACTTAATATCTGTTTAAGTACATATTTCTCACTCGGACATTACTGGCAAGAGCTGAAAAGGTTTTGGTAATAATTGGACAACTGGAAGTTGCGGAGTCGTTATTGTTTTGAAAATTTTTGTTCTTTAGTATTAAAGAAGTGTAAATTCTCTATCTGATACATATAAATATTTTGTTATATCTTTTATAGATTTAGAGATAATGAAATATAAGTTATATAATAATCTGTTGTAATAAATCTCACAGCCCAAATAATGTCATGAAACCAAATAAAAAATGAAAATGTATGTAACTGACAGATAAATGTCAGTGTCAAAAATTCAGAGACATTACTGAATATTTTTTGTGGGAAGTACATACATTATATTATTTCTTATTGTATTAATAGTTATATATTTAAAATTATAGGTATATTACATATATTCTTCAAAAGTGCAGTCAATCCCGACAATGAATTGGAAACATTTCGAAAAATGGAGTAGGACAGAATTTATTCATAAAGTGTTTTAAAATTAAAAAATCTAAATATAAAGAATGGATGTAAGTAGAATTTTTGGTGTAGAGTGTAGCTATACAAGAAATGTAATTATAATTTTTTATTCTAAATTTAGTGATTTTCCAATTCCATGTGGTTTATTTTCCTCGACAAGGAAATTCCACACTCCTGGTGTACATAATCTCTAATTGTGAGGTTGTCGTTTTTTAGAGCAAATGGATGTGTGTATGCTCTTTGAATTTTTTGGTACGATGTTTAATAAATTAAATGAATATCTACGAATGCATTTTGTGTTCATGAATTGTAACGATTTGTAAGATCTTACTACCCTGAAGAATGTGCAAGGGTGCACCGACACGTTGGTATAGTAAGAATAAATTCTGTTTGACTGAATTTTCGAGTAATTGTTAACACATAATGACTAATTGTCATTCTGACACGGGTCCCCATATCTCCTTGTCAAGGCCAACAATGTCACATGACGTATGTAACCAAAAACGGAAGTGGCGAGAGGTGTTGTGCTGGCCACAACATATTTTTTTTATAACGAGTGAACCAAACTTTAACATTTTTTTAGAGTTGCCATTTCAAGTGGAAAATGTCATACGAACATATGTTTGTGCATAGCTGTCTATAGATTTATTTTGTTTTTCATAGGTAACTTGCTATTAAATTGGTAAATTTACTATGTCACTAATATAAAACTTTAATTTCTTGTATTTGCTTAACTAAATAGAATTTATGATATTTTTTAAAACGACCTCCCTAACAAACTGTTAAAGTTTGGTACACTCGTTATGAAGCAATAGTTTTTGTAAAAGAATAATACATTCGCAACGCAGTTTGGTAATACTTCGTTTCCGGATTGGGTTACAGCCTGTGTCCGTACAGAGTCGGCACTTGGCAGCTGTTGTCGGGTGTAAACCAATACTCTTGCTCTAATTCCGGGGCTTCAGTCCTCCCCCGGACTCCGGATTCCGGAGCCAGGCCAATATCTCGCCTTTAATTTGATACAATCATCCATTGGGTCTTGTTCTCAACCAAACTGATTGATTCTAACAGCCTAGAAAGGAGGTGTTAATTGGAATGAATTTGCTATTTTATTAACGGAAGGGTCATAATTATTTTTTAATTGGATTATCATATTTTCATCCCTGGTTATATTTGCTTGTTGTAGAATTTAACTGTCATTAAAAAAATCGTTTGTGGCAGCACAATACCTTTCGCCATTTCCGTTTTTGGTTACATAAGTATAGGGCGCGCGCAATCATGTGAAATATGGGGGCCCGTGTCAGAATGATAGTAATTATGTACATAGATGTCAAATGTTAGAATTTTTCATTAAAAATTTCAAGATTTTCTAAATTCGCGTAGTTAATTTGTCACCAGGAGTGTGGAATTTACTTGTCGAGGAAAATAGACAACATGGAATGGGAAAATCACCAAATTTAGAATGAAAAATGATGATATTTGACATCTATGTACATAATTACTAGCTAACATTCTGACACGGGTCCCCATATGTGTTTGTCAAGGCCAACAAAGTCACATGACTGCTCGCGCCCTATTGTATTTAACATTTCTTATTTACCTACACTTTACACCAAAAATTCTACTTATAACTATACTTTATATTTTTTAATTTTAAATTCATTCTATGAAGAAATTTTGTCCTCTTCTAATTTTTCGAAATGTTTCCAATCCATTGTCGGGATTGACAGTACTTTTGAATGGTATATGTAATATACCTATAATTTTAAATATTTAACTATTAATACAATAAGAAATAATATTATGTATGTACTACCCAGAAAAAATCTTCAGTAATGTCTTTGGGTTTTTGACACTGACATTTATCTGTCAATTACAAACATTTTAATTTCTCAATTGGTTTCCATGACATTATTTAGGCTGTGATATTTATTACAACAGATACCTTAATATTTCATTATCTCTAAATCTATAAAAGACATAATAAAATATTTATATGTAACAGATGGAGAATTTACTCTTCTTCAATACAAACAAGAACAAAATTTTTCAAAAAAGTAATATTTAGAAGATTTTTTTTTAAGAATCTGCTACTTCCGGTTCTCCAATTATTTTCAGCTCTTCCTAGTAATGTCCGATTGTGAAATACGCAGTTAAACAGATATTAAGTATTGTAGTTTTTGAGAAATCGTCCTTCCAACCGACACACACACATACACATACACACATACACACAGAGAGAGAGAGAGAGAGAGACATCACCGTAAAAATTTAAAATTGGATTGTAGGGACTTTAAAACGTGCTTAATCATTAAAATCTGGATATGTGATTTTTAGCATGAATCCAATACCTCTCTTAGCTAGAGGTAAAAAGTAAGAACAGTTTTGTATACAACTCTGAATTCTAAATAATAAAATGAACAGGAGAGCGGGAAATTGTATAAAACAAAAATCCCATGTTAAATGCTTATGTTCACCCCTAATCGCCACCAGCCTATATAAGTGAACAGGCCACTAACTCTATTAAATTTGGATGTTAAAGTTTATGCTTTGTTAATTGTTGTAGTAGCAGATTCTATATACCTTACATATTATCGTCCATTCATTTTTTACTTAGTAAAGGAAGTATTGTAATCGCGAAAAATTTCGGTTTTCAGATTTCAGCGGAAATATCCATTTTGATCATCCCTGAATCCATTTTGACTAATTTCGTCGTGACGTCTGTACGTACGTACGTCCGTACGTACGTATCTCGCATAACTCAAAAACGGTAAGCCGTAGAAAGTTGAAATTTTGTATTTAGGACTGCTATAACATCTAGTTGTGCACCTCCCTTTCTGGTTATTACACAATTTCCAGAAGTGGCACTTTACATGAAGCCTATAATAGATTTTAATGAAAAACTGTTTTAAAATATAATCCAAAACTTTTCAAATTTGGTATACAAGACTTTTATGTCAATCGAAATAACATAATAGATTTTGGTTACAATAGGCTAACCGAAAGTGGTACATTACTTGAAGTTGTTAACAGTTTTTCTTGAATAAAATGATTTTATTTTGATTTTAGAAATGCTTCAAATAAAAGTTTTAGAGAATTAATTTCTGCGTCTAGCACAAGTATTATTAAATTAGCCCTTTGTATAAGCGAAATATGTAAATTTAAAAATTATATACTTTTTTGTTTTTGTAAAAAAGCTTGCTATGGATTAGGACAAAAACATAAAAAAAATGTTCATGTCAAATTACGTTAAATTCGTGCAATTTTATGATTCGTACAATAAATATTATATTTTTATTGTGAAATTAGTCATATTCATTGTTGTAGTCAAATATTTCGTTGTTGTAATCAAAACTCTCTTTAAAAAGAACCGGGTTAGATTATGCTCGCTATATATCTTACTGTTTTGAAGTTAAAATTAATATTTTGTAATTTATTTATTAAAAAAATATGTATAGTTTAATAATCGTACAAGGAAGTCGTGTGGTGTCCACATCAGATTTTTTTTCGAAAAATTATGTTACATATGTTATTCAGTTCTTGTCGACAAAATTTATAAAAATATCTCACCATTTGCGTAGTTTTTAGAATGTGTTTGTTGAAAATGTAAACGGACAGATCTTTTATTAGCCTGTGTTTGTACAAGGGACAGTGAGAAAGTGTGAGAAATATCATTGCACCCTAAGGAGATTTAAAAATATCTGGCGCGCGAAAGGAAAATTATCTTGAGTTATAACGAGTCACGGAGTTGGAATATTTCTTATCACGTTTTTATAGTCTCTTAGAATAAAACTGGATTACCATCTTCAGTTCAATAAAGCCATCGGTTGAATATATCACTACTATCGTATTTATAGTATAATGTGACAGTGTATTTTGGTCACTAGGAATGTTCTGCTAATTCATGTGTCTTCCTTTAAGTGTAAGGAAGCTACGTGTTACATTCCTTGTCTAAAATCTTCCCCTTGTAGTCTCTTTGAACTGATGTCTCTTGTAGTAACTCCTATAGCTCTTAGTGTTTCGTTGTCGTAAGCTTCCGGCCTTGTGTTAGTCCGGCCGGAAGTGACTGGTGTCAAACCGACACATTGGACATTAGCGGAAGATCTTCCCCATCATGGGGATCATATAGATTTGAATGTAAGGCTGGAGGGGAATTTTTGTTTGGTGGAGGGGATGTTTGGACGTTGCGTGAAATGGGGGTTGCATGTTGAGAAATCAACAGATTTTCTTATCGTAATGTAATATGTTGTTAAATTAGCAAGACATTTAGATTAATATTAAGATGTGACAAATTTGGTAGAGTATCCTAGGGATTGAGCAAATCTATTAAGCGTTAGAAACATTGGTTTTTATTTGATATTTCCAAACACAAAAATGTTACTTTTCACCGTTCATGATTTGAGTTTTCTAAGTTGTTTGTATTAGAATTGTATTATAATGCATCGCGAACTACTATTTAAACGTATGTACACTGGCTTGCAAAAAAATCGCATACACCTTAAAAATCAAGTAACCGAGTTTTCACCTTTTTTGAGCTATGTAAATACGATTTTTTAAAAATAGGTTAATATCAACTCAATGGAGTTGTCACCGTTGTCACTGTCATGTCATTATTTTAGGTATCGTGGAGCAAGTTCTTCATTGTGCTAAGTTACTACTAAATTACAAATATATTCTATAAAAATTAAAGAACAACCAATTATTTATTTTAAATGGATTATAAATAAGTAAAAATTATGACTGCTATTGATCTGATTGACCACCCCTCTTCTAACTTAGAAAGTATTACAACTTTCTCGTTTTCTGATAATTTTGACACCTTAATTGACGTTAATGACACTGACTTGTGACACTGACAAGTTAACAATCGAGACCAACTCAATACAGCAAAAAACAGGTGTACGCGATTTTTTTGCAAGCCAGTGTACGAGTTCTGTGAATTACATATTTCAAAAGAAGGAAGGTATTGTCTTTGGCCAAATAATTCATTTAGTGATAAGCACGTTTTTTAGTCCATATAATACGATTTTACCATTTTTGCGATAATGTCAGTATTTGTGTGTGTGTGTGTGTGTGTGTGTGTGTATGACGAAAGTTTCGGCTCGCATACTTCAATATCACGTTTCCAAAAGTATATTTTTTTCGTATTCCTTAAGTTTACATCCAAAAGAAAAGGTGATTAGATTTTGGTTATAATTCGTCAACCGGAAGTACCCACATTTGAAGATTTTAACAGTTTTTCATGAAAAAAAACTAAGTTAAATATTATTATAATTTAAATTGCAATTGACACTGGCATCTTCTTCTTCTATTTCTTTAGCTTTTCTCATTCGTTGGGGGTCGCTATTATTTATTTTCTTCTTCGCCCATTTTTGTTATACGTGTCGTTCTCATTCAGTTCCTTTTCTATCAAGTCTTACATCTTGGTCTTCCTCTGTTTCTTCAACTTTCTATTATTAAGCTATTAATTCTTCTGCCAATATGTACATATTCCTTCCTCTCTCCTCGTGACATGTTCAAACCAGTATAATCGTCTCTCTTGTATTTTTCCACAAACTTCTAACACTAGAGTTATTTCCCTAATTCTTTCATTCCTTATCGTATTTTGCCGTGTCTTCCCCCAACATCTATCTCAACATCCTCATTTCTGTCACATTCATTTACTTTTCATTGATACTGGCATGTCAGTTTGAACTATCTGAATATATTAGCAGTTTCCATGGTTAGCATACCTGGCTTATTTATGAGATTTAATATTTTTATAATAACGTTAAATGTCAATAAATGATATTTAACTGTTAAAATATTCAAATGAGGGTACTTCCGGTTGACCAATTTTTGGAATTGTGGTATTGAAGTTATGCGATTCGAAACTGTCGTTACATACGGACACACATATACAGACACCATCATAAAAATTGTAAAATCGTATTACATGGGCCCTAAAATGTACTTATTAACTAAAAACTAATCATTGAATTTTTTGACCAAAGACAGTACCCTTCGTTACCTGACGGAAGGTTAAACTTAGATGTCGTTGGCGAACTGGAATTATTTATTCTGTTTATTTTTCATAACGAACCAAAACTAAAGGTTTAAATATTTAGTTAAAATAGTTTTTACTTTTTATGGTTATGTAGAACTAATATCCAATTTTAAGCATCATTCCTTACATAAAATATGCTAGAATTCTCAGAGAAAATAAGAAATAACTTTACAGTCACTTTATTCAATAAAATAACCGTCTGATAAAAATATGCGATCATTTGATTGTCTCATATTGATTTTATTATTCCATTTTCTGTGAATTTCATTGTCCTAATAAAATTATTATGGACTTGCAAAACATACAATACTCTTCAGACTATAAGGGTTTACGTTATTGAATATTTGTGTTTGTGCAACTCTGGCATTGATTCAAGAGAAATGTAGATATTTGTTTAAGCTGGAATAGAATTTAATATATTCAATTAGCATCTGAATTTGCTTTAAATCTACTAAAACAACTAACTGTGGTATACAGAAAACAAATTGCAGCCAATATGAGATATTTCATTAATGATAATGTATAGAGCTACAAAACTAATAAATAATGAAAATCTGTTTATATTAATGTATTCACTGTTTTGAACACAGATAATAATTCTTTATAACAATATAAAAAATCTGATGTGGCCAGCACATAACCTCTCGCCGTATATTTTACCTGGCTGTATGCATAAAGCAAAGATTATTTTTATAAATACAAATAATATATTCATATAAATCTATGACGTATAAACTTCTTTATTATTCAATAATAGCATGTCTCAACACGAAGATATTTTACCATAAATTATGTTACAATAAATTACAAAGTAGAGTTTACCATATATAAATATTAGGCTGGTAACAGCAATTTTCAATTCGAACAACTTTGTTTACTTTCTCTTCATATTCTTCTAGTAAAAACATTAATTTTGGGCGGTCTAAAATGTATATATCTGGATTGTGCATCTATTCTTATATATCTTCTTTTACATTTTATTTTTTCATACTTGTTATATCTAAATAACCTTAATTCCCTTTAATAAAGTGACGGATAGATTGCACTCCGATTTTGTCAATATTTACAACTTACTTGACAAGAATTTGATAGCTTTTTCGCAATTCAAAGTTACTCTAGTCTACAGTACTGGTGTACATTGTCCCATAATGTTTGAAACAAATTTAAGTCCTTCAACCTAGACTTGTCATCTCCATAATAGTCACAGATCAAGAACTAAGGGATTCTCCAAGTACATTTTTAATTCATTACTCATTATTTCTGACACTGACATTTATCTGTCAGTTACAAATAATTTAAATTATCAACTATTTTTCATGGCATTCTTTCGGCTGTCAAATTTATTACAACAGATTATTTTATATATTATACTTCTTTTATCTCTAAATCTATGGAATATATAATTAAATATTTAATTGTATCAGATAGAGAATTTAATTTTCTTTAATATTACCAAGAAAAAATTTCAGAAAATAATATTTAGAAGATTTTTTTTCAAGAATCTTCTACTTCCGGTTGTCCAATTGTTACCAAAACCTTTTCAGATCTTCCCATGAATGTCCGATTGGGAAATACGTAGCTAAACAAATTTAAAGTCTTATAGTTTTTGAGTAACCGTCCTTCCAACATCCCACACACATACACACATACACACACACACACACACATCCACACACACACACACACAGACATCATCGTAAAAATGTTAAAATCGGATTGTAGAGACCTTAAAACGTGCTTATTCAATAAAATCTGGATATGCGATTTTTAGCATGAATGCAATACCTCTCTTAGCGAGAGGTAAAAATCAGTTGTGGCCAGCACAGTAACTCTCGCCACTTCCGTTTTTTGTTACATAAGTATAGGAGCAGTCATGTAACATTGTTGGCCTTGACAAGCAGATATGGGGGCCCGTGTCAGAATGACAATTAGTAAATATGTACATAGATGTCAAATGTCAGCATTAAAAAATTCAAGATTTTCTAAATTCATGTAGTTAATTTGTCACCAGGAGTGTGGAATTTACTTGTGGGTTAAAATAAACCACATGGAATTGGAAAATTACTAAATTTAGAAAGATCTGACGCCTAATTAAATGACTTTTGAATGAGCCTGTTGTCTCAATACCTAAATAATCTTAAGCAACGGAGATTTACAGGTTATTTGGTTGTTTTATTTTGATTTTAGGACTGTATATTTTGGTATTATATTCCCCACAACTCTAACTAACGACGAGTTAATTATGTTTCACAAACAAGTCTTTTTTTCAAAGTTACATTATTTATTCTGCAATAAAATTATTCTGAAATATAGTGGAATAATTTATCTGAATGTTGCGAAATTACTTTTTAATGAAAAATGAAAGAAAAGAAATATGAAGTATTCCTACGACGTATCACTGAAATAAAAATGTAACATTTCAGAAGAATTTAACCGTTATGTAAATTTTATTCATAAATAATTCATTTTAAAGTTTAATAAAATGCAGAATAAAATTCAATTTGTAAAGTTCACTTTGATTACGCATTCAGACGTAAAAACTTATATAATATGTATCCACTTTGTATACAACCGCAATATAATTTATGTCAAAAGTGATATTTACATTTACATGAATAGTAAAATAACCACAAACCTTAACTGCAAATGTTGTTGGAATATATTAGTTTAGAAAAACGATACTTTTTTTTATTTTTTACTGTAACGACATCTGAGAAATGAAACTTGGCTGACTAAATTTGCTATTTTAAAATGCAGGGTAGATTTCACTTCTATAAATTATTCTGTATATTCTAACAAGTCTATAAGAAGTCTTCTAGGGCTTCATTTCAAGCCTGATTACCTGAAAGTTGTGGTTATGATAATTTTATTGTTTTAACGAAATATATACCTACATATACACTCTGTGATTAAGAGAGTTGGTGTGAGTCAGTTGAGATGGTTTGGGCATGTGGAGAGAATGGCGAGTGAACGGCTTGTTAAGCGTATATATCTTGGTGAAGTTGAGGGTTTTCGATTGCGTGGCTGACCAGTATGTAAGTGGATGGATGTGATTGGTAGGGTGCTTAAAGAGAGAGAGTTTCCAAGTGTGAAGAGAAGAAGAGCATGTATGAATGCGATTATGAGTGTGGCCGAGGCGAAAGAAGTCTGCTTAGATAAGAATGTGTGGCGAAGGATGATTGTTCCCTAACTATTATTGTGATCCGGATGCGGTATTTCGCTACCGAAAATCGGTCACTTTAATATGTTTAAGAGTAAGGACTTGTTGTATGATGTTGATGTTGTTCTTATTGTTATCGGGTTTGTGCGAACCCACTAAGTGGGACACGCGTGATTTTATGTATGTATGTATGTATAAACACTCTGTGTCTCCGAGTTGATCCCCACATCATTAATTGCTGATACAAAAAATGCTAAACTTTTATCTAGCATCTTTGTCGTACACACATGACGTCATCAATTCCCTCCCGCCCTTGGCGATTTGAATCATTTGGTTACTATTGATGACGTGGGAATCAAGTCGAGGAAACGGAGTTTACATGTAAAATTTCTTGGAGTGTCGTATATTTGTATCAGAATTTATAAAGCTATTTAATGTACGTGTTAAGCTTTTTATGATACATTTATAGCTTTTGTTATGGTATGTGGAAATGTAATATATTTATTCTTCTTTAATGGTTTGTTAACGATCGATTTACAAACACGAACAAGTAAAATATATTGGGTGTTTTTCAACTATTAGGGCGTATACGAGCTAGTGTCAAAATAGTCTGGAATTTTTATTGAAAAAATCTAATGTGGCTAACGCATTATCTTTCCGTTAATACTATGTACATTTATATTTATAAATGATTAAAAAATCATTCAGTTAAATATTATTTATTGACAATTAACGTTATTATAACTTAAATATATTATTCTCTATACGATTTGATTGCATTTTATACTTCATATTTAATAAACATAGAGTTAAAGAATTATAAATATATTTCAAAATCAGCAAGCAATGCTAACCATGGAAACTGCTAATATATTCAGAAAATTAAATTAAATAATAATGGCTTCCTATACTAAATATGTTGTAAATTGTCACTATGGTTTCCTGTTGCTAATGTTTTTGTTATTATTTATATATTTGTTAATTTGTTGTTTATTCCCTGAAAAAGGCAGTAGTTCATGCTGCCGAAACGTCGGTTTTTATAACAATAAACATAACTAAAGCTAAAAAGGTTGTATCACTTTAATTTATATTAATAAAAATTAAATTGTGCTGTCCACATCAGATGTACTTTTTTTCTGAAAAATCTTTGTTGTAAAGCATCTATTTGTGGTGTGATGTAACATGCAACGCGTAGAAGACAAGGCAACACATGTAAACGTCAAGGCAAAATAAGAGAAATGCGGCTTCCTTGTTTCGGTGTTCCTGCTTTTTTATTTGCATAAGTATTTGGGTTATTCTGAAAGTGGATCATTTGTTTTGTTTATATTTTGGCTTTCTCGTAAGTATACATTGAAGCAATCATGGTCTAGAATTTCGCGAGAATATATTACTTTTTTTACCTAAAATGCGCAGCCATTTTGTGGGTGAGATATACGCAAAATAAGAAGGGAAATAAAACATGCTGAATATTAGATTACAGTGGGGATATAATGGCAAAAACTTCTGCTACTGTTCCGAGAGAGATGTGAAGCTAATGTATAGGAAATTTAAATTCACTTTTTACTTCTTTTATTTCTTCCAATTTGTAACAATTACTCCACAAAAAACAGTATCTATTTTTGGACCGACAGTAAAAGTCAATTTCTAAGCTCGCAAAATATTTCTTTATTTTTAAATATTTAATCCTACAGTACTCGCACCGGCAACGAATATTATTCTGAATAATTTGTAGATGCGCCGAACTTGTTTACGGAACACAATTACGATTACCTAGTGATATTCCTAAATCTTCAAATGAGGCTACTTCCGGTTTATCAATTATAACCAAAATCTAATCAGTTGTTCTTCTGGATGTAAACTTGAGGAATACGAAAAAAATATAATTTTTGAAATCGTGGTATTGAAGTTATGGGATCCAGAACTTTTGTCTCACACACACACACAGACACACACACATACATACATACATACATACATACATACATACATACATACATACATACAGACATCATCGTAAAAATGGTAAAATTTGCATTTATCTGTCGATTACAAACATTTGAATATCTCAATTTTAACCAACGAGATTTATTACAACAGATTATTATATATTATTAGATACTATATCCCCAAACCTATACGAGATATAATAAAACATTTAATTGTGTCACATTGAGAATTAATTTTTCTTTAATATTACTAAGAAGATTTTTTTCAAGAATCTGCTACTTCCGGTTGGCCAATTGTTACCAAAACCTTTTCAGCTCTTCCCATGAATGCCCGATTGGGAAATACGTAGTTGAACAAATATTAAGTCTTATAGTTTTTGAGTAATCGTCCTTCCAACGTCCCACACACATACACACACACATGCACACACACATACACACACACACACACACACACACACACACACACACACACACAGACATCATCGTAAAAATGTTAAAATCGGATTGTAGGGACCTTAAAACGTGCTTATTCAATAAAATCTGGATATGCGATTTTTAGCATGAATCCAATACCTCTCTTAGCGAGAGGTAAAAATGGAGGTTGCCCTTTTTAATAATAATTCTTGCACCGTCTATGGAACGAAAAGACACGCCTTCCTTCTTGTTGTGTGCTATACAGTGTGTTTTATTTGCTGAAAGAAGTTTGCACTGAAAGCAATTTGTTACTTATGCTTTACAGTTCCCAGAGACGCAAAGAGAATCCTGGTATATCGTAAACCACCATCTGCATGCTGACTCGACGGAATATTTGAATTTTAACTAGATTTCATCTATTCAGATTGCGAATTTGCAATCTAGAATGTTGCTTATCTTTCAACAACAAAATAAAAGTAATTAATCACTTTTAATAGTGGTTTTGTACTGGAGAGACATTCCAGAAGTTCATTTCGCCTTCGTTGCCCTAAAAAGGACCTTAGTATTATGACGGGTATCCTTTGTGGTAATGACCAATACTACATTTTGGCGTCGGTTGGGGTCGAACCTGGTTCCCCAGATTTGCGACCAAACATTCAGGCACACGGCAACGTATATATAAGTGAAATTTTGAATTGTTTATCTTTTCCAACAGATTTCATCTGAAGCTTTTTTTCTTGTTTTCATATATTTTCCTAAATTTTTTACAACTCTCTTTGGTTCTTTGTAGGTAAGGAAGGTATTGTCTTTGGTCAAAAAATTCGGTGGTGAGTTTTCAATGATTAAATACGTTTTAGGGTCCTTAAAATATGATTCTTGATTTTTACGATGATGTCTATATGTATGTATGTGTGTGTATGTATGTATGTATGTATGTATGTGTGTGTGTGTGTGTGTGTGTGTGTGTGTGTGTGTGTGTGTGTGTGTGTGTGTGTGTGTGTGACTATAATATCGGCCGCGATATCTCCAAGACTAGAATTCCAAAAATTACAATTTTTACGTATTCCTCTTCCTTACATCCATATGCAATTTGATTAGATTTTGCTTATAATTGGTTAACCGGAAGTACCATCATTTGAAGATTTTAACAGTTTTTCTTGAAAAAACGCTGTTAGATATTATTATTTTGACATTATAAATATTAAAAAAATATTCTTATCTATACGAATTGATTGTATTTTATACTTTATATATAATGGATATAAAGTTAAAGAATTATAAACAAATTAAATTTTAAATACAGTCAGCTATGCTATAAACATGGAAACAGCTACTATATTAAGAAAATTAAATGAGTCGAGTGGTAGAACTTCATAGAAAGAGAGACGATTACATTGGTTTGAACATGTCATGAGGACAGATGAAGAATATATTGGAAGAATGAATAATTTAGTAATAGAAGGTAGAAGAAATAGAGGAAGACTAAAGATAAGATACAAGGACTGTATTGCAAAAGAATTGAGAGAAAAGGAACTGAATGAGGAGGATACGCAAAACAGAAATGAGTGGAAGAAGAAAAAAATAGCGACTCCTAACGAATGGGAAAAACTAAAGAAAAAGAAGATGTCAGTGCCAAGAGCAATTTGCATAGCTTGTTTATGAAATAATTTCAGTGGAAATGTAAAATCTTTTGGAGGAAAATTTATGTATGGAATTTATACATAATACACAGGATTGACGGAAGGTATTGTGCTGGCCACATAAGATTTTTTTATTTATATCAGGCGTAGTCTGCCGTGGCATTCCTATTGGAACAAAATGATTGACGGCGAACGATTTTTCCTATATTCTATGTTTTAAATAGAAATCGGTATGTTTTGGACGGTATTGTCTCATGGCCGTGTGCCTGAATGTCTGGTCGCGAATCTGGGGACCCGGGTTCGATCCCGACCGACGCCAAATATTACATCGAATTTTAATGGCACAAACTTGACCCCTGTGGTGCACTCTCTACGTCAGCTATGGGTGCCCGTGAGGTGACGCCTGGTAAGCGCCCACACGGTACAAATATTCCATCATTACCGATATCTGTACAAAGCAGATTGGCACACCCAGCAATGGGTAATATGCCGTGATGAAATATTTATTTATTTATTTAAATAGAAATCGCCAATGACTTACCTTCGATCATTTTTTTTCATGAGATTTATTTTAGTTTTTTAAACAACTTAAAGGAAATGATATTAGTTTTGGTATTAGACTAATGTAAACTTCAAATCAGGTTAATATTGCTTCACATATTAGTGCGTTCTAAAGAATATTAATAAATTAAACTTCGTACCATCTATGTAAGATTGATATGGCTGAAAATTATATCAGTCGACTCTGCAAATACGACGAAGAAACTTCGAAGAACATTATATGTGAATCTTTAGCTGCCAAAAATCCACGTAGAAAGTACGTATCTTACGAGTTATATAATATAATACACTTTTGTAAAAATAGCTTAAAAGTTTTAGCAAAATATTTTGATATAATATCGCAACCCCAAGCAATATGTATAACAGCTTTCTCAACTTAATATAATTTGCTAACTTTTGATAAAAATCTGAAACCTTCACGTCCTATAGAAACTAAACTATAACTTTATGGAACGCGGCAAAGTTGTTACAGGCAAATGTAATCGCCAAAGATACGGCGAAGCAAAAGAATTTATGAATTTTAATATTGAAATAATGTGAAATACATTTCATTACCGTCTGTAAAATTATTTACATCAACATTTGCAAAATCACCACTTTGAAGTAAAAAGCTTCACATTCCCGTTAATATCCTCGCTTAACCGTAAACAGCAAAACATTCCCGACCTCAAAGCATACGTCCGAAGGTTTGTTCTCTCGCGTAATGATAATTTTAATCCGTTCTTGTGGTCGCAATCGGAGTCAAGTTGAAAGCCGACCGCATTCGTGGCTTGAATTCGGCGAGGAATGAATATAGCTGATGCGCAGCTGTTCAGCTAATCGGAATATGATGCAATGATGGAGAAGGAATTGAGCATGGATGGACGTCTGATCATCTGTAGTTGGCTGATAGCTGATAGCTGGACAGCAAACTTGGGTTTTAATTACATATGGTAGTGGTGCAATTTGCATCAAGTGTGGTTATGTTGCATTTGTGTTTAAAGCAAAAATAGATTTAGGACTGTTTTTCTGTAGCATCATCTAACGTATTAAAGTTTTGGCAAAAATTTCAACAATTGTTTTTCATCTCGTTTTAAGGTCCCTACAATCCGATTTAGATATTTTTACGATGATATCTCTCTCTCTCTCTCTCTCTCTCTCTGTGTGTGTGTGTGTGTGTGTGTGTGTGTGTGTGTGTGTGTGTGTGTATGTGTGTGTGTGTGTGTGTGTGTGTGTATGTGTGTGGGGACGTTGGAAGGTCGATTTCTTAAAAACTATTATTTTTAATATATGCTTAACTACGTATTTCTCAATTGGACATTAATGTGAAGAGCTGAAAAGGTTTTGGTAATAATTGGACAACCGGAAATAGCTGATTCTGAAAAAAAATTCTTCTAAATATTATTTTTTGAAAATTTTTATTCTTGCTAGTATTAAAATATTAAAAAATAATAAATTCTCTATCTGATACATATAAATATTATGGATTTAGAGATAAAGAAATATAAGGTATTTAATAATCTATTGTAATAAATCTCACAGCGCAAATAATGTCATGGAAACCAATTGAAAAATTAAAATGTTTGTAACTGTCAGATAAATGTCAGTGGGGACGACACGCAAAACAAAAATGAGTGGAAAAGAAAAGAAAAATAGCGATCCCTAACAAATGGGAAAAATTAAAGAAGATGTCAGTGTCAAGTGCAATTTGCATAGTTTGTTTATGAAATAATTTTACTGGAAATATAAGATCTTTTGCAAGAAAATTTATTTGGCAAGTAGATATGGGGACCCGTGTCAAAATGACAACAATTAATTATGTCCATAACTGTCATAATTTTTCATTCAAAATTTCATGATTTTCTTATTTCATGTGGTTTGTTTGTTATCAGGAGTATGGAATTCAGTTACCGAGAAAGGGAATCATAAAATACCAGAAATTTAGAATCTTTAGCAAGAAAATTTATGTATGGAATTTGTACATAATACACAGGATTGACGGAAGGTATTGTGCTGGCCACATTAGATTTTTTTGTTTATTTATAGAGTCCTGTAATTTTCTAGCCATACTGTTTAGGACCGAGTTCCCAAAAATGTATTTGATTGGGGTCGAAAATTTGTCAGACCTTTTGAAAACTAATTTACCGCGAAATGTATGCCATCTAGATCACAAAAAACATGCTTCTGAATATCAGAAAAAGTATTAGCTTTGAGAAAATCTCTGCCTTTACTTCTTATATTATATTACTGCAGGGATATAGCTATCGCTATATATGATCCAGACCAATCGAATACATCGCTTGTATCTACAAATAGAACTGTCTGCGATAAGCCATCGCAATAAATTGCTTGTTTTGTCAGCAATTTTTCGCAATCGGGATAAACATACGTTTTTATCACAACATAGGTAATCCGTGGAAAAATCTCCGGATTATCAAAATATTTGGATCATAATAATATTGGAAACGTCAAAAGAAAGACAATTTAATATTCGATATTAATTTCAGCAGCACACCTGCGCAAAGAACAATTACTGAATCCACCAAAACCAGACTGGCTTTATAAATTACAGTTCTTTTTAAAGAAAAAGTTGAAAAAAAAGTCCACAAAAAATTAATCAGAAGAGTAATTTAGCACATTTGCTTGACCAAATATATAGAGCAAAACACGAAACAAGGATTATTTTAATGAATTCACAACGTAATCCGTGTTGTCTTTTCTTAATCTACATTAGATTACTTTCTTTATAATTTATCATTCTTTTCGCGTACAGCATCCTTGTTTTGCTTTAACGAAACGAGCTCCGTTGTAAACAAGATTACTCTAAGTACGTTTCTTATAATTGCAAATTTTTATGTACAACATAAAAATTATTAAAATTGTGCATTGATTTTTACAGTAAAATTTTTGAAAGATGTCCGATCAAGGGCATCTGTATCACGACCGAATTAACAAATAGGCATACATTTATCTCTTTCTTTTGCAAAGGCTGTAAGACTGTGTGATAAGGATGGATATAACACGCTTGTCTTTCAAAAATTCATATTGTTTCGACTAAGTTAGGACATTCTATTTATAAACGATGCTCGTTGTTGATAATACTTTCGCTGTAACGTAAGTTTATTTATTAATTCAGATACATTACCTGGATTCATAGCCGTACGTATAACGTTATATTCTGTCAGAGTCACTGACACTGACATTGGTGTCAGTATCTTATTTTTAACATATTTGGTTCTACATTTGCTTATAAACTTACTAGTTGACTTATTTTTGAATTTTGAATGTTTTTCCTGTAATATATATTTTTATAATAATAAAATAACAGTAGTATCTTACGTACCCTCATAAAAACTAAGCATACGACACTACTGAATTTGTCATGATGGGCGGAACAAAAATCTGAATTCAAACAATTCGTAGACAACCTTGATCGGACATCTTTCAAAAATTTTACTGTACCTTCCGCTATTTTTCAGTTTTCAATGAATAAGCACGTTTTAAGCATGAATTTTGATTTACATTAGCGGTACAATGCTGGTACGATGACGGTACAATCACGGTACAATGATGGCATGTCAATTAGAGTTAGAGCGCACATATGATCCTCACTCACACACACACATATAGTAAAATTTTTGTCCGATCAAGGTCATCTACGAATTGTATGAATTCAGATTTTTGCTCCGCCCATTCTGGCAAATTCAGTAGTGTTGTTTGCTTAGTTTTTATGAGGGTACATAAGATATTACTGTTATTTTGTCATTATAATATATGTTACAATAAAAACATTAAAAATTCAAAAATAAGTCAACTGGTAAGTTTATTAGCAATTGTAAAACCAAATATGTGTATAAAATAACATACTAACGCAATGTCAGTATCAGTGACACTGACAGAAAATAACGTTATTCATACGGCTATGAATCAAGGTAATGTATCTGAATTAATAAATAAACTTACGTTGCAGCGAAAGTATTATCAACAACGAGCATAGTTTAAAGTGGAATGTTTTAACTTAGTCGAAACAATATGAATTTTTGAGGGACAAACATGTTATATTCGTCCTTATCGCACACGCTTATAGCCTTTGCAAAGGAAAAAGATAAATGTATGCCAATTTGTTAATTTCTTTATAATACAGATATGTCATTTAAAATTTAAAAACATATACCTATGCGGTCTCAAAGCCGCGTTCCTAAGTGTGTGGTCGTGAATCTGGGGAACCGGAATTAATTCCTACCAACACCAAATATTTCGAATTTTAAATGGCATAAAATTGACCCCTGTGGTGCACTCTCCACGCCAGAAATGAGTACCCGTGAGGCGATGCTTGGTAAATGCCCGCACGATACAAATATGTTATCATCATTACCGAAATCTGTATACGAAGCAGATTTGTTATTAAAGAAACATTAATTCAATTCTCATTATATCGAACCGAACCTGAATCATTTTTAAAAAAACAAATTCACCTAAACCTGAACCAAACCCAGTTTTTGGCGGGTTTGATGCCCTGATTTTAAAGCTGGAATTGGGCGGTATTCTAAACTTTGTCCGGACATTTTGCAAGAAACTCTGTATGGAATTTGCACAAAATACATACAACTGACGGAAGGTATGTTCTGGCCACATCAGATTTAAAAAAAATGGAAAAATACTACACCGTTCCGTAATTAATATTAATTATTGTTAACGAAACTCATAGTTTTCCAAATATAATTGGCTAATTGATCAAAGCTAACAATGAAATCAAAAACTCATTATTGTTCGAAGCAATAACGGCGCTTATAATTGTTCCATTTCATTGCAATTACGCTTATAAATCATTTTGAATAATTACTTGCATGTAAATATGTCTTAGTTATAAACATTAACCATTAGTCCACACGGTTGGTTCTACTAAACAAAATACCATCAATAAAACAATGGGACTTCGTTGGCAAGTGAGACAGAAACACGTCTTACAAACATTAATATATTAAGCAACTTCTGAAGTTATTAGTGTACAAATACAAATATGAATTGAGGAATATGACGACACGGAACATTGCAAGTTACTTAACAAGCATTTCAGTTTGCTAATACGCTTTTATAAACTGTTATTAGGTTAGGTACACTTATTATAATTATATGGTGATTCCATATAATTATAATAAGTCTATATTTCCAGTAAAGTTATTTCATAAACAAACTATGCAAATTGCACTTGACACTGACATCTTCTTCTTTAGCTTTTCCCATTCGTTAGGGGGTCGCTATTTTTTATTTTCTTCTTCCACTCATTTTTGTTTTGCATGTCGTCCTCACTCAGTTCCTTTTCTCTCAAGTCTTCTGCAATACAGTCTTTTCATTTTATATTTGGTCTTCCTATGTTTCTTCCACCTTCTATTATTATATTCATCTCTCCTCATGACATGTTCAAACCAATGTAATCGTCTCTCTTATATCTAGAAACTTCTAACAGTAGAGTTACTTCCCTTATTCTTCCATTCATTTACATTTTATTGATACTGACATCTGTCAATTTGAATTACCTGAATATATTAGCAGTATCCATGGTTAAGTTAGCATAGCTGGCTGAATTATGAAATTTAGATGAAATTTATTATATTTATTCTTCTTTAACTCTATATCTGTTGAATATGAAATATAAAATGCAATCAAATCGTATAGACAATAATATATTCTTTAAGTTAGAATAAAATTTAACTGCGTTTTTCAAGAAAAACTGTTAAAATGTTCAAATGAGGATACTTTCGATTGACCAATTATAACCAAATTTTAATCAAGTCTGCATATGGTTGTAAGGAAGAGGAATACGCAAGAATTGTAATATTTGGAATTCTAGTATTGGAGATATCGTTGACGAAACCGCGGTCACATACACACACACATACACATACACACACCCGCACACACGAATACATACACACACATACAGACATCATCGTGATAATAGTAAAATCGTATTGTAAAGACCCTAAAACGTGCTTATTCAATGAAAACTCACCACCGAATTTTTTGACCAAAGACAATACCGTCCTTACCTATAGGTGACGGAAGGTAAAAACAAACAAGTGTTTAAAGAAGGAGAAATTTTGTACACTTAGTCATGTATATAAAGGAAATGATGAATGCTTAAATATCAACTAATATTACTGGGTTCCTATATGCGAAAAGCTTTAGATCCAAACATACATTTAAGTAAAATAAGTGATGTATAAATCTGTCCGACTTATGAAACTTAAAAAAAAGAAATGTACGTTAGTTTATAAGGCGAAATATGGACGACTACAAGAACTGGCCATCCAACGTCCATCTGTTGGGAAACCGCTACGACTGAGAGATAGCAATGCAGACCATCAGCGGTACATCTACTACCTTGTTACAAAACCACGCTCGTACCAAAAGCCGTCGTATCACAGCCTATGGAACTCGCTGTGCGATTTGAGGGATCATCTACTGGAGAATGACATTTTGAAACTAGCAGTACCGAAGTTCGGTTGTGGTCTAGACGGTTTGGATTGGAGGATTGTAAGGAACATGTTAGAGATCCTCTTCCGTTTCACCGGCGTTGAAATTCTCGTCTGCAGCTTTAACCCTAACGGACAGAAAGAAATAGCCGAGCGGACCATCGTCTGTCACTTATTTAAGAATTCGAAGTGCACCAAGGGTAGTACATGCAGGTTTCGTCATCACGAACTGTTCCGGGACGAAACAGACATGTTCGGACTTGTTTAATTATTGCGGTGACGTGATCTATTGTGCACGATGTTTTTATCTCGCGAATGTTCTAGTCGTTTCTGGAACAAAAGTCGCCGGCGTATATAAACTCGTCGCCAAAGCCAGCGAGATAGTCTGTGATATAGAAGCAACGAGCAATGACGTTTGATATAAATAAGCGTCGTGTTATGAATAGTTGGTGATATAAACAAACAATCGACAAGAAGTGAACATAAATAAATGTAATTAGTGACATAAATAGTAGTGTTAATTGTTTAAATAAATAATATTAGTATTTAAGTGTCTGATAATATTCTTAGTCTTTAAATTAGTGTTAATATTTGTTTATTATAGTGTCAGTTACTTTTATCATCTTTTTAATATTTAAACTTAATTATTTATCGTTTAATAAACCTATTATTTTGACTAATAATATCTCATATGTTTACACTTCACGTAACAGTAATTTTATCATTTTTGTGAGATTAATTTACTATAGTTTATAGTCAATGGTGGCCAAAATTATCGTTTAACGTTTCACGGACTAGTTTTCTCGTCCTGTCCGAGCAGTGATGCATGCGAAACAATTTCAGAAAATGGGACACTACTTAAGACTTTTTGCTACACTCGAAGTCTGAGAGCTAACGAACACACTTCCTTTAAGCTTGTTTTTTCTACGTAATGGACGTTATTTTATTTGAAGTTCCTCCTAAATACTTGATGAAAACATAAACACTCGTGGGAAACCACAGCAACACCGAATGAAGGAAAACATCTCTGTGTTTGATTTTGGCTTTAATAAATACTTACAGGGTCTTAGAAATTTATCTGGAATGATACGGCTTCCCACACGGACTGGAGAAATAGTAGAAAAAGTTCTCCAAGGAATATATGTTTGTTGTAGGTTTTCATTGTATAAAATTATTGATTTTCTAGACATCAAACATGATGATAAATATTCAAGATTTTGTATTCCTTAGAGTATTGATTCCCAAAGTTAGAAATAAAATATCTGATGTGGCCAGCACAATACCTTCCGCCAATCCTGTGTATTATGTACAAATTCCATACATCAATTTTCTTGCAAAAGATACTCCTAATAACAAACAAACCACATGAAATAAGAAAATCATGAAATTTGAATGGAAAAGTATGACACTTGTCAGTTATGGACATAATTAATTGCTGTTATTTTGACACGGGTCCCCATATCTGCCTGCCAAAGTCAGCAAAGTCATGCCACTTCACGCGCCCTATACATAAATTTTCTTGCAAAAGATCCTATATTTCCAGTAAAGTTATTTTATAAACAAACTATGCAAATTGCACTAGACAGTGATATCTTCTTCTTCTTTAGTTTTTCCTATTCGTTAGGGGGTCGCTATTTTATATTTTCTTCTTCCACTCATTTTTGTTTTGCGTGTCGTCATCATTCAGTTCCTTTTCTCGCAAGTCTTCTGCAATACAGTCCTTTCATCTTATATCTGGTCTTCCTATGTTTCTTCCACCTTGTATTAATATATTCATCTCTCCTCATGACATGTTCAAACCAATGTAATCGTCTCTCTTATATCTAAAAACTTCTAACAATAGAGTTACTTCCCTTATTTTTTCATTCATATACTTTTTATTGATACTGACATCTGTCAATTTGTATTACCTGAATATATAAGCAGTTTCCATGGTTATGTTAGCATAGCTGGCTGATTTATGAAATTTATTATCTTTATAAATCTTTAGCTCTATATCTGTTGAATATGAAATATAAAATGTAATCATATCGTATAGAGAATAATATATTCTTTAAGTTATAATAATATTTAACTGAGTTTTTCAAGAAAAACTGTTAAAATCTTCAAATGAGGATACTTCCGGTTGACCAATTATAACCAAAATCTAATCAAGTCTGCATATGGTTGTAAGGAAGAGGAATACGCAAAAAATTTAATTTTTGGAATGTGACCGCGGTCATATACACACACACACACACACACACACACACACACACACACACATACAGACATCATCGTAAAAATAGTAAAATCGTATTGTAAAGACCCTAAAACGTGCTTATTTAATGAAAACTCACCACCGAATTTTTTGACCAAAGACAATACCTTCCTTACCTAGAGGTGACGGATGGTAAAAAACCTCGTGTACAATTTATGTCGTCCTAGGTTCGGTGCTAAATATCCAAATAAACGTGGTCAAATTAATTACATTTTACCTTCGTCTTCCTCCTAAGAGTCAGGTATCAAGATTCAGCCATTACTCAAGAGAATTTACTAGTACGTGTTATTTATGTACACGGCGTAATTGTCAGTAATCGCACACGTAGTGCGCGCTGATGTCAACAGCATTAGCTCCTTTATGTATCCTCTCTTTTCGTATCAATATTTCATTGCGAATTTGAGAGACGCCAAGATGACATTGACGTGAGAAACATAGACGAAGATAAAGTGATGAACATATAGAGGAACAACGAAGATGGAGGAGAATAATTAAGGATTGTAAGAGTCTACATCAGGATGTCTTGACGGGTATACAATATGAATTTGGTTGTAGATTTATTATTAAAATGTAATAATCATTCCGTTTAAATATTACTAAGTGGCTGCTGGATTTGTGTAACATTACTCATTGGATATATTGTTTTTAACCTGTTCATGTCCCCTATTTCAAAGACACGCTGTATAATATATGTATTCATTCTTTGTTGAAGAATAAATATTTAAAATTTCGTACTCCTTTTTGACTTCCCTGTATATAAAGCTTGACAGGTTTATCCCAGAACAAAAGAAGAATAGAACTAAAGATGGTTAGTTAACTTTGAAATCTCTGAGTTGGAAATTTTGTTTGATAGACTACCTAGGGAATTTGTTAAATTTCATTTTATATTCAAATGTTTTTCACAAAGATTTGTTCATGGTTGTTGGATTCTATTCCTCGGTAATATGCTTTTGTTTTGTTTATTAAATTAGTCATATTCAAAACAAATTGTTAATTTGTAGATTATTTCATTTTGAATATCAATATTTTGCTTTCAGACCAGGGGTTAGTGCTACATGAAAAATGTGTCATGGCCTCCATATCTACAACAATGTCACTTGACTGCTCGCGCCCTATACTTACGAAACCAAAAACGAAAGCTTTTTTAAAAAACAAATTGTTCTCCACGATATTTAAAGTGGCCAAAGGTCAGTATTTGGAATACCATGATACATTTTTACCTCTCGCTAAGAGAGGTAATGGATTCATGCTAACAATCGCATATCCAGATTTTATTGAATAAGCACGTTTTAAGGTTCATACAACCCGATTTTAACATTTTTACGATGATGTCTGTGTGTGTGTGTGTGGATGTGTGTGTGTGTATGTGTGTGTGTGTGTGTGGGATGTTGGAAGGACGATTACTCAAAAGCCATAAGACTTTATATTTGTTTAACTACGTATTTCCCAATCGGACATTCATGGGAAGATCTTAAAAGGTTTTGGTAACAATGGACAACCGGAAGTAGAAGATTCTTGAAAAAAATCTTCTAAATATTATTTTTTGAAATTTTTTCTTGGTAATACTAAAGAAAATTTAATTCTCTGTGTGATACATTTAAATATTTTATTATATTCTATAGATTCAGAGATAAAAGAAATATAATATATAAAATAATGTGTTGTAATAAATTTTACAGCCGAAAGAATGCCATGGAAAATAGTTGAGAATTTAAATTGTTTGTAACTGACAGATAAATGTCAGTGTCAGAAATCCAGAGACATTACTGAAGACTTTTTCTGGCAAGTACATACATAATATTATTTCTTAATGTATTAATAGTTAAATATTTAACATTATAGGTATATTACACATACCCTTCAGAAATACTGTTACTTCCGACAATGAATTGGAAACATCTCGAAATATTGGAAGAGTAGGACAAAATTTCCTCATAGAATGAATTTAAATTTAAAATAATCTAAATATATGGAATAGATGTAAGTAGAATTTTTGGTGTAAAGTGTAGGTATACAATACATTAGCGCGCGAGCAGTCATGTGACTTGACAAGCAGATATGGGGCCCATGTCAGATTTTCAATTTCCATGTGGTTTATTATCCTCGACAAGTAAATTCCACACTCCTGGTGACAAATTAACTACGCGAATTTAGAAAATATTGAAATTTTTAATGAAAAATTCTGACATTTGACATGTATGAACATAATTACTAATTATCATTCTGAAATGAGCCCCCACATCTGCTTGTTAAGGCCAACAATGTAACATGACTGTTCGTGCCCTATACTTATGTAACCAAAAAAAAGGAAGTGGCGAGAGGTATTGTGCTGGCCACAACAGATTTTTTACATTTTTAACAAAGTTATTTCTATGTACCTATTGAGAAGAGGTGTTGAATGCTGATGTTTATAACATATGGTTTAAAGATACAAAGATTTTCACATTGTCGCAAGTTTGTTTACAATGCCTGAAGCGCTGAATATGAGTGTGTCGTTTCTTTATTCTACAGACTGCCCGAGTCCGTTAGAGCCGAAACACAAGGACGACAGAAGTGCTTTATCTGTTTGGCACACTAAACAACCAAAATTACATTTCCAGGAATCTCATTTTTGTGTTGTAATGATTTTTCCACACGTGATATCCACACCGATAATCAGAAATATAAAAATAATTAAGCTCATTGTGAATTTAAAAAAAAACTGAAACTAGGTTAGACTAAATAGACACACCAGAACAAATATTCAACTTATGAGAAATTGTATGTACGATGAAACGTTCTAGAAATATGTTCTCCATATTAATAAATCACTCTGACAGCAATTCTCTCAAAAATATCTACCAGGCTTATGAACTACGAACTTCATATTCATGTAAAAGTAGAACAGTTACCTACCGTTCGTTGATGGTAATAAATTTCGATTAATTTTGTACACGGGAACCGCAATAACCGCGAACAACGATAAATATCACTGAGGGAACCTGCGATATTGAATTTTACACGAATTATAAACTAGAAATAAATAGAATTTTCAATATCGCACATAATTGTTGCATGCCACTCAAACGAATTATTTTGACATTATCTGTGATGGGGTTAATAAACAATGTTATTATATTTAGACAGATATGTGACGGTTAGATTAACACATTCAATGTGGTTCAACTTTACAATCAATATAAAATTACAAAGATATTATATTTTATACATTAGCCAGCTATGCTACCCATGGAAACTGCTAATATATTCAGATAATTCAAATTGACAGATTTCAGTATCAATGAAAAGTAAATGAATGTAGCAGAGATGAGGATGTTGAAGTAGATGTTAAGGAAGACACGGATAGATACGGTAAGGAATGAAAGAATCAGGGAAATAATTCTAATGTTAGAAGTTTCTGGAAAGAGACACGATTATATTGTTTTGAGAATATAATTCATTAGTCACGTGACATGTTTTCCGCCAATAAACATTCAGAATCTCCCTAGTTACATGTCTATCACAGCGATGATAAAAAACAAAAAATTATCACCTGATTTATAGTCGTAACTAAGGGATTTGTTTTCTTTATTTACGACATTGACAGTTAATTTTGAGTATAAAATAAGTAGTAATAATTCAAACTTCGATATATTAAATAAAACTCGTAAGTACCATGTTTTAATACATTATGAATATGTGTATCAAAAGTTAGGTTAACATAATGTGTTACAAAGATTCATTATATTCTTTCATTAAATATAAGCTCGTGATATGATTAATAATCGAAGATATTGCTCGTAAAACCAAAGCAGCACATTTCACTCGATAATATCATCGATGATAATCATATCACTTGTTATATTACGTATGAACATGTCATGAGGAGAGATGAAGAATATAGTGGAAGAAGAATGAATAGTTTAGTAATACAAGGTTGATGAAACAGCGAAGGACCAAAGATAAGATGGAAGGACTGTATTGCGGAAGATTTGAGAGAAAAGGAACTGAATGAGAACGACACCCAAAACAGAAATGAGTGGAAGAAGAAAATAAAAAATAGCGAATAGGAAAAGTTAAGGAAGAAGAAATAAATGTCAAGTGCAATTTGCATAGTTTGTTTATGAAATAATTTTACTGGAAATTTGCAAGAAAATTTATGTATGGAATTTATACATAATACACAGGATTGACGGAAGGTATTATACTGCCATCATATTTCTTCCAATGTATTCTTTATCTCTCCTTTTGACATGTTCAAACCAATGTAATCTTTTCTCTTGTATCTTTCTAGAACCTTGTATCACTCGAGTTATTTATCTTTCATTCCTCATTATATCTTTCCGTGTCTTCCCCAACGCTACATCGTACAATGTGATGTAGCACAAACACGATTAAATAAATATGGATATGTAGCTAACCAAATGCGGCACAAAAGGCGTCAAAATACATTAGAGTATAATATACAAAATCTTACGACAAAAATATTTTCTAGATTTGCAGTTCAGCAAATATAAGACGACAGCTCAAACGCAGGCAAGAACATAACGATAACGATATATCACAAGGAAACTAAAAACGTTATTTGATTTATGGAACATATACTCCCGAATTCAATAATGTTCGCTTTCTTTGTTGCTACGGTGCTTGCCGAGTACGTCTCCAAATGTCGTGGATGAACGAATTATTTTTCTTTTTTATATAGCAAGAACTTTGCAATGCCTACGGCGAATTATATTTTTGAGATAGTTATTTCCTATGTTGATGGAAACGTTTTTGTTTAAAATTATACAACCTACAAAATACATACAGTAAAATTTTTGAAAGATGTCCGATCAAGGTTATCTACGAATTGTATGAAATCAGATTTTTGCTCTGCCCATTCTGACAAATTCAGTAGTGTCGTTTGCTTAGTTTTCATGAGGGTATATAAATACTACTATTATTTTATTATTATAAAAATATGTTACAATAAAAGCATTCAAAATTCAAAAATAAGTCATCTGGTAAGTTTATTAACAAATGTAAAACCAAATATGTTAAAAATAAGATAGACACAATGTCAGTGACACTGCCAGAAAATAACGTTATTCGTACGACTATGAATCAAGGTAATGTATCTGAATTAATAAATAAACTTACGTTACAGCGAAAGCATTATCAATAACGAGCATCGTTTTAAAGTGGAATGTATTAACTTAGTCGAAGCAATATGAATTTTTGAAAGACAAGCGTGTTATATCCATCCTTATCGGACACGCTTATAGCCTTTGCAAAAAAATAGAGAAATGTATGCCAATTTGTTAATTTCTTCATAATACAGACATCTTTAAAGAAAATTACTGTACACACATACACACACACATACACACCCACAGACGTCATCGTGAAAATGTTAAAATCGTACTATAGGGACCTTAAAACGTTGTCATTTACCAAAAACTCGATATGTGATTTAAAATTTAAAAACAAATACCTATGGGGTCTAGTAGCCGCATGCCTGAGTGTCTGATTGCGAATCTCGGGAACCGGATTTAATCCCGACCATACAAGAAATGTTAAATTCGTTACTGATAGGGCCCGAGCAATCATGTGACCTTATTGGCCTTGGCATGCAGATATCGGGATCCATGTCAGAATGACGGCTAGTAGTTATTTACATGTTACAATTGTCATATGTCATAGTTTTTCATTTAAATTTCAAAATATTCTGACGGATAGAAAATCATGATGTTTTGAATGAAAAATTATGATACTTGACACCTATGTACATTATTACTAGCTGTCATTCTGACACGGACCCCCATATGAGCTTGCCAAGGCCAACAAAGTCACATGACTGCTCGCGCTCTAAGCAACATAAAATGAAAATGGCGATAGGTATTGTGTTGCCCACAACAGATTTTGTATAAAATTTCGTGTCTACTTCAAGACAAAGTTTTCGTATTAAATTCTAATCTCATAGCTTCACCCGTCCCGGTAGTCTTAGCATAACCATTGCCAAATATCAGAAACAGATTAACAGTTAATTTCGAAATTAATTGAACCCAACCGATCCGGTGGTATTATTAGATGATAGGTACAGGTAGATATGCAATCAAATCACCTTCGCATATAGGTTGTTGTCCCAGCTGAAATCCTTCAGCTGTTATTCCACAGCTTGCTAGAAACTTCAACGAGTATTAAGATAGCGCTCATCCCCCAGGATCGCTAATTATTACATGATCCTGTTAGATGCTAGGTAGCCTGATAATTTCAGGTTAAATATCTTACTGAGTTAGGGTTACTAATGACGAAAATTTCCATATCGCAAGGGTTAATGAGCAATTTTTAGAAGGACGAAATACAACAAAAAAAAATCAGTTGTGGCCATCGCGCCCTTTACATTGTGGTATATGTAAGTATTGTATTTAAAATAGAGAGAAGGCTGCTTGACTGGATCTATTGATGAAGGAATAAAATATTTCTGGATGGCAGTCATAAAATTTTATTTAAAAAATTCTCGGGTCGACCGATTTCGAGCTCCACATGAGCCTTCTTCAGGAGATGAGAATTATTATAACATTATGAACATTGAAATGAATAACAACAAATATAAAAGTAAGTTCCATGGGTATTATTTTTTTTTATTATATCTCGTATAGGCTTGGATATATAGGATATAATAATATATAATAACCAGGGCCCTTATTCTTGTGCGTTCGTAATTTCATTCGTATTCGCTTTCGTTTTCATGTTAGTAGTGATAATAGTCTGTGTTCCAAAAATAATATATATGTCAGTGTCAATTGTATTGGCATATTTATTCAGATCACTTACAAGTTAAGAGTTCATTTTTATCATATTTTAACGATTAATAAATATTTTTTTAAACTTGTAAATGATGTGAATAAATTCTGCAATACAGTTGACACTGACAATGACATATCCAATATTGTTTTTGAAACACGGACTACTGTGACTACTAACATGAAAACGAACGCGAATACGAATACGAACGAAATGACGAACGCTCAAGAATACGGGCCCTGTTGAGATATTTAAATGTTTGTAATTGACATATAAATGCAAAATATAAGTGTCAATAATCAGCAGTTTTAATAACATTACTGGAAGATTTTTCTGGGAGGTATGAGTACATTTAATATATCGATGGTTTAAAGCACATTTGTTGTATGTCCAGTTTTCTATATTTTGAATAAATAATAATTTATTCACAACAATGTTAGGACGTACAATATCTGTATTCTACATAATACGAAACCTTTAAATGCACGTATAATTTAAGTGACATGCTACATATATGAAGTAAAAATAAATAACTATGGGACATACAATAATTGGAAATTATGATAAATTTCGTTTTGTGAACATATAAGGATATATTATGTTTGTGCGGAACAAAGATATAGTCATATAAAAAAATTATATAGTAAAACTGGAAATAGGAAAAAAAGTGGACATACAATAATTGCGCTTTAAACCATAGATATATTATTGCTTATTAATTAAATATGTATTTAAATTATAGGTATGTTAATATTACATATATCCTTAAGAAATACCGCTAATACCGTCAATGAATTTAAAGAATGTTGAACATATTGGAATAGTAGGCCAAATTTCTCATAAAACGAAAGAAGAAATACAATTTCAATTATTTGTGTGTACAAGAAATGTTAAATTCATTACTTATAGGGCGCGAGCCGTCATGTGACTTTGTTGGCCTTGGCAAGCAGATATGAGGATCCGTGTCAGATTGACGGTTAGTAGTTATTTACATAGATGTCACAATTATCATGTCATAATTTTTCTTTCAAAATTTCAAAATATTCTGATGTTTATTTGTCATCAATAGTATGGAATATATTTGTCGACGAAAATAATCCACATGGATTTGGAAAATCATTATGTTTTGAATGAAAACTTATGATACTTGACACCTATGTACATTACTAGCTGTCATTCTGACACGGGCCCCCATATCTGCTTGCCAAGGCCAAAAAAGTCACATAACTGCTCGCGCCTTATCATCATAAAATGAAAATGGCGAGAGGTATTGTGCTGGCCACAACAGATTTTCATTGCCTTGAATTCCTTCATACCCCGATACAAATGAGAAAGTGACGATTTTTCATTGGCTTAATTTTTTTATTGTTTGTACTGTACATTTGTTTTATTGATCATATGTTAAAATATATCAGCATTAATCCTTTACAAATACGTTCTAAACTCGAGATATTCAACATGCATGGTTGAAAACGTACAGCAAACACTGAAAATAAACACTAGCATTTTTTTTTCCTCTCTAGCTGAAATGGAACAGCGATTGTATTGTATTGTGATGGTATCACTGTCAAAGTCGATAACCTTGTTATTTTTACTGTGAAAGAATCGTCCTGCTCAATTATTTAGCGAGTGGAGCTATATTCATCCTGTTGATGAATATGCCTATATATAGTCAATGGGTAATGGTCTGTTGTCGGTGTTTATTGATTGAATGACGTACCACTTTCTATCAGGGTATATTGTTTGCTATCGTTACTGTGAACACTATAAAGGATATTTTTTCAGGATATTATAAAGGATTTTTGTAGGGAAATATTTTCCTATTTTACACGCAGGAATCTATGGTTATGCTATGTGTACATATAACGTATATACTAAAAGTTTTGGCACAAAGTTCAACATGTTTTTTACCTCTCGTTAAGAGAGGTATTGGATTCATGCTAAAAATCGCATATCCAGATTTTAATGATTAAGCACGTTTTAAGGTCCCTTCAGTCAGATTTTAATATTTTTACGATGATGTCTGTCTATGTGTATGTGTGTGTGTGTATTGGACAACCGGAAGTAGCAGATTCTTAAAAAAAATCTTCTAAATATTATTTTTTGAAAATTTTTGTTCTTGCTTGTTTTAAAGAAGAGTAAATTCTCTATCTGATACATATGAATATTTTATTTTTGGGAAGTATATACATTATATTATTTTCTTGTATTAATAGTTAAATATTTTAAATTATAGGTATATTACATATTATTTCTCTTATTTTTTCATTCCTTACCGTATCGTTCCGTGTCTTCCCCAACAGCTATCTCAACATCGTCATCTCTGCCACAATCATCAATAAATGATATTTAAATGTTAAAATCGTCCAATGAGGGCACTTCCGGTTGACCAATTATAACTAAAATCGAATCACCTCTTCTTCTGGATGTAAACTTGAGGAATAAGTAAAAATTATAATTTTTGGAATCGTGGTATTGAAGTTATGCGATCCGAAACTTACGTCACACAGACACAAACACACACACACACACACTTACATACAGTAAAATATTTGAAAGATGTCCGATCAAGGTCGTTTACAAATTGTATAAATTCAGATTTCCGCCCATTCTTACAAATTCAGTAGTGTCGTTTGCTTAGTTTTTATGAGGGTACATAAGATACTACTGTTATTTTATTATTATAAAAATATATGTTACAATACAAGGATTCGAAATTCAAAAATAAGTCAACTGGTAAGTTTATTAGCAAATGTAAAACCAAATATGTGAAAAATAAGATAATGACACAATGTCAGTGTCAGTGATACAGACAGAAAATAACGTTATTTGTACGGCTATGAATCAAGGTAATGTATCTGAATTAATATCTGAACTTACGTTACAGCGAAAGTATCATCAACAACGAGCATAATTTTAAAATTTAATGTCCTAACTTAGAAGAAACAATATGAATTTTTGAAAGACAAGCGTGTTATATCCACCCTTATCGCACATGCTTAAAGCCATTGTAAAGGAGGGGGATAAATGTACGCCAATTTGTTAATTCGTTCTTTTTTTTACTGTACATACATACTTACATACATACACACATACATACAGACATCAAGAAGGTAAAATCGTATTATATGAACCCTAAAACATGCTTATTCACTAAAAATTCATCATTAATTTTTTTGACCATAGACACCTTCCTTACGTAAAGATGCCGGAAAGTAAAATTTGAGGCAAAACATTTAGGACACATTATTTTAGAGACAGCCAATATAAATATGTGACAAATAAATTATTTATTATATGTGATGAGATTGGATTTATATACATATAAATTATTTATGAACACTACTATAGAACATAGTTTCAATATTTGAAATTTATTGCCAGAGTCTAGAATAATTTATATTTCACTGTACGCGTGTGAAGCATGAATAATTAATATCAACCTTCACATTTCCCATTGTAATTGTTAAAATTACTTCTGACTTTATTAAATTGATACAATTTCATTGAACACGTACATTTCTGTGGTTCTATTCATCAAATATTTGCATATTACACCGGTATGAGTATGAATGATTTATCGTTAAACAAATCTGATATTAAATTAAACTCATTTTCTGGCAAATTTCTGATTAATTGAATATTTACAGATACTTAAATATTAGGACATTTTGCAAAGTATAACAGGCTGTAACAGAAATATGTAGATTAAATTTAATTCGTTGAGTGCAACAATATTTCTTAATAACTTTTTCTTGTAGACCTTTTAGATATTGAGTTAAAATTCTGCGACAAAATTGACCCCAGTGGTGCATTCTCCACGCCAGCAATGAGTGCCCGTGAAGTGACGCCTGGTAAGCGCCCGCACGGTACAAATATTTCATCATTACCGACATCTGTATACAAAACAGATTGGCACGCCCAGCAATGGGCAATATGCTGTGATGAAATATTTATTTATTTTATTTATTTACTTTTCGATCGTAGAAAAAGAATATTTTCATTTCAGAACAATGAATATTTTACATTTATCTAAACAATATTCATTTATAACTTCCAATTACAATTGAATTTACAATTGAACGCCATCAATAAAAGTCGAAGAGGGAGATTCCACTCGGAGATAACCCTCCAATATCTTTCCTTTGTTCCAAAATATTACGAATAAAAATTCCACGAGAACATAAAATATTAAGAGAGTTGGGGTATTCCCGAGGAATTGGGCGACACATTGGAACTCAGAGACGGCGGCTCAGGACAATCGTCCTGCCTTGCCTTGCGCGTAGAATTGCGTCGCACGGAGGCTTCTGGGGTCACTCACATAAGGAATTTCACTGTTTGGATTGGACTTTCAGAGATGAGATGAACTTAACCTACACTTCTGTGTTTGAGGACCATGATAAATGATATCAGAAGAATTAACATTTGTTGGGAGCTATAATTTTGTATACTCTTTCTGACCTTCAGGACTTAGAAACTCGTAAAGTAACGTGTCATATTTTCTTGGTTGGTTATTGTAAAGAGGGCATCAAAGGAGTCAAGTTTGTTATTGAACGGAATCGAACCCAGGCTGTCTGAAGCATCTGCCTATTGTTGAGTATGCTTGTGGCTTCAAGCATGTAACTGTTGTTTTTTCAATATCCCAAAATTGGCATATGTGACACTTTCTGTTGTAGTACTATTCTTCGAGTACTAGACCGTGAGATTTTGAGCAGTAGACTTAAGGGACACCCATATATATACAGGATGCCCGCTGTGTATGGAATATAGTATATATCTCGGTAAATAACGACTGTATACAATTTTTTTTTATATAAAACTTGTTTAACATTTTATTTCCCATAATAAGGCAGCATTCAGTTGTTTTTATATCAGGAAACAAATGAAAAAAACAATTGAATTTTTTTAAATAGCAATGTACCCTTTCATTAAGCTCTTTTGATAGAGATTTTTTCTCTTTTCGATGACGTAATATGTTAGTACCCTTATACAAGAATTTTTTATCTAGAAGGTTTATAAGAAAAAGTTATTAAGAAATATTGTTGCACCCAATAATTATATTTTCTACAGTCTACATAGAAAGTAGTCATTTGCGCTCTCTTTTGTCAACGCAAAATGTCACTTTGTCGCTCTAGCTGTCCAAATTTCTAACTATACACAATGTTGAGAAATGTCATTCTTAATGGAAACGTTTAGTCAGGAACTAATGGCACTGTAGTGACACATTTACCACCTTTACAAAACAATCTGACATATAATTGCTCCGTCGGTATGTTACATAACCAAAAAAATGCCGCACTATTGTGAAAATAAAATAGGGCATTCATTTACAAAAACGAAAGTATAAAATGTTTAGAATAGATTGAAGCAATAGGTCAAGAAGAATGGGAAATAACGATATATTAAAATTAAATATAAAAGACGTTTTTACTTTATATTAATCCTTATTAATTCAGTAGTAGTGTAAGTACAAAGTGTACATCTTATTATTTTTTTGTTATGGTAGCGACTGTAGAAAAAATCTTGTGTGTGTTTCGAGCGCAAATGGACATTGTCGATTTCGAGAGAATGCCACGCTCCTGCGTCACGCGGCAACTACCTCTCAATCGACAATGTCCTATTTTGCGCTCTTAATACACAAATAGCTATTTTTACCATTTTACAGCAAGAAATGTCAAGAAATACCGTTGAAAATAGACACATTGAAACAAAATATCTTATTGTATTCAATTTCCATAGAAATTCTAAGAAGAAAATCGTTGTCATCTGTCACATTTAACAAATCGATGGTAATTTTTATATTGATTATGATATGAAGAAAATTTGCAAGAACTTATATATTTAAAAATATACATAATGGGAAAATATTTCACACAAGTTTAAAATTTAAAAATATCTAATTGTTTGTACGTACCATCGTTAATAGAAACCAATAACTTGACGTTAAAATGAACACACAAACCACACATCCTAATATCTATCCATAAATCATATCTTTCTCCTTGTGATTATAATAAAACCCGATTGATTGGACAGCTCCTGTGGCATTCCTTGCAAAGAACACTGTCCCTGATCTCAAAGGGTGAACCGCAGGCGCATGTAGAGTACACATACACACGCCTTTGCGCGGTGGTAGTGGTTTATTATGAGCACGTCATCAGCCCAAATTCCGTCTCTCAATTAGTTTGAGCGGTCTGACTGCGTTGGTCAGTCAAACCTCAGCTTTCATCAGGCTTTGATCTACGGCGCGTATGAGAAATGTTTGTTAAGCTGATAAATTAGATAACACTTCAAATAAAAACTAGCCACTGGGATTTTGTGTCACATAGCTTATGCTAGGGGGATAAGAAAAATTGACTTTGTTGGGTCCATCAATAGAACTATAAATATGGTAATGACGACAAGGCTGCACATAACGTGGCATTTTTGTGCCGCTTTGTTGAAATTATAACATGCATTAAATAGATCTCCTGCCTACTCTCTATAGTGAAATCATCATAATTTTCTTTAATGTATATGCTATCTTTGGTACTGCAGTTTTCATTAGCATTTTTATTTAGAAGTACAAGTGTCTCCTGTTCAATATTACCCGAGATACTTTAAAATAAAAATAAAATCTGGTGTGGTCAGCACAATACCTCTCGCCACTTCCGTTTTTGGTTACATAAGTATATGGCGCGAGCAGTCATGTGACTTTGTTGGCCTTGACAAGCATATATGGGGGTCGTGTCAGAATGACTAGTAATTAAGTATATAGATGTCAAATGTCAGAATTTAATTTGTCATCACGAGTGTGGAATTTATTTGCCGATGAAAATAAACCACATGGAAATATAAAATCACTAAATTTAGAATGAAAAATTATGATATTTGATATCTATGTACATAATTACTAGCTATCATTCTAACACGGACCCTCATATCTGCTTGTCAAGGCCAACAAAGTCACATGACTGTTCGCGCCCTATTGTATTTAACATTTCTTGTATACCTACACTCTACACCAAAAATTCTACTTCCATCTATTCTTTATATTTAGATTTTTTAATTTTAAATTCAGTCCATGAAGAAATTTTGTCTGCTTCAAATTTTTCGAAATGTTTCCAATCCATTGTCGGGATTGATATAATTTTAAATATTTAACTATTAATACAATAAGAAATAATATAATGTATGTACTTCAGTAATGCCTGGATTTTTGACACTGACATTTATCTGTCAGTTACAAACATTTAAATTTTTTAATTGGATCCCATGACATTATTTGGGCTGTGAGATTTATTACAACAGATTATTATATACCTAAATAAATAAATATTTCATCACGGCATATTACCCATTGCTGGGTGTGCTAATCTGCTTCGTACACAGATATCGGTAATGATGGAATATTTGTATCGTGCGGGCGCTTACCAGGCGTCACCTCACGGGCACTCATTGCTGGCGTGGAGAGTGTGCCACAGGGATCAATTTGTGCCATTAAATTCGATATAATTCTTTATCTCTAAATCTATAAAACATATAATAAAATATTTATATGTATCAGACAGAGAATTTACTCTTCTTTAATACAAGCAAGAACAATAATTTTCAAAAAATAATATTTAGTTTTTTTTAAGAATTTGCTACTTTCGGTTTTCCAATTATTACTAAAATCTTTTCAGTTCTTCCCAGTAATGTCCGATATATTAAGTATTATAGTTTTTGAGAAATTGTCCTTCCATCCTTCCCACACACATTCACACAAATACACACACACACACACACACACACACACACACACAGACATCATCGTAAAAATATTAAAATCGGTTTGTAGGGACCTTGAAACGTGCTTAATCATTATAATCAGGATATGCGAATTTTAGCATGAATCCAATACGTCGAAAATGAAACAGCCTGACAGACAATATTTTATCCTTTCAAAGATAAAAAAATATCTTTGTCTACAGGCCTTAATCAAACACAATCCAGATTTGAATCTAAAACTCTTGTATAATACTGGTAAATCGGATTAAATTCTAAACAAATTAATAACACGCAGAATATCTGCACACAAAGCTTCGTAACGCAACATACCGTAAGCGCGAAGACCCTAAAAAGACGAGACGAGAAAAGTAACTCATAATTAAATTATAGACAACGATTCAACTACAGCCAGTTAATTGTAACTCATTTCTTGTTTAATCTTACACCGTGGAAATTAATTATATTAAAATGTATACAAGATACTTGTCAAAAGCTTTTGGCACCCTTATCAACTATCTTTTCTGTCGTTTTGCAGAAAAATATTTGTTAGTGAAAATTTATTAACTTTAACTTCCTTGTATATGTATCATACTGTTTTACATATAAGAGAGTAATTATACACACTGCCTACCCACATTGATTTACATCAGTACAATACTCGAGGCAAAAATAATATTCTAGTACGTAAAATAAATTTCAACAAATCAATATATAATCCCCTCATTACGGGTTCAAAATTTTATAATCATCTACCGAAATATCTGAAGAATATAAATAATAATAAAAAATCTGATGTGGCCAGCATAATACCTTCTGTCAATCCTGTGTAATATGTACAAATTCCATACATAAATTTCCTTCCAAAAGATTCTAAATTTCCAGCAAAATTATTTCATAAACAAACTATGTAAATTGCATTTGACACCGACATCTTCTTTAGCTCTTCCCATTCGTTAGGGGTCGCTATTTTTTATTTTCTTCATACGCTCATTTTTGTTTTGCGTGTCGTCCTCATTCAGTTCCTTTTCTCTCAAATTCTCCTCTGTTTCTTCAACGTCCAATTACTGATCTATTTTCAGTCTGATACATTTAATTTTTTTGTTATATCTTCTATAGTTTTAAAGATATAATTGGGCCTGTTCTGTAACACAGTGGTTAATTTTTAACCAATCACGCATTTTGAAAGGTTCCAAAAAATATATTATTTTATAAACAAACTGTGCACTAACAGTGACATCTTCTTTAGCTCTTCCCATTCGTGAGGGGTCGCTATTTTTTATTTTCTTCTTCCACTCATTTCTGTTTTGCGTGTCGTCTTCTGTTTCTTCTACCTTCTATTACTAATATATTCCTCATCTCTCCTCTTGACATGTTCAAACTAATGTAATCGTCTCTCACTAGAGTTATATCTTTTATTATTTCATTCATTACCGTATCTTTCCGTGTTTTCTCCAACATCTATCTTAACAACCTCATCTCTGCCACAGTCATTTACTTTACATTGATACTGACATCTGTCAATTTGAATTATCTTAAGTTATAATAATATTTAACTGAGATATTTCAAGAAAAACTGTTAAAATCTTCAAATGAGGGTTTTTCCAGTTGACCAGTTATAACCAAAATCTAATCACCTCTTCTTCTGGATGTAAACTTGAGGAATATGAAAAAAATATAATTTTTGGAATTGTGGTATTGAAGTTATGCGAGCCGAAACTTTCGTCACATATACACAGACATCATCGTAAAAATGGTAAAATCGTATTATATGGACCATAAAACGTGCTTATTTACTAAAATCTCATAGAATTGTTTGACCAAAGACAATATCTCCTTTACCAAAAGGCGACGGAGGGTAAAAAGTTACTGAAATGTCTTTTATTATACGAATTTATTTATTCTCATCATTTTATAACCAAATACCCAATAAAATATTAACTGTTGTTACTCATTCTTATATCTTATAGCCAAGATTTCGATTTCTCTTACTGTAAGCATTTACGAGAACTGTAAGCGTTTCTAGATTTTCTGTAAGCTACAATTGTGATCAGAATTTCAATTTGATTGTACGATATTACAAGCCTACAGATCTCTGCTTACAGGTCTTACATATTTGCTTAGAATTGGCATATAAATCTGTTAATACAACAATTTAATACTACATATTTTTGTCCCTGTATTTTTTATCGCGTCACTTTAAATTCCTGGGCACTGTAACAAGTTTACGACATGACTGTCAACTGGGCAAAGTGGCAATGTTGTACAGTGTATAGAGCATCAGCTCGGTCGTCGAGACCGAGATTAGAAGAAGAAGAAGTCCGGACGGAGGCGGAAATGAGACACGTACTTACGTCGCCAGAACGGAGCTAAGCGCATTTTTACGACCTGACACGAACGCCATGACGGCAACTGATGGAAAAATTAAAAAAAGAATGGTAAAAAGATGTGACGTGACCACAATGTTACTTAATAATTTCGACTTTTCTTCTGAACATGTAAGCTGAAGAGTCGAGTAAATTATACTGTCACTCTGATATGTTTTTAATTCGTTTTTCTCTTTAAAAACAGTTTTATTGTAAAAGTTATCACCCAGCTTTTTATAACGTTCATCAAAAGAAAAAATCTGTTGTGACCATCAAAATACCTCTCGAGCCCTTTCCATTGTGGTATATATAAGTATTGTATTTCTTGTACACACAAAAAAAACTAATTACACCTTTATATTTACGTATTTTCAATAATTTTAAATTCATTTTATGAGCAAGTTTTCTCCATTTCTTCTAATGTTAGAGGTTTTTTCAATTCATTAACGGGATTGGCGTTATTTCTGAACGGTTCATGTAATATACCTATAATTTTATATATATATATATATATATATATATATATATATATATATATATATATATATATATATATATATATATATATATATAATCAATAATACAATAAGAAATATTACATATCGTTCCCAGAAAAATCCTGCAGTACTATCACTGAATTTTTGACACTGATATTAGTGACATTTATCTGTCAATTGCAGACATTTTAATATCTCAAGTAGTTACCATGGAGATGTTTCGACTGTGAGATTTACTACAACAGATTATTACCTTTAAATCTATAAATAAATAAATAAATATATCATCACAGCATATTACCCATTGCTGGGTGTGCCAATCTGCTTTGTACACAAATATCGGTAATGATGAAATATTTGTACCGTGTGGGCGCTTACCAGGCGTCACGGGCACTCATCGGGATTGAACCCGGGTCCCGAGATTCGCGACCAAACACTCAGGCACACGGCCACGAGACCCCATAGAAGGTATAATAAAAAAATTAAATGTGTCGGATAGAGAATTTTGTTTTTAAATATTTGTAATAACATAAATATTCAAAAAACAATATTTAGAAGATTTTTGTTAAAATACTACAACTTCCGGTTGTCCAATTGTTACCAAAATCTATTCAACTCTTCCCATTAATGTTAGATTGAGGAATCCGTAGTTACACAGGTCTTTAATTTTATAAAATTTGAGAAATCGTACCTCCAACAACCTCACACACATACACACACATACACACACACACATCCACAAACACAAACATCATCGTAAAAATGTTATTATCGGATTCTAGGGACCTTAAAATGTATTTGTTCACTAAAATCTGGGTATGCAATTTTTAGCATGATTCCATTACCTATGGTGCAAGGCCGAACTAAACTCCGTCGTAGATAGACCACTAATTCTTTATTAAATATGATTATTAAACCTCAAGCTGTGTTATCGTCCATTCAATATTTCCGAAAACAAGTTACATACGTTAATTGCCAGCTTTCGCTTCGTTCGAGTGGCAAACACATTCTGACTGGAATTGCATATTCAAAATATTCTTCCAGGATTATTTGAGTACGGGACAGAATTCATTAAACCCGAAACCCTAAACCCACAAACCATAAAAATTCAAAAGTTGTTGAAAAGCCCGGTTCACTGTATTTAAATCGACAAATTTCCATTGTAAATTAATCTTTAATCTGTCATGAAATGTGGAATAGTATTTAAATTTTGCAGAAAGTTCATTTAGAATTTCATAAAATGTAAAAAGCATCATTTTCCTCCAAGTGCATTATTAATTATTATTTCTTTATGTGCAAAAACATACACTTTCCGTGATTCACTCTGTATGTAGTTTTAAATCAAAAATATTTATTAGAGAATGACAAACAAATATAATATTTAATTAATACACCAGAAGTACTAGTTAGCACTAACGAGAATCTATACAAACTTTCCTAATTAGTTACACCGTTGGTGAATACAAATTGTAGGTAATATAGTTTTGCAACATAATCTAGTTTTCATTAAAGTTTTTAATAATTACTTAGTTACGGGAAAAGCAGAAATGAATATATGTATTTCTTTAACAAAATTTGAAATTTTTAAAATAGAAATAACATGTGCATATAACTAAGATATTCATGTACGTATGATTAAATTAGCAAAATAATTAAAACTGCATATTCATAAAGTCAATTTTCAGTTCTAATTAGTTAATAAATCGGAGTAATTCAGCAGTTTCATGAATAAATCCACTTTAAACCCTATATTCATTATTGCGCAATTTTCACGTTTAATTAGGAATTTCTATCAAATTACAATGAAAATATTGATATATTGATAATCGAAATTAAATAAAAATAACTCACTTACATTTATTAAGGTCTTGTAAGATTAAAATTAAATTGTTATTTATTTTCATCATTAAAGTGTTATTTATAAACATCAATATAATCAAATTCTTTCCCTCATAATAATACGAGGTCTGTTAGAAAAGTATCCGACCTTATTTAGTGCGCTTGTATGAGCCGACCTTAAACCTTCGTGCGCATGTATGAATTTTTTCCCGACTGTCGATAGCGACTGTTGCTGGCAAGCAGCATTTGAGTGAGGTAGTGTGTAGTGCTCTCGTCGGTTTTTCATTGCAAGTAAAATGACGGAACGACTAGAGCAGCGATATTGCATCAAATTTTGCCTGAAACTGGGCAACAGACAGGTAGAAACCATTCGGAAGATTCAGGTGGCTTTCGGTGACGAATGCTATGGGCATCACAAATATTAAGGAGTGGTACAACCGGTTTAAAGACGGCCGTCATACACACACACACACACACACACACACACACACACACACGCACACACACACACACACACACACACACACACATACATACATACATACATACATACATACATACATACATACATACATACATATAGACATCATCGTAAAAATGGTAAAATCGTATTATATGGGACCTTAATTTATTCACTAAAAATTAATCATGGAATTTTTTGATCAAAAACAATACCTTCCTTACCTAAAGGTGACGGAAGGTAAAGTGCTAAAATTATCGTGGAAAAGATTTTCTCAGTGAGATGTAATGGTCATTGGCGGGTATAACATTTCGCTGAAATGACTGCATTTATCGGAGCATTTATGTGCGACTATTATCTGTAATTATGTTTTGTAAGTATAGTCGTTTTCACAAGTACCATATCGAGGGAGAAAAGTGTACTTTAGTCGTTATCATACAATTACAATGATATTTAAATTTCTAACATTGTTAGGAGAAAATATTCGGTGTACGAGTATAATAATTATTATAACACAAACCTTGAGATGCAGTTTTTTCACAGATATGAAGATATAATAGAACCTTACCTGAAACAAAAGAAACATTAATAATAAATGTTTATAACAATTTTATTTCTATTATATACAGGGTGTTACAGGACTAGTGTAACAAACTTTAACAGCTTATTCCTGATGTCATTTTGAGCCAAAAATGTCATATGAACATAGGTCCTATTCCTTCTAGTTACCAAAATACAAGAGGTTGAAGTTCTATAAATAACACGAAATTTTCTAATTTTTGTAATCAAGGTACCTTCGGACTCGTGACATCTGCAACTCGGTTTCACTCGAGAATATCATCGATGATAATCATATCACTTGTTATATTTTATATTACGTATGAGTATATTATATGCGTCCTATTAATATTCAAGAGTATTGTATTTTGATATCTTACTGAACAGTGTTTATAATAATTAATTTATAGTAAAATTCGGTGAAAATAACTTAATGCGTTGTTTATATACACTTTGTTGTAAACTGCATTACCGTAATGGCGAACTCGGTAGCTCAATATGCATTCATTTCACAATGAAGCAACAAAGCTCCGATAACGTAATTAGAGTTTCAGATAAAGCTTCAAATAAATTCATAGTTAATTGAATAGAATTCCCATACATACAGAGAACAATGATTAAATAACACTACTATATGACAGATTTGCGTGAATAATAGGTTATTTTCTCTCTTTTTTATAAAGTACGTCGTATAAATTTCAATAAATATTTTTTGGAATGAAAAATGCATTTACTCAAAGTTTTGTAATACTTAACAATTAATTGTTCCATAAGCAAGAAAATTATGGACTTAAAAAAAATCTGATGTGGCCAGCACATTACCTTCCGTCAGTTCTATACCCTATACCTTACCAATTCAGTATTGTAGAGAATAGGGCATAGTTTTTAACTCTCTGGTTGGCTGAAATTGGAGCCAAGTTTATGTATGTGTGTCTGTTTGTGTGCGTGTGTGTGTGTGTGTGTGTTTGTGTGTGTGTGTGTTTGTGTGTGAGTGTATGTGTGTGTGTGTGTCTGTGTGTGTGTGACGAAAGTTTCGGATCGCATAACTTCAATACCACGAGTCCAAAAATTATTTTTTTTTCGTATTCCTCAAGTTTACATCCAGAAGAAGAGGTGATTATATTTTGGTTATAGTCAACTGGAAGTACCTTCATTTGAATATTTTAACAGTTTTTCTTGAAGAAATGCAGTTAATATCATTTGTTGACATTTAACGATATTATAACTTAAAGAATATATTATTCTCTATACCATTTGATTGCATTTTATACTTCATATTCAACAGATATAGAGTTAAAGTATTATAAAGGAATTAAATTACGTAAATTTGGCAGCTATGGAAACAGCTACTATATTAAGAAAATTCTAATTGAGCGATGTCAGTGTCAAAAACATAAATGTGGCAGAGTTGAGGATGTTGAGATATATGGTGGGGAAGTCACGGAAAGATAGTGTAAGGAATTAAAGGATATGGGAAATGGTTCGAGTGATAGTTTCTAGAAAGATACAATAGAGACGATTATATTGGTTTGAACATGTCATGAGGAAAAATGAAGAATATATTGGAAGAAGAATAAACAGCTTAGTAGTAGAAGGTAGAAAAAACAGAGGAAGACAAAAGATAAGATGGAAAGGCTGTATTACAAAGGACTGGAGAGAAAAGGAACTAAATGAGGACAATAAGCAAAACAGGAATGAATGGATAAAGAAATTTAAGAGTAGCGGCCACTAACGAGTGGGAAAAGCTAAAGAAGAAGAAGATGTCAGTGTCAACGGCAATTTACATAGTTTGTCTATGAAATAATTTTTCTTTTGCAAGAAAATTTACGTATGGGATTTGTACCGTGTAGAGAATATGATATTCTTCAATACACATACAATGTCAAAAAATGATGTTTAACTGCGTTTTTCCAAGAAAAATTGTTAAAATCTTCAAATAAGCATAATTCTGGTTAACAAGTTATAACCAAAATCTAATCACATCTTCATTTGTATGTAAACTTGAGGAATACGAAAAAAATATAATTTTTAGAATTAAGATACTGGAGTTAAGCGATCCGAAAGAATCGTCACACCCAGCCATATATACATACAGACATCATCGTAAAAATAGTAAAATCGTATACTTGGGACTCTAAAACGTGCTTAGTCATTGAAAACTCATCACTGAATTTTTTGACCAACAATACTTTCCTTCCATAAAGCGCAATTTTCTGGAATTCAGGAATGCCCGATAAAATCGATGTAAATGTCCAAAACTTAATACTAAGTGACCGTAGAAAGTTGCGCATATTTTATTACAAAAAATATTTGTTGAAATTAATTGTGTCAAAACTTATGAACACATTTTCCACCCAAGTTTGTTTGAGGAGTAGTGAATGTCTTGGTCTTCAGGTTTTTTTTGTCAGGTGTAGTATCAAATTAAGTTGTATAAAGCTTCGATGCGGTAGCTTTAAAGCGAAACATAAAGTCTGTTTTATGATTTCTTTCATGAGAAGAAAATGCAAAGTACCAATCATTTGTTGGATTTATTACTAGCTATAAGATAATCTAAAGACGCTAGAAACGGTGATAAATTTGCTGGAACATAGTTCGTTATCAAGTTGTGAAACTTAATAACTTATTATTATCCTACGATATTAGAAAATGTAATATGTCTTTCACCTTGAAATTTTGTTGGTAATTGATTGTACTTATAATTTACTATAGTAATTAAATCTTTGTTGATGTAAAATAAAATTGAAATTTCAAATAATTTTCAATTATTAACCATCATTATTAATAAAATTCAACTTTACAATATTCCATTTCAATTAAACACACGTTAGCGTACCTTATTATTTATAACGAAAATTAGAGACGTGAATTGAAGCTTAATAAGCTCGCAAGCTTATGTATTACAGCTTGGGTTATTTTATTTCATTTAGGGCTTTTGAGCTTGAGTTGGGAAGTCCGACGCTCCAGAGCCCAGCTACGAGTAGGTTATTTTTATCATATATGTTATTGATCCTTCTTTTTTAATACAAATACCTACAGTACAGGTATGTGGAATATAAATATACTGTTTTATAAAATACCAAAGCCAGAAATGTTAAAATTTACATATCGCTATGAGAGATAGACTAACTGGCTAAAAATAAATATTGTAAAATATATGCTACGTATGTTAATTTACAGCTTTCGCTTCGCTCGAGTAGCAAACTCGTTCTGACTGGAATATGAATGTTAAAGCATAAACTATATGTTAATTGTTGAATTAATACGAGGATTCAATATAATTTTTCCAAAAACTTATCTTACATATGTTATTAATGATTAAAGAACTATGTAAAATGTGTTTAGAAGTGAAAGTGAATTCATGGTAACAGGTATATTTACCCGTGGTCATTACACACGTACAAAATGGAATGCTCAGCATTTGTTCCGCATACAAAACAGGCCCTCGTACGAACGTACGGTGTTCATTTTGCGCTCAAATTCACGTTGGCCTCCCGTGTAGTTGCAACTGCAATACAATGCACCTGTAAAAATAGTAAAACTTGATGCGTTCCATGCGATTTGACTCGCACGAATTCTTGCATTCACCGATATTTGCAGTATTTGGATAGTTGTCAATACAATTTATAAAACGAAGACCTTGTCGAGTTATAAATAATAATTCTGAATGTATGTATTAATAAAAATCCATTTTTGGTTACATAAGTATAGGGCGCGAGCAGTCATGTGACTTTGCTGGCCTTGACAAGCATATATGGGGGCCGTTTCAGAATGACTAGTAATTATGTATATAGATGTCAAATTTGTCATTACGAGTGTGGAATTTATTTGCCGAGGAAAATAAACCACATGGCATTGGAAAATCAATAAATTTAAAATGAAAAATTGTGATATTTGACATGTATGTACATAATTACTAGCTATCATTCTGACACGGGACTCCATATCTGCTTGTCAAGGTTAACAAAGCCACATGACTGCTCGAGCCCTATTGTATTTAACAATTCTTGTATACCTACACTCTACTTCAAAAATTCTACTCATATCTATTCTTTATATTTAATTTTTTAAATTTTAAATTCATTCTGTGAAGAAATTTTGTTCCCTTCTAATTTTTTGAAATGTTTCCAATTCAATGTCGGAATTGGCAGTATTTTTGAAGGGTAATATACCTATAATTTTAAATATTTAAATTGTTAATTTGCCAACAAATAAACCACATGGAATTGGAAAGACACTGGCCCGTACTACGATCACGGTTTTAACTAAAACGCTGTTTTAAGAAGTGTCAGATATCATTATTTAATAACAATAATAAATAATATCGAATTTATCAAAATATGTTTTAGAAGCAGAACATAGTTTGTATTCAAACAAATATTTTTTAAAAAATGGATCTTCAAACATGCGTGCAAAATTAAATGTTAAAATATGAATTTGACATTTTTTAAAACAGCGTTTTAGTTAAAACCGTGATCGTAGTACGGGCCAATGAATTTAGTATGAAAAATTATGTTATTTTACATGTATGTACATTATTACTAGCTATTATTCTGACACATACCCTCATATCTACTTGTCAAGGCCAACAAGGTCACATGACTGCTCACGCCCTATCGTTTTTAAATTTTACTTATATCTATTCTTTATATTTAGTTTTTTTAATTTTAAATTCATTATATGAAGAAATTTTATCCTACTCTTCTAAATTTGAAATGTTTAAAATTCATTGTCAGGATTCACAGTTTTTCTGAAGGATAATATGCAATATATCTATAATTTTAAATATTTATCTATTAATATAATAATAAATAATATATGTATGTACTTTCCAGAAAAAGTCTTCAGTAATGTCTTTGGATTTCAGCAATTGACATTTATTTTCAGTTACAAATATTTTAATATGATTTCCATGCCATTCTTTAGGCTGTGAGATTTATTACAACAGATTATTTTGTATATTATATTCTTTAAAATGTATTAGATAGAGAATTTAATCTTCTATAATATTTGCAAGAACAATTTTTTTTTAATATAATATTTATAAGATTTTTTTAAGAATCTGCTACTTCTGGTTATCCAATTGTTACCAAAACATTTTCAACTCTTTCCATTAATGTCCGATTGAGAAATATGTAGTTAAACAATATCCACAGACACAATCGTAAAATATTAAAATTGTAGGGATCTTAAAACGTGCTTAATCATTAAAATCTGGATATGCGATTTTTAGCATGAATCCAATACCTCTCTTAGCGACATGTAAAAATAAGGAAGATCTTTTATCATACCGGCGGTCTGGTGAGCAGTTGTACCGCAGTCGAAAGATGCTTCAGATTCAGCGTGGTCAAATCCTCCAGGTCTTCATCCTGCACCTGGACTGAAGACTGCCTTGAAGCCATTCCTGCTGACTTCTTCCTAGGTGTAGCTCCTGCACCATTTTGCAGCAGGACATGCGACGAGGCTCGACGGAACGGGCAAGAAGACATACCGATGCAAACGAACTTGACCTTATTTCATTTATATCGCTTTATGAACAGAGCTCAAGGTTTATGACGATGATTCCTCCGCCAAATTTTACATCTGGGGCGAGGAATAAGGTTAATATCTTTGCGTTTTATTGATTTATTTGCTGAGTATTTGAACGACTTGCATCATAATATTTACAAAGGTTATATTACCGGAAGATCACATTTATTTCGATTCTTAAAGGAATTAGAAATTGTCTTTGTTGAGTATACGTGGATTCTGTGGTTACATGGCAAAAAACAAAAAAATATATTTCCATTTCATAAATAAATATATCATCACGGCATATTACCCATTGCTGGGTGTGCCAATCTGCTTTGTATACAGATATCAGTAATGATGAAATATTTGTACCGTGCGGGCGCTTACCAGGCGATACCTCCGAGCACCCATAGCTGGCGTAGATGCATCACAGGGGTCAATTTTGTGCCATTAAAATTCGAAGTAATATTTGGCGTCGGTCGGGATCGAACCCGGGTCCCCAGATTCGCGACCAGACACTCAGGCACACGGCCACGAGACCTCATTTCATAAATAAATAATAAATAAATATATTACCCATTGTTGGGTGTGCCAATCTACTTTGTACGCAAGTATTATCAGGCGTCGCGTCACCTCACGGGCACTCATTGCTGTCGTGGCAACAGCACGACAGAAGTCAATTTGGTGCCTTTAAAATTTGAAGTAATTTTTGGTGTCGGTTGGAATCGAACCCGGGTTATAATTAACGAATTTAACATTTCTTGTACCTACAAATAATTCAAATTGTATATATTCTTTCGTTTTATGAGGAATTTTCTACTACTCTTCTAATATATTCAAAATTCTTTATATTCACTGACGGTATTAGCAGCATTTCTTAAGGATATATGTAATATTAATATACTTATAATTTTAAATGTTTAATTAATAATACAATAAGAAATTTTAAATGTACTTACTTCCCAGTAAAAGCTTTCTGTAATGTATTTAGATGTTTTTAAGAAACTACCACTACCGATTGTCCAATTGTTACCAAAACCTATTCAACTCTTCCCATTAATGTTAGATACAGGAATCCGTAGTTAAACAGGTCTTTAGTTGTATAGAATTTGAGTGATCGTACCTCCGACATCCTAACACACACACATACACACATCATCGTAACAATATTAAAATCATGTTCTATGGACCTTAAAACGTGCTTATTCAATAAAATGCATGAATCCAATACCTCTCTTAGCGAGAGATAATATGCCAGTAAATTAAATATGGAGTCGAGAATTTGTGAAACCGGGTTCAATCTTGACCGACGGCAAAATTATTTCAAATTTTAAATGGCACAAAACTGACACCTAGAGTGCACTCTCAACGCCAGCAATGAGTGCCCGTGAAATGACGCCTGGCAAATGTATACACGATACGACTGTCATTATCATTACCGAATACTGTGTGCAAAGCAGATTGGCACACTCAGCAATGGGTAATATGCCGTGATGAAACATTTTTTTAAATTATATATTTATTAATATTAGCATTTGTTATTATAAAAATATGATGTAGGCAACACAATACCTCCCGCCATTTATTTTTTTAAAATTTAAATACGTATCTACATAATATAATTATGGTGGAAACTGTATTAAGTTCCTTTCCATATAACTATTGTTATATTTACTCTTTTTTTTAACCGTTATTATTATAAATTTGAAATGATTATTTTTTTAACAGTTTCATACATTTGAGATCTGAACTGTGTAACCAAAGAGTTGTGTTTAAGCGTAGGCTCCAGGAATTAAACTCTAAATAATTTTATAAATTTATCCATAAAATATTTAGAAAATGTATTAATGCAAACCTGTGTAAAATTTAATAATATTTATTTTTTATAATAACATAAATTTCGAAAAAATAACATTAAAAGGTAAAGTAGCATTTCCGGTTATTTGATTTACATCAAAATCTCATGGTTCTTTCCATATTAGAATAAAGTATAAATACAAGGTTTCAAAATTTTCTGAATGATAGTATATGAGTTAGAGAGTAAAGATGATCCACACACACATACACACAGACATCATCGTGAATGTAGTCTTTTGCCTAAATCTGGATATGCGATTTTTAGCACGATCCCTACACCTCCCTTACCAAGGGTAGCGGGAGGTAAAAATTGCATACCAAAAAAAGATATGTCAACCTAAATGCCTTAAAACAAATTAAAGTAACCGAATCAAACTTTTATTTATATCAAAACTTGCAGAAAAAATTAAATTTGACGTCCTGAAATATAGCATGACAGACTGACATATCTTATTATGCCATGTAACCACAGAATATTTACAAAATTGCAGTGTTTACAGTGTAGCTTTGTCACGTGTTTCACCAATAATTTGGTGTTTCGGTGTCACGCCCAACTAGACTTTCAGCGAAATCTTCAGTCACCGAAATTATTTAATTTATTGAGACATAGCTTAATTTAAAAACTACAAATGCAGTTTTCATGAAGACTATTCTCAAGAAAAATGAATCTCTACCACACTTCACGGAATAGATTTCGTCACTAGCTCACAAAATATTTTTCACCAAATTTTGCGTCATTGGGAATCTACCATTCTATTCATTTCGCCAACAATTTCTTCACTGTCGCCGTCGCGTGTCTCCGCGCCTCGTTTGTTTATTATAACCTCAAAACAACGAGCGCATACCTCAACGCCCGGAGTTAAACTGAGCGCCGCGCCGGAGCCAAAAGCGTCGCGATGCCTGCGCAAGAGAGGAGAGAGAGACGCCTCTCTCCTGTCCCTAGCCCGGTCATAGGAACGTGTTGGTACTCGAGCCGCGTCCTGAACCCAGGCCAGATAAGGTGAGAGGTTTTCTGCGGTGGAAATATCTTTTCGACGGCCATTTCGACGCCTTATTATTGGAAAAATGCGATGAAATGGAATATCGGAAAATTATCACGTAGCTAAGGAAGAATTATTGGGGATAAGTCATTTTATCCCACTTCTGAGAGCTAACTTGTAGTTCATAATGCATCTATATATATTTACTTCTTGTAATTTATATATCTCTTCAATTCAACGCGGCCGTAAAGCAAATGCGGCCATAAAGTAGTCTTTAACAGATGTCAAAATAACAGTGATTTAAAAAAGATATAAATTTATAATCTATAAAATAATCTGTTGTAGTAAATCTCACAGCATGCTCACAGCCCAAATATCTCCATGGTAACTACTTGAGAAATTAATATGTCAGTAATTGACAGATATGTCACTAATGTCAGTGTCAAAAATTCAAAGATAGTACGGAAGGCTTTTTCTGGGAACGATATTTAATATTTCTTATTGTATTATTAATTATATATTTAAAGTATAGGTATATTACATGAACCCTTTAGAAATTTTGCTATAACTCTTGTATTTTATTATCAATTACACTAGTAGGTGAAACTTGAACACGAGAACTGTCACTAGTATAGATTAAAAAAAACATTTTTCGTTTACAATGTTTTATTTTGAGCTTGTCTTTTAATTTTTACCTCTCGCTAAGAGAGGTATTGGAATCATTCTAAAAACCGTATATCCAGTGTGTGTGTGTTTGTGTGTGGATGAGTGTGTGTGTGTATGCGGTTGCTATATGTACGATTTCTCAAATCCTATAAGACTAAAGACCTGTGTAACTACGGATTCCTCAATCAAACAGTAATGAGCAGAGTTGAATAGATTCTGGTAACAATTGGACAACCGGAAGTAGTAGTATTTTAACAAAAATCTTCTAAATATAATTTTTTGAATATTTATGTTATTGCAAATATTAAAAAAATAAATTCCCTATCCGACACAATTTTATTATACCTTCTTTAGTTTTAAAGATATGGATATATAATCTAAAATAGTCTTTGACAGATGTCAAAATAAAGTGATACTTTATGGTTGCCAAAGGATACATAAAGCAACTATTTATGTACCAGCTGCCTAAAAAATTAATTATAACGACAGTAACAAGAAAGATTGAAATAAAAATTTGCAAATTATATTTGTCGTCGGTAAAAACATGTCAAGCAAAAACAATTTTTTTATGGTTAGTTATCTAGTTAAAAACCGCTGAAAATAACTGAAATATATGGAACCTGAAATGCTCTTTCACTAATTATCACTCCGAGAAAATGTGCGCGAAACTCGGAAGCCAATAAATTTTTCAACATTTTAGTGCTTGTGAATTTCTTGAATAGATATCAAATTATAGAAAGTTTAAATGAGTTGGCTGTGGTTGTGAGGAGTCAAAAGTATGGAATTGATTTTCAAAAGTTCCACGTTTGGTGATGTTTTCTTCCTGCAAATGGCAAGATTTTATCGGATTTATTGCTTGATTTATTCTATATTCTTAACTGAGAAGTGTTAAATTCACATTTTAAAAATCGGATGTGACCTAGACAATACCTCCCGTTTAATTTAATTTTTATTCATGTAAATACTTAAAATTAAATTAAAAATAAATACCGGGTTCGATCCCAACCGACGCCAAATATTTCGAATTTTAAATGGCGCAAAAATAACCCGTGTGGTGCACTCTCCATGCCAGCAATAAATGCTAGTGGTAAACGCCCGAACGGTACAAATATTTCATCATGGTGTACTAAGAAGACTGGCAGACTCAGCAATGGGTAATATGCCGTGATGATATATTTATTTTATTTATATACTTAACCTATATTCATTGCTGGCGTGGAGAGAATTTTATGAACGATAGTATTTAAATTAGAGAGCAAAGAGGATCCACACACACACGCATACACACGTACATACATACACACTGATATCATCGTGAAAATGTTAAAATTGGATTGTAGGGACCTTAAAACGTGGTCATTTACCAAAATCTCGATATGCGATTTTTAGCACGATCCCTATACCTCTTTTACCAAAGGTAGCGGAAGGTATTGAAAATTATTGATTCATATGTTAATCTACAACAGAAGAAGAGTTTTTTTAAAACAAAGAGCTACAAAATAGATAAAGTTACATATGAATAGTTTATTAAGGCATGAAATAAAAACATTCCTTTGTCCGAATCTGTAATTAGAGCGAAAGCTAGGGTAATTTCCAAACATTTAGTCTAACAGCTTAAATTTTCCCTTTAAACGAACACCTCTTTTAACCGGACAAATAATCAGCAACCAGTGCTGTCCTCTTATGAGAGATTCCATGTATAAATAGTGTCTCTTTAGCTAGTAGAAATAATTAATTAAAACCGGTGAATATTTCTGCGACACGGAACGACTGTTCGTCGGAGATCTCATCAGAACAAAGCGGCACAATTAGGCCGAATGAACGGACGAACTCCCACGCATTTTCTCGCATGCTCTGATTAAACACGGGCTTTTCTTCGCCCCTGCTTTCTAATTCTTCGTCTACTTGTTGTCTCTTACGTTTCGCTTCAACTTTATTATCTAGGAGATGGAGGGATCGTCGTCTTTACATTTCCAGTCGTCAGGAATTTTTCATATGCAAGTTGAAATAGAATTGTGTAACCATCCCTAAGACACGAAATTATGAGTGAATCAATTTAAATACTTACCGGAATATTCCATTGTTACCTTCCGTCACTTTCCCTAGTGCCAACTTAAAAAAAGAAATTTCCCTGCCACAATCCAGGTACTTTTTGACGGTATCTCGTCTCGTATATCCATATGTATGAGAAAACAACGATGTACAAACATCTTTTCTCAGCAAACAAATTCAAGATCAAATAGAAAATTTAATGAGAACCGTTTCAGAGAGAGAAACTCAAATACCTGGGAGAAATTACTTGTCTATGTTTGCCCTGCGTTCAAAATGAGCATTATTAAACCTTGTCTTTTTAATTTTCACCCTCTGCTATTCTACGGAGGGAAATTACAGATGGTGTTTAATTTACTTTGCATTGAAATTCAAGACAAAAAATCTGATGTGGCCAGCACAATACCTTCCGTCAATCAATCAATATAATGAAATAAATCTAAACATGCATTTTTCTCATAAAAATTGTTATCTAAAGGTATACAAATATTATATTACTGAGTTCAAAATAAAATTCTCTACCGATAAGCAAATAAAAAAAAAATATAGCTGTATTTAAAATAGCAAAGTTGGTATCTACAGTTTGTGAACCACTGGTTGAAGAAAAAAAATATGCTCATTAAAATAGTCTTGTAAAATAGAAATTGTTTGCTAATTTAACCGACCGACATTTAGGCATCATTCCTTATAAGACGACGAAAATAAATTTCTAATAGGCTATGGCTGTGTAATTTCCTTGTAGAAAAGAAATAAACTACGAGTAGAGAAACTCCGATGAAAGATGAAATAAAGTCCCCAAGGAATACCGTCTGACGTATCGGTAATTATTATTACTTCCTTCACAAATGAAACAAATAGATGCTATAAAAATTTCCTTTACTAATCCGTTGGACAAATTGCCTTCCACAACGTAATGTCTGCCTGAATTTTTTTTTTGTTTTAGTAAAAAATAAAACAGATTCGCTCTGATATCAAATTATGTAATAACTAATATAAGAAATGACTTACAAGATAAATGAGGATGTTTTCTTCAATCGTTTAGTTTTTAGACCATAACATGACAGCCCCATTCGCAAATGACTAACGAAATCATTTACTTTCATTTGATTTTGCAGGTAATTCGAAGGTCGCTCAATTTTTTCAAGCATCTATTGCTTTTTACCTCTCGCTAAGAGAAGTATTGAATTCATGCTAAAAATCGCATATCCAGATTTTAATGATTAAACTCGTTTTAAGGTTCCTACAATCCGATTTTAATATTTTTACGATGATGCATGTGTGTGTGTGAGTGTGCGCGTGTGTGTGTGTGTGTGTGTGTGTGTGTGTGTGGATGTATGTGTATGTGTGTGGGACGTTGAAAGGACGATTTCTCAAAAACTATTATACTTAATATCTGTTTAACTTCGTATTTTTCAATTTTTTATTCTTTTTAGTATTAAATAAGAGTAAATTCTCTATCTGATACATATAAATATTGTGGTATATCTTTTATAGATTTAGAGATAAAGAAATATATGGTATACAATAAATAAAATAAATAAATAAATATTTCATCACGGCATATAACCCATTGCTGGGTGTGCCAATCTGCTTCGTACAGATATCGGTAATGATGGAATATTTGTACCGTGTGGGCGCTTACCAGGCGTCACCTCACGGGCACTCATTGTTGGCGTGGAGAGTGCGCCACAGGGGTCAATTTTGTGCCATTAAAATGCGGTGTAATTTTTGGCGTCAGTCAGGATCGAACCCGGGTCCCCAGATTCGCGACCAGACACTCAGGCACAATAATCTATTGTAATAGATCTCATAGCCCAAATAATGTCATGGAAATCAATTGAAAAATGAAAATGTTTGTAACTGACAGATAAATGTTATAATCTTACTGGGAAGTACATACATTATTATTATGTTAATAGTTAAATATTTAAAATTATAGGTATGTCACATATTTCCTTCAAAAATACTTTCAATCCCGACAATGAATTGGAAACATCTCGAAAAATTAGAAGAGTAGGACAAAACTTCTTCATACAATGAATTTAAATTTAAAAAATCTAAATATAAAGAATAGATATAAGTAGAATTTTTGGTGTAGAGTGTAGGTATACAAGATATGTTAAATATATTAGGGCACGAGCAGTCATGTGACTTTGCTGGCCTTGACGAGCAGATATGGGAGCCCGTGTCAGAATTATAGCTAGTAATTATGTACATAGATGTCGAATATAATTTTTCATTCTAAATTTAGTGATTTTCCAATTTCATGTGACTTATTTCCCTCGACAAGTAAATTCCACACACCTGATGACAAATTAATTACGCGAATTTAGAAAATCTTGAAATTTTTAATGAAAAATTCTGACATTTGACATCTATGTACATAATTACTAATTGTCAATCTGGCACGGATTCCTACATCTGCTTGTCAAGGCCAATAATGTCACATGACTGATCGCGCCCTAAACGGAAGTGGCGAAACGTACTGTGCTGGCCATAACAGATTTTCCTTTTGTTTAAAAGGCACTATTCCTTTGCTAACATACAAACAGAAATACAAATCTTCCGCTGTCAAAGAAAACACTGAACGTGTGAATTATGAAAGTAGGTGGCTTGCGAATCTTGCGATAACACAACGTGAGGTGAGGCCACTTTTCTACTCCATTTCATTTCACGATCGTTAAGCTTAAGAAGCTCAGACTCCAAAATGGAGTTTCCTCACGTGCTTGCGTCTGACCGTTTCAACTTTGCACTCCGTATGAGATGGAGATGGCTATGTTCACACCGTTACACTTTTAGCCATTATAACCTAGATTCTAAAGATTTTACTTGAAAATAGAAAATATTATATTAAGATCATTCTATCATAAAAGAATTTACGACAGATTGAAATGGAATTTAAATATATCCACTCCCTTTTCCATTGTTCATAAGCTAGCGACCGCTTACCATTATATCAAGAGTGCGTAACATTAACAAAATTGATATTCATAATAAATATTCATTCTTATGAATGAGCCAATTTTTTTTTTTTATTTTGCGTAAAGAAAATAAATGTAAATAATTTGCATATAAAAGAAAGAAAAATGTTTTACTTTTTGAAGGAACGTGACCGCCCTCATCGATAGGAAAATAAATTAGGGTATCCCTTTAGATATTCGGAAAGTGGTTCTCCACTTTAGAGTAGCCAACACGGCTCACGAAATAAATCAATAAAGGTTAAGAGCCACTGAAATAGTATCAAGTTCTACTATGAAAGATATTTCAGATATTTGCTCGTTCACTTACTACAAAAATCTAATGTGGCCAACACAACACCACCCATTTAATTTAATTTTTATTTATGTATATACTTAAAATTAAATTAAATTAAAAACCGGGTTCGATCCCGACCGACGCCAAATATTTCAAATTTTAAATAGCGCAAAAATGATCCCGGTAGTGCACTCCACGCCAGCAATAATTATTTATTTATATACTTACCTATATTTATTGCTGGTTTGGAGAATGCACCACAGGAGTCAATTTTGTCGCATTTAAAATTTTAAAATATTTGGCGTCGGTCGAAATCGACCCGGTTCCACAGATTCGCGTGAAGTGACGCCTGGTAAACGTCCGCACAGTAAAAATATGTCATCATTATTACCGACATCTGTGTACAAAGTAGATTGGCTCACCCAGCAAAGGGTAATATGCCACGATATATATTTTTATTATGTTACCTATACTCCTACATATTTATTTATGCTGGAAACTGTACTGTTTCTTTCCATGTAACTATTGTTTCATTTACTATTTCCTTTTTAAAACGTTACTATTATTATTTGAAATGATTACTTTGTTGACAGTGGCATATATCTGTCAGTTATATACATTGTTTAATGCGTAGGCTTCAGGATTAAAATTATAAATAATTTTAGAAATTTACTCATAAAATATATACAAAAAGTATTAACGCAAACCCGTTGAAAATTTTAAAAAACTTTTTAAAATATCAAATCTCGAAAAAATAACTTTTAAAAGAAATAGTTTTTCGAAGAAAAACTATTTTGATCTTCCAGTAAAGTGCCATTTCCGGTATCTGGTTTACACCAAAATCTAATGGTATTTTTCCATACAAGAGTAAAGTAGAAATACAAGGTTTCAACATTTTCTGAACGATAGTATTTGAGTTAGAGTATAAAGAAGATCCACCGCACGCACACACACACACACGCACACACACGCGCGCGCACACACACACACACACACACACACACATATACCCACATACACACATACCCACATACACACAGACATCATCGTGAAAATGTTATAATTGGATTGTAGGGTCCTTACGATGTGGTCAATGACCAAAATCTCGATATTTGATTTTTAGTACGATCCCTATACCTCCCTTACCAAGAGTAGCGGGAGGTAAAAAGCAGAGAATTCAAATGATAAACACTTGTTTATATTATATTAATCCTTCATTTGCAAAATGATAAACAACGTTTCGTAAAACAACACCCGACACTCCAAGCAAACAACACCATCTACTCCGTTTCCATCAAGCAAATTTAAGACCTACAATTTCCTAAACAATTTCCTCTCGGTGTTTGCTCAGACTCAAACAACTTCGTTTTCATTTCCATGATTAGTATATTACTGATAAATTCGTTGGCACTGAAGCTACTATTATACCTCTCGGTGCAGACTAGATGGTCATCAGTTTTGGAAAGAAAAAGGACAAACAATTCCGGGTATCACAACCCGGAGTCAAGACGGGAGGAATGAAGGAACTGGCTACCAGCCAGAAACTGATAAACGGATGTGCAATCATGAGTATAGAGATACTTTGGAAGCATTGTGCACGCAAGAAATGTTTAATTTGTTTTGTGACAGTTTAATTAGGACTATACATAAATTGAACTCAATATACGCATTAAATTTTTTGACTAACTCCTACAGACAGTATTTTTTTTAAAGATGTCCGGTCAAAGTCATCTGTATCATGAACGAATTAAAAAATTGGCTAACATTTATCTCTCTCATTTGCAATGACTAAAAGCGTATGCAATAAGGATGGATGTCTTTCAAAAATTCATATTTTTTCGAATAAGGACATTTCATTTTAAAACTATACTCGTTGTTGATAATACAGTGTTTTCAAACAAAAAACCTAACTCGGAGCAGGCTGAGAACAAACTACGTATGTCAAATTAAAAGGAAAAAAATTTAACAATGTTTTTGAAAGTTAATAATTATTAAAAAATGTTGTTAAGTTATTTTACCTTCCGCCACCTTTAGGTAAGGAAGGTATTGTCTTTGGTCAAAAAATTCAATGAGTTTTTAAGTGAATAAGCATGTTTTAGCGTTTCTATAATACGATTTTACCATTTTTAAGATGATGTCCGTATGTATGTAGGTGTGTGTGTGTGTGTGTGTGTGTGTGTGTGTGTGTGTGTGTGTGTCTCTGTGTGTGACGAAAGTTTCGGATCGCATAACTTCAATACCACGATTCCAAAAATTATATTTTTTTCGTATTCGTCAAGTTTACATTCAGAAGAACAACTGATTAGATTTTGGTTATAATTAGTGAACCGAAAGTAGTCTCATTTGAAGATTTAACAGATAAATTTGATTAATTGACATTTAACGTCATTATAACTTAAAGAATATATTATTCTCTATACGATTTGATTGTATTTTATACTTCATATTCAATAGATATAGAGTTAAAGAATTTTAAAGAAATTAAATCAGCCAGCTATGCTAAACTTGGAAACTACTAATATATTCATATAATTCAAATTGACAAATATCAGTATCAATAAAAAGTAAATTAATGTAGCAGAGATGAAGATGTGGAAGTAGATGTTGGGAATACATGGAAATATACGGTAAGGAAATAACTCTAGTGTTACAAGTCTCTAGAAAGATACAAGCGAGATGATTACATTGGTTTGAAAATGTCATGAGGAGAAATGAAGAATTATGAAGATTATTTTCCAATTTTTCATTCTGCTACCAATCGATCATCATATTTAGCCCTTAATTTGTGATGTTATTAAACATTATCCGTTTAATTAGTTGTTGAAATTGAAGAAAATTTGACGATCAAGCAAAGGTCTATGGAAAGCGAGTTTAAAAGATAATACTTTTTGATCAATTTTATAATATTTTCCAGCACAAAATAAAGAGCGCTAATTAATAAATTATTTTCAAATTGCTCATTAATTAGATATTAAAAACAAACAATCTGTCACAATGTCATCCGCCAATTAAATTTTTGGTAGTAAATTCAGTTGTAATAAATCACGAACGTCGAGATTTGTCGTAATTAAATGTCAAGCACTTTTCAATAAATTTAAACTCGACGGTCGTATCGATTTGATTTGCAAACGAATAAATAATTTGTGAGTCTGTACCAAATTGTAATTCAAAAAATAAAAATATGTTGTGGCCAGCACAATACCTCTCGTGTTTTGTTACATAAGTATAGGGCGCGAGCAGTCACGTGACATTGTTGGCCTTGACAAGCAGATATGGGCGCCCGTGTCAGAATGACAATTAGTAATTACCTATGATTTTCAATAAATATTTAACTATTAATACAATAAGAAATAATATAATGTATGTACAGTTTAATTTTTCAATTGGATTACATGACATTATTTGGGCTGTGAGATTTATTACAACAGATTATTATATGCCTTATATTTCTTTAACTCTAAATCTATAAAAGATATAATAAAATATTTATATGTAACAAATAGAGAAACAAGAACAAAAATTTTCAAAAAATAATATTTAGAAGATTTTTTTTAAGAATCTGCTACTTCCGGTTAACCAATTATTACCAAAACCGTTTCAGGTGTTCCCAGTAATGTCCGATTGAGAAATATGTAGTTAAACATATATTAAGTATTATAGTTATTTAAAAATCGTCCTTATTTCAAAGAGTGGTGCCAACTTCTCGAAACAAAATTTCCCCAATCCACCATTGTCTTTGTATCTTTAATTTTTGGACGGCCCTCCTAGTAGCGTAGTCTTCCCGCCAATTTAAAGTAAGCCAATATGCCACCAAAATTTCCGTAATAGCGTGTTAGCAACCAATTACTTCAATTTAAATTGAGGAAATGTTTTAACAAAATTAATTAAAACCCAGGCGTTTCCTGGCAGGTAAATGCGTACACGTACACACCCTCGAAGAATAATCTAGCTTTGTCAACTATGTAATTAATGGAAGATAATTCAACTGTTTCTCTAGATATTGTGATCTTTCAGGTTGCGTGACGTAGTGTGCTGTGCTGCTGTGCGGTGACAAGTGAGCGCGCCGTGGCTAACTCGATTTCGCGATGGTGTCGGATGTATTTGACTTTTGTGTTTGATGTTTATAAATCAATATTGCTCTAATTCCACCAATGGATTATTAAGTTTGCGTGGTTTTGTTTTACAATCTTTCGATTCAATTTTGAAGTTATAAATCATCGCGACTTACGAATTATGTATTAAATTTTTACGAGAAAATGTTTTTGTATTTTTTGAAACGTTAGTAGAAATGTATTTAATGTTTCTGGATCCGTTACTTTCACGAATTAATTAATTTGAAAGCTTTAATACTGATGATAGATTTGCAACTTTAAAAGCACATCAAAGCTCTGAAAAATGTATTTTTCAAATAGCATATTTCTAGTTTTAATTTGAATAATATCTACAAAACTCCAGTCATGAGCATAAAAATATTTTTTCAACCAGTGGTTCACAAACTGTGGATACCAACATATTTTCTATGTCCTATTAATGCATCCGACAACAATGTACCACACAATGGTCGAATCTCCTGCTATAAATGTTCAATACGTCCTCGATTTTGTGAAATTAATCTTTTCCTAGTGCCTGGCGTCTCCATTCATACGTAACGGAGATGACAACGGAAGTAAACACGACACACGAGATGCTGATCCGGAACTAATGCAATGCATCCACAAATTGGATTTCACGCTCGACCTTAGAGTCAGAAATATGTTCCACAAGATGCTCAGGATTAGGATTGAGAATAATCTTATTGTTTCCATCTGCGTGACTATTATTAACGGACAGGCGGCTTGCCAAATCATGAGGTTTCCTTAACAATCTTCAAGACATAATGAAGATGCAATAACGGCCGCAAGAACTCTACAGACAACTTGTTTGTCACTAGTAGGGGTTTGGACATATGCTTACACCATCGTGGATTCTCATGCTTTATAAATAAGCCTCCAGTCTATCTGAAAAGTTGGACCCTAACTTACTACAAATACAAGTAACTTATAAATGCGAGAGGTAAAAATTAGGGATCAAATTAAGAAGAAGTTTTTCTCAGATCTTCTGGGGAGTTTGACAAGGATTTAATATTAAAATTATTTGAATCTATGCTGAAACGAAGCAGAAAAGTAATAAATTTTGATATTTATTACACTAAGGGCCGGTTGTTCCACCTATAGTTAAACATTCGGTTTATTTATTTATAAAATTTTCCTTATTGCTTGAGAATAATTGAAAATTTTAAAAAGCTGTTATCTTTATGGCCATTTCCGTACATTACGTAAATCAGTGTTCAGTGTAGAGTGGCCTTTCATGCTTGCATAATTAATAATAGTCGTCACAGGACACCTTTGAGTCTATAAAGGCGTTCCCATTTCGTCTTTGGAATCAAAGCTAAGCTTCTGTTGCTATGTACCTCGTCTCCAAGGATTTATAAACAAATTAATTACGGTGCGAATCTCTCTAACATGTAAACTGAAGCTTTCAACAGTCTGAGTTTAGTTTCTTTAATTAAAGAGTAAATAGTTGCAGGAAGAAAGTAAATATTTGAAGTTATGTTCCACTTTTATACTGCACTGTATTACAATTTAATTAAACAATTTAATACGGTAAAATAAATTTTAAGTTTGCCAGTAAATATTTACATATTTATACAGGGTAGTAAAAGCAACGCAGCAACAAAGAGAAAAAAATTCTGAAAAATTTTCCTAGCGATTTATCACAAATTGTCATAATCATTCAAATTTTGTTGTAAACAAGACGATGAACGATGAGGATAAAACGTAGGAAAGAGTGTGATTAATCAAGAATTCGCCTTTATGTTTTATTTTTTGTGCAATTTTTTTATTCATTCTCCTAGGAATTGAAGGCTGAAATAATTTTTATAAATCTATTGAAGCATGAAGGTTAATTGTTTGATTTGATTCAAATATTCAACTGTTTTCCAAATTTAACATTGCAGGTTAATACAATTTAATAAAAAAATTGTTGTGACTAGCACATTACCTATCGACAATTCCATGTATTTTGTACATATACATAAAGTTTCTTAGAAAAACATTCTATATTTACAGTAAAAAAATACAAACACATTGTTAATTGAGTCTGACACTGACATCTGTTAATTAGAATTTTCTTAATATAGTAGCTGTTTCTCTGGTTATAGCATAACTGGCTGATTTATGAAATTTGATATCTTACCATTAGGTAAGGAAAGTATTGTCTTTGGTCAAAAAAATCGATGGTGAGTTTTTAAGGAATAAACACGTTTACTATTTTTACGATGTCTGTATGTAAGTGTGCGTGTGTGTATGTGTGTAACTACAATACTACAATTGGAAAAATTACAATTTTTACCTCTCGTTATTCGCATATCCAGCTTTTAATGAATAAGCACGTTTTAAGAACCCTACAATCCGATTTTAATATTTTTACGATGATATTTGAGTGTGTGTGTGTGGGTGTGTATGTGTGTGGGGAGGTTGGACGGACGATTTCTCAAAAACTATAATACTTAATATCTGTTTTAACTACGTATTTCTCAATCGGACATTACTGGGAAAAGCTGATATATCTTTTATAGATTTAGAGATAAAGAAATATAAGGTATATAATAATCTGTTGTAATAAATCTCACAGCCCAAATAATGTCATGGAAATCAATTGAAATATTAAAATGTTTGTAACTAACAGATAAGTGTCAAAAATCCAGTACATACATTATATTATTTCTTATTGTATTAATAGTTAAATATTTAAAATTATAGGTATATTACATATACCCTTCAAAAATACTGTCAATCCCGACAATGAATTGGAAACATTTCGAAAAATTAGAAGAGGACAAAATTTCTTCATAGAATGAATTAAAAATTAAAAATTAAATTAATGAATATATATAGGTAAGCAGAATTTTTGGTGTAGAGTGTAGGTATACAAGAAATTTTAAATACAATAGGGCGCGAGCAGTCATGTGACCAATTCAATTTGGTTTATTTTCCTCGACAAGTAAATTCCACACACCTGGTCACAAATTAACTACGTGAATTTAGAAAATATTTGACATTTGACATCTATGTACATAATTATTATAATTGTCATTCTGGCACGAACCACCATATCTGCTTGTCAAGGCTGTGTGGCGAGAGGTATTGTGCTGGCCACAACAGATTTTTAAGATAGTTGTTATTCTTATATCCAGACAAATACAAAGTTTTACTATTTATATATATATATATATATATATATATATATATATATATATATATATATATATATATATATATATATAAATTCAATATAGTTTATTTTAAATTACAATAAACTTGTTTCAAGTTCAGTTATCATTAATAGACTAACTCATAAATAATGTCAGATCGGAGAAATTCTTATGTTTAAAAAAATTGTCCCAATATTGTGTTTCCCATTATATGTAGTGTCTGTTGTTACAAGACAACAATCCCAGAGATAAACTGTAAATTACTACAAGAATATCTCTGTCATTACATAACAATACACGGAAGCACAACTCACGTTTTCAAGTGCTCGAGGGCACGTTTGCGAAATTTAACTAATTAGCGAATCCACTTACGTGCAAATTTCGCAAGTCTTTGTCCTGCCAAAGCCTAAGTTCCTGCTGTCACGCTACGCAGGATAAAAACCTCCTAGGAAGATATTTGCGAATCCGGCGAGGAAATCACTTTTATTATATCAGGCAACCAAAGAAGTTCGTGCGGTTTTTTATGGTAAAATATAAATATTTATTAAGAAACAATAATACACTATTATTCATCGATTACCATCGCACTCAATGACCTTGCAATTTTTATATGCTGCTCTTGTAGAATTGTATGGATTTTGAAACAAAAAATTGACGGACTTCATTTATTTATTACATCAACTTGAGTTTTGAACTGTCTATGTCTCATATAATAGTCAAGAGACAAAAAAGGTGGTAATACTTGGCAAAATTTCAGGAGAATATGGAGGGCGTGGTAACGTTTCCCAGCCAAATTGAGAATTTTTTTTTCGGGTCAATCTTGCGGTATGCGGTCTGGCGTTATCCTGTAAGAATACCACTTTCTTTCGTTTGACTAAAGTAGGCTGTTTTTGGATGAGTGCTGCTGCTCTCTGAAGCTGTTCACAATACAAGTTAGCAATGATGGTTTGACCCCTTACTCATAATGGTCTATTCCGGTTGCTGTCCACCAACCACACAATAAAATTTTGTATGGGTGCAAGGAAGCCTTGAGAGTGTGTGGTACCGAATCAGTAGGCGACAACCAATGATACGAACGCTTAGAATTTGAGGTTAACAAGCGATCAAGAAATGGTTCATTATTGTTGCGTGAAATGTTTGCCGAACAAATGGTAAGACGATTTAATTTGTTATCATTTCATGTGGGACCCATTTGCTTAACTTCCACGTCTTTCCTAGTTAATGAAGGTGCAAACGAATGATTTCATCACTCACATTGAACCTTTCTGCAATTTCTAGACACGTTGTATTGTAATTTGCCTCCACAATCTATTGAAGATCCTCGTTGAAGAAAATTTCTTGAACCACTTCTGTGTTGTTCGATCACTTACGGTATCATTTCGCGCCGCCACTGCAGCTTTGGTACCAAGTTTGTACTCATAGAGTAAACAACCTCGAATTAAAGTTATATTCGTTGTCATATTCAACTATTCAAATGAGGAATTAAACAATTGTCACCAAATGTGTATGTATCCGACGAAAGAAGGATTCATATTAAAGTAGATGACAGTTCACCAACAAGTGTTATCGATCAACAACTTAAAAAATATTCATGGCACTCTGCTGTATATAAAGGGTTTTTCAATAAGGACGGGTCGATGTTGAAATGAAATAAAACAAGGTGTGTGTAAGGTAACGAAATTATTTTTTATTTGAAAGGCCCATGTATGCAATTATGTATGGAATATAACATCGTTCAAATGTCCGCCGCGGCTTTTCACGGTGGCACGGATCCGAGTGGTCCAATTTTCAATGACTCTGCCGCATAGATCCGGCTGAATTTGAGCGATGGCATTGGTTATGTTAACTTTAAGGGCATCGGTCGATTGCGGCTTATTGGCATAGACCTGCGACTTCAGGAAACCCCACAAGAAAATGCCTAGCGGGGTTAAATAGCATGATCTTGGTGGCCAATTCACGTCACATCTGCGAGAGATAACTATACCCTCAAATCGTTCATGCAGAATGTCCATCGTGGCGTTCGCTGCGTGACACGTAGCGCCGTCCTGCTGGAACCACATGCCATCTACCTCTGTCGTTTAATTTGGGCCAAAAAAATCGGTTATCATTGTTCTGTAGGGCTCGCTGTTGACGGTGATGGCCTCACCAACGTCGTTTTTAAAAAAGTACGGACCAATGACGTCGCACCAAACAGTAACTTTTTGTGGATGCATTACCACCTGGTGAATCTCGTGTGGGTTGGCGTCGTCCCATATATGGCAATTGTGCTTGTTAACATAGCCATTCATCCAAAAATGCGCTTCTTCGCTAAAGATGATTTTTCGGCCAAAATTGGGGTCCTCCTCCAAACGCTCTGAAGTCCAGTCAGCGAACAAACGGTGTTGGCTCTGGTCATTAACTTTGAGCTCCTGGGTCAGTTGGATCTTGTTCTTGTTCTTGTGCACGGCAAGCAATTTACTGCCGCGAGTTCTCCTGCCCACTTTCACGGACCGCGGCAATATTCTCGGCCGATCTGGCGTTTCTTTGACGTACGGGTATTGGCCGATTGTTTACCGAACCGGTCGTCTCGAATTTGATCACCAAACGTTGGAGAGTCGGCTTTGAAGGGTCACCGCGTTTGCCGTACAGCAACGTTTGCACTAACGAACACTCATTTAAATAATAAATTTTTATCATTTGGACATGCTGCTCAATCGTGTAACTTGCCATGGTGATTTGGCATCTGTGACAGATTAGACAGACTCTACCAAAACAACATGGCCGCCACAGGCTGCCAACATCGACCAGCCCCAATTGAAAAACCCGTTAAAATCCGCACGAACTTATTTGATTGCCTGATATTATTTTAAAATGAAGCTGTTAATTAATTTACTTTTGTCTTCTCTCATTAGAATTTACTAAAATTTGTGATGAATTTTGTATTGAAATCATTTCATATCATTCTAAAGTAGGACAGCTTTGTCAGCAGAGTTTATTATGAATAAATGACAAATAATTTTCATGGAGAAGACTTGCTGTCTGGATGCTGGATAGCCTCTATATAGTAGTCGAGTGCTTTTCCGATTTTCGGTTCGCTGGTACGTTTCAATGTTCTGCCAGATTGAACACACGTGAGAATAATAGACTACGGACTTCTATTTCACATTCAAATGCTATCGGTTTTCTATTTCCCAGAATTTTCCGTATGTGTATGTTCGTTTTTCCTTGTATTGGATGCAGGACGTTATTCGTTATTTGTTAAACCAAGATCTTAATACAAAATAAAATCCATGCTGTTTTGGAAAATACGTCTACGGTAACGAGAATATAACTGATGATATTTAGGAGTATAATGGATCTTTATAAGTTAAAAAGTGAAGAATACAACTATCACATAAAATCCTATTATAGTTTTTGCAAAAAGCTGGATAAAAGTAAAAAGTTTCGCAACAATTTCTCTCATTTCAGAGAAATGTAACCTTAAAAATAACGTATCTAGAGTCTGTGATGAATTTCCGCTACTGTGGGCACGCGAATCTACAAAACAAAAACAAAACATTTAGATGCAGCTTCTTCAACGAATAAATCAAGCTTCGTATAATATAGAAACTACAGTACTGATACGACAAAAGACTTTTCTTGCTGTACAAACGTAACTACATATTTACTTATGCTGGCTACTACATTTAATTCCTTTGCATGATATACTCGTAATAATATAACTATTGTTCCAATTTATTATTAATTGTCCGTATTTTCTTCTCCAGAATCTTAGTATAATTACCATGCATTTCGAGAGGTATTGGATTCATGCTAAAAATCACATATCCAGATTTTAATGATTAAGCACGTTTTAAGGTCCCTACAATCCGATTTTAATATTTTTACGATGATGTGTGTGTTGCTTGTATTAAAGAAGAGTAAATTCTCTATCTATAATAACCTGTTGTAATAAATCTCAGAGCCCAAATAATGTCATGGAAACCAATTGAAACATTACTGTAGATATTTTTTGTTGAAGTACATACATTGTATTATTTCTTATTGTATATATATATATATATATATATATATATATATATATATATATATATATATATATATATATATATATATATTTCATCACGGCATATTAACCATTGCTGGGTGTGCCTATCTGCTTCGTACGCAGATATCGGTAATGATGGAATATTTGTACCGTGCGTCACCTCACGGGCACTCAATGTTGGCGTGGAGTGTGCGCCACAGGGGTCAAGTTTGTGCCATTAAAATTCGATGAAATTTTTGGTGTCGGTTGGGTTCGAACCCGGGTTCCCCAGAATCGCGACCAAACACTCAGGCACACGGCCACGAGACCCGATTAATAGTTAAATATTTAAATCAATAGGTATATTACATATAGCCTTCAAAAATATTTTCAATCCCGACAATGAATTGCAAACAAAATTTCTTAATAGAATAAATTTAAAACTAAAAAAATAGATGTAAGTAGAATTTTTGGTGTAGAGTGTATACAAGAAATGCTAAATACAATAGGACACGAAATATCAAGTCACTTTATTAAAATCTGATTTTAGGCACCATAAAACGTGGTCACTTATCAATATTTTGATGTGAGTTTTAGCACTATCCTTATACTTCTCTTTACCAAGAGCAGCAAAAGGTAAAAATGGTTCGGAACATCATACTGCTACATAATTGTAGCAGTATGATGTTGCGAACATTCCGAATGTTTAATAAAATCTTAAAAATACAAAATGAAATGTCCACGCGACTCCATACTTAATATAAACGAAAAATAGCGAGATATAAACGAAACAAGAGAACGAAAGTGGGCGAAAAACTAATAAGAATGCTATGAAAATGATATCGAAGAAAACACGATAAATCCTTAAAAGGGGAAGGTTCTGAGAATAACAACGAAATAATGAAAACGCGATAAAACGATATAAATAAATCGGCAAGACCTTTTGGACGAAGTTTTTAATGAGAAGCCCTTGACAAAACGTTATTACGAGAGAGGCGCAACGTTGTTGGGTGCCAATTTTGTTAGAACGCCCAAATGAATAGGCCCGAGTACTAAGACGTATCACTAAAACTTAACAATCTATACAAACAATTATATTATTTATACTGTTTATAATATTTATTCAAATTTGTTTCTTTTCATTACCTGAAGTAAAACATATTTCAAAGAAAATAACTTTGTTTTAAATTACTTCTGAGACAAAATCAAGAAGCAGCAAAAAGACATGCTATTTACATTTAAATTTCGGATACATAATTAATTTAGCGAACATGAATCAAACTTAGATGTTGTAATTTCGCTGGCATTGAGAGCAAACTTACTAAAAACAAACTGAAATGATATACGGATTGATAATTAACTGAGAGCTTAATTAGCAATTAAACACAAGAAGAGTAATTTTGCGCGAATGCTGGACAGTTCATATTTCTCCAGCGGCAATCCAACCGGCAGCAAATCCGAGAACGGACTCGATTTATTAGAAAAGTTTTCTTCTGCAATTACAAATCGCGTTTTCGCATTTGGAAATATCCAATTTTAATACAAAGAGAAAGTCATTTTCTACTGTCCGTGGTTGATTGAACGCCAAAGTATCTTTTCAAGGATTCATATATTACAAACATGTAATATAAATATAGCTCCATTCTCTACTCGCTTCAATTTGTAATTTTGTATGTTATGAGATTTATTACGTGTTTGTTTTTTATAAGATAAACAAGAAACTTAATAAAAATATTCTGTTTACAGGAATAATGCGATTTAAGGAATCGTTACCCAAAGCCAAGCAGTGATCGCTGGAAGAAAATGTATTTTTCTTAGGTTGGCAACCACCACTAAAAAAATCTGATGTAGCCAGCATATTCTGTGTATTATGTACAAATTCCGTACATAAATTATCTTGAAAAAGATCCTATATTTCATAAACAAACTATGTAAAATGCACTTGACACTGATATCTTCTTCTTTAGCTTTTTCCACTCGTTAGTGGTCGCTATTTTTGAATTTCTTCATCAACTCATTTCTATTTTGCTTGTTGTCCTCATTTAGTTCATTTTCTCTCAAGTCCTTCGCAATACAGCCTTTCCATCTTATCCTTGGTCTGCCTCTGTTTCTTCTACCTTCGGCTACTAAGCTCTTGTTCTTTCTAGAAACCTCTTTCACTAGAGCCATCTCAACATACTCATCTCTCTGCCACATTCATTTTCTTCTTATGAAATTTAATTCCTTCTTAATTCTTTAACTCTATATCTATTGAATATGAAATATAAAATGCAATCAATTCATTTCATATAGGTAATGGAATATTCTTTAATATTTAGAATAACATTGTGTCAAAAAATGGTATATAATATTATAACAGCGTTTTTTGAAGACAAACTGTTAAAATCTTCAAACGAGGGTACTTCCGGTTGACCAATTATAACCAAAATCTAATCGCCTCTACTTTTGGATGTATACTTGAGGAATACGAAAGAATTATAATTTTTTGAATCGTGGTATTGGAGTTATGCGATCCGAAATGATCGTCACACACATACAAATACACACTCACTCACACACCTACATATATACATACATAGACATCGTCGTAAAAATGGTAAAATCGTATTATAGGGACCCTAAAACCTGCTTATTCACTAAAAACTAAAGGTAAAAATGTCGAGCCGGCCGGTACCCCTTTTAGTTAACTTCTGCAAAACCTGCAGGTAGCTTCTTACAAAACGTCCTTTTTTTTCTTTTGTCTTATTTTGAAATATTGTCTTCAGACGAGCGAGCAAATATCAAATTCGGTGTTTTTCTGGAGAATTACTATCTGATGAGGCAAAATCGACTGTGTACGAGCGACACAAGCAAAAATTTTGAGAAAGTGATTACGAGGTGTTTATGGATTATCAGGGCGTGATTCACCATGAATTCGTTCCTCAACGCCAAACTGTAAACAAGGATTTTAGTGCAGATCCTTCAATGCCTACGAGACGTAGTATTTATACGCAAAGATTCAAAAAGTATGTACAAAAATTAACTCACCCTCATTTTTACCTTTCGCTAAGAAATGTATTAGATTCAAGCAGAAAATCGCATATCCGCATTTTATTGAATAAGCACGTTTTAAGGTCCCTCGAATACGATTTTAACATTTTTACGATGATGTCTCTGTGTGTATGTGTGTGTGTGTGTGTTAGGATGATGTAGCTACGATTTTTCAAATTCTATACAATTAAAGACCGGTTTAAGTGCGGATTCCTTAATCTAATATTAATGGGAAGTGTTGAATCGGTTTTGATAACAATTGAACAACCGGAAGTGGTGCTTTCTTAAAAAAAATCTAAATATTATTTTTTGAAAATTTATGTTAATACAATAATAAAGATCTTTAAATTCTCAATCTGATACATTTATGATGATATATTTATTTATTATTAATTTATGTAAAATAAAATAGAAATAGCGAGGTCATGTGTTGGCCACATCAGATTTTTACATGTTTTCAACATAACATTAGGTATATAGTGATAGAAATTTGATTTTCAGTACCTCTCAAGTAAGCAATTGTTCGAGATTTGTGAACAAACTGAGATTAAAATCTATGTCAAAAAATAATAAAATATTACGGCTTAGCGAACAACAATTAAGATTGTCCCACCAATAAAAATCAGTGTCTGATAACAACCCAGTCCCTTCCACTTCCGAACGTCTATGTTCCCATCCAGATAACGAGTCCACGGTAATTTCCATTGTGTTGGAAACAATGACGTTATCTCCTAGCCCATACCCCGGTTGCACGCCACTGGTTACCTAGCCAAGCCTGGCCTGGCTGTGCCCCGGCTCATCGTCGACTCGTCACTTGGTATTATCCGATGTATTATTGTGCTCGTTGGAGTCCAGTGGCGGTCCTAATGGGGAGCTATTCCCGTTTGGGATGTAAGGAAGCGAGATAAATGGTAATGATGTTTAAAGTTTGAAGTCAAGGGTCATTTGATATGGAACATGAGTTTGAAATGGAAGTTTACAATTGCGTTTTCATTTTTGATTACCTGATAATGCGTTTTGGCATTATCATAACGAGATATTTCAACGAAAAATGAATCATTTCTCATAATAAATATTAGAGTTTATCCACCATAAGAAATAATAAGAATAAATAAAGAAAATTCTTTTCTAGTTACAGAATAGTTTTGTCGTGTCAGCAAGGGAAAAAGCAGCACATTTCCTCCGTGTTCACACCGGAAACCGTGGCCAAGAACTTCCTGTGTCGCAGATTAAGTTTTCGCCAAATTCTTGAAGACGTGCGCATCGTCTGACTCGACACTTTATTAGGAAGTTTCGTATTCGGCTTTTCCGTAGACTTAAAACTTAAATCCGGATTCACTTCTTTCCTCTCAAGTTGTTTTTGCTGCTTCAGAAATAGGGTATTACCAATTTGTTAAAAATACATTCGTTAAATTCATAACTCGTAATTTCCTGTTTGCCTACTTATTTTAAGTAAGCTTCAAATAATTGTTGTACAGCATAAAATTCTATACCTATCAGAATAAAATGCTTCAAATAAAAGTTCTATCTGAATCAATAAACAATAATAATTTTGCATGCTCTATAATGACAGAAAATTCTGTCCCACTCTTCAGTGTGTTTAATAAAAAATCTAAGTATGTGTGTATGGATGTATGTGTATGTATGTGTGTTGGGAGGTGAGGATAACGATTTCTGAAAACTATAATACTTAATATCTGTTTAACTACGTATTTCTCAATCGGACATTACTGGGAAGAGCTGTAAAGGTTTTGGTAATAATTGGACAACCGGAAGTAGTAGATTCTTAAAAAAAACCTTCTAAAAAATATTTTTGAAACTTTTGTTCTTACTTGTATTAAAGAAGAATAAATTCTCTGTCTGATACATGTAAATATTTTATTATATCTTTCATAAATTTAGAGATAAATAAATATAAGGTATATAATAATCTAATTGTAATCAATCTCAAAGTCCAAATAATGTCATGGAAACCATTTGAAAAATTAAAATATTAGTAACTGACAGATAAATGTCAGTGTCAAATATGGTAATTTTTGATTCTAAATTTAGTGATTTTCAACAAGTAAATTCCACACTCCTGGTGACAAATTAACTACGTGAATTTAGAAAATCTTACAAATTTTAAGTGAAAAATTATTTATTTAAATTAATATATAATTATTTACTTGAACAGATATTGCAAATAATACCTAATAAATAGTTATTTAAGTATTAAGGGCAGTAAGTGCACCTTACCGGTAAGAAGCACTTAATTCCCGCAATGCTTATTATATTTTTTGCACGATCGTCCCAATAATAACAAATTAAAGTTTAGAATTATTTAAAAATTATTTTGACATTTTTAAGTAAGCTATGATCCTTGTTTTGTTATCGTTAAAGCTTTAAAAATTGTACATTTATTTTTTATTTATGTAATTTTCACCGCCTCCAGATCGGTAGGTAGTCACATCACTTATCGGTCAGTCACATCACTTATTGATCAGTACCACATCACTTACTGATCAGTAATTTGTAAACAAAACTTACTGCCTTGGAAACCCTATCGATAAAGTTTAAAAAAAACCTGATCGTGCAAAAAATATATTAACATAATTTAACAGGTAAAACGTCAAACATATGTTAATCTGTTTCAATTTCGTAGCTATTTTGGTGATAATTTCTGAAATTTTCATACCTAATTCCTGCCGTTACAAAGCATGCAAAATTAATTTTGCTTACTGATGCAGATAAAACTTTTTTTGAAGCATTTTTAACTAAAATAAGTAGGGAAGCAGGAAATTACCAAAATTTTACATGTTAAAGTCCTTTTTTCCGATGTTGCGGTCAACAGCCTGTATTATATTATTGATGGTAGGTGTATGTTTTTACGAGTCCAGGTTCATACAGTAAAATTTTTGAAAGATGTCCGATCAAGGTCATCTGTATCATGAACGAATTAACAAATTGGCATACATTTATCTCTTTCCTTTGCAAAGGTTATAAGCATGTGCGATAAGGATAGATATAACGCTTGTCTTTCAAAAATTCATATTGTTTCGACTAAGCTAGGACATTCCACTTTAAAACGATGCTCGTTGTTGATAATACTTTCGCTGTAACGTAAGTTTATTTATTAATTCAGATACATTACCTTAATTCATAGCCGTACGAATAACGTTATTTTCTATCAGTATCACTGACACTGATATTGTATCAGTATCTTATTTTTCACATATTTGGTTTTACATTTGCTAATAAACTTACCAGTTGACTTATTATTGAATTTTGAATGCTTTTATTGTAACATATATATTTATAATAATAAAATAACAGTAGTATCTTATGTACCCTCATAAAAACTAAGCAAACGACACTACTGAATGTGACATAATGGGTGGAGCAAAAATCTGAATTCATACAATTCATAGACGACCTTGATCGGACATCTTTCAAAATTTTTAGTGTATGTAGTTCGACAAGATGTGAAATGGAAATGAATTTTCTATGAGTTTATTATTTGAACTATCTCAGGAAAATGAGCTCTTTCATCTCCTGAAAAGTGAGAAATTCTTAATAACTTATTTTTTAAATGTCAAAGGTTAAAAGGAAAGCTCGAGCACCTTGTTTCTCATTTTCTTCTTCGTCAAAGTAAATTACGACTTGTTTATAGTGATGCAAGAAAGTTGGCTGTGAGACTAGTGCGGCCAGAATATATAAATCTACTTCGTTTAAATTCCATAACATAGTTCTTGTACGAGTAACTCACTTACGAACTTTAATGTTTTTCATCAAATACTAGTTCACTGCAAACGTAGGTATGTCCAAGTTAGTTTTGTTTTTAAAAATTTATTTTGAGTAGCAGGAAATTTTTTGATTAATGAGCCACAAATTTTAAAACTTTATTGTTTGTGAAATTTTTAATTATATCAAAAGTTTTAAACTTTTGTTGTGAATCACCTTCAAATTGTATATCACAAAAGACATCAAAGAAGTATTGTAAAAATATGAAAGTAAAGAATGTCTATTTTTTAAAAGTTAAATTCTCTTTGTGTTTTGTTTTGTTTTTTTTTTAATTGGTAAACGTATACTGTCCCGCTAAAACGCATAGTGTGGTTCAAGCCTTAGATGTTTTCTGGCAGTATTATGGTCAAAACTGTATGATTTAAATCTGTAAATAGTGAAAAAAAATTCATATAACTATAATTTTAGTCAGTGATTTTGTCAGTTTTTTTTTACCTCCCGCTATCCTTGGTAAGGGAGGTACAGGGATCGTGCTAAAAATTGTATATCGATATTTTGGTAAAGGACCACGTTTTAAGGTCCCTGGAATCTGCTTTGTACACAAATTTCGGTAACGTTGATGACATATTTTTACTAGGCGTAACCTCACGGGCACTCATTGCTGGCGTGAAGAGTATAAAACAGGGGCTATTTTTGTGCCATTTAGAATTCGAAATATTTAGCGTCAGTCGGGACTGAACCTGATATTTAAATTTAATTTAAAGTATTTACATAAGTAAAAATTAAATTAAACGGAAGTTATTGTGTTGGCCACATCAGATTTTTAAATTTAGACTTACAGTTTTGAACATAATACGGCCATTAAAAAGAAAAAATAGTTATACTTTATCTATTTTTAATGGTATAGATATATATTTAACTTTTTGAGAATTGTGTAATTTTATCTTTATAGTTATATTCTATAGACTAAAAATAAATATTTATAAAATACATTTAAACAAATTGACCATGGTCAAACCATAACTTTTAACTATAAAATATTTACTACTGATTATTTTTTATTATCTCTAGCAAAGTATCTTCAAATCATTTATGTCTGTGTTTGTCTTATGTAATAGATTATATTCGTTATCAGCTTGTAATATTAGTACGTTAAATTTTATTTCCAAGATCTTCAGTATTACCTTATCTCTGTTGTCTTTAAGTCTTTCTCGGTGTCTTTTTTCTTTTTATCTGATTGGTCTATATTCGTTAAATATGATATCTGATCATGTGGCCCCACCACACAACAGTAAAAATTTTGAAAGATGTTCGATCAAAGTCATCTGTATCACGAACGAATTAACAAATAGGCATACATTTATCTCTTTTGCAAGGGCTATAAGAGTGTGCGATAAGGATGGATATAACACGCTTGTGTTTCAAAAATTCATATTGTTTAGACTAAGTTAGAACATTCCATTTTAAACTGATGCTCGTTGTTGATAATACTTTAGCTGTAACGTAAGTTTAATTATTAATTCAGATACATTACCTTGATTCTTGGCCATACAAATAACGTTATTTTCTGTCAATGTCACTGACACTGACATTGTGTCATTATCATTTTAACATATTTGGATTTACATTTGCTTATAAACTTACCAGTCGACTTATTTTTGAATTTTGAATACTTTTACTGTAATATGTATTTTTATAATAATAAAATAACAGTAGTATCTTACGTACTCTCATAAAAACTAAGAAACGACACTACTGAATTTGCCATAATGGGCAAAAATCTGAATTCATACAATGCGTAGACGACCTTGATCAGACATCTTTTAATTATTTTACTGTAGTTGTCTCTCCTCAATAAAGTCCAGTGCAGATTTACATTGTTGTTCTCTAATTTCAATTCTAATTCTATCTCGTAGTGATGCTCCTAGTATACTCTTCTTAAATATTTCATTTCAAGTGCTTGAATTTTATTTTTAATTGTCCTAGATTTAGATAAAAAGATTCATAGCATTACGTTAATTTCATGGTAGACAAAAATTTGATATTGGTTGTTCTTGTATTGATTTGGAAAATTAAAAGGTTTAGAAATAATTTTTAGATTTTTGCACATTTTATTGAATTATTTATAGATTACATGTTTCTTTATAGTACAAAAATATAAACCATTATATTTACATATTATTTTTGGATGACAATTTGTTTACAGTAACATTAACTTAATATTTAAGTATATTTTCATTGGCTTTTATTTATGTAATTATCAAAATCTTCACAGTAAGGAATATTAACTGAAATTGAAAAATAAATATATAATACAATTATAATAATAATAATAATAATAATAGACTAACCGTTATAACGGAAACTCTTTACATTCGTTGTAAAGTGGATAAAATCCTTCTGGACAATTCAATGTTATGTTGGGCGTTGGAAATTCAATCCCAAATGGGTAACCAGTACACAATGAATTCAAAAATATTGCAACAATAACTATAGCAACAAACGCTCTACATAATATTTCCATTATATTTTGTTTCACTATTTATGTACTCTTATGCAGTAAAAAATATAGACTGTGTAAAATTTTGCTGTAACAGTAGTATTTAAATAAATCCTTATCTTTTGAGGATATGTGTTACCTAGTACTTTTATGGCTGATTTCTTACTTAAAAACTATGCTTTTTGACATTTATTTCTCGATTAGACTAATTTTTGGCACTATAAGGAAGTGTGATATTATATCATTTTCTGGGAATGTATTGGCGAAAATATTCATGCCTAAATAGGTATGAAGAAATGTCAAAGTTTTAAATTTAAATCCGGCGTTCCTATAAAAATAAATCAATAGACAAGAGACTAGATCTGGTGAATACTCAGGAAGTTTAAGGAATTGAAATACATACTACATTCTGAATAATTGTCTTGGATATTTATTTATATATATGTATGTATTATTATTTAACCTATTCATTCTTCTTCAAATATATTCTTTATCTCTCCTTATGACATGTTTAAACCAATGTAATCGTCTCTCTTGTATCTTTCTAGTAACTTCTAATACTAGAGTTATTTCCCTTATTCCTTCATTCCTTACCGTATCTTTCCGTGTCTTCCCCAACATCTATCTCAACATCCTCAACTCTACCACATTCATTTTCTTGTCATTAACAATGACATCTGTCTTAATATAGTAGCTGTTTCCATGGTTATAGCATAGCTGGCTGATTTATAAAATTTAATTTCTTTATAATTCTTTATCCATTAAATATGATGTGTGTGTGTGTGTGTGTGTGTGTGTGTGTGTGTGTGTGTGTGTGTGACGAATGTTTCGGATCGCATAACTTCAATATCACGATTCCAAAAATTATATTCCTCAAGTTTACATCCAGAAGAACAACTGATTAGATTTCGGTTATAACTGGTGAACCGGAAGTAGCCTCATTTGAAGATTTAACAGTTAAATTTGTTTTATTGGCATTTAACGTTATTATAACTTAAAGAATATATTATTCTCTATACGATTTGATTGCATTTTATACTTCATATTCAATAGATATAGAGTTAAAGAATTTTAAAAAATTAAATTTTATAAATCAGCCAGCTATGCTAAACATGGAAGACATTAATATATTCATATAATTCAAATTGACAGATGCCAGTATAAATAAAAAGTAAATTAATGTGGCAGAGATGAGGATGTTGAAGTAGATGTTGGGGAAGACACGGAAATAGGTAAGGAAATAACTCTAGTGTTACAAGGTTCTAGAAAGATACAAGCGAGATGATTACATTGGTTTGAAAATGAAGAATATATTGGATGAATGCTTAGTAATAGAAGGTTGAAGAAACAGAGGAAGACCAAACATGAGATGGAAGGACTGTATTGCGGAAGACTTGAGAGAAAAGGAACTGAATGAGAACGATACGTAAAACAGAAATGAGTGGAAGAAGAAAATAAAAAATAGCGACTCCTAACGAATGGGGAAAGCTAAAGAAGAAGATGTTAGTGTCAAGTGCAATTTGTATAATTTGTTTATAAAATAATTTTACTGGAAATTTAGAATCTTTTGCAAGAAAATTTATGTATGGAATTTATACATATTACACAGGATTGGCGGAAGGTATTATGCTGGCCACAACAGATTTTTAATGGTAGAAATTAAAATTGAAAAATAAAGGAAATAATAAAAAACAAATTAAACTTGAGAAATACATTTATCACATATAAAATGCCATGGTCAACAAGGGTATTGAATGTACACCATACTCGTCTATATCTTTTATTTTTTGACATTGGAAAACCAGTACATTTTTTTCTTCCTAAAGTATATAAATACGTGAATCCACTTATTGTTGCACACAAGAAACCAAAATGACACTGTTCAAAAATATATTTTTTGTCGTATTTGTTGTTACGTTGATTCTATATTCAGTTTTAAGTCGTCCACAAGAAGAATTTATTGATGAAAAGATTATTATAGACGACGGATTTAGAGAAGAAATTGTAGAAAAAGAAATTGTTAAAGAATTCGGTGGTGGAATAAATGAAAATTTGTGTGTTGACTGCCGAGTTAATTTTTTTTAGTGTAGATATTTGTGAGTATAATTTATTTATTTCAATATAATATATTGAATATACGAACCCAGGCAATATTTAAACATAAAAAATATAGATATTATTTTTTGTTATTTGTTTATTATAATTTTCAGAATCGCAGTATAAAATATTTACAATTTCTTAGAATTTTAATGATTTATGTTTTTGTCATTGAAAAACCTGTTAGAAACTTGTTTCTATCATTAAGAAAAAAAACTCTACTTATAATTCTCTCTGTCTTCAAACAACAATAATATCTCAACCATGACACAAACAAGACGATTATTTTCATTGCTTATGCTGGCATCTTTAGTTGTATTCAGTTTTGGTCGGCCTGTTGAAAACGAATCTGATGAAGATGATATAGAAATTGGAGACAGGTGTATTTTGTGCTTGCAGAAATGCAGAGAAAATCGAAAGGATAATGGTGATGGCAAAGGATGTAGAAAAGTTATCCCGACGCAAAATGAAGATATACATGGACGACAAAATAAAGATGAGCATTCATGATCTATGTAAGTATACTTTATTTTAACATCTGTGGCTATGAAATAACAACTAATGTTAACAATGTTAATAATACACATAACGTATGCATTTACTTAAAGTTTTGAATATAGTGAAAATGATTATGCAGAGGACTCACGGCATCGACCTGAAAAAAACCTTATAAAATGAAATATAACTTGTGGTAATTATTGGGTGTAATTTATTTTTAAAAGAAGAAGAAAAATCTGTTGTGGCCAGCACAACACCTTCCGTCAATCCTGTGTATAATTTATAAATTCCATACATAATTTTTCTTGGAAAAGATTCTAAATTTCCAGTAAAATTATTTCATAAACAAACTATTCAAATTGCACTTGACACTGACATCTTCCTCTTTAGCTTTTCCCATTCGTTCGGAGTCGATATTTTTGCGTGTCGTTCTCCATTCGGTTCTTTTCTCTCAAGTCTTTGGTCTTTCTCTGCTTCTTCAACCTCCCATTACTAAACTACTCATTCTTGTTCAAATATAATTCTTCATATCTCCTCACGACATGTTCAAACCAATGTAATCGTCTTTCTCGTATCTTTCTAGAAAATTGTAACACTAGAGTTATTTTATTACCGAATCTTTCCGTGTGTTCCCCAACATTTACTTCAACATCCTCATCTCTGCCACATTAATTTACTTTTTATTCATACTGACATCTGTCAATTTGAATGAATATATTAGCAGTTTCCATGTTTATCATAGCTGGCTGAATCATAAAATTTAATTTCTTTAAAATTCTTTAACTCTGTATCTATTGAATATGAAGTATAAAATGTAATCAAATCGTATAGAGAATAATATATTCTTTAAGTTATAATAGTATTAAATGTCAATAAATCAAATTTAACTGTTAAATCTTCAAATGAGGTTACTTCCGGTTCACCAATTATAACCAAAATCTAATCACTTGTTCTTCTGGATGTAAACTTGAGGAATACGAAAAAAATATAATTTTTGGAATCGTAGTATTGAAGTTATGGGATCCGGAACTTTTGTCACACGCACACAGACACACACACACACATACATACATACAGACATCATCGTAAAAATGGTAAAATCGTATTATAGGGACTCTAAAACATGCTTATTCAGTAAAAACTCATCATTGAATTTTTTGACCAAAGACAATACCTTCCTTACCTAAAGGTGACGGAAGGTAAAAAATAGTACTAGTATCAAGTAATGTATATAGTAATGATATTTACAATTATTTCCAAGTCAATTGTTATTCCTTTTACGGAATATAAAATTATTTGAAATAATTGTAGTTTATTTTCGTACCTTACGTTGGCACTACTGAGAATGACCATGGTGTGTCAAATAATTTTATATTCCTTAAAAGGAATAACAATTGACTTAGCAATAATTGTAAATTAATTAATATATACGTTTCTTTAATACTAGCATATTTTTTCTTCTTTTTTTAAAAGTAAATAACAACTAATAATTACTACAAGTTATATTTCTTTTTATAAGGTTTTTTTCAGGTTGATAACGTGAGACCTCTGCCTAATAATTCTACCATACCTTATACAGTGTGTTCAATAAAAAAATCTGATGTGACCAACACAAAACTTCCCGCCATTTAATTTTTATTAATCTAAATACATATACATATCTCATGGCTGAGTGTCTGGTCGCGAATCTGGGGACCGGATTCAATTCCTACTATCAAATATTTCGAATTTTAATGGCACAACTGACCCCTGTGGTGCACTCTCCATGCTAAAAATGATTACCCGTGAGGTAACGCATGGTAAACACGCGATACAAATATGTCATCATCATCAGTAATGATGTGTACAAAGCAGATTAGCACACCCAGCAATGGGTAATATCCTGTGATAATATATTTATTTATTTTCTTATTTAAATACATACCTGCATATTTACTGAAATTATGTATCTTAAGTTCCTTTCCATATAACTATTGTTCTATTTACAATTAACACGCCCATTTTTATTTAATTTAAGTGCATAATTATGTTCTTCTAATACCGTTAATTATTAGGTATTACAAAACTTTAAGGAAATGCATTTTTAGTGGAAAAGAATTGTTGAAAGTTATGTCAAAACTTATGAGACATGCGTTAATAAACATTATTTTTTATTTTCAGATTGATAAAATCAAGAATAGATGTCAGCAAATATTGTAATTATGTAACATGTATAAATTAGTGTAATGTTTATAAATAAATAAAGAAATTTGACATTTATAGTTTTGCAACATGGTTATACTTTCAATTTTACAGATGCACACATTCTTGAATATTAAATTCAAGAAGATAATTTTTTTTAAAATATATAAAGTTGTTGTCGTGTATTGGAATAATTATAAATACAAGGTTATTATTAAAAACATTACTTATTAAATTAATTATTCAGTATATACCTAGTAATTATTTACTCTCAGCATACAGGGGGATTCGTCGGTCTGTTTTTGTTACCTTCCGTCACCTTTAGGTAATTATAATACGATTTTACCATTTTTACGATGATGTCTGTATGTATGGAAGTTTGGGATCGCATAACTTCAATACTACGATTCCAAAAATTATATTTTTTTCGTATTCCTCAAGTTTACATCCAGAAGAACAACTGATTAGATTTTGGTTATAATTGGTCAACCGGAAGTAGTCTCCTTTGAAGATTTAACAGTTAAATTTGATTTATTCACATTTAACGTTATTATAACTTAAAGAATATATTATTCTCTATACGATTTGATTGCATTTTATACTTCATATTCAATAGATATAGAGTTAAATAATTTTAAAGAAATTAGCTATGCAAAACATGGAAACTACTAATATATTCATATAATTCAAATTGGCAGATGTCAGTATCAATAAAAAGTAAATTAATGTGGCAGAGATGTTAATGTTGAAGTAGATGTTGGGGAAGACACGGAAAGATAAGTAAGGAAATAACTTTAGTGTTACATATTCCAGAAAGATACAAGAGAGACGATTAGATTGGTTTGAACATGTCATGAGGAGAGATGAAGAGTGTATTGGAAGAAGAATGAATAGCTTAGTAATAGATCAGATTGTCAAACCTTTGTTGAATTCTATACCAGAAGGATGTAACATTTAATTTTATTTATATTTTTTTGAATTTTTTTTATTTATTTTATAATTTTTCAAAACGGTCACGTTCCAACATCAAAAGGGCCACAAGTGGCCCTCGGAGCCACACTTGCGCATCCCTGGTCTATATACAATGAATCCGGATACTTTTTTACAATGAATTAGCTACAAATAAATTAAATAAATGCATAGTACTCATGGGAAGAAAATTGCAATGAACAGAGTGTTTGCGCTGGTATTTACCTCGTGTTGAAAGCTTTCAGATTACCAGCTATTTTATGGTAATTGGATTAGCTGTTTATTACTGCATACACACCATAATAAGTTTGCAATCTCGTTACATACATCACCAATCAATGTACTTATTAACCAATTCATTTTCTGTTTCAAAATGGTTATAGATGATTTTTAAACTTTGAAACAAAAATCATAATCAGAAACGAATAGCTATTACGGCATAATTAGTTTTTTATTAGTGGGTGTTGGTGGTTGAATATCGCGTCCACCGGTTTGGCATTAACGAGTCGATCATACTAGCTGATGTGTGGTCTAATCGGATTTCAAATTGAGTTGAGTACGGCTCAGATTAATCCTATTTTGGAACTAGCTCCGCTTTTATGTAGACTGATCTTTGTATAAATCCATTATCTTAATGTGATTGGACCGACACTCAACGTAACTCTGCTGTAATCAAATTGTGTAAAAACGCATACACTCTCTCATAAGGTAGCCTTAAAGGTTTTTGGTACAAATTTAAACAATTTTTATCTCTCGCTAAGAGAGGTATTGGATTCATGCTAAAAATCGCATGTACAGATTTTAATGATTAAGTTCGTTTTAAGGTCCCTACAATCCGATTTTAATATTTTTACGATGATGTCTGTTTGTGTGTGTGTGTGTGTCTATGTGTGTGGGGAGGTTGAAAGGACAATTTCTCAAAAACTATAATACTTAATATCTATTTAATTACGTATTTCTCAATCGGACATTACTGGGAAAAGCTGAAAAAGTTTTGGTAATAATTGGATAACCGGAAGTTACAGATTCTTAAAAAAATCTTCTAAATATTATTTTTTGAAAATTTTTGTTCTTGCTTATATTAGAGAAGAGTAAATTTTCTATTTGATACATATAAATATTTTAATACATCTTTTAAAGATTTAGAGATAAAGAAATATAAGGTGTATAATAAACTGTTGTAATAAATCTTAAAATTTGAAATGTCAGAATTATTTATTAAAAAATTCAAAATTCACGTAGTAGTGTGGAATTTACTTGTCGAGGAAAATAAACCACATGGAATTTAGAATGAAAAATTATGACAGTTGACATCTAGTACATAATCACTAGCTTTCATTCTGACATGGGCCCCATATCTGCATGCCAAGGCAAACAAAGTGACATGACTGCTCGCGCCCTATTGTATTTAACATTTCTTGTATATCTACACGCTACACCAAAAATTCTACTTACATTTATTCTTTATATTTAGATTGTTTAATTATAAATTCATTCTATGAAGAAATTTTGTCCTACTCTTCTAATTTTTCGAAATGTTTCCAATTCATTGTCGGGATTGACAGTATTTTTGAAGAGTAACTATAATTTTAAATATTTAACTATTAATACAATAAGAAATAATATAATGTATGTACTTGCCAGAATAAATCTTCAGTAATGTCTCTGGATTTTTGATACCGACGTTTATCTGTCAGTTACAAACATTTTAATATTTCAATTGGTTTACATGACATTATTTAGGCTATGAGATTTATTACAACAGATTATTATATACCTTATATTTCTTTATCTCTAAATCTATAAAACATATAATAAAATATTTATATGTGTCAGGTAGAGAATTTACTCTTCTTTAATAAGCAAGAATAAAAAATTCAAAAAATAATATTTTGAAGATTGTTTTAAGAATCTGCTACTTTCGGTTGTCCAATTATTACCAGAACCTTTTCAGCTCTTTCCAGTAATGTCCGAATGAGAAATACGTAGTTAAACAGATATTAATTATTATAGTTTTTGAGACACCTCTCCACAGACATACGCACACACATACATCCACACACACACACACACACATAGAGACATCATTATAAAAATATTAAACTGGAGGGACCTGTCACAACCTTAAAACGTACTTAATCCTTAAAATCTGGATATGCGATTTTTAGCATGAATCCAATACCTCTTTTAGCGAGAGGTAAAAATTGCCAAAACTTTTAGGACATGCGTTTACTGCTGGAGCTTTTATCCACACAAAATCCGCTGGTTCTAAGAGCTTTCGCTTATCATTTATCTCACGTAAACCGCCATATCTCCTTTGTTGGCTTCTTATTGGTGGATGTGCGATTGTCTTCCATTTCTCCGCAATAATAAAAGTATTTTGTTTTCCTTGCCTCCTGCGTTGTGAAAATTGCTTGGATAAGCCTATAGTGATTGGTGCGTTCTACGTTTGAAATCGTTGTGAAGAATCCACACCAATTTGGAAAATATTTTGCAGGGGCTGTATGCATGGAAGGCTTTTCAGCCTGTTGAACTTTGGAAGGTTCCTGAAAAATAAATGGAAAGCTGACGCTCTTGACGCTTGGCTTTGGAAAGTTACTGTGATCATATTACAAAAGGATTTCAGTGGCTATTCCTGAAATTGGTTATGAATATTTATGTATTATAATTTCAGTTTTTACTCTTTCATTTGCTGCAAAACACTTTGAAAAAAATCACAAAGAAAAATCTTTTTGTGTATTTCTTGCTTGAAATATTAAATATATTTTTATCGGTGTGGTGCTCTCTATATTACTGCTTTGAGTGCCCTCAGGTGACACCTGGTAAACGTCTTTAACAATACAGATGTACAGGGTGTAACAGCTAAACGAGTTACCTTAAATAATTTGTATTCTATTAAAGATACAATAAAATACTATAAGACAATCTTATAAAAAACCAAGAAGGACGATGCAAGAAAAACTTTTTTCGATTTTTGGTAGCGTATGTATGTTTTTTGATCCATATTAAATCTGAAACTGTCAGCAGTTACAACAACCTGAAAATTTAGTAGTTGATATATTTATTTACCGGTCAGACAGTTATTAACCTATATCACCACGGGATTTGGGGAAATGACAGTTATTAGCCAAAGTTAAGATTGGATTTACCGTATTATATCAATTTCCGGTCTGTCCCAAACTTAAGATTATCAAAGGATATTTCAGCCATAAAATAAAGTTAGCAATATGTCATTGTCATGTATTTTCCTTCACAAAAATGTTCTCTTTTTTTAAGAGAGGTATTGGATTCATGCTAAAAATCGCATATCCAGATTTTAATGAATAAGCAAGTTTTAAGGTCCATAGAATCCGAATTTAACAGTTTTACAATGTCTGTGTGTGTGTGGATATGTGTGTGTATGTGTTAGGTTGTTGGAGACACAATTTCTCAAATTCTATAAGACTAAAGACCTGTTTGATTACGGATTCCTCAATCTAACAGTAATGGGAAGAGTTGAATAGGTTCTGGTAACAATTGGACAACCAGAATCAGTAGTTTCTAAAAAAAAATTCTAAATATTATTTTTTGAAAATTTGTTATTACAAATAGATAATTCAATTCTCAATCTGAGACATTTAATTTTTTTATTATATCTCGTATAGGTTTGGAGATATAGTATATAATAATATAGAATAATCTGTTGTAATAAATCTCGTTGCCCAAAAAACAGTTGCGATATTAACATTTTTGTAATTGACAAATAAATGCAAAATGTCAGTGTCAGATTTTTCTGGGAGGTATGAGTACATTTAATATATATTATTGTATTATTAATTAAATATGTATTTGAATTATAGGTATGTCAATATTACATATATCCTTAAGAAATACCGCTAATACCGTCAATGAATTTGAATAATTATGAACATATTAGAATAGTAGGATAAAATTTCTCATAGAACGAAAGAAGGGAAACAATTTCAATTATTTATGTGTAGAAGAAATGTTAAATTCGTTACTTTTAGGGCGCGAGCAGTCATGTAACTTTCTTGGCCTTAGCAATCAGGGCAAGCAGATATGAGGATCCGTGTCAGAATGACGGCTAGTAGTTATTTACATAGATGTCACAATTGTCATATATCATAATTTTTCATTTAAAATATAAAAATATTTTAATGTTTATTTTTCATCAATATACTTCCCGAAAAAAATAATTCACATGGATTTGGAAAATCATAATGTTTTGAATCTTTACTAGCTGTCATTTTGACACGGGCTCCCATATCTGCTTGCCAAGGCCAACAAAGTCACATAACTGCCCGCGCTCCATGCAACATAAAATGAACATGCGGAGAGGTATTGTGCTGGCCACAACACATTTTTATATCATTGTCTAAACTCTATTTCCAATTCCACCCCTAATTTCGTCACACTGTCATAGGGCGTGACGAAATTAGAAACCTTCTTTTTCTCTTATCCTTGGAGTCTCGTTAAACTATCTCGGGCCTTCAAGCCCGATGATTAAGATTCTGAGACGGTCAGCAGTTACACACCGATCTAGCTTCCGATGTGGAGCAATTTATTTATGAAAGGACTCTGGAACTCCTGCCAGAGCAGGTAGGAATTCTGAAGGATAATTGCGCCGTGAGGATATGTATGAATGCCATCCATCCAGCAGAAGATAAGGTATGCAGTTCATTTTCGGGACTAGGGGTAGGTACGGGAATTAATAAGAAAATTACTGAATGTAATTGTTGGATATTAAGAATAAATTTACTGACATGACACGTAGGACCATTTAAACACACTTACACAGGCTGTAACAGAAATAAGTACATTAAATTTAACCAGTACTTTTCTTATAAACTTTCTAGATATTGAGTTAAAATTCTTACATACTGTGGTTAAATCAAATTGGGTTGTATTTTGTAGTGTTTCCAACACGAGAAATAAACCAACATCGTCCCTGTAAACAAGTTCAAGTTAGCGCGATGTTGATGCTCATTACTCGTCAATTGTTTTAAAGCAGAATGCAGTTAAAAACCGGAAACTCGCTGCGGTGGTTTCTTGTTGCAGCTTCCGTCAGGATGCGTCCAATTCATTTCTCAACAATAACAAAACATACAACAATACTAATTATATTTATGAAGTCTACGAGGCTGGATTAAAAAAATTCCTGGACATGAAAAAAAATATTTAACATGGGCTACATTTTATTTTTCTACATAGTCCCCTCTGATGTTATCAAACTTAGTCCAATGTTGGTGAAGCATTCCTAAGGACAGCATCCAACCTGGTTATGATCTCCGTTGTCGTCTCTCAAATGAAAAATTTGAATCGTTTTTATCCATTCCCGATTTAATGCTAGGTAGATCGACACATACGCTTGTCATGATTAGTCCGATTGACAGATTGTATTGAAATTTCTTGACAGTTCACATGAAGAGTTAAATAAAAGATGAAGATTGCTTTCCAAAATTCAAGGCTTTCTCAGTAATTCCGGAAACTTTCCAATCCACCCTTGTATAAGTTTTGTTCTAGCATTTTTATACATTATGAGCAGTTGACAAAATAATATAGCAGTTTTTTTAATTAAAAAGAATAATAATCATGCAGTTACATATTTCAGAGAAAAGTAATTTTGAAAATAATTAAACTAAAACAAACTAAAACTACTTTAAATTTAAATTCCTCTGGACAACTTCCGCTGTAATAGTGTCACATCCGCTTTTAGGGATTAAACAAAATCCTGGGGAAGTGTTGCACATATACAGGGAAGTACTTATATTCGTTTCGGCCGACATTTTTAACAAACAAATTACAAACCTATGCAAATAGTGAAATATTTCTACAAATTTCTTTCGGCTAGTTCAAAATACAGATTTTAAACTTACAAAAACTGAATATGGTATTTAAGTATTCCACCATACTTCCGGTTGCCCAATTATTACTAAAATCTTTTTAGCTCTTCCCAGTAATGTCCCATTGAGAAATACGTAGTTAAACCTTTCAACCTCCCCACACACACATACACACACACACACAAAGACATCATCGTAAAAATATTAAAATCGGATTGTAGGGACCTTAAAACGTGCTTAATCATTAAAATCTGGGTATTTATTTATTTATTTCTAATACACGGACATAATGTCCAATTTTACAAAATTAATTAACAAAAAAGTAAATATAAATAAATCTGAGTAATACATTTTACCACATAACAAAATAACATAATAATATCACGCGTAAGACAGGACTTTATTATTTATAACTTTAAGTAGATGATACATTTTCATATTAAATATATCAATATCCAGATCATTAATTGTCTTACACATTCTCGTTAAGGGGTTATTCCCAGTATATAGAGACTTATAGCAATTTAGCACGAATATAGGCTTTTGCCTAGAATTTCTTAGAGGGACCTTAAATCTCAATTCATTTAGCAATGCAGGGCTATCTATGATGCTATTACAAAGTTTATAAATGAATTTAACGTCGCTTGATTCACGCAATGATTCTAAAGATGGGATGTTTAGCATAGAAGATATATTGGAGTAATTATGTGCAATGAAGGGGTCAGGAAGATTCATTCTTGTTGCCGCTATTCTGAAAAATTTGTGTTGAACCGTCTCAAATCTTTTTATATTCAATTGAAAATATGGCGACCAGATAATAGACGCAAATAACAAAATGGGACGAACTAAGAGTAAATAAACTTTAATGGTTGAAATGCGATTTTTAACATGAATCCAATACCTCTCTTAGCGAGAGGTAAAAAATTGAGCAACTTGATTCATCATCATTAGAAGATGAAATGTATGAATTGTACCTAAAATATTTTTTAATGAAAATGAAATTCAAACGACACAAAAACGATCCCTTTTCTCTGTTTGGTCCTCCCGGTCCTGTACTCTAAACATCCTGCTGACAGCAGAGTACCTCACTACTTCCGCTGCAGGATGCAGGACTAGACATATATGCACACAGCAAGTGTTGGAAGTGTAATTACTTTTAATTATTGTCCAGCTGCTGCACCCTGTTTGTTCTACGTGAGTGAGGTTAGGGGTAATTGTAGTTTCATATCGTTTTAGTTGTAGTTATTTTGAGGCTGTATTCTGCAAGATAAATTAAGGAAGTTTTTGTTCATTTATACTAGTTTATTGTTTAAAGAAAGGTGAATTTACTTTATGAACATCTGTATTACCAATTATTAAATACCTTCCGTCACCTTTAGGTAAGGAAGGTATTGTCTTTGGTCAAAAAATTCACTGATGAGTTTTTAGTGAATAAGCATGTTTTAGGGTCTCTATAATACGATTTTACCATTTTTACGATGATGTCTGTATGTATATGTGTCTGTGTGACGAAAGTTTCAGAATGCATAACTTCAATACCACAATTCCAAAAATTACATTTTTTTGGTATTCAAGTTTACATCTAGAAGAACAAGTGATTAGATTTTGGTTATAATTGGTCAACCGAAAGTTTTAACAGTTAAATATGATTTAATGACATATAACGTTATTATAATTTAAAGAATATATTATTCTCTATACGATTTGATTGCATTTTATACTTCATACTCAATAGATATAGAGTTAAAGAATTATAATTTTAAAGCCAGCTATGTTAACCATGGAAACTGCTAATATATTCAGATAATTCAAATTGACAGATGTCAGTATCAATGAAAAATAAATTAATGTGGCAGAGATGAAGATGTTAAAGTAGATATTGGGGAAGACACGGAAAGATAGGTAAGGAAATAACTCTAGTGTTACAAGTTTCTAGAAAGATACAAGAAGGACGATTACATTGGTTTGAACATGTCATGAGGAGAGATGAAGAATATATTGGAAGAAGAATGAATAGCTTAGTAATTGAAGGTGACGAAACATAGGAAGACCAAAGATAAGATGGAAGGACTGTATTGCGAAAGACTTGACAGAAAAGGAACTGAATGAGAACGACACGCAAAACAGAAATGAGTGAACGAAGAAAATATAAAATAGCTAGCCCCTAACGAATGGGAAAAGCTAAAGAGAAGAAGAAATTTGCATAGTTTGTTTATGAAATTACTGGAAATTTAGAATCTTTTGCAAGAAAATTTATGTATGGAATTTATACATAATACACAGGATTGACGGAAGGTACTGTGCTGGCCACATCAGATTTTTTTTAAAAAAGTTTGATCATTTCAAGTACTCAATCTACTACCTATGTAAATTTACTTCAACGTTTACGAAACCAGAGTTAAGCTTCTAAAAACAACGATAGATTTCTTGAGAACAATTCGAATAAATTTTGTCTGTCTTATCTGATAATAAAATCGCTGGAAAAGGTTTGCTATGCTTTCAGGACACTGTAGAACTTTCAAGGATTAAGTTAGAAGAAATAACATTACTTTTTATTTCACGCGCGACACGTTGGCACGACCGTGGCGGCAAAGTCACGGCCTGCTAGGATTATATCTTGTTAGCTTACCGCCAAGGTGTCGTTTGTGCCGGACATAAGCTTAGCCTTAGGGATATATCGTCACCAAATATTTAAATTTCTCTCAAAAATTTATAGCAGGGCTCGTCCTGTTTTTGCTAGTGTTTGGATAAAAAAATTCTTGGATAAAAACGTACTATATGGTGTTATCTTTTATATACTGACACTGACAAAACATTAAAAAAATTGTTAGTATGTTCTTACAGAATTGAAAATGAATTTTTACCTCTCGCTAAGATTCATGCTAAACACCGCATATCCACATTTTATTGAATAAGCACGATTTACGGTCCATAGTATAGATTTTAACATTTTTACAATGATGTCTGTGTGTGTGTGTGTGTATGTGTGTGTCTGTGTGTGTATGTGTGGATGTGTGTTAGATTGTTGGAGGCACGATTTCTCAAATTCTATAAGACTAAAGACCTGTTTTGCTACGGATTCCTCAATCTAACATTAATGCGGAGAGTTGAATAGGTTTTGGTACTAATTGGAAAACCGAAAGTAGTAATATCTTAAAAAAAATCTAAATATTATTTTTTTGAAGTTTTTTATTATTAGTATTAAAGAACGTGAATTTCTCTATTCGATACATTTTAAAATTTTATTATATCTTCTATATATTGAGATAAAAAAGTAATATTATAATAAGTAATCTGTTGTAATAAATTTCAGAGCCTAAACAACTCCATAGTAACCATCAGATGTTTGTAAATGACAGAAAAATGTCAGTGTCAAAAACCAACAGTAGTTCATAAACCTATTTGGGCGGTATTGGCAGCTCAATTCTAAAACTAAAACTATTTTAACTAAACACATGACAGTGGTAAAGAATCGATTTTATATTATTCGCTATACGATTTGATTGCATTTTATACTTCATATTCAACAGATATAAAGTTAAAGAATTATAAAGATATTAAATTTAATTAAACAGCCAGCTATACTAACCATGGAAACTGCAAAAATATATTCAGATAATTCAAATTGGCAGATGTCATTATCAAGTAAAAGTAAATGAATGTGGCAGAGATGAGGATGTTGAAGTAGTTGGGGAAGACACGGGAAGATACAGCAAGGAAATAACTCTAGTATTACAAGTTTCTAGAAAGATACAAGAGAGATGGTTACATTGGTTTGGACATGTCGGAGGGGAGATGAAGAATATATTGGAAGAAGAATGAATAGCTTACTAATCGAAGGTTGATGAAACAGAGGAAGACCAAAGATAAGATGGAAAACGACACGCAAAACAGAAATGAGTGGAAGAAATAAAAAATAGCGACCCCTAACGAATGGGAAAAGCTAAAGAAGAAGAAGATTTTAATGGAAATTTACAATCTTATACAAGAAAATTTATGTATGAAATTTATACATAATACACAGGTATTGTGCTGGCCACAACGGATTTTTTCTGTATGTATTTATGTCTTTAGGTTATAATCATATCGGCGTTCATTATTGTTGTATAATGTATGTATTGGTTGGGTTGAAAAGCAGCCTTTGGCTGAACCCGCCTTTGACTTGTCAATAAAATCTATTATTTTTATTATTATTAAATAATCCGGAAAACGACGCCGCCTTAAATAAAGCCAAGTGGCAGCAGGAATTTATTTTAGCATATAATTCAAAAGCTTGTTTGCAACCATCTACCGGCTAAACTGGAAAGTAAGCTTGGTTGAACGAGGGCAGGAGAATAGCAGGATCAATACGACAGCAGGAAAACGCAACTCTCAATCCTCAAAACAGTTGAGTGTTGCCTCTGTTTCCGACTGGACGACGACCATATTTGCAGGAGTGATTTACAAAATACGAAGAGTTTAGGCGCCGATTTGGCCTCATATTCAAAATGGTTAGTTGGTTTATTTTTTAAAGCATGAGAAATTAGGAAAAAGTAGAAAATAAATATTTAAAATTAATTTTTGTTTTGGTTCTAGTACGGATTCGTAAACTACGCTTTGGAATTATTGGTCGTTAAAACGTTTGGAGAAGAGACATGGGAAAAAGTAAAGTAAGTATTTATAAATAAACATGGTCCAACAAATAACATTAGCACATTAAAAACCATACTTACACCAATTACAAATTTAATTGTTGTTAAATTCTAGTTTTATTTTATAGGAAGAGCGCCGATGTAAACATGGAAGGCCAGTTTCTCGTGCGGCAAATATACGAAGATGAAATAACGTACAATCTAATTGCTGCAGCGGTAGATTTATTGCGTAAATCTCCCATAACTGTTATACAGCAAACTTTAATAACTTCTTTGATATGTTTTCTTGTAGAAATTCCAGCGACAGCTATACTAGAACTCTTCGGTAAGATGTTCTTTGAATTTTGCCAGGATTCCGGGTACGATAAAATCTTGCAGGTTCTTGGAGCCACGCCAAGAGATTTCCTCCAGGTAATAAGAAATTGTTTTTTATCGGATATAAATAGAGTGACTCCCTAACAACTAATGAAAAATATTTAATATATTTTCAAACTTCTTATATAATGTAAAAGAAATATATTCATAAAACCGTATGGACATTAAATAAGTATTTGAAAAGTATCGTAATAAATTTCACAAGTACTTATGTATTTGAATACAGATGTGTGATGCGACAAAAATAGAGACACTGTATAAAAAAAATATATTCACTTTAAAACAATTAACCTGAATAACAATTTGTAAAAGAAACTTAATTTAAACAAAAAAATAAACAATGTTACATATTTCATACTATAATAATTATAAATAAATATTTAAAATAAATATTTCATCACGGCAGATATCGGTAATGATGGAATATTTGTACCGTGCGGGCACTTACCAGGCGACGTCCCACAGGCACTCACTGCTGGCGTGGAGAGTGCGCCACAGGGGTCAATTTTGTGCCATTAAATTCGATGTAATTTTTGGCATCGGTCGGGATCGATATTATGTATAATATATATTTGGAAGAAAGACTACTTTCGGCCTTTTTGGGAAAGCTTTTTATTGATGTTTTACATTAGTTTATACACTTGGAAGTTTCGAGGCCCAAATACTGTCATTTTCAACAATATTCTATGAAATGTGTTTTTGAAATTGTATCGTTTTAACCTATCGCTAATGGCTAAGAGAGTTATTGGATTCATGCTAAAAATCACATATCTAGATTTTAATGAATAAACACGTTTTATCCAATTTTAACATTTTTACGATGATATCTTTATGCGTGTGTGTGTATATGTGTGTGTATGTATGTGTGTGTGGATGTGGGAAGGACAATTTCTCAAAAATGATAAGACGTAATATCTGTTTACGTATTTCCCAATCGGACATTAATGGGAAGAGTTGAAAAGGTTTTGGTAACAATTGGACAACCAGAAGTAGCAGATTCTTAAAAAAAATCTTCTAAATATTATTTGAAATTTTTTGTTCTTGCTAATATTCAAGAAAAATAAATTGTCTATCTGATGCATTTAAATATATTATTATATCTTCTACAGATTTAGCGATAAATAAAATATAATATATAAAATAATATGTTTTAATAAATCTCACAGCCCAAATAATGTCATGGAAATCAATTGATAAATTAAAATGTATGTAACAGATAAATGTCAGTGTCAGATATCCGGAGACATTACTGAAGACTTTTTCTGGGAAGTACAAACATATATTATTTCTTATTGTATTAATAGTTAAATATTTAAAATTATAGGTATATTACACATACCCTTCGTAAATACTGTTAATCCCAACAATGAATTGGAAACATCTAGAAAAATTGGAAGAGTAGGACAAAATTTCGTCATAGAATGAATTCTGACATTTGACATCTATATACATAATTACTAATTGTTCTTCCGGCACGGGCCCCCATATCCGCTTGTCAAAGCCAACAATGTCAGACGACTGCTCGCGCCCTATACTTATGTAATCAAAAACGAAAGTGACGAGAGGTATTGTGCTGGCCACAACAAATTTTTAACCATGTAAGAGTGGCGAATGAAAAAAAAAATAATGACCCGATTCGCAAATAGTCACCTGATTTTTAATACAGTCGAAGTGTTGTTAAACTATTTGACAAAAATATTAGGAGAAATAATATTAATAATTTTAAGCAATTATTTAATATTATAACGGATGCATGGAAATCTATAAACTACAAAATCATCGATAATTTACTTAATTTCATCGTGGCGATGAATGCAATATATTATAAATAATTATTAAAGTATGGATATGTAACATTGTTTATTTTTTTGTCTAAATTAGGTTTCTTTCATAAATTGTTATCCTGATATTTTTTTAGAATTAAATATAATATTTTTATACAGTCGCACCTTACATCTGTTTTCAAATATATAAATACTTATAAAATTTAGTACGATACTTTGAAGTTTAAAAATATATTCAATTTTTAAAATATGGGGAATAATTTTTTATTACTTTTCTACGAAGTTTCTCTATTTATGTAGCCTTGCAATTTTCAATATATTATCAACATTAATAACGACTACTTTATAGAACCTAGACGCTCTTCACGATCATCTAGGGACCTTATATCCAGGGATGCGTGCCCCGTCTTTCCGTTGTACAGAACGCCCTGAGGACGGAGCCCTAATTCTTCATTATTATTCTGATCGCCCAGGTTTAGAACATATTGTTATAGGCATTGTTAAAACAGTTGCCAGTCGTCTGCATGGTACTGAAGTCGACATTGATATTTTGAAGACTAAAGCTGAATGCGATCATGTGCAGTTTTTAATTACTGAAACTTCAGGACCGAGTAGGATGCCGGTACCTGCAATCGCTGAAATTGACACCCTAAGTCTTGGTGAGTATTATTATTATTTGGAGAGGTGAAATAATGGAGATTCGGTTTTTGGTTAAAATATTATTTATTTAAAACAATACCGACGTTTCGGTCTCAATTATTATTATTATTTTAATTGGGGCGTGGCTACTTTTGTCACTGAAATCTATGGAATTGATTGTAACAAACCCCTTTGTGAAATAATGATGCACAAAGCAAGATTTCTTGTCTTGCTCAGTATTTTTTTATCTTGTACGCTAAATTCTTAGCAAGTACAGGGTTTAGATGTGTTTAACAAATTACCTACTGAAATTAAACAATGTGGTAACTTGAAAACAATAGATTGAAATTGTTTTTACAGAAACATACAGTATAATTATTTAAAGATGTCCGATCATTTGTCTCTCTCCTTTGCAGTCTATAAGCGTGTGCGGTAAGGATGGATATAGTACGTTTGTCTTTCAAAAATTCATATTGTTTGGACTAAGTTAGGACGCTCGTTGTTGATAATACTTTCGCTGTAACGTAAGTTTATTTATTAATTCAGATATATTACCTGGATTCATAGCCGTACGTATAACGTTATATTCCGTCAGAGTCACTGACACTGACATTGTGTCAGTATCTTATTTTTCACATATTTGGTTTTATATTTGCTAATAAACCTACCAGTTGATTTATTTTTGAATTTTGAATGCTTTTATAGTAACATATATTTTTATAATAATAAAATAACAGTAGTATATTACGTACCCTCATAAAAACTAAGCAAATGACACTACTGAATTTGTCAGAATGGGCGGAGCAAAAATCTGAATTCATACAATTCGTAGATTACCTTGATCGGACATCTTTCAAAAATTTTACTGTAGTTTTTATTCATTACAAGAATATTGTTATTATTAACTACAGTCAAATTTTTGAAAGATGTCCGATCAAGGTCGTCTACGAATTGTATGAATTCAGGGTACGTAAGATACTACTGTTATTTTATTATAAAAATATATATTACAGTAAAAACATTCAAAATTCAAAAATAAGTCAACTGGTAAGTTTATAAGCAAATTTAAGACCAAATATGTTAAAAGTAAGATAATGACACAATGTCAGTAAATAACGTTATTCATACGGCTATGAATCAAGGTAATGTATCTGAATTAATAAATAAACTTACGTTACAGCGAAAGTATTATCAACAACGAGTATCGTTTTAAAATGGAATGTCCTAACTTAGTCGAAACAGTATGATTTTTTGAAAGACAAGCGTGTTATATCTATCCTTATCGCACACTCTTATAGCCTTGCAAAAGAAAGAGATAAATGTATGCCTATTTGTTAATTCGTTCGTGATACAGATGACCTTGATTGGGCATCTTTCAAAAATTTTACTGTATATTATTTATTTTCCTTTATCATATTTTTTGAAATGTTCAATACTGTGCATTGTACAGTCTCTTGGACAATAAAAAATATTATTAGTATTACAGTAACTTAATTTCAGAGCCTAAAGTTAGTACGACAACATTCTGCCGAGTATTTCCATTTCACATCATGTTCGATCGTTCTTTGCGCATTGTACAGTCTGGAACAACTGTGTCACGTGTAGTACCCCGTACAAGATCTCAACATTGCTGTCTTACTGACATATTTGACACGGTAAGTAATATTACTAAGTTTTTAAAATACGCATACTTCAACAATACGTCTATACTTTATTTGAAAATGAGCTAGAATAATAAATCAGTCTTCTTCTAATTTTTCGAAATGTGTCCAACTCATTGTCGGGATTGATAGTATTTTTGAAGGGTATATGTAATATACCTATAATTTTAAATATTTAGCTAATAACTTTGAATATATAATGCATATAAGAACTGCAACGTAATGTATTTAGATTAAATATTTCGAGAGAAGGTGCCATCTATCCCTCTGTATACGAATTATTTCTGAGTTAGTTCAAAAAATACATAATAGGTGGATGTTGCACAGTGTTGCCAAGTAGCTAGAACAGCAAGTTAAGATTTTATAAAGGTTTTTAAGTTTGCTACTGTAAAACAAGTATACATGTACATTGAAGATTCAAAATATATTATCTGGTTATTATGAAACAATATTTTTGAATTATTGATTATTGAATACCCCTAACAAATAGTATCTGGCAATGCTGTCAGCACGATTTACTGTAGTTCATAGTTTTGTGGTAGGAGTCATTAGCTATCTATAATAATTTTGTGAATAAAAAGAGACAGATATAATATGTTGCTAGGCCATATGCGTTGCCGTTCTTATATGTATTATATATTCAAAGCTAATAATACAATAAGAAATAACATATGTACTTCCCAAATCTTCAGTAATGTCTCTGGATTTTTAACACTGACATTTATCTGTCAGTTACAAATATTTTAATTTATCAATTAGTTTACATGACATTAGTTGGACTGTGAAATTTATTACAATAGATTATTATATACCTTATTTCTTTATCTCTAAATCTATAAAAGATATAATAAAATATTTATATGTATCAAACAGAAAATTTACTCTTTTTTAACAAGAATAACAAAATATAATATTTAGAATGAGAAATTATTACCAAAACCTTTTCAGCTATTCCCTTACTGGGATTGAGAAATACGTAGTTAAACAGATATTAAGTATTATAGTACATGTATTCACACACACAGACATCATCGTAAAAATATTAAAATCGGATTGTAGGGACCTGAAAATATGCTTAATCATAAAAATCTGGATATGAGATTTTTAACATGAGGTAAAAAAGAAGTGAATTTTGTTCCAAATACAAAGCAAAATCTACACAAATTAGGAGTTTTAGAAAAAAAATATACAATTTATGTTATTTTAAATTAAAAAATTTATAAATGACAGGGATTTGAATGCTAGGTGAGAACACATGTCTACAAATAAATTCTTTATTTTTTTTAGAAATAATAACAGGTTGAAATATGAGTCAATCACACAGTTAAAAGGTCACTAAGAAACGCATTCATATTATTTATTCACTAATTATTTAGTATTGCAGTTGTTTCGCACCACACCTTCTTCTGTCGATAACCGTTATTCAGTTATTCTCTCGCGAGATTACTTGTTTTGAAGAAAGTCCAAATACATGTATTCAAGCACTTATTGATTGCTTGTTATTTGCATGTTTTAACTTGTTATATAAGGTGTGTCAGAGTTCACTATCATTATTATATATCATGGAATTCTTAACAAATTAGGTACAATTTTTGAAGTTAGGAATTTATTACTATGAATACTTTTTCCAAAATTTCAAACTTTAATAAAAAAATCTGTTGTGGCCAACACAATACCTCTCGCCACTTCCGTTTTTGGTTACTTAAGTATGGGGCGCGAGCAGTCATGTGACATTGTCACAATAAGTAATTATGTACATAGATGTCAAATGTCAGAATTTTTCATTAAAAATCACGTAGTTAATTTGTTACCAGGAGTGTGGAATTTACTTGTCGGAGAAAACATACATGGAATAGGAAAATTACTAAATTTAGAATGAAAAATTATGATCTTTGACATCTCTGTACAGAATTACTAGCTATCATTCTGAAACGGGCCCCCATATCTGCTTGTCAAGGCTAACAAAGTCATACGACTGCTCGCGCCCTATTGAATTTAACATTTCTTGTATACCTACACTCTACACCCAAAATTCTACTTACATCTATTCTTTATATTTAGATTTTTTAATTTTAAATTCATTCTATAAAATGTTTGCGATTCATTGTCGGGATTGTCAGTATTTTTGAAAAGTATATGTAATATACCTATAATTTTAACATTTAACTATTAATATAAGAAATAATATATTCTATATACTGCCTAGAAAAAAATCTTCAGTACTAGCTCCAGATTTTTAACACTGACATTTATCTGTCCGTTACAAACAATTTAATAAAAATATTAAAATCGGATTGTAGGGACCGTAAAATGTGCTTAATCATTAAAATCTGGATATTCGATTTTTAGCATGAATCCAATACCTCTCTTAGCGAAAGGTAAAAATCATACGGCAGATTATTTTGCTATAAATTTGTACCCAAGGAATTAATTTTTGATAAAATTAGGTTTGTATTTTCAATCCGTAAAGGTGTAGATGTTAATTACCAAAAAATGGACAGAGAAACAAATTAAATATAATTTAAAAACGAGTCGGATACTGATATATTTCCGCATTATAATTCATAATTCAAAACCGATTATTTATTGTGTGTCTCAACTCGCAAAAAACCCACTGCAAGTTTAGAAATCGAATTTAATATTAGAAAGGAAACGTAAATTATTATGAAATTTCATAAACGCATGTATTACAATTATGATTTAGTTTTATTCACTAATAGTCTGATTATAACTTAGTATATGTACTAGTGGATTATTATTGTTGGTTTCACACTTTCAATTTTCGTGTTTAGATAATTCGACCGCCATTTTTTATCGGCTCTACTAAAGGTGCCCACATTACAACTATGAGCAATAGTAGATATTTATACCTTTCACTTGTATTGAAAATATTCGTTTAGATTTGATTCAATTTTAATAATTACATTAATATTAACTTGTCGAAAATTCTTAGGCGACGCGAAACAATACATTTCAATGCATGAGTTAAAGTTTATGTTCCGGAGTCGCGGTCAACACCTTGTATATAGGTATACATAAATTTAAACAGAAAATCATATGTCATAGTACTACAGAACGACTAAATTTACCTTGTCCAAATAACTTGTCAACAAGTATTCAAAGTAAATACAACTGTGACACTTCTTGCGTGAAAGAGAACAAGAGGCTCTCACAAAAATTTGTTACGGAGTTTGTTTTAACAAAAGAAAGTGCCATTATAACATAGAATAAACAAATGAATAGAAAGTGAAATAAATTTTATAACTTTAAAAACTCACACCTTAGTATCTGCGGATATTTTCTTTCTTTATTGACTACGGTACAACAACAATAATAATATTTATAATTTAACCGCAACAGTTTGTGTTATTTCTACTTCTTAGAAATTTTACTGCAATGTATTTGTTGAGATTTGAAAATGTCTCCAAATCGTTTCAGATTTAGACGTTTTCTAGGTGAAATAAAGGTTTTACGTCATACTGGTTTCTATAGCAAAGTTTTTTGAACGATTTATAAAACAAAAAGTGAAACATTAAAGTCCTAGAACCTTCATACTGAATCCTTTATTTATGCAGCATTAAATTGTTCTTCACCTTAGCAGCGTCATCCAAATTCTCAACCAATTATAGCGCATAAGAATGTTAACGAAACTAGAAAAATTCACTTTCAATCTGTCAAAATTATGCTAGGATTTTCGAACAATTTCGACTAACTTATACAAAACTCATACGGCTGCAAATTTCTGCATATTTCTTTCAATAATTTAATAACGAGAAACCAGTATGACATAAAATTATATATGTACCTCAGAGAGTGTCTTTAAGGTACTCACAAGTAATTACGCCCTCGAATACGCGCCTCGGCCGTAAACAACTTGCTCATAACTTAAAGATTCACTTTTCGTCCTAGATACATAAAATACTATTAATGAGGTATTTACGTGGTGTATGTGGGTATGTCAGACGGGATCGCGTGTGGAATAATTTGGTGTATGAAGAATGTATGGTTAGGAACAATGTGATTAAGAGAGTTGGTGTGAGTCCGTTGAGATGGTTTGGGCTTGTGGAGAGAATGATTGAGGGTTTTCGATTGCGTGGCCGACCAGTGTGTAAGTGGATTGATGTAGTTGGAAGAAGAGCATGTATGAATGCAATTATGAGTGTGGCCGAGGCGAAAGAAGTGTGCTTTGATAGAAATGTGTGGCGAAGGATACTTGTTTCCTAACTATTATTGTGATCCGGATGCGGTATTTCGCTACCGAAAATCGGTCACTGTAATATGTTTAAGAGTAAGGATTTGTTGTATGATGTTGATGTTGATCTTATTGTTATCGGGTTTGTGCGAACCCAATAAGAGGGACACGCGTGTTTTATGTATGTATGTGTTATAATTAAATGTGTTTATTTATTTGTCAGGTTCGCCCGCATTTGGAATTAACATTCGAGAACATTCTATCTCATATTAACACTGTCTACGTCTTACGGACTCGTCCTGGGGTAATGAGAGCCCCTGATGAAAACGCCAGCTTACGTCTTAAGGGTCAGATGCTGTATGTGCCTGACACTGACCTAATGATTTTCTTATGTTACCCAAGCGTCATGAATCTTGATGATTTAACTAGGTTAGTAAGAACTTCTTCTACTACCCAAATACTTTTTCAGATGGGTAGCCATTAGCTATATTGTATAATTATAGCAAATTTTCTTTAATTATTCAACACTGTACAAATGTAGATTGATATGGTATTTTTTTTTGCAGACGGGGTCTGTATATTAGTGATATACCCATCCATGATGCTACCAGGGATCTGGTGCTGATGTCTGAACAATTTGAAGCCGATTACAAACTCACCAGAAATCTTGAACTACTTACAGACAAATTACAGCAAACTTACAGAGAATTGGAAAGTGAAAAACAAAAGACCGACAGGTTTGTATTATCACTGGGATTAAATTATTTTGGCCTATTATCATTTAGTTGAGGACTTCAAGTGTAGGTATCTTTTATGGAATGTGACTATTTATACATACAGTATGTATACATACAGTATGGCCGTGCAACTTTTATAAAAACCGCTGACAGAAACGATACCTAACGCACAGAACTCGGATTTAGGTAGACAGTGGCTTTAAAAAGACAGTGAAACCCAAAAGGCCCACAAAACTTTAATATACCTATAATTTTAAATACATATTTACTTAATAATACAATAAGATATATTAAATGTACTCGTACCTTCCAGAAAAATCTTCCAGTAATGTTAGTAACGCTGCTGTTTTTTGACACTGACATAATACATTAATGTGTCAATTACAAACATTTAAATATCTCAACTGTTTTTTTTTATTACAACAGATTATTCTGTATTATTAAATACTACATCTCTAAACCTATAGGAGATATAATAAAAAAATTAAATGTATCAGATTGATCATTTCCTTATCTTTATTATTTGTCATAACAAATTTTCAGAAATAATAATTAGATTTTTTTTAAGAAACTACCACTTCCGGATGTCCAATTGTTACCAGAACCTATACAACTCTTCCTATTACTGTTAGATTGAGGAATCTGTTGATACACAGGTCTTTAGTCTTATGGAATTTGAGAAATCGTATGTACAACATCCTAACACACACACACACACAGACATTATCGTAAAAATGTTATAATCGGATTCTAGGGTCCTTAAAACGAACTTATTCACTAAAATCTGGATATGCGATTTTTAGCATGACTCCAATACCTCTCTTAGCGAGAGATAAAAAGCGAATGTTTTGACAATATTAGCTGGTTTAGGTTAGCGGCTAATTTTTGTGCAGATTACATTATTTAACTACAATTTATATGAGGGTAAAGTTATTTTATTTTATTGCCTTTTCTAAGTTAAATAGTGAAGTTATAATCTTTCTACAGCTATTTTTGTTAACACAGCCTTAGTATAAAATGTTATATTTTTGGTATTATTAACAAACTGTTGATATTGCTTTTCTTAAATTAAACCACAAATAATTGAACGATATATAACAATACTAATCTACTGTATCTAAGTAGAATAATTTGTATAAGAATTAAAGACAATTTATTTATAGCGCCAATCAATAAAAAATCTGTTGTGTATGTGTGTCAATATGTCATTGAATCAAGCACATTATCAAGAAATCGTCATTGTAGTGAAAATTCTTTACCATAGTTAACTGAAATGCTTTTGTTATTTGTCTTGTTAGCCAATTTCCAACGCCTAACAACTGTCGTTACGATAAAATTGGTAGATTCATTATTTTTATTTTATTTTATTTCAAACGAAGTAAAAAGAAATTATAGTAACTAGATTAAGTTACAAGGTTATTCTACAAGCTAAGGAAAAAGCCTAATTACCGTATTACGGGCATGAGGCTTTATTGGACTCTTTAAAAGCCATATACAGGTGTAACAGAAATAAGTACATTAAATTTAACCACTGACAGAACTCGTCGAGAGCAATAATATTTCTTAATAATTTTTTTTCGAAATCTCTTTTTTAATATTTTTAAATTATATATTAACGAGTCCTTTAGGTTTTTCATAATAATTTAATCTAGCAGCAATAATAATGAAACAATTGTTTTTGACAAATGTGAGTTGTCAACTGTTTCAAATAAATTTTAAAAAATAAATCAATTAATAATTATTATAAAAGTTATAAGAGTATACAAACATTGTGCTAGCCTACGGTGAAGCTCAGGGAAACGCTGCCCAAGCCCATCAAATTAATTTGGAACGTTTTCCGAATCGTCATCTTGCAAATGTTCCAGCTGTGTGAATGAATGAATAATGTTTATTCCAAATTATGTCACTAATAACACTAAAGGATTACTAATTTTTTCTAACCAATGTACAGTGTATATTGTAAGTTTATGATTTATTTATTACATAAATAGAAAGCGATTCGTACGTGAAAATAATCGAGCTATATCTTTGATGTATAACTCTGGAAGAATGCAACCTGTATTCCATTTATGGAAATGTTACGAAAGCTTAAACATAGTAATGACACTTGGTTGGAATCGTAAACAGTTTATATACTACATTACACAACAATCTGGGTGCATCGTTTTATGATACAAATATGGATTCATGTAATATGTACTCACTGACACTTAACATCGAAGATATTTTATGTTTTATATAAATATATTCTAAACCAAGAGTAGCCAATCATGTAATAAATGCAGCAAATTGATGATAATGTTTCAATTGAATCACCTATTTGTGAAACCACATAAGTAATATTTTTGACATTGTTCTGCAGTTTCAAAGAGGATTCGTTTATACCTTTCGTCACCTTTGGGTAAGGAAGGTATTGTCTTTGGTCAAAAAATTCAATGATGAGTTTTTAATGAAAACGCACGTACAGTAAATTTTTTGAAAAATGTTCGATCAAAGTCATCTGTATCACGAACGAATTAACAAATAGGCATACATTTATCTCTTTCTTTTGCAAAGGCTATAAGAGTGTGCGATAAGGATGGATATAACACGCTTGTCTTTCAAAAATTCATATGTTTCGACTAAGTTAGGACATTCCATTTTAAAACGATGCTCGTTGTTGAAAATACTTTCGCTGTAACATAAGTTTATTTAATAATTCAGATACATTACCTTGATTCATACCCGTACGAATAACGTTATTTTCTGTCAGAGTCCCTGACACTGACATTGTGTTATCTTATTTTTAACATATTTGGTTTTACATTTGCTTATAAACTTACCAGTTGACTTATTTTTGAATGTTTTTACTGTAATATATATTTTTATAATAATAAAATAATAGTATCTTACGTACCCTTATAAAAACTAAGCAAACGACACTACTGAATTTGTCATAATGGGCGGAGCAAAAATCTGAATTCATACAATTTGTAGACGACCTTGAACGGACATCTTTCAAAATTTTTGCTCTAAGTAATATTTTTGACATTGTTTTATAAGCAAATTTATATATGGAATTTATACATAATACACAGGATTAACGGAAGGTATTGTGCTGGCCACATCAGATTTTTTAAAAGTCATACGGTATTTTTAATATGCAATATAAATTGTCTTGTATAGTAATTAATATTTATAACTTTATAATCAATATTATTAATATTGCATGTATTGTTCATGTTTTATGGAACATCTATCTTGTATTAAATGCATCATATTAACAGTTAAAAGTTGTTTACTAAAAGATGTCGTATATTTAATCAGATCAAGGTTGAAAATATATTAACTTTGATAAGTTTCTAATAAATTCCAATCTCTTATTATAATCAACATTAAGATACAATTATTTGTTATTTATTTCTAATCATGAATAAACATGAAAACCTACGTACATAGTTAATATCATTTCAAATTATATAAATCTAAACAACTAATTTTATTACATTTTTTTTTACCTCTCGCTAAGAGAGGTATTGGATTCATGCTAAAAATCGCAAATCCAGATTTTAATGAATAAGCACGTTTTAAGGTCCGTACAATCCGATTTTAATATGTTTACAATAATGTGTATGTGTGTGTTTGTGTGTGTGTGTGCGTGTGTGTGTGTGTGTGTGGGACGTTCGAAGGACTATTACTCAAAAACTATAAGACTTAATATTTGTTTAACTACGTATTTGCCAATCGGACATTACTGGGAAGAGCTGAAAAGGTTTTGGTAACAATTAGACAACCGGATGTAGCAGATTCATCAGAAAAAGTTTTCTAAATATTATTTTTTGAATTTTGTCTTGGTAATATTAAGGAAAATTAAATTCTCAATCTGATACATTTAATTTTTTTATTATATCTCGTAGGAGATATAGTATATACTAATATAGAATAATCTGTTGTAACAAATCTCGTTGCCCAAAAAACAGTTGAGATATTTAAATGTGTATAATTGACAGATAAATGCAAAATGTCAGTGTCAAAAATCAGATTTTTCTGGGAGGTACGAGTACATTTAATATATATTATTGTATTACTAATTAAATATGTATTTAAATTATAGGTACCACTAATACTGTCAATGAATTTGAAGAATTTTGAACATATTACAATAGTAGGACAAAATTTCTAATAGAACGAAAGAAGAAATACAATTTCAATTATTTGTGTGTACAAGAAATATTAAATTCGTTACTTATAGGGCGCGAGCAGTCATGTGACTTTGTTGGCCTTGGCAAGAAGATGAGGATCCGTGTCAGAATGACGGCTAGTAGTTATTTACATAGATGCCACAATTGTCATATGTTATAATTTTTCATTCAAAATTTCAAAATATTCTGATGCTTATTTATCATCAATAGTATGAAATATACTTGTCGAGGAAAATAATCCACATGGATTTGGAAAATCATAATGTTTTGAATAAAAACTTATAATACTTGACACCTATGTACATTATTACTAGCTGTCATTTTGACACGGACTCACATATCTGCTTGCCAAGGATAACAAAGTCACATAACTGCTCGCGCCCTATGCAACTTAAAATGAATGAAAATGGCGAGAGGTATTGTGCTGGCCACAACAGATTTTTAGTTATGTGTTTATTATATATAGTTTATTTATTGAAAAGGAAACCTTTTTATTTTATTTTTGACTGATTATTTTATTTTAATTTCGTTTTTTGACTTGTATTCTTTTATATCACAATATAATTTATTTATTAGGAAAGTAAATTTTGGGATTCAGTCATCCAATCCAAGATAAAAAATATCTCCAAATTCCACTTTGTTACAATATGTTACAGGCTCCTCTATTCAGTCCTCCCAATCAGCGTGGCCAACGAATTACGCCACCAACGACCAGTCCCAGCCCGTCGGTATGACTGCGTTACCTTACTTTTCTCCGGAATCGTGGGGTTCTCTTCTTATTGTGCCAGCAACACCGATTCCCGAGGCGCTATGAAAATTGTACGAATGTTGAATCAACTGTACACTGCTTTCGACGTATTAACTGATCCTCGACGTAATCCTAATATATACAAGGTAGAAACAGTAGGCGATAAGTATATGGCTGTTAGCGGAATCCCGGAACCTTGCAAAAGTCATGCGAGAGGCATTGCGAAGTTGGCTATGGATATGATGGATAGGGTTAGCGAGGTAGAGGTGGATGGAGAACCCGTGGTGAGTATTATTATTATTATTTTTGTTAATATTATTATTTTAATTAAATATTCGGAAATAGGAATGGCCCAAACCTACAAAGTCGACACACTACCGAAACACTACACTTTTCCTTTAAAACACTCTCTTTTTCTCAAAGCTCATTGCTGAATGCAATAAGAAATAAAACACTTGATTGCCAAAAATCGAAGTTTAAAATTGTGACAAACATCAGTAAAAATATTTAAAACTACAACTTTATTTATGAATTTTGAATAATTGAGATATTTTAAACAATGGACTAATTTTTTCGTCTAACTATTAGTAATTTCTTTCATATAACATGATTTATACAGCAACATGTAAGCTACTTGATGACGGATGTACATTCATGATACCACTTCCGGCTTATTAGTAATTAACATCAACTTTGAAATTTCAAATAGAACATACTAATTTTTTTTTACAAATTTGAAAAGTACATCAAATTTGCTTTACAATCATATAAAACAATGCATATGTTACATTATTAAAAAGTAAAATGGCGGGCACTTTTTTATACACCTAGTCGAAAAGAGAATAGTGAGCCATGACTATGGCTTGAAATAAAACAATTAATAAAACACGGTAACTGTCAACCTGTAAATAAATAAATATTTCATTACGGCATATTACCCATTGCTGGGTGTGCCAATCTGCTTTTTACACAGATATTAGTAATGATGGAATATTTGTACCGTGCGGGCGCTTACCAGGTGTCACCTCATGGGCACTCATAGCTGCGTAGAGAGTGCACCACAGGGGTCAATTTTTTGCCATTAAAATTCGAAGTAATTTTTGGCGTCGGTCGGGATCGAACCCGGCTCCCCAGATTCGCGACCAGACACTCAGGCACCTATAAATACTCAGTAATAATTGTTCTAACCTTTATTATTAGCAAGTTTCATTGTAGTACCTTATTAATTTATTAGACGAATTTATCTAAAAGTTGATATGCTAGATGTGTATTTTCCTTATTCTTCTTTTCTGTATTATTATGACAAATATATATACATATATATATATATATATATATATATATATATATATATATATATATATATATAGGTATATATATTTCGTTTAATAATAATAGTTACAATTGTGTTAGTTCATTGTACAGTCATGGCTCACTATTCTCTTTTCGATTAGGTGTATAAAAAAGTGCCCACCATTTTACTTTTTAATAATGTAACATATAGATTATTTTATATGATTATATAGCAAATTTGATGTACTTTTCAAATTTGTAAAAAAATATAGTATGTTCCATTTGAAATTTCAAAGTTGATATTAATTACTAATAAAACGGAAGTGGTATCATGAATGTACTTCCGTCATCAAGTAGATTACATGTTACTGTATAAATCATGTTATATGAAAAAAATTACTGACTTAATAAATAAGCGAGATATTTGCTGGGTCCACTAATAAATGCATTTTATACTACAAAAAAAAAAATATGGCCCTTTTTGCTGGTGAAATAATTTTTTTGATAATATGGCTTTTCAAGAGTCCACAAGAAGTTTTTGAAATAATCAATTTGTTGACCTGGTGACTTCGATTTCATTTAATTCTAAATCTTTATTCATTGAAATTTCATTATTTCTTCAACTTTCTTCCTTGTATCGAGGAAGGTACATCTAACATGACATTGAAGAACATTTTTTTAACAAATTTATCTTATCGAAACTTTCAATACATTGTCGCAGATTTTTAATTACAATAGAAAGCGTCGATGAATATATCCTTCATTTCTTGTTGATTGTAACTATCGGTCAATAAAATTTCATGACCCTATAGAAAGCACATTTCAGCATTAATTAACAATTGAAATGTTTTTGTCAATATGTTTACATTGTTGTGATTTATTTGAAAAGTATAGACAATCTATAAAATTTCACAATAAGCTTTATTTATTTAGATATTAAGACAAAAAATTCAATCCACATCAACACGCCCTGGACACATACCACACAACTATTCATAGGTCATAATGACTCATGATTATTTAGCGATCTAAGTGAGCTATGCTATACCGATTGCTGATTAAGAGGTTGCTAGAATAAGAAAGTGAAATGGCTTGCAATGTTGCAGAAAATCACGATTGGCATCCACTCTGGCGAGGTCGTTACAGGGGTCATAGGACACCGAATGCCGAGGTATTGCCTGTTTGGCAACACTGTCAATTTGACTAGCAGGACTGAAACTACCGGAACACCGGGCAAGATTAATGTTAGCGAGAATGCTTACAAGTAAGTTTAAACCATACTTAATTTTCACTTAAGAGCATTGTGTACTCCTATACTAAAATATGAAGCGAAAATTCAAATAAATTGTTCCTGTACCAGAACTATTAACATTTTTAAAAAAGTATTATTGAAATCTATTTGATTTTAATGGGAAAACAAGAACTGCTACTGAATTTTGGGTTTCCCATTAAAATCAAAGTCCAGTATTAATAGATTTCGATAATTGTTTTTTTTAAATGCAGGTTCATATCAGAAGTATGTTTGTCTATTGTTGAATTTTTAAAAATATTAATAGTTCTAGTACAGAATCAATTTATTTGAATTTTCGCTTCATATTTTAGTACAGGAGTACACAATGCTCTTAAATAAATGTCTCTGCTTAGTTTACAATGTTAGGAAAAACAACCTTAGTCCATTTTTTACCTCTCGCTAAGAGTGGTATTGGATTCATGATTCGTGATTTACGATTATCAAACTTCAGATTCCCAGACAGTTACATGTGGAGTACCTCAGGGCTCTATAATTGGCCCTATATTCTTCATTTTATTTACAGGGTGTAACAGAAATAAGTGCATTAAATTTAAACAACGATCTCGTCGAGAGCAACAATATTTCTCAATATTTTTTTTTCGAAATTTCAATTTTTTTAAGCATTTTTACCCTCCCATATACTAACGAGTCGTTTAGATATTTTCAGAATAATTGAATTAAGTAGCAATAACAATGAAACAATTGTTTTTCACGTACAGTAAAATTTTTGAAAGATGTCCGATCAAGGTCGTCTACGAATTGTATGAATTTTGCTCCGCCCATTCTGACAAATTCAGTGGTGTCGTTTGCTTAGTTTTTATGAGGGTACATAAGATACTACTGTTATTTTATTATTATAAAAATATATGTTACAATAACAGCATTCAAAATTCAAAAATAAATCAATTGGTAAGTTTATTAGCAAATGTAAAACCAAATATGTGAAAAATAAGATACTGACACAATGTCAGTGTCAGTGATACTGACACAAAATAACGTTATATATAATGTATCTGAATTAATAAATAAACTTACGTTACAGCGAAAGTATTATCAACAACGAGCATCGTTTTAAAATGGAATGTCGTAACTTAGTCAAACCAATATGAACTTTTGAAAGACAAGCGTGTTATATCCATCCTTATCGCACATGCTTTTAGCCTTTGCAAAGGAAAGAGATATATGTATGCCAATTTGTTAATTCGTTCATGATACAAACGACCTTGATCGGACATCTTTCAAAAATTTTACTGCATGTATTTTGTGTACATGAATTGTAACAATTTGTAAGATATGTTTGACTGAACTTTCGAGTAATTGTTAACACATAATTTATAATACTTATTTGGTTCTTTTTGCCAAGAGCGCTTCAATTTTATGCAAGCATGAAATTGCGCTGGGTTTAAAATTCATAATTGTTCATTTAATTTTATCATTTCTAAATGATTGTTAATTCAATTGACTACAGTTAGTAAGTATAATCCTTAACTGGGGGAAACTCTGAAGAGAAGCCCCACAAAAACATCGGTTCTTCATAATCCATTTAAAACACCAACATAGAGTGCTGCGGAAATCATACTGCATTTGTCCGTAGATATTTGTCACTTTATTGTCAAACATGGAAGTGTTACTTGACTGCTTTTTTAACGAAGTTTTCGCCGAATTAGACCGGGCTAGTTTATCGGTAAGATACAGACGAAGAGCCATTGTTGAACATATAAATACAATCATCGAAGGATGCATACGAGGTACATAAAAAATATATCAAATATATACATGTTTTATGTAAAAAAATTATAGGAGAAATGTGCGATCCTCAAGAAGCTTGTCGAAATGTAGTAATATCCGCCGTTCGTTACCACGAAAAACATCTCCAAGAAAATGGTTTGGTTTGCCAAATGGGCAAATACCATAACATCCTCTACGTAGCTGCTAAAATATGTTTCGATTGGGGACTACAAGACAGCGCTACTGTAGCTTGTCTCCTTGATAGTATCTTCAACTGTGAAAAAACTTTTGAACGGTTGTTTATAGGCGCTTTATTCGGCTGTAGGGCGCCGTATGTCCTGGCCGGATGGAAGAGCGATTTTATGGATCAGGTAGCCTAAGAATTTTTTTATTTGGGCTGCGTTCGGTTTTACGCTCTGAGCGGTCTGAGCGCTCGATGCCGTCCGGTAATTACATCTTTTGTAAGCAGTTGTTTAGCGCATGCATATTTAAACGCAAATTTAAAATATTTGTCGCCGGCAATGTAAACAGTGTCTATTCTACGAATCGTAACAGGAATACTAGCAGTATTTTCATATCATCCCGTTAGCTACCGAAAGTTGTACCAGGTACGGTAGTGAACACAAATATGTGATCGAGATGGGTAGCGTTTAACACTGCTTAGTCCTGCACAATATGAAAATTTATTTGACCCGACTATTAAGGTCAAAGGTAGCGGAATCGCTGCCACCACTATCCGTATTTTAAAAGTCCGCGGATAGAAGGACACGGCCAAAACGGGTTAAAGAAAACAATCAATTAAAATTTGGGTAGTGTCACTAAGTAATTCAATTGATACGCACGCGTTATTCTACGGGTCACTAAGACACACGCTGGAAATGGCTATGAGGCAGAACAAACACGTATTTCCAACAATAACAAAATTATATAATCTTTAATAATTCTCCGCGAAATAAAATTATATAAACCAAATAAAACTACAACGCGATCAATTGAATCTATATAAACTCTAAGTTCTTAATTCCAATTCACAAAATCAATCACACCACGATGAGAGAGCCCACAGTACAATTTAATTGGTTATGTCACACAGAAATACCAAGCTCAATCTAAGACCCACAGTCATGGACATGAACAACAAGAACAATCAAGACAAGAGAAACAAGTCTACACAGTAAGACAATCAGATAACAAGCAACAAGAAGGAGTCAGAGTCAAAACTCTGACTTTATACTCTGTAAGGGTAGAAACCAGTGACTCTCAAACCCTTAATTTCGGCTCATCTCATACAGAAGACTTGAGACAGTTTCCAGTTCTTATGAAATTTATTAGTGTTCACTGGGACACCAAGTAACGGACAAATACTTCTTAGAATTCAACAGCTCTGCACAAAAGCTCTATCCTGGAATTTTTTTGTAACATTCGTTCAGAAACATAATTTTGCCCTGTCTCATAAATACTTCAAACTAAAGAAAATACGAGGGTCATTTAATAAGTAAAGAGATAAATGGCTATAGCTCAAAAACGGTTTATTTCAATCTTTCAAAATAAAGGCTATTTTTCAACATAATCAGCCCCCACAGTTATGCACTTGTCCCATCTTTCTTGCAGCTTCCTAATTCCCTTGGCGAAGAATTCTTTCGATTTACCCCGAAGCCACTTTTGCACCGCTTCCTTAACTTCCTCATTGTTAGCAAATCTTTTTCCACGTAGGGCGTCTTTGAGTGGTCCAAACAGGTAAAAATCAGATGGGGCGAGGTCGGGACTGTAGGCAGGATGAGGTAAGACCTCCCAACCCAATTCTTGAAGCTTATCACGGGTCAGCTGGGCTGTATGAGGCCGGGCGTTATCGTGCTGAAGAATGACTCCTTTTGACGAGAGTCCACGGCGTTTGTTCCTGATAGCTGGTCTAACTTTGTGTTCTAGCATCAGTAATTCTTCTGTTATCACGAATAAGTCCAGTCAATCCTCGATTCTAACGAGGGACCAGAAACTTCCACTGGACGTCCACATCGGGGTTCATCACCTACACTTGTTCGGCCACTTTTAAACCGATCAACCCACTTGTAAAAATTCGCACGGTTCATACAACTTTTGCCGTACTGTATTAACATTCTAGAAAAAAAATCACTTGGTTTTACACCTACTGCGACTAAATATCTAATGACTGAGCGCTGCTCTTCTAAGGTGCAATCTTCTAGTGGACTTGCCATGGTGAACTGAAAATTTTGAGGTTATGTTGACATAAAATGATGAAACAGCTGATCAGAGCATATCCCAAGGTTGCCAACTAACACCCCTGAAAAGATTGTACACATTCATTGAATAGTTTTAAAATTATAGAATTTGTCTCTTTACTTATTGAATGACCCTCGTACAAAACTACAATTTTAACGGAAAAATTCCTACGAAACAAATACGTAATAGTTGCAACGCCGGACTATTACAGAATGAATGTTTGAAAAGTATAAATTAGTCCTTTTAGGAAACATTTTTCTACATAATTTTCAGTTTTAAATTGTCCATAATCATTTCCACATTCTTAATCAGTATCATCAAAAAACTTTCATAATTCGCGCACAGTACACATGTTAACATTGTTTCCGTTTTTACTCTGGCGCAAATTAATAAATGTCAAAATGGCAGCTAAAATTATCCGTTTGGTTATTCAAGCTGCAGATCGCAAATCGCAGATGAATCAGATTGCTCAGAGTGCTCGACAGATTTAAATACCGAACGCACCCTCAAAGTGGTATGATTATTGGGATAATTGTTTCTTTAATCAGGAAGAAAATATTAGAGCTATGGTGTATTTTTTTGACCATGCCATCACTGCGGAGTTGGAGTATTTTGACGAATCAAACATGGAAATTATTAGATTTATAGATATTCCATTGGAGTCATGTGGAAAAATATCTCCGATTAAAGTTGTACTCCAGACTGGAGCTCCAGATATTTTGCATATTTTACTTCGATTTGGAGCGGTTATGTCCGAAGATGCACGAACTTCAGGATTGGAATATTTATTGGAAAGATTAAACGATTATAACCGAGCATATCCATTTAATTTTGTAGCTTGTTTGAAGATTATTCTACGAGCAATTATAAGTATTAGAGTTTTTCCTTTCGACGAAACTTTTTTGAGTGGATCTAATGTCGAAAGGGATTGCTTTTTGACTAAATATCCGTATTTAGTAGAAGACAGGCTTGTACCTGAGTCTCGATGCGGAATGGTACCGCCAGAATTGAAGCACCTATGTAGATGTGCAATTAGATACAGATTATGGGAAAATTACCAACTGCCATCAGCAATAAGGAAACTGCCTATTCCAAAATCTTTGCAAAGATATGTGGATCTTATGGAAGATTAAAAACAGTTGTATATATTCTGAATTGTTCATTATGATAAGTATTTAATTATGTGTACGATTTAATATGTATCTAATAATATAATAAATTGTATATTTTGTCCAATCATACACAGTGTGGCACAAAAACCGTTATATCATCACAACCACAATTTATTCTTTAATACAGGAACTCGTCGAGAGCAGCAATATTTCTTAATAACTTTTTACTTTCCGTCACCTTTAAATAAGGAAGGTATTGTCTTTGGTCAAAAAATTCAATGATGAGTTTTTAGTGAATAAGCATGTTATAAGGTCCCTATAATACGACTTTACCATTTTTATGATGATGTCTGTATGTATGTGTGTGCGTGTGTCTGTGTATGTGACGAAAGTTTCGGATCGCATAACCAATACCACGATTCCAAAAATTATATTTTTTTCGTATTCGTCAAGTTTACATCCAGGAGAACAACTTATTAGATTTTTGTTATAATTGGTGAACCGGAAGTAGCCTCATTTGAAGATTTAACAGTTAAATATATTTATTGATATTTAATGGCACAAAATTGACCCCTGTGGTGCACTCTCCACGCCAGCATTGAGTGCCCGTGAGGTGGCGCCTGGTAAGCGCCCGCACGGTATAAATATTTCATCAATACCGATATCTGTGTACAAAGCAGATTGGCACACCCAGCAATGGGTAATATGCCGTGATGATATATTTTATTTTATTTATAACTTAAAGAATATATTATTCTTTATACGATTTGATTGCATGTTATACTTCATATTCAATACATAGAGAGTTAAAGAATTTTAAAGAAATTAAATTTTATAAATTAGCCAGCTATGCTAAACATGGAAACTACTAATATATTCATATAATTCAAATTGACAGATGTCAGTTTAAATAAAAAGTAAATTAATGTGGCAGAGATGAGGATGCTGAAGTAGATGTTGGGGAAGACACGGAAAAATAGGTAAGGAAAAAACTCTAGTGTTACAAGTTTCTAGTAACATACAAGAGAGATGATTATATTGGTTTGAAAATATCATGAGGAGAAATGAAGAGTATATTGGATGAAGAATGCATAGCTTAGTAATAGACGGTTGAAGACACAGAGGAAGACCAAAGATAAGATGGAAGGACTGTATTGCGGAAGACTTGAGAGAAAAGGAACTGCATGAGAACGACACGTAAAACGGAAATGAGTGGAAGAAGAAAATAAAAAATAGCGACCCCTAAAGAATGGGAAAAGCTAAATAAGATGCTAGTGTCAAGTGAAATTTGCATAGTTTGTTTATGAAATAATTTTACTGGAAATTTAGAATCTTTTGTAAGAAAATTTATGTATGGAATTTATACATAATACACATGATTGCCGGAAGGTATTGTGGTGGCCACAACAGATTTTTTTTGGTCAGTATTGAGTAGACTATTAGTGAAACTTGAAAAATAATATTCTGCAGTGATCATGTTAAAGAAAACATGTGTGTCATAGATCCACATAGGTAATCACAATCTAAGTTTCGGGTCTTTAATGACAGTGAACATGTGGGTTACTGACGAAATGTAGAACAGTGAGTACACGACACGAGGTACTGACAGTGACGGACCGCAATTCGCTATAATTGCTAGCATGTTGTCAATGGTCTATCAAAACTGCAACAGACGGCTTACGAAATTGTTGCTTTGCTTTCACGGTGACATCGTGAACTGGTTGACCGGGAAGTTGACCTTTTACCTTACACAAAAACTCGCAAAAACTGATTTAGATCGCTATGAAAGGTTATCGGTAATGTTAGATTTGTACGTGATTTTGTTTCAATTCCATGGCTTACTAAAGAATAAACTTTTATAAAATTTTAAATTATATTTGATCGGTTACAAATCATGCAAAATAAAATAGGATTACTGAAATGGATGCGAACTTTAATTCTCTACAAAATTTATTTGATTATTGTCTAAAATGAATAGGTCACTTTTACGCAGGGAACAACTATTTTCACTGATTGTGCCGTGTATTTGTAGAATGTAGCTGTTAAGCGCAAGTATACGTTCAATATGAATAAAATAAACTTGACATACATGTATTTTATATAAATTCCATACAGTAAGTTTCTTGTATTTCCAATAAAATTATTTCACAAAAATATGCAAATTGTACTTGACACTGACATCTGTCAATTACTAATGAATTATTAAAACTCTTTCCATGGCTCCGCAACAAAGATCGTCTTGTATAAATAACTATTTAATATTTATAACATAAAATGTCATAAATGATATTTAACCGCGTTTAAAAAAAACGATTAACTTCAAAAAATTAAGGTAGTTCCGGTTGATCAACTATAACCAAAATCTGATCAAGTCTTCATTTGGGTTTAGGAATGAAGATTACGAAAAAATTGTAATATTTGGAATTGTAGTAATGAAGTTATCGCGGCCGAAACGATCGTCACACACGCACACTCGCACACACATACGGACATCATCGTATAAATAGTAAATTAGTGTTCAAGGGACGCCAAAACGTACTTGTTCATTAAAAACTTACCTCCGATTTTTTTGACCAAAGATAATACCTTACCTACAGGTAACGGAGAAGAAAAAATAAAACTTGTAATATATTACGAAATAAAACACAGTCGCAAATTAATATATTACAAGAATTTCTTCAATAAATTTATTAACTAGAGACACTATAAAAACTTGTGATTATTGACAACAAACTTGTTCAAGAATTTTTATTTGAAAGTGAAAGAAGTTTGACAAACTAGTTTTTGTGCTCAACTAAAAACGTATACGATTTCGTAAATAAATTAAGACTTTCATTTTATAAAGTACATAAAATATTTTAGAAAAGACACTGTAGGACTTTATATTTCGTCGTTAGATAATTTATTGACATTATTAGTTATAAAATTTATATATAAAATCGTGGCCTACAGTTTAACAAATATTATTCGATATCGCATTAGGATATAATCTTTATGCAACGGTGTAGATCTTAAAAATAAGTCGTGTTGAAGTGAACGTTGCTGTCTCTGATGAGACATGTTAACTCGATAAAGTTTAAATTTTCATTTGAATCATACTGAAAAAATCTGATGTGGTCAGCACAATACCTTCCGTCAATCCTGTGTATTATGTATAAATTCCATACATAAATTTTCTTGTAAAAGATTCTAAATTTCCAGTAAAATTATTTCCTAAACTAACTATGCAAATTGCACTTGATACTAACATTTTCTTCTTCTTTAGCTTTCCCCATTTGTTAGAGGTCGCTATTTTTTATTTTCTTCTTCCACTCATTTCTGTTTTGCGTGTCGTCCTCATTCAATTCCTTTTCTCTCAAGTCTTTCGCAATACAATCCTTCCATCTTATACTTGGTCTTCCTCTGTTTCTTCAACCTTCTATTTCTAAGCCATTCATTCTTCTTCCAATATATTATTTATCTCTCCTCATTACATGTTTAAACCAATGTAATCGTCTCTCTTGTATCTTTCTAGAAACATTATCACTCGATCCATTTCCCTTGCCTTTTATTCCGTGTTTTTCCCAACATCCTCATATCTGACACATTCATTTTCTTGTCATTGATACTGACATCTGTCCATTTGAAATCTGAATATGAAGTATAAAATATTTTTTAAAATATAATAACATTAAATGTCAATAAATGATATGTAACTGCTTTTTTCAAGCAAAAAACTGTTAAAATGTTGCAAATGACGGTACTTCTAGTGGACCAATTATAATCAAAATCTAATCATGTCTGCATATGGATCTTAATTCGAGGAATACGAAAAAAATATAATTTTTGGAATCGTGGTATTGAATTTATGCGATCCGAAACGATCGTCACACACACACACACACACACACACACACACACACACACACACACACACACACACACACACACACACACACACGCATATACGAAAATCATCGTAAAAATAGTAAATTCGTATTCTAGGGTCCCCAAAACGTGCTTATTCAATAAAAAGTCACTATCGAAATTTTTAGCTAAAGACAATAGCTTCTTTACGTAAAGGTGACGGAAGGTAAAAATATCGAATGAATTAATCTCCTAGATTTTAAGTTTAAACGAATGTTCTTAGCAATTCCAAATTTTAATAATTATTTATCTGTGATGAATTTCGTCTGTTTTTTTTCCTATTATTTTTTGATGTTCTGATATCAACGACCGTTAGTGTATGTATTAAAATATATGTCATTCTTTCAGGTTCTTGTGTCGTGAAGATAACTGGGACGAACAATTTTCTTTCGAGTACCGTGGGCCTATCATCATGAAGGGCAAATCGGAGCCTATGCACGTATGGTTCTTATCAAGGGCTGAGCCAAATATACACGAACCTATATTGGACTAAATCTCAAAAGTACAGTCAGAATATGAGGTATACTTAATTACGAACCACTCTGTATAAATAATATAAAAACTTATACAAATAATATATTTCGTTTCTCGATTAAATAATAAGAATTAGTTTCTGGTAATTTTCCATGCTCCAAGCAAATTATAAAACATTTTTTCGTTTCTTTTCAGAGTTCTCTACCTGATGCAAGATTTTTTTGCGTCAAGTTGTTGGAATTAACAACCAATTTGATGACGTAGGTTGTTCAGAATGCGATCCGGTCAGTCCCAAAGCAAAACGGAATTTATTTTCTGTTTTTATTAGCCAAATCTCACCATGGATCAACGTATTTTAACAAAAAGTCCTTTATATGTATAGTATATATTTACGAATGTAAAGAATATTTTTGTTGGTTTATTAATATGTTATTATGTTCGTAAATGATTAAATATATTTATTGTTATAATGGTTGTTTAGAAAATTGATGAATTTTAAATAAGAAATATTAATGCGCATGAATGATTTATATTGAGTAATATTATATGATATTATTCGTAATATATTATAAATTTTAATAGCTTCCTATAGTTTATAGTACATTTTTATCATTCTTTGTTAATATTATGAATAATTAATATTAGGGATATTATATATCTGTAAAAGATGGACAAATAAATTATATATTTACCCATAATATTAGTTTTATTATTAATAGGGTTATCTAATAATAAAGGGTTTTTCAATAAGGGCGGGTCGATGTTGAAATGGAATAAAGCAAGTTGTGTGTTAGATATTAACGAAATTCTTTTTTATTTGAAAGACCCATTTATGCCATTATGTATGGAATATAAAATCGTTCAAATGTCCGCCGCGGCTTCTCACCGTGGCACGGATCCGAGTGGTCCAATTTCCAATGACTCTGCCGCATAGATCCGGCTGAATTTAAGCGATGGCATTGGTTATATTGACTTTAAGAGCATCGGCTGATTGCTGCTTTTGGCTTAGACTTGCGACTTCAGGAAACCCTATAAGAAAAAGTCTAGCGGGGTCAAATCGCACGATCTTGGTGGCCAATTCATGACACCTCTGCGAGAGATAACCATACCCTCAAATCGTTCATGCAGATGTCCATTGTAGCGTCCGCTGTGTGGCACGTAGCGCCGTCCTGCTGGAACCACATGTCGTCTACCTCCATATCGTTCAATTTAGGCCAAAAGAAATCGGTTATCATCGTTCTGTAGCGCTCGCCGTTGACGGTGATGGCCTCACCAACGTCGTTTTTAAAAAAGTACGGTCCAATTACGCCGCCGACCCGTAATTTGCACCAAATAGTAACTTTTTGTGGATGTATTACCACCTGGTGAACCTCGTGTGGGTTGGCGTCGTCCCATATACGGCAATTTTGCTTGTTAACATAGCCATTCATCCAAAAATGCGCCTCGTCGCTAAAGATGATTTTTCGGCCAAAATTGGGGTCCTCTTCCAAACGCCCCGAAGCCCAGTCAGCGAACAAACGGCGTTGTCTATGGTCATTAACTTTGAGCTCCTAGGTCAGTTGGATCTTGTATGGGTGTAGGCCCAAGTCCCGACGTAAAATTCGCCAAGTTTAAGTCTGCGAAAGGCCGAGTTCTTGTGTATGGCGAGGACTTGACTGCCTCCTGCACATTTTCACAGACCGATCTAGCGTTCCTTTGGTACGGGTGAGTCGACTTTGAAGGGCTACCGCGTCTGCCGTAAAATGAGCGTAACGCGCGCAACGTTGGCACTAACGCCACAGGCTGCCAACTTTGACCGGCCCCGATTCAAAAACCCTTTATAATCTCCACAAATATAGAAATAGACTTTTACTCTCGGTCTTGCAAAAAATTATTAATTTTAATGTCCTTAACATCTATATTATGACAATGTAATATACTCGTATTTATCCCACACACATACAGAGATTCCAAAAAGATAATTCCGTAATATGCTCTACTAACTTAATATTCATGCTTGACTTAATAAATTATTATACATTGTACATAATTACCTACCTAACAATCTCAAGGATATGAACGAAAATAAAACTAACAATCTTATAGAAAATATTACAATAAAGTAAAACAAGATGTTTGGGCGTAAATATAGCGAGATTAACATACGAACTTACCCACGGAAACGCCAACGTTTAGTTAGTATACAGATATTACACTAGGTAGAGAGGAAGTCTGTTCTCATGTTTAAACAATTATTCTACAAAATTACTTATTAAACATTGTGAAAGGAGAAAATGTTTTCTGATTTTCCTGTTTCATAAAAAAATACCTACCTATAGAATATTTTTAATGAATTACTTTCTTTTAAGAAATAAATACATGTTGTCATATAGATTAAAGTAAGATAGCATAAACATTTGTAATTTATAGCAAATAACTTATTGTTGAAACGTATTTGCCTATTAATTTTCTTGTAAACGTAATATAAAATTATATTGTCTAGTATTTGCTTCACAATAGCCTAGAAATTGACACTAGAAATGAAAATATATAATAAGCCATTTACGGCTTCCTGAGGGCAAAAGACTAAAGCGTAATATAAACAATTATTCGCATTCATTAACGTCTTAATAACGTATATTATAAAATGACAATTAAATTAATTTTCTTATAAAAAAAATCTGATGTGGCCAGCACATTACCTTCCGTCAATCCTGTGTATTATGTACAAATTCCATACATAAATTTTCTTGCATCTTGACATTTTCTTCTTCTTTAGCTTTCCCATTTGTTAGGGATCGCTATTTTTTTATTTTCTTCTTCCACTCAATTCTGTTTTACGTGTCGTACTCATTCAGTTCCTTTTCTCTCAAGTCTTCCGTAATACAGTCCTTCCATTTTATCGTTGGTTTTCCTCTGTTTCTTCTACCTTCTACTGCTAATTTATTCATTCTTATTCCAATATATCTCTCCTCATGACATGTTCAAACCAATGTAATTGTCTCTCCTTTTTAGAAACTTTTATCACTCGAGCCATTTCCCTTATCTATTAATTTCTTACGTTCTTCATTGCTGAGTCTTCTCCAACATCTATCTCAACATCCTCATCACTGCCATATTCATTTTCGTTTCATTGATACTGACATCTGGCAGTTGTCACAGCCGTATGAATGGGGTTGTGGCAGTAACTCAATAATTTGTTTTTGTTTGCGTTTTTGTGATTTAAAGGACCCCCATATCTGCTAGCCAAGGCCAACAAAGTCACATGACTGCTTGCGCCCTATGTATAAAAATCTGATGTGGACACCACACGACTTCCTTGTACGATTATTAACCTATACATATTTTTTTAATAAATAAATTACAAAATATTAATTTTAACTTCAAAACGGTAAGATATATAGCGACCATAATCTAACCCGGTTCTTTTTAAAGAGAGTTTTGATTACAACAAAGAAATATTTGATTACAACAATGAATATGACTAATTTCACAATAAAAATATAATATTTGTTATTGTACGAATTATAAAATTGCACGTATTTAACGTAATTTGACATGAACATTTTTTTATGTTTTAGTTCTAATCCATAGCAAGCTTTATTACAAAAACAAAAAAGTATATAATTTTTAAATTTACATATCTCGCTTATACAAAGGGCTAATTTAATAATACTTGATTTGCTAGACGCAGAAATTCTCTAAAACTTTTATTTGAAGCATTTATTTCTAAAATCAAAATAAAATCATTTTATTCAAGAAAAACTGTTAACAACTTCAAGTAATGTACCACTTCCGGTTAGCCTATTTTAACCAATATCTATTATGTTATTTCGATTGACATAAAAGTCTTGTATACCAAATTTGAAAAGTTTTGGATTATATTTTAAAACAGTTTTTCATTAAAATCTATTATAGGCTTCATGTAAAGTGCCACTTCTGGAAATTGTGTAATAACCAGAAAGGGAGGTGCACAACTAGATGTTATAGGAGTCCTAAATACAAAATTTCAACTTTCTACGGCTTACCGTTTTTGAGTTATGCGATACGTACGTACAGACGTCACGACGAAATTAGTCAAAATGGATTCAGGGATGATCAAAATGGATATTTCCGCTGAAATCTGAAAACCGAATTTTTTCGCGATTACAATACTTCCTTTACTTACGTACAAGGAAGTAAAAATGAAAATGGCAAGAGGTATTGTGCTGGCCACAACTGATTTTTTATTATGCTAGACTCAGCTGTCTCCACAGTACCACAGTTCGTCTCGTTATTAACATCGAGTAAGGTCTTGGGGTCCGGTAGACTCACCATGTAACGGACCCGTTGACCTTGCTCGGTCGACAAGATCGTCCCTGTCCCCGCGGCCAAGTTCTCTAAAATGTTACACCCACTCATCTCATGATTATCATTTTCTAATATGTGGAGTTTATCTTAATTTTTATAACCTAACTTTTTAAATATTCGTTAATATCAATGATTATGCCTTTATGTAATAGTAGAAATTGAACAGGTTGATTGCTCATGTGCACGCATTTACAAGCTGTTCATGCATACCTGTTCTACAGGTATGACAACATTGTTTTGTTATTTTTAAGGTGCGGACTAACAATGATTTATGTTTGACTTTATTTGCAAATACTTATATCAAAACTATTAGTAAATACGCCTTTATATTAAATTTGTTCTCTCAAGGCGTTGGGGCTCATTGTGGCAAGCTCAGCTGTCTTCTTCTGATCCACACCTTGCGTTTGGACTACGGACTTATCGTCCCCAGAGAGGTTGAGAAAATTTTGCGTCTGATTTTGAGACTAGGCATTTTTAGAAACCAAATCTATTAAGCATTAGAAACATTGGTTTTTATTTCACCTTCAAAAACACAGTAATGTTACTTTTCATCAAACATGATTTGAGTTTTCTAAGTTGGTGTCAAAATTGTATCATCATTACATATTTCGAAAGGATATAAATTTATGGCATATCAAAATGTACCTAAAGCTACTATATATCGCTATCCTTCATTTCTCCTCATGACATGTTCAAACCAATGTAATCGTCTTTCAGGTAACTTTCTAGAAACTTTTTAGAATAGACTTATTTCACTTATTCTTTCATTCCTTACCGTATCTTTCTTTGTCTTCCCTAACATCTATCTCAACATTCATTTACTTTTCATTGATACTGACATCTGTCAATTTGAATTATCTGAATATATAAGCAGTTTCCATGGTTAGCATAGCTGGTTGATTTATGACATTTAATATCTTTATAATTCTTCAACTCTTAGCTATTTAATATGAAGTATAAAATGTATTTAAATCGTGTAGAGAATAATATATTCTTTAAATTAAAATAAAGATAAATGTCAATAAATGATATTTAACTGCGTTTTTTCAAGAAAAACTGTTAAAATTTTCAAATAAGGGTACTTCCGGTTGACCCATTATAACCAAAATCTAATCACCTCTTCTTCTGGGAGTTACATTTGAGGAATACAAAAAAAATATAATTTTTGGAATCGTGGTATTAAAGTTATTCGTCACACATACACACACACAAACATACATACAGACATCATCGTAAAAATGGTAAAATCGTATTATATGGACCCTAAAACGTGCTTATTCGCTAAAACCTCATCATTGAAGTTTTTGACCAAAGATAATACCTTCGTTACCTACAGGTGACGGAAGGTAATAATTGGACCTTGTTGGGCGAATTGGAATTATTTAATAATTATGTTTATTTTAAACGTCTCAATTTTTAAGCATCACCTCGAATTGCTGAATATGTGATACTTGTAGTCATGTAGAAAATGTAAATAAATTTCAATGTTGATTGTTATCTACGCAGTACTGCAAACTGCAATATCAATTAACAAATAGGTTCCCATTTCACCCCCAATGATTTGGGTGGGCAATAAACAATGGTTTCTCTTCTAGCGATTATGTACAGCTATAAATAATGATCTGCCAGGTTGTAATGCATTATTCATGTTCAACTGAACCATCGTCCTTCACTCACTGACATTAGAACGCCTCTGTTCACTTAGACTTAGGATATCGCCGTATCACGACCGACGAAAAAGTTTTGGATTTGACATTAACCACAGAAGAAATAAATAATTTTTTTCATCCTTGGTCAAAAAATTCAATGATGAGTTTTTAGTGAATAAATACATTTTATTCATTTAATACGACCATACCATTTTTACGATGATGTCTGTGTTTGTGTGTGTGTGTGTGTGTGTGTGTGTGATCTCATAACTTCAATACCACGATTCCAAAAATTGTATTTTTTTTTCGTATTCCTCAAGTTTAGATCCAGAAGAAGGGGTGATTAAATTTTGATTATATTGGTCAACCGGAAGTTCCTTCATTTGAAGATTTTAACAGTTTTTCTTAAAATCATTTATTGACATTTAGATTTATTATACCTTAAAGAATATTTTATTCTCTATACAATTTGATTGCATTTTATACTTCATATTCAATAGATATAGGGCTAAAAAGTTATCAAGATATTAAATTCATAAATCATAAATTACTCATATATAATTTGAGAAATCGGACCACCAACAACCACACACACACACACACACACACACACACACACACACATCCACACACACACACACAGACATTATCGAAAAAATGTTATAATCGGATTCCAGGGACCTTAATAAGTACTTATTCGCTAAAATCTGGATATGTGATTTTTAGCATGAATCCAATACCTCTCTTAGAGAGAGGTCAAAAGCAGTTAAATATCATTTATTGACATTTAACGTTATTATAACTTAAAGAATATATTATTCTCTATACGATTTGGTGCATTTTATACTTCATATTCAATAAATATAGAGTTAAAGAATTATACTTTAAATTTCATAAATCAGCCAGCTAGGCTAACCACGGAAACTACTAATATATTCAAGTAATTCAAAATGACAGGTTTCAATATCAACGAAAAGTAAATGAATGTGGCAGAGATGAGGATATTGAGATACGGTAAGAAATGAAAGAATAAGTGAAATAACTCGAGTATTAGAAGTTTTTAAAAAGGTTTATATATGTTTGAATATGTCTTGAGGAGAGATGAAGAATATATTAGAAGATTGAATAGCTTAGTAATAAAACGTGGAAGATATAGAGGAAGACCAAAGATAAGATCAAAGGACTGTATTGCGAAAGACTTGAGAGAAAAAGAACTGAATGAAAACGACACACAAAACAGAAATGAGTCGAAGAAGAAAATAAAAAATAGCGATCTCTGACGAATGGGAAAAACTAAAGAAGATGTAAATGTCTAGTGCAATTTGCATAGTTTGTTTATGAAACAATTTTACTGGAAATTTAGAATCTTTCACAAGAAAATTTATGTATAGAATTTATACATAATACACAGGATTCACGGAAGGTTTTGAATAATCATTTATTTCTTGTTTATAAGATAGATAGCTTACATATGTCTAATTAATATTATGCTTGCTTCAAAAATGTTATGTGTATTTCTGTCTTACAAGAGTTTTTCCTTAAGCTCGTCATCCGCCCCACCCTCCCCTAACTTTTTTGAATAGTTTTTCTACCACAGTATTAAGGCATCCTGTTAATTGCAGTGTCATAACTAGACCTACCTAAAAATACCAATTCATTTGCAACAAAAAGTCAGGAAATATATAGTCGATTTAATAATATCAAAGGTAAGTACTAATATGGCAAAAATGTATATACATTCTCTTCAAGAAGTGGTCAGCCTTCAGACCACAAGTTCAACGAAAAATTTGCGCACCCAGTTACATAAAAATCTGTCGTCCTTGCAGTGTCAAATAAGTCACAATTTTTTACAAATAATTTCAATAAATACAATATGATATTATTCATGTAACAAGTCGACAAGTTGGTGTGTCTAAGCAATTCATTTCGACGTTGAAATGTCAAACTGTTAATTAATATTTTCTTGATGTTAATGTATTTGAAAATGAATTTATAGATTAGGAAATATCAAGTTATTTTATTTATAGAAAATCTGATGTGGCCAGCATAATATGTTCCGTCAATTCTATGTATTTTGTATAAATTCCACACAGAAATGTTTTTGCAAAGTATTCTATGGGCGTTTTCTTTTAGGGGAAAAATGAACTGATCTTACCTCGTACTGAACTGAACCAAACTACTCCTAAAAAGAACAATATGTTTTTTAAAATAAGAAGTAGAAAATAAAAACATATATAGCATTATATTTATAACATAATAATCTGCTGAATTGGCTTATGGCTATAATCTGTTGTATTACCTTATGAGATTTATTTTTGCCACCTTAAATTATGTTACATTTTTATTTGACACTGACATCTGTCAATTAGTAATATTTGAATATTCTAACTGTTTCCATGGTTTTTAGCTTTTAGCAGCATTAGGTTGCGAGATATATCTTTATAATTCTTTATCTCTACTTTATAATTAAATCGAATAGATAATAACATATTCTTTTATTTTTTAACATAAAAGCTCAAAAAATGATATTTAACAGCGTGTTTTCAATAAAAACTGTTAAAATCTTCAAATTAGGGTATGAAAGAATTATAAGTTTTGGAATTGTAGTATTGGAGTTACTAAAGGAGAAATTTTTGTGACACACACACATACATACAGACATCATCGTAAAAACAGTAAATTCGTATTGTAGGGACTCTAAAAGATACTTATTCATTAAAAACTCACCATCGAATTTTTTGACCAAAGACAATACCTTTCTTGCCTATAGGTAACATACGTTTCTCTGTTCATAGCCTACCCCGAGTTAGGTTTTTATTTAAACACACTGTATTTTATTCAATTGTTTTATTAATTTAGAGATTTTGTCGCAGAAAAAGTTTTGCTAAACAAACAACAATAACTGAACATCAACATGACAAAAACTGATGGATATATTGTTCATTTATCTCATTCAACGGCAGACCAGGAAAAAAAATGAACAGAAATCTGTGAACATTCGTGTTTAATTATACGAAAATGAAGTTTACAGTTGTAAAAACATTGTCAAATTAAAGAGTAATCTTCTTTCAGGCATTAACATCAAACATTAAATGTTTGTAATTAAACCGACTTAACACAAATTACTGTCTTTAAATGAATTTGTAAGTACTTCGTTTTTATGTTACTATTGAATAAACCTACGAGTACATAAAGATTTATAAACACCTTTAAATAATGTAATTAAAACAAAAATACATGCTTCCTAGTTTCAATTTATATTCATACATACTGAGTGTCTCTGAAATAGGGGGACATGGCTTTAACACAAATTCCTGGACCGAAAATAAGACGATTTAACTAAACTTACCTAGATCTGAAAGTGCACCGTTTAGTTCTTTTAGCCAGTATTCTGCTTCAAAATTCTAAATAAAATGATGTGAATTGGCATTAATATATTGTCTACGCACAATAATCAATATATTAATGCCAATTCACATCATCATCCTTCTCAGAAATATGGTACAATTAAATGCCTAATGAGAAGACCTTCAGAAATTTGTCATTCAGCGAAATTGAAGAATGGTTTTTCTAAATCTTCTATCGAAAAATTTCTGAAGCCGAAAAACTAACAACGCTAATGAAAGGGACGTATTGTTCGCTTATGTCAAAAATGTCACGGACAAGATTGGTAGAATTCTTCGTAAGAAGAATATGAAGATTTCGTTTTTTCCGTTAAAATTCGACATATGTTGAGACAAGTAAAAGACGTCATCCGTCTTCAGTTATCAAGGATTTACCAGATTCCATGTGTCTGCGGGAAAGTTTACATTGAATGAACACCAGCGTTCGATCAGATTGAACCAGCAAAAAATATCTACAGGTGCAGAGCGTGCCCTGGAATAATTCCACCGTATAAAATTGGAAGAAACAATATTACTAGCGAGATCAACACACCTAAACAACAGGTTAATTAGAGAAGCCATTGAGATTCTCAAAACCATGAATAATAATCTCAATCAATGTTAAGGTTTAGATCTTAGTCAAGCATGGATTGTCGGCCCAGGAATCCGTGGCTAAGCTATGTCCCACTATTTCAAAGACAGCTATATATTATTTTATCGGTATATTTGTGTAAATGTCAAATCATGGTTTAAAAATTAATAAATCAAGCAACCATGAGTACTTTTAACATTTCTTTTGTTATATAATGCAAAGTGACTGGCACCTTATCACAACTAGATCAAGAATATTTTGTTATTTAAAATATTTGCATTAGTTTAAGGTCGACTAGCTGCGCGCAATTAAATCAAGCTGGCTATGCCTACCTGGCGAAAGTCAACAGTCAACACTTTTCTTCAACAAAAACCGCGAAATTATGAGAAAATGAAAGGATCGACATTGTGGTCGAACTTTTTAACACGATATCTCGGAGAACAATTGCGACACTGTACTCTCTTTTATGTTTTATCTACTGTACTTTCATTGTAATCGACATAACATGGATTTTTCCTTTAGAAATTAAAAAATTACATAGCTCAGGTTGACAATAAAATTTTCTTTCTGTAAGCTTCGTACCATCTGTTTCACTATGTCCCATAATTTTTTTTTGAAAGAATAGGTCAAATTAAATATGTAGATGTATGTTTTACACTTTACAAGTCTTTAGAATCAGAGATATGATTTTTTAAATGTTGTCTTCAATTTCAAATATTTGGACGCTGACGTCACGGCTATACGTCACGGCTTGTCGGATGCGGCAATAGCTATCTACCGGTTGTGTTTGGAACTATGATTGTTTGGGTTATCACTTGTTTGATTTTGTGACAGCAACATATTGTTAACTAAAAACATATATCATACAACTTTTGGTATTTATTTTAATAAATGTTTTATTTACATACCTTTACTCTTAACTCTACTGTCACCTATCACAATTTTAGGTTAGCTTGTTTACAGCAGCAAACGGATATCACGTGGACCGTTGTGTGTGTGTGAGAGGAATGTCTTTGGGTGAGTAACAAGCCGTGACGTCACGAATTTTACAGCCGCGAAAGTTTATTAGCAAATTTATGAATGAAAAGTCGCATATTTCATGTTATTTTATATTACTATATTTATTAAATGAGACGGATTTCACGATTATATAAAAAAAAACAACGATATATTTTTTATAAAATGACCCTATTTTTCCTTCCGCCACCTTTAGGTAAGGAAGGTTTTGTCTTTGGTCAAAAAATTGGATGGTGAGTTTTTAATGAACATGCTTTACGTCTTCACAATATACGAAATGCATTGAGATGATTCTTACTTTAGTATACAACTTCAAAAATCAATTATATAGTTTTGAAGGTCATAGGTTTAAGCGATGTGCAGCAAAACGCACGAATCCGAGTTGATCTATTCGAACGCTACACGATTCCGGAATATATTGGTTTGTTTAGGTATTTCCTGCTTCGTCGTCGTTGCAGGAAAGCGAATCCAATCACAGACATGTCTATCGTGATATAGGAGCATCAACGCGGAAATGCAAGTGCACACATGCATACAGAATAAATAAACTCAGCAAGCAATAGCATTACTATTGGTATTCAAGCGTTTTTATCTGTCGCTATCAAAGGAAAGTACTGTCAAATTTTTTAAAGATTTCCAGTAAAAGTTATGTGTATCAAGAACGAATTAATAAGTTGGCATACATTTATCTGTCTCATATTTGCACTTATAAGAAGGGCGCGCTTTCAAAATAATGGGTCTAATAAGCTTTGAAACAAATTTCAACAATTTTTTACCTCTCGCTAAGAGAGTTATTGGATTCATGCTAAAATCACTTGCCCAGATTTTAATGATTAAGCAAGTTTTAAGGTCCCTACAATCCGATTTTAATATTTTTACATTTCTCAAAAACTATAATACTGTTTAACTACGTATTTCCTAATCGGACATTACTGGGAAGAGCTGAAATAAATGGACAACCGGAAGTAGGAGATTCTTAAAAAAATCGTCTAAATATATTTTTTTTAAATTTTGTTCTTGCTTGTATTAAAGAAGAGTAAATTCTCTATCTGATACATATAAATATTTTATTATCTTTTATAGATTTAGAAATAATATAAGGTATATAATAATCTGTTGTAATAAATCTCACAGCCCAAATAATGTCGTGGAAATCAAATTAAAATGTTTGTAACTGACAGATAAATGTTAGTGTCAAAAATCCAGAGATATTACTGAAGATTTTTTCTGGGAAGTACATACATTATATTATTTCTTATCGTACTAATAATAAAATATTTAAAATTATAGGTATATTACATATACTCTTCAAAAATACTGTTAATCCCGACAATGAATAGGAAACATTTCGAAAAATTAAAAGAGAACAAAATTTCTTCATAGAATGAATTTAAAATTAAAATGTTTAAATATAAAGAATAGATATAAGTAGAATTTTTGTGTAGAGTATAGGTATACAAGGAATTTTAAATACAAAAGGTCGCGAGCAGTCATGTGACTTCCTCGACAAATTATTTCCACACTCCTGGTGACAAATTAACTACGTGAATTTAGAAAATCTTGAAATTTTTAGTGAAAATATCTGTCTATTGACATCTATGTACATAATTACTAATTATCATTCTGACACGGGCCCCCATATCTGCTTGTCAAGACCAACATTGTCACATGACTGCCTAGCGCTCTACACTTATGTAAGCAAAAACGGATGTGGCGAGAGGTATTGTGCTGGCCACAACAGATTTTTTGTTCTTATTGACTGGGTTTCCATTGAAACCATCGCTAATTTTATAGTATTAGAGGCCCAACTTCCATAAAATGAATTACTAATACTAACAAGTACGTATCTCTATATAATAAATGGTGAATATTACATATCTATCTATGACATGTTTTCTTATCAAAAGTTTTATAACTAATAACGTAAGCAACTTTTTCCTGTACTTAACCTTCTCATTTCATTAGTAATTCTTGGCACATGCTTCAGTCTCACACTGATACAATCTCCAGCTCTTAAGAATCAATTTCAACTTATGCCTCTGAACATCGGAGATGGACAAAAAATATTTACGAAAAAAAAGTACAAGAATGAAAACATTGTATTAATAAAAATTTCTTCATCAAAATAATGTTCAACTTTTTCATATTTCTTTCAATGCGTATCAGGCGTTCTTCCTTAATTCTACTTCGTTAATCATTTTTTTAAAGTACCATTCGGACCTATTATGGAATAAATTGGTTAATTTTTAACAACCGTCTAAAAAATTTATCCAATGAAGAATAAATAAAAATAGCGACCACTAACTAATGTTACAATTAATAGATTGAAGTTTAAAACCCTCGCCGTCTTTTAATAATAATACTCTGTTGTTTTCTTCCCACACTTTTATGAAATAAGAAAATTATCACTTCTTAACAACCTATTTAACATAGGAATCTATGTAAATTAAAATATTAATTCATAAGTTTTAAGCTTTAATTACTATTTGCTTCACTCTCATTACAATTTTACATATAGCTACCAATTACTCCCTTCCTGTAATCAGAGCAGAATAACAAAAAAAAAATCATCTAGCAATTAACACTGTCAAAAAGAACCACGTCAACATGTCGTATTATCAGATGAATATGTAATCTTACCTCCATCAAAAATAGCAAATGATTTACCCATAAATGGTGGACAGGAGACAGGTTGAGAATGAATGATAAATCATTGGAAAAGCAGACGATAAAAGAACGATGGAGAACATGAGATTGGATCGAAGAGCTACAGGAGGCAAATTGTTATTCAGATGTTTTACAATGGACTGTCGAGGTCAGTCGATAACAGCAAGATTGACCGAAACATACAATACAGTATAATCCACAGTATACTTAGGGCCGGTTGTTCCTAGGGTTTCATCAAGTCAAGTAGCTTGATGTTTTTGTAAATTACTTCACTTGACTTGAAAATCAAGCTTTTCAAAAATTCATTACTTGACTTGACTTGATTTTCTACCGTTGCTACTTGACTTGATCAAGCAATTTCAAGCAAATTCAAGCTACTATTTTACGAACCGATTATGTACGAAAACGCGCGAATTAATAGAATCGTAACGCATATGTTACGAGTATATATGCTGATTCATTACTGCAAGTACCTGTGCAGAGGTTTAAAAAATTCACCCTATATTGGAATGTATACTGTATACTAGAATGACCCGAGAATATGTCGACAAAATTTGAAATCTTAATTTTTATTATTAAGATAACTGTAGATGGTTCTAGTATATATTCCTATAATGAATGGATTTTTTAAACCTCTTAATATCTCGGAGAAAAATAAAGTTCCAAAATGTGCCAAACCCAAATGTTATTTAAATGGGAAAAAATCAAAAGCATATAGACACAGTCAAATATTAAAATTAAGCGGAATTGCCAGTATTTTTTATTTATTTATTTATTTGCCCGGTTAAAATTCGACTTGCTCCCTTTTAAGAACCGTAATACATATTCTATAAATATTTATGTTAATTCATATATTCTACTTACAATTTTTTTTAATTTTTAAATTTGAATGTATGATTTATTTTTATGAATAAAAGTCTATATTTCAAGGTATATTATTGATATTGTTATAAAACATAAGGAACTATATGAAAATGAAGTGTAGTCTTGAAGAACTACTTGATTTTTTCAAGTAATTGAAAAATGACTACTTGATTTTTCAAGTACTTGACATTGTAACTATTTGACTTGACTTGACTTTCAGCTACTATTACTTGACTTGAGCTTGGCTTGATTTCAAGTCAAGTCAAGTAACTTGAATATCAAGTCAAGCCGTAAAACCCTAGTTGTTCCATCTATAGTTAAATATTCGGTTAAAATTTAGAAGACGGTAGAATAAATTTATCTAATAGATAGTAAACTGCTACTTTATCTAAACTTGGAACAACCGAACCTTACAGTCCATACGATGTAACTTGGCGAGTTGGGGCAATTCACATTATCACTGCGGTAATGGGAAAGTTATAAAATCCATAGGCGTACCGAAGAAGAATGAAGTTCAATAAAATTATGAATATTACAAAAAAAAAAGAAATTATTTATACAAAAAAAATATTACAAATATTGGAATGAATTATTTATTATATAAATCATATTATAATTAATTATTTTTTAAATTAATAAAGTTAAGAAAATAAAATTTCTATTGCTATTGAGAAAAAATGCACCAACGCTTATGTATGAATATAACTTCTTGGGTTGAAAAGTATCTGACACCCCGAGTTCGAGTATATTAGGGTGAAATTTGCTTTGTGTAAGGCAATAAAACATTGTAAAATCACTATTTCACTTCTGAAGCTGTGCGGCATCGAAGTAAATGTAAATATTTGACAAAACGCAATTTAGGAATAGTGAACTAAATTACCTTCTTTTGGCTCGCCAAGTTACATCGTATGGACTGTACTTGAATTTCGTCATGAATCGTAACCATATTGATGACGTCATGTTGTCGGGTGAAATCAGACGAAATTGTCTGATTAATTAAATTTCATTTCTATCAATTTGAATTATCAGAATATATTAACAGTTTCCATGGTTAGCATAGCTAGCTGATTTATAAAATTTAATATCTTTATAATTCTTTAACTCTATCTCTGTTGCATATGAAGTATAAAATGCAATCAAATCGTACAGAGAATAATATATTATTTAACTTATAATAACGTTAAATGTCAATAAATGATATTTAACTGCGTTTTATCTTACTATTAAAATATTCAAATGAGGATTCTTCCGGGTGACCTATTATAACCAAAATCTAATCACCTCTTCTTCTGTATGTAAACTTAAGGAACACGAAAAAAATATATTTTTTTGACACACACACACATACATCCATACAGACATCATCGTAAAAATGTCAAAATCGTATTATATGGACCCTAAAACGTGCTTATTCACTAAAAACTCATCATTGAATGTTTTGACCAAAGACAATACCTTCCTTACCTAAAGGGGACGGAAGGTAAAAATGTTGAAATTTGTACCAAAACTTACGAGACTTATGTTATTGTTTTAACTTTTAACTAACGCTGTAACATAAGTTTATTTATTATTTCGGATATTTTCAACAACTGACTGAAACGTTCTGTTACATATTTTTCGCTATTGTAAATTTGGTTCGTGTTTAGACCATTCAAAAAGCTTAATCAGCAAAATGTATGTCAGACATTGAAATTGAAAATAATTTGAATTGTTGCAGTTCCCTTACTCTCTTCCTGGAACAAGATTCAAGATAGCAAGTTTATAATTGGCGTCTTCATCCATTATTAGTAACAAGAATCAACTAATTTATAGTTTGTAACTGTTGATATTAACACGTAGCCAATTGCGCAGATTATAGAGGAATTGCACGAGCAATTATATTGCCACGTGTACGCTTTATAGAGACACCATTTCATTCTAAAATGTTTGCAATTATTAACAAATATTTAGCGAAGCTTCCAGATAGGAAAGTGTTTATTTTAGAATGCAGAGGCATACCTTCCTTCATATTAATTGCCACGTTGAGAATGAGATTTTCTTTGAAGTGCTATTTATATAACTATTTATAAATGCAACGCAAAATTCTGTAAAGAAAATTTTCTTAATATACAGAAGTAGTAAGATGTAAAAATATATCAAAGGGATACATATACAATAATAATAATATTTTTTGCGCGTAGAATGTTGGTATATTAAATCTTAACAATTCTTTTACCTTCCGTCACCTCTAGGTAAGGAACGTATTGTCTTTGGTCAAAAAATTAGTATAAATAAGTACGTTGTAGGGTCCCCAGAATACAATTTTACTATTTTTACGATGATGTCTGTATGTATGTGTGCGTGTGTGTGTGACCGCGGTTTCGGCCGCTAATATCTCCAATACGAGAACTCCAAAAATTACAACTCTTACGTACTCCTCTGCCTTACATCCATATGTAGACTTGGTTAGATTTTAGTTATAATTGGTCAACCGGAAGTACCCTCATTTGAAGATTTTAGCAGTTTTTCTTGAAAAACGCTACACATTTAATGTTATAATAAATATTAAAGAATATTCTGTTATCTATATGAACTGATAGCATTTTATATTTCATATTCAATGGATATAGACTTAGAAATTAAATTTTATAAATCAGCGAGCTATGCTAACCATGGAAACAGCTACTACCTATATTAAGAAAATTCTAACTGACAAGATGTCAGTGTCAATGAAAAGAAAATGAGGATGTTGAGATAGATGTTGGGGAAAACACGGAAAGATAGGGTAAGAAATGAAAGAATAAGTGAAATAACTCGAGTATTAGAAGTTTTTAAAAAGGTACCTACAAGAGATACGAATATATTGGTTTAAATATGTCTTGAGGAGAGATGATGAATATATTAGATGAAGATTGAATAGCTTAGTAATAAAACGTGGAAGATACAGAGGAAGACCAAAGATAAGATGAAAGGACTGTATTTCGAAAGACTTTAGAGAAAAATAATTGAATGAGAACGACACGAAAACAGAAATGAGTGGAAGAAGAAAATAACAAGTAGTGACCTTTAACGAATGGGAAAATAAGATGCATTTTCTTAAAGTTGGCGTAACTTTCTACGGACACCTACCATTGGGCTTTAGACGCCAATTATATCGAAGGGAAATGATCGTTTTTATACTGACAATACTGCAGACATTTTCAAAATATATATTTAAAAAAATCTGTTGTGGCCAGCACAATACCTTCCGTCATTCTCGTGTATAATGTATAAATTCCATAATTTTTCTTACAAAAGATTCTAAATTTCCCGTAAAATTATTTCATAAACAAACTTTTCAAATTGCACTTGACACTGGCATCTTCTTCATCTTTAGCTTATCCCATTTGTTAGGGGTCGCTATTTTTGCATGTCGTTCTCATTCAGTTCCTTTTCTCTCAAATCTTCCGCAATACAGTCCTTCCATCTTATCTTTGGTCTTCCTCTGTTCCTTTAACGTCCTATTATTAAACTATTCATTCTTGTTCCAATATAATTCTTCCTTTCTCCTCATGACATGTTCAAACCAATGTAATCGTCTTTCTTGTATCTTTCTAAAAACTTGTAATACTAGAGTTATTTTCTTACCATATTTTTCCGTCTATTCCCCAATATCTACTTCAACATCCTCATATCTGCCACATTAATTTACTTTTTATTTATACTGACATCTGTCAATTTGAATTATATGAATTTGATACTAGTTCCCAAGTTTGGCATAGCTGGCTGAATTATAAAATTTAATTTCTTTAAAATTCTTTAACTCTGTATGTATTGAATATGAAGTATAAATTGTAATCAAATCGTATAGAGAATAATATATTCTTTAAGTTATAATAACGTTAAATGTCAATAAATCAAATTTAACTGTTAAATCTTCAAATGAGACTACTTCCGGTTGACCAATTATAACCAAAATCTAATCAGATGTTCTTCTGGATGTAAACTTGAGGAATACGAAAAAATTATAATTTTTGGAATCGTGGTATTGAAGTTATGGAATCCGGAAATTTTGTTACACACACACAGACACACATACATACAGACATCATCGTAAAAATGGTAAAATCGTATTATATGGACCCTAAAACGTGCTTATTCAGTAAAAACTCATCATTGAATTTTTTGACCAAAGACAATACCTTCCTTACCTAAAGGTGACGGAAGGTAAAAAATCGTTCTTTAAACATTAAGGTGAAATTAAATATTAAAATTTGACTTTTTCCAAACAGCTTTTTCAATACAAGGCTTATGGTACCAGCTATTTTTTTACTGAAAATTACTACTGTATTTCTTTTAGACATTTTATTTAATAAAACCTAACATCCTTACATCTTAAATTTGTTTAAATTTTTTTCAGTGTTTCTAAGTAACAAAATAAAATTTAATTAAAGCGGTTGGGCCAATTGATGTGGGGCGGGGCTCGTAACTTCTATTAAAAATTGAGAATAAAATTTCATATAAAATTTATTTAAATTACCACAAAATTTCCGCAGTATTTTCTCTCATAATACTTCTATAATCATTTTAAATTGTCATAATCAAGAAATATATCAATTTAAACAATTCACAATTTTAATTCGTTACAATTGAGCTTAATGCTGCGAAGACTATAATCTTTATTAGAAAAGAAATCTGTAGTAAACAGCTAATCATTTCTTGAACAGTTTTCTGTTGCGGAATTATAAAAATTATGTAGAAAAAAAGAAATTTGATTGACAATAATTTTGTTATATTGCTATGATTACCAGACAATAATATTTTAAATTTAAATACATCATCATGGCGTGTTACTCATTTTTGGGTGTGCCAATCTGTTTCTATTTGCAGGTACTTTACTGACACTCAAAGCTGCTGGTGAGAGACCACCACATACATTTAATAATAATAATAATTTATTTATTGCCCAACAGTTTTACAAACCCATTACAGGACAAATTACTAGAACTATTTATATTATAAATATTAACAATTACAAATGAAGATGAATTACATAAATATTATAATGAAAGTTGGCACATCGACACATGACAGTAATAGGAGCCCGTTGTAGAACATCCGTATGGGATTGGGGAACATAAAATGTCATGGGAACCTGGAGGCCTGACGTGAAACGTTGATCTAGTTAGAGTTTCACGGCTTGACTTGATATTCAAGTTACTTGACTTGACTTGAAATCAAGTCAATCTCAAGTCAAGTAATAGTAGCCGAAAATCAAGTCAAATCAATTAGTTACAATTTCAATTACTTGAAAATATCAAGTAATTATTTTTTTTAATTACCAGAAAAAGTTTTTAAAGACAACATTCCATTTTCATATAGTTCCTTATGTTTTATAACAATATCAATAATATACCTTGAAATATAAACTTTTATTCATAAAAATATATCATACATTCAAATTTAAAAATTAAAAAAAAAGATTTGAAAGTATATATGAATTAATAAACTATTTATAGTATATGTATTATGGTGGACCTTAAAAGGGGGCAAGTCGAATTTTAAGTGGACCACCTCCTAAAATGGTTCCAAATGAATAAAAACAAATTATACTGACAATGATTCCGCTTAATTTTAATATTTGGCACATTTTGGAACTTTATTTTTCTCCGAGATATTAAGAAGTCCCAAATATTATTCTTATTTCGAATGGAGTATAGCTTTTTGGGCTTTTGTGCTATAGTTTAACCATCTACAGTTAACTTAATAATAATGATTAGGACTTCAAATTTTGTTGACATGTTCTCGGGTCATTCTAGTATATATTCCAATATTGAGTAAATTTTTTAAACCTCTGCACAGATTTTAACTTGCAGTAGTGAATCAGCACAGCATATGGCACACCACGCCGTACCACACACAGCTAGGTTATGATTCTACTGATTCGCGCGTTTTCGTACATAATCCGTTCGTCTTCAAATAGCTTGAATTTGTTTGATCAAGCTTGATTTTCAAGTTGTCAAGTAATTTACAAAAATATCAAGCTACTTGACTTGATGAAACCCTAATCTGGACACACGAAAGGAGGTCTGGTGCATCCTTCTCGCCTCGTAGTAGGAGCCACAGAAATCCGGGACTGCTCAGCTACAATTACAATGTACTATTCATTTCGTATATCATTAAGTTCTACTAGAATATCTCTCGTATCATTTGTCTATCTTTCATCAAAATCACTTATCCCAGGCAGCCAAGCAAAAACAAAAGTGAATCCATTGGAGATGTCGGAAACAAAAGAATAGTTTTTGCTTGTTGTGGGTGCTACGTGCTTTAGTCGCACGTGGCTCTGTATTCCGAAGAAACCTTGACGCATTGAACAGCATACTCGTACTCAGACATAAAAGTACTGGAGTGGTCAACCTTCCGTTAGATAGATAATGTCAACGTTCTCTTTTCTTGAATGCCTTTCAGTATATCACGTTGTGCTAGGCTTGTATATAATGAATTGTATATATACTAAAATTATATGTATCTATTTTTTGTGGAGAATTTATTTGCTACATCTCTGACAAAAATTCAATATTATTCTTGCAAATTTTAATTTATTACTCAGCTCATTTCGAAACGAAACTCTATCGACAAGTTTCATATTTTTGACGGTATGGCGCTATTTGTGTTGTTACCTTCCGTTACCTATTAGATAAGGAAGATATTATCTTTGGTCAAAAAATCAATGATGAATTTGTAGTGAATAAGTATGTTTTAGGGTCTCTATAATACGATTTTACCATTTTTACAATGATGTCTGTATGTATGTAAAGGATTTTTCATTAAGAGCGACGCATTTTGTGGGTTAGTTATTAAAATGATTTTTATTTCAAATGAAAGTACAATCGATGCCATTATTTATGGAATACGACATCGTTTAATTGTCCACCGCGGAAGCGCTGGCACGAATGAATACGCTGGACCCAATTTTCCATGACTCGAGCGCACAAATCGGCCGAAATAACAGGAATTTCGCGTACGATGTTGGCCTGCAGCTCTTCTAACATTGCTGGTTTGTTGGCATAGACCAGCGATTTAAGGTAACCTCAAAGAAAAAAGTCTACAGGGGTTTAATCGCACGAACGAGGCGGCCATTCGCGAGCACCGCAATAATTCGATTGCGTCGTACGCTGGATGGCACGTTGCGCCGTCCTGTTGGAACCACATATCGTCCACGTTCATAGCGTCGAGCTGGTCCCAAAAATACTCCGATATCATGGCCATGTAGCGATCGCCGTTGACGGTTGTTGGCGCGCCGTTTTCATCAAAAAAGAAAAATAGGCCGATGACGCCGCCGGAATGAAAACCGCACCAAACAGTTAATCTTTTCAGATAAAGTTGTGTCTCGTGCATCACTTCAGGCTGCTCACTCGTCCAAATGCGACAATTTTGCTTGTTGACAAAACCATCGAGCCAGAAGTGAGCTTCATCCGAAAAGATGATTTTCTTGTGCGATAGAACGTGAATTTTGATAAAAATGTTCAATTTGCAAACGTTGTTGACACGTGTATCTCTCCATGATTAAATGGCATAGACTGACGTTTCAAAATGTGAAAGAATTGCGAAGCCAACTAATATTTGAGAAGTGTCAAAAACAAAATACATCGCTCTTAATGAAAAACCCTTTATGTGTATGTGTGTCTGTGTGTGTGTGTATGTGTGTGTGTGTGTGTGTGTGTGTGTGTGTCTGTGTGTATGTGACGAAAGTTTCGGATAGCAAAACATCAATTCCACGATTCCAAAAATTATACGAGGGTCATTCAATAAATAAAGAGACAAATTCTATAATTTTAAAACTATTCAATGAATGTGTACAATCTTTTCAGGGGTGTTAGTTGGCAACCTTGGGATATGCTCTGATCAGCTGTTTCATCATTTTATGTCAACATAACCTCAAAATTTTCAGTTCACCATGGCAAGTCCACTAGAAGATTGCACCTTAGAAGAGCAGCGCTCAGTCATTAGATTTTTAGTCGCAGAAGGTGTAAAACCAAGTGAAATTTTTTCTAGAATGTTAATACAGTACAGTAAAAGTTGTATGAACCAAAAGGAAGAGTATGGAGTGGAAACACACTAGCTCTCCAGTTCGCAAAAAATTCAAGGTTCAACCTTCCTCCGGTAAAGTGATGCTGCCCATCTTTTGGGACTCACAGGGTCCAGTCTATTGCGATTTCCTTGAAGATCAGCGAACTATCAATAGCCAATACTACTCTGAGATGCTAGAACACAAAGTTAGACCAGCTATTAGGAACAAACGCCGTGGACTCTTGTCAAAAGGAGTCATTCTTCAGCACGATAACGCCCGGCCTCATACAGCCCAGCTGACCCGTGATAAGCTTCAAGAATTGGGTTGGGAGGTCTTACCTCATCCTGCCTACAGTCCCGACCTCGCCCCATCTGATTTTTACCTGTTTGGACCACTCAAAGACGCCCTACGTGGAAAAAGATTTGCTAACAATGAGGAAGTTAAGGAAGCGGTGCAAAATTGGCTTCGGGGTAAATCAAAAGAATTCTTCGCCAAGGGAATTAGGAAGCTGCAAGAAAGATGGGACAAGTGCATAACTGTGGGGGGTGATTATGTTGAAAAATAGCCTTAATTTTGAAAGATTCAAATAAACCGTTTTTGAGCTATAGCCATTTGTCTCTTTACTTATTGAATGACCCTCGTATATTTTTCGTATTCCTCAAGTTTACATCCAGAAGAACATTTACCAAAATCTCGATATGCGATTTTTAGCACGATCCCTATACCTCCCTTACCAAGGATTGCGGGAGGTAAAAAAATATTTCCATATTTTTGTCCTCCACTGTACTTAAAATATACCTATAATTAATTTGAGACTGACAATCCTAAAATGATGTTAGTATACAATCCCGAAGAAAAGTTCATTTGTTTAACAATTGCACGTGGGATAATAAGTGAAAATAAGATGTTCCTTGTTTTTTTCTTTATTCAGACTTTAAACAATGCTGTATTGAAATAATCTCTTTGATTGGAACTTAATCTACTAGATAATGGTATCTAGACGTTCACTTTCAATTAGTTAGAAAGTAACAGTGAACAGATATTTATTTACAATAATTCTAAATTTATGAAAGTTTATATTATATTGTAATATCTCAGTAATGTTTGCTATAATAAAAAGAATTGTTATAGTTGTAATGTTATTCTAATTTGTGAACAGAAGGTACTACAATAAAAATATGTAAAGAAAGAAATTAATAATATACTTTCACGATTTTAAAGTTCTTATAAGTATGTAATTTGGTAATGATCTATAACGATCATATGGTATCGATTAAAAATGAATTTAGGAGAAAATATTCACCAATCTTTTGTCTATTACCATCAAAAGAATATATTAGCTTTTACTTATTAAAAAAATCTGTTGTGGCCAGCACAATATCTCTCGCCACTTCCTTTTTTTGGTTACATAAGTATAGGGCGCGAACAGTCAATGTTGGCCTTGACAATCAGATGTGGGGGCCCGTTTTAGAATGATAATTAGTAATTATGTACATAGATGTCAAATGTCAGAATTTTTCATTAAAGATTTCAAGATTTTCCAAATTCACGTAGTTAATTTGTCACCAAAAGTGTAGAATTTACTTGTAGAGGAAAAAAAACCACAACCACAAATTTAGAAAGAAAAATCTATGTACATAATTACTAGCTATCATTCTGACACGGGTCCCCATATCTGCTTGTCAAGGCCAATAAAGTAACATGAGTGCTCGTGCCCTATTGTATTTAACATTTCTTGTATACCTACACTCTACACCAAATATTCCACTTATACCTATTCTTTATATTTCGATTTTTAAATTTTAAATTAATTCTATGAAGAAATTTTGTCGTAAACTCTTCTAATTTTTGAGATGTTTCGGGATTGATAGTATTTCTGAAGGGTATTTGTAATACACCTGTAATTTTAAATATTTAACTATTAATACAATAAAAAATAATATATGAATGTACTTCCCAGAAAAAGTCCAGTAATTTCTCCGTATTTCAAATAGCAAATTCAGGAGGACATACTTTGGGAAGATTTTATCCTTCATACATAATGTAGCGGACTTGTTAGGACAGGTCGCGGTGACGTGATCTATTGTGCATGCTGTTTACCTCGAGAAGTTCTCTAGGAGGTTCTAGAACTAAAGTCGCCAGGTATATAACCCGTCGCCAAAGCCAGCAAAGGTACTCTGTATTATAGAAGTAACGAGTAAAGAAGTCTGATATAAATAAGCGTCGCGAATAGTTGGTGATATAAACAAACAGTCGACAAGAAGTGACATAAATAGTAGTGTTAATTGTTTAAATAAATAATCTTAGCGTTAATATTTGTTTATCATAGTGTTAGTTAAATTTATTACCTTTTAATTATCTTTTTAATATTTATTTATCGTTTAATAAACGTATCATTTTAATTAATAATATTTCTGTTATTAGTTAACTTTACCAAATATAAATAAAAACGTTATAATAATAATAAAAACGAGTAGCTTATTTTAACGTCGGAGGTGAAGCACAGAAAATAATCCTCGCAGTTGACTGTTACCAGTAAAGAAGGTAGGAAATTTTGGTAGGGCAGATTTAAGTCACTCACAAGCAACTGTGTTCCATTGTTAGTATGTTAGGTAGGTGACTCTACCTATTTCACTGTCAAAATATTTTTATATGAAATGTATCATTTCTATCCATATACAATATAAATGAATTGATTAGGATGCTAAGCAACATAAGATCAACCGGAAAGGCGGAAATACCGAAAACATTTTTCTTTGAACTCAGAAGATCCCTTCGGCGGAGAAAGTTATTCTGAGAAGGATTATGCAGCTGATAAATATTTACATACACATATTGCTTCGCAAATACATGAGTAAAGTATGTGTCTATACTTCATATTCATGTGGTATATTATCGTATTTGAAAGTACAAATTGGTGACATTATGTTACATGGGAACTGAGCTAAGCGTACAGTACGTTCTCAATATACTCGACTGTTATTTTAGATTTATACTTAAAGTGATTCATTGTCTGAATGTGAATGGAATGCGTATTTCCATTCTAAAGTTTTTTTCTTTATATCTAATAGAAGAGACATTTATAGGAATATGTTATTAACAACAATAATGTCAAATTTCGGGACATAGGCTTTTGTTGCACAAAGGAAGATTTCTTGTCTTACAAATTTGTAATATACACCATTTATTATACAGCGATACATACTTGTAAGTATTAGTAATTTATTTTGTGGAAGTTGGGTCTCTAATACTATAAAATTAGCCATGGTTTCAGTCACAACCTGGTAAAAAAGAAAGAAAAAAATCTGTTGTGGCCAGCACAATACCTCTGGCCACTTCCGTTTGTTGTTAGTAATTATGTACATAGATGTCAAAAATTTCAAGATTTTCTAAATTCACGTAGTTAATTTGTCACCAGGAGTGTGGAATTCTTTTGTCAACGAAAATAAACCACATGGAATTGGAAAATCACTAAATTTAGAATGAAAAATTTTGATAATTACTAGCTATCATTCTGACACGGGCCTCCATATCTGCTTGTCAAGGACAACAAAGTGATATGACTGCTCGTGCCCTATTTTATTTAACATTTCTTGTATACCTATACTCTATACCAAAAATTCTACTTACATCTATTCTTTATATTTAATTTTTTAATTTTAAATTCATTCTATGAAGAATTTTTTTCCTCTTCTAGTTTTTCGAAATATTTCCAATTCATTGTCGGGATTGATAGTATTTTTGACAGGGATATTTAATATTCATATAATTTTAAATATTAAACTATTAATACTTCCCTATAAAATCTTCAGTAATGTCTCTGGATTTTTGACACTGACATTTATCTATCAGTTACAAACATTTTAATATTTCAATTGGTTTCCATGACATTATTTGGGCTGTGAGATTTATTACAACAGATTATTATATACCTTAATATACTTCTTTATCTCTAAACCTATAAAAGATATAATAAAAAATTAAATAGAGAATAAGCAAGAACAAAAAATTTCAAAAAACAATACTTAGAAGAATTTTTTTAAGAATCTGCTACTTCCGGTTATACATTTATTACCAAAATCTTTTCAGCTCTTTCCAGTAATGTCCGATTAAGAAATACTATCTCCCCACATACATACACACACATATGTCCACATCCACACACACACACACACATACACAGATATCGTAAAAATACTAAAATCAGATTGCTTAATCATTAAAATCTGGATATGCGATTTTTAGCATGAATCCAATACCTCTCTTAGGTAGAGGTAAAAACGTACCTACCGAAAACCTGTTTATTGGACTAACCAGTTTCTTAACGGATCAAAATAACTTAACAAAATTAATATTGTTGTTGAAAAATCTTTAATTAGATTTTCAACATTTTTCTTTTAATAACAAAGATAAAAATACTTAGTCAATACATTTACAAGTAGTATTTGGGTCAGCTGAGCGATCTAAGAACACGTAATATTAGCTGTTCATTAAGGTCGTAAGAGTAACATTAAGTACTTACGTATTCAAGGTATGCAAACAAGAATATATAAAATGTTAGGTGTTAGAATAAAAACATGACTAAAGAATTTACTTCTTGATACTGTATTATGTAATGGTTTGTAATTTCTCATCATTCGGATTGGGAATATTAAATTGCATAGGTCCTCAACACAATTAAAGACTTTATTCACTGTCGTTACTGTCATGTTAATACAGTGTTACCAAACTATGACATGTCTTTATGAATTTACTTCGATGTTAATCCCACTTTGTAAAATAAAATAAATTTTTATCATTCCTAACTCATTAGTCAAAATTATTCTAAAGAAATTGTTTTAAATAATTAATTAAAAATTGCCTCCTTGAAACAAGTTTTATTAATAATCAAACTTTCTTTATAAAGTATTAAGTTTAATTTATTTAATATTTATAGTCTAGGACAGTGGTTCCCAAACTTATTTACCTCTCACTAAGAAAGGTAATGGATTCATGCTAAAAATCGCATATCCAGATTTTAATGAATAAGCTCGTTTTAAGGTCTCTACAATCCGATTTTAACATTTCTACGATGATGTATGTGTGTGTGTGGATGTGTGTGTGTGTACACCTATGTACATTATTACTAGCTGTCATTTTGACACGGGCCACCATATCTGCTTGCGGCTAACAAAGTCACATAACTGCTTGCGCCCTATGCAACATAAAATGAAAATGGCGAGAGGTATTGTGCTGGCCACAATAGATTTTCAGTCATGGAACCCTTGATCCGTGATCAGATTTCGAGTTATTTGTCTGAAAATAATATTTTTCCAGGTTGCAGATGTTGTACTTTGTTAAGTTTGTAAGGTTTATACAGTAAAATTTTTGAAAGATGTCCGATCAAAGTCATCTGTATCATGAACGAATTAACAAATTGGCATACATTTATTCCCCTCCTTTACAAAGGCTTTAAGCGTGTGCAGTAAGGATGTATATAACACGCCTGTCTTTCAAAAATTCATATTGTTTCGTTTAAGTTAGAACATTTCACTTTAAAACGATGCTCGTTGTTCATAATACTTTCGCTGTAACCTAAGTTTATTTATTAATTCAGATACATTACCTTGATTCATAGCCGTACGAATAACGTTACTTTCTGTCAAGAGACACTGACACTGACATTGTGTCATTATCTTATTTTTCACATATTTGGTTTTACATTTGCTAATAAACTTACCAGTTCACTTATTTTTGAATTTTGAATACTTTTATTGTAACATATATTTTTATAATAGTAAAATAACAGTAGTATCTTATGTACCCTCATAAAAACTAAGCAAACGACACTACTGAATTTGTCAGAATGGGCGGAGCAAAAATCTGAATTCATACAATTCGTAGGCGACCTTGATCGGACATTTTTCAAAAAATTTACTGTACTTATTTTATTTTTAGTTCTCGAGATACCACTTAAAATGAACATCTTGTATATGTAAGAATAGAATTAGTAATGTGTAATTATTACTGATTCCGTTCGTCAACAAATATTTCTAATCCTAAGTCTGCCTTGAAAAGAAAACACTAGAAAACGAAGTAGTGTTCCTTACAACCGAAACAAAAAGTAATATATGTGTATACGCGTGTGTTCTCGGTGCTTCATTCCTCAAGTCGGTTGAGTGTGAGTACCCAGCCTTCGCCAGCCTAGAGGTCCGCCGTCTCGGCTATGTCAGTGTGGTTTTGTTGGTGAACGCTCGCTCATAGCTCGCGCTAGTCTTCAACCGGCCGTCAAGTGGCACACGTTGACCCGCGAGCTCAACATCTGGTCTCTAACTGTACTCAACATCAACAGGCAACTGGGCCATGCGTTAAGCATTACTCGGCCATTCCTCCAATTCTCAACCCAAGGACGAAGGGAGATTTCAATGATACATCATGACAGATAACAGCAGTAACCCTTAATTCAGTTTTAGTGTTGTGAAGTGTTAAGTGTACGACAATGAAGGGAGTTATTCCTCCACCGTTACCGCCGAAGACCCGCAGTAACATATGTGGTACGGTTGGTGGAGCAACGGTATTTGTGCGTCCTGCTATGCAAGTTCATTCCTCTCGTGACAACGCAGTGAGTGTTAACGTCTCGGATAATTCCCCGGGAGCAGGACACGTTGTTAAAATAAAAATTAATCCAGAGAACGGTGAATCAAACGATAAAACATCTCCCGAAGTATCTCCAATAACTCCGGCTACATCAGTGGTTCGTATAAGTGTCGGGGAACCAACTTCTGTTGACGAAATGCGTGGAGGAGACAGAACCAACGCCTACTTCTTTTGCAACGGAAATATTTCGGCTGTTATGTCCAGCGGACAATGTTCACCCAGCGATACTTTAGACAGCGGAACTTGTAGCGATTTGGATGGAACACCACCACCTTTACCCAAGAAAAAAGGAGTTACTGTAACTGTAATTGGGGCCCAACATAAAAGAGCGTCCAGTTTGACATCCAGCGGGGCTGATCCTGACAGCGCAGCTAGTGACAACGAAAGCAATATCAGTTGTGATTCACTTAACAGCAGTGATTTGAATTATACACCACCATCAAACAACAGTTTTTTGCCTCAAGGTCTCTTAAAAGACATCCGCGACCGAAACAGCAAGTTATCACCAACTGAAGATGAAACTGATAATCAAATAACTGTCAGTACACCTCTTGTTAAAAGTCCAATAATAATTAACGAAAGTACTTATGAGGAACGACAATCCCAACAAAAATCATCAACCCTTCCGCAAGAAAGTGACGAACCTACGCGAGTGTATACGTACGAAACGGATAAATACTACAAATTTCATCTAAACGAACATGTGACATCAACACCCGAAAGTCCAGTGTGTAAAGTTCCAGAAGACGACGAATCTTTTGCCGGATACCGCGATTATATGGGCGGGGAAATATCTTCGACTATTCGCAGTGCCAAAGGAACTGTTAGAGGAGTTAAAAATCGAGTTAGGGCTGGAATTGCTACCTTTCTTCAAATTAACGCTACAACCAAGGTAAGGCGCTCAATTTATTGTCACTCAATATCACATAATTAAAGATATAATAATAAGGATCACGTATGCTTCACTTATTAGTTTGATGTTCGTATGAATCAAATGGTATTAGTAGTGATGGAAACGTGTTTACAAGCAGATTTCAAACAGTTTTGTGAACAAATGCAATCATATTTTCATATATTATACAACAAGGCGATTGAAAAATATCGATTATACGAAACGTGTTGCCTGGACACACCACGAGACCGAAGGTCGAGTGGTTATTTCCAATAGGGAACTCGTTGAGTATGTCGAGAATTTTCTGTTGTCGAGTTGTATACAGGTAGACTATATCATGAATAAAAAATAAATTAAAAAATAAATTTAACGTAGGCCTGTAGCCTATTTTCTTTTGACAGAAACGTCAAATTGTATGCTAAATAACTTTTTTTTTAATATAACTGTAGTAGTATGTAATATTATATTCAAATGCCTGTATTTCAAATAAATGCTCATATTTGAAATAAACTAGTAACAGTGCAGTTTCTAGACATATGATCCAAATAATTATTATTATAATAATTGTTAAATTTTTACTTCAATAATGCCTTGCTGGTAAATAAAAGTGCGTTCAATTATTTGTTCCGGTAAATTTGAAGCTGTCAGTATAATTTAAGATGTCTACTTAAAGCATATCATCAAAGCACGATTTTTCTCCTCAAAGTCTAAAAATTGACCCCAGCAATGAGTGCTCGTGAGGTGACGCCTGGTAAGCGCCCACACGGTACAAATATTCCATCATTACCGATATCTGTGTACGAAGCAGATTGGCACACCCAGCAATGGGTAATATGCCGTGATGAAATATTTATTTATTTTATTTAAGTCTAAATACGGAGATCATTTTTGTATTCCATAATGTGTTCGAAGGAAAAAGATTATACTTTATGCTCCGTAAATATAATTAAAAATAACATTGACAGTTCTGAGTACAAATAATAAAATAACCAAACATACCTATAAGTGAATATACGAAGGTAGGTATATTCGAATATACAAAGGTTCGTATATTCGTTCACCATGGTCACTTAATAATAACCGCTGTAATACGTGGTAACTAAGGAAAACCACGCATTCTTATTGGTTTACAACATATGAATGATATAGTCAGCCTTATTCTCGTGACACTTGTATTGAAAACAATATTGTTTCGTATACAATATTAAAAACAATATAGTTTAAGATATTGTATGAAATTCGTATTCCCGAGACTCCTCTATACAATTTATTGTATTATAATATATACAAGTATGTAGTTAGTTCATTTCCTTATTTGACATATATTTACTTGATATTTTGACATAAGCGACATTTCCTAAACCCAAAAGAATTATCGTATTTGTTATTAATAGTGTTGTGGAAGAAATAAAGTAGTATAGAGAGCTCAATAACAGATATAAGCACAAGAACATTTAAAAATCGGAAGAAAGCTAAATTTAAATTCTTAAATATTTTAGTTATGACAAGAAAATTAGATTCTTGTTGAAATGGGTCATTTATAGACGAAGAAAACTGGCGAAAATCATAAAAATAAAAACAGTTAATTTCGTATTATAATTTAATCAAATTAACTAGGGCTCTATCTATCATAAAATTCTAGTAATAATCTGCTAAAAAATTCATTTACATTCAATTCAGAAATCTGCATTTTGCACTTAAAAAATATATATTTTTTATGCTGGGAGATTCTCAAATGAGCTTCTGAACAATGGCTCATTGATATAACTTTCCTCTTTCGTTTTCTAACGATTAAGTAATTAGGGGATTTAAACAATTAATTATGAACAAATTAAAAAAGTACAGAGCACTTTAAGAATACTTGTACCTACCATTGCGCAATTTATTGTCACAGTAAAATATATTCTTCCAGCACACGTATTGATGCTAGAAGCTTTATTTTCTATAATTTCGTGATGATAAGAAATAAAATAGGGTACTAACCTCGCCTACTATCAGTCCATTTTGGCCAACAGAGGCTAGAAGATCTCAGCATCTCTGCAAATCAGCAACCAGCAACTTCTGTATGAAGAAAATTTCAGTTATTTCACAGTATAATCCACTGAACACTGTTGCACATTAAAAATACATTTCTTGAAAGTAAGTTCATCACTAAATGAAACATAAATACACTATTTATCTATTACAACTCCCGATATAAAAGTTTTTCATGTGACTAAACATTTATACAACATAAACTGAACTAACACGTTCCTTAAAAATCGGCATAAACTTGTTTATTTTGGCTCAGAGCATTGTATAAATGTGATTTGGTTTGTTCAGTGATACAAATAATACTATATTGGTTAACAAATATAATAATAAATTTAAATCGTTTATCAAGCATTAAAATTTATAATTATCTCTCTACTTATACAAATTAATTAATAGTTGTATTTAAGATCCATGTAGTCTTGAGGTAATACCATTTCACGTTCCACGCGTCACTTCAAGAAATAAAGTACCATTTCATTTTAAAACAGCTAGGACTAATTATGAAATTAAATCTCCAATAAGACAACTCTGTGCAGCATATATAACAGTGTGTATCATGTACTATTGACATTGACATATTTGGCGACTCCTTATCTAAATTTAAGAGTATATTAACAAAATATTTTTCGGATTAAGTTACTTGTTAAATTTCTTATATGTTTATCAATGATTTAATGCACTTACTGTTTCAACACATTCATTTTTACCTCTAGTTAAGAGAGGTAATGGATTCATGCTAAAAATCGCATATTTTTACGATTCCAAAAATTATATTTTTTTGTATTTCTCAAGTTTATATCCAGAAGAACAACTGATTAGATTTTGGTTATAATTCGTGAACCGGAAGTAGCCTCATTTGAAGATATTTGATAGTTAAATTTGATTTATTGATATTTAACGTTATTATAACTTAAAGAATATGTTATTCTCTATACGATTTGATTGCATTTTATACTTCATATTCAATACATATAGAGTTAAAGAATTTTAAAGAAATTAAATTTTATAAATCAGCTAAACATGGAAACTACTAATATATTCATATAATTCAAATTGACAGATGTCAGTATAAATAAAAAGTAAATTAATGTGGCAGAGATGAGGATGTTGAAGTAGATGTTGGAGGACACGAAAAGATGGGTAAGGAAATAACTCTAGCGTTACAAGTTTCTAGAAAGGTACAAGCGAGATAATTACATTGAAACAGAGGAAGACCAAAGATAAGATGGAAGGACTGTATTGCGGAAGACTTGAGAGAAAAGGAACTGAATGAGAACGACACGTAAAACAGAATTTATACATAATACACAGGATTGACGGAAGGTATTGTGCTGGCCACAACAGATTTTTCATTTCATATTATTTGTAATTTCTATTTCTGTGAATAATTATTATTTTACATGTTAAAGTCCTACGTTCAGCAGTACTGGTCATCACCCTATAACCAGTATAATACTTGTTATAACTTTCTCATTTGATTGCATTGTCTGTGTCGTCATCCCTACATATCTCTGAGCCTTTACCACCCATGTAGACATCAGTCAGACGATGTAGTGACCGTTGTACTTTGTGCGATCGTTCCCAGAGAAAGCGGGTCACCGAAATACACCTTGCGGTCTTATTGCACGGTCATACAAGAATCGCAGGCCAATGGCCGGCAAGTTTCTTTATTTATAGCTAAATTTAATACTTATGTAAATATTTGAGTAGTTTATTTTGATTGCAATATTCGCGACCTCTCTGGTGCATTCTCCAAAGCAGCAATGAATGCCCGCGCGATAAGAATATCATCATCATTATCATTATCGATATCTGCGTACAAAGCAGATTGGCACACCCAGCAATGGGTAATACGCCGTGATGATATATTTATTTTATTTATATTAGATTTGAATTGCACCAAAAGGAGAAGTAAAAGTTAGATCGGTATATCAAAGTACCAGTCTTGGATTTGTTTTAACGATGTAGCAATTTTTTACTGCTTAAAATAATATGAATTATTATAAAATTGTACGTTATGGATTTGAGAAATTTATAAGTAATTCGTGTTTTCAATGAGTAAAATGTATATATTATACTATAATTTAATTTAGAAATCTTAACAAATTTCATATTTTACGTGGTATATAATATGCTTCAAATTTAGAAATTTACTTTTCTATTAGATAATATTTGATTATTTTGATAGCTTCAAATGTATATCAGGCGTCACTTCACGGGCACTCAATGCTGGTGTGGAGAGTGCACCACAGGGATCAATTTAAAATTTGAAGTAATTTTTGGCGTCGGTCGGGATCGAACCCGGGTCCCCAGATTCGCGACCAGGCACTCGCGCACAAAGCCACGAGACTCCATATATATTTTTTCAAATGGAATTCTCTATATATTTATACAAATTTGAAAAATACATGAAATTTACTATGCAATAGTATCAAAATCTGATGTGGCCAGCACATTCCCTTTTATATATCCTGTGTATTATGTACAAATTTCATACATAAATTTTCTTGCAAAAGATCCTATATTTCCAATAAAATTATTTCATAAACAAACTATGCAAATTATACTTTACACTGACATCTTCTTTAGTTTTTCCCATTCGTTAGGGGTCGCTATGTTTTATTTTCTTCTGCCACTCATTTCTGTTTTGCGTTCAGTTCCTTTTCTCTCAAGTCTTTCGCAATACAGTCCTTCCATCTTATCTTTGATCTTCCTCTATTTCGTCGACCTTCTGTTACTAAGCTATTCATTTTTGTATCTATCACTCGATCCATTTTCCTTATTCTTTCATTCATTATCCTATCTTTCCATGTCTTAACCGATATCCATCTCAACATCCTCATCTCTGCCATATTCTTTTTTTTTAATGATACTGACATCTGTCAGTTAGAATTTTCTTAATATATTAGTTATTTTCATGGTTATAGCATAGCTGGCTGATTTATAAAATTTAATTTCTTTATAATTCTTTATCCATTGAATATGAATATAGATAAGAATATTCTTTAATATTTATAATAACATTAAATGTCAAAAACTAATAACGTTTTTTTCAAGTTGCAAATGAAAGTACTTCCGGTGAAGCAAATACAATACCTTCCTTACCTAGAGGTGATGGAAGGTAAAAAGAACTGACCGATTAATCACCGTGAATAGCGAATGAAAAATAATAAATATTGTGTAGTGCCCCGGTATAGGTAATAGTAATCTCCTCTTCAGGGTGATGTGTGTGTGTCAGTGTAATTGTTTTGTTCAGTGTAGTGATGGTTGAGAATTAGACAGGTCTTGTATTCTTGGTTATTGACGCCTTCGAGCTTCACTTAGTGAGCAGAGATGGCTCTCTGTCCGAGTGGTGAAGTAGCGATCTTTAGCAACTAACCGTGTTGGAAGTATGTGTACCTACCGACAGAGGGAAACCGGAGTACCCGGAGAAAAAAACCCCTACCGAGTGGTATTCATAGCATATAAAGTCTGGAACGATGGGGAATCGATCCGACGACCTTAGTGATGCCGGTCGAACAGCATAGCCACAAGACAATTCTTAAATGTTGAGACTTGGCCCATTGCAACAAACGCTATAAGAGCAGCGATTCATTTCGGACGGTAGAATTTGCTGTTCGAGAATACTTCCGCAAACAGACAGAAATATTACTATAGGGAGACTCATGCCTTTAAAATTCGTTGAACAAAAATTTCTTACAGTATGTTTGTGTGAATGAGGAAATAATAATTCTTGAATAAATTCACAACAATTTCTTATCAAACTATTTGTTTGATAATAAACATTAATATAGTTTTGTTATGCGATTCTCTGATAAAAATGATTTGATTTATGCTCCAATTTAATGTAACTGTGAAACGATACAACAAATTCAATAATTTATTTCTCATTTACTTAACTGTCATGTGCGATACTTAACTGTTCGCGCAATTGAAAACTTTGAGCAACTATTAAACAAATGAAATATATAATAAAAAGTTTATGAGTAGATACACATGCTCTGAATAACGATTATAGAGGTTGCATAATTGGCAACTCATAGGATGCCATTTGGTTTGATGCCGTAGTCTATAATTAGATTAACCGTTTCTTTAAACTGTTATTTTAATCCAAATGTAACTTACTGTTAATTTGACTCAAACACATTTTATAGCAGTCGAATTTACATAATCAGGGATTGTATAAACAACTCGTGTTATGCAGACCAGAAAATCTTTAATCTACGAATTCAATTACGAAAAAAGGAATGAATATGAAACAGGATCTGATTTTAATTAACAAATTAGCTAATGAAAATTTGCTTCAAAAATTAAACAGATAGCATTAGGTTTTTTAAAAAATTTCAGCTTTTTTCCTAATTATAAACGGTGAATCTAGTATCTTGACAAGAATTAGTAAGATGTCTGTTCCAAAAAGTATTGAATCTTTGGTCGGCAAAAATACAATTATTCATTTCGGGGTTTGGAACCTTAATTACTTTAAAGTCCCGCCATTATTGGAAACATTTCTGGAAGGCTTCTTGTGAATTGGTTCCTTTTCAACTCGGGGAACAGCCAATTATCTCAAGAAGCCATGTTTGGGAGACCAGAGAGTCTACAAAATGATGGTGCTGCCAAGTCTTAGCTCTTTGGTCAAAATTGAATATACCGATCCAACAATTACCCTCCCTAGAATCCGATTATAACATTTTGTGTTTGTATGTGTATGTTATGATGTAGATATGATTTCTCAAATTCTATAAGACTAAAGACCTGTATAACAACGGAGTCATCAATATAACAGTAATGGGAATATTTGAATAGGTTCTGTTAACGATTAGACAACCGGAAGTGGGTTTCTAAAAAAAATTTTTTTTCTAAATTTTATTTTTGAAAATTGATGTTACTACAAATAATAAAGGTAATTAAATTCTAAATTTGATACATTTAAATTTTTTATTACATCTCCTATAGGTTTAGAGATACAGTATATAATAAATATAATAAATCTCGCCCAAAAAACAGTTGAGATATTTAAATGTTTGTAATTGACAGATAAATGCATTATATCAGTGTCAAAAATAAGCAGTTTTACTAAAATTACTGGAAGATTTTTCTGGGAGGTACAAGTACATTTAATATATCTTATTGTATTATTAATTAAATATATATTTAAATTTATAGGTATGTTAATATTACATATATCCTTAAGAAATACTGTCAATACTGTCATTTGAAGAATTTTGAACATATTAAAAGAAAAGGACAAAATTCCTCATAGAACGGAAGAAGAGATACAATTTCAATTATTTGTGCGTATAAGAAATGTTAAATTCGTTACTTATAGGTTGTGAGCAGTCATGTGACTTTGTTGGCCTTGGCAAGCAGATATCGGGATCCGTGTCTACGAATTGTATGAATTCAGATTTTTGCTCCGCCCATCATGACAAATTCAGTAGTGTCGTTTGCTTAGTTTTTATGAGGGTACGTAAGATACTACTGTTATTTTATTATTATAAAAATATATATTACAGGAAAAACATTCAAAATTCAAAAATAAGTCAACTAGTAAGTTTATTATCAAACGAAAAACCAAATATGTTAAAAATAAGATACTGACACAATGTCAGTGTCAGTGACTCTGACAGAATATAACGTTATCCGTACGGCTATGAATCCAGGTAATGTATCTGAATTAATAAATAAACTTACGTTACAGCGAAAGTATTATCAACAACGATCATCGTTTATAAATGGAATGTCGTTAGTCGAAACAATATGATTTTTTTAAAGACAAGCGTGTTATATTCATCCTTATCACACACTCTTACAGCCTTTGCAAAAGAAAGAGATAAATGTATGCCTATTTGTTAATTCGTTCGTGATACAGGTGCCCTTGATCGGACATCTTTTACTGTAGTTATTTAGATAGATATCACAATTGTCATATGTCATACTTGACACTTATGTACTTTATTACTAGCTGTCATTTTGACACGGGCCCCCATATCTGCTTGCCAAGGCCAACAAAGTCACATAACTGCTCGCGCTCTATGCAACATAAAAGGAAAATGGCGAGAGGTATTGTGCTGATGCGCTGGCCACAACAGATTTTTATTATCTGTCTAAGAATAGTTTCATAAAATTCTGGTCTCATTTTCGCAAGATAACGATTTCAACAACATTTCTGGCTTTCAATTCGATCGTACACTTGTTGAATTTGAAAGCACATTCCTGCTACAATCGGCAATGTTCGGGTTTCTCCGTCAACCGGAAATAAACAGGTGACAGTTTCGACTTCGATTCGAACTGTTATTTGAAGTGTTTTTACTCTTAACGGTTCCAGTTGCCCGTTCACGTATCTGCAGATATGTGATTTGGTTTATTATTAATTTATTGCATAAGAAAATGTTAATTAATTCCTCGAGACTTATTTGTAACAGGGAACATAAAATTATGTAAACTACTGCAGCCTTGATATATTATTTATATCCTAGTCTTTGTCAGCTTTTTAATAATGCTTGTTATCCACTATAAATTAATGTAATACTTAACTGTATTTTTATCGATATTTCACCTAACTGCACTGAAGGTCAAACACAATAAATTTTTGAATAGCTATTGTTATACTTATTAAATATAAAGACTTGAAAAATATCTACGTTTTCTAGGACACAAATAGCTATGATAAGACAAACGAATCTACCTACAGTAAAAAAAATTGAAAGATGTCCGATCATGGTCATCTGTATCACGAACGAATTAACAAATACGCATATATTTATCTCTTTCTTTCGCAAAGGCTATAAGAGTGTGCGATAAGGATGGATATAACACGCTTGTCTTTCAAAAATTCATATTGTTTCGACTAAGTTAGGACATTCCACTTTAAAACGATGCTCGTTGTTGATAATACTTTCGCTGTAACGTAAGTTTATTTATTAATTCAGATACATTACCTTGATTCATAGCCGTCCGAATAACGTCAGTCACTGACACTGACATTGTGTCATTAACTTATTTTTAACATATTTGGTTTTACACTTGCTTATAAACTTACCAGTTGACTTATTTTAGAATTTTGAATGCTTTTACTATCATATATATTTTTATAATAATAAAATAACAGTAGTATCTTACGTACCCTCATAAAAACTAAGCAAACGACATTACTGAATTTGTCATAATGGCCGGAGCAAAAATCTGAATTCATACAATTCATACAGGACTTTGACCGGACATCTTTAAAAAATTTACTGTACATACTTGTTATTATTATTATTATATTCATTTTTCTGATAGTCTAATTATTGTTTAATAGAATTGAAATTTATATTTAAAAAAATTTGTTGTGGTCAGCACAAATCCTCTCGCCACTTCTGGTTTTGGTTACATAAGCATAGGCTGCAACCTTGACAAGCAGATATAGGGGCCCGTGTCAGAATGTCAATTAGTAATTATGTACATAGACGTCAAATGTTAGAATTTTTAATTCAAAATTTCAGGATTTTCTAAATTTACGTAGTTAATTTGTCACCAGGAGTGTGAAATTTACTTATCGAGGAAAATAAACCACATGAAATTGGAAAATCACTAAATTTAGAATGAATAATTATGATATTTGATATCTATGTACATAATTACGAGCTATCATTCTGACACGGGTCCCCATATTTGCTTGTCAAAGCCCACAAAGTATTTAATGCTTGTGCTCTTCTAATTTTTCGAAATGTTTCCAATTCATTGTCGGGATTGACATTATTTTTGAAGGGTATATGTAATATACCTACAATATTTAACTATTAATACAATAAGATATAATATATGTATGTACTTCCCAAAAAAAGTTTTCAGTAATGTCTCTGGATTTTTGACATGACATTTATCTGTCAGTTACAAACATATTAATTTTTCAATTGGTTTCCTTGATATTATTTGTGCTGTGAGATTTATTACAACAGATTATTTTATATACCTTATATTTCTTTATATCTAAATCTATAAAAGATATAATAGAATATTTATATGTATCAGACAGAGAATTTAACTCTTCTTTTACTAGCAAGAACAAAAATTATTATTTTTGAAGAATCCGGTTGTCGATTTATTACCAAAACCTTTTCAGCTCTTCCCAGTAATGTCCGATTGAAAAATACGTACTTAAACAGATATTTAGTATTATAGATTTTGAGAAATCGTCCTTCCAACGTCCCCAAACGCATACATACACACATACCCACACACATACATACACACACACATATCATCGTAAAAATATTAAAATCGGATTATAGGGATCTTAAAACGTGCTTAATCATTAAAACCTAGATATGCGAGTTTTAGCATGAATCCAATACCTCTCTTAGCAAGAGGTAAAAAAATATTAAATAATAATACTACAGTTTGATGTTTTGATTTTATATATTGTTGAAGTATTTTCTTCTTCGAATAATTTAATTAATTTGTTTTAATTGCTTTTCTCCGTATACAAATAAACGTCTTGTAATTTAATGTTAATTATACGAAAGCTATAAAATACTTGCATGTACCTACTTAAATTTTATACATGTAGAAATAAAATATATATGTACATACATAATAATAAATTAGAACGATTTAACATGCTTATGTTAATATAGGAAAATTATTGTTATATAAATCGTAAAGATTATTAAAAAATTATAACTAAATAAGTCATAAACATATTAATATTACATCAAATAATATAATAATTAAAGCATAAAGTTTTTCTAAAGATTTAATTTAACTATAATCAAATTATTTGAGACATAAAAATTGTCAAATTAAGTCATTACAAATTATTAAAATTAGTCGAATTAATTTGTAAACTGTAAACATACCTAATCCAATTATTTTAAGTAAAATACATTTTCATATTGTTTGAAAATAAATTCGACTAACTTTAACAACTGGTAGAGAAACTGGTGACACAATTTGGTTATGTTTTTTTGGGTCAAATAATTTATCAGTTGTTAAAAACGAATTCGGTAAACTTTAATAACATATAGTAGTGGTACAGTTTGACCATGTTTAATGTCTCAAATAAATTGACTGCGTTTAAAAATTAATTCGACTAACTTTAAAAACACGTACAGGCAGAGAAACTGATGCTATAATTTGACTAGGTTTTTTATATCAAATAACTTGACAATGTTTCAAAACGAATTCGACTAACTTTAAAAATATGTTTTGGCAGATACACTGGTGACACAATTTGACTGTGTTTTTTATATAATTTTTTTTTGACAATGTTAAAAACTTTAATAATATCTATTAATAGAGAAACTTGTGATACCATTTGACCAAGTTTGTTGTCTCAAATAAATTGACTGAGTTTAAAAATTAATCCGACTAAGTTTAAAAATATGTACTGGTAGAGAAACTGATGACACAATTGAACTACATTTTTCATATCAAATTATTTGACAATGTTTAAATACGAATTCGACCAACTTTAATATGTACTAGTAGAGAAACTCGTGACACAATTTAACCATGTTTGTTGTCTCAAATAAATTGACTGCGTTTAAAAAATTATTCGACTAACTTTAAAAACACGTCCAGGCAGAGAAACTGATACTACACTTTGACAAGTTTTTTTTTTATATCAAATAACTTGACAATGTTTCAAAACGAATTCGACTAACTTTAAAATTTGTTTCCACAGATACACTGGTAACACAATTTGACTATGTTTTTAACATATTTTTTTTGACAATGTTTAAAAATGAATCCGACCAACTTTAATAATATGTACTAATAGAGAAACTAGTGAGACAATTTGACCATGTTTCTTATCTCAAATAAATTGACTGCGTTTAAAAAATTATTCGACTAACTTTAAAAATACTTGCAGGCAGAGAAACTAATGAAACAATTTGACTATTTTTTTATATCAAATTATTTGACAATGTGTAAAAAAGAATTCGACTAACTCATGACACAATTTGACAATGTTTGTTGTCTCAAATAAATTGCCTGCTTTTAAAAATTAATTCAACTAAGTTTAATAATATGTACTGGTGTAGAAACTGGTGACACAATTTGACTATGCTTTTATATCAAATGAATTGATAATGTTTAAAAACAAATTCGACTAGTTTTATTAACTGATAGTGAAACTGGTGACACAATTTCACTATGTTTTGTATATTAAATGATTTGACTATGTTTAAAAACGAATTTAACTAACTTTTATGTATATGTATTAGTAGAGAAACTACTAATACAATTTGACAATGTTTGTTGTCTCAAATAAATTGACAGAGTTTAAAAAATAATTCAACCAACTTTAAAAATTTGTACAGGCAGAGAAATTGCTGACACAATTTGACTATGTTTTCCATATTACATAATTTGACAATGTTTAAATCAAATTCGACTAACTTTACAAATATGTAAAGGCAGAGAAACTGGTGACACAATTTGACTGTTCTTTTACCTCCCGCTACCCTTAGTAAGGGAGGTATAAGGATCGTGCTAAAAATCGCATATCGATATTTTGGTAAATGACCACGTTTTAAGGTCCCTAGAATCCAATTTTAACATTTTCACGATGATGTCTGTGTGTATGTATGCATGTGTGTGTTTTGAAATAATATTACCATGTTTATTGTCTCAAATAATTTGACCGTGTTTAAAAATGAATTCGAGTAACTTTAAAATATGTACTAGTAGAGAATAATTTGAACATGTTTATTTTTCCCAAATATTTTAACTATGTTTAAAAAATAATTTGACTGACTTTAATAATTGTCATGTTTATTTACCTCTTAATTTGACTATGTTGACATTTTCATCCCTGTCTACTGTGAAGATGAGAACAGTCTACTTACTGTTTAGCTTTAGTTTACAACTCAGGGAATAATGATCCGAAATTCTACTCCGAATTGTGCAATAACGAAGCAACGTTAGCTAATTATATTATATTAAGGCTGGGATTTTAATTTGCTGAAGAATAATAGTTCTTTTAATTAGAAAGACTTATGAACAAGGTTATGAAACTCTAGGATATTAATTATATAATTAAAAAGTGACTTACTTTGTTTTGAAGCGTTATTTTTCGGATGGTTGACTCTGAAAAAAATGAAATATACTATTAGTAATTCTATTTTAAATGTTTAGTATTGTTGTATTATGTATACTAATATTAATTTAATTAAATGTTGAAAATATAATTTATTTTACTCAATTAAATATTTTGTCTCTTAAAAGTTTTCGGAATTTTTTTTTGGTGAAATTTAAAAATATAGAAATCATGTATTCAAATAATTTATTTAGCAACATTTTTTAGAATAAATGATTAACAGAATGTATAATTTAAATAATACTTAAAGGTCCATTGTTTTCAATAGCACGCAATTTTTGATTAACATGTAGCATCATGTTTTGGACGGTGATATTGTCTACTTCGCCAATTTTTTGAAATATTTGACGTCGTAGCTGTTCTTCATTTTGGGCTTCCCAACCTTTCTACTTAATATTGACCAAAATTCTTCAATGGGCCTTGCCTGGGGAACATTGGGGGAATTGCCATTTTTAGGCACAAATGGGATGTTGTGAGCATCTAACCTATCTCTGGTTATTCTAGCGTAATGGCAAGATGCTAGATCCGGCCAAAATATAATATTATCATTAGGATGATGTGTATTAATAAAATGAACCAGTTTCGGGAGGCATCTCTCGGTATAAATGTTAGCATCAACCGCCTCACCCCTCACATGTCCAACATAAGGACGTGAAATACCTGCCGCTGATATGGCGCACCAGACCAAAATCTTGTCTTCAAATTTATTTTTTGTTTTATAATTTTCTATATCATCCGTATAAAATCCATCATTACCTTTAATTTCCGAATTAGAAAACGTGAAATATTTTTCATCATCCATGATCAAAACTCTGTCAGCTGTTCTTAATGCACGGCAACATATTAGAATTCTACGTAACTGATCTTCTGTATATTTTGGACACTTGTTCCTCTTCCGATGTTTAAGTCCATTTCTGCTGAGTTCTCGGCTGATTGTCATGTGTGAAACCCGAAGTCGGCGAGCCAATTTTCAAGTCCAAGTTCCCAACCGGGAACTTTCCACCAACCTATTTGACTGGGCATTAATCAAAGCTTTAGTCCGTCCACTTTTTGGAAGGTTTACACATGGTATGCCTTCCTCACATTCACTCAGAGTTTTATAAATGGTCGAAACAGCAATATTTTTTCTTCTAAATATATTTACTATTTCAGATTTTGACACCCGTCCAACCAAATTGTTATAACTTTGTTAATATTCGACAAATTTGATATGACATTAAAATTTAAACAATATGGAACATTTGTTTTCAATGACAACTAGATGCTAAGTTTTTTTGAATTAATTTATAGACAACGAAATTTTTCCGAAAACTTTTGTTACATACGTTATTCTTCTTACATAAAGTAGTGAAACATATAATTTAATAATAATAGCATAAAATGAAGATACGATTAACATGCACCATCGACCAGTAATTGAATATTTTATCAATTACTCCGGAACGATAGAAAGTGTGAGAATAATTACAAAAGGAAGTACTTTACTATCCTACAACCTGTTGGTTTTTATCTTAACAGGTATCTTAAAATTAAAGCAGCAACACATATCAACTATTGCGCAAAGACGCAAAGTTATTTATGTAATAAATGAAATGTTGTTTTTAATTGTTTCAAATAAAATTACTATAAAGTTTTATGACAATAGACCATGAAAATTAATTGCTAGCTACAAACAAAAATACAAAAAAAAACAACTATCATAAATTTCATTTCAATGATTTTCTTTTCAAATATACAGGGTGTAACAGAAATAAGTACAATAAATTTAACCAGTAATAGAACAATATTTCTTAATAACTTTTTCTTGTAAACCTTCTAGATATTGCGTTAAAATTCTTCAAAGTTTTGTTACATATTTCATTACCCGCCTATGGTTGAATTCAAAATTACTGTCGTGATTGCGACAGAATACAATGAAAGGTTGATGAATTTGTCAACACAAAAGAAAGGTTAGAAACTGGATGGTGAAACTATACACAAATCGGGAAAGATAAGAGAGAATAGAGTACTACTAAGGTAACATAAAAACCATGTGTCAAATTTTTGTTACAACAGGTTGAGCAATCCAAAAATTGTACGACATTTATAGGATGCAGTCGAGACCAAGAACAACTCTACAATTAACGGAACAAAAAAATCTGTTGTGGCCAGCACAATACCTCTCGCCACTTCCTTTTTTGGTTACATAAGTATAGGGCGCGAACAGTCATGTTACATTGTTGGCCTTGACAAGCAGATGTGGGGGCCCGTTTCAGAATGATAATTAGTCAGTATGTTTCATTCAGAATTTCAAGATTTTCTAAATACACGTAGTTAATTTGTCACCAGGAGTGTGGAATTTACTTGTCGAGGAAAATAAACCATATGGAATTGGAAAATCACTAAATTTAGAATGAGAAATTATGATACATCTATATACATAATTACTAGCTATCATTCTGACATGAGTCCCCATATCTGCTTGTCAAGGCGCCCTATTGTATTTAACATTTCTTGTATACTTACATTCTACACCAAAAATTGTACTTACATATATCTATTCCTTATATTTAGATTGTTTAATTTTAAATTCATTATATGAAGAAATTTTGTCCTCTTCTAATTTTTCGAAATGTTTCCAATTCATTGTCAGGATTGACTGAATTTTTGAAGGATATATGTAATAGACCTATAATCTTAAATATTTAACTACTAATACATTAAGAAATAATATAATGTATATGTACTTCCCAGAAAAACTCTTTAGTAATATCTATGAATTTCTGACACTGACATTTATCTGTCAGTTACAAACAGTTCAACTGGTCAACTATTTTCCATGGCATCCTTTCGGCTGTAAAATTTATTATAACGTTATTTTATTTATTATATTTCTTTTATCTCTAAATCCATAGAATATATAATAAAATATTTAAATGTATCAGATAAAGAATTTAATTTTCTTTAATATTACCAAGAAAAATTTTCAAAAAATATTATTTAGAAGATTTTTTTTCAAGAATCTTCTACTTCCGGTTGTCCAATTGTTACCAAAACCTTTTCAGATCTTCCCATGAATGTCCGATTGGAAAATACGTAATTAAACAATTTTTAAGTCTTATAGTTTTTGAGTAATCGTCCTTCCAACATCCTACATACATACACACACACATACATCCACACACACACAGACATCATCGTAAAAATGTGAAAATCGGATTGTAGGGACCTTAAAACGTGCTTATTCAATAAAATATGGATATGTGATTTTTAGCATGAATGCAATACCTCTCTTAGCGAGAGGTAAAAACGCATAAAGATGAGTAAAAGTGATGCAAGCTTAAATGTTCAAAATGGCGTCCGTCATTGTCAATACATTCTGATGGTGTCGACGAAATGATGTAACTATTCTTTCAATATCCTACAAATTGTCAGATGTGAAATTTTTGTTGTGCTATTCTTCGAGTACTAAAATTTAGCTGAAAATCAACTTATTTTATTTACATACATGTAAAAAGGAGCGAACGTTTGGAAGATGATTCGGAAAACGGTCGAAATAAATTTATTGGGCTTTGGCAGCGATTCTCTGACTTTTACGCAAAAGCTGGGTTCAACACGAATAGACCGCTTTCTACTCCTAATAACATAATATACTATTTTTGGTTCGATACTATTTGAACAGATCTTGTATATTTATTTACTATACTCATGAGGTATTGAACAACAAACACATTAATTTTGATTTGAAAATGAAAGCACGTGTCATCTCTACTGCTGAATAAATTGGTTATCAAATGACGAATTTCAAATGGAATATCAATTGCATGATAATCGAGTAGAAGAATATCATTAGATTGAGCCATAGAATAAACGGAAAGAAGTTAAAAATACAAGACCGTAACAATAAACAAAAACATAAACCTAGCGTAAGAAGAAAAAACGTCATTTCCTTCGTATTATCTGAAAGCGCGTTGTGGAAACTTTCAGCATTGCCACCTGTTGTTACTGCGTCTAGCATCGCCTACTTGATGCAGGCGAGAGACGAGCACTGGATTCCTTGGGCTGGAGAGACCTTGACCGATATGAAACGCCCTCAAAACTTTCGCAATAAAGACAGCGTTTGTTTGGAAGAAGATTTGCGATATTGTTTGTTCCATTAGAAGTTTTTGTTTATTTTTACCAAGCAGACTAATTAAATTTTATGATTGTATGAATTCAGATGAAATTAATATTAAGGTTTCAGGATTTCAGCAAGCATATTGTTAAGCCTGAATCAGATAATTTGATTAGTTAAATTATTGTACGTACTCGATAGGAACTAATACAAAATACTTAACATGGGGAATCAGTTTTTCAAAAAGTTTCAAATGCATGTTGTAAAGCATAAATTTCTACATCCAAATCAACAAAAAACATTTTGGCTACTTCATAACTTCAAAAATAAAATTTGAGAATTCACGGAATTACAATTTAATAGTATTAGCCATGGAATTAGAAACAAGAGACGAGCAGTAACGTTTTATTACGTCAGTGTCAGAATAATGATTTTCAAAATAAATATATAAGTAGAATTTTTGGTGTAGAGTGTAGGTATACAAGAAAAGTTAAATACAATAGGGCGCGAGCAGTCATGCCACTTTGTTGGCCTTGACAATAAGAAATGCGGGCCCGTGACAGAACGATAACAAGTAATTATGTACATAGATGTCAAATATAATTTTTCATTCTAAATTTAGTGATTTACCAATTCCATGTGTTTATTTTCCTCGACAAGTAAATGCCACACTCCTGGTGACAAATTAAGTACGTGAATTTAGAAAATCTTGAAATTTTTATTGTAATATCCTGACATTTGACATCTATGTACATAATTACTAATTGTCATGGCCAACAATGTCACATGACTGCTCGCGCCCTATACTTATGTAACCAAAAACAGAAGTGGCGAGAGATATTGTGCTGGCCACAACAGATTTTTACCTCTCGCTAAGAGAGGTATTGCATTCATGCTAAAAATCACATATCCATATTTTATTGAATAAGCACGTTTTAAGGTCCCTACAATCCGATTTTAACATTTTTACGATGATGTCTGTGTGTGTGTGTGTGTGTGTGGATGTATGTGTGTGTGTGTGTATGTATGTAGGATGTTGGAAGGACGATTACTCAAAAACTATAAGACTTAAAAATTGTTTAATTACGTATTTTCCAATCGGACATTCATGGGAAGATCTGAAAAGGTTTTGGTAACAATTGGACAACCGGAAGTAGAAGATTCTTGAAAAAAAATCTTCTAAATAATATTTTTTGAAAATTTTTCTTGGTAATATTAAAGAAAATTAAATTCTCTACCTGATACATTTAAATATTTTATTATATATTCTATGGATTTAGAGATAAAAGAAATATAATAAATAAAATAACGTTATAATAAATTTTACAGCCGAAAGGATGCCATGGAAAATAGTTGACCAGTTGAACTGTTTGTAACTGACAGATAAATGTCAGTGTCAGAAATTCATAGATATTACTAAAGAGTTTTTCTGGGAAGTACATATACATTATATTATTTCTTAATGTATTAGTAGTTAAATATTTAAGATTATAGGTCTATTACATATATCCTTCAAAAATACAGTCAATCCTGACAATGAATTGGAAACATTTCGAAAAATTAGAAGAGGACAAAATTTCTTCATATAATGAATTTAAAATTAAACAATCTAAATATAAGGAATAGATATATGTAAGTACAATTTTTGGTGTAGAATGTAGGTATACAAGAAATGTTAAATACAATAGGGCGCCTTGACAAGCAGATATGGGGACTCATGTCAGAATGATAGCTAGTAATTATGTATATAGATGTATCATAATTTCTCATTCTAAATTTAGTGATTTTCCAATTCCATATGGTTTATTTTCCTCGACAAGTAAATTCCACACTCCTGGTGACAAATTAACTATGTGTATTTAGAAAATCTTGAAATTCTGAATGAAACATACTGACTAATTATCATTCTGAAACGGGCCCCCACATCTGTCAAGGCCAACAATGTAACATGACTGTTCGCGCCCTATACTTATGTAACCAAAAAAGGAAGTGGCGAGAGGTATTGTGCTGGCCACAACAGATTTTTATGAACGTGTGTATGCTTGTGTGAATGTGTGTGTGTATGACGATAATTACGGCCGTGATAACTCCAATACTATAATTCCAAAAATGACGATTTTTACGTATTTCTCTTCCTCACATCCATATGCAGACGTGATTAGATTGTGGTTATAATTGATCAACCGGAAACACTCTCATTTGAATATTTTAACAGTTCTTCTTGAAAAACTCTTTTTTAAACTTTAATGTTATTGTAAATATTAAAGAATATATTATTCTCTATATGATTTGATTGCATTTTATACTTCATGTTCAATGGATATAGAGTTAAAAGCATATAAAGGAATTAAATTTCATAAAGCAGCCAGCTATGTTTTAACCATATTAAGAAAATTCTTTAATAAAAGAATTCTTTCCATGGAATATGTACAAAATACATAAAACTGACGTAAGGTAATGTACTGGCCACATCAGATTTTTTCTACTTAACACTCCATTTTCTTTTACAATAATATACACAATTTTTGCACAAATTTGCAAAGATCATCCTTTAAAGTATTTACGGCCAAAATGATGAAGTTACATCTCAATCAAATTTATGTTTTACCATCATCTTTCGTTGGTTGTCGATTACTTGCCAATCACCGCATTCAATTTCCAACATTCCTGCTAACATTTCAGTTCCACCTGCATGTCACGTGTTGATGCCAGGGCATTTCTGACGTCACAAAATGCCCTGGAGCTCACGAGCCGTTATACGCGTGCGTAAAATGAACATAGTGTTACGTGTAACGCATTCTGTAGAGCAACTGCGTAACACATTAGAGTGATACACATTGCATTTTTTATAGCTGTAGCGCTACTGGAATATGCAAATGTACCGTTTTGCGTTTATTGATGAAAATACTTAGGAATGTAATTAATGGGTCGTTAGCTACAATGATTTATAGGAGGAATTAATTAGACACATATGGATGGTTTCAAGATTTGTGGTTATTATAACCGTGAACATCTAATGATATTAGGTATCTTGTGCGCAAAATACAGTATACCATTTAATATACAGGTATACACTGCTCATTGAAATTAACGCACCATTTAAAAAATCTGATGTGGCCAGCACAATACCTTCCGTCAACCCTGTGTATTATGTACAAATTCCATACATAAATTTTCTTGCAAAAGATAAATTGTCAATAAAATTATTTCATAAACAAACTATTTCTTTAGCTTTTCTTATTTGTTTGGGTAGCTATTCTATATTTTCTTCTTCCACTCATTTCTGTCTTGCGCGTCGTTCAAAAAGGAAAAGGCAAATTTCAGGCCAAACTAGGTGCAAGGTGTACCGAAATTTTGGTATAGTAAGAATAATAATAATAAGAAATAACTTTATTGACAAACGTCAAAGGCGAGGTTCAGCCAAGGCTGTTCTACCACCTAACCAAAAGATGACAAAGAAAAATAGTACAAAAGAGCAAAAATAGAAGTAATTATTTTGGGGTACGGAGCACCTCTTTTACTTTATTTTTAAAGGAATCGTAAGAACATTCTCTAAGGTTATATGGTAACGAATTATGAAGTGTAGGAGCCAAATAAGAAAAAGAGTTTTTATATTTTACCTTGTGACGTGCGCCCCTGAGAGAATAGTATGCTTGCGCCGCTACTGATAGCATGTTCGCGAACAATGACGTAATCCCTTCGAAAGAACGTACCAGAGCGATGATGCAATCCCCGACGCGTTGTGACATGTTAATTACGCCGTGACCTAATTCTTTTGTATGCAGGTCACTGTCCCGTCCGAGAGTTCTAGAAGGATATGGGCAGTATAAATACCGTCGGGAGAACAGCGGGAAGATAGTCTGTGATATAGAAGCAACGAGTAATGAAGTCGCTGATATAAATAAGTAGTCTACGAGTTGTTAACATAAATAAATGTAGTTATATAAATAAATGTAGTCATATAAATATTGGTTAAATAAATAATATTAGTGTTTAAGAATTTAATAATATTCTTAGTGTTTATAATTACTTAATCATAGTGTTAGTTACTTTTATCATCTTGTTAATATTTAATCTAATTATTTATCGTTTAATAAACGTATTCTTTTAGTTAATAATATTTCTCCGATTATTTACACTTCACCCATATAAATAAAACGTTACAACCTTATTAAAAGAAGGCACAGCGTATAACTCGTTGCCTCTTAGAGTATATAAATTATTCTTAAATTTTAATTTATTAATTAAATATTGTGGATAACCCGTAGTTCTTATTTTGTGTATTAGACAGAGAAATAGCGTTTTAAACCGGTCATTAATGTAATAAATTATGTTTGACTGAACTTTCGAGTAATTGTTAACACCTAATCTTGTTATAATATTTATAATAATATAAAATGTCAAAAACTGGTATATAACTGATACTTTTAAAGAAAAACAGTTAACAGTTTTATATTAAGGTACTTCCGGTTGATCAATTGTAAACAAAATCTAATCTAGTCTTCATTTCGATGTAGGAATGAGGAATACCCAAAAAATGTAATTTTTGGAATTGTAATATTGGGGTTATCGCCGAAGTAATCGTCACTCACGCACACACACACACACACACACACCCACACACACACACACACACACACACACACACACACACACACACACACGCAGATATACACACAGACATCATCGTAAAAATAGTAAATTCGTATTCTAGGGATCTCAAAACGTGCTGACGTATTCATTGAAAACTCACCTTCCTTACCTAAAGGTGTCGGAAGGTAAAATCGAGGAAAACCTAAAAATCTTGGAGAAGAAAAATACGACTAAGACGTTAGGAAGATGGCAAAGAATGAGCGAAATTCATACACGATTAAAAATATTTGTGCACCATCTACACCTTATAGTAAAAGGATAATTTTGAGTTGAGCTCAACTAGTGTATTCTGATAGCTACTGTAAATTGCATTATCATTAGTGAGTAATTCATATATCAGTAATTGGTATTAAGAAACGGTGCAAGTATTTTAATGTACGCTAATTACTTCCTGGGTAGAGCAGTGAACGTACTAGTTACTGCATTGATTTTTTACTGAAGAAAGGTGTCTGATCTTTATGGACTACTAGTCGGCTTCAGAAGTTTCTCATATGTAATTATAGACTTTCGACTTGATTTACTGGTGATTATATTTATTTAAATTTCTTAGCAACAAAATATTAAATTCATTTCGATTTCATAATATTCAAAATGAGATTTTAAATTCATGATAAAAATCACATAACCAGATTTTAGTGAATAAGCACGTTTTAAGGTCCCTACAATCCGATTATAACATTTTTACGATGATGTCTGTCTGTGTTTGTGTGTGGATGAGTGTGTGTATACGGATTCCTCAATCTAACAGTAATGGGAAGAGTTGAATAGATTCTGGTAACAATTGGACAACCAGAACTGGTAGTTTCTAAAAAAAATCTAAATAATATTTTTTGAAAATTTGTTACCACAAATAATAAAGATAATTAAATACTCAATCCGATATATTTATTTTTTTATTATATCTCGTATTGGATTAGAGATATACTCGTAGTATATGATAATATAGAATAATCTGTTGTAATAAATCTCGTTGCCCAAAAAACAGTTGAGATATTTAAATGTTAGTAATTGACAAATAAATGCAAAATGTCAGTTTTACTAACATTACTGGAAGATTTTTCTGGGAATACATTTAATATATCTTATTGTATTATTAATTAAATATGTTTTTAAATTATAGGTATGTTAATATTACATATCCTTAAGAAATATCGCTAATACCGTCAATGAATTTGAAGAATTTTTAACATATTAGAATAGAAGGATATAATTTCTCATTGAACGAAAGAAGAGATACAATTTCAATTATTTGTGTATACAAGAAATCTTATATTCGTTACTTATAGGGCGCGAGCAGTCATGTGATTTTGTTGGTCTTGGCAAGCAGATATGAGGATCCGTGTCAGAACGACGGCTAGTAGTTATTTACATAGATATGCACATTATTATCAGCTGTCAGTCTGACACTGTCCCCATATCTGCTTGCCAAGGCCAACAAAGTCACATGACTGCTCGCGCTATGTGCAACATAAAATGAAAATGATTATTTTGCTCTAAACAAATATTTTTATAATTAAATAAGATATATTAAACATTACTTTTTATCTTTCAAGTTCTGTCATTGGCTAGTATTTCTTTGACGTCACAGGCAGTGTAATTTAGCGCCAATTCAAACACTATACATTTAAATTGCTACTGTGTTTAATATATACAGAAATTTGAACAGAAAATCATATTTACTAATAATATAGAAGGTACAAAATCGAATTTCCGAATAAAAAAGTTATGTTAAATTTTTTTGATAAATCTTTCATCCCCACTCAAATTTTCAGCAAATAAAAGCCTGCTGATAAACAAAAAACGATTCATTATCACCCGCAAAGTTACACCGCTACCATTTCTCTTCTGATATGAAACAAAACACAGTCACAGTCGCAGTCTCTTGTTTGTCGTTTACAATTTGCGTTATCACACGACTGTCACGGTAACGCAACGTGAACAAATGAAAAGACACAAGGATACGAGCACAGAACAGAGACAAGGATAGATAAACTCATTATTTACATTATGGAAAAAGATGAAAGTATGAAGGAATATGAGTAGACGCTGTAGGAAGTCTCCCCTGACGTCATTACAATAAACGTGCTGTACACAAGAATTTAAATAGAGTAAAAAATGTAGTGCGACATAATTATACACATACTTTCATGTATGTACAGCAAAGTATAAAACCTACACAAAGAATAACAAAATTCTACAAATTTCTTTCGATTAATTTAAAATATAGACTTTGAACTTACAAAGAATGAATATGTTATTTAAGTATCCCGCCATTTAAAATTGGAACACATCGCCTTTTTACTTACCGTCACCTTTAGATAAGGAAGGTATTGTCTTTGGTCAAAAAATTCAATGATGAGTTTTTAGTGAATAAGCATGTTTTAGGGTCCGTATAATACGATTTTACCATTTTTACGATGATGTCTGTATATATGTATGTATGTGTGTGTGTGTGTGTCTGTGTGTGTGTGTGTGTGTGTGTGTGTGTGTGTGTGTGTGTGTCTGTGTGTGTGTGACGAAAGTTTCGGATCGCATAACTTCAATATCACGATTCCTAAAATTATATTTTTTTCGTATTCCTCAAGTTTACATCCAGAAGATCAACTGATTAGATTTTGGTTATAATTGGTGACCCGAAAGTAGCCTCATTTGAAGATTTAACAGTTAAATTTGATATATTGACGTTTAACGTTATTATAACTTAAAGAATATATTATTCTCTATACGATTTGATTGCATTTTATACTTCATATTCAATAGATATAGAGTTAAAAATTATGAACAAATTAAATTTTATTCACCCAGCTATGCTAACCATGAAAATTGTTAATATATTCAGATTGACAGATGTCAGTATCAATAGAAAGTTAATTAATGTGACAGAGATGGGGCTGTTGAAGTAGATATTGGGGAAGACACGGAAAGATACGGTAAGGAAATAACTCTAGTGTTACAAGTTTCTAGAAAGATACAAGAGAGATGAGTACATTGGTTTGAAAATGTCATGAGGAGAAATGAAGAGTATATTGGATGAAGAATGAATAGCTTAATAATAGAAGGTTGAAGAAACAGAGGAAGACCAAAAATAAGATGGAAGGGCTGTATTGCGGAAGACTTGAGAGAAAAGGAACTGAATGAGAACGACACGTAAAACAGAAATGAATGGAAGAAGAAAATAAAAAATAGCAACCTCTAACGAATGGGAAAAGCTAAAGAAGAATAAAATGTCAGTGTCAAGTGAAATTTGCATAGTTTGTTTATGAAATAATTTTACTGGAAATTTAGAATCTTTTATAAGAAAATTTATGTATGGAATTTATACATATTACCTTTGAATATATAATACATATAAGAATGGCAACGTAATGTATTTAGATTAAATATTTCGAGAGAAGGTGCCATCTATCCCTCCCTATACGAATTATTTCCTGAGTTAGTTCAAAAAATACATAATAGGTGGATGTTGCACAGTATTGCCACGTTGCTAGACCAGCAAGTTAAGATTTTATAAAGGTTTTTAAGTTTGCTACTGTAAAACAAGTATACATGTACATTGAAGATTCAAAATATATTATCTGGTTATTATGAAACAATATTTTTGAATTATTGATTATTGAATACCTCTAATAAATAGTATCTGGCAATGCTGTCAGCACGATTTACCGTAGTTCATAGTTTTGTGGTAGGAGTCACTAGCTATCTATAATAATTTTGTGAATAAAAAGAGACAGATATAGTATGTTGCTAGGCCATATGCGTTGCCATTCTTATATGTATTATATATTCAAAGATATTACACAGGATTGTGGTGGCTAGAGCAGATTTTTTGTTATGGTTTCTCGAATAGTGCTAATGTTTGGAACCTCTGATTAATTCATAATTTTGATTTCTTTTTGTTATACTTTCGACATAATTAATACCTAAAACAGAGAGTGTAGTGTATTCGAAAGTGAAACGTGAATTTTTGAAACTATTTATCTAAATTTTCTAATGTAATTAATTAGCTAAGGTCGTCCAAGATGAGCAGATGACTATAATTTTGATATAATTACTTATTTATTACTAGAGAGAAGGTATATTAATTGGTGTTGGTAGTTGAAAAGGTAAACATAGATTTCTCTAGTTGTGTTACTATGTAAATCATGAAACTTATATGTAAATAAACGACCGATTTAATTTACATGATTAAATCGGTTTCAGCCAGTAACAGCGTATTTCTTCAAGAATAAAACACCTAAGATTCATTCAATAGTGGTTCACTAATAGTCTTCCTCTGTCTCTTTAACCTTCTATTACTAAGCTATTCATTGTTCTTCCAATATATTCTTCATCTCTCCTATGACATGTTCAAACCAATCTAATCGTCTCTCTTGTATCTTTCTAGAAACTTGTAACACTCGAGTTATTTCCTTACTGTGTCTTCACCAACATCTTCTTCAACATCCTCATTTCTGCCACATTAATTCACTTTTTATTGATACTGACATCTTTCAATTTGAATTATCTGAATATATTAGCAGTTTCCATAGTTAGCATAGCTAGCTGATTTATTATTTAACTCTATATCTATTGAATATGAAGTATAGAGAATAATATATCCTTTAAGGTATAATAACGTTAAATGTCAATAAATCATATTTAACTGTTAAAATCTTCAAATGAGGCTACTTCCGATTGGCCAATTATAATCAAAATCTAATCGCTTGTTCTTCTGGATGTAAATTTGAGGAATACGAAAAAATTATAATTTTTGGAATCGTGGTATTGAAGTTATGCGATCCGAAACTTTCGTCACACACACACATACATACACATACACACACATACACATACATACATTCACACAGACATCATCGTAAAAATGGTAAAAACGTATTATAGGGACCCTAAAACATGCTTATTCACTAAAAATTCTTTATAGAATTTTTTGACCAAAGACAATACCTTCCTTACCTAAAAGTGACGGAAGGTAAAAAGTATCATATGCTTTAATGATTGTAAGTTGTCATGAAAGAGTTCGATTTCCGAACATATTAAATTGTATAATTTGGTCTCAAGTTTTCCCCCTTTCCTAAATAAGCTGAACTTATTTTGGTTGCTCAGTAAACACACTAACACCCTAACAATTTAGTCCACCCCTTCTGGCAAACGTTATAAATAGTGGTTCATACTTTCATACTTTTTCTTTATAAATTTAAAATGCATGACGAATAAATTAGAAAAAATGTAAAAGAAAAATTTACATATTCTAAAAATACTTTTAAATTAATCTACCTACTTCCTTAAAAGATCCATATTCAATTAAAACTAAGTTGGAGGGGATTTATTCCGTTCTTATTTTTAAATCTAGTTTGTTCATTATGAAGTTGAAACAAAAATCACTTTTGAAATCAAACACACAAACTTTTAATCGGACAGAGTTGGAGAATTGATTTCTCTTTTATCCTTTGTAGACGGTTGAAGTTGAAACAACGGCTTACTAAAGTCCGTATGTGTTTTGTTTCATGTGTAATAGAACCTGCGTTCTTTGTTTTAGCTTAGACATTAATAATTAAGCAATGTACATAAAAACTTTTAAATTTGTTCACGTGGTCGTCATAGTTGACTTGCGAAACTATAAACAATTGCTTATGAAACGTGGAGTATTACCGTTAAATTGTAATAAAATCGTTATATCACTTTAATTAGGTTTATATAATACAAACAACAAGAAATAGTAGGAATAAACGGACGGAATTCAGAATAGATGTTGCTTATTTTGTCCAAGTTTCGGTATACCACAAGGATCTAACCTTGGCCCCCTGCTGTGCATTTTATTTATTAATGATATTTGTCTAGCTGTGAACTGTGATATACTTTTCTATGCGGACGACGTAAAAATGTATTACAAAATACTCAAATAATATCAACAACTTTCACACTTGGTGTACAAATAACAATCTACCATTAAATATAAATAAATGTGAAATTAAATCGTACACGCGAAGTAAGTGTCTTATTTATTAATTTATGAGTACAAGTTTTGGTGTAACAAAAAATTAAAGTGGCGAGAGGTATTGTGCTAACCACAACAGATTTTTCCTACCATCCTTTAGGTAAGGAAGGTATTGTCTTTGGTCCTAAAAATCAATGATGAATTTTTATTGAACAAGCACGTTTTAGGGTCCTATATAATACGATTTTACTATTTTTACGATGATGTCTGTTGTATGTATTTGTGTCTGAGGGTGTGTGTGTGTGTGTGTGTGTGTGTGTGTGTGTGTGTGTGTGTGTGTATGTGTGTGTGTGTGTGAGTGGCGAAAGTTTCGGATCGCAGAAGAGGTGATTATGGCTATAATTGGTCAACCGGAAGTATCCCCATTTGCAACTTTTAACCGTTTTTCTTGAAAAAAAAGCAGTTAAATATCATTTATTGACATTTAAAGAATATGTTATTATCTACACGGCTTGATTGCATTTTATACTTCATATTCAATAGATATAGAGTTAAAGAATTATACGGATATTAAATTTCATAAATCAGCCAGCTATGCTAACCATGGAAACTGCTAATATATTCAGATAATTCAAATTGACTGATGTCAGTATTAATGAAAAGTAAATAAATGTTGCAGAGATGAGGATGTTGAGATAGATGTTGGGGAAGACACGGAAAGATATGGTAAGGGATGAAAGAATAAGGGAAATAACTCTAGTGTATTTTTTATTTCCTGTATTTTTAATTTATGTGAAATTGTAATCATTATTCCAGTAATATTAACTTTAAACTAACTGAAAAACCGGGTAACCGGTCATTAACCAATAATAAGTTAGATTATCTACTGACGTGACGCTTTAGTACAATTAACCCAATATCTAATCAATCAGTTGCCCGTAAATTTTGACTGGCTTTAAATACTTTAGAGGTGGAATTTCATAACGATAAATTGTCCTGTGGTGCACTTTCCCACTGCTAAATGTAAATGTGAGTGCTCGTGATATGTCAACCAATAATTGCTCTTATGGATGAATATGTCATCTATGTAGATCTATTACAAACACGGAGAAGCTATCATCTATCTCCTTAGATGGCATAATGATATATTGACTCTACTTATTTGTATGATAATTTATAATAAAAACAAAACTAGTCAATATGTCATTATGGTTATATAGTGCAGTGATTATCAAACTTGTTGGGCTCACCGGCCCCTTTCCGAATATATATTTTTTCAACGCCCTCAGATAATATCATCCATTCCAGTCAAGTAATTTCTTATTGTATTATTAATTATTTATTTAAAATTATAGGTACAGTAAAATTTTTGAAAGATGTCCGATTAAGGTCATCTACAAATTGTATGAATTCAGATTTTTGCTCCGGGCATTATGACAAATTCAGTAGTGTCGTCAAAAATAAGCCAACGGGTAAATTTATTAGAAAATGTGAAACCAAAGATGTGAACAATAAGATACTGACACATTGTCAGTGTCAGAGACTCTGACACACAATAACGTTATTCGTACGGCTATGAATTAAGGTAATGTATATTAGTTAATAAATAAATCTACGTTACGGCGAAAGTATTATCTGCAACGAGCATCGTTTTAAAGTGGAACGTCATAACTTAGTCGAAACAATATGAATTTTTGAAAGACAAGCCTGTTATATTCATCCTTATCGCACATGCTTATAGCCTTTGCAAAAAAAAGAGATAAATGTATGCCAATTTGTTAATTCGTTCATGATACAGATGATCTTGATCAGACATCTTTCAAAAATTTTACTGTGTATTACATAAACCCTTCAGAAATACCACCATTCTCGTTAATGAATTGGAAAAATCTAGAACATTTAGAAGTAATGAAGGAAACTTGCTCATAGAATGAATTTAAAATTATAGAAAATACATAAATATAAAGATTAGGTGTAATAGGAATTTAATGTGTATAGAAGAAATGTGAAATACAATACTTTTATATACCACAAGCCGACGTAAGTCGTAATTTTGTTCAGGAAATATTTGGAATTGTCAACATAGTTTCTATACATTGTCAAAGAAAAAATATCGATAAGGGCTAGAATAATAGTCTTGTTTGAATGTGTTTTTGTTGCAGAAAAATATAGTTTCGTAGTCTGTGTCAGCACAGATTATAGAGCGAATTGAACTACCTATAAATATCATTGCGCGAAGCCATTCTTACGGGAAGAGTACTATAAAATACGAGTCTAAGAATCTAAAGATGCCTCCTCATGATTATTATTCATTTACTATCGCTTACGTTGGACTAAATTCCAAAGTTCCGCAGAATGCTTGCTCGCACTGCCTTCGGCCATAAATCAAACGGCCTTCGGCTAACCGGAACACCGGAGTCCAAGGCCGGACTTGCTCTGAAACTGCGGACCGGAGACCAAACACTGCTAGCTGTTGCGCTTTGCCTTTATCAAACAAATGCTTCGCTGTATCGATCTGGATGGTCATATGAGTACAAGGGAGATTTTGAGGAAGGTGAACAACTTTCTAGCTTCCTTACTTTTATAGATTCCTGTAACTTATTTACTGGATGTTAAGATACACAAAAATAAACATTAAAACATTACGTCACACTATATTGAAAAATAAGTTATTTTACTAATGCAAAAATAATTTAATTTTATCTTATGTAACATATAGCTTTAAGATATATCGAAATTTGATATTTATTTCACCTTTGTCCGACATATAAACAACAGAACATCGTGTTAATATCTGCAGGTCAATCTGCACACACTTAGCATGTATTACGTAAGAATCTCCACGAAACAATTGAAAAGTTCAACAAGTTGAAACCGAAATTGAGCGTGTAAAGTGTAAAACAACCATTACCAAACAGGAACTGTTTACACGCCATCTTACGTAAAACTAGCGTGCTGCAGAATGGGTCACGGGCTGACATGTGACCCTTAGTCTGTAGCCAATCCATGTAATATATATATATATATATATATATATATATATATATATATATATATATATATATATAAATATTTCATCACGGCATATTACCCATTGTTGGGCGTGCCAATCTGATTTGTACAGATATCGGTAATGATGGAATATTTGTACCGTGCGGGTGCTTACCAGGCGTCACCTCACGGGCACCCATAGCTGGCGTGGAGGGTGCACCACAAGGGTCAATTTTGTGCCATTAAAATTCGATGTAATTTTTGGCGTCGGTCGGGATCGAACCCGGGTCCCCAGATTCGCGACCAGACACTCAGGCACACGGCCACGAGACCCCATTATTTATTATTGTATTATTAATTAAATATGTATTATATTAGAATAGTAGGACAAAATTCTTCATAGAACGAAATAAGAGATACAATTTCAATTATTTGTGTGTACAAGAAATGTTAAATTCGTTACTTATAGGGTGCGAGCAGTCATGTGACTTTGTTGGTTTTGGCACGCAGATATGAGGATCCGTGTCCTGAGTAGTTATTTACATAGATGTCACAATTCTCATAATTTTTCATTCAAAATTTAAAAATATTCTGATGTTTATTTGTCATCAATAGTATGGAATATACTTGTCGAGGAAAATAATCCACATGGATTTGAAAAATCATGTTTTAAATGAAAAATTATAATACTTGACACCTATGTACATTATTACTAGATCTCATTCTAACACGGGGCCCCCATATCTGCTTGCCAAGGCCAACAAAATCACATGACTGCTCACGTCCTAAGCAACATAAAATGAAAATGGCGAGAGGTATTGTGCTGGCCACAGCAGATTTTTTTTACATTTGATACTATTGGTACCATCTTTATATCAGGCCGACAACTTTTCAACAAATTTATAAGTGTATTTTCTACATTCTATGGATGTCAGCTGGTAAGCGTTCACTAAAATATTTTGTCCATAGATCTATATACAGATATCATCTAGTCTACATAGGTATATATATATACTTGTAGATGTAATTTGTCCTAATTTTGGATCATTTAAGTTTCATTTTTTTTCAATTTTCTTTCTGAATTCGGGCCACTATTCAAGTTGTAAATAAAACTAAATATGTACTAAAGTTGTTACATTATCTACAAGTATTCTTGTAAATCTCTCTCCATTTTACGTTAACTGGTTTTAAAAGTAGCAAACTTGAGATTTTTTTCTTTCTTAAACAAACCGGAAATAGGATAGAAATCAGCGGAAAAGTGTGACAATTGCAGAATCTGAATCAGACTTTGAGATGTGTGCAACAGTTAACTCTACCTTATGGCGCTTTGCAGTCAACATCTGCTATTGCTATGTATTAAGAACAGTTTTATATTTATAATAATAATAAGACATTCTTATTTGATACTTAGAAAATTAAAGAGATACGAACCCAAAAAACATCCCGGGTCTTAGTCAGTCGAAGAAATTCATTTCACCCTTGTTGACAAACGCCAAAGAGCTATTAATTCTCAGCAAGAGGGTCCTTATAACTATGACAGGTATCTTTCCTGGTCATTGTCCTCTGAAATACCATCTATGTAAGATTGGTATAGCTGAAAACAATATCTGTAGACTATGCGAAGAGGACGAAGTAACTTTGGAACTGATTCCTGGAGCAGTAATTGGCTTCATAAGAACTCTGAAACTACTTCCAGAAAACTAAAATAGGGCCATGTTACAACAGATCTTACAGGTCGCAATGACAAAAGCAGTTAGCGCTTAAAGCCCTCAAGTTAATGAATGAATAAATCCTCAAGCTGTGCACATTAGGTTCCACATTAGTAAGTAGTGTTATATTTTTTATGATTTGGTCCTTCTCAATATTTTCTTGGGCCACAATGAAAAATGTTATTTTCAGACTATTGTTTCTTTCAATACAAACATGTCATGCAAAGAACTGCCGATGCGATACTATTATGGTTGAAAAATATCAGCATAGTTTTTGTAAGTTTTAATTCTATATTCAAAGTATTCGAAACAATTTGTGTATATAGGCTCGCAATTGCCAATATAATACTAGTTTAGTTTTATTGTGGGTAATATCTCGCCTGTGATGGGGTTAAGGTGTTAACAATTACTCGAAAGCTCAGTCAAATAAGATTTTTCCTCTACCGACGTTTCGGTGTACCCTTGTATCATCTTCAGGGTTTACAACAATTATATAACAAAAAATTAATAAACACAAAATCACATGGACATTACCACACTTACAGTAAGATCTTACAGATTGTTACAAATCATGTACACAAAATACATTCGTACTATGTTTTAATAAAATAACTGAATGTATTTTGTCTACATGAAATGTAATAATCTGTAAGATCTTACTCTAACAGCAGTAATAATAAATAATTTTCTATTTCCAGATTAGTTATTCCGAGAATATCTCTTAACCCTGTGTTAAAATGACATTTATGGAGAGTTTATTCTAGAGTTAAGCCTTATTCCATGTTTATTATTATACATTTGCGGGTTAAGCTCGTGATAAACTAGTATTAGCTATTCCTGTGTTAAAAAGAAGCTATGCTGAACTTAACCCTTGTTTATTATTACCGCTGTTAGAGTGATAATGTCCATGTTATTTTGTGTGTATTACATTTTTGTTGTGTAATTATTGTAGACCCTGAAGAAGGTGCAAGGTGCACCGAAACGTCGGTAGAACTTTCGAGTAATTGTTAACACCTTTAGTTTTATTGTTTTTAAAACAAAATATATATATATATATATATATATATATATATATATATATATATATATATATATATATAATAGCGTTATAAATACTAGCAACATCTGTTGAAAACAACGGTACTACCTTAATATAAAACATAGAACATTATTTGTAAGCTACAGATCGTTTTATCAAAGAAGGACAATCTCTAAATGCTTATGTGATGAATAATCTAGCAGCCGGGAACGGAAACTTTTCAACAGCATAAAAGAACATTAAATGAGAAGTAAGTAACACAGTCAGTCTTGTGCACTATGAATAATAGAAAATTATGTAAATTAATGTCTGTCGTCCAACATCAACCTTGAACATTCTAGATCTAGTTCACTATGCTCGACAGCCCGGTTATTAAGATAAAACACTTGTAGTACCGCCACATGTTTCCAAAGGCTTTGTTAGAAATTTCTACAAAGTTATTTGACTTAAACTTAAAAATCTGATGTGGCCAGCACAATACCTCCCGCCCTTTTCATTGTGGTATATACAGTGTGTTAATTAAAAACCTGGCCATAGGCGTTTAACATGGGAAATCAGTTTTTCCTTGCGCAAAAGTTCCCAAATTATTGTAGACAAAAATACTTCAAATAAATGTAGAGAATTAAATTCTGCACCAGAATTATTTATAAGATTTTATTTTAGACATTTCATAACCGAGAAAATCAATTTTAATTTTTTCTGGAAATAGCTGATTTATAGCAGTAGCCATGGAACTCAAACAAAATTACAAGCAATTGTATGCCACCTTAACTTATTTCTTTGAAAGTGTGGAACTGTTTTCTCATGAAGAAAAGCTTCAGAATATGGTGGACAAATTTTGATTGAGTTGCATGGATATCGCTATAAATCAGCAATTTTCAAAATACTTTAACATTCATTTTCTCGGTTATTAAATGTCAAAAATATAATCTTATTACTAACTCGGGTGCATAATTTAATTCTCTGCAATATTTATTTGAAGTATCTTTGTATAAAATAATTTGGGAACTTTTGCGCAAGGAAAAACTGATTTCCCATGTTAAACTCCTATAGCCAGATATTTAATTAACACACTGTATAAGTATTGTATTTAAGATTTCTTGTACACACAAAAAATTCTAATTACATCTAAAAATAAATAAGTAAATATATCATCATGGCATATTACTCATTGCTGGGTGTGCCAATCTGATTTGTACACAGATATCGGTAATGATGAAATATTTGTACCGTGCGGGCGCTCATTGCTGGCGTGGAGAGTGCACCACAGGGATCAATTTTGTGCCATTACAACTTGAAGTAATTTTTGGCGTCGGTCGGGATCGAAGCCGGGTCCCCAGATTCGCGAGCAGACACTCAGGCACACGGCCACGAGACCCCTAATCTTTATATTTACGTATTTTCTATAATTTCATTCTATGAGCAAGTTTTCTCGCATTTCTTCTAAATGTTCGTTTTTTCATTTCATTAACGGGATTAATTTTTGATACATAATTCCATGATTCTATCAACAACGACTTTTATGTAAAATCAGATATTTATTTAAGTGTCAGTACAGCTGTTTTACAACATATGCTTATTGCGTGTACAGACTTGTTTAACGGTTTATAACTATTAAAAATATCTTGAATACATCGTTTTACATTTCAACATATTATTGTTGACATGCATGCTTAACTCTTTTAACAAAGCTAAGAATATTTAAATACTAATGACGGTTCCTTTTCATAATTTCCTACTTAAAAAATGGGCGCGCTTGTTAAATTTTATTCATATTATCTTGTGTATGTGTTACTGAAATTTTAGATCATATGATGTAATTTATAATTACGTAACAATTTCACTGTTTCCAGAAGTATTAATAAAAAAATATATAAAAATTCCATTATACTTTTAATGTTTTTGTAGTGGTATAACTTTCTTATCATAAAGCCATGTTATTCTTTCATGTTATGTTAATAATAAAAGAGCAAAATATATATCCTCATGTGATTGGTACTCCTGGAGAATCTGTCAAAGTATTTTAACAAACTAAAATATTTTTTAATGTTTTTATTACTTTTAAATTTTTAACCCCAAAGTGATTTATGGGAAATAAAATATAACACGTAGTATATTTTTTAATACTCGAAGGATCGACATAAAATGATAAAACTCTCCTCATTTTCGAAGACTTTTCAAATTATGATAATTGGCGTCGTGGCGTATATCTCATTTTCATAATGAAAAACTATATATTTATCAACACTAATTATAAGTAATTAGACTAACAAATGTGTGTGTGTGTGTATGTGTGTGTGTGTGAGGTTGATGCAGCTACGATATCTCAAATTCTATATGACCTGTGTAACTACGGATTCCTCAATCTAACAGTAATGGGAAGAGTTGCACAACCGGAAGTAGTAGTATTATTATAACAAAAATCTTGTAAATATTATTTTTGGAAAACTTATGTTATTAGAAATATTAAAAAACAAAATTCTCTATCCGACACATTTAAATTTTTTATTATACCTTCTATAGATTTAAAGATATAGATATATAATCTATAAAATAATCTGTTGTAGGAAATCCCTCAGCTTGCTCACAGCCCAAACATCTCCATGGTAACTACTTGAGATATTAAAATGTCTGTAATTGACAGATAAACGTCACTAATGTCAGTTTCAAAAATTCAGGCTTTTTCTGGGAACGATATTTAATATTTCTTGTTGTATTATTAATTATATATTTAAAATTATTGGTATATTACATGAACCCTTCAGAAATACCGCCTATTCCGGTAATGAATTGTAAGAACCTCGAACATTTAGAGAGTAGGAGAAAACTTGCTCATAGAATGAAATCATAGAAAATACGTAAATATAAAGATTAGGTGAAATTATAATTTTTGTATGTACAAGAAATGTTAAATACAATACTAATATATACCACAATGGAAAGGGCGAGAGATATTGTGATGGCCACAACAGATTTTTTTTAATGTTATTTGGTGCGCACTTCCTTATTATCAAGAGGGAAATTTTGTACGAGAAAAATATAAAAATTCTCTTGCATTTTGTAGCTTAACATAAATTAAAGTAATGATAGAACCGTCACATGCTTTGTCCTACTTTGCGGGTGATTATAAAATAGGTCAAATTTTCGCATAAACCTTCGTGTCCTAGTTTTTCAGAACTTTATCCTGTTATATGCCGTTTTTATATTAAATATTCTACTAGGTAATTATAATGTATACGAGTATCTCATATTTTTCTGCATGAAAGAAGTTTTTATTTTTATTATTACAAACTTTTAACGATAGACAAAAAATATATAATTATTAGCCATACAATAACGGGTGTTAATTTTAAATGGGATAAATTTCTATTTTACAGGACAAATTGAAAGAAAATAGATATTTTTACCTTCCGTCACCTATAGATAAGGAAGGTATTGTCTTTGGTCAAAAAATTCGGTGGTGAGTTTTCATTGAATAAGCATGTTTTAGGGTCTTTTCAATACGATTTTACTATTTTTACGATGAAGTCTGCATGTGTGTCTGTTCGTGTGTGTATGTGTGTGTGTGTGTTTCGTCAACGATATCTCCAATATTAGAATTGCAAAAATTACTATTCTTGCGTATTCTTCTTCCTTACAACCATATGCAGACTTGATTAGATTTTGGTTATAATTGATCAACCGAAGTACCCTCATTTGAAGATTTTAACAGTTTTTCTTGAAAAACTCAGTTAAATTTTATTATAACTTAAAGAATATATTAGTCTCTATACGATTTGATTGCATTTTATATTTCATATTCAACAAATATAGAGTTATAGAATAATTAAGATAAGAAAATTCTTATAAATTTCATAATTCAGCCAGCTATGCTAACTTAACCATGGAAACTGCTAATATATTCAGGTAATTCAAATTGACAGATGTCAGTATCAATAAAAAGCAAGTAATTGAATGAAAGAATAAGGAAAGTAACTCTAGTGTTAGAAGTTTTTAGATATAAGACAGACGATTACATTGGTTTGAACATGTCATGAGGAGAGATGAATATATTAATAGAAGGTGGAAGAAACATAGGAAGACCAAATATAAGATGAAAAGACTGTATTGCAGAAGACTTGAGAGAAAAGGAACTGAATGAGGACGACACGCAAAACAAAAATGAGTGGAAGAAGAAAATAAAAAATAGCGACCGAACGAATGGGAGAAACTAACGAAGAAGAAGAAGAAGATGTCAGTGTCAAGTGCAATTTGCATAGTTTGTTTATGAAATAACTTTACTGGAAATATAGTGTCTTTTGCAAGAAAATTTATGTATGGGGCGCGTGCAGTAACATGGCTTTGCTGACAAGTGTTATAATTTTTCATTCAAAATTTCATAATTTTCTTATTTCATGTGGTTTGCTTGTTATCAGGAGTATGGAATTCAGTTGCCGAGAAAGGGAATCACATAATACCAAAAAATTAGAATCTTTTGCAAGAATATTTATGTATGGAATTTGTACATAATACACACGATTGGCGGAAGGTATTGTGCTGACCACATCAGGTTTTTTATAATTATTTATTGTGCTGACCACATCAGATTTTTAACATTTACAACAAAATTTAATGAATACAAGATACAGTAACATCCAAATTTATCTACTTTATGCTTTCCTCTGAGTATGGCATTTAATATGTCAGACAAATATATTCATACCTCCCTAACTAACGATGAGGGTGTCGTCCATTTATATGTCATTCAACAGCCTGTGTCTAACCTCTCTGTAGAGACCTCAGCTACGTGAACAATTAGAAATTCACACTTGTCTGGCGCGGAGGTGCTGTAAACAATGCTTGGAGTACAAAGAGGCCTGTGTAATGTGAACATTCACGCACCACTGCCAAACTAAATCATATGTCAGCCTTGCCAAGAGCCTCGCAACAGGGATCAAGATACAAGCGGACACCGCTTTTATTTCAGACAGAATGAAATGTGGTATCTCTTTACGCATTTGATTTTAAATAGCTGCTTTAAATGAATATGGATAATGTTGCCGAAAAAGTGAACTTTGTTAAATAATGTCCTAAAAGTTTTGGCAAAAATTACCTTCCGTCACCTATAGGTAAGGAAGGTATTGTCTTCAATTCAATGATGAGTTTTTAGTGAATAAGCATGTTTTAGGGTCCCTATAATACGATTTTACCATTTTTACGATGATGTCTGTATGTATGTATGTATGTGTGTGTGTGACAAAAGTTTCGGATCGCATAACTTTAATACCACGATTCCAAAAATTATATTTTTTTCGTATTCCTTTAAGTTTACATCCAGCAGAACAAGTGATTAGATTTCGGTTATAATTGGTGAACCGAAAGTAGCCTCATTTGAAGATTTTAACAGTTAAATATGATTTATTGATACTTAACGTTATTATACTTAAAGAATATATTATTCCCTATACGATTTGATTACTTTTTATACTTCATATTCAATAGATATAGAGTTAAAGAATTATAAAGATATTAAATTTCATAAATCAGCCAGCTATGGTAACCATGAAAATTACTAATATATTCCGACAATTCAAATTGACAGATGTCAGTATCAATGAAAAGTAAATGGATATGGCAGAGATGAGGATGTTGATGTATGTGTGTGTCTGTCTGTCTGTCTCTCTATGTGTGTGTGTGTGTGTGTGTGTGTGTGTGTGTGTGTGTGTGTGTGTGTGTGTGTGCGTATGTGTGTGTGTGTGTGTGACGAAAGTTTCGGATCGCATAACTAAATACCACGATTCCAAAAATTATATTTTTTTCGTATTCCTCAAGTTTATACCTAAAAGAACAAGTGATTAGATGTTGGTTATAATTGGTCAACCGGAAGTAGCCTCATTTGAAGAATTTCACGTCGTTAATTTGTCACCAGGAGTGTGAAATTTACTTGTCGAGGAAAATAAACCACATCTACTTCTCAAGACCAACAAAGTCACATGACTGCTCGCGCCTTATTGTATGTAATATTTCTTGTATACCTACACTCTACACCAAAAATTCTACTTATATCTATTCCTTATATTTATATTGTTTAATCTTAAATTTATTTTATGAAGAAATTTTGTGCTCTTCTAATTTTTCGAAATGTTTTCAATTCATTGTCAGGATTGACAGTATTTTGAAGGATATATGTAATATACCTGTAATTTTAAATATTTAACTATTAATACAAAAAGAAATGTATGTATGTACTTCCCAGAAAAAAGATTCAGTAATGTCTCTGGATTTCTGACACTGACATTTATCTGTCAGTTACAAACATTTTAAATTTTAAACTATTTTCCATGGCGTTCTTTCGGCTGTAAAATTTATTATAACAGCTTATTTTATATATTATATTTCTTTTATCTCTAAATGTATTGAATATATAATAAAATATTTAAATGTATCAGATAGAGAATTTAATTTTCTTTAATATTACCAAGAAAAATTTTCAAAAAATATTATTTAGAAGATTTTTTTTCAAGAATCTTTTACTTTCGGTTGTCCAATTGTTACCATAACCTTCTCAGATCTTCCCATGAATGTCTGATTGGGAAATACGTAGTTAAACAAATATAAAGTCTTATAGTTTTTGAGTAATCGTCCTTCCAACATCCCACATACATACATTCATACATACATACATACATACATACATACATACATACATACATACATACATACATACATATATACATACATACATACATACATACATACATACATACATACATACATACATACATACATACATACATACATACATACATACATACATACACACACACACATACATCCTCACACACACACACACACACACACACACACACACACATACATCATCGTAAAAATGTTAAAATCGGATTGTAGGGACCTTAAAACGTTCTTATTCAATAAAATCTGGATATGCGATTTTTAGCATGAATCCAATACCTCTCTTAGCGAGAAGTAATAAATATTATAGTCGAAAGAGTGTGGTAGAAATTTCTTACCATGTCTGTATGTTTTATAATTTGTTGAAATTTAAGCTAGCCGAAATATTATGAGCCTGTGGTCATATATCGTCATTCCCAAAATTTAAAAATAGAAGTCAAATGGCATATCCAGAGAATTGGAAAGTTTCTAAATTATTTCGGCTAAATCAACAGAAGCGTGAATTCATATCACACGTCCAACAATCAAATTTACTAAACAAAACAAAATTTGCTTGTAGACTTCATTATTATTTTATTATTGGTAAAAAAATCCTATCGCGAATCAGGAAGTCATATAAACATTTCAATATTGATAATCAACAATTATATTCTGTTTTGAATATTCTTGACGACCTTGGAACACATTTCCGTAATCGTATTGATTCCAAAGCTGTAATACAAATCACGTAATGGACAAACTCTCTCATCCTCATCGTATTGTTAATCCCATCTCGAGTTGAATCTTCGCCAATCGATAGAATCAAACGTTCAATCCTCACAATAGTTGGTGAAGTTCAGCACAATCTCTCTATGTTTCATTACAAACGTTTTGTTTTCTGTTCTGTATACTTTTAATCAGTGTTGGTACTCAAGTCCCGCTGTTAATATTGTTTGTGGGGTGAGGGGAATTACAGTGGAATAATGAAGAAATAAATTGAAGAATTATCTAAAATTACATTCCATATTTCATTTGTATTTCAAATGGAAGTGAGTTAATTAAATTTTCATTTATGTACAAGCATATGTGTAGAATATTAATGAAAGGTATTTTATTTTATGGGGCAATTATTGTATGAACACTATAATCTCATTTAATTAGGTTGTATAGTATACTTATTATTAAATAAATTTGATGTCGTCGGTACTAGTTATTAAATATATTTATTGTAATATGTATTGGTGACGTTACAAGATGATGACTGCTCACGTCCTTTTGTACAAATTCCACACAGAATTTTTTTTGCAAATTATTCTATGGGCGTTTTCTTTTTAGGGGAAAAATGAACTAATCTTAATCCTAAAAAGAACAGTATGTTTCTTAAATTATGAAGTAGAAAATACAAACATACATAGCATTATATTTACAACATAATAATCTGCTGAATTGGCTTAAGGCTATCTATTGTATTACCTTATGTGATTTGTTTTTGCCACCTTAAATTATTTTACATTTTTATATTTCCAGTAAAATCATTTCACAAAGATATTATGTATTTTTTATTTGACATCTGTCAATTAGTAATATTTGAATATTCTGTTTCCATGGTACAGCTTTTAGCAGCATTAGGTTTCAAGATATTCATTGAATATGAAGAAAAAAATCTGATGTGGCCAGCACATAACCTCTCGCCGTATATTTTACCTGGCTGTATGCATAAAGCAAAGAATATTTTTATAAATACAAATAATATATTCATATAAATCTATGACGTATAAACTTCTTTATTATTCAATAATAGCATGTCTCAACATAAAGATATTTTACCATAAATTATGTTACAATAAATTACAAAGTAGAGTTTACCATATATAAATATTAGGCTGGTAACAGCAATTTTCAATTCGAACAACCTTGTTTACTCTCTCTTCATATTCTTCTAGTAAAAACATTAATTTTGGGCGGTCTAAAATGTATATATCTGGATTGTGCATCTATTCTTACATATCTTCTTTTACATTTTATTTTTTCATACTTTTTATATCTAAATAACACTAATTCCCTTTAATAAAGTGACGGATAGATTGCACTCCGATTATTCTTATATTGATGTGTAATTTTGTCAATATTTACAACTTACTCGTGAAGAATTTGATAGCTTTTTCGCAATTCAAAGTTACTCTAGTCTACAGTGCTGGTGTACATTGTCCCATAATGTTTGAAACAAATTTAAGTCCTTCAACCTAGACTTGTCATCTCCATAATAGAGACAGATCAAGAATTAAGGGATTCTCCAAGTAAATTTTTCTTTCGTTACTCATTATTTCTGACACTGACATTTATCTGTCACAAATAATTAAAATTTTCAACTATTTTTCATGGCATCCTTTCGGTTGTAAAATTAATTACAACAGTTTATTTTATATATTATATTCCTTTTATCTCTAAATCTATAGAATATATATAAAAATATTTAAATTTATCAGAAAGAGAATTTATTTTTCTTTAATATTATCAAGAAAAATTTTCAAAAAATAATATTTAGAAGATTTTTTTTCAAGAATCTTCTACTTCCGGTTGTCCAATTGTTACCAAAACCTTTTCAGATCTTCCCATGAATGTCCGATTGGGAAATACGTAGTTAAACAAATTTAAAGTCTTATAGTTTTTGAGTAACCGTCCTTCCAACATCCTACATACATACACACACACACACATACATCCACACACACACACACACACAGACATCATCGTAAAAATGTTAAAATCGGATTGTAGGGACCTTAAAACGTGCTTATACAATAAAATCTGGATATGCGATTTTTAGCATGAATGCAATACCTCTCTTAGCGAGAGGTAAAAATATAATTAAATCGAATAGAGAATAACATATTATTTTATTTATAATAACATAAAAGATTAAAAAATGATATTTAACAGAAGAAAATCTGTTAAAATCTTCAAATTAGGGTACTTTCGGTTAACCATTCATAACCAAAATCTAATCAACTCTTCAAATGGACGTACAAAGAGAAATATGAAAGAATTATAATTTTTGGAATTGTAGTATTGGAGTTATCGAAGGAGAAATTTTTGTCACACACACACACACTTAAAAATCAAAAAATTGTCAAAAAATTCGATGGCGTGAATAAGCACAAATTTACTATTTCTATTGTGTGTATATGTGTGTCTGTGTGTGACAAAAATTTCTGCGACGATAACTCCAACACTACAATTCTAAAAATATAATTCTTTCGTTAATATGAAAAGCTGATCAGATTGTGGTTATAATTTCTCAACCGGAAGTACCCTTATATTTCATCACGGCATATTATCCATTGCTGGGTGTACCGTGTGGGCGCTTACCAGGCGTCACCTCACGGGCACTCCTTGCCGGCGTGGAGAGTGCGCCACAGGGGTCAATTTTGTGCCATTAAAATGCGATGTAATTTTCTGGCGTCGGTCGGGATCGAACCCGGGTTCCCAGATTCGCGACCAGACACTCAGGCACACGACCACGAGACCCCATTTTTTAATATTATTATCATTTAAATAAATAAATCAGCCAGCTATGCTATAACCATGGAAATTGCTAATATATTAAAATAATTCTAATTAAAGGATGTCAATGTCAAGTGCAATTTACATAGTATGTATGCTCGTGTTATAATTTTATTGGATATATAGAATCTTTCCAAGGAACTTTCAGTATGGAATTTGTAGAAAATAGTACATGTTCGTATTACAATTATTTTACTGGATATATAGAATATTTTTACAGGGACTTTCGGTATGGGATTTGTTTTTTTAGATCAAATATTTTAGAAAACATATATTGTTGTGTCATTAAAACGACAAAATATGCGTAATATTAATAAACATTAGTGTAAAAAAATATACCTTTACATCATAATCTCACATTCATAGCCAATAAAAATTTGCATATATTATATTGATTACACATGGATATATTTTTAAAAAATCTATCACGTGTCTGACAGTGTTCATGTATGAAATAATTTTGCTATTCAATGCGTGTTAATGTGACAATGTAATTCACGTGTTCACGAAGAAGGTTTAGAAAGATATCTTAATTTTTTTTTAAGTTTTTGTTTATCACGGTTTATTCTATACATGCGATTATATGTTATTTGCGTTTATGTTGTAATGAAAAGTTCAAGGTGGCTATGATGAAGCATCATTTGTTTTTATACCATAATAATTAGCAACCATACTTTTACTAACTTCGGTTTGTTAATTACTATAATATGATTGGTATTTCTTCGATTGGAATTTTCTGGGGTGTGCCGACTATACGCATTGGTAATAATAATATCTGTTGTGGCAGTCATGTGACATTGTCGGCCTTGACTAACAGAATGTCAGAATAAATGTCATAATTTTTCAATAAAAATTTCAAGATTTTCTAAATTCACGTCGTTATATTTGGACTCTATTATTTTAAAAGGTAACTACAATGTGTGATGCAAATATTTGTTATACGCTATTGTTCCAACTTTTTATCTTAATGGATAAAAAAAGTAAAAAGTAATATAATATATAAAAAAATAAATAAGAAAAAATAATAAATTAAAAATATATTAAAATAACCGATTTTTATTATTTTATGCATAAAATAAGTAATTAAGATTATATATAAAAATACGATAACATTTCCTTTCGGTATAAAAGGAAAAAGAAATTCGAAATTTCATAGTTACAAATTGAAGAAACTTAAAAATGTACCGATATTTCACCTTGTTGATAACATTTAACATAGTGTTTTGTGATATAAGTAAGTAGTGTTATACTTTTCGTATCGTATATTATATATAAATTATTTTTAAGGTCCACGAGAAATATTTAAAAGATGTTACGCGTATGATCAAAACTTAAACGACTGTATTATACAAAATGGAAACAAGGCATTACCATATCTTATCAAAGGTATAAATTGAAGTGCTTTTAGCAAAAAAACCTTAGTCCATTTTTTTTAATTTGAAAGATTTCAGCATGTATCCAATTTTCTTAATGCGCATAATTACATAAACTAGTTACTGACAAGTTTGAAACACCTAAGTGTGCCGAATGAGGGTGATGCTACCAAAGCATGTATTTGTTGCAAATGTCGTCGTCGGTCATTTTTCTAAAAATAAAATTATATTATAAGAAACATATATTAAATATTCATACATACATAAAATCACGCGTGTCCCACTTAGTGGGTTCGCACAAACCCGATAACAATAAGAACAACATCAACATCATACAACAAATTCTTACTCTTAAACATATTAAAGTGACCGATTTTCGGTAGCGAAATACCGCATCCGGATCACAATAATAATTAGGAAACAATCCTTCGCCACATATTCCTATCTAAGCAGACTTCTTTCGCCCCGGCCACACTCATAATCCTTACTCTTAAACATAGTGACCGATTTTCGGTAGCGAAATACCGCATCCGGATCACAATAATAGTTAGGAAACAATCATCCTTCGCCACACATTCCTCTCTAAGCAGACTTCTTTCGCCTCGGCCACAATCATAATCCTTCCTCTTAAACATATTAAATTGACCGATTTTCGGTAGCGAAATACCGCATCCGGATCACAATAATAGGAAACAATCATCCTTCGCCACATATTCCTATCTAAGCAGACTTCTTTCGCCTCGGCCACACTCATAATCGCATTCATACATGCTCTTCTTCTCTTCATACTTGGAAACTCTCTCTGTTTAAGCACCCTACCAACCACATCCATCCACTTATACACTGTTTGGCCACGCAATCGAAAACCCTAAACTTCACCAAGATATATACGCTTAACGGCTTGTTAAGCTTCACTCGCCATTTTCTCCACATGCCCAAAGTATCTCAACTGACTCACACCAACTCTCTTAATTGTTCCTAACCATACATTCTTCATACAACAAATTATTCCTCACGCGATCCCGTCTGACATACCCACATACACCACGTAAATACCTCATTTCCACGGCAGTCACTCTCTTTTTATGCTTCCCCGTCCATGCCCAGCATTCGCTTCCATACATCAAGCAGGCACTAGCATTCCATTATATACACTTAACCGAGCATCCCTTGATACGTTAGAGCACCCATTACCTTACATCCCGCACTCACTCTCCTTTTTATCTCTCGATCAATATAATAACATGAACTATGTTTAATGGTTAACAGATGGAAAACATGAAAACTAACACTGAACTTGTAATAATTACGCAGGTTTTGACTCTCAGTTAACAGAAAAAAATCTGACTATTTAGACTGTCAGAAACTAGTTTGTTATAGTCGAACAGTATGTGGTGGAACACCAAGTTAGTTGTTGCAAACTTGTCAGTGGTACAGTTGGAACGATATTTTGTTATTGCGCATGTGTCAAAAGTTACACACTATCAGCAATCACAGGTTGGAACAAACTATTAGAAAACTTCATCGCATTGAAGATAATAAACACCTGTGTTGTAATTTTTCTATCAAAACTTTTGGATGCATTAATTAGACATTTTTATAGGACGTTTTTGTAGAATGTAATAAATTCTAACTAAAATACTATTTGCGTAAAAAATTATGGCGTCCTTGAAAGTACATGTAACTTAAAGTTATAATATTTGGACTATGGTTGTTTTATCACCAGTTTTTCAATTATTTATTAATAATAAGTACAAAATATTTATAATTTTGTTAATAGGTATTCCGTCAGCTAATGTTCCAAAACTTAGGCCATATCAGTTCAAAATAAAGGAAAGCTTAACTAAAGATTTAGAGTTTTCGTATTTAGCAATTGCTGACCCTTCTGATGATCTGCACTTAATACATGCTAAGTAATATAATTTTTAATTTCATATTTAAGTGTAAGAGGTGATGCTTAAAATTTGAGACATTTTTCAAGACCAAATCTATTAAGCGTTAAAAAACAGTAATGTTACTTTTCAATATTCATGATTTAAGTTGTCTAAGTTGTTGCAAAATATTAATTGAACATAGGTACGAATGAATTACATAGTTCCGAAGGAAATTAATTAATGGCAGTTCATTTTTTAAAAGAAAATATATCAAAAGCTACTATATATCGCTACATTAAACATTGAGAAGAAAATTTTTCTTTAAGACATAAACTCTAGAGTTTGGTGTAAATGCTACAAAAATGACGAAAGCGAACAACCGTCGACAGGATGAGAAAGTTAACAAATCTGGAATCTCAACAAGAATGCTGGCTAAAATATTAAACAGGATCAAATCTCATATTGCCAGGACACTAAGAAATAAATGCAACATTAGATACACAAAGGAAATTGCCATTCTCGAGAGAATTCACCATCAAAAGCAAAAATTTCAGGATGGTGATTACCAAGAAAATTTTCCAGAAAATGTTTCATTTTGAATGATTATTTTACTTTTAAGACTAAAAATGCAAATTCAGGGTTATACTTTTAGAATATTCCTGATGAATTCCAAGCAAAAACTAGGAAGAAATGCGAAAAGATATTCTCGTATGGTTGGCAATGACGGCTTGCCAGGGTAGGCAGGTGAGGCAGTGCCTCACCAGAAAAGAAATAAAGCTGCAAGTAAAGTAGTATGTAAATTAAATTTTAACTTTGAAATATCAAAAGAATAATTTATGCCTTGACCATAACTAATATGTAATGCAGTTCACCTAATTTACACCCTATAAAGTGCTTCTCGAAATTAATAGTATAGGGTCTTTCATTAGGGACTTCCGAACTTTGACAATTGATAGCGGCCATATTGCTGAAGCTACATCTGTCAAATTGGCTGTCATTTATTCAGTCTGTTTTGCCAAATCATCATGGACGGATATAGCTTTCAACAACACGTGCAAATAGTAAAATTGTTTTATCAAAATGGGTGTTCTGTTCAGGCAACGTTCCGTGCGCTTCGCCCATTTTACGGTCGCCATAATCGTCCTACCGCGAGGACTATTCGCAGTGTGGTGGATAAATTTGAGTCTATTGGTTCAGTAAATAAAAAACTAATACCCGTAGCTCGACGAAACGCAAGATCTGCCGAAAACATCGCCGCTGTCCGTGAGAGTCGATTTCACGTCGCGAACAAGAACTCGGCCTTTCGCAGACCACAACTTGGCGAATTTTGCGTCGTGACTTGAGTTTGCACCCGTACAAAATTCAACTGACCCAGGAGCTGAAGGTAAACGATCAAAGACAACGACATGTGTTCGCTGAATGGGCCTTGGAGCAGTTGAAAACTAACCCTAATTTTCACCGAAAAATCATCTTCAGCGATGAGGCCCATTTCTGGATGAATGGGTACGTCAACAAGCAAAATTGTCGAATTTGGGACGATACCAATCCACATGAGATTTAAGAGCGTCCAATGCATCCCGAAAAAGTTACTGTTTGGTGTGGATTTTGGGCTGGCGACGTCATCGGTCCATATTTCTTTGAAAACGATGTTAGCCAGGCCATCACCGTCAACGGCGAGCGCTATAGGTCAATGATTACCAACTTCTTTTGGCCTGAATTGGATAATATGGACACCAACGACATGTGGTTTCAACAGGACGGCGCTACGTGCCACAATGGACATTTTGCATGAGCGATTTGAGGACATGGTCATCTCACGTGGAGGTGATGTGAACTGGCCACCGAGATCGTGCGATTTGACCCCGTTAGACTTTTTCTTGTGGGGTTTTCTTAAGTCGCAGGTCTATACGAATAAGCCACAAATCACGGCAGCCCTCAAAGCCAACATAACCCATGCCATAGGTCAAATTCAGCCTGATTTATGCGCCAGAGTCATGGAAAATTGGACATTTCGGATGCGCGCCGCCCAGCGAAGCCGCGGCGGACATTTAAACGATGTTATATTCCGTACGTAATGGCATCTATAGGCCTTTCAAATGAATAAAAATTTCGATGATATCTCACACACATTTTGTTTTATTTAAATTTAAAGATAGGAAGCGCTTAATGAAAGACCCTTTATAACTGCCTAATGTTTTTGATAAAGCATTCATTCCGTTAAGAAATACGTGCGCTAGACAAAGAGCTGTTTGAGGCACTGCTTCAAATGCTAAATGCAATGAGTGCGTAAAGGATAAAAGATACCTTCCACGGGGCCTTATATAGGCCGATACCATACATGAATACAATCAACGCCACGTACTGATAAATTTTGTAAGTAGGTTCACGATATTACTGCATCTTTTTGCAAGCAAGATTAAATAATATTAGCTGCATATTGCGACAATCAACAAACATAACATAACCTGTCTTGTCTAGCATTTTTATTATAATAGGCTCTGGTTTGCGACTGATAAGTACAGCAGTAAATATTTAATTCTTTTTTTTTCGTTGTTTTTATAGTTTACCAACGTAGTTTTTTTGTAATTTGAATATTAGTTGAAAACAAAAAACAAATAATGGCTTCGAATTCAACTTTAAAAGAATTGAGTGACAATATGAGGAATTCTGAAGATATTATTAATTTTTTAATTAACAAAAATCTATTTAATCAACTGTCTTATGAAGATAAACTATTTGTCGAAGAATTTCCTAAAATGTTCTGTGATCTGGCAATTTATTTTTGTACATGAGAGGGGAAAAATATGCATTTGACCTTGAATGAAAAAAAATTGCCTCACCAAAGCTTTAGTGCATGAGCTGCCACTGATTTGGTAACAATGACGAAATATAACTAGACAAAACATTCCTTATCCCTCTTCACTGAATATTTTGATTTCAGCTGGCCAGGAAATTGATTATGGCCATTCAAAATTAGTCTCAAATTTTACGCATCGCCCCTTGCAGCACATTAACTGATTTATTATTATTGTTTTCAGTATGGATATAAAAAATAACGATATCGAATTCATCACATATTTTTCTTTATTGCAATTAAATGGTAATTTCACCCTAAGTGGTGAACTTCAAGGCACACCAGTTTTAGAGCAGGGTCATGCTACTTTTAATTTTACTGAAGTATATTCCATATTTACTGCAGTTACTGAAGATTATGAAAAGAAAAATAATACATATGCCCGGGTAAAAACCTGCAACTCTACCATTATATACGATGGATACTCTGACGTATTGTACCATGACAAAAATATTTCGAAGAAAAACACTAAAGATTACGAACTTTTATTATTAAATATTGAATACCATCTCGAAGAGACTATGACAAGAGGAATGGGCAAGTTAGGTAGTGATGTATTCGGAGCAATTTTGGATTATGCGTTTACGAAGTTCCCAAAAGATGAAATATTTATTAAATAATTTAATTTTGTAAATTAACATTTATAGAAAGTATATTTTGCTTGCATATACACATAAATAAATATACTGGTGATGTATACTTGTAGTCATATTATTAATAAATATTATTATTTATTTATTTATTACCTTCCGTCATCTTTAGGTAAGGAAGGTATTTCGTCAAAAAATTCGATTGTGAGTAAGCACGTTTGAATGTGCGTCTCTGTGTGTGTGTGTGTGTGTGTGTGTGTGTGTGTGTGTGTGACGATCATTTCGGATCGCATAACTCCTATACCACGGTTCCAAAAATTATACTTGTTTCGTACTCCTCGAGTTTTGACCCACATACAGATGTGATTAGATTTTGGTTATAATTAGTCCACCGCAAGTAACCTCAATTGCAACTTTTAACAGTTTTTCTTGCAAAAACGCAGTTAAATATCATTTTTACTTATCTATACTGTATAAGTATCAAATTCTGTATCGTCCCATTAAAAATCTGACAGCTGTAAACAAACTTTTAGAAACAAATTATAATTAGACTAATATAAATAATTCATTACAATTATAAATGATGAAACACAGTACCTTTTTAATTAAAAACAAAATGACTGTTTAACTGGTAATTTAAATTAAATAATTACTTAAAACTGACTATGCTTAATTATTTTTGTAATTGTAACCGAAATTACAAAGCGTTTGGCAATTTTCAGAGCAAGTTACATAATTCATTATTTGTTAATTAATTTATCATGAAATTTTAAGTTAAGATAATGCACAATTCTAAATGCATAATTCGCTTACTGAAATTATCAAATCACGTATGAATATTAATGAAATTTTCTGTGAACACTGAAACTGAATATTAATTCATTTTGAAATAATATGGTAATCATAAACTAATATCTGAGAGTATCATATATTTCATGCAGTATTTATATTAGTAATATTGCTCGTAGAATCGAAATATAAAAATCTGTTGTGGCTGTAACAATACCTCTCGCGCCCTTCCATTATGGTATATATAAGTATTATATTTAACATTTCTTGTACACACAAAAAATTCTAATTACACCTTTATATTTACGTATTTTCTATAATTTTAAATTCATTCTATGAGCAAGTTTTCTCCTTCTAAATGTTCGAGGTTTTTCCAATTCATTAACGGGATTGGCGTTATTTCTGAAGGGTTCATGTAATATAATTTTAAATGTATAATAATAATACAATAAGAAATATCGTTCCCAGAAAAAGCCTTCAGGACTATCTCTGAATTTTTGACACTGACATTAGTGTCATTTATCTGTCAATTACAGACATTTTAATTTCTCAAGTAGTTACCATGGAAATGTTTGGGCTGTGAGCAGGCTGTGAGATTTACTACAACAGATTATATATCTATATCTTTAAATCTATAGAAGGTATAATATATAAATGTGTCGGTTAGAAAATTTTGTTTTTTAATATTTGTAATAACATAAATTTTCAATAAATAATATTTAAAAGATTTTTGTTCTAAGTTCTACTACTTCCGGTTGTCCAATTGTTAGCAGAATCTATTCAACTCTTCCCATTACTGTAAGATTGAGGAATCTGTAGTAACACAGGTCTTTAATCTTATAGAATTTGAGAAATCGTTCCTCCAACAACCTAACACACATACACACACACGCATCATCGTGAAAATGTTATTAAACGGATCCTAGGGACCTTAAAACGTGCTTATTCACTAAAATATGGATATGCGATTTTTAGCATGATTCCAATACCTCTCTTAGCGAGAGGTACAATTTGAAATTTTGTAGGAAATTGGGGTTATAGTTTTTAATTATTCCATTATTTATTATTCGTAGACCGAAAGTTCAAGGTATAAATTTCCAGCGCATTCTTCGTAGCGAAACAAGCGAACATCAGTACGAAACAGAAGATCTTTAGCTGGGATCTCAGCAGTGAAAGCTTTCCCACTATTTCATTTGTTTCTTGCAGGCTGTTGTGTCATGGCTAACCTGATGATGACACTAACATTTAACACTTTAATATAAGCACTAGGCTATTTATTATAATTGTCATTAAATATTATACAGGTTTCTGATTTCATATTAAATTGTCATTATTTCAGTATTCACAGGAGCTTTCAGTCCATGCATACTCGTATTACATGTGCTGAAGGAAAAGCTATTTTCTTAATCCTTTACCTGTCATATGAGATACAAAAGTGTTCGTCTGATACGCTTATGCATCATAAGCTCGGACATATGAAAAGCTCAAAAGTAAAGCTTTATTCGAAATGAAACATACGAATGAAACGTAACGTATGGTCTAAAAGTTTTGACAAAATTTTCAACATTTTTTTTAAATAAAATATGTAATAATTAACAAAATTATAAAAAATCTGATGTGGCCAGCGCAATACATTCCGTCAATCCTGTTTATTATGAATAAATTCCATACAGTAAAATTTTTGAAAGATGTCCGATCAAGGTTATCTACGAATTGTATGAATTCAGATTTTTGCTCCGCCCATTCTGGCAAATTCAGTAGTGTCGTTTGCTTAGTTTTTATGAGGGTACATAAAATAATACTGTTATTTTATTATTATAAAAATATATGTTACAATAACAGCATTCAAAATTCAAAAATAAATCAACTGGTAAGTTTATTAGCAAATGTAAAACCAAATATGTGAAAAATAAGATACTGACACAATGTCAGTGTCAGTGACACTAACAGGAAATAACGTTATTCATACGGCTATGAATCAAGGTAATGTATCTGATATAATAAATAAACTTACGTTACAGCGAAAGTATTATCAACAACGAGCATCGTTTTAAAATGGAATGTCCTAACTTAGTCGAAACAATATGAATTTTTGAAAGACAAGCGTGTTATATCCATCCTTACCACACACGCTTAAAGCCTTTGTAAAGGAGGAGGATAAATGTATACCAATTTGTTAATTCGTTCATGATACAGAAGACCTTGATCGGACATCTTTCAAAAATTTTACTGTACATAAATTTTCTTGCAAACGATTCCAAATTTCCAGAAATGTTTCTACCGTAAAAGATTATGTATTAGAACGCTGAAAACGTCAAGTTTTTCTATGAAACTAGATGGTACGTTGTTTTTTTTTTAGAATAGTTGGTTAAGATATCCTTCGTGATAATTACAAAATTGGAACCATAAAGTTGGAAATTAATTTTTACCCGAGATTCGCTCTAACCACCTTAAATGGGACGAAGCGCCTTTGGGGGGCCATATTAAATGTACTATAGGATCTAATGGTGACATGAGCTATGAGTCCTATTCTTTTTACCTATATTTACAATAATTTTTATTGTGTAACAATTATTGCGCGTAATTACTCCACCCTAAAATGCCATACACACGAGCGCAGAACGTATGTGTGAGGCTGTTTACACTTGCGAATTACGTCCACCACTATGCTTGACCAAATACAGGCATATATCTATTTACTATACGAGTACCTGTCGATTGCATACAAAGCAAATAGGTTGTTTACTTCAAGAATGATTAGACAAATAGAGCATGCGTATATAAATAAAATGCATTTATTTATACTAAATAAAGATGAGTGTAACTTTTCATGGACACCTACCATTGGGTTGTTTTGAACGATATTTATATGAATTTCTCGAACTTCACACTGAGCAACTCCGAAATTAATGGAAATAATAGTTTTTACCTTTTTTACTGAATAAGCAAGCGTGTGTGTGTATGAGTAACGAAAGTTTCGGATCGCATAACTTCAATACAACGATTCCAAAAATTGTATTTTTTTCGTATTCCTCAAATTTACATCCAGAAGAAGACGTGTTTCTTGAAAAAACGCAGTTAAATATCATTTATTGACATTTAACGTTATTATAGCTTAAAGAATATATAATTCTCTACACGATTTGCTTGCATTTTGTACTTCATATTCAACAGATATAGTTAAAGAATTATAAAGATATTAAATTTCATAAATCAGCCAGTTATACTAACCATGGAAAATGCTAATATATTCAGATATTTAAAATTGTCAGATGTTAGTATCAATGAAAAGTAAATGAATATGGCAAAGATGAGGATGTTGAGATATATGTTGGGGAAGACACGGAAAGATACAGTAAGGAATGAAAGAATAAGGAAAATAACTAGTGTTTCTAGAAAAATACAAGAGAGACAATTACATTGGACAAAATATAAGATGGAAGAACTGTATTACGGAATGAAAGAAAAGGAACTGAATGAGGACGACACGCAAAACAAAAATGAGTGGAAGAAGAAAATAAAAAATAGCGACCCCTAACAAATGGGAAAAGCTAAAGAAGAAGAGGATGTCAGTGTCAACTGCAATTTGCATAGTTTGTTTACGAAATAATTTTACTGGAAATATAGGATCTTTTTCAAGAAAAATTATGTATAGGGCGCGTGCAGTGACGTGACTTTACTGATTTTGGGGCCCGTGTCAAAATGACAGCTATTAATTACGTCCATAACTGACAAATGTCATAATTTTTCATTTAAAATTTCATGATTTCTTATTTCATGTGGTGTGTTTGTTATCAGGAGTGTGGAATTTAGTTGCCGAGAAAAGGAATCATAAAATACCAAAAAATGAAATTTTGAATGAAAAATTATTAAAGGTCGGAAAAGTCACGCGCTTGTCGCGCCCTATGGAATTTGTACATAATACACAGATTTTTTTTAAATACAAATTGATTTTGTATTTGATTCATTAGTTTCGCTATACCTTCTTAACCAAAATCGTATCTTTTATATCCTCTGAATCCCAATGTTGGCCTTCGAAATGCGGACACCTTTATAGTGCCTAGGCTCTACGAAAAGTATACTACATTGATTCGATGTTCTGTGTCTGAATATACAAATATGACAAATCAATCTCATATTGATGAAAAGCTAACATTGATTCTTTTTGCATACAATTTTGCAAATAATTTGCGCAAAATTAATATGCTGTCACGTATAAAAATAAAAACGTCGATGAATAGTTTTTCCCAATGGATTTCATCACCGAATCACGTTCCTTGTTTGTTTGTTAACATTTACTATTTATAAATGATGATGTTTTCTCCATTTTTTACAATTAGCGTAATTGTTAATCGATGAAATGTGCATTCACAGACCCTGAGTCGACAATTTCCAAATGCGTACCTATTCCGCCATTTGTAAACAACGATACAAAACAAATCACTGTCTGCTCTCGAATGAAATAATACAGCCATTAGATAAACATTCAAATAAATAAATATTGTCTTTTTGCGCAATTGATCTATTTTATCAACTTCCCACCGTAAGTGATTTACTTACCGCTCACTGAACGGTAAGTAAAGTATATGAATTTAATAATTTATAAATTTATTTAAATAATAATAGTTCAACCGGCATTCAAAGGGGGTTTGATTACATCAAATAACTGCTTGATTACAACAAAGAAATGCTTAATTACAATAAATACACACAGTGTCAGAATTTTATTTTTCACATATTTGGTTTTACAATAATTACAATTATTAAATATCCGTTGAATGTTGGTTTTGGATTTGATATTTTTACAATAATGAATCTTTCACGTTCTTCTATATCTTTGATAGTCATATTGTATAATAATATAATTGTGATATAATTCTAGATGCTATAGTTAATAACAAATCCCTATATTTTCAGAGCTACCGAGAGAAAGATGCCGGCAAAGTGGTAGTCTATTCAACAACAATGGGCATCGTGCGACACACGTACCAACAGTGCGTCAAAGTGAAGCAGATTCTTCGGACTCATCTGGTAAAATTTGAAGAACGTGACGTGTTCATGTCTGTCGAATGCCAGCAAGAAATTCGGGAGCGAATGAAATGTGACCATATACTCATTCCTCAAGTTTTTGTCGACGGGCAACACGTTGGGGTAAGCCACTATTTTTTTTTTAATACGCTAATATAAGTTATTATTTAACAACTGTTTTAACTGCCACTGCCAGTTCCAATGTAAAAAACTAAATAGTACATGGTGCCGGTTGCTTTAATATAAATTGATGTGCTATGGATTAAGTTATTAGACTATGTGATGATCCTATAAGATACAAATATGTACTCTTAATAGGTCGACCGATTTACATTTTCAAAAATCTCTGGTGCCCAGCACAATACCTCGCGCCATTTTCATTTTATTTTACATAGGGCGAGAGCAATCATGTGACTTTTTTGGCCTTAGCTATTAATAATGTACATAGGTGTCAAATATTATAATTTTTCATTTAATAATTATTTTCTAAATCCATGTGGATTATTTTCCTCGACAAGTATATTCCATACTATTGATTACAAATAAACATCAGAATATTTTCAAATTTTGAATGAAAAATTATGACATATGACAATTGTGACATCTATGTAAATAACTACTAACTGTCATTCTGACACGGATCCTCATATCTGCTTGCCGAGGCCAACAAAGTCACATGACTGCTCGCGCAATATAATCTTCTAATTCATAGACAGTATTAGCGGTATTTCTTAAGGATATATGTAATATTAACATACCTATAATTTAAATACATATTTAATTAATAATACAATAAGATATATATATATATATATATATATATATATATATATATATATATATATATAAATAAAAAATAAAATAAATATTTCATCACGGCATATTACCCATTGCTGGGTGTGTCAATCTGCTGTGTACACAGATATCGGTAATGATGGAATATTTGTACCGTGCGGGCTCTTACCAGGCGTCACCTCACGGGCACTTATTGCTGGCGTGGAGAGTGCGCCACAGGGGTCAATTTTGTGCCATTAAAATTCGATGTAATTTTTTTTTATATTTTTTAATATATATATATATATATATATATATATATATATATATATATATATATATATATTAAATGTATTCGTACCTCTCAGAAAAATCTGATTTTTGACACTGACATTTTGCATTTATCTGTCAATTACAAACATTTGAATATCTCAATAATAAAATCGGATTGTAGGGACCTAAATGAATTGGTGTGCAATGAACAAAAATACGAATCATATTTACAATATTTGAACTATAGTTGTTTTTGCCAAGAGCTTTTCATTTATAATACTAATGGTTGCACCAATATTTTAATTGAGAATTAAACAAAAAGTAAATTAAAATAAATACTTTTATAATATATTATTATACGTATAAAAACATTGATTTTCATTTTAATTCTTGTTTAATTCCCAATTAAATATTGGTGTAATCTACTATAAGTTATACTGACTGGCACATATTTCTCATAAAGATGAAGAAAGCAGTTTAGCAAGAGAAACTCTGAATTATACATCGGTATTATGTAGATATTAATTAAATAATTATATCGTACAGTATATATATTGATACAGGAAATATTAAGTTTTAATGTAAAAGTACATATATTGATGTCTTGGGTAAATAATTGATTATAATTTACCTCATATCAATACGGAAACAATAAATTAAAAAGCCATACTCATAAAAATATCCAGTTATTTTAATTAACTAATTACTCACAGAAACAATAAAATGAAACAATTACTTCATACAAAATAATATTAATCTACTACTAGGTTTATAACTGCAAATTTGTGTCAACATTTGTTGAACTGTTCAGCAGATGTGCTTGTTATTCTACACAACAACTAGTGTGAAATTCATTTATTACAGAATTGCAGAACCAAGACATAAACTTTGTACAATATCGATATTACCTATAACAACTTTGCAGACAAAGAATCTTTCACTTTTCACCTCTCGAGGTATTGGGTTCGTGCTAAAAATCGAACATCCGGATTTTAATTATTAAGCACGTTTAATCCGATTTTGATATTTTTACTTGTGTGTGTATGTTGGAAGGGCTGTTTCTCAAAAACTATAATAATATCTGTTTACGTATTTCTCAATCGGACATTACTGGAAAGAGCTGAAAAGGTTTTGGTAATAATTGGACAACCAGAAATAGCAGATTCTTAAAAAAATTCTTCGTAATTCGTAAAGAAGAGTAAATCTAATATACATACATATTTTATCTTTTGTAGATTTAGAGATAAAGAAATATAAAGTATATAACAATCTGTTGTAATAAAGCTCACAGCCAAAGAATGTCATGGTAATCAATTAAAAAATTAAAATGTTTGTAACTGTCAGATAAATGTCAGTGTCAATAATCCAGAGACATTACTGAAGATTTTTTTCTGGGAAGTACATACATTATATTATTTATTATTGTATTAATAGTTAATATTTAAAATTATTCAATTCAAGATTTTCTAAATTCACATAATTAATTTGTCACCAGGAGTGTGGAATTTACTTGTTGAGGAAAATATACCAAATGATATTAGAAAAGCAGTAAATTTAGAATGCAAAATTATGATATTTGACATCTAAGTACATAATTACTAGCTATCAGTCTGACATGGGACTGCTCGTGCCCTATTTTATTTAACATTTCTTCTATACCCTATACCAGGCATGGCGAACCTATGACCCGTGGGTCAGACATTGACCCGTGGGTCAGACATTGACCCGTGGGTCAGACATTGATCCACGCAAGCTTTTTAACTGACCCACTCTTTGGCTTTTATAAATTAATTTTTTATATGAAAAACAAATATTTCCAAGTGGACATTGGCTAGCTGATTTTCTATTTCTTTTGTATCACGATACCTGTGCTGTGGAACTTAATAACTAATATTTCATAATACATATTTTATGTAATTTTCTTTACCCCTTGTTTATTCACACACTTAGTGACCCACGACGTAGTACTAAAAATAATTGTGAACAAAATTTGACCCACGTCTCAAAAAGGTTCGCCATCGCTGCCCTATACTCTACACCAAAAATTTTACATACATCTATTCTTAATATTTAAATTTTTACCTCCCGCTACCCTTGGTGCTAAAAATCGCATATCGAGATTTTAGTAAATGACCACGTTTTAAGGTCCCTAGAATCCATTTTTAACATTTTCACGATAATGTCTTTGTATATGTATGTATGTATGTATGTGTGTGTGTGTGTGTGTGTGTGTGTGCCAGCACTTGTCGCTAAGGATACAACGCACACTACATGTTTACAGATGTATTCATACATGTCAACCTTGTCATTATGAGAAAAAATATTCATTTTATTGTCATAATACAGAAGTGCACTTCAAAAGTTTGGCAAAAATAATATTAACAATTGTTTTATTAATTTGTTTTCTTCCATAGGCATATTTAAATAAAAATTATACATTTTTAATTTTACATTTTTTTAAAAATTTTGTAATATTAGGGTATTACATATTAATATCGATAAATTCAGAAAAAATACTGAATTGAATCAGCATTTAAAAAATAGTTTGCCATTTAAAATAAGAAAGTTGCACCTCGTATTTTGAGAACCCCTGGTCTAAAATAATTCTTGTTTCCTCATTTTAATAGTTTTATAATATAGAAATTGTTTGAATTTAAGCGACTTCGTAGTCCTTATAGTTCTCAAGATAGCAATAGTTTACACCTGTATATTTTTTGATAATTTTGTAATAAAATGAAATATCATTAAGGTAAAATATTATGCCGGCGGCAATAATATGATTTTGGGCTGGTACACAGTTCCATTATTAATACAAATAAATATTTATTTGCATTAAAGTAGATGTACCTGAATTCTATTTCACCTTTACTTTCAAAGTTTTAACAAGCCTACATAATTAATAACAACATTTTCTTATTAATCTCGTAATGCCAAACTGCCAAAACTTACTCCGGAATTTATAGTCCGGCGCCCGGATTTCGCGCAACAGTTGAGCCCCAACCGGCAACAGCGCGTCGTGCGTCGTGTCCTTGACCCTTGTGTAGACGCCTGAACAGGGCGTCGCTCTCAGGCGTCGATGCATCAAAAAAGAAATTTCAAGAGGCCGGCTGACAATGATGCCCATGATGAAAAACTCAAAATAATAATTAGTAGGACTTATCTGGTGATGACGAGACTCAAGATTGAAAAGGATTAATTAGACATCAGAAAATATAAGAAAGATTGTATTGTGGACTAATATGGTGTGGGGTGTAAACGTAATCATTATTTAGTGGTTCTGTCTGTGCCGATAGTGCTAAACCATTAAATATAGTGTTTAGGTACAATGGCCTATAGAATAACACAATAATTAATCCTTTGTGAAACAAGATTCGTACACTAGGAATTACTAACTGGCAAACCAATTTGATGGTCTCGCTAAATCACTGATCTCGGCTATTGGCTTTCAGATATTTTATCAACGAAATCATTATAAAACTAGTATCTATTGACGCGGTCCCCAAAGTGTGGATGTATGTGTGAATGTATGTGTGTGTGTGTGTGTGTGTGTGTGTGTGTGTGTGTGTGTGTGTGTGTGTGTGGATGTTGGAAAGACGATTTCTCAAAAACTATAACACTTACTATGTTTAATTATCTATTTCTCAATCGGACATTAATGGGAAGAGTTGAAAAGGTTTTGGTAGCAATAGGACAACCGGAAGTAGAAGATTAAATTCTCTGTCTGCCACATTTAAATATATTATTATATCTTCTATTGATTTAGAGATAAAAGTATATAATATATAAAATAATCTGTTGTAATAAATCTTACAGCTCAAATAATGCCATGGAAACTAATTGAAAAATTAAATAGTTTGTAACTGACAGATAAATGTCAGTGTCAGAAATCCGGAGAGTACATAGGTACATATATTATTTCTGATTGTATTAATAGTAAAATATTTAAGATTCCCGATAACGAATTGGAAACATCCCGATAAATAAGAAGAGTAGGACAAAATTTCTTCATAGAATAAATTTAAAATTAAAAAATCTAAATGTAAAGAATAGATGTAAGTAGAATATTTGGTGTAGAGTGTAGATATACAAGAAATGTTAAATACAATAGGGCACGAGCAGTCACGTGACTTCGTTGGCCTTGACAAGCAGATATGGGGGCCTGTGTCAGAATAATAGCTAGTAATTATGTACATAGATGTCAAATATCATAAATTTTCATTTTAAATTTCGTGATTTTCCAATTCCGTGTGGGTTATTTTCCTCGACAATAAATTCTACACTCCTGGTGACAAATTATCCACGTGAACTTAAAAAATCTTGAAATTTTCTACATAATTACTAGTTGTCATTCTGACTCGGGCCCCCATATCTGTTTGTTAAGGCCAACAAAGTCACATGACTGCTCGCGCCCTATACTTATGTAACCAAAACGGAATTGGCGAGGAGAGATATTGTGCTGTCCAGAACAGATTTTTTTTCTTTTACTTAAGAGTTGTATTTACGTTTTAAACATTTTTAAACATAAATACATACCCTTCCCATTACTAGGTGTGACATACTGACATATTCGTACCGTGACTAATTTGTGATTTGATTGAGTACATACTTGTTATTGAGTTTAAACCTTGCTTACAGCAAATTCTTGCCGTTAACACGCATATAATTTGTGTGGAACTTCATATGTGTCTTATACACAATCTTGGCGCCGATCTACATACCGCATGAGGTCATCGCTGAGGGCGTAACACCCTGAGGTAGAGCTGAGTACTATCTGTAGTAACATCTAACAGTACATCAACATAATCGTGTTAGTAAACAGAGTAGTTATAAGTAAATATGTTGCCGTTATAAAGTATATTATGTGGTATTATTACTCATCAAAAACGATGCAAAATGAAATTGATTTTATAGTAATAAATGGAGTATGTAAACGGTATACTGACACAAATCTAACACATGTGGAATACTTAAAGATTATTATTTAGTGCGGTAAAAACCTCAACGGTAAATATACATCGTTATTGCCAAAATCTGTGAATAGAATGTGGTTCGTCGATTTGTGAAAACATAGCGTTATAAAACAATTGGCACACGCCAGTCGTACGTAAAACAAATGATAACCATCACCAGGAACAGTCTGTTGAACATTGCTTTTATAGCATTTCAAATGTTCGGTTTTCATTTATTCACAAATCGTCTCCTTTCACCTGTTAAAAATTCTGCCTTTTCGTTTCAACTGATCGACCTTTCTAAACGTGTACTGATGAGATATGAAACTGAAAATATCCCATAAGTTTTGGCGCGAATTTCAACATTTTTTACCTCGCGCTAAGAGAGATGCTAAAAATCGCATATCCAGATTTTAATAATTAAGCACGTTTTAAGGTCCCTACAATCCGATTTTAATATGTTTACGATGTTGTCTGTGTGTGTGTGTGTGCGTGTGTCTGTGTGTATGCGTGTGTGGAAATTGGAAGGACTGTTTCTCAAAAATTATAATATTTAATATCTGTTTAACTACGTATTTCTCAATCGGACATTGCTGGGAAGAGCTGAAAAAGTTTTGGTAATAATTGGGCAACCGGAAGTATTAAAGAAGATTAAATTCTCTATCTGATACATATAAATATTTTATTATATCTTTTACTGATGTAATAAATATCAGTCTCAAAAATCCAGAGACATTACTGAAGATTTTTTCTGGGAAATACACACATTATATTATTTGTTATTGTATTAATAGTTAAATATTTAAAATTATAGGTATATTACATATACCCTTCAAAAATATTGTCAATCCCGACAATGAATTGGAAACATTTCCAAAAATTAGAAGAAGATAAAATATCTCATAAATTAAAAATTAATAAAAATTTTGGTGTAGAGTGTAGATATACAAGAAATGTTAAATACAATAGGACTCGAGCAGTCATGTCACTTTGTTGGCATTGACAAACAGATATAGGGGCCCGTGTCACAATGATATCTAGTAATTATGTACATAGATGTCAAATATCATAATTTTTCATTCTAAATTTAGTGGTTTATTTTCCTCGACAAGTAAATTCCACACTCCAGGTGACAAATTAACTACGTGAATTTGGAAAATCTTGATATTTTTAATGAAAAATTCTGACATTTGACATCCATATACATAATTACTAATTATCATTCTGACACGGGCCCCCATGTCTGCTTGTTAATGCCAACAATGTCACATGACTGCTCGCGCCTTATACTTAACCAAAAACGGAAATGGCGAGAGGTATTGACAACAGATTTTTAGTTTCGTTTTTGAAATATATCGAACTTTACTATTTTAACGAGACATGTAAACTTGTCGTTCATAAACAATATAAAATAACGATACGTAACGATAAATATTTTAGCAGAATAGGGTTTTGGCAAAAATCGTTATTATAACTACATGTCGCCTGGTAACGATATTATGAATAAAATTGTATTTTCTTTAATGGTAAAATTTGCAGGTCTTCCACTATGAGGATCATTTTCAATACTTTCCCTCCCATGTTTAAATTCAACTGTATACAGGAATAAATATAAATATGAATTTCTAATAATATATAAAGATTTAACTAGCTTTCCTATCAGTTTTCTCAAAGGAACAAAATTTATATGAAGCATTAATGTAGAAAGTAACAGTCAGGTTCATTCAAATATCAATAGGATTTAGGTCATCTGAATATTTCAATTTCAAAGACAAAATTACGATCAATACGATTTATAAAACACGTATACAAATTTTACACTCGCGGTGAACTTATTGGTATTCTGTAAAAATTATTCTTAAAAATAAGTTGCAAGATTTATTATGTTCAAGTTATATATTCAAGGATATCCTTGTTACCCAGAGGAAACAGAAACCATATTACTTAAAAGAAGTTAAAAAATTTAAAATGTAAGATTTCACAGCAGCTGGAACATTGTCGACAATAATTCTTGAGAAAGTTAAAATGAACTGTTTCATTTCGTAATAAAACAAGCGACAATTTAAAATTGTAATTCGGTGATTAAGCGAAATTTTAATCTCTGGAAAATTGCTGGGGTGAATGACTTAAATATTATGTAATATACAATGATCTGCAACTAGTTATTGGAGAAAGGGTGGGTTGTAAATATAGCCAAATAAGGGTGATTTAGGGCGCCAGCCAACCTTCTTAATAAAAACAATAATAATATTTTTCTTTTGAATTTATCATCTTATAAATATAAATATATCATCAAGGCATATTACCCATTGGCGAGTGTGCCAATCTGCTTTGTACGCAAGTATCGGTAATGTTAATGATATATACTGTACGGGCGTTTACTAGCCGTCATCTCACGGGCATTGTTGGCGTGTAGACTACCACACGGAACAATTTTGTGGCATTTAAAACTTAAAATATAAATTAGTAATCATAGCATCCAGAAGTTTATTTATACTTGTTTTTAATATAATTATAAGTGGTATTTTAATAAATAAATATCAGTTTGCAAATAATTTTATTAAAAAAATAAAATTTAATATAGTAATAAATTAAATATATTGTGTTTCATTTACCTTCAGTTTTATAAATAATACTAACATAAATATTGGATTATTTACTGTTGGGACTATAAAATTAGCACGTGTCTGTTGTCGTATATTTGCCCGTAGATTATTGTTAAAATGATAAATTTAGGTAATAACATTATATTTAAATCCAGTACACTTTATTAATATACAAAATAAAAAATTACCCAAATATAGTCTTAAACTATTGTAATCTAAAAAAATATTTCTTCTTGCTGTTACAAATTAAAAAACAAATGCTATTCACTGTCGAACAACGTGAAAAGTGTTTACCTATGCGATATTTTCTCTCAATGCTGCTATTTAAAGTCTGTTAACAATAGTATTGTAATCTAGATTTCGTTTAGATAAAACATACATATCCATTGTAGTGTCTGACGTTCAAAGTACGAGACGAAAGTTTCTCTCTATGCCTTATACAATTATGAATCACTTTTAGTAACAGCTGCAGATACTTTACTGTATAATAAAATCCGCAAACTTTGTATACAAGTTGATTTCCAGTTCAAACAAAAGGATATTCATAAGTGTTCATCCGTTTTTTGCTTAAATATTTAATCCCTTTATGTAGATCTACCGAACCGTCGGTGTTGTAAGAATAAATGCTATTTGACTGAGATTTCGAGTAATTGTTAATACTGTATCAAAAAAAATCTTATACTATCACAAATCTATTGTTGTTGGTACAGGTGCAAGCTAACACGTGCTATTGCATCGGTCGATACCGACGCCAGCCAGGGTACGACGCGGTCGCCGGCCGTTAGGACGAACGTTCTTGCGTGGCCTTGACGCTCGGCGTCACACTCTCTCTCTCTCTCTCTCTCTCTCTCTCTCTCTCTGAGAGCAGAGAGCTGGGCGCTGGGAGACTGTGTGTCGCGGAACCTCACTAGACGCACAGAGAGAAGCAACAGGGGACGCGAAAAAAGGACAAAATTGAAAGGAGAGATAAATTATGACTTAATCCACAATTTGGGAGGAGAAAGAAATGCTAGAGGGAAAGGTGTCGCGAACTAGAAACGAAACCAATATTATTATTACTATTAAGTACAAGGACAAGCAAATATGGGGTCCCGTGTCAAATGTCAGAATTTTTCATACAAAATTTCATGATTTTCTAAATTCACGTGGTTAATTTGTCATTGGGAGTGTGGATTTACTAGCTTTCATTCTGACACTGGCCCCCATATCTGCTTGTTAAGGCCAACAAAGTGACATGACTGCTCGCGTCCAATTCGATATAACATTTCTTGTATACCTACATTCTACACCAAAAATTCTACTTACATCTATTCTCTATATTTACATTTTTACCTCTCGCTAAGAGAGGTATTGCATTCATGCTAAAAATCGCATATCCAGATTTTATTGTATAAGCACGTTTTAAGGTCCCTACAATCCGATTTTAACATTTTTACGATGATGTCTGTGTGTGTGTGTGTGTGTGTGTGTGTGTGGATGTATGTGTGTATGTATGTAGGATGTTGGAAGGACGGTTACTCAAAAACTATAAGACTTTAAATTTGTTTAACTACGTATTTCCCAATCGGACATTCATGGGAAGATCTGAAAAGGTTTTGGTAACAATTGGACAACCGGAAGTAGAAGATTCTTGAAAAAAATCTTCTAAATATTATTTTTTGAAAATTTTTCTTGATAATATTAAAGAAAAATAAATTCTCTTTCTGATAAATTTAAATATTTTTATATATATTCTATAGATTTAGAGATAAAAGGAATATAATATATAAAATAAACTGTTGTAATTAATTTTACAACCGAAAGGATGCCATGAAAAATAGTTGAAAATTTTAATTATTTGTGACAGATAAATGTCAGTGTCAGAAATAATGAGTAACGAAAGAAAAATTTACTTGGAGAATCCCTTAATTCTTGATCTGTCTCTATTATGGAGATGACAAGTCTAGGTTGAAGGACTTAAATTTGTTTCAAACATTATGGGACAATGTACACCAGCACTGTAGACTAGAGTAACTTTGAATTGCGAAAAAGCTATCAAATTCTTCTCAAGTAAGTTGTACATATTGACAAAATTACACATCAATATAAGAATAATCGGAGTGCAATCTATCCGTCACTTTATTAAAGGGAATTAGTGTTATTTAGATATAACAAGTATGAAAAAATAAAATGTAAAAGAAGATATGTAAAAATAGATGCACAATCCAGATATATACATTTTAGACCGCCCAAAATTAATGTTTTTACTAGAAGAATATGAAGAGAGAGTAAACAAGGTTGTTCGAATTGAAAATTGCTGTTACCAGCCTAATATTTATATATGGTAAACTCTACTTTGTAATTTATTGTAACATAATTTATGGTAAAATATCTTTATGTTGAGACATGCTATTATTGAATAATAAAGAAGTTTATACGTCATAGATTTATATGAATATATTATTTGTATTTATAAAAATATTCTTTGCTTTATGCATACAGCCAGGTAAAATATACGGCGAGAGGTTATGTGCTGGCCACATCAGATTTTTAAATTTTAAATTCATTCTATGCAGAAATTTTGTTCTACTCTTCTAATTTTTCGAAATGTTTCCAATTCGTTGTCGGAATTGACAGTATTTTTGCAGGGTAATATGGAATATAAATACATATAATTTTAAATATTTAACTATTAATATAATAAGAAATAATATGAAGTATGTACAGGACGTGTCTCTAGATTTTTAACACTGATATTTATATGTCAGTTACAAACATTCTAATTTTTCAATTGGTTTCCATGACATTATTTGGGCTGTGAGATTATTATATACCTCATGTTTCTTTATCTCTAAATCTATAAAAGATGTAATAAAATATTTATATGTATGAGATAGAGAATTTACTCTTCTTTAATACATGCAAGAACAAAAAAATTAAAAAAATAATATTTAGAAGATTTTTTTAAGAATCTTCTACTTTCGGTTGTCTAATTATTACCAAAACCTTTTCAGCTATTCTCAGTAATGACCGATTGAGAAATACGTAGTTAAACAGATATTAATTATTATAGTTTTTGAGAAATCGTCCGTCCAACCTCCCCACATACACACACACATTCACACACACACACACACAGAGAGAGAGAGAGAGAGAGAGAGAGAGAGATGTAAATAACTACTAGCTCTCATGTGCTTGCCAACGCCAACAAAGTCACATGTCTGTTCGCGCCCTATAAATAAAACGTGCTTAATCATTAAAATCTGGATATGCGATTTTTAGCATGAATCCAATACCTCTCTTAGCGAGAGGTAAAAAGAGTGGAAAGCCTACGTTGAATACTCTTAAACGTTTGTTCTTTTAGGTAATATACGGGTACATAGTTTTCTCTCATTACAAGAATTTCTCGTACTCAATGACCCTGACCCAATTTGAATTCACTCTTTGGATACATAGGACCTCATATAAATTTTTATTGACTGTTATACAATTGCAATCTTCAACCTTATCAGGCACCATTCTTAATTGGTTGACCCAAATTCTCATCCTATTCTAAAACAATTTCTTCTAACTAAAAACCATTTCCGAAAACAAATTCTAAGGAACTACACAATCCCGAGGAAGGCGATTAATTTTCCAGAGTGTGTAACAAGATTACACCGTCGTTCAGACAGTGGCGTGCACAAGGGTGGGAATGAAAGGCATTAGGGAGAGAACCGCCGTTGTAGATTGCGTGAACATTACCAGACAGATTGTGAATTAAAGACTTAATGAAAACTCAAATGATTGTAGAGGGTTTTCATCGCACCTGAAAAGATCTGAGATATTGTGAAATGGAGGTTTTTTTATGCTAATTTACTTTCATTGGATTGAAGGATTAATTTAGGCCAGACTTTATTCTGAATTTTGATGATGTACTTTGCGGTTTATTGAAATAAGACGCCTACTTATTTGCAATTTTTTGTTTAAGAATAAATAAATCTGATGTGGCCAGCACAATACCTTCCGTCAATCCTGTGTATTAAATTTCTACTAATATTATTTCATAAACAAACTATGCAAATTGCACTTGACACTGACATCTTTTTCTTTAGCATTTCCCATTCGTTAGGGGTCGCTATTTTTTATTTACTTCTTCCACTCATTTCTGTTTTGCGTGTCGTTCTCATTCAGTTCCTTTACTCTCAAGTCTTTCACAATACAGTCTAGTTGTTTCCTTTGATCTTTCACTCCTTACCGTATATTTCCGTGTCTTCCTCAACATCCACATGAACATTCTTATCTCTGCCACATTCATTTACTTTTCATTGATACTGACATTTATCAATTTGAATTATCTGAATATATTAGCAGTTTCCATAGTTAGCACAGCTGGCTGATTTAAGAAATTTAATATCTTTATAATTCCTTAACTCTATATCTACTGAATATGAAGTAAAAAATGTGATCAAATCGTATAGAGAATAATGTTAAATATCAATAAATGATATTTAACTGTTAAAATCTTCAAATGAGGGTACTTCCGATTGACCAATTATAAGCAAAATCTAATCACTTGTTCTTCTGGATGTAAACTTGAGGAATACGAAAAAATTATAATTTTTGGAATCGTGGTATTGAAGTTATGAGATCCGAAGCTTTCGTTGCACACACAAACACATAGACACACACTCATACACGCACACACACACACACATACATACATACATACGTACATACAAATATCATCGTAAAAATGGTAATATCATATTATATGGACCCTTAAACGTACTTTTTCACTAAAAACTCATCATTGATTTTTTTGACAAAAGACAAACCTTCCTTACCTAAAGGTGACGGAAGGTAAAAAGTATTGTAAAGTAATGTAACTACTACTCTTTGTTAAACCATTTTAATTTGGAATCTGTCGAAAACAGGCGTTTGAAAGACGCAGTACTTTTCCTCTATAAAATTGTAAATTATTTGATTGATGACTCAAATTTTTATTGATGAAACTCAATTTCTATATAAATAATTGTAACACTAGAAATGAAAACACATTTTTCTGTAATTTTTCAAGAATAAATTACCATTTATACCAGAGCATCGAACCCGAACCCGAACCGAACCAAAACCGGAACCAAACCGTAACATTTTAGCGAACCCAAACCCAGAACCGAACCTTAAATATATTTTTCAATTGAACCCGAGTCGGTACTGAACCCAGTATTAAAATTCGGGTTCTGGGTTAATTTTGAGTTCGAAATGTACGCGTAATCATAATATAGCCGATAATCGACACCTGTGTTGTCTGTGAAAATTGTGTTCGTGTTCTTGTCTTGCGTAAATTCCGGCTCGCAATTTAAATTATCACTATATAAAGATTGTTATTCCAGAAACATTAATTCAGTTTTCATTAGGTCGAACCTGAATCCAATACCTGAAGCCGGAACAAAACCGCAAATTTTATTAAAGTTTGAACCAGGACCCCACCCGAACCCGTCTCTCAAACAATAAATTAACCTGAACCTGAACCGAACCCAGTTTTTGGCGGGTTGATTTCAACTCACTTCAAATGTGTCGTTCGTATTTTTGCTTTAATTATAAGGAATTTAAAGATAAAATTGATTATTTTGATGTAGCATTTTTTATGTCTGTATTTTGTTATAAATGTATTATTCTTAGTTACATTTGTTGATATTTTTCTGGAAAAGGGATGTATTTCCTGTTGAATAATAAACATTATTATTATTATGGCATTGCTTCGTTGTATTTTTCTTTTATTATAGTTCTTATACAACTAAAGGTATATTACGTAATTAGTAGTTTTCTACATTAAAAAAGTTCTCAGCATATTTTAATTTCATTGTGGCACAATAAAGTTTAACATTTTAATTTAATCTGGACATTTCGTTATGTAAAAATATAGCATGAAGTTCTCCGAAAGTCGCATGACGTTATTGATGTTAGCAATTTCTTCTGAGGTGAAATATAAAGTCACGCTTCTTAGCGCATTCTCCCGTAATAAAATGCTCTGAAAACTTTCAGCCAAACAGATGATTCTGACACTTTTGCAGAGTATACGAACCGAGTTTTCCTGCAGCGGAATATGTATAAAGCCAAAGCCTAGAGACCATGTAAGCTCACACTTGCTCCTGAGTTATTAGCTGTAACGCCACAATCAATAAATTTAATGCTTACTTATTGCTAATTAACGATGTTAGTTAAGATAATAGACTCGATTTACTGTTATGAGCCAAGGGAAAATACCAGCTATTTGATAAGGGCATCGGAAGCAAAATTAGATCCAATTCTTTCAGCTAGCGTTGTATGATTTTAGCAGAACCGGCTTCAGACAGTGGCAAAGTGGACAATGTCAAAATCTGATGTGACCAACACAATACCTCCCGCCATTTATCTATGGAGTCTCGTTGCCGCGTGCCTGATGTCTGGTCACGTATCTGGGGAATCCGCTTCGATCCCGATCAACGCCAAATAATTCGAATTTCAAATGGCATAAAATTAACCCTTGTGATAAACGCCCGTACAATACAAATATGTTATCATTACCGAAATGTGTGTACAAATCAGATTAGCACACTCAGCAATGGATAATATGCCGTGATAATATATTTATTTATTTCTTTATTTAAATACATACCTGCATATTTACTAATGCTAGAAATTATTCCTTTCTATAAAACTATTGTTCTATTTACAATTTTCCTTCTTAAAACGTTACTATTATTAATTTGAAACGAATATTTTTTTGACAGTGATATTTATCTGTCAGTTACATACATTTGAGCTGAACTATGTAACCACGGAAATGTGTTTAAAGCATAAGCTCTGAGATATAATTTTTATATTACTTTATAAATTTATGCATAAAATATATAGAAAAAGTATTAAAGCAAACTTGTAGAAAATGGAATAATCTTTAATTTTTATAGTAACAAATTACGAAAAAAATACTTTTAAAGGTATTTTTTGAAGAAAAACTATCTTGAGCTTCAAGTAAACTGCCATTTCTGGTTATCCGATAGCCACCAAAATCTAATGGCTTTTTTCCATATTAGAATAAGGTAGAAATAAATGGTTTCAAAACTTTGTGAATGATAGTATTTGACTTAGAGCGTAAAGAGGATACACACACACACATATACATACACACATACACACAGACATCATCTTGAAAATGTTAAAATTGGATTATAGGGACCTTAAAACGTGGTCATTTATCAAAATCTCGATATGCGACAGCGGAAGCTAAAAATCTAAATATAAGGAATAGATATAAGTAGAATTTTTGGTGTAGAGTGTAGGTATATAAGAAATGTTATATACCGTAGGGCTCGAGCAGTCATGTGACTTTATTGGCAAGCAGATATGGGAATTTTCACAATATTTCATTCTAAATTTAGTGATTTTCCAAATCCATGTGGTTTATTTTCCTCGACAAGTAAATTCCACACTCCTGGTGACAAATTAACAACGTGAATTTAGAAAATCTTGAAGTTTTGATTGAAAAATTCTGACATTTGACATCTATGTACATAATTACTACTTATCATTTTGACGCAGGCCCCCATATCTGTTTAACAAAGTCACATGACTGCCCACGCTTCATATTTATATCAATAAATTATATTTATAAATTTGAGAAATGAAATCCAAAGGCAAACCTGTATTCTATATTTGAATTAGTAAATGAGAACTGACCGACTGATTTGGTATTTTTGGTGGATATCTTCCTAAGATTAAAATCAACTAGTAAATAATATGTTTCATTTTTCGGTGTACCACGCATTTTACATTTACATTAAATATGTATAAAAATTTAACAACTTTTATATTGGAAATGTCCATTACCTTCCGTACTGAAAAGAACTTGGATCGATCAATATTTGAATTTTCTCTAGACATAACAATAGAAATAAATTTCTATGGCTCGTCTTTTCTTTCTTTACAACATCGTAATTTTATGCCATGTTACTACGAGTTTCTCGATAAAATTTGTCATCTACCACAATGTTACGACGGCCACACAAAAGAATATTACATATACTCGAACGTAGGTATAAAATACATCAACTTCAAGGTCATTGCCATTGTTCAAAATAAAATGATACACATTGAATGTTCCGAACCATATTTTGTCATTAAAAGTATGAATTAATTTTACCGATTTCTTATACTTCATTATTATTTTATTTGTCAAACATGTGATATAGATATTTCGTGTCAGCTGGCAACCGATTGAAATGAAAGCTGATTACTAGATTAATGTCTGGTGCTGCCAAAATTATAGCTAGAAAGCGTACTACTCAATAATCTTATTTTTGTTATATTTAATTTTAATATAACCATTTCTCATGTCGACAATATCAATCAATATATCTTTCAATTTCATACAAATGGTCATGGTTCCTGCCTGGCGTCGTATCCAGGAAGAAGAATCGTAGAACAATAGTTCAAATTATTTGTGAAACTTTCAAACTACTAGCTCTAGACTGTATGAATGTCTAAACAATACCAACAATTTAAAATTAAAAATATAAAGAATAGATGTTAGTATTTTTGGTGTAGAGTGTAAGTATACAAAAAATGTTAAATACTATATAGGGTGTGATTAGTCTTGTGACATTGTTGGCCTTGACAAGCATATATGGGGCCTGTGTCCGAATGATAGCTAGTAATTATGTACATAGATGTCAAATATCATAATTTTTCATTCTAAATATAGTGATTTTCCAATACCATATGGTTTATTTTCCTCGACAAATTAACTACGTTAATATAGAAAATCTTGATATTTTTATTGAAAAATTCTGACATTTGACATTTATGTACATAACATAGATTAAGAAAATATATAGTAGAAGATTGGGTATCTCCCTTATAAACCAGTGCCGTCTATGAATAGGTCAGAGAATTAAATTTGACAGCCGAGAAAATGGTGGGAAATATGAATTCATTTCGAATTATTCTAAACTTTAAATTTTATTTCTTGATTATGTAATTAATAAAAAAATCTATCAAAAATAGATCATTTTTTAAAGACATTATCAAAAGTAATGTGAAATATATGTTGAATTATAAAAAAATAATTAAAGTGCCTAATATGTTAATGTCTTTATTTAAAAATGTATACATTACATTATTTAAAGCAATAAATAAATAACTACAAACCTCAAACTACACGGCGACAACTATTAAAATTGAATATGTCTTCACTATACAGGAGTTACAAATATGTCATGTGATCTTTTTCTGAAATATTATTAATGTTGTTATTTTTTATGTCACCCGCTATAATAATGCCAATACGAGTATGAAAACTAATATACTTACCGAAAATATATTGTATAATAAAGTACTATAATGCAATAAAAATACAAATTCACAAATAACGGTTTTAAATGTAAAGAATTTCAAGCGATGCAATAGAGAATTGTGGGAAATTTGAGAATTACTGTCGTAAAATCCGTACTACTAACGACATCTATGAAAAGGTGAGGAAGTATTTCCAAACGCTACTAGATTGAAAACTTGGTATCACGTTTCTGAATGCAGATTCACCCCCCTGGTACATGATTACTAATTGCCAAATTGCCATTCTGACACGGATCCCCATATCTGCTTGTCAAGGCCAGCAATGTCACATGACTGCTCGCGCCCTATACTTATGTAACCAAAAACGGAAGTGGCGTGAGGTGGCCACAACAGATTTTTGGTATTGTAAAATGTTATAGTTTTATCATCATTTAAAATGTTAGCTAATTTAAAAGACAATTCATGAATAAATGGAATTCCAAAGTGTATTTTATTGTTTTAACATTGTCCCTTGGGTCTACCATTCTGGATTACTTAACTGTTTAATTTTTTTAATTTCACTAATAATGCCTATTTTGTTTTTTGTAAAAAAATCCTGTATTTGATCCGGATCATCCTATGGATATCCTTTTCTTGTTGGTTCGTACATATCAACCTCTAAAAGTCCTACCGGACTATCAACATTTGACGATAGGTCTTTTAATAAAATACACTACCTACAATATTATTTTTCATAAACTTTTATCAGAAATCTTCCTCATATTACATTTCCATCACATTGACACTATCTTTTATTCTGTTGTAACTCTATACTGTATTGCAGTAGCGATGTAAATGGCAATAAGATCAATGTTACTCGGTTACATCGCATATTCATTTCCTGTAAAATGTCAAGAAATAGCGAGAACAACGTCTACTTCACTTTACTCGATGCGCAGTCTACGTTTTTCTCTCCGGAACTCCCGCAGAGACTTTATTAAACATGTAGGAAGTAAATGGTTTAGCTACCAACACGTAATGTTAACTGCGTGTAACAGTGAAGTGGATAATGTAATATTGTTACAATTACAGGAAAGAATGTATGTAGGTGTAAATGGGTTGAAACAGACAAAAGTTAAAATAGTTATTATTATTAATAATACTGAGTTTAACGTACATTTCAAATATTTTCTATTTGTCCTCAGTTTTATTTGTGTGTTAGTAGTACATGTTTTTATAAATAATGATTGTATACAAAATAATAATATTTGTTTAGCATACTTGTTATTGTTAATATATTTTATTTGTAGAAACTTGTTATTTATTGTACACACAAAAAAATCGAATTACACCTTTATATTTACGTATTTTCTATAATTTTAAATTCATTTTATGAGCAAGTTTTCTCCATTTCTTCAAAATGTTCGAGGTTTTTCCAATTCAATAACGGGATTAACGGTATTTCTGAAGGGTTCATGTAATATACCTATAATTTTAAATATATTATTAATAATACAATAAGAAATATTAAATATCGTTCCCAGAAAAAGCCTTCTGTACTATCTCTGAATTTTGACACTGACATTAGTGATATTTAGCTGTCCATTACAAACATTTTAATTTCTCAAATAGTTACCATGGAGATGTTTGGGCTGTGAGCGGGCTGTGAGATATACTACAATAGATTATTTTATAGTTTATATATCTGTATCTTTAAATTTATAGAAGGTATAATATTTTTTTTAAATGTGTCGTAAAGAAAATTTTGTTTTTTAATATTTGTAGTAATATAAATTTTGAAAAAACAATATTTAGAAGATTTTTGTTAAAATACTACTACTTCCGGTTTTCCAATTGTTACCAGAATCTATTCAACTCTTCCCATTATTGTCAGATTGAGGAATCCGTAGTTATACAGGTCTTTAGTCTTATAGAATTTGAGAAATAGTTCATACAACAACCTCTATCTCTCTCTCTCTCTCTCTCAAACACACACACACACACACACACACACACACACACACACACACACACGGAGAGAGAGAGAGAGATTCATACATACAGTAATTTTTTTAAAGATGCCCGATCAAGGTGATTTGTATCATAAACGAATTAGCAAATTGACATACATTTATCTCTTTCCTTTGCAAATGCTATAAGCTTGTACGATAAGGATGGATATAACACGCTTGTCTTTCAAAAATTCATATTGTTTGGACTAAATTAAGACATTCCACTTTAAAAAAATGCAGGTTGTTGATAATACTTTCGCTGTACCGTAAATTTATTTATTAATTCAGATACATTACCTTGTTTCATAGCCGTACGAATAACGTTATCTCTGTCAGTGTCACTGACACTGACATTGTATCAGTATCTTATATTCCACATATTTGGTTTTACATTTGCTAATAAACTTACCAGTTGACTTAACTTTTGAATTTTGAATGCTTTTATTGTAACATATATTTTTATAATAATAAAATAACAGTAGTATCTTATGTACCCTCATAAAAACTAAGCAAACGACACTAATGAATTTGTCAGAATGGGCGGAGCAAAAATCTGAATTCATACAATTCGTAGATGACCTTAATCGGACATCTTCCAAAAATGTTACTGTGTATACATATCATAAAAATAGTAAAATTGTATTATAGGGACCCTAAAACGTGATTACTCATCGAAAACTTACCATCATTTTTTTGAGTAAAGACAATACCTTCCTTACCTAAAGGTGACGGAAGATAAAAAAAGTGATACGAAATACGAATAAGAAACCAATTATTTATAAAAAATAATGAATGAAGCATATCAAACCATGATCCATTATGCCATCCATTAGTTTTCAATTGATCCCAATTTGCAAATTCTTGTTAACCATCTATCAAACCGCATGTTTATTACGTTGCCAAGAAACACAAATAAACAATCCAAAATCTGGAGTCCTGGTTTCCGGTCTAGTTGCACTTCAATTCATCGCTTATTATTATTAATTCTAATATGCGAAACCAGTCTCGTCTGTGGTCAACATGCAAACCGGAGGTGCACTAAATAGATCGCCAGGTCAATAGCGCACTCTACGGCATATGGCTGAAAGTTTTGGATAAGAAATTAACGAGCGGAGTAATTGTTAACATCTAATCTATACCACAATCGAGAAATTTACCACATTATCATTATTCATTCTAATAAACAACATTGTCAATAAAATCACGCTTCAGACATAATCCCTAATTTATGGAGAGTCTAAGCAGTCCCTCGTAAATATATCAGCTATCACCGTAAAAATGTCGAATGTTTATAGACGAAACATTGTTGCATATCATAGTCTTATGCTGTGCAATAGGTATTTTATTAAAGTAATGGATTTGGTAACACTTGGGTGATATATTATAAACTTTCCAACAGCCACTTAGATACTAAATGCACTGTTTATGGTTTGCGCTGCTTGGCTGTATTATTAGGTACATTATTTTAATGCAATTTGTATGTTGCTATATTTTTATTAAGGGATGAAATTGCATGCAATAAGTAGGTAAATGAAATGAATATGTCACTGTGGAATTCGTTTTGCTATTTACTAATTGGCAAACTCTAGGCATTTATTGTGTTTTTGTAAAACATTACTATAAACTAATTTCCAAAAGTTTTGAAAATTCTCACACAACTAATTAACATAAGGTGTTATGATTTCAATGACTTGTCTCTTCGTTTCATCCTAAAGAAGTTCGAAAAGATTCAAATAAAGCGAATCTTCGATTAATCAAAAATCTACGCTGTTGTAACTAACACCAAGTTGTTCCAACAACGCAGACTGAGATTGTTAATAGAATAAATTATAAAATGGGGTCTCGAAGCCGTGTGTCAGGTCACGAATCTGGGGACCCGGGTTGGATGCCGACCGACGCCAAAAATTACATCGCATTTTAATGGCACAAAATTGACCCCTGTGACGCACTCTCCACGCCAGCAATGAGTGCCCGTGAGGTGACGCCTGGTAAGCGCCCACACGGTACAAATATTCCATCATTACCGATATCTGTGTACGAAGCAGATTGGCACACCCAGCAATCGGTAATATGCCGTGATGAAATATTTATTTATTTATAAATTATAAAATTGATGATGCCCAAGTGTAAAATAGATTTTGGGAAAAGGTTTTTAAAATAAAAACTCAAAATGTCTTATTTACACTGTTCTTTTTTAATTCGACTGACCGGTTTCGAACATTTGCATGATCATTTTCAAAGTCCGGTAGAGACTACAAAATACATAAGTAAACAAATAAGATACAATGCACATGGCAAAAATAAATACAATAAAAATATTTTTAAAAATCTGTTGTGGCCAGCACAATACCTTTCTTCAATCCTGTGTATTATGTATAAATTGCATACATAAATTTTCTTACAAAAGATTCTAAATTTCCAGTAAAATTATTTCATAAACAAACTATGCAAATTGCACTTTACACCAACATCATCTTCTTCTTTAGCTTTCCCCATTCGTTAGGCGTCGTTATTTTTTACTTCTTCTCATTTCTGTTTTACGTGTCGTTCTCAATTAGTTCCTTTTCTCTCAAGTCTTCCGCAATACAGTCCTTCTATCTTATCTTTGGTCTTCCTCTGTTTCTTCAACCTTCTATTACTAAGCTATTCATTCTTCATCTAATATATATTCTTCATTTCTCTTCATGACATTTTCAAACCAATGTAATCATCTCGCTTGTATCTTTCTAGAAACTTGTAACACTAGAGTTATTTCCTTACCTACCTTTCCGTATCTACCCCAACATCTACTTCAACATCTTCTTCTCTGCCACATTAATTTACTTTTTATTTTTACTGACATCTGTCAATTTGAATTATATGAATATATTCGCAGTTTCCATGTTTAGCATAGTTGGCTGATTTATAAAATTTAATTTCTTTAAAATTCTTTAACTCTATATCTATTGAATATGAAGTATAAAATGCAATCAAATCGTATAGAGAATAATATATTCTTTAAGGTATAATAACGATAAATGTCAATAAATCAAATTTAACTGTTAATTCTTCAAATGAGGCTACTTCCGGTTCACCAATTATAACTAAAATCGAATCAGTTGCTCTTCTGGATGTAAACTTGAGGAATACGAAAAAAATATATTTTTTGGAATCGTGGTATTGAAGGTATGCGATCCAAAACTTTCGTCACGTACACACACACACACACACACACACACACACACACACACACATACACACACACACACACACGCACATGCCTACATACAGACATCATCGTAAAAATGTTAAAATCGTACTATAGGGACCCTAAAACATGCTTATTCACTAAAAACTCATCATTGAATTTGACCAAAGACAATACCTTCCTTACCTAAAGGTGACGGAAGGTAAAAAGAACAGTGTAAATAAGACATTTTATTTTAAAAACCCAAATTAATAGAATAAATTTAACCGAATGTTTCACTACAGATGGAACAACCAACCCTAAGCGTAATAGCCAAGAATAGGTATGTTACAATAACATGTTACATCGTCTTAATAGGAATGAATTACACCGATAAAATTAGTACGTTACGATCGTTTACTGGCAATAACGAAACAGTAATAAATTTTATGAACCATTAGAACACATGTTTCATTACCACAGATGACGCGACTACAAAAAGAAGAAATTTGTAACTGTACAACTTTAAATCATTTATTAATATGATTTGCATCTATAGTGGAACTCTATTGAAGTATCGTTAAAATAAATAAAAGAGAAAGCATCTAATTGAGTTTTTAGTTATTCATCTTCTACGGTGATAGAAAGATTAATCTGTCGGAATGACTCAATTTCTTATTTGTAACAGGTCTCCAAGGTGAAGGGCCTCTAGTCCAGCGTTTCTTAAACTTTTCTAAACCGCAGATTCTACGTTGATTTACAAACTTCAAGTTTCTTAACATGTGGTCCGCCAGTCCATAAACTGCTTATAATAACTCATTCATATTTTTCTTTTGATTTATTTGGTAATAACTGACTCTCTGTATCATTAGCACGTTCCCTTATTTCTGGTGAAGTACATTCCATATCTATATCTTCATTTCCACTTTATATGTTTTTCTACAAAATGGCTTCTGTAATATATTATTATTTAAATAAACTTATTACTTTGGATAACTCCAAAAACCTATAAAACTTAACAAAAAACTCTAGAAATGTTCAAAACTTTAAAACGTCGTACGCGAATACAGAAATAAATAAATATAAAACAAAGAGTCATAACCATAGCAACCGAACCAAGATATTTGATATACCGCGCTAATATGCGGCTAAATATATTGTGATTCGTCGAAAGCCGTGCGGAATTATTCCAAACCGCATACGGAATTATTCCACACGGTTTGTTGGAATAATATTAATTCCAACATAATTTTGAGTTGTGGATTGTGTAGTTTCCAAAATAGTGTTGGAGAAAATGACTTTTTTGTTTCACTTGGTTACAATGAAATAATTAGGGAAGCAGGAAATAATGAAAATATCATTTTACATGTTAAAGTCGTATGTCCCGGTGTCGCGGTCAAAACCCTATGTAGGTTACTGTTTACAGAGTTGTAGGAATTCAGACGTATTGTCTAACGACTGTTGTCCTTGACCTTTGACTTCTTCATTTCCTCAACAAGTTGTAGTTGTGTTATATAAAGATTTTCGCATGTTTTTATAAACTTAAGCTCTGTAGGTTGAATTTTATTTTGTTTTTATGACTATACTGCATATTGGCATGTTTTAAAGCAGCTATAAGCTCTTTTATAATGTCACGATTGAGCTCTGAATGATAAAACAATATTACATGTATAGAGCTTTTATTTATGTTGTTTCCGAAACGCTTTTATGTAGCGTACACAGTGTAGCTATAATTTATTTATTTAGTTATTTATTTATTTATTAATCAATCGATCCAACAGGATTCAAGATCCCAATTACAGGACGATAACATGACATACACATACAGAAACGAATGAGTTGAACAGCAAGTACATATAAGAAATTTAACTAGTGACTTAATACAAAAAATATTTTCTCGATATATTCTTAAATTTAGATAAGGAGTCGCCAAATATGTCAATATCAATAGTATATGATACACTGTTATATGCTACACAGAGTTGTCTTATTGGAGATTTCAATTCATAATTAGTTCTAGCTGTTTTAAAATGAAATGGTACTTTATTTCTTGAAGTGACGCATGGAACGTGAAATGGTATTAGCTCAAGACTACATGGGTCATCAATACAATTATTAATTAATTTGTATAAGTAGAGAGATAATTGTAAATTTCTTCTGCTACTTAATGGCACCAAGTTCACTTCAGGCAATAAAACAGAATAATCATGGGTAAAGATAGGATATTGTCCATGTATTTTAAAATAACAATCTGGGCAGACTCAATCTTAGATATATATTTATGATATATTAAATTCCAGACTTGTAGACAATTTTGATGATATAACGATTTTTGTCTTAATTACAAAGGAATTCCTAAAAAAATTATTGCCTAAATTTGTAGAGAAGGAATCTTTAATCTCGTATTTCTTAAAATTAAATTGGTAGTATAAACGAAACCTATTTAGTAAATTACTTTCTTGTTAAAAGATATTTACTCGAGTCAAAGTTAAACGAGTTAATTACTTTTCATCTTTGAACTATTTCCAAACTAGATGCAAAGGATTTTTATTTCTGTAAACTAAAACTACTTTTTCTCTTTTCAAATGAAAAAGTTTTGACTAATTTTTCACTCGAATTAATCTAATAAAAGTAACCACTCTGGGGACTCGTGATAAACTCCCGCAAGAGAGATAGAAAGGAGAGTGAGTGCGGGATGTAAGGTAATGCGTACGTTTGCACGAAACGTTAACTTATCAAGGGATGCTCGGTTAAGTTATATAATGGAGTGCTAGTGCTTGCTTTGATGTATGGACGCGAATGTTGGGCATGGACTGGAAAGCATAAAAAGAGAGTGACTGCCGTGGAAATGAGATATTTATTCGGTGTATGTGGGTATAAGACGAGATCACGTGAGGAATAATTTGGTGTATGAAGAATGTATGGTTAGGAACAATGTTATTAAGAGAGTTGGTGTGAGTCAGTTGAGATGGTTTGGGCGAGGCCGACCAGTGTGTAAATGGATGGATATAGAGACAGTTTCCAAGTAAGTAGAGAATAAGAGCTTGTATGAATGCAATTATGAGTGTGGCTGAGGCGAAAGAAGTGTGCTTAGACAGGAATGTGTGGCGAAGGATGATTGTTTCCTAACTATTATTGTGATCCGGATGCGGTATTTTGCTACCGAAAATCGGTCACTTTAATATGTTTAAGAGTAAGGATTTGTTGTATAATGTTCTTATTGTTTTCGGGTTTGTGCGAACCCACTAAGTGGGACACGCGTGATTTTATGTATGTATGTTAAAAACCAATATAATTAATTGATGAAAGATCTCAAAAATACGTAATGGAAAACAGATCCAAGCAAATATAATAATCTCTATTCCCTGGATGGTCCAGACTCTCTCCTGCGAGCGCCAATAGCCTGGAACAGATAAAAAATAGATGAGTATACTCTCTCAGTAAGTGCTTAGGATCCACGTAAATACGCAAGGTCTCGGCCACTGTAGACTCTTCCTCAGCCCGCAAACGAGAGTACAGCTAAACCGCAGAATAGCTCTTTCTCAACACCGCAGTGAAGAGCAACCAGTCCCAGCCGCACTGTAGACTCTTCCTCAGCCCGCAAGCGAGGGTACAGCTGAACCGCAGAACAGCTCTTTCTCAACACCGCAGCGTGAGAGCAACAATATATAATAACAACACAAGCCTAACACTGTTACTCAAAAATAAATAAATACATCCTCAATACCCTGATGTTGTCGCTTCAACAGCTCTAGCACAGCTGGCCGATACCTAAATAAACAATCATTTAATATAATATTAAAGAGGGAAGTAAATAAACATAATACTTGCATAACTCAAAATGCCGCTAACATGTGATACGAATGAATACGTCATCATCATCAGCAATAGATAACATACCGTGATGATATATTAATCTGTCATATCAAGCGCACTCACTTGTGTTTGTTCGAACATGTATCCACAGATTCGTGTCCAGAGTCAATTCAGTGTCAACTGAATCTCACTTTCGCCTTTTGCTCGATATGAGGCACGTGTTTTAACCGTCACGCACCTAGAGAAAACTTTGCAACAGGCAACAGGCAACACGTGTGGGTAATTGAGACAAATGGTGTTGGTTGCAGTCTCTTGCCGATTTTCTTGACTTCCAGACCACGTTCCGACTTTCTCACCCGAAATACTTAACCCGCAGATGCGGCAGATGGCTTGGAAAAGGGAGACAAATAGGTAGAAGCTATTTCGTCAGGATTTTAGTAGCAGGTGAAGACCATGTACCGTAAATGATGCAATAAAGATAAAGTTTATTTTCTGGGAATAGATCTATTTATAAATATAATCACGGTTTTGGAATATATTAAATTTATACATAAATTTTAATTTGAAATATTTCCAGACATGTTAATATTTCGTTTTGAAGGACTACGTGTTTAATCAATGGACATTCGAGAGTAGTTTGAAATTTTCAGCATACAAATCCTTTTGAAGTTAGACTGAAGGATTATTTCAGCCGGACTTTAATTACTGCATACTGCATATTGGAACTATACATGTCCAGTAGTCCATAGTAACAACAAATTAACTGCAATCCTACAGAAATAACAATTGCTATCGAAAGGCGAATTGAAACAAAACAACAATGACCATTCGACCGAATTATTACCTATATGTAGAAATAAATTTTCTTCGCTCAAATTACTACTAACTACAGTAAAAATTTTGAAAGATGTCCGATCAAGGTCATCTGTATCACGAACGAATTAACAAATAGGCATACATTTATCTCTTTCTTTTGCAAAGTCTATAAGAGTGTGCGATAAGGATGGATATAACACGCTTGCCTTTCAAAAATTCATATTGTTTCGACTAAGTTAGGACATTCCACTTTAAAACGATGCTCGTTGTTGATAATACTTTCGCTGTAACGTAAGTTTATTTATTAATTCAAATACATTACCTTGATTCATAGCCGTACGTATAACGTTATTTTCTGTCAAAGTCACTAACACTGACATTGTGTCATCTTATTTTTAACATATTTGGTTTTACATTTGTTTATAAACTTACCAGTTGACTTATGTTTGAGTTTTGAATGCTTTTACTGTAATATATATTTTTATATTGATTTATTGATAATAACTGACTCCCTGTATCATTAGCAAGTTCCCTTATTTCTGGTGACGTACATTCCATATCTATATCTTCATTTCCACTTTATATGTTTTTCTATAAAATGCCTTCAGTTAATTTTCTAAGTAAATTATTATTTAGATAAACTTATTACTCTGGACATCTCCAAAAACCTGTAAAACTTAACAATAAACTCTAAAAATGTTCAAAACTTTAAAACGCCAAACGCGAATACAAAAATAAATATTTATAAAACAAAGAGTCATAACCTTAGCAACTGAATCAAGATATTTGATATACCAGGCTAATATGCGGCGAAATAGATTGTGCGGAATTATTCCAAACGGCGTACGGAATTATTCCACACGGTTTGTTGGAATAATATTAATTCCAACATAATTTTGAGTTGTGGAATGTGTAGTTTCCAAAATAGTGTTGGAGAAACTCATTTATGGATTGTTCCAGTGATGCCGTGGTTTCACGCGGCGAAGATTGTGAGAATTAATAAAAATCTGATGTGACCAACACATTACCTTCCGTCAATTCTATTTATCTTATATAAATTCCATTCAGAAAGTTTCTTGTAAAATATTCTATATATCCATTAAAATTATTTCATGGAAAAACTATACTTGGAAGAGAACAGCATAATTTCACTTGATCGCCTTTCACACATAATTCATCTGATTTATCAAATTGCCATGTCATTTATATATCATTTGTCGTATGAATATCAAAATCTAACCATCCCATTTTTAAATTACCATATAATTATCATACCAACATTGAAACAACCGCCTACTTGTTAAATGTACATTTGAATATAATCTTTAATTCATCTCAGCAGCAATTTTTTACGAGCTAAAGGATTAAGATATAAGATTCTGTAAAAGATTAGATAATTACGAGTTATTTTTATCTTAAGATCTTAAGGTTAAAACAGGTGAAGATAACAGGTGTTTTTCTTTTGTTTCAGGATGCGGAAACGATAGAGAGACTTAACGAAAGTGGAGAACTTAGGAAAATACTTAAACCATACAAGGTAAGATTTTTTAAATAATTTTCTTGTCAGACATAAATATGTTTTGCTGATAACTAATATGAAATAAACTTCTTTTGACTATATAAGCTGGACATACAAATATAGAAGGCCATCTCGAGGGTATACGGCACCCTTGGACAATCACATTAATACTGTCAGTTATAATCACATTAATAATTATATTGAGACAAGTATCATGCTAGGTGAAATAAATTTCTTCAACTGACAGAAATTTATTGCAAATTTTTTTTCTTAAATTATAATAGAACTGCTGCCTATGGATTTTTTATTTTGAAATATAATCATTTTTAACTGTGAACACCACAAATTAGGTTATAATTTCATTATGTTACAATAATTTATGTACATTTCAAAATTCTAAATTTAGAACAATAGCAGTGAATAAACACTAGACATATAATCCAATTTTGTATTAAAATATTCAACACTGTAGCCGTGAGCGTTATTTGTGTCACTGGGTGTGAATGGACATACTCACAAAACGTTCGAAAAGAGAAAATTATTTCGTGTCACGTACCAGTATCACATTGCTCATATGCTAATATATATCATTAGCTGTAATTTAAAATAATAACTAATAATATTATTGTATGACACACAACAATAGTGAAAACTGTATACATACACGGGTAGAATTAGTTTATATTACAATCAGTTCAAAGAAAACAATCCTCCGAAAGTAAAATCTCACGATGAGAAGATTTTTTTATATAAGAAATGTTGAATACGATAATGAGGTGATGAAAAAAATTAACATTTTTTTTGTACGAACCCAACTCCAAATGCATTCGTACCCTCTGAAAAAAATATATTAATAGCAAAAAAAAGAAATAAATTTTTAGATTACAAAAGTTAAGACTATATTTGGGCATTTTTTATTTTATGTATTAATAAAGTGTACTGGATTTAAATATAATTTATCATTTTAACAATAATCTACGGGCAAATATATGACCAACAGAAACGTGCTAATTTTATAGACCCAACAGTAAATAATACCATATTTATGTTAGTATTATTTATAAAACTGAAGGTAAAGGAAACTGACAATATATACAATTAATTACTATATTAAATTTTATTTTTTTAGTAATTTGCAAAGTGATATTTATTTATTAAAGTACCACCTACAGTTATATTAAAAGCAAGAATAAATAAACCTCTAGATGCTATGATTATTAATCCATTTCAACAAATTTTGATATGGTGTATTAATAGAGTGTATAGAACTTTAAAACATTGCTTATAATAAAATTTCTAAGGTTTAATAATAATTTATTTGCACATAAACCATTGTCTGCATGTGACAAATGTTTTCGTCTTTAATAATTCGCAAATAATTTTTATTAAAGTAATCAAATTTAAGATGGCAATTAATTGATTATATTGTCAGTTACCTTTACCCTTAGTTTTATAGATAATACTAACATAAATATTGTATTATTTACTGTTGGAACGAAAAATTTGGGACTTGTCTTTTGTCATATATTTGCCGGTAGATTATTGTTTAAATGAGAAATTTAGTTAATATTGTATTTAAATCCAGTACACTTTATTAATACATAAAATAAAATTGCCCAAATATAGTAACCTAAAAAAATATTTTTTATTGCTGTTAATATAATTATTTCAGAGAGTACGAATACATCTGGGGTTGGGCTCGTATAGTGTTCATGAATACGATTTTTTGTTAAAATCTCTATGTATATTAAACACAGTAGCAATTTAAATTTAAACTGTTTGAACCTAGAGGTGACGGAAGGTAAAATAGTTTAACATTTACAAAGCCTTTTCAATAAAGATTACTAATTTTCCAAAATATTTAATTTTTAATTAAGGTTAAAATATTTTTATATTGTTATGTTATTCCAGATAATATTATTCGCTCTAATATAGTAACAATATTTGTGGAATAATATAATAGCGTTAATTTTTATCTCGTGGGAGAATCTCTTTATGTAAAATACACAAATGAGTTGTTTATTAATTAGTTTCATTAATGTTTCATTATTTATTCATTTTTAATATCAATGCTGTTAATATGTAGAGTGCAGGATAATTTTAATTAGTATATGTCAAAGCCAAATTATTCATCAAAATGAGAAAGTAATAACAATAATTACGTGAAATTAAACGTATAGTTTTGGACAATAAAATTGTAACATTTAACTGTCATATGTATTTAAATTGGTTATTATTGAAATAAATATTTGCCTCAGTATAATTAACTGATTAAGGATCTATGTATACAGGATATTCATTTTAAATGAGCCCCCATTACTATCTCGATTAAGCAGATATGGGGGCCCGTGTCAGAATAACAATTACTACTCGTAATTATGTACATAGATGTTAAATGTCAGTATTTTTCAAAAAAAAATCACAATTTGTGTGGAATTTACTTGTCGAGGAAAATAAACCACATGGAATTGGAAAATCACTAAATTTAGACATACATAATTACTAGCTATCATTCTGACACGGGCCTCCATATCTGGTTGTCAAGGCCAACAAAGTCACATGACTGCTCACGCCCTATTGTATTTAACATTTGTATACCTACACTCTACACTAAAAATTCTACTTATATGAAGAAATTTTGTTCTACTCTTCTAATTTTTCGAAATGTTTCCAATTCATTGTTGGGATTGATAATATTTTTGAATGGTATATATAATATACCTATAATTTTAAATATTTAACTATTAATACAATAACAAATAATATAATGTATGTACTTCCCAGAAAAAAATCTTCAGTAATGTCTCTGGATTTTTGATACTGACATTTATCTACCAGATTCAGATTATTATATACCTTATATTTCTTTATCTCTAAATCTGTAACATATATAATAAAATATTTATATGTATTAGATTGAGAATTTACTCTTCTTTAATATTAGCAAGAACAAAAATTTTCAAAAAATAATATTTAGAAGATTTTTTTTAAGAATCTGCTGGTTGTCAATTATTAAAATATTAAAATCGGATTGTAGGGACCTTAAAATTTCTTATTCATTAAAATCTGGATATGCGATTTTTAGCATGAATCCAATACCTCTCTTAGCGAGAGGTAAAAAAATAATATATTTTTTTAACCAGTGGTTCTTAAAATTTTAAATGAAAACATATTTTTTTACTTTCTCATTCGTTACAGAATATAATTCTCAATTCAGTTATATAATATTTTTATACCCTTACATAACAATTTTTTTGAGAATTTTTTATATAATTGAATAAAATATCAGTTTGATGGAAGACTCCAGTTCAGAGTGCATGATAAATGTTTGAAAGGTTGAAAAATATATGTAAAGCACATATAAACAGTGGCGTATCTAGGGTGGGGCAGGCAGGGCACGTGCCCTAGGCGTCAATGTGAAGGAGCGCCATTTGGTGCCTCTTGCTATCTAGTTTTTACCATATAATATCGTTTCTTTACCTTTAATCTATTCAAAGCAATTAGAATTTAAACTATTACTTTAAATTTTGTATAATATTCAAATAATATCCGCTAATCTAAGAAGGTTAGACGTATATTTATATCTGAACATTTCTATAGGGGCGCAATCGCGAATCTTGCCATAGGCGCCATTGTATATAGATACGCCACTGTTTATAAAGTTTTTATTTATAAAATCTTTCCGATGATCGATTTCGGGTATGGACGGCCATCTTCGGATCGAGAGCGTCAAGAAAAGTTAGAGTAATGTTAACATTGTTGAAATTACTCTAACTTTTGTGTGTGCTTTTACATATATTTTTCAACCTTTCAAACACTGATTAACATATCTAATCTATTTTTTTTTCTGTTTTTAGAGTGCGGACGCCTGCACCACTTGCACAATTTGCGGGGGGTTCCGTCTGCTTCCTTGCCCTGTCTGCAACGGCAGTAAGAAATCCGTTCATAGGAATCACTTCACCACGGAGTTTGTGGCGCTCAAATGCATGAACTGTGACGAGGTTGGCCTGGTACGCTGTTCTACTTGTTCGTAGTTGTAGTCGTAGTCATCTGCCATCTTAGCAACTACTGTGTATGATCTAGGTTAGAGGATAAGCTAGGATACTTAGGTAAAAAGTGTAGGTATTTATTGTAATGAAGAAGATTCGCAACTCTCATTATATTATGCTCTAATTCGCAAGAGAGGTGAATTTGATAAATTTTCTGATATACTTTTGAGTCACAATACTTCATAGTATGTTCCATTCTTTCATAAAATTTTATACATTTTTTAATAAATCGTAAATTTTTCACAATTTCTTTCTTCGTTTATTTAATTTCTCCCCGATCCATCAAGGCCATTGCTACGATTTATTAAAAACATTTAGGGCGGATCACAAATAGTTATAATCTACAGAAATTTTATACACTTACAATAAACTATAAAATAAAAAGTATTTCCGAAATGATATTCATTATGGATGTTTTTTGTACGATCAGGTTTTTTTTTAAACTTTACCGATAGGGTTTCCAAGGCAGTAAGTTTTGTTTACAAATTACTGATCAGTAAATGATGTGGTACTGATCAGTAAGTGATGTAACTGACCGGTAGAATTTTTAAAGCTTTAACGATAACAAAACAACGATCATAGCTTACTTAAAACTGACAACTAATTTTTTTAAAATATCAAAATAATTTTTAAATAATTCTAAACTAAATTTGTTATTATTGAGACGATCGTGCAAAAAATATAATAAGCATTGCGGGCATTAAGTGCTTCTTACCGGTATCGGATGTATTGGAGATCGAGACGAAGTCGAGATCTCCAAATTAATCCTCAACCGGTAAGGTGTACTTACTGCCCTTAATACTTAATAGTTATTTAACTATCAAGTGTGTTAATGAGGGCGATTAATGATCGAGACATTTTAATTGTTGAGATCATTAATCGCCAATTAACACACGTGTTAGTTACAATATTTTTTCGTTGACCGTATCTTACTTAAATGGAAAATCTAATTTTATTCCATGACAAATATTTTTAGGTTAGTAATGGTTGACCGAACGTCAAATTTTACGTCAGAAAATTAATAAGTTTTGCCATCAATTGTTTTCAGTGGGTGCGTTCAGTTTACTTAATGCTAAACAACACAAGTTGTTTTTTATGTTATTTGAGGAATTTTATTCTTTCAAATTCATTTTAAAGGTATGCTACGTGAATATACCTAGCTAGTAAGTGTCAAAAGCATGACTTTTAATTCTGTCTACCTTTTTGCTACAACTTAGCGTTAGCAATACATGCTGTGTTCCATGTGGTGAACGCACCCAATAAATCGTTTATTAATAAAAAATCATGCATTAATAGGGGTCATTAATGAATGATTTTTATACATTAAGATAGCCTATTAATAAACGGTCGACGGAAAATAACTATTTATACTAGCGTATTATACCAACGACTTTTCGATTGTCATTTTCGTTGCTAAATGAAGTACTTTTAAGCACTAGTGCTTAAAAATGACAGTTTAATGCGTAAAAGTAATAAAAATTATAAAAATAAACTATCCAAATGGCACTTGACACGGACATCTTCTTCTTTAGCTTTTCTCATTCGTTAGGGGTCATTATTTTTTTATTTTCTTCTTCCATTCATTTCTGTTTTGCGGGTCGTCCTTTCTCTGAAGCCTTCCGCAATACAGTCCTTCTTGGTTATCTTTGGTCTTCCTCTGTTTCTTCCACCTTCTTTTACTAAGCTATTTATTCTTCTTCCAATATATTCTTTATCTCTCCTAATGATATGTTTAAACCAATGTAATCGTCTCTCTTGTTTTCTAGAAACTTTTAATATTTTATTTCCCTTATTCTTTCATTCCTTACCCTATCTTTCCATGGCTGCCCCAACATGTATCTCAACATCCTCATCTCTACCACATTCATTTTTTTTTCATTGACACTGACATCTGTCAGTTAGAATGGTTATGGCATAGCTGGCTGATTTGTAAAATATAATTTCTTTATAATTATTTAACTCTATATCCATTGAATATGGAAGATGACGGACGGTAACAAAAGGCGCAGGATTTTTTAAAAATATCTTCGTATATAAAATCAACAGGCAAGCATTTTTTTATTAAATATGAATGTTAAAACTTATGCTATGTTAAATGTTGTAGTATATTGACTTAAAGCAAAAAATAATGTAATGAGAGTTGTGAACGAAGCTTTATGTTTTACATAAAGTAGTTGTAATTTTTATTTTACCTTGAAAATGTGTGCTCATCTATATAACTTAATAATTAATTTAATAAATAATCTAGACATATTATTAGGCATGTATACATTCATAAATTTGTAAATTTATACTATTTATATTATAATAAACTTATATACCAATCGATTTTACTCTTAAAATGACAATAATAAATTAAAAAACATTGTTGCTGCTGTAGGTGCTTTCTTATTTTACATAAAATATATATGACAAATTATATTTAATTAAAAAAAATATTAGTACCTAACTTTCTCAAGCAAATAATGACAAAATAACAAATTAAAGATGTGTTATAATAATTACAGAACTGAGGAAAATGAAATATATTATTAATATTGTAACTGTATGTATATATGTGATATGTATGCTTATATACATTATAGTTTATTATAAGTAGGTTATTAAATATATACAAATTGATAACAATACATTATCTGAATCTAACTGCTTAAGAAGATCTTACTTGTATTAACCGATGTAAATTTGTATGCGACTTTCATCGCTCCTTTATATACAGGCATGTTAACACAAAAATTTATATTACTGGGTCAATAAAAATACCGGACATTCCTACAAAAATAACTTTGAAACACGATAAAATGCATTCCAACAGACAAGGCAGTTTTACACTGTGTAATTGTACATACAGAGAATATCTCTTTAAAGGGAAAAGAAACATAGTCAAAAAAAATGATGTGGCCAGCACAATACCTCCCGTCAATTCTACGTACATATTTTGTATAAATCCCACGTAGATTTTTTTTGCAAACTATCCTACGGGCGTTTTCTTTTTAGGGGTGAAATAAACTGAACTTACTTCGTAATGAACTGAACTATTCCAAAAAAGAACAGTATGTTTCTTAAAATAAGTAGAAAATAAAAGCATATATACGATTATATTTATAACATAATATTCTGCTGAATTCATTTATGGCTATAATCTGTTGTATTACCTTGGGTGATTTGTTATTGCCACCTTAAATTATTTTACATTTTTATATTTCCAGTTAAATAATTTCAAATTTTATTTGACACTAACATCTGTCAATTAGTAATATTTGAATATTCTGTTTCAATGGTGCATAGGTTGCAAGATATTTCTTTATAATTCTTTATCTCTAAATTAATTAAATATGAAGTAAAAATTTAATTAAATCGAATAGAGAATAATATATTCTTTTATTTATAATAACATAAAAGGTCAAAAATGATATTTAACAGCGTTTTTTCAAGAAAAACTGGTAAAACTTTGAATTAGGGTACTTCCGGTTAACCAATCATAACCAAAATCTAATCAACTCTTCATGTGAACGTACGAATTGTGTTTCACACACACACACACAGTCACCATCGAATTTTTTGACCAAAGACAATACCTTAAATTAAATTCATTTTATGAAGATATTTTGTCCTAGTCTTCTAATATTTCGAAATGTTTCCAATTCATTGTCGGGATTGACAGTATTTATGAAGGGTATATGTAATATACCTATAATTTTAAATATTTAACTATTAATACAATAAGAAATGTACTTCCCAGAAAAAAATCTTCAGTAATGTCTCTGGATTTTTGACACTGATATTTATCTGTCAGTTACAAACATTTTAATTTTATAATTGGTTTCCATGACATTATTTGGGTTGTGAGATTTATAACAACAAATTATTATATACCTTATTTCCTTATCTTTAAATCTATAAAAGATATAATAGAATATTTATATGTATCAGATACAAACATTTTCAAAAAATAATATTTAGAAGATTTTTTTAAGAATCTGCTACTTCCGGGTGTCCAATTATTACCAAAACTTTTTCAGCTCTTCCCAGTAATAGAAATACGTATAGTTAAACAGATATTAAGTAGTTTTTGAGAAATCGTTCTACAACCTCCCACACACATACACACACACACACACACACACACAAATTTTTTTTGTGTGTACAAGAAATGTTAAATACAATACTTATATATCCCACAATGGAAAGGGCGAGAGGTATTGTGTTGGCTACAACATATTTTTTTATAATTCTGCTTGAGATTTTCCGATATTAAACCGGGCTTCTAACTAAGTATACTGAGTTATTCTTTATCCAAAACTTCAATAACTTGACCATTGTTTAAATGTGAATTTAACTTACGCAATACGTAATAATGTATAAGAACAAATAAGAACGACTTCATCCGACTAAAACTGAAATATATCATAAACAGGGGAATCCCCGGTACAGTGGTAATTATAGTAAATAACGTCCATATATGAGAGGTTATTCCTTAAAAATGGGATTCAAAATTAGTGTCCGTATCGGTTTAATAGGGTGTCCGCTTAATGGAAATATGTTTATTAGGAAAATGAATATAAAAATACCGGTTTCCGTAAAATTGCCCGTTAAGAGAGATTTTACTGTACTTTGACTGTAATTATAGCCATTAATTAAATAATTTCGGTACCGGAAGTACAGTCTTTTACAATCAAAAAGTGGCATTAAACTTCGTCCTAACTTTGCAATTTAAACTACAAATTTAAAATCAATAATAAAGAAAATCATCCTGTATATTGTTTAATCAATGCTGTGCATCATATTTTCTTTTTTACCTGAATATCTATAATGTACTCGTAAATCTTCATCCAAGATAGCCGTGCAATAAACAAATGAATATACATTGTTATTAAATAGTATATTAAATAAATTCATAAATAATAACATTGTACATATATTAGTGTAAGTTTTAGTGTTAATTGTAGTATCTAATCATAAAAAGGTTGTAATATTTTGTAAACATTTTTGGATTTTTAAATAAAGTTATTAAATCAAATTATCAATAAAGGATGTTTCTAAAATACGTGATATTATTGTAGGCCCAGGCACAGGCACAGAATATATACATGACTAACGTCAACAGAAGCGACGCTCTTGTATGTATTGCCATCCGTGTTCTCGTGGTTACGTGTGCGTTAACTTAGACCAGGGAGTGGTAACGCAAAGAGATTGGGCATACTGCGCCAGTGTACTCCAGGATTCAGCGCAAGAATAGCTACTAGACTAGACATTACGTCAAGTAGTATATATTGTCCAAATATATTCATAATTCTTTAAACTCTATAGATCCATTGAATTTGAAGTATAAAATGCAATCAAATCGTATAGAGAATAATATATTCTTTAACTTATAATACCGTTAAATGTCAATAATAGTATATTATGTTATTAGGAGTAGAAAGCGGTCTTTTTGTGTTGTACCCAGCTATTGCGGCCGAGGCGTCAGCCGAGGCCAGGCAAGCTGGGTAAAACACAAAAAGAACGTTCTGCTCCGAATAACATATACTATTTTTTCTTCAAGTGTTTCAAAGAAAATTGGGGATTTTTTTATATTTTTCTGGAATTGTTTTAATTGTAGAGTTTGCAATTTTAGCCATAATTGGCTGTGTACACTACAAAACACAAACGATACAATTTTCAATATGGTCTGTGTTGCTGTGACGATTGCTGCCGCCAGCGGTGAACTAAGAAGCTAACATTTTTTTACTAGTACAATAATGAACAACATTGTTGTACTAGTAATAAAATGAATATCTTCTATAGTGTGTGTACAGTAGCATAATATGAATATTATTGTACACTTGAAGAAAAATAATATTTATCTGTTAAAATCTTCGAATGTGGGTACTTCTGGTTGCCCAATTATAATAAAAATCTATGTTCTTCTGGATGTAAACTTGAGGAATACGAAAAAAATATAATTTTTGGAATCGTGGTATTGAAGTTATGTGATCCGAAACTTTGTCACACACACACAGACACACATACATACACACACACCCACACACATACATACATGCAGACACACATACATACAGACATTATTGTAAAAATGGTAAAATCGTTAAATATGGACCCTAAAACGTACTTATTCAATAAAAACTCATTGATTTTTTTGACCAGACAATACCTTCCTTACCTAAAGGTGACGAAAGTTAAAAAAATGAATCCCAATTTCAACTGCTTATAACACATTGTTCGTCGCTTGTCTTTTGACATTTCAACCCTTTCAAACACAAAACCAATCTTGAAATAAAACAAATCTACAAAAACAATTCAGCTATTGATTGAACTCAAACTACAACTAAACAACCTTTCAACTTTCAGCTATTTGCACTTGAGCTCAGCTGCCACCAACGTATACTCAGTTGAATTTGTTGCCTGTTCCAAACCCTTTCATCTGTGCTGTGATTTTTCCACTAGGAGAAGAGATTTACAACGAAAGCAACAAGTATCCCTCCCTCGTTCACGGAGAGAAGAACGACCGAAAGTGTATCGTACGGTTTACTACCACTTCACCCAAAGTCTAAATTACATTATTATTTTTTGTCTGTAATTCTCCATGTTACAGAATAATAGTCGTCGACTATAAACCATGGACAAATATTACATGAGACGACAATGAGAATTATTCTTTGGTGCCTTGATTTCACGCGGCTTGGCCATATTAAGAACACACTTGTGAGGAAGATTATGACAAAAAGAAAAATCTGTTATGGCCAGCACAATACCTCTTGCCACTTCCGTTTTTGGTTACATAAGTATTGGTCGCGAGCAGTCATGTGACATTGTTGGCCTTGACAAGCAGACATGGGGGCCCATGAATTATAATAAGTAATTATGTACATAGATGTCAAATGTCAAAAATTTCATTAAAAATTTCAAGACTTTTAAATTCACGTAGTTTATTTGTCACCAGGAGTGTGGAATTTACTTGTCCAGGAAAATATACCACATGGAAATGGAAAATCACTAAATTTAGAATGAGAAATAATTATATTTGACATCTATGTACATATTTACTAGTTACCATTCTGACACATGTCTTTTATACCTACACTCTACACCATAAATTCTACTACTATCTATTCTTTACATTTATATTTTTAATTTTAAATTCATTCTATGAAGAAATTTTGTCGTACTCTTCTAATTTTTCGAAATGTTTCCAATTCATTGTCGGGATTGACAGTATTTTTGAAGGGTATATGTAATATACCTATAATTTTAAATATTTAACTATTAATACAATAAGAAATAATATAATGTATGTACTTCATGGAAAAAATCTTCAGTAATGTTAGATTTTTCACACTGACATTTATCTGCCAGTTACAAACATTTTAATATTTCAACTGGTTTCCATGACATTATTTTGGATATGAGATTTATTACAATAGATTGTTATATAACTTATATTTCTTTATCTCTAAATCTATAAAAGATTTATATGTATCAGATAAAGAATTTACTCTTCTTTAATACTAATAAGAATAAAAAAATTCAAAAAATAATATTTAGAAAATTATTTTAAGAATCTGCTACTTCCGGTTGCCCAATTATTACCAAAACCTTTTCAGCTCTTCCCAATAATGTCCGATTGAGAAATACTTAGTTAAACAGATATTAAGTATTATAGTTACCGATATCTGTATACAAATCAGATTGACACACCCAGCAATGGGTAATATGTCGTGATGAAATATTTATTTATTTAAGTATTATAGTTTTTAAGAAATCATCCTTCCAACGTCCCTACAGACATACATCCACAAACACACACAGACATCATCGTAAAAATATTAAAATCGGATTGTAGGGACCTGAAAACGTGCTTAATCATTAAAATCTGGATAGCGAGAGGTAAATAGCAAGATTATAATGAGAAAAAACAAAGGTTCTACGAAAATACTTTATAACAAGTGAACAACAATGATAGATTTAAGATGCATCCTAGCCGTCCTATAATAATGTCAATTTCATATTAAATGGACCATTAAAATGAACAAAACGTAAATGATATTTTACACCTTGAAACAAAATCGATACCAGCTAAACAATTTCGCAATTAATCAAAGCTATTAGACTTCCCATATCCCACAAACAGAAACAGTTATTAACGTGTATTTTGGCCAATAAATACATAACAGTGTTAGTATGATAGTTAATTAAATCAAATTACACCTCGCAATTGCAAACCGTTCCCTGTGCAAACACTAAACACTCTCTAAACGAAAGGGACTGCATTCCTGGTGAAACAAACATTGAATATTAATCTTTGAATTTCAAAGAATTACCCAATACCCAATACTAATTTATTCTACCTTAAAATAACTTATATTGAATTTACAAAATTTAATTTATAAAACTTTGATTTTTGTTTGTATATAAAGATAGCAACTGTCTTAAAAATTCATATGAAAATTAGAATTTCTAATATTTAGCATGGATTCTAATAATTTTAATATTACAACCTTGTCAACTTCCCCCAAGATCTTCTTAAAACACTGAGCAAATCTTCTTTTCTTTTATAACTTTGATTCCTAATTTGCAATATCGCAAAGATTTTCTATTGGATTAGGGGTTAACAATTACTCGAAAGTTTAGTCAAAATTTATTCTTACTATACCAACGTTTCGGTGCACCCTTGCACCTTCTTCAGGATCTACAACAACTATACAACAAAAATGTAATACATACAAAATAACATGGACATTATCACACTTACAGTAAGATCTTACAGATTGTTACAATTCATGTACACAAAATATATTCGTACAAAACATTCAGTTAATTTATTAAACGTATAAAAAATTCAAAGAGCATACAACGTCCATTTGCTTTAAAAAACGACAAATGAATAATATGGAAAATAGCCGAAAATATCCTATGTAAGGATTTTTGTGACATTGTGACAGGAATTTAATGGAACTCAGTTTGGCCTGAAATTTACCTTTACCTTTTCGAACTTTTCTAATACACCAAAATATATGCTGTTAAGTCCTTGAATATCAGTTCTTGCATTGATGTTATTGCAATCATCCCTGATATGTAACTTCAATATTGTATATTTTGGTGCAATGATTTTCTTATTAAAATATTTCTAGTACGAAGAAAATTCTTTCAATAAAAATGTAATCCTTTTTGTTATATTTATAGAGAATATATTGAGAAGTGATTTCATGTTGTCATATTAGCTCCGATTTGCTTTCCAACTTCTAGGATATAATAATTAGCTTGTCTTCGATTAAAACTGCTTCATTTCCGATATCGTATCGTTCGATAATGTACACGTGCTAATGAAAGATCAGAGAGGGACGTAAACACGACACGTGGACACAAAATGTTTGTCTGCCTCTGTCATGTTCAAATTTTCATCGGCATATTAATCAGATATTCGTGACGTCAGCACGTCCATTGCACGCGATTGTAGTTTTAGATTTAGACCATGTTATTCGCATTTATTTTGTTTGAATATATTCATATTATAATTGACCAGCACAATCTTAGTCCGTTTTTACCTTCCTTCGAGATATTGTCTTTGGTCAAAAAATTCGATGGTGAGTTTTTAAAGAATACACACGTTTTGGGGTCCTTAAACTACGAATTTACTATTTTTACGATGATGTGTGTGTGTGTCTGTTTGTGACGAAACCTTCTTCGTCGATAATTCCAACACTACAATTCTAAAAATTATAATTCCGTATGAAGTGTTCATTAATTTTTTGTTAGAATTGGTCAATTGGAAGTACCCTCATTTGTAGTTCTTAATAGATTTTCTTGAAAAAACTAAGTTGAATATTTTTTTTAACATGTTATGTAAGTATTAAAGAATCTTTTATTCTCTATTCGGTTTGATTTAACTTTAACCTTCATATTAAACAGATATAGAGCACAATACCACTCGCCACTTCTGTTTTTTGTTACATAAGTATATACATGAGCAGTCCTGTGACATAGTTGGCCTTGAGAAGCAGATATGGGGACCCGTTTCAGAATGATAATTTGTAATTATATACATAGATGTCAAATGACAGAATTTTTTATTGACGTAATTAATTTGTCACCAGGAGTGTGAAATTTACTTGTCGAGGAAAATAAACCACATGGAATTGGAAAATCACTAAATTTAGAATGAGAAATGATATTTGACATCTATATACATTATTACTAGCTATTATTCTGACACGGGCCACCATATCTGCTTGTCAAGGCTAAAAATGTTACATGACTGCTCGCGCCCTATTGTATTTAACACTTATTGTATATCTACACTCTACACCAAAAATTCTACTTACATCTATTCCTTATACATAGATTGTTTAATTTTAAATTCATCGTATGAAGAAAAATTGTCCTACTCTTCTATTTTTCGAAATGTTTCCAATTCATTGTCGGGATTAACAGTATTTTTGAAGGGTATATGTAATATAATTTTAAATATTTAACTATTAATACAATAAGAAATAATATAATGTATGTACTTCTCAGAAAAAATCTTCAGTAATATCTCTGGATTTTTAAGTTCACGTGGTTAATTTGTCACCGGGAGTGTGGAAAAAAAACCATATGGAATTGGAAAATCATGAAATTTGGAATGAAAAATTATGACATTTGGCAACAAAGTCAAATGACTGCTTACGCCCTATATATATAATTGACGGAAGGTAATGTGCTGACCACATCAGATTTTTTGAATTTGGGACAATTATTTAACTCAGTATCATGTTAAATATTATAAAATTATTTTCTGAATGTTAAGAAATACAAAAATAAACATTGATAGACAATTACATAATAATTATACATTTTTCTAGCAAGTTATTGTAGAAACGCTAACTTTAAATTGTAATAACTGAGATACTTTTTACGCGAAACAGTTTTACCAAACTGTTTAGCATCCTTGAAAGTACAATCCCCAGATTCACCATCAAAATCTGAAACCATCTCTAGTAATCAGTTTGAAAGCAACTAGTTCAATAATTTTCACTTATTTCTGGTCAGAATCCAACAAATTTCATTGTTTGTTGGACAAAAGCTTTGCCTGCCGGGCTTTTGATTGTAACGTAGGATACGGTCAAATGAAGCGCCCGGAAGTAGAAATGGAAGCTAATAGCAGTATCCGGATCCGCTCAAGCTTTCTAGGAACCAAGGATATCACATTGTGTAAATATATTTTCTCTAATTGTTTATCAAAAGGCAATTGTAAATACGTGTCGTAAATATTATTGTTGTGTTTCGTAATGATTTTGCACAATATTTGTACACAGAAACAAAATAAAAAATAAAGATTTTGTTGCGTTCGTGTGAAAGAGAAAATGTAGGGTATTATTATTTATATCTATCGGTGTGTAACTACAGGTAAAGTAAGATTAATATTTCATGGTCTTAATAGTATTTACGCAAAAAATTGTTTTTGTATCAATACATATTTCAAAAATGAAAAAGTATGTCTAGGTACGTAGAGAAAATAAATTAAATAGTTTTTGCTTAAAGTATTTCAATTTATAAATCAAGGTAATACGAACCCAAACCCATAATAATGTACTTCGGTTGCTTTACATTTTGAACAAATAAATTATAAAACCTACGCAAATGGTGAGATATTTCTACAAATTTTTGACTAGTATAAAATATAGATTTTAAATTTACAAAAACTGAACACATGTTATTCATCTTCTTTATAATAATGCAGTCAATAGAATTTTTTACCCTACAAAATATGGGGTAGAAACGATTTTAACATGTGTTGTTTAGGTAGAGGAGAGGATGAAAAATATTCTACATAACCTTTAAAATGCTGGTTGAACTATTATCACCCGTCATTTGATCCACGTTTTTTTTTTATCTCTCGCTAAGAGAGTTATTGGATTCATGCTAAAAATCGCATATCCAGATTTTAATGACTAAGCACCTTTTAAGGTCCCTACAATCCGATTTTAATATTTTTACGATGATGTCTGTCTGTGTGTATGTGTGTGAGGGGGGGGGGGGGGGTTGGAAGGATGATTTCTCAAAAACTATAACACTACGTACTTCTCAGCCATTACTGGGAAGAGCTGGACAACCGAAAGTAGCAGATTCTTAAAAAAATTCTGTTCTTGCTTGTATTAAAGAAAAGTAAATTCTGATACATATAAATATTATACTATATCTTTTATAGATTTAGAGATAAAGAAATATAAGGTATATAATAATCTGTAACTGATAGATAAATGTTAGTGTCAAAAATCCAGAGATATTACTGAAGATTTTTTTTTCTGGAAGTACATATTATTCTATTTCTTGTATTAATAGATAAATATTTAAATTTATGGGTATATTACATATACCTTTCAAAAATACTGTCAATCCCGACAATGAATTGGAAACATTTCAAAAAATTAGCAGTGGACAAAATTTCTTCATAAAATAAATATAAAATTAAAAAATCTAAACGTAAACAATAGATGTACTCGTAAGTAGAATTTTTGGTGTAGAGTGTAAGTATACAAAAAATGTTAATTACAATAGGGCGCGAGCAGTCACGTCACTTTATTGGCCTTCACAAGCAGATATGACGGCCCGTGTTAGAATGATAGCTAGTAATTCTGTACAAAGATGTCAAATATCATAATTTTTCATTCCAAATTTAGTGATTTTCCAATTCCATGTGGTTTATTTCCTGGTGACAAATTAACTACGTGAATTTAGAAAATCTCGTAATTTAATCTATGTACATAATTAGTAATTGTCATTTTGATACGGGGCCCCACATCTGCTTGTCAAGGTCAAAAATGTCACATGACGGCTCGCGCTCTATACTTATGTAACCAAAAACGGAGGTGGCGAGAGGTATTATGCTGGCCACAACAGATTTTAAGTTGTATATGATACGGTGAAAGCTCTGTTAATCTGACTGTAATGGTCGCAAAAATTGCGTTTATTCCTTCGGCCAGGACCGAAGATTCCCAATTCACCCTAATAAAGATAAGTAACCTACAATGTTATTGGTTGATTTAAGATCTATGTTCTGGAGAGAGATTGGCCTGCATCATATTTTCTTTTACTCGATCAACCCATAGTCTCTTCGGAAGGATGGAATTCTCATCTTGATCGTATACAATATTTCTTCAGGTTTACTGACAACACTGCATCGTAAAGAAATACAGATTTATATACTTTGTCTTTTAACTGAAAAAGTATTCGACAGTTATAAAGTACGTTAATACTTATGTCAACGCCTAAACCTTGACAATAATGAACTTGTAATAAGAAGTAATTGTATAATTATTACGCTTGAACCTAAACTGGTATTGTTGCTTATTTAAAATGCTCTGTCATTCAAAAAACATATTCTATATTATTCTGCGTATTTATTACCACAATAATTAAACTATTAAAAAATCCCTATTCTTAGAATAAGAAGTTATGCTAAAAATGCTTGAACATAGTATCCGGGTCGAATTTACCGAACAAAAAAAATCTGATGTGCCCAGCACAATACCTTCCGTCAATCCTGTATATTATGTATAAATTCCATACATAAATTTTCTTGCAAAAGATTCTAAATTTCCAGTAAAATTATTTCATAAACAAACTATGCAAATAATATAACAATAGTTATATGCAAAAGAACTTAATATACATAATTTCTAGCATTAGTAAATATGCAGGTATGTATTTAAATAAAAAAATAAATAATTATATTATCAGGGCATATTACCCATTGCTGGGTGTGCTAATCTGCTTTGTACACAGATAGCATATTTGTATCGTGCGAGCGTTTTCCAAGCGTCGCCTCGCGTGCACACATTGCTGGCGTGGAGAGTGCACCACAGGGTACAATTTTGTGCCATTTCAATTCAAAATATTTGGCGTTAATCGGGATCGAATTGGGTTCCTCAGTTTCGCAACCAGACATCAGCACGCGGCTACGAGGCCCCATAGATATGTATTTAAATTAATAAAAATTAAATGGCGGGAGGTATTGTGTTGGCCACATCATATTTTTTTTAATTCGGGAAGAGAATGTCTTACTATACATACATAAATACATACACACGGAATGTAAATGAAAAAAGGCGTGACCAAGTTCAAAAAACTTTTCAATGAAACGTGTTATGAAAAAGAATGTATAATTCTCGTTAATAATTCTAGCAAAAAATAACCACGAAGAAAATGGAACTATTTGTATCATTGAGTTTAACTGTCTCTTTATAATTAATAAATATTGACATTGAAAAATGGAATGTTAAATATTTGGTTTTAAGAAACTAGATCACCACAGGTTTTTTGCATAATTTATTACTATTCAAACGGATTTAACGTTTGCTGATATACAGATTTTTTACTATTGAAGAAATTATTCTTCAATACTCAACCGATTTCGGTGTTTCTAATGACCAGCGATGCTTCTGAAAACATGTTTCCGATGGAACAGAAGTTGCTGTAGTACTGAGTATGTCCTTAGTCATTTTAGATAACATACAGTACGTACACTCATGGTTCTTCTATCAGTCAAGCATATTTGTTTTTTATCGGCACGCCTAAAGCTGAAATAATCATTAAGTTCTTGTCCATGTGCAGAAAATTGTTACGTGTCTGGTTTGATTAAATACCTGACCAAAATTTAAGTCGTCTTCATTGCATATGCTTAATGTACATTCGTCTGTACTGGAAGTGGGGTTTGGGACAGTGTTACTTCGGCAAAATTATAACCTTTATAAATTTGTTCAAATTATTGGATATGGCAAATATTGCTTCGTTCATCACTAACAATGAATGCTTGAATGTGTGAGATTTGATCCATTTTCATACATTCGAAGAATCCATCAACAAGATAATTTCTAAAACATCTGTTGTGGTCAGCACTATACATCTCGCCACTTCCGTTTTTGATTTTTTTAAATTCCCGTAGTTAATTTGTCACCAAGACTGTGGAATTTACTTATCGAGGAAAATAAACCACATGGAATTAGAAAATCATTAAATTTAGAATGAAAAATTATGATATTTGACATCTATGTAAGTACATAATTACTAGTTATCATTTTGTTACGGGCCCCCATATTTGCTTGTCAAGGCCAACAAAATCACATGACTGCTCGCGCCCTATTGTATTTAACATTTCTTGTATATGTACACTCTACACTAAAAATTCTACTTATATCTATTCTTTATATTTAGATTTTTTAATTTTAAATTCATTCTATGAAGAAATTTTGTCCTACTCATCTAATTTCTCGAAATGTTTTCAATTTATTGGCGGGATTGACAGTATTAACTATTAATACAATAAGAAATAATATAATGTATGTACTATCAGTTACAAACAATTTAATTTTTCAATTGATTTCGATGACATTATTTGGGCTGTGAGATTTACTACAACAGATTATTATATACATTATATTTCTTTATCTCTAAATCAATAGAAGATATAATAAAATATTTAAATATATCACATAGAGAATTTAATCTTCTTTAATACTATCAAGAACACAAAATTTCAAACAATAATATTCAGAAGATCTGCTACTTTCGGTTGTCCAATTATTATTACCAAAACCTTTTCAGCTCTTCCCAGTAATGTCCGATTGAGAAATATGTAGTTAAACAGATATTAAGTATTATAGTTTTTGGGAAATCGTCCTTCCAACATACCCACACACACACATACACACACATACATCCACAGACATCATCGTAAAAATATTAAAATCGGATTGTAGAGACCTTAAAACGTTCTTAATCATTAAAATCTGGATATACGATTTTTAACATGAACCCAATACCTCTCTTAGCGAGAGATAAAAAAAATGGAGATGATCCCTTTTTGAAGTAATCGATTCATACTCTGATGTATATGTGTAGAATGTGAAGAAACTGTCTGATACACTTGTATTACGTAAATCGTAAATTAGATTTTATAGAATGATTTGTAAATAATATAAGGTTAACTATAGATTGTAGAAATTGGCAATTAGTAAAAGTGACAATGACAATGCGAAGAGCAAGGACTTTTAAGACCGAGAAAGGAGTATATATATTCGAAATAATTTCAGAATTGGTATCAGTCCACTGTTTGAGTTTCAGTGAGAGGATAACAAAATGAACCGTTTTGTAAGTATAACAATTATCTAATAATTCAAATTTTCATTCTAATATTAAGTTTTCGTTGATCAATAATAATATTTACAGAGTTGTTATGGTGATCTTTTTCCATTTCCAGTCAAAATTTAATTTCTAAATTCATACCTATTACTCCAGCCTAATAAATGGTTTCCAATTTCAATCAATATTCAATATATTTAATATATAATTACATGTTTGACCTATATCAAAACTAAAATCTCATTAGACCGAAATCAAATAATTTTGTAATTTAAGAAGTACCTTAATAAAGTATGTCATAAAAGTATTAGCATAAATTTCAACTTTTTTTTGTAATATAAAATCTATTTAATTAAAATTTTGTATTAATGATTAACTGATTTATAAGCAACAAAATATTAAGGGAATTACATCCGAGGTGGAATATATTTCATTACAACCGAGGGCCTATATACAGGGTAGTGACCGCGACCCCGGAACATGTAAAATCGTACTTTTTTAATTTCCTGCTTCCCTAAATATTTTAGGTAAAAATGCTTCAAATAAAAGTTGTAGAGCATAAAATTCTGCATCTGAATCAACAAAAAACATTAATTTTGTATGCCTTGTAACGGCAGAAGTATGAAAATGTCAAAAATCACCTCAAAAATAGCAATAGCCATGGAATTGAGACAAAATAAATAACTAATGTCTAACGGTTTATCTGTCACGTTAGGGTAATTTATTTTTATTAGATATTATTTCTAATTTCTGTTTCAATTAACAATTATTTGTTAATTTAAATTAATATTTGTTCACTTGAACAGATTTTACAAATAATAATGAAATTAAATTAACCTAGTTTGACAGATAAATCGTTAACATTTGTTAATTTTTTGTTTCAATTCCATGGCTATAACTATTTTTGCGGTGATTTGCGACATTTTCATACCTAATTTATGACGTTACGAGGCATACAAAATTAATTTTGCTTAATGATTCAGATGAAGAATTTTATGCCCTACATCTTTTATTTGAAGCTTTTTAACCTAAAATAATTAGGGAAGCAGGAAATTACGAAAATATGATTTTACATGTTAAAATCCTGTTCCGGGGTCGCGGTCACCAATCTGTCATATTACCGAGAGGCGAAGCCTCGAGGTGTGATACAGCGCGAGGCTGTGATTAAACTGCCACCGAGATATGTATACTATTTTATTCACAATCATCATCTTTTTAAATCAATAAATTTTAATACAAATCAATGAATAAATAATTTTTGATAAAATCGTTATTTTCTCTGCCTCGAATCTTCAAAAGTAATCGTACAAAAAAAAATGAATACGACCGTTTATATTGGAACCTTTATCTTTTTGCAATAATCTTGAAAAAATACATTTAAACTTCTTCTTTTCGTCTAATTTTGAACTGGGCTACGAATAATCTTGTGTCTTTAAATTAAATTCTAATATTTTCTTTTTTTAGATCGTATCTTTCTGCCTTCTGGCTGTGGCTTCAGCCCACGTCATCCCCGCAGCCCATATCCCCTCCGGGTCCGTGGGAGTAAGCCACAACGGCGCCTTAGTCGCTGGACCTGCAGGTAGCATCCATACCGACAACGGTCTCCATGGTCACGGTGCCGGTGTTCACGTGGCTGGTCCCGCCGGTGATATCCACACCCAAGGAGGTCATGCAGCTTTAACCGGACCTGGAGCAGGTCATGGGGATGATGGCCAATGGCACGGAGATGGCGGTGCATGGGGTCATGGGGATGATGGCCAATGGCATGGAGATGGCGGTGCATGGGGTCATGGAGATGATGGAGCATGGGGAGGTAATGATGGTGCATGGGGTCATGATGGAGGATCATGGGGTCAGGATGATGGTTCCTGGGGTCATGGAGATGATGGTCAATGGCACGGAGATGCCCATGATGATGGTCAATGGCATGGTGATGCCAACCATGGAGGTTCTTGGGGTCATGGAGCTGTACTTGTTGCTCCCGTTGCAGCTTGGGGTCATGGACATGGCCATCATGGCTGGTAAGGCCATATAACAACAATAACCCATTTCATACATAAATTTGTATATATAATATGTCCATTCTTTTCTTTGTAAATATAGCTTTTGTATATATATATTTTTGAATAAATTTTGTCAATATTATACATGTATTTTCTTTTTCATCTGTTAAAATTGTAAAAAAATTGTTAATACGATAGTATAACTTTGCTAGGGTGCTCGCTTTATACCTGGACCAAAACTTACTTCTATAACAATAAAAAGACGTCGATAAATAAAGAGCTACATAGGCATAGATAGAAGTTTCATAAGGATTTGTTTATATGTTTATATTATCTGCAAATAAAAGTTCTTTACCAAATTTATATTTATTTCAATGTAAAATGACCAGCTGATCTCAAAAATATTATTGAGAACCGAAATGGTTGATCTCAGTCTTATCGACTATCACTTAGCAAATAATTATTGACACGCCACTGGAATATATCTGACTACAGTAAAAATTTTGAAAGATGTCCGATCAAGGTTGTCTACGAATTGTATGAATTCAGATTTTTGCTCCGCCCATCATGACAAATTCAGTAGTGTCGTTTGCTACTACTGTTATTTTATGATTATAAATATATATATACTACAGTAAAAGCACTCAAAATACAAAAAAATAAGTCAACTGGTAAGTTTATAAGCACATGTAAAACCAAATATGTTAAAAATGAGATAATGACACAATGTCAGTGTCAGTGACTCTGTCAAAAAGTAACGTTATACGTACGGCTATGAATCCAAGTAATGTATCTGTATTAATAAATAAACTTACGTTATAGCGGAAGTATTATCAACAACGAGCATCGTTTATAAATGGAATGTCCTAACTTAGTCGAAACAATATGAATTTTTGAAAGACAAACGTGTTATATCCATCCTTATCACACACGCTTATAGCCTTTGCAAAAGAAAGAGATAAATATATGCCTATTTGTTAATTCGTTCGTGATACAGGTGACCTTGATCGGACATCTTTCAAAATTTTTACTGTAACAGCTAACTTAGCTTGTATCTCAAAATATAACAACAATAACAACATAATTCAATTTCAAAAACATATTTGCAGTTTTTATAAATATTTCAACCAGTACCTGTATTGCTCCAAGCTCCTAGGAAATCAGTTAAGATATTCAATTATTTATAATTAACACCAAATGTCAAGGTCAATAAATAAAGTACATATGTATGTTAGATACACATCATTTTATAAAAACCTTATTTACTCAAAATAAAAATATAATAAGAAAATGATAATATTCTTGTCATATAAGCATTTTTTAAATTACTATAGATCGATGTTATAGTACCCGAGGTATATTTTTGACGTCAGTAAATGCGCTAGGCTTGGCTCTAGTGATAAAATAGGCTTGACCACACCGCGCCTACAAAGTTATTTATGCAAAAAAGTAAAAAATAGAGTATCTATCGTGTCACCATACACGTGAGCAGAATAAAATTGTGTTTGCTAGGATTATATCTGTAATTAATGTAAGAACAATAATGTCTACACTATGAAATTTTGTGAATCTTTCTGTTTAAGTGTAATATAACATCCATCATATTTACCTGATTTAGAAATATATGACTTTTGGCTATTTTCGGACTTGAGAAATAAGTATTTAATCTGTTATTTCTGTATATTTAAAAAAATGTATTAATAATTTATAAAAACAAAAAAAATATTATTAATTTATGACCCTTTAACTATTATGGTGGGATATTTTATCAATAAGGCCCTATGCATCGTTTTTAGCCAAATGGTCTCTCAAACCAATGCGTATACTTGTGTGTCAAAATTTAGTAGGTGCTCTGGGGCTTTAGAAGTACAGGGAAAAAATGGTGAAGTATATTATTGTAGAAGGATACTACCTACTTTGAAAATACATAATACATATTATAAAAAATCTGTTGTGGCCAGCACAATACCTTCCGTCAATCCTGTGTATTATGTATAAATTTCATATATAAATTTTCTTGCAAAAGATTATATATTTCCAGTAAAATTATTTCATAAACAAATTATGCAAATTGCATTTGACACTGACATCGTCTTTGTTAGTTTTTCTCATTCGTTAGGGGTCGCTATTTTTTATTTTCTTCTTCCACTCATTTCTGTTTTGCTTGTCGTTCTCATTCAATTCCTTTTCTCTCAAGTCTTTCGCAATACAGTCCTTCCATGTTATCATTGGTCTTCCTCTGTTTCTTCAACCTTCTATTACTAAGCATTCATCCAATATATTCTTCATTTCTCCTCATGACATTTTCAAACCAATGTAATCATCTCGCTTGTATCTTTCTAGAAACTTGTAACACTAGAGTTATTTCCTTACCTATCTTTCCGTGTCTTCCTCAACATCTACTTCAGCATCCTCATCTCTGAAACATTAATTTGCTTTTTATTTATACTGACATCTGTCAATTTGAATTATATGAATATATTAGTAGTTTCCATGTTTAGCATAGCTGGCTGGATTGTAAAATTTAATTTTTTTATAATTCTTTAACTCTATATCTATTGAATATGAAGTATAAAATACAATCAAATCGTATAGAGAATAATATATTCTTTAAGTTATAATAACGTTAAATGTCAATAAATCATATTTAACTGTTAAAATCTTCAAATGAAGCTACTTCCGTTTCACTTATTATAACCAAAATCTAATCACTTGTTCTTCTGGATGTAAACTTGAGGAATACGAAAAAAATATAATTTTTGGAATCGTGGTATTGAAGTTCTAGACTACAAGAAAAGATGGAATTTTTAAAAGTCACTTTAAAAAATATAATGGCTACAGTTAAATGTAGGGTCCGATTATTTTATGAGTAGATACACGGATTTTTTTTTATTTGAGTATCTTTATATATTAGTATGAATAATGGGGGCGTTTACCAGACGTCACCTCATGATCTCCCAAAGTTTGCAGTCGTTTACATTTTGAAAAATTAAAGAAATACATCCGCCACAGCTTTGCGAAAGCTTGTGCTTTCTACGCAGCTTCATAATAAATTCAAAACAACACAACACTATACCATTTTGAGCGACGTGTGTATGTATGTAAACAAAGAAACAAAAAATTTAATACTCGTACGTGCATAATTCCACTGTTTGTCAATTTTCATTAAATTTTCTCGTTTGGAATCCTCTTCACTATGCTAGATGAATATTCAAACAATTTTGATTGATACATAGTGAGTGCAAGCAGAAATAACATAAAAAAATATGATGTAGCCAGCACAATACCTCCCGCTATTTAATTTTTATTAATTTAAATGCTAACCTGTATATTTATTGATACTGGAAAGTAATAATAATAAAAAAAAATATATCGTTTATTTTTCAGACAAATATTCTAATGGATAGAAAATCATAATGTTTTGAACGAAAAATTATGATACTTGACAGCTATGTATAGTATTACTAGCTGTCATTCTGACACGGGCCCCCATATTTGCTTGTTAACGCCAACAAAGTCACATGACTGCTCATGCTCTATCCAACTTAAAATGAAAATGGCGACAGGTATTATACTGGCCATAACTGATTTTTTTTAATTAGACTTTTATTAACATTAAATAAAGATATAAAAATGAAATATCTGTTTAAAATAGATAAAATATTTAATTAATTAATTTTATTTAAATTTGAAAGGTATAATGTAAAAATAATGACACGTAAAGCCTTCTGTATTTAATAAAACAGTAATATTTTAATCACTCGCCATAGTATTTTTTAACAATATAAAATATTAATTTTTTTGACCAAAAATATAGGGTGTTTTAAAATATAAAATTACATACATTTGCGTAAAAATGGAACATCGTATAGAAAAACCTATACTGGCCTATACTACAGATTTATAGACATTTTAATGTAAAATAAACTTCGTCTGGATTTTTACCTCTCGCTTAGAGAGGTATTGGACTCATGCTAAAAATCGCATATCCAGATTTTATTGAATAAGCACGCTTTAAGGTCCCTACAATCCGATTTTAATATTTTTACGATGATATGTGTGTGTGTGGATGTATGTGTGTGTATGTGTGTGTGTGGGAATGTTAGAAGGACGATTTCTCAAAAACTATAATACTTAATATCTGTCTAACTACGTATTTCTCAATCGGACATTACTTGGAAGAGCTGAAAAGGTTTTGGTAATAATTGGACAACCGAAAGTAGCAGATTGTTAAAAAAATAATTGTAAATATTATTTTTTGAAAAATTTGTTCTTGCTAGTATTAAATTCTCTATCAGATACATATAAATATTTTATTATATCTTTGATAGAATAAGAGATAAAGAAATATAAGGTATATAATATTTTGTTATAAATCAAACCAATTGAAAATAAAAAATGTTTGTAACTGACAGATAAACGTCAATGTCAAAAATCAAGAGACATATTATTTCTTATTGTATTAATAGTTAAATATTTAAAATTATAGGTATATTACATATACCTTTCAAAAATACTGTCAATCCCGACAATGAATTGGAAATATTTCGAATGTCTTCATAGAATGAATTTAAAATTAAAAAATCTAAATATAAAGAATAGATGTAAGTAGAATTTTTGGTGTAGAGTGTAGATATACAAGAAATGTTAAATACAGTAAGTTCGCGAGAAGTCATGTCATTTTGTTGGCCTTGACAAGCAGATATATAGCTAGTAATTATGTATATATATGTCAAATATAATTTCTCATTCTAAATTTAGTGGTTTTCCAATTCCATGTGGTTTATTTTCCTCAACAAGTAAATCCCACACTCCTGGTGACAAATTAACTACGTGAATTTAGAAATCTTGAAATTTTGAATGAGACATTTGACATCTATGTACATAATTTCCAATTGTCATTCTGACAAGGCTTCCCATATCTGCTTGTCAAGGCCAACAATGTTACGTGACTGCTCGTGCCCTATTCTGTAACAAAAAAAGTGGCGAGAGGTATTGTGCTGGCCACAACAGATTTTTTAATAATATAACATATGAATGTTTTTGTACTACTGGATAGGAAATTTCATGTACTTTTCAAATATAGAATGTTCCATTTGAAATTTACATATTATTGCGTAAAAATGGAACACCTGTAGAATAACCTATACTACAGATTTATAAACATTTTAATATAAAATAAAAAAATGAGTTATTAAAAAAACAACAGACTACATTAATTTTACATTTCCCTGAGGAAGGCAGATTGGAATTGTAATAAAAATATTTTCATCAATTTTGTAGACTGTTTATTTCTGTTTATGCTAATCATTTACTTATCCAGTCAAAGAATTCTCAAATCAATTTAAAATATTTTAACCATGACCTTGATAATTTGTCGTATATTTTGAATATCATAATTTAAAATAACTGTAACACATAGCATTGTGAATTTTTTCAATAAGTAAAAGAAAATAGGTGAGCCAACTTTACCAATGCCTTACACACGAGTATATGATATTAACATATTGTAAAAGGACTTTGAAGGACAACGCACTAGTATATATAGTAGAATAAAGATTCTGTAATCATATCAGTCCACTTGTTTTTGTTGGAGGGTAACAACATGAATAAGCTTGTAAGTTTTATAATCTGTTTTCTTTTTTATATAAAGTGTGTGACTTTAAAATTTCTCTGTTCAAACTGTGATTGTGTTTTGGTGTTATTTTCGTTTGCAATTTTTTGTGTTATTTACGAAACAAGAGACATAACATTTCTTATATTTTGTTATTGACTCCTGTACTGCTAAATTAAAGTTTTTATCTTTAATTTACTGTGAAATACTTGGTATACAAAACCATCTAAAAATATTGGTTATAATTTTTTTAAAATTAAATTAAAAATAAAATCTTTCCAGATTATCTTCTTCTGCGTGGTGACCATGGCTTGCGCCTGGGACAATTGGGGCAACGATGGCTCCGACAATGGCCAATGGAACGGTGACGGGGGCCAATGGAACGGCGACGGGGGCCAATGGGGCAATAATGGCGACGATGGCCAATGGCGCGGCGATGCCCAAAATGATGGACAATGGAACCAGTGGAACAGTGGACAGGAAGGACAATGGAATGGTGGATGGAACCAGGGAGACGAAGGCCAATGGAATGGAGATGATGGAAGTAATGGACAATGGAATGGGGACAATGGCGCATGGGGTGGAGATGAAGGCCAATGGCACGGTGAAGGACAGTGGTAGACCATACACGTAGAATTTAATAAATTGTTAATTGAATGTTTGTACAGTGTGTAAATAGTATAAATTTTTAAATAGTATCCTATGAATTTATTCATTTTTAAATATTGTTATTTTGTAATATTATGTCTTTAATTATGCCTCAAATATCAGACCACCATAACTTATATACCTATTTGTTTTTTCTATACCCCAGAACCCAAAAAAAAAAATGAAAACTGTACCAATTTTTGTTTTTAACTCCCGCTACCCTTTGTAAGGGAGGTATAGGGATCGTGCTGAAAATTGCATATCGAGATTTTGGTAAATGACCAGGTTTTAAGGTCCCTACAATCCAATTTTAACATTTTCACGATGATGTATGTGTGTATGTGTGGATCCTTTTTACACTCAAATACTATCGTTAAGAAAATTTCAAACCTTATATTTCTACCTTACTCTTATATGGAAAGATGCCATTAGATTTTGGTGTAAATCAGATAACCGGAATTGGCACTTTACTGGAAGTTCAAAATAGTTTTTCTTCGAAAAATACATTTAAATGTTATTTTATCGAGATTTATTATTATAAAAAGTTTTTTAAATTTTCTACAGGTTTGCATTAATACTTTTTGTTTATATTTTATGGATAAATTTATAAAAGTATCTATAATTTTAATCCCAGAGCCTACGCTTTAAAGACAACTCCATGGTTACATAGTTCAGATATCAAATCTTTGTAACTGACAGATATGTCACTGTCAACAAATTAATCATTTCAAATAATAATAGTAACGTTTTAAAAAGAAAATAGTAAATGGAACAATAATTATATCGAAAGGAACGTAATACAATTTCCAGCCTAAGTAAATATGTAGGAATATAGGTAAGATAATAAAAATATATATCATCACGGCATATTACTCATTACTGGGTGAGCCAATCTGCTTTGTACAGTTGGTAATAATGATGACATATTTGTACCGTGCGGGCGTTTACCAGGCGTTACGTCACGCGAATCTGGAGAACCGAGTTCGTTCCCAACTGCCACAAAATATTTTAGAATTTTAAATAGCACAAAATTAAGCCCTGTGGTGCACTCTCCACGCCAACAATGAATATAGGTAAGTATATAAATAAATAAAATAAATATATCATCACGGCATATAACCCATTGCTGAGTGTGCCAATCTGCTTTGTACACAAATTTCGGTAACGATGATGACATATTAGTGCCGTGCGGGTGTTTACCAGGTGTCACCTCACGAGCACTTATTGCTGGCGTGAAGAGTGCTATTTAAAATTCGAAATGTTTGGCGTCGATCGGGATCGAATCCGGTATTTAATTTTAATTAATTACATGAATAACGGAGGTGGACCAATTATAACCAAAATCTAATCATGTCTGCATATGGATCTAATCTTGAGGAATACGAAAAAAATATAATTTTTGGAATCGTGGTATTGGAGTTATGCGATCCGAAGCGATCGTCACACACACGCACACGCACACACACACACACACACATACATACAAACATCATCGTAAAAATAGTAAATTCGTAGAAACTCACTATCGAATTTTTTGACCAAAGACAATACGTTCCTTAGCTAAAGGTGACGGAGGTAAAAAAGTGTTCAAGTGCAAAATGAAAATTTGAAGAAGGTATAAGTTCGTACCGAAACGTGGATTAAGTAAAAATAAATTCTGTGAGCCTTGGAATTTCGAGTATTTGTTAATACCTATTAAAAATAAATTTCAAGTGATCAATTTGACATCTGACTTAAATATTTTGGAATGACATAATTATATTGTTTTGTTTCTTTTGACATATGTCTAGTTTTTCAAGAATAAGAAGAAAAGTAGAAATGCCGTAAATTACTTGAAAAAAACTGGTATTTTGTGAAATATAAACAAATATTTAAATAGAAAATGGATTGTTTTAGTGTCGTATTATACCTCCTAGCAATTACATGTGCATTGTGTCTTACAATGTGTGCATACTGCGTTATTGAAAATATCGCTCTGACCAAATGAAGAATCTGGCATCTTCTACAATCTTCAGAAGTAATAAAGAAAATTTACGTGGACATTATAAAACATTATTGTATTTCATGTAAATCATTTGTGCATTGTAAACCATCGAAAACTATTGTGTAATTGAAGAATAAATTGGGCATAGTATAAATGTTATTTATTAGTTTTATTTCTAAACGTGAGCAGTCAAATGATTTTGTTGTACTTGAGAAGCAGATATGGGGCCCGTGTTTGAAGAGGAAGAGAGGTAATATTATTTAACAATCGACGACGTGTTTGCCATTGGGGGTTGGTAATTAAGTCAGAAAATGGCCAAAGGTATTTACCACTCGAGTTGCATAATATTTGTTCCATTCCCGAAAAATTATTTTTTTACCTTTTTGCCAGAATGTCACGGAATACCGTTGAAAATTGATGAAACAAAGGATCTTTTACATTTCCATAGAAAATTTAAGAAGAAAAATGCTGTCATCTGTCACATTTGACAAATCAAATGGATTATGAAATGAGAAGAATTTGAAAGATCTTCATATATTACTTTTACTAAGAGAGATATTGGATTCATGCTAAGAATGACATATTCAGATTTTAATGCACTGTTAAGGTCCCTACAATCCGATTTTAATATTTTTACGATAATATGTGTGTGTGTGTGTGTGTGGATATATGTCTGTGCATGTGTGTGGGAGGTTGGAAGGATGATTTTTCAAAAACATAATTCTTAATATTTGTTTAACTACGTATTTCTCAATTGGATATTACTAGGAAGAGCTGAAAAGGTTTTGGTAATAATTGGACAACCGAAAGTAGCAGATTCTTAAAAAAAATCTTCTAAATATTATTTTTTGAAAATTTTTGTTCGTCCTAGTATTAAAGAACAGTAAATTCTCTATCTGATACATATAAATATTTTATTATATATTTTATAGATTTACAGATAAAGTAATATAAGGTATATAATAATCTGTTGTAATAAATCTCACAGTCCAAATAATGTCATGGAAACTGACAAATAAATATCTAAAGATATGACTGAAGATTTTTTCTGGGAAGTACATACATTATATTATTTCTTGTATTAATAGTTAAATATTTAAAATTATAAGTATACTACATATAACCTTCAGTTATACTGTCTATCCTTACAATGAATTGGAAACATTTCCAAAAATTAGAAGAGGATAAAATTTCTTCATAGAATGAATTTAAAATTAAAAGTCCAAATATAAAGAATAGATGTAAGTAGAAGTTTTGTTGTAGAGTGTAGGTATACAAGAAATGTTAAATACAACAGGGCGCGAGCAGTCATGTGATTTTGTTGGCCCTGACAAGCAGATATGGGGGCCCGTGTCATATATCGTAATTTTTCATTCTAAATTTAGTGCTTTTCCAATTCCATGTAGTTTATTTTCCTTAACAACTAAATTCCACATTCCTGGTGACAAATTAACTAAGTAAATTTAGAAAATCTTAAAAAAATTTAAAGAACAATCCTGACATTTGACATCTGTACATAATTACTAATTGTCATTATGGCACGGGCCCCCATATCTACTTGTCGAGGTCAAAATTTCACATGATTGCTCGCGCCCTATACTTAACAACAGATTTTTCCTTTTGGATTGTATACCATTGCTTTATTTGTAAGAAAGACTATTTTCGACCTTTTTGGGAAGATGTTTTATTGATGTTTTTCTAGTTTATATACTCGGACGTTTCTAGGGCCCAAACACCACCTTCAGCGATATATGAACATACATACGTCTCTTGGTCCCTACAAAGACCGTCATACTAGCTTACTTACCATACTATATAGAAAGTGTGAATTTTCATTTAGCTTATTTCTCGTCTCTGATGGACAATGCATGTAATTTTTAAATACATTTGATCCGATTTATAAACCGTATAGATAATGTAGGTTTCATGTTAGCTTTTAAAATTATCAATGATAGTTTTTGGACTCCCAAATAATGATACGTATAGACCACAAATCTTTAGTTGCTTTATGTTTTTCTTAAAAAGTGCCACGAGAATACAACAAAATTTCTGCTCCGTCTATTCAGATAGAAATGTCTTAGTAGATACTGAACCTCGCAGATAATATGAAAAGGTAATATTACAAGGAATACCGTTGGTATCTTGGGAAATTATTTGTCATTTTTATTGTAACTGTTGGAACGCAAAAGACAAAACTTTTCGAATTTAAAAGGCAGAGTAGCAAATGCACTGAAACATGTAATGTACCTGAATTATAAATATGTTTTACTTGGATTCTAGTCTAGGAAAATCTCTCTGGATACCTATTAGAAAATCACTGGTTTAAAACAAGCATTATTCTGTAGGTATGTATAAAGACGCTGACTATTGTGGGGGAGGGCAAAGGGGGCGTTTGCCCCCCTTCTGTGAAAGTATAGAAGGGGCGAAACTATGTTTTGAGAGGGGGTCCTCTTCCACTGTAAATATTTTCCAATCATTGCATTTGCAACACTAATCAAGTTCATTTGAAACTTATTCTAAATTAACATTAAATCCACACGTATAAAATTTTAAATTAATATAATCCCTGTGACAATTCGCTTCTAAATGACCTTGATTTAAACATAATTGCAAAAAGCTTTATTTAAAAATAAAACACTATTTAAAATAATATAACATGATGAGATTCGTACACTTAAAAAATACTTCAGTCAATTTTTCTGTAATTATTGTTAAAAAAATGTTTGGCCCCCCTGTGTAATAGAAAAGTCGGCGCCTATGGATATGTATGTATTTGTTTGGATTTATTTAATGGATATTTATTAACTTTAATGTAAACAAATTATTATAAATTGGTGCACTATTTATTTTTCAAAAACAAATGTAAACACATAAATAATAAATATGTATTAGTTTCATCGCATTATTTCCAGGACAATAAAACCGACATTAATAAAAAAAATCTGTTGTGACTAGCAAAATACCTCTCGCCACAAGAACAAAAATATTCAAAAAATAATATTTAAAAGAATTTTTTTAAGAATCTGCTACTTCTAGGTATAGTAATGTCCGATTGAGAAATACGTAGTTAAACAGATATTAAGTATTATAGTTTTTCAGAAATCGTCCTTCCAACATCCACACAAACACAAACACACACACACACACAACCACACACACACACGGAGACGTCATCGTATGGACCATAAAACGTGTTTATTCAACAAAATCTGGATATGCGAGCATGAAACCAATACCTCTCTTAGCGAGAGGTAAAAATTACAGTCAATGTCCTTGAATTTGCATCTATCACAAAAACTATTCACCTTGAACTGGTCAAATATATATTTAAATGTTTAATGTACCATCCTAATTCTAGGGTTGTACACTTGTAGAAATATATTCATATTCATTGAACTGTGCTGTAAACGGGTTAGTTGCCCCGTTTTTTATATCAATAAAATATATTGATCAAATTTGTGCTGTAAAGTGCATAATACCCTATTATAATGTGTAGACTATGTAGAGTGTATGAATTTCGCCCATTGCTTCTTATCCCTTGCCACCTTCCTTCTCCAAGATTTTCAAAGGTTGTCTTCCTCGGTCTCGTTAGCTTACCACGTTCGTCATATCGTCATGCATATTTGGCTCACCGGGCTATCTTCGTTCATTCTGATCATATGGTTCCCCTAAACTAGCGTATGTCAATTTTCAATTATAATGAACGCACAGTTTTCATTTGAAATCTACGTATTGACAAAGAATTTGACCTTAGAAGAAGATGTGATTAGATTTTGGTTATAATTGGCCAACCGCAAGTACACTCATTAGACGATTTTAACAGTTAAAAGTTAAAATATCATTTATTGGTATTTACCGTTATTATAATTTAAGAATATATTATTCTCTATACGGTTTGATTGCATTTTTAATTCATATTCAATAGATATACTCGTAGAGTTACAGAATTATAAAGATATTAAATTCATCAATCAGCCAGCTATGCTAACCATGGAAACTGCTAATATATTCAGATAATTTAAGAATATATTATTCTCTATACGGTTTGATTGCATTTTTAATTCATATTCAATAGATATACTCGTAGAGTTACAGAATTATAAAGATATTAAATTCATCAATCAGCCAGCTATGCTAACCATGGAAACTGCTAATATATTCAGATAATTCAAATTGACAGATATCAGTATTAATGAAAAATAAATGAATGTAACAGAGATGAGGATGTTGAGATAGATGTTGAGGATACGGAAAGATACGGTAAAGAATGAAAGAAAAAGGGAAATAACTCTGGTATTAGAAGTTTGTAGAAAGATATATTGGTTTGAACATGTCATGAGGAGAGATGAAGAATATATTGGAAGAAGAATGAATAGCTTAGTAATAGAAGGTAAAAGAAACAGAGGAAGGACCAATGATAACATGGAAGGACTGTATTGGGGAAGACTTGAGGGAAAGGAACTTAATGAGAACAACACGCAAAACAGAAATGAGTGGAAGAAGAAAATAAAAAATAGCGACCCCTAACGAATGGGAAAGGCTTAAAGAAGAAGTCAGTGTCAAGTGCAATTTTCATAGTTTATTACATATTTATTTAAATTATAATTTTATTATATACATGAAACTTTAAATTAATGAATTTTATATTACAAAAAAAAATGTTGAAATTTGTGCGAAAACTTTTGGGCCATACGCTACGTATTATTATCGATGCATCTCCTCGTTGGCAACCGAAACATCAACATCAACAATCCCGTTCTACAGGTACTCCCAGCGCTATCCTGTTGCTCCTTCCCTTTGCCCTTGCCACGTTACCCTAGACCCAGTTGCGTGACATTGGCCGTGAGCCAATGGGCGTCTAGGTCGGCGCTGACGTCACGGGCGCGCGCAACCAGGCCTCAGACCCTCAGACGTCGGGACCTCATCGCTTCATTCGCCCGCCAATACTCCGACATGGGAGTCGTGAGGACCTCCACCGCAGCTGACGTCATCCTCGTGCAACGGGCCCTCCACAACCAGGATTCGGCCCTCGAGTTAGCCAACCACTCCGCGCAGACTGCAGACGCAGGTAGGAGACTTGAAAGAGTATTTTTTTACAAAGTTTATTAAGTGGTGCAAACTTTTGGAAAAGTTTTTTTCTCAATTTTTTTCTATTTCTGTGGGAGTTTATGCAAGAATAGACAATGTCAATATGAGTTAGTTTTGGAAATGAGTGATAAAATCAACAACAAAATTATACTTGTTAATAATAGTAGTAGTGGACATTCTTGCCTTCATTTCTTCGGCTTAATGCAAGAATAACCAATGTTGATATTTTGGAATTTTGGGAATAAGTGTCTTAAAATCAAGAAGAAACTAATTTTGTAACAGCTATTTTCGTAATACTATACAGCTACCATGATTTAACAAACTTAAAACAAAAGTAAACATCTGATGTGGCCAACACAATACCTTCCGTTTAATTTAATTTTTATTCATGTAAATACTTAAAATACCAGGTTCGATCCCGAACGACACCTGGTAAACACCTTCACGGTACAAATATGTCATCGTCGTTACCGAAATCTGTGTACAAAGCAGATTGGCAGACCCAGCAATGAGTAATAAGCCGTGATGATATATTTATTTTATTTATTTATATACTTACCTATATTCATTGCTGGCGTGGAGAGTGCACCACCGGGGTCAATTTTGTGCCATTTAAAATTCTAAAATATTTGGTATCGGTCGGGGTCGAACTCGGTTCCCTAGATTCGCGTGAAGTGACGCCTGGTAAACGCCCGCACGGTACAGATATGTATCATTATTATCAACATCTGTGTACAAAGCAGATTGGCTCACCCAGCAATGGGTAATATGCCGTGATGATATATTATACATTTTTATTATCTTACCTATATTCCTACATATTTACTTATGTTCCTTTCCATATAATTATTGTTCTATTTATTTACGTATTTTCTATAATTTTAAATTCATCCTATGAGCAAGTTTTCTCCATTTCTTCTAAATGTTCGAAGTTTTTCCAATTCATTAACAGGATTGGCGTTATTTCTGAAGGGTTCATGTAATATACCTATAATTTTAAATATATAATTAATAATACAATAAGAAATATTAAATATCGTTCCCAGAAAAAGCCTTCAGTACTATCACTGAATTTTTGACACTGACATTAGTGACATTTATCTGTCAATTACAGACATTTTAATTTCTCAAGTAGTTACCATGGAAATGTTTGGGTTGTGAGATTTACAACAGATTATTTTATAGATTAGATATCTATATCTTTAAATATGTAAAACTATAATAAAAAATTTAAATATGTCGGATAGATCATACATACACACATAGACATCATCGTGAAAATATTATTATCGGATTCTAGGGACCTTAAAACGTTCTTATTTATTATAATTTAGATATGCGATTTTTAGCATGATTCCAATACCTCTCTTAGCGACAGATAAAAAGAATGAAAGAATTATAATTTTTGGAATTGTAGTATTGGAGTTGTAGGAGAAATTTACATACATACAGACGTCATCGTAAAAATAGTAAAATCGCATTCTAGAGACTCTAAACCGTGCTTATTCATTAAAAACTCACCGTCGAATTTTTTGACCACACAATACCTCCCTTACCTAAAGGTGACGGAAAATAAAAATATGTTTACGTTAAATAATTTAAAAAACGATTGTTTTTATAAATTAGACACCTGCGAATGAATGTAAAACTAAATTAAATTGGCGGGAGGTATTATACTGGCCACAGCATATATGTTATATCACGCTACAATAAATTAATTCTTTTATTTTCAATTGCAAATGTATCGCTGAATATTTTAATTGTATTCAGTCAATTACCTTGAACATTCTACTGAATAACTTCCTAATACAAATTGTGATATTTTTATTATTTTATTGTTGAAAAAAGTTTGAACATTGCGATGTTTTGTTGAATTAATATTGATTTTCATTTGCGTCACGGCGGAATAGAAAATGTGTACAGCAAAATAAAATAAATTAAATGCGCATATATTAAATTCATGTACACAAAATGAAACTAAAATATTAAATTTTTGTTTCAATAATGTTTCGTATCATTTCCCTTACAGGGATGTAAACTCGCTCCACAAATATAATTCTTTCATTTTGTCGAATTTTACAGTTCTTTGAATACTGATTTCGGATATTCATTTTCATGGACCAATAAACCTTAATAATTCAATTTGGTGAAAAGAATATTTAACCAAAAATACAAACGTCAAATTTGAAATTGTAACAGATTCGTGCGAATAATCCTACTGATTGTTCAATATAATAGTTAGTATCGATTAGGACAATGTAGCAAAGGGAAGGAGTACTAGTACCTGTTTCGTGTCAATTCTTAGAGTATAGTAATTATAATAAATTACCATTTTTTACCTTCCGTCACCTTTAGGTAAAGAAGGTATTGTCTTTGGTCAAAAAATTCAATAATGAGTTTTTAGTGAATAAGCATGTTTTAGGGTCATTTTAATACGCTTTTACCATTTTTACGATGATGTCTGTATGTATGTATGTGTTTGTGTGTGTCTGTGTGTGTGTGACAAACGTTTTGGATCGCATAACTGCAATACCACGATTCCAAAAGTTATATTTTTTTCGTATTCCTCAAGTTCACATCCAGGAGAACAACTGAATAGATTTTGGTTATAATTGGTGAACCGGAAGATTTAACAGTTAAATTTCATTTATTGACATATAACGTTATTATAACTTAAAGAATATATTATTCTCTATACGATTTGATTGCATTTTATACTTCATATTCAATAGATATAGAGTTAAAGAATTTTATAGAAATTAAATTTTATAAATCAGCCAGCTATGCTAAACATGGAAACTACTAATATATTCATATAATTCGAATTGACAGATGTCAGTATAAATAAAAAGTAAATTAATGTGGCAGAGATGAGGATGTTGAAGTAGACGATGCGGAAGACACGGAAAGATAGGTAAGGAAATAATTCTAGTGTTACAAGTTTCTAGAAAGATACAAGCGAGATGATTACAATGGTTTGAAAATGTCATGAGGAGAAATGAAGAATATATTGGATGAATGCTTAGTAATTGAAGGTTGAAGAAACAGAGGAAGACCAAAGATAAGATGGAAGGACTGTATTGTGGAAGACTTGAGGGAAAAGGAATTGAATGAGAACGACACGTAAAACAGAAATGAGTGGAAGAAGAAACTAAAAAATAGCGACCCCTAACTAATGGGGAAAGCTAAAGAAGAAGAAGATGTTAGTGGCAAGTGCAATTTGCATAGTTTGTTTATGAAATAATTTTACTGGAAATTTAGAATCTTTTGCAAGAATATTTATGTATGGAATTTTTACATAATACACAGGATTGACAGAAGGTAAACTAGAAAAACATCAATAAAACATCTTCCCAAAAAGGTCGAAAATAGTCTTTCGTACAAATAAAGCAATGGTATACAATTCAAAAGGAAAAATCTGTTGTTAAGTATAGGGCGCGAGCAATCATGTGAAATTTTGACCTCGACAAGTAGATATGGGGGCCCGTGTCATAATGACAATTAGTAATTATGTACATAGATGTCAAATGTCAGGATTTTTTTTAAAAATTTCAAGATTTTCTAAATTTACTTAGTTAATTTGTCACCAGGAATGTGGAATTTACATGTTAAGGAAAATAAACCACATGGAATTGGAAAAGCACTAAATTTAGAATGAAAAATTACGATATATGACATCTATGTACATAATTACTAGCTATCATTCTTATACGGGGCCCCATATCTGCTTGGCAAGGCCAACAAAGTCACATGACTGCTCGAGCCCTATTGTATTTAACATTTCTTGTATACCTATACTTTACATCAAAAATTCTACTTACATCTATTCTTTTATGTAGATTTTTTAAATTTTAAATTCATTCTATGAAGAATTTTTGTTCTACCCCTATGATTTCTCAAAATGTTTCCAATTCATTGTCAGGATTGACATTATTTTAGAAGGGTATATGTAATATACCTATAATTTTAAATATTTAACTATTAATACAATAAGATATAATGTATGTATATACCCATAAAAAGTCTTCAGTAATGTGTCAGGATTTCTGACACTGACATTTATTAGTCAATTACAAACATTTTAATTTGTCAATTGGTTTCCATGAAATTATTTATGCTGTGAGATTTATTACAACAGATTATTATATAACTTATATTTCTTTATCTCTAAGTCTATAAAAGATATAATAAAATATTTATATGTATCAGATAGAGAATTTACTCTTCTTTAATACTAGCAAGAACAAAAATTCCGGTTGTCCAATTATTACCAAAACCTTTTCAGCTCTTCCCAATAATGTCCGATTGACAAATACGTCGTTAAATAGATATTAAGTATAGTTTTTGAGGAATCGTCTTTCCAACCGCTCCACACGCAACACACACGCATACACACAAACAGACATCATCGTAAAAATATTAAAATCGAATTGCAGGAACCTTAAAGCGTGCTTAACTTACACATAATATGTACACGTGTACAAACTAGTTCCCTCTAAATCTAAACTTGTTCGACCAACTATATTTCATGTTTAATTAGCGCGTCCATCAAAATTCAACTTCCTTATAACAACAACCACATAATCCACGCTTTGTCTGCACAAACCACTTCAAACGATGTTCTTTTTGTGTCTAGAGTTACAGCGCATCATGGCGATGACTTAAGACTAGAGTTGACATTTTGAGGAACCAAATACTTGTTTATATTTCCGCATTAAGCAAGAGGCGCTGCGAATATCTGGCTCGTGCAACCTTAAAATAATGCTAAAATTGGTGGATCAATAAAACAGTTGTTTATTTACTGTAGCGTAATATGAGCCGGAGATATCAACGATGACTTAGAAGGGATACAGTTTCAATACGTATTATTGACATGAAACGGTCTTTGCATTCTTCAGAGCAGGTTTACTATTTGTGTTGATGATTTCTTCGTCTCAAGAGTATAATAGGACAATTTCTCAAAAACTATAATACTTAATATCAGTTTAATTACGTGTTTCTCAATCGGAAATTATTGGGAAAAACTAAAAAGGTTTTGGTAATAATTGGACAACCGGAAGTAGATGATAGAATGTGTCTATATTGCTACAGTTGTTTAAGTTTAAGTCACCTCTCGCCAATTCTCTATCTGATACATATAAATATTTTATTATATCTTCTATAGATTTAAAGATAAAGAAATATAAGGTATATAATAATATGTTGTAATAACTCTAACAGCTCAAATAATGTCATGGAAACTAATTGAAAAATTAAAATGTTTGTAACTGACAGATAAATGTCAGTGTCAGAAATCCAGAGATTTTTTCTAGTATAGAAGTATACACACATATTATTTCTTATATTAATAGTTAAATATTTAAAATTATGGGTATATTACATATTATATCCTTCAAAAATACTGCCAGTCCCGACAATGAATTAGAAACATTTCGAAAAATTAGAAGAGGACAAAATTTCTTCATAGAATGAATTTAAAATTAAAAAATCTAAATATAAAGAATCCATGTAAGTAGAATTTTTGGTGTAGAGTGTAGGTATACAAGAAATGTTAAAAACAATAGGGCGCGAGCAGTCATGTCACTTTGTTGGCCTTGACAAGCAGATATGGGGCCCATGTTAGAATGATAGCTAGTAATTATGTATATAGATGTCAAATATCATCATTTCTCATTCTAAATTTAGTGATTTTCCAAGTCCATGTGGTTTATTTACCTCGACAAGTAAATTCCACACTCCTGGTGACAAATTAACTACGTGTATTTAGAAAATCTTGAAATTCTGAATGTAAAATTGACAATTGACATCCATGTACATAATTACTAATTATCATTCTGAAACGGGCCCCCACACCTGCTTGTCAAGGCCAACAATGTAACATGACTGTTTGCGCCCTATACTTATGTAACCAAAAGAAGAATATTATATTCTCAATAGGTTTGGAGATATAGGAGTTATATAATCTGTTGTAATAAATCTCGTTGCCCAAAAAACAGTTCAGATATTTAAATGTTTGTAATTGACAGATAAATGCAAAATGTCAGTTCTTGGAGATACGAGTACATTTAATATATTATTGTATTATTAATTAAATATATATTTAAATTATAGATATGTTAATATTACATATATCCTTAAGATATACCGCTAATACTGTCAATGAATTTGAAGAATTTTGAACATATTAGAATAGTAGGACTAAATTTCTTATAGAACGAAAGAAGAAATACAATTTCAATTATTTGTATGTACAAGATATGTTAAAATCGTTACTTACATGGCAAGCAGATGAGGATCCGTGTCAGAATGACGGCTAGTAGTTATTTACATATGTCACAATTATGATATGTCATAGTCATAATCCTTCATTCAAAATTTCAAAATATTCTGATGGATAAAAGTTACATGACTGCTCGCGCTCTATGCAACATAAAAGAAAAATGGCGAGAGGTATTGTGCTGGCCACAACAGATTTTTATATATACGAACTAAGAGCCTGGACAGGAGCACTTCAATTTATCCTTGTACCATTTAAGTAGGTATACACAAGGTTAAAGGGACTGCGTTCCGGTGGAAATAATTAGAAGTTTTTCAGCATTTATTAGTAGGCTATTGTTTTAAGTTCACCTTTTTCTCTATATGAATATGCTATTATAACAAAATGGAATTTATACATAATACACAGGATTGACGGTAGGTATTGTGCTGGCCACAACATATTATTTTATTATATTGTGTGTTTTGAAAGCTTCTTTCAATATTTAAAACTCATGAACCGTTGTTGGTTATAATTAATTTTAGGAGTCTGTTTTATGTTGTCACATTTACAATAGTAAATTTTATAATGTCTATATTTTCTGTTTCGACTTTTCAAAATTATTTGCAAACTCAAAATCATATATATATTGATGTCCAACACTTTCTATTTTCCTATCTTTCATTTGGGCTATGTATGTTGAGCAGCTATATTAATAAATAAAATTCATAAAGTCATAATACCCTTTCACAAAAAAGTTGACGAAAACAATAAACTACCTTACCATCATACGAGTACATAACTATGAAACAAGCAACAACAAAACAAGACACCAATTATTTCCCATATTTCTCGTAATAACAAACAAGTGAATCCCCCTTAGGACCGCAAACAACCGCCGATATATTCCCTGATCGCATAAATAACTGAATTACAATTCACATTCATCCTTGTTGGGAAGGAGTCGCCTTGACACCATTAGAAAGCGGGAAATACAGGAGAGGAAGCAGGATATCAAGGTAATCATTCGGAATTTACATTCAGCAGGAATTTAGATTCAGGAGGAAAACTGTCAATAAGAACATCAACGTTGACAAGTTGTTCCATTAATGTACGAAAAGTTAATTAAACTTCAAAGCGAATTATATTCAATTCTGTTTGAGTTTCGTGTTTACTATCTGTCGATTACGGATGAAGTATTCAATATATCCTGGAGTACTTAGTTCTGGTTCAGATATTAATAAAGTTTTTTGCACGATGGGTTTTTACCTTCCGTTAGCTTCAGGTAAGGAAGGTATTGTCTTTGGTCAAAATGGTCGATGGTGAATTTTTAATAAATGAGCATATTTTGGGATCTCTAGAATACGATTTTACTATTTTTATTTTGTACCTGATGTTAAAAGTCGGCTTTGATAGATACTAGCTATTTGTGCATTAAGAGCGCAAAATAGGACATTGTCGATTGAGAGGTTGGCATTCTCTCGAAATCGACAATGTCCATTTGCGCTCGAAACACACACGATTTTTTCTACAGTCACCACCATAACAAAAAATTATAAAATGTACGCTTTGTACTTACACTAATACTCAATTAATAAGGATTAATATAAAGAAAAAACGTCTTTTATATATAATTTTAATTTATCGTTATTTCCCATTCTTCTTGACCTATTGCTTCAATCTAATCTAAACATTTTATACTTTCGTTTTTGTAAATGAAAGCCCTATTTTATTTTCACAATAGTGCAACATTTTTTTTTTGGTTATGTAATATACCGACAGAGCAGTTATATGTCTGATTGATTTGTAAAGGTGGTAAATGTGTCACTACAGTGCCATTAGTTCCTGACTAAACGTTTCCATTAAGAATGTAGACAAGTGACATTTCTCAACATTGTATAGTTAGAAATTTGGACAACGAGCGTTTTTTCTACTTTGTCGCGCTAGAGCGGCAAAGTGACATTTTGCGTTGACAAAAGAGAGCGCAAACGGCTACTTTCTATGTAGGCTGTAGAAAAAGTAATTTTTATCTACATTTATAAAAATAATAATAACGCATTATGTGAAGTTGTAATTTTGACAAACCCGAGTAATGGTAGTAATAGTAACTATCGAAAACATGTGGTACAAAATATAATATATTATACACGACGATAAAGAATCTTTTTGTGCAACCGGCCGCGAAATAGGCATTTCGCAGCCGCAATATAGGCCACCAAATTGAATTTCGCGGTTGTTGTTATGGTAACGGCCGCCAAATTGAGTAAACAATCACTATGATTTTTTCAAAACTAATTGTTTTGTTTATCAAATGTCAATTCCATAGCTACCTTGAAAGCCAACTTTCAATTTACAGTGAAACTGTTTAAAATTAATAAAATTTGTAATTACATATTTTTACGGTTGCACAATAAATATTGTGTACACCTTGTCCGCGAAATCCTTTAGCGTCCTCGAGATTGTCTTGCCTCGGCTGCAAGCGGCCTCGGCGACAATTTTTCTCTCGGTACGCTAAAGAGTGATTTCGCGGCCTTGATATACAAATAACTATTATCGACTCATTAGAGATAGTTAACTCGCTTTCGTTCGTGAACTAAGACCTTCCACTTGTCATTAAAGTATCTCTTTATCGTCTTGTATAATAAATAACTATTATGATGATGGGGTCTCGTGGCCGAGTGAGTGTCTGGCTGCTACTAAATTAACCCCTGTGGTGCACTCTCCATTGAGTCCCCGTTAGATGACGCCTGGTAAGCGGCCCGCACAGCATCACTACCGGTATCTGTGGACAAACACCCAGCAATGGATAATATGCCGTGATGATATATTTTACGATGATATCTGCATATATGGATGTGTGTCTGTGTGTGTGTGCGTGTGTGTGTGTGTGTGTATGCGTATATGTGATCATCCAGATGCAAGAGAGACAATTAAATTGGTTTGAACATGTCAAGAGGAGAGATGAAGAATATATTGGCAAAAGAATGAACAATTTAGTAATAGAATGTAAAAAAAAGAGAGGACGACAAAAAAAATAGAAAAGGGCTGTATTATGGAAGACTTGCGAAAAAAGGAACTGAATGCGGACGTCACGCAAAATAGAAGTGAGTGGAAAAAGAAAATCAAGAATATCAATCCCTAACGGATGGGAGAATCTAAAAAACAAGAAATATCGAATTCTTTACAAGAAAATTTATGTCTGAAATCAATAGATAATACATAGGATTGACGGAATTTCTGATTTTCGTTTTTGTTCGCGGAACCTTTATGGAGCTTCCACGAAACAAATTTTGGGAACCACTGTTCTATACAATACCTCATCCTAATAGTCCCTCCCGTAAATCAAATTAATTTTTCATCAACCTTCTGAGTTGTTGTGGTAATGAAATTAGGCTGTGACCACCCAAGGCGTTAATTACATAACATCGGACATACTTTGTCTGATTAGGAGCGGCGCTGAACCCTCAGCCGGACGTCGTGGTCTGGGAAAGAAGGGGGCAGGGGGGTGGATAGCCGTCGGAACGCCTTTGCTAATTAGATCTCACCTGATCTCTGACACCTACTGTGCGCCGTAGGTACACATGACACTGTAGCAAGGATTCTTAATTTTAATTAGAGAAATGTTGAAAATGTATGAGACCTGTTCTTTTAATTTACAGTCAATACTTTTTACCTCTCGTTAAGAGAAGTATTGGATTCATGCTAAAAATCGCATATCCAGATTTTAATGATTAAGCACGTTTTATGGTCCCTACAATCCGATTTTAACATATTTACGATATGTGTGTGTGTGTGTGTGTGTGTGATTTCTCAAAAACTATAATACTTAATATCTGTTTAACAACGTATTCCTCAATCGGACATGGGAAGAGCTGAAAAGGTTCTGGTAATAATTGGACAACCGGAAGTAGCAGATTCTTAAAAAAAAAACTTCTTAATATTATTTTTTTAAATTTTTGTTCTTGCTAGTATTAAAGAAGAGTAAATATTTTATTATATCTTTTATAGATTCAGAGATAAAGAAATATAAGCTATATAATAATCTGTTGTAATAAATCTCACAGCCCAAATGTCATGAGAAAACAATGAATTGGAAACATTTCGAAAAATTAGAAGAGTAGGACAAAATTTCTTCATAGAATGAATTTAAAATTAAAAAATCTAAATATAAGTAGAATTTTTGGTGTAGGTATACAAGAAATGTTAAATACGATAGGGCGCGAGCAGTCATGTGACTTTGTTGTCCTTGACAAGCAAATATGGGGCCCGTGTCAGAATGATAGCTAGTAATTATCTACATAGATGTCAAATACCATAATTTTTCATTCTAAATTTAGTGGTTTATTTTCCTCGACAAGTAAATTCCACACTCCTAGTGACAAATTAACTACGTGAATTTAAAAAGAAAAGCTTGTAATGAAAAATTCTGACTTTTGACATCCATGTATATAATTACCAATTGTCAATCTAACACAGGCCCACATATTTGCTTGTCTAGGCCAAAAATGTCACATATACTTATGTAAACAAAAACGGAAGTGGCGAGAGGTATTGTGCTGGCCACACCACAACAGATTTTTTGCTTTTGAAGTGTAATCTAAAAATTAATATTTATCACTAGCGCAACCTCTAACTTATACATTTCGGGGTTCTGCTAACCCACTAAGCGGGATATGCGTGTTTTTGATGTCTTTATCGTGTATAGAACTTTTCATCTTTATCTTTCCGTTCTCTATCTCTCTCTTCCTCTTTCGTGTGGGCGTTATACCAATCCTTTCCTCCACTGTTGCCAACTGTTGCTGTAATTGTGGAATTCCCTAAGTAGTCGCGCAACAGGTGAAGACAAATGCGTGTCGCAGCATTTTTGTTCGAGATTGTGCGTGTTCCTTGGGTTTCAGCATCAGCTGAAAGATACACAGCTCTGGCTTTGGAAATTACTCTGGCCAATCACACTAAAAGCCTCATTTGCATCTTATGATTGGATGGAAAAGTATGATGGCTAATGAAGGTTAATAATATTGGCAGTGGTGGCTCGGGTCTTTCTATAAAGTGAAAAATGGGAAGTAAATGTTCTTTTCTGGACTTTTCTCTCAATAATTTATGTTAATTTTAAATATAGCAATGGTCTACTTAATTTTAGTTTAATTTTTAATTTATCTTTTAAAGGAGGTTGGTGCGATATTAATTTTTTTACCTCTCGCTAAGAGAATCGCATATCCAGATTTTATTGAATAAACACGATTTAAGGTCCATATAATCCGATTTTAACATTTTTACAATGATGCCTGTGTGTGTTTGTGTGTGTATGTGTGTGTGTGTGTGTGTGTGTGTGTGTGTGTGTGTGTGTGTGAGGTTGTTGGAGGCACGATTTCTCAAATTCTATAAGACTAAAGACCTGTTTGACTACGGATTCCTCAATCTTACATTAATGGGGAGAGTTTCTGAGAGCAATTGCTGTATCCAACGGCTTACTGGCTTTCTTACCCCAAGATGTTTATACAAAATGGTGTTCACCGCCGAGGATCCAATCTTCACTTCCCCCTGAATCTCCCTATAACTAACATTTCGATTGGACTGTATCAAGCTTCCCACATGATCAACATTTTCTGAACATCCGCAGGTCTTCCAGGTCTTCTTCGTCTGCTAGCAGCTCTCGTCCTCGTCGAAATTCGCTGAACCAATGACTAACAGCGGATAATGAATGGGAAGCATCGCCAAAAGCTTCTGTCAAATTTTCATGGCTTTGCTGGTATCCTAACTGTCTTTTATAGTCATAGAAAATCATAGCTCTAAAGGCAGTTCGCGGAATGCTCATTTTAACTGAATTAAAAATGCACAACTACTTAAATTACAAAATTAACTCACAAGGAAATCGGATCGTTTGACAATTATGAGTAACGAATGTTACAACTTATAGCACTAAGTCGGAGTTTTTTTTAATTTAACGAGAAATTTCACATTGATCCGTTGCTCGTGTTTTTCGTCACACATTGTTATCGGCACGAGAAAAAAACACGTTACTACCACAGCGACAAAAGCGTGTTTTCGTACCGGAATAGTAGACACTTCCAGCTATCCAACGCTGCATTCGTTTCCCCCCTTCCCCTCTAGGACGCCTTCTGCACTCGCAGTCTCGACCTCGCATAACTAACCGTACATCTACAGCGGTTATTGTGTTTCTAGTTCAAATTCATTTACTGCAAACACTCAAGAATAAGAAGAAATAAAGGGAAATAATATTAAAATTGCGAGCATGTTGAAACAAACACCGTTTCCGTTTTATGTCTCATTTTCAATACTACACTTCCTTTGAAAGAAAAACCTCTCGACAATTCCTTTTATGTTGAAGTTTTCTTCCGGTTCCGCCATCACTTCTGCTTAGCAGTAGCAAAGCGACAAGCACTCGTTAAAGTAAGGAAAGTGTCATAAATTCTTGCAAGGCGCGAACTTTCCTGCCCTTGACCCGGAGAGGAGTTACCTGACACCTCAACTCCTGCCCCAGCCCGACGTCCGACGCTTATTAAAAGTGTTATGAGGGCAATCAAAACCACCAGCAGGAATGGGCGCGGCAGGAAATTTAATTACACCGGAACAGGAAACAAAGCAGGAACGTGCAGCGAAGGATAAAGTAAAAGATTCATTTGGATTTATCATATTTATATAAATGAGTTACTCGTGTTACTTTAATACTTAATGTGGAATGTCTTTTCGGAAAGATAAATTGTTCAAGACTTTATTATAACGAGTAATACAATTAAAATCATTTTAAAATTTACTTTATAGTCAGATTTTTATAAACTAGACTCTATGTCTACATAAGGTATGTCCTAAAATTAATTTTTTTACCTCTCGCCAAGAGAGGTATTGATTCATGCTAAAAATCGCATATCTAGATTTTAATGATTAAGCACGTTTTAAGGTCCTTACAATCCGATTTTAACAGTTTTACGATGATGTCTGTGTGTGTGTTTGTGTGTGTTTGTGCGGATATATATGTGTGTGTGTGTGTGTGTGTGTAATATCTGTTTAACTACGTATTTCTCAATCGGACATTACTGGGAAGAACTGTTACGGTTTTGGTAATAATTGGACAACCGGAAGTAGCAGATTTCTTGTATTAAAGAAGAGTAAATTCTCTATCTGATACATAAATATTTTATTATATCATTTATAGATTTAGAGATAAAGAAATATATATAATAATCTGTTGTAATAAATCTCACAGCCCAAATAATGTCATGGAAACCAGTTGAATTATTAAAATATTTGTAACTGACAAATAAAAGTCAGTGTCAAAAATACAGAGACATTACTGAAGATTTTTTCTGGGATGTACATACATTATATTATTTATTATTGTATTAATAGTTAAATATTTAAAATTATAAACCCTTCAAAAATACTGTCTATCCGGACATGATTTGGAACCATCTCGAATGAATTTAAATTTAAAAAATCTAAATATATGGAATAGATATAAGCAGAATTTTTGGTGTGGAGTGTAAGTATACAAGAAATGTTAAATACATTAGGGCGTGAGCAGTCATGTGACTTTGTTAGCCTTGACAAGCAGATATGGGGGCCCATGTCAGAATGATAGCTAGTAATTATGTATATAGATGTCAAATATCATAATTTCTCATTCTAAATTTAGTGATTTTCCAATTCCATGTAGTTCATTTTCCTCGACAAGTAAATTCCACACTCCTGCTGACAAATTAACTACGTGAATTTAGAAAAATCTTGAAATTTTTAATGAAAAATTTTGAACTTTGACATCTATGTACATAATTACTAATTATCATTCTGAAACGGGCCCCCACATCAAGGTCAACAATGTAACATGACTGTTCGCGCCCTATATTTATGTAACCAAAAAAGGAAGATTTTGGAAAGTATGAAATTGTAAGAAATTTGTTTTAGCAGTATTGAGATATCGAGTATTTTTATTGAACCAATTCGATTTCCAAATTGTTATAATCTTTATAAGAATGTCTTTTGAAATACCATTTGCAAATATGTAAGATTACTCGTAGTATAGATCTAAACAGTATTTGTCGACGAAAAACAAGAAAAAACTTCGAACACCTTCTAGGTATCCAGGCAAATGAATTCCCAAACAGGCGTTCTAAAAATTGGAAACAACTTTTAAGTAAATTAGGGTCTCAGACCACAGATCGTACACGTAGTTTTATTTTATTTATTGGAGACATAGTTTGTACATCTCGATAAAGTTTACGAAGCAATTTTATCATGTATCTACGCCGTAGAAATTGTTAAAATGCATCGTATACTCGTTGCCCACTTTTACGATGCGGTATTGATTTAGTGTCTTGGATTGTAGGGCACGACTGAAGGGTGTTAAAGTATCGTGCGTTTTTTCATTCCACATTAATTTTATCGCTTTGATAAATGAGAGTGTCATTAAAGCGCCATTAAACTAATGTTACGATTGACTTTATATTGGATAAAGCGACAAGAAATATTGTAGTATGATCTAAAATTGATGGCCCCCGAAGGACATTTTAATTAATTCATTCATTATTTTGACCAAGTTTTAGTAATTGATGTTAAGTCTTCTAATTCTACTGCATTTATTTTTGGAGCGAAGTGGTTTTATTTTTCAACATACAGTCCTTTAAAATCCAATACACATTTATACTCCAATTCGAAAACCGGAAGTAGTAGTATCTTAAAAAAAATCTAAATATTATTTTTTTTGAAATTTCTTATTATTAGTCTTAAAGAACGCAAAATTCTCTATTCCATACATTTTAAAATTTTATTATATCTTCTATATATTGAGATAAAAAAAAGTAATATATAAAATAATCTGTTGTAATAAATTTCAGAGCCTAAACAACTCTATAGTAAGCATCAGATGTTTGTAAATGACAGAAAAAAGTCATTGTTAAACACCAACAGTAGTTCATAAACCTATTTGGGCGTTATTGGCAGCCCATTTCTGAAACTTGACCTTAAGTCTATTTTAACTAAACACATGACAGATTCAGAAATTGTCATAGTACGAATATGGTTTTATGTAGATTTTAGCTGAAAATAAATCTTAGACATTATTTTTTGGCAACATAGTAGTAAAACGTCAAAATACGCTTTTACGTTAAATGAAAAAGTTTAATGACATTATTGAAGAATTTTTCGTTAATATTGGTAAGTTTACTATTTCTTGTTGTATAACAATAATAACAATTAGATATTTAAAATTATAGCTACATACACACATCCATCAGAAATCCTGTCAAGAAATTGGAAAAAATTCGAACATTTAGGAGAAAACTTCCTCAAAAAATAAATTTAAAATTATAAAAATAATCTAAACATAAAGAAAAGACATGATAAATTTATAGGGCGCGAGCAGTCATGTGACTTTGTTGGACTTGACAAGCATATATGAGGTCCGAGTCAGAATGACAGCTAGTAATTATGTGCATATATGTCAAATGTCTATTTTCCATCCAAAATTTCATGATATTCCACTTCCATGTGATTTATTTTCCTCGACAAGTAAATTCCATATTCCTGGTGACAAATTAACCACGTGAAAAATTATGACATTTGACATTTATGTGAATGATTACTAATGAACCCCCATATCTGCTTGTCAAGGCCAACAATATCACATGAATGCGCGCGCCCTATACTTATGTAACCAAAAACGGAGGTGGCGAGAGGTATTGTGCTGGTCACAACAGATTTTTTACCTTCCGTCACCTTTAGGTAAGGAAGGTATTGTCTTTGGTCAAAAAATTCAATTATTAGTTTTTACTGAATAAGCATGTTTTAGGGTCCATATAATACGATTTTACCATTTTTACGATGATGTCTGTATTGAATTTTATAATTCAGCCAGCTATGCCAAACTTGGGAACTAGTAATATATTCATATAATTCAAATTGACAGATGCCAGTATCAATAAAAAGTAAATTAATGTGGCAGATATGAGGATGTTGAAGTAGATATTGGGGAATACACGGAAAGATACGGTAAGAAAATAACTCTAGTGTTACAAGTTTTTAGAAAGATACAAGAAAGACGATTACATTGGTTTGAACATGTCATGAGGAGAAATGAAGAATTATATTGGAACAAGAATGAATAGTTTAGTAATAGGACGTTAAAGAAACAGAGGAAGACCAAAGATAAGATGGAAGGACTGTATTGCGGAAGATTTGAGAGAAAAGGATCTGAATGAGAACGACATGCAAAAATAGCGACCCCTAACGAATGGAAAAAGCTAAAGAAGAAGAAGATGCCAGTGTCAAGTGCAATTTGAATAGTTTGTTTATGAAATAATTTTACTGGAAATTTAGAATCTTTTGTAAGAAAAATTATGGAATTTATACATTATACACGAGAATGACGGAAGGTATTGTGCTGGCCACAACAGATTTTTTTGATATAAAAATGCATTTGGTTAAAGTTTTCTAATACTTAATAATTAACCGAAAGTTCAGTCAAACAGCATTTATTCTTACTATACCAACGTATCGCTGCACCCTTGCATCTTCTGAATAACGTTATATGTTTTTCTGTGTTATGATGTATGAATAGTGAACCCAACAGCGTCACAGGAATAAATACACATATGCCATACTGACCAGCACGTGGATTGGTCACGTGGCGACGTAGGCACGTGTTCATGAGTACGTAACATCCGCGTGAAACACTTTTCACTTCGCTTAAACCCACGCGCGTTCGCGTGAACTGCGTAGGCGGCTGTGAAAAGCGAAACGGAATCAGCTGTTTCAATTGTACGAGTATGATGCTCATCTGTTCGCTTTACAATATTCGAACGTGGGAAGGTACGTGGCAGATGTTAGCCTAAAATAGGAAGTCTTTGAAATATACATATTCAAAGCAATTCAGGACCTGTTGTTTAGGAAAATTATATGAACTCAAAACTAGGGATGAAATCGATACCGACATATTGGCGATATTGTCTTTTGTCGATGTATCGGAATCGACGATATTTGTTCGTAGATACAATAATATATTTCGAATATCACACTTTCAAAAAAATCATGTTAACGTGCCGAGCCCGACTGATTTCTACAAAGAAGTTGAGAAAGTACCTAATATTGCAAGAGAAGAGAATCCGTTGATTTCCTGGCGCGATGTAATTCAAAAGAAATCGGATGTGGTCAGCCCATTACCTTTCGTCAATCCTGTGTATTGTAAACAAATTCCATACATAAATTTTCTTGCAAAAGATTCTATATTTCCAGTAAAATTATTTTATGAACAAAGTATGCAAATTGCACTTGACACTGACATCTTCTTCGTTAGCTTGTCCCATTAGTTAAGGGACGCTATTTTTATTTTCATTATTTTTTTGCATTTCGTCCTCATTCAGTTCCTTTTCTCTCAAGCCTGCCGCAATACGGTCCTTCCATCTTATCTTTGGTCTTCCTCTGTTTCTGCAACCTTCTATTACTAAGCTATTTATTTCTCCTCATGACAATTTCAAACCAATGTAATCATCTTTCTAGAAACTTGTAACTCTAGAGTTATTTCCTTACCGTAGTTTTCTGTGTCTTCTCCAACATCTACTTCAACATCCTCATCTCTGTCACATTCATTTACTTTTTCTTGATAAAGAAATCTGTCAATTTGAATTATCTGAATATATTAACAATTTTCATGGTTAGCATAACTGGCTGATTTATAAAATTTAATTTCTTCATAATTCTTTAACTCTATATCTATTGAATATGAAGTATAAATTGCAATCAAATCGTATAGAGAATATTGTATTCATTAAGTTATAATAACGTTAAATGTCAATAAATCATATTTAACTGTTAAATCTTCAAATGAAGCTACTTCCGGTTCACCAATTAGAACCAAAATCTAATCACTTGTTCTTCTGGATGTAAACTTGAGGAATACGTATTATAGGGACCCTAAAACATGCTTATTCACTAAAAACTCATCATTAAATTTTTTGACCAAAGACAATACCTTCCTTACTTAAAGGTGACGGAAGGTCTTCTACAAAACCCTCAATTTCCGCTTAATACTAAAATAATGTATTTCGTACAGGAAACACCTTCTGAAACGATTTGGAGACATCCCGAAGTAAAGTTTTTACATTGTATTTGAACATCTCACGGTCTGAACTAAAAGTTTTGTATGAACTTACTTCTTGTATTGTTTTATCCGTATTTATGCAGTAGATTACATACGAATATTTTAATTGAAAATTTAATTAGATTTACATCTATTATTTACCTAAAAGATCTTATCTGCAAAAGTTTTCATCAAATACTAAAACAAATTATATTTGAATTCATGTAGAAAGAAAATTCCATTTATGTTTTTATAATTTTACCATATTATTGTGACACAAGTATTTATTTTCCATTTTGTCGTTTAAAAATAAACTGTTTACCAATAAATTGACAAAAAGAATTCTGTTAAGAACTACTTAGTGAACCATTGTATTATATAGAATATTACAAAAGTTTGAGAGGTTTACGAAACGATAAATCAGTAATGAACTGAAAGATCATTGAAAGTGCTTCAATTTCAAATATTGCAATCCTCTCTTTACATTAAATTCTTGAAGGAGAATTCTATTCTACATTTATTTGCTACAAATTATTCAATAATTTTTCCATTTCTTATTACCAAACAAACTTACTAATTATCCAAATTCATCAATGTCTACAGATTATCTTGTTGTCCAGGAAATACGATCACCTCATCGTTCCATCTCCAACAAGTTATAATCCCTAAACTTAACATCTACAAAGTACACCTGAATCTCCAGTTTCTACAACAAACTAAACTGAACTTGAAGCACTAACCCAGCAATTCCAAGCACTAATTGACCCCTAATAAGAAATTAGTGAAGAAAATTGTACTTTTCAATGTTTGTGTCATTGTTTCGATTAGTAAAGATGGAACGCTTCTAGAAAGACAATAAGTTATTGTACAAATTTGGTAAAAGTTTTCCGGAATATATCCTACGACTCTTTGGGAACACCAAGATATTAATTAAACTTGTACTGCTGTTCTAAACTTATTTGTATCATTGTAGAGTGAAATATTTGATGTGGCCAGCACAATACCTTCCGTGAATCCTGTGTATTATGTATAAATTTCATACATAAAGTTTCATACAAAAGATTATATATTTCCAGTAAAATTACTTCATAAACAAACTTGACACTGACATCTTCGTCTTTAGCTTTTTCCATTCGTTAGAGGTCGCTATGTTTTATTTTCTTCTTCCACTCATTTCTGTTTTGCGTGTCGTCCTCATTCAGTTCATTCAGTTTCGCAATACAGTCCTTCCATCTTATCTTTGGTCTTCCTCTGTTTCGTCTATTTTCTATTACTAAGCTATTCATTCTTCCAATATATTCTTCATCTCTCCTCATGACATGTTTAATAGTTTAAACCAATATAATCATCTCTCTTGTTTCTTTCTAGAAACTTTTAACACTAAAATTATGTCCCTTATTCTTTCATTCTTTACCGCATCTTTCCGTGTCTTCCCCAACATCTATCTCTACATCCTCATCTCTGCCATATTCGTTACTTTTCATTGACACTGACATCTACCATTTAGAATTTTCTTAATATATTAGCTGTTTTCGTGGTTATAGAATAGCTGGCTGATTTATACGATTTAATTTCTTTATAATTCTTTAACTCTATATCCATTGAATATGAAATATAAAATGCTATCAATCACCCCTTGGTGACAATTATAAAGGGCGGTGAATACAATGTAACGAATAGCGGTCGTTAACGTAACATAACGCTGGATGTGGACTTGAAGGTGCGGCACCTTAATTAAACTAATTGCACCATGAACTACTCTTGGATTTCGCAAAACGCATTACTATACTAATTTTACATAGCGTACTAGAATAGTTCGTCAACGTAAACATACAAAATAACGGATTTTAAAACGTTATAGATTTTACGTATCTGAAAGTCGAAATAAAACACTGATTGTATATACACGACAATTTAATTACATATGAATTTTCATAAAGATTCAAAGGCCGACAAAATATCTGACCTTTGGTCGGGAAAAATACAAAGTCTGTTTAAAAAGTTTTGAAGCTTTGGTGGGTAAAAATACAATTATTCATTTCGAGGTCTGGAAAGAAGACACTTCAATATAAATTTTACTACGTAATAGAATTGAATTCCATCAGAAAAGCACTCTGGTCTATTCCGTTTGGCTATGTCACGTCCACCCCGTCCACCGTGATGTGATTATAAGCAAAGCAAGATCTAGTGACCTGTGGCATGTGGGGATAATGTTAATATATCTAGTCAGCCGAGCATCAAAGGCTACCGTAGTTTGTTTTTGTTTACGCATTACTGAACGGCTGCTTTTTGTTGCTATTTCTTATGTTTTATTTTTATTTCAAACTAAGGTGACAACCGGGGGAGAAAATCCTTTCGATAACAAATTATAAAACCTACACAAATGGTTAGAAATTTCTACAAAATTATTTCAGCTACTTTAAATACAAACTTAAAATTCTGTTATGGCCAGCACAATATCTCTGGCCACTTCCGGTTTTAGTTACATAAGTATAGGATGCGAGCAGTCATGTGACATTGTTGGCCTTGACAAGCAGATATGGGGCCCGCGTCAGAATGACAATTAGTAATTAAGTACATAGATGTCAAATGTCAGAATTTTTCACGTGGTTAATTTGTCACCAGGAATGTGCAATTTACAAGTTGAGGAAAATAAACCACATGGAATTGGAATATCATGAAATTTGGGATGGAAAATTGACATTTGACATCTATGTACATAATTACTAGCTGTCATTCTAACTTGGGCCCCCATATTTATTTGTTAAGTCTAACAAAGTCACATGACTGCTCGCGCCCTATAAATTTCTCATGTCTTTTCTTTATGTTTAGATTTCCCTACATTTCCAATTTCTTGACGCTATTTCTGATGGGTATATGTATATAGCTATAATTTTAAATATTTAATTGTTATTATTGTTATACAACAAGAAATAGTAAACTTACCAATATCACAGAAAAATTCTTCAATAATGTCAGTTAAACTTCTTCATTTAACGTAAAAGCGTAATTTGAGGTTTTACTACTACGTTAACAAAAAAATATTGTAAGATAAAATCTACATAAAACCATTTTTGTACTATGACAAATTTTGAATCGGTTCTTATCCATTGTCATGTGTTTAGTTAAAATAGACTTAAGGTCAAGTTTTAGAATTGAGCTGCCAATACCGCCCAAATAGGTTTATGAACTACTGTTGGTTTTTGACACTGACATTTTTCTGTCATTTACAAACATCTAATGGTTACTATATAGTTGTTTACACTCTGAAATTTATTACAACAGATTATTTTATATATTACTTTTTTATATCAATATATAGAACATATAATAAAATTTTAAAATGTATCGAATAGAGAATTTTACGTTCTTCAATACTAATAATAAAAAAATTCAAAAAAACAATATTCAGATTTTTTTTAAGATACTATTACTTCCGGTTTTCCAATTGATACCAAAACCTATTCAACTCTCTCCATTAATATTAGATTGAGGAATCCGTAGGCAAATAGGTCTTTAGTCTTACATACACACACACATCCACACACACACACATACACACACACACACACACAGACAGACATCATTGTGAAAATGTTAAAATCGGATTCTATGAACCTTAAATCGTGTTTATTCAATAAAATCTGGATATGCGATTTTTAGCAAGAATACATCTCTTAGCGAAAGGTAAAAATTTATGACATACGTTATTATAGGTTTGGGCTCGTATTTAGTCTGTTTCTCAAACAAAATGCAATTTTATTTGTATATTAATTACGCAGCATGCTTTTTTATTAAAAAAAAAGTGCTGTCATGTTAATTTCGTAGAAATTAATTACAATTTATGAAAATAATGAACTAAAATGTACACGACAATAAACAATACACAAACAACAGTCAAGTCCTGGAAAATGCGATGCAGTTTAAGCTTTCAACGGCATTTTATGCTAATGACACATTAATAACAATGAATAACTGGTTATAATCCAGTATGGTGTGGACGGCTTTATCAGCAGACAGCTTTCAGTTTCCATGAAATACCAATGGTTAATAAATCAGTTGTAGTTTAGCTGTAATATTCAAATTTTCAATCTGTCAATAAAATTATACGTTATTCATCTGCCATTAATAGTGTCCCTAATACAAGGGGGACTTATTTTACATAAAAAATTAATTAATTCAATATGACCGCCATCCTTTTTCACATACTTCTGCAAATCTTCCGGCTACTTCCCGGTGTATAGAAGCTGCTACACCAAATCAGTCTTTAAGGTAGTTATATCGTGATACTATTTTACCCAGAATTAATTGAAATTTTAAGTACATCTCAATTGAAGTATATTCTACCTACTCTCCAAACAATTGACCACGCGGTACCTGAGATATTTGCAATTAAATTTGGCCTTTTTAACACGTGAAGAATAGGAAATGGCAAAATAAACACAACATTTTAAAATATAACTTTTATATTAATAAAGAAAATTATTTACCATCCAGATTTAATTTTATTGCCTCTAGAAAATTATAATCTGAAGATACGATAAATAGGTAGAATTATACTTGACAACCATGTACAAGCGTTCCAGATGGAGTATCAGTTAACAACACCCGCTTTGGTATTAGCGAATAAGAGGTGATCTTTAGTTAAAAGAATTTCAGACGTACATTCGAAGGAATTTTAAATTGGTATTTTACGTGAAAAGCATGAAAACTTTAAACAGTATAATACTACTTTTGTAATATTAAGAAACAAATATATTAATTTGTTTTGCAGTTTCCATTTGTAGTTTAGAATTAGTATTATATCTTAAAATATCTTATTACTTTTATACCCGAATGTACTAATAAATGTCTAGGTGCGACGTTGCCACAGTTATTCTCCAACATTTATACTGTAGTGTAAGTACATTGAAATACGACACTTGTGTATGTTATAGTGCGAGTGGTACAGTTAAAAAAAATTCTACGGAAAAATAAAGAATATTAATCTGTTATAGTGTTTGATATTATAGCTTTTAACTATTTTGATGCAATCTGTGTATATAATATAATGTTAAAAAATATAAACTGCATTAGCTTAATTTTTATTTTGAACATAGAACAAGTTTTTGAATAGGAACGCTCGAGTGACAACTACCTTAAAATTTCAATTAATTTCACGTTATAACTACCGAGATCAATGAGAATAGAAACAGATTGGCACCCTCACAAATGGGTAATTTTAAGAAAGTCTGATATAACTTTTATCGTCAAAACGAATTTAAAACTGTGCCCGTTACGAATTTAGCAAAAAAGTGGCCAATCTTCTTTTACGGGTTGAATAAACTGGCAAAACAACCCCTATAACAATTTGGCTGCAAAATATAGTCAAACATCGTATTATATATTCTTTAAAAACTCTATTACGCCTGAAAACATTGCCCCTTTCAGGAGCGGCATTTAATATTTCTCTCTCCACGAATTCCTTTCGACAAAGACGAAAATAAATGGTTTTTTTATATAACAAATGTAGGAGTTTCGAGTTGCCACATGTTGGAAGTCAATGAACTTTGACCCTGGCGAAGTGGCGACAGGGAGGTGACAGATCCCGGAGGATTAACCGGAACCGGATCTTTATCCCAGATTGTTGTAGTAATAACGGTATTATTTCGTGTGTGTAAGTTTGCTGTTTACAAGCTAACAACGGAGTTGTAGATTTAGGCTTATTAAACGAGTATTTAAGGATCGCGATTCACGATTTGCAAACTCTCGGCATTTTTACCTTCCGTCACCTATAGGTAAGGAAGGTATTGTCTTTGGTCAAAAAATTCAATGAAGAGTTTTTAGTAAATAAGTACGTTTTAGGGTCCATATAATACGATTTTACCATTTTTACGATAATGTCTGTATGTATGTATTGTGTGTGTGTGTGTGTGTGACGAAAGTTTCGGATCGCATAACTTCAATACCACGATTCCAAAAATTATATATTTTTCGTATTCCTCAAGTTTACATCCAGAAGAACAAGTGATTAAATAGAATTTATTATTGACATTTAACGTTATTATAACTTACAGAATATATTATTCTCTATACGATTTAATTTTATACTTCATATTCAATAGATATAGAGTCAAAGAATTATAAAGAAATTAATTTTTATAAATCAACCAGCTATGCTAACCATAAAAATTGTTAATATATTCAGATAATTCAAATTGACAGATGTCAGTATCAATAAAAAGTAAATGAATGTGCCAGAGATGAGGATGTTGAAGTATATGTTGGGGAAGACACGGAAAGATACGGTAAAGAAATAACTTTAGTGTTACAAGTTTGTAGTAAGATACAAGAGAGACGATCACATTGGTTTGAACGTCATGAGGAGAGATGAAGACTATATCGGAAAAAGAATGAATAGCTTAGTAATTGAATGAGAATAACACGCAAAACAGAAATGAGTGGAAGAAAAGAAGAAAATAAAAAATAGCGACCCCCTAACGAATGGGAAAATCTAAGAAGAAGATGTCAGTGTCATTCGCAATTTGCATGGTTTGTTTATGAAATATTTTTACTGAAAATTGAGAATTTATACATAATACACAGGATTGACGGAAGGTATTGTGCTGGCCACATCAGATTTTTATGTTAGTTACTGATATAACGAATTACATTCGACGTTAATATGCAATTTGCATGTCAAATGAACTAAAGATAGATGTATGTATATGTGATTAATTTCATTTCGCTGCTCTTGATTAGTTAAATTGCTATTAGCCAAACATTAATTAACATTTGTAAGTGTAGTTTAATTTCAAATTACGGATGAACTTATTCCAAAAACATGGACAATATAACAAATTTGTGAGATAATTAAGATTTCTAGCGCAAGGCAAATTTTAATTAGGTTTTGTTATTTTGAACCAGAATTTAACAACGCTCTAAAGATTTGTTCGTTACTGTAACAAAATTTTTACTAGTACTATTAATACTGACCTTTTCACTTCATATTGAATGTTTAGTCAAGTCTGCTTACAAAATTTTAGGTTTCATTATCAGAAATTCATTATATTTCACTAATTTAATGACTGTCAGATCCTTATACTACACATTTGTGCGCTCCAAGCTTGAGTATTGTTTTCCGGTTGTCCAATTGTTGCCAAAACCTATTCAACTATTCCCATTAATGTTAGATTAAGAAATCCGTAGTTAAACAGGTCTTTAGTTGTATAGAATTTGAGAAATCGTACTTCCAACATCCTAACATACACACACACACACACACACACACACAGACAGACATTATCGTAAAAATGTTATTCTAGGGACTTAAAACGTGCGTATTCAATAAAATGCGAATATGCGATTTTTAGCATGAATCTAATACCTCTCTTAGCGAGATGTAAAAATTGGACCTTGTTTGGCGAACTGGAATTATTTATACTTGTCGTCAAATAAGTATGGACTGGAGATTTCTACGCTGTTGCCAATTGACTGGGTTTGTTATGAAGAAACGGCAACAGCGCAGGGCAAGGGACAGGGTGCGGAAAAGGAAAAAAGTTAAACATTAATCATAATAAACTAAAAATTTAGTTAAATCATTGAGCGGATTTGGAAGGAATATACATCGAAGAATAAATTGTCTATCAGTCTATTTTTTCTGGGTTCGGCGTTCGTGAGAAGAGTTCCAATTTGCAGTTGCTTCAATATAAATCACCAAGGAACAGTTCCAACAATGGGCTTGCCAGTATAGAGTACCAAAGAAGGCGAAGATCGTTTCTTCATCCCAAAAACTTATGCCGAGGGAATTAACACAAAATAATCCTTATTGACTATTTGGAAAACTGTACTATAGATGCATCCTATTCATCGTTTTTAAATCGTTTGAAAATATGTAAGAAAAACGTTTGGCCCACAAAAAAATCGTATGCTGTCAAAACAACGAACCATCTTAATAAATTTACGCTTTATTTATATTCTTTTTTCTTAAGAGTGAGTAATGTTACGATAAAATACTACAAATAAATCCACTAATTAATTTAAAGCAAAGACAAAAATCAAAAGAATAAGTTAATCACAGTTCACAGATGAGACTCTCTTTGAACGAAATTTGATTACATTACCAAAGACAAAGACCTGGGGTAGGATTTCTCTTTAATATAATTATATTGTTTGACTGTTTCGTTTCTCGTTTTTTTGCGAACGCAAATGTTATCTTTTGTAATTATCCTGTTTCGTATTTCAACTTCATTAAACATTTCGTTTCTTACATTTCTTATTTATCTTTGTTTGTACTTTCCATGAATTGCAAATTTCAATTAACCAAAAGACTTAATTATCATTTTTACCTCTCGCTACCCTTGATAAGGGAGGTATAGAGATCGTACTAAATAACAACATGGTAAAGAACCACATTTTAAAGTTCCTAAAATCCAATTTTAACATTTTCACTCAAATACTGTCGTTCAGAAAATTTTGAAACTTTTCTACCTTATTATAATATGGAAACAAGCCATTAGATTTTAAATAAATTAAACAAAATGTTCTTTATAATAATACGAGCCCAAACCCAAATGTATTGGTACCCTCTGAAAAAATATATTAACAGTAAGAAGAAATAAATTTTTAGATTACAATAGTTAAGACTATATTTGGGCATTTTTTTTAATTTTATGTGTTAATAAAGTGTACTGGATTTAAATATAATGTTATTACCTAAATTTATCATTTTAACAATAATCTACGAGCAAATATATGACAACAGGACACGTCCTAATTTTTTTAGTTCCAACAGTAAATAATACAATATTTATGTTAGTATTATTTATAAAACTGAAGGTAAAGAAAACTGACAATATATCCAATTAATTACTATATTAATTTTTTTTTGCAAAAGATCTTTATAAACTATGCAAATTGCACTTGACACTGACATCTTCTTCTTTAGTTTTTCCCATTTGTTAGGGGTCGTTATTTTTATTTTCTTCTTCCACTCTTTTTTGTTTTGCGTGTCGTCCTCATTCAGTTCCTTTTCTCTCAAGTCTTCCGAAATACAGTCCTTCCATCTTATATTTGGTCTTTCTATGTTTCATCCACCTTCTATTACTAAACTATTCTTTTTTCTTCCAATATATTCATCCCCACGACATGTTCAAACCAATGTAATCGTCTCTCATATCTTTCTAGAAACGCCCAACACTAGAGTTATTTCCCTTCTTCTTTCATTCATTTACTTTTTTATTGATACTGACATCTGTCAATTTGAATTACCTGAATATATTAGCAGTTTCCATGGTTAAGTTAGCATAGCTGGCTGATTTATGAAATTTATTATCTTTATAATTCTTTAACTATATATCTGTTGAATGACATATAAAATGCAATCAAATCGCATGGACAATAATATATTCTTAAGTTATAATAATCAAGAAAAACTGTTAAAATCTTCAAATGAGGATACTTCCGGTTAACCAATTATAACCAAAATCTAATGAGTTCTGCATATGGTTGTAAGGAAGAGGAATACGCAAAAATTGTAATTTTTGGAATTCTAGTATTGGAGATATCGCGGCCGAAACCACGGACACACACACACACACACTAACAGACATCATCGTAAAAATAGTACAATCGTATTGTAAAGACCCTAAAACATGCTTATTCAATGAAAACTCACCATCGATTTTTTTGACCAAAGACAATACCTTCCTTACCTAAAGGTGACGGAAGGTAAAAATGCCCAAATATACGCTTAACTATTGTAACAAGTTCGAGTATTATTATTCCAAAAAACAAAAGCTATGACTTTACCAGGGAACATTATTAAGATGATTTATATAATCTATTCATCTATAGTTTCCATTCAGCAAAGTTTCAGGTAATAATGCGAAAAGTTGGAAAATTCCGGAACAAAAATGTCTGTACTGCTAATAAAAATTCAAGAGCGTTTCACGGCTTTAAAGTAACTTCTTTAATAAAACCGCCAGTTAAAGTTTTAAAAGTTATCGATTTTCTTTCAAACCCAATTTACAGTTGATAATTAGACTTCACGGTCTTTTAGACCAACATTTATACTTATACTAAGTCCTAACGTTATGCCGGCATTACTAGAAAATACAATCAACGCAAGTATTTATTTCTATTAACGCCTGATTGAGCGCAAACCAATTCCACAAGTTCGAGCAAAGTTCCGTACGAAAGGAATTGAATCGCACTTCAAACAGAGAACAATTAAGGTCCTTTGATCTAAAATAAAATAGTACGGGAACAATTAATTGATAGAGCATCGCAGTTTAAACTTTTGACTGAGTTTAATACAAGATTAGATCCACTACTTCCAACCAAACTTGTCGAGGAAAATAAACCACATGGAATTGGAAAATAACTAAATTTAAAATGAAAAATCTGATGTGACCAACACAATATCTCCCGCCATTTACCTATGGGGTCTCGTTGCCGCGTGCCTGGTCGCGAATCTGAGGAATCCGACTCGATCCCGATCAACGCCCGCACAATACAAATATGTCATCGTCATTACCGAAATGTGTGTACAAATCAGATTAGCACACCCAGCAATGGATAATATGCCGTGATAATATATTTATTTATCTCTTTATTTAAATACATACCTGCATATTTACTAATGCTAGAAATTCCATATAACTATTGTTCTATTTACAATTTTCCTTTTAAAACGTTACTATTATTAATTTGAAAAGATTATTTTTTTGACAGTGACATTTATCTGTCAGTTACATACATTTGAACTGAACTATGTTGAGATGGGTTTAAAGCATAAGCTCCAAGATATAATTTTTATATTATTTTATAAATTTATCCATAAAAATTTTATAATAACAAATTGCGAAAAATAATAATATATTTAAAGGTATTTTTCGAAGAAAAACTATCTTGAGCTTCAAGTAAACTGCCATTTCCGGTTATCCGATTGCCACCAAAATCTAATGGCTTCTTTCCATATTAAAATAAGGTAGAAATACATGGTTTTAATTAAGCTGATAGTTCCTCATTAATAATTCCATTTTAGGCCCCAAAACTTATAAATCCGGCTCGCCCAAAAAATAACATTCAAGCTTCTGAAACAACAAATACAAATAAAATAACATTTACCAACCCTGTTATCAATACGAAAGTAAATATTTACAACCAAAGAAACCTGTTCAAAAAAAACATCCAATTTGCGGTAGCAAAGTTCAGTAACCTTTAGTTTTCCAAGGAGAAGATACAACAATAATATTAAGAATCCCTTGGTGAACATTTCTCACGGCAAATAACTCTCTATCTGGGCGAGTAGATGTCAGTTGTTATATGTGGGATATCAGGGAAACTAAGGTTAGTGAACTTTTCAAATCAAGCTGAAACTGAAGGCACTGAAATGTAGGCGAATCAGGAATTCATGCCACGTAAAACGAATGGAACTGAAACTTAGAGTATGGTGTTCTCAATTAATGTTACTTTGATCTTAATTTGATTTCAATTACACATGTTCCTTGCTACAAGATTAATGTACCTATTCTGTATCTTATAACTATAACGTTAAGAAACGAAAACCTTTCGTGAACGACTTGTCTTCTCGCAAAATATTATTTTAATATTAATTTTATTTAATATAACCTAACATCCTTTCAACTTAAATTCGTTGAATTATTGTGATTTACATGATATAATATTTGTAACCAGCCCTATGTATTTCACAGAAAAGCTTTATCTTAAAGTCAAATTTACTAATGTAGTTATTAAGTTATTGTTTAAAATATCCAATTAAAATGTGGTATCCACGTTAAATAAGAAATTCATATCCTGATGAGCTAATTATTCTGGCTATAGGGAGAACAACCATAAACCCCGTAACGAGTAAACGAAAATGAAAGTTAATTTTCTCTAAAACGCGTGGGTTTACTACAACGCTATTTTCATCGCGTAAATACGTAAATAAACAATTACGAAGTTTTATCAACAAAACGCCCACGATTTTTTTCTCGTTCGCTCGACAAAGTACAATGAGCTCGGTTTTCGATTTTAATAATGTATTATGTACAAAACATATTAAAGCAAAAAAGAATGTATATCTAATATTAGCTTTTCAGATGTACTTTAATAACTTTTATGTAAAAGCCAATGGCTTACTAAAGGCGCGTGCTGATATAAATATACCTATTCTTCTATCTGTGTATGGAAATTGGGAAGATAAGCTTTTGTTTGGTTTTAATTTAGACGTCCAAGATGCATTGTTTTAACTGTTGTTCATCTTTTTGCCAATAGAGGCGGCGATATGATGATGTTACATTTCAATGGCTATCTAGAACAACAATAGATATAACATTCATTTCTGATTGGATCTTGCTATAGATGTGAGTAAAATACACCCACACATCGTCGACTGGAATGTGAATTAAAAGATTATTTGTTGAAATCATTTTCTTAATTTTACCTCTCGCTAAGAGATGTATTGGATTCATGCTAAAAATCGTATATCCACATTTTAATGATTAAACGCGTTTTAAGGTCCCTACAATCCGATTTTAATATTTTTACGATGATGTCTGTGTATGGATGTATGTGTGTGTGTATGTGTGTGTGGGGGATGTTCGAAGGACGATTTCGTAAAAACTATAATATTTTACTACGTTACTACGTATTTCTCAATCGGACATTACTGGAAAGAGCTGAAAAGGTTTTGGTAATAATTGGACAACCGAGGAGGTAGCAGATTCTTAAAAAAAATTAAATATTATTTTTTGAAAATTTTTGTTCTTTCTTGATACTTATAAATATTTTATTATATCTTTCATAGATTTAGAGATTGAGAAATATAAGGTATATAATAATCTGTTGTAATAAATCTCACAGACCAAATAATGTCATGGAAACCAATTGAAAAATCAAAGTATTTGTAACTGACAGATAAATGTTTGGGAAGTACATACATTATATTATTTCTTATTGTATTAATAGTTAAATATTTCAAATTATATGTCAATCCCGACAATGAATTGGAAACATTTCGAAATATTAGAAGAGGACAAAATTTCTTCATAGAATGAATTTAAAATTAAAAATACTAATTATAAAGAATAGATGTAAGTAGAATTTTTGGTGTAGAGTGTGGGTATACAAGTGGGCGCAAGCAGTCATGTGACTTTATTGGCAAACAGATATAGGGGCCCGTGTCAGAATGATAGTTAATAATTATGTACATAGATGTCAAATATCATAATTTTTCATTCTAAATTTAGTGTTTTCCAATTCCATGTGGTTTATTTTCCTCAACAAATAAATTCCACACTCCTGGTGTCAAATTAACATTTATGTCTTTGTGACACGGGCCCTCATATCTGTTGTCAAGGCCAACAATGTCACATGACTGTTCGCGCCCTATTACTTATGTAACCAAAAACAGAAGTGGCGAGAAATATTGTACTAGTCACAACAAACTTTTTATACATTGTATAATGACGTAACGTGTATGTATTTCGCTCTTAGATAAATAAAAATTATTATTATAGAGAAATATATCGGAATATTTATCACAAGTAGTACTGTCATTAATAAATAACATAAATAGCAAAGGATCTAGGTTTGAACCTTGTGGTACACCAGAAATAGGAGTATACTGATGAGAAAGGTAGTTATTATAATGTACTTGTATTTTTCTATTAGTTAGATATGACGAAAGGAAAATTATGAAAAAGTTTGAAAAGAAGGAAAGCGAAGTCTGTATAAATTATATCTATCTGTCTATTGTCACGAAGTGCTTTTAAATTCATAAGATTAATATTAGTCTATCTACCATAAAGCCATGTTGTTGTGGTACAATTTTTTTCTAAGTTGCATTATATATGTATTTTAGAGATATTAGAAAGGATAGAAATAGGTGTGTTATTAAATACATCGCATTTGACACCAGATTTATATGTATGATAACGTAACAATAATATTGTTTTCTATTCTTTGCAGGATCAACCAGCCCAGTGTGGTCAGGAGGAGGCTTCCCCTACCAAGTGGTAGGCGGCGTCCTGGTGACCGCTATGGCGTTGGGCCTTTTGGCCGCCGTTAGCTACCAGTGTGCGTCCACGTGGCGATGGTTACGTGGACGTGCACTGCGCAGCGTCGGTGTGAACGTCTCCACAGATTGCGTCACCGACGATGAAAATTCAGCGCTCAGCAAACAGGCAGCGATTAGGATTAGCCATTCTCTGCCGGATTTACAAACCGAACCGTTGAAGCCGGAGTATGTGCAGGATCACAAGGACAACAAAAAGGTAGGGCTAGGACTCATGATGATGATGATGATGACAGACCGAAAAATCAAATTTTCAAAATTTTTGGCTCAAATCAAAACCATTTCTTATGAAAGGATAATTGGTACATACGAGGTCTGCCAAAAGTAATTCCCTTCAAATAAATTCGTGCGATTTTTTATGGTAAATAAACAATAATACACTATTACTCATCGAAGTTATTACCAACAAACTTGCAAGGCAAATAAATATTTCTTTGTATTATTCAAGTTGCAAAAGATTTTAAATTTCTAGTAAAGTTATTTCATAAACAAACTATGCAAATGGCACTTGACACTGATATCTTCTTCTTCTTCTTTAGCTTTTCCCATTCATTAGGGGTTGCTATTTTTTATTTTCATGTTCCACTCATTTCTGTTTTGCTTATCGTTCTCATTCAGGTCATTTTCTCTGAAGTCTTCCGCAATACAGTCCTTCCATCTTATCTTTGGTTTTCCTCTGTTTCTTTCACCTTCTATTACTAAGCTATTCATTCTCCTTCCAATATATTCTTTATCTCTCCTCATGACATATTTAAACCAATGTAATCGTCCCTCTTGCATGTTTCTAGAAATTTTTAATACTCGAGTTATTTCCCTTATTCTTTCATTCCTTACCGTATCTTTCCGTGCCTTCCCCAACATCTATCAACATTCTCATATTTGCCACAATCATTTACTTTTCATTATTTTATTTTATATTTTAATATTTATTTTTTTAATATAGTAACAGTTTCCATGGTTATAGCATAGCTGGCTAATTTATAAAATTTAATTTCTTTATAATTCTGTAACTCTATATCCATTGAATATGAAATATAAAATGCAATCAATTCGTATAGATAATAGAATATTCTTTATTATTTATAATAACATTAAAACAGCGGTAATAATAAACAAGGGTTAAGTTCAGAATAGCTTATTTTTAACACAGGAATAGCTATTCCTAGTTCATCACGAGTTTAACCCACAAATGTATAATAATAAACATGGAATAAGACTTAACTCTAGAATAAACCCTCCATAAACGTCATTTTAACACAGGGTTAAGAGATATTCTCGGAATACCTAATCTGGGAATAGGAAATTATTTATTATTACCGCTGTAAATGTGTAAATATTATTTAACAGTGTTTTTTCAAGAAAAACTGTTAAATTCTTCAAATGCGGATACTTCTGGTTGACCGGTTATAATCAAAATCTAATCAAGTCTGCATATGGATCTAAGGAAGAGGAATACGTAAGAATTGTAATTTTTGAAATCTAGTATTGGAGATATCGCGGCCGAAATTATAGTCACACACACACACACACATACACACACACGCATACAGACATCATCGTAAAAATACAAAATCGTATTATAGGAATCCTAAAACGTACTTTACTTATTCATTGAAAACTTACCACCAAATTTTTTGACCAAAGACAATACCTTCCTTACCTAGAGGTGACGGAAGGTAACATGAATTTTTATTTGTTGCAAAAGGATTCTTCAACATACTCTACACATCAAACAGAAATAACACTAAACATGCTTGTTGATTTTATTGTTTCAGGTATTGCGACAAACAACACTTCCCATCGTGCCGACGCGTCATCAGACGTTCCAGAGACAACTATCACACCGCTTAGATCTGCCCAGTATACAATTCAGCATATGCAGCTTGGAGCATCGTAGTGATTCCAGCATTGGACTTATCAAGGTAGGCGGAGATATAAATAGGAACAAACGAACGGAAGAATAATAGAAATGACAACATTACAAATAATCAGAAGTGGGATCGCGGCGTTTGGAGTTAAAGAACCGAAGCGATAGAAAGAAAACGCAATAGAAATAAAATTTGATATCACGCCGTATCGTTTCTGTTGAGAGATATTATTTTACGTATTAATAGTCAATAATACCTTTGAAACAATAATTTTATTTTGTATAGAATCTGTCAAAATTTTACAGTATTAGTAAACACTTACTAGGGGTATATACATTGTAACGTTTATTTATATGAGTGAAGTATACATAACTCATAATTTATTCATATTTACTTCCTCAATATCAATAAAGCACTTGGATCATTATTAAAATATTCATGTCAAATTTCCGTTTACAAAATTATATTAAATACAACGTTTGAAATATAAAATATATAAAGAAAATTCAGAGAATTCTGCATGTTTTATGCTTTAAAAATGTTATTACGTCATGTTGTTTCTTTAATATTCTATCATGCAATGATTTATTTTCTGTAGAAAAACGTGCGTTACATGATTAAAAAAATATAATTATTATAATGGTTTCATGTTTCAACTTGATAAAAGAGAAGAAAATATAAATTCTTCGATTTCTTTATTTTCCACATTTTGTTAATCAGGAAAGTAGATATACTCATAATTAATGTTAATTTCGCACTAGTGTATTAATAAAGTTCAGTAGCGCACGCGAATATAGGGATTAAATTATTTTTTTATTACGCGTAAAGAAAAAAAATCTGTTGTGGCTAGCACAATACCTTCCAGCATTTCTACGCATTTTATATATGTATATATGTATGTATGTATGTATATGTGTGTGTGTGTGTGTGTATGTGTATGTGTGTGGGGAGGTTGGAAAGACGATTTCTCAAAAACTATAATAATTAATATATGTTTAACTACGTATTTTTCAATCGGACATTACTGGGAAGAGCTGAAAAGGATTTGGTAATAATTGGATAACGGGAAGTAGCAGATTCTTAAAAAAAAACTTCTAAATATTATTTTTTGAAAATGTTTGTTCTTGCTTATATTAAAGAAGAGTAAATTCTCTATCTGATACATATAAATATTGTATGATATATTTTATAGATAAAAATATATAAGGTATATAATAATCTATTGTAATAAATCTTACAGCCAAAATATTGTCATGGAAACCAATTAAAAAATTTAAATGTTTGTAACTGACAGATAAATGTCAGTGTCAAAAATTCAGAGATATTATTTCAAAACTACTGTCAATCCCGACAATGAATTAGAAACATTTATATAAATATAAAGAATAGATGTAAGTAGAATTTTTGGTATAGAGTGTAGGTATACAAGAAATGTTGAATATAGGGCGCGAGCAGTCATGTCACTTTGTTGGCCTTAACAAGCAAATATGGGGGCCCGTGTCAGAATGATATCTAGTAATTATGTACATAGATGTCAAATATTCCAATTCCATATGTTTTATTTTCCACACTTTAGAAAATTTTGAAATTTTTAATGATAAATTCTGACATTTGACATCTATGTACATAATTACTAATTGTTATTCTGACATTGACCTCCATATCTGCTTGTCAGGACCAACAATAGCACAGACTGCACGCACCCTATATTTATGTAACCAAAAACGGAAGTGGCGAGAGGTATTGTGCTGGCCACAACAGATTTTTGGAATTGTAGTTTTGGAGTTACTGCGGCCGAAACGATCGTCTCACACACACACGCACACACATACAGACATCATCGTATAAATAATAAATTCGTATTCTAGGGACCCTAAAACGTGCGTATTCTTTAAAAAGTCACTATCAATTTTTTGATCAAAGACAATATTTTCATTACCTACATGTGACGGAAGGTAAAAAACAATTACAAAAAAAAATTATGCTGGTTTGGTTTTGCAAATCTTGCAGTACACTAACAACATTCTTCTTTTTATTATTTCCAGCCGGAGTTGTACAAAAAGGACCTGGTGCGCCAATCCTCCAACGACAGCTCAGGAGGTGGTGTAGAAATGGAATATTGTGGAAAACTTCATTTTTCGCTACGCTATGACCATGATGTGGATGGCCTCGTCGTGAAGGTCCTGGAATCCAGAGACCTTCCAGTCAAAGACGTCACTGGAAGCAGCGATCCCTACGTTAAGGTTTACCTCCTGCCGGACAGGAAGCGGAAGTACCAGACGAAGGTCCATAGGAAGAATCTGAATCCGGTGTTCAACGAGACCTTCATTTTCAGGTAGGGCATTTTTTGTGTATAATACCTTTTTTGCTTCGACTGTCTAAGGCACGGACCTTTTATTGTTATTAACGTCATTAGGCCGATATAAAGCAAATAACGGACGCGGCTGAAATTTGTAAACCAAGGCGATAGCCGAGCTTTATAATCTGCCGAATTCGTGTGGCGTTCAAATTTTTTCGTAATACCTTCAAGCTCTTCACGAAACTGTGATTCTTTTTAGAAATACTTTATCTTTAATAGGGTATTCTCTCATGATTACAAACATTAAAAAGTTATTTAAAATACTAAAGTTGATTGGTAAACGAGAGAGAAAAAGCAAAAAAACATGTTATAAATTGATTGTTGCAAAAGATATAAAGCATTAAAATTTTGATGATGTACTAGTTGTACTATCAATGGGAGACCAGTTGATATCCCTACTACATGCTCGAATATGATAACACGCCGCATTTAGGTACGTACATGCTCGGATCTACTTCGGTTCGTTCGGGAGTATTCGTACTACAGCTGTAGGGATAAATAAATGTAATCATTTACTTAAAATGGTTTTCTTATTATTATCTTTACATTTTTTTAGTAATAATATGTATGATTAGGTACAATTAAATATATTTGATTTCCTACCTTTTGTAATACTTACTGAAAAACTCGAAAACTCATGAACCACTGATTGTACACCGCTGGTACGTACAACTAGTACGTCACGTATCACGTGACCTACCAAAATTAAATTTTAAAAATTAATATCTCGCTTATTAAAAGGTATTTTTAATTCGGGTTTTCACAGGTACTCTTAGAAATACCTGTTCTTTAAGAATAAAAAATAAAAAAAATATGCGAGAATACCCTATTGCAGGAGTCTGTTATGAACCTTACCGGCCGGCGGCCGTTATAAATACATTTCACTTTTGTTTTTCGTTCGTGCGTTCGTTATAAGCCTTAACGGCCGGCGTCCGTTAAAGATCCCTTTTCACTTACGTGTTTAGTTCTGTTAAATCATAATAACAGTATGGTATTACGAAATAGTATATTCTACAACAAGTAATGGAATGGCCCATATCCCACACGAGCAAAAAGTTTAGGCCCGAGTCGGTTTGCGAGTGTGGATTATGCCATTCCAAACGTGTTGTAGACTATACTTTCTCTAACAAGATTTTAGAAATTATACATAAATGTTGATTGATAATAACAATATATTATCATATATCATTAAATTATTTTTTTTACGCTAGTCCATAAATTGCTTATAATAACTCCATTCATATTTTTCTTTTGATTTATTTGATAATAACTGACTACCTGTACCATTAGCAAGTTCCCTTATTTCTGCTGATGCGTACATTCCATATCTATATCTTCATTTCCACTTTATATGTTTTTCTACAAAATGACCAGTTAATTTTCTAAGTAATATATTATTATTTAGATAAACTTTTTACTTTGGACCACTCCAAAAACCTGTAAAACTTAACAAAAAACTCTAAAAATGTTTTAAACTTTAAAACGTCAAACGCGAATACAGAAATAAATAAATATAAAACAAAGAGTCATAACCATAGCAACCGAACCAAAATATTTGATATACCGCGCGAATATGCGGCGAAATAGATTGTGATTCATCAAAAGCCGTGCGGAATTATTCCAAACGGCGTACGAAATTATTCTACACGGTATGTTGGAATAATATTAATTCCAACATAATTTTGAGTTGTGGAATGTGTAGTTTCCAAAATAGTGTTGGGAAAAGTATTAAACAGTTATTCGACGTTCACAAAATACATAACTTTCCAGATTCCTTTATCATCGTTTATATTGTTGTCATGGTAACAGCATTCGCTTTCATTTTATTTGAAATGACCTAGGACAACATAGATCAATACTTATAAAACATCCAGAGGTGTGTTAGGTCCGGAGCGGTTTTGAAAACTGTTCCGGAATATTTTGTAAGTGATGCTAAAATTTGAAACTTGTTTTGAATGGCCATAAAAAGTAAACACATAGTTAAATAAAAACTATTTTAACTAAATTTTTAAACCTATAGTTGTGGTTTGTGGTTCATTATAAGAAATAGACACAATTATTAAATAATTCCATTTCGTTGAACGAAGTCCAATTTTTACCTCTCGCTAAGAGAGGTTTTAAGTCCCTACAATACGATTATAGCATTTTTACGATGATGTCTGTGTGTATGTATGTGTGTGTGTGGATGGGTGTGTGTGTGTGTGTGTGTGTGTGTGGTAGGATGGATTTCTCAAATTCTTTAAGACTAAAGACGTGTGTAACAACGGATTCCTCAATCTAACAACAATGGGAAGAGTTGAATAGGTTCTGGTAACAATTAGACAACCGGAAGTGGTAGTTACTAAAAAAATTTAACTGAATATTATTTTTGAAAATTTATGTTACTACAAATAATAAGGATATATAAATTCTCAATATGGTACATTTAAATTTTTTATTATATCTCTTATAGGTTTAGAGATATAGTATATAATAATACAGAATAAAATGTAATAAATCTCGTTGCCCAAAAAACAGTTGAGATATTTAAATGTTTGTAATTGACAGATAAATGCATAATGTCAGTGTCAAAAATTAGCAGTTTTACTAACATTACTGGAAGATTTTTCTGGGAGGTACAAGTACATTTAATATATATTAATTGTATTAATTAAATATGTATTTAACATTATAGGTATATTAATATTACATATATCCTTAAGAAATACTGCTAATACCGTCAATTAATTTGAATTTTTTTGAACATATTAGAAGAGTAGGACAAAATTCCTCATGGAACGAAAGAAGAGATACAATTTCAATTATTTGTGTGTACAAGAAATGTTAAATTCGTTACTTATAGGGCGCGAGCAGTCATGTGACTTTGTTGGCCTTGGCAAGCAGATATGGGGATCCGTGTCAGAATGACGGCTAGTAGTTATTACATAGTCACAATTGTCATATTCTGATGGATAGAAAACGATTTTCTTCGACTTTCATATCTCAAAAATTACAATTCCAAATATTACAATTATTCGTATCCCACGTTTTTACATCAATATGAAAAGCTGATTAGATTTTGGTTATAATTGGTCACCGAGAACTTTTACAAAAGAAAGGAAATTTTCTTATTGTCCGTAATAGGTAATCTACAAGAAAATATAAAAGATTTATATATTCTTACTTAAAGTGGAATATGTTGAAATAAGTAAAAAGTGTATGCAACTTTGAACTGCACGGATGCTTGAGAATTTGAGAACATAATGAAAGAAAAGTTGGAGCTTATTAAGCTCTTTCACTGTCAGTCCAATTTGCATTTTTCTCAGAATTTGCAGAACACAATATCACAAAAGGAAGCAAATAAGAAGACGTTTCTAAGAAAAAATTAAGATGTTTTTTTTGTTTTTCAAAGCCAAGTAAATTTCTTAACAATTATAATAGATAAAAGAAATACTATGATTTAAATTTTACACGCAATTTAAAATTCCTGATATGAGCAAACCATTTTTCATCATTTTGCCTCATCGCAAAACTCGAGTTTCTTTCGATCGATTTATAAGTGTTTACGAACATCAATCACTCTGCTATAGATTCAAACTCAAAGCACTTATGTCTAAGTGCACCACGCAATATCAATTTAATTCTTCTTCTTCATGCACGTGGTGACTGTTTGTTCGCATTACAGCATCAACACAGCCGACAGTATTCGTTATTTTGTTCCACGTGTTTGGCGTTCTATAGTCCCTTCTGTGTCCGTCGTAACTAGCCAATTAACGTGAACATATTGTGTAACGCAAAGTTTCAGGGTTACAATGTAGCCGATAGAAGTCGGAATAATGAGAAATCAGTCATGTATTTGAGAGTATATGAGTTTTAGGTGACATAACTCAAACATAGGTACAAATAGGTTGCTACAATAATTAAGACTAAATTTGGGCATTTTTTATTTTATGTATTAATAAAGTGTACTGGATTTATATACAATGTTATTAACTAAATTTCTCGTTTAAACAATAATCTACCGGCAAATATATGACAAAAGACAAGTCCCAAATTTTTCGTTCCAACAGTAAATAATACAATATTTATTTTAGTATTATCTATAAAACTGAGAGTAAAGGTAACTGGCAATATACTCAATTAATTGCCATCTTAAATTTTATTAATTATTTGCGAATTATTAAAGACGAAAACATTTGTCACATGCAGACAATAATGTTAAATTCGTTACTTATAGGGCGCGAGCAGTCATGTGACTTTGTTGACCTTGACAAGCAGATGAGGATCCGTGTCAGAATGACGGCTAGTAGTTATTTACATAGATGTCACAATTGTCATATGTCATAATTTTTCTTTCAAAATTTCAAATTATTCTGATGTTTATTTGTCATCAATAGTATGGAATATACTTGTCGAGGAAAATAATCCACATGGATTTGGAAAATAATGTTTTGAATAAAACATTATGATACTTGATACTTATGTACATTATTAATAGCTGTCATTCTAACACGGGCCTCTATATTCGCTTGCCAAGACCAACAAAGTCACAGGATTGCTTGCCCCCTATGCAACAATAAAATGAAAATGGCGAGAGGTATTGTGCTGGCCACAACAGATTATATGAACCTATTTAACAATATTAACTATTTATGTATTTTTTGAAATGGTATTGTAAAACATAAATGCAAAGATTTTTTTGAAATGTGGATCAACTCTCCCGGACTTGCTCTACAGACTTATAAGTATCATCAATTTATTTTTTGGAAGGGGCGCGTCCACTACTGTAAATCCAAAGAGCTAACTCATCTGAGTTTTCCCTTTTTTTCAGTGTACCATACGAAGAACTCCGTCACCGGTATCTCCAGTTTTCTGTTTACGATTTCGACCGATTTTCTCGACATGACCTCATAGGACACGTTGTCCTTAAGGGACTGCTAGAGTCCACAGACCTCCAACAAGAGATCGAGTACACTATGAACATCCTTTGCGCCCCACAGGTATGTCAGGTGTGTTTGTTTAACTAATCCTGTTTTCCTTCCATTTACGTATAGTGCTGCAGTGCGCTTTCAGGATAAAAGGAATTCCTTGAAAGCAGGGTAGATTTATTTGTAAAGTAAATATTGGTTTCTTTCAATACTATACAACGAAGTTTTGTAGTTTGTACACGTGGAACAATCTTTTTTGAGAAACTAACAAATCTTTGTAAAGTACATTAACAAAATTCCTGGTTTCCTAATTAACGGGTATCCTGAAAGTTTTTTTTTTGTTACGAAATGCATTTACAGTAAAAAATTTGAAAGATGTCCGATCAAGGTGTGCGATAAGGATGGATATAACACGCTTGTCTTTCAAAAATTCATAATGTTTCGACTAAGTTAGGACATTCCATTTTAAAACGATACTCGTTGTTGATAATACTTTCGCTGTAACGTAAGTTTATATATTAATTCAAACACATTACCTTGGTTCATTCCTGTCAGTGTCACTGACACTGACATTGTGTCAGTATCTTAATTTTCACATATTTCGTTTTACATTTGCTAATAAACTTACCAGTTGACATATTTTTGAATTTTTAATGCTGTTATTGTAACATATATTTTTATAATAATAAAATAACAGTAGTATCTTCTGTACCCTCACAAAAACTAAGCAAACGACACTACTGAATTTGTCAGAATGGGCGAAGCAAAAATCTGAATTCATACAATTCGTAGATAACCTTGATCGGACATCCTTCAAAAAATTTACTGTACTTAAAGTTTTGTAATACATAAATGATTCTTTCAAAAGCAACAAAATTATGATAATTGTAGTTTATAATTAATTACTTTGTAAAAAAAAAGTAATTGTACTTTATTACTTTTGAAAATTTGGTTTTTCGAACCCGAGTCGGAACCGAACCGGGTATTAAAATTCGGGTTCAGGGTTAAGCTCCGGTTCAGGTTCATTTTAAGTACGAAACGTAATCATAATACAGCCAATTATCGACGCCTGTGTTGTCTGTTTGTGAAAAATGTGTTCGTATTCTTGATTTCTGTAAATTTTGGCTCGCATTTTAAATTATTTCTATATAAAGATTGTTATTCAAAAAATATTAATTCAATTTTCATTAGGTCGTACCAAAACTGAACCCTGAACAAAACCGCAAATTTTATTAATGTTTGAACCAGAACCGCACCCGAACCCATATCTCAAAAAATAAATTAACCTGACCTTGAACTGAACCCAGTTTTTGGCGGGTTCGATGCCCTGTTAAAATGTTAATTACAATGCAAAAGTAATGGGTAATTTAATTACATTTCTGTAACAATAATTATTTTTAAATGTAATTTGAGTATATTTTGGTTAAAGTAATTGTAATTGTATTCAATTACTTTTTGAAAGTAATTTTCCCAGCTCTGCTTCTGACCAGATTTTGCGTGTCCGTAGAAAGTTTGTGCTTTGTGGAAGAACAAGCTCAACTTTATTTAATTTAAGTTTTGTTACAAAAAAAAAACTGTTGAAGTTTATGCCAATCTTTTAGACATACGTTACTTTAAATAAAAAGCTTCAAAGACTTCAAATAAAAGTTCTACCTGTCATTTCATTTAACAAAATAAAACAATATCTAAATAGCTTTCCCCAGCTTTCTGGATTCGCAATCCAAAAATAGCTGTTGCGTGACCTTGACACGCACAGGGATTCCCTGGAAACCAGTGGTGGGGATGAGAGTGGGGGAACTCTAGGTGCAAGTTGCAGCTTGAACCTTGAACCTTGACCCGATTTGGGGATGTAGGTCACCTGGGTGTTCCCGGAATCTGGAATCCTCTGTCCGACATAGAAAGCGAGCTGAGCGAATAGACGACCGTGAATGTAACATTTGTTTCAACATTGTTTTGCGTTGTTTGAATTATTTGGGGTATCGTGGTTGTGTGAGAAAACGGGTTCGATCCTGACCGACGCCAAAAATTATTTCGAATTTTAATGGTACTCTTCACGCCAGCAATGAGTGTCCGTGTGTTGACGGCTGGTAAACGCTCGCACGGTGCGAATATGTCATCATCATCATCATTATTATCGATATCTCCGTACAAAGCAGATTGATTCACCCAGCAATGATACTATGCCATGCTGATATATTTATTTGAAGCATGAATGTCTAAAATTATAGACCTTGAAGAAGGTGCAAGTGTGAACCGAAATTAAGAATAAATGCTTTTTGATTGAGATTTCGAGTAATTGTTATACCCTATCCACATTACAGTCGAGAAATTTCCCACAATTATAATTAAAATATCGCCAAATCTCTCTGCGGTAATTTGATACACATATTGCTATACCTATTGTGTAAGAGAGTAGGTATTCTCACAATAATAATTCCTTTGTCAGGATAAAGTGGATTTGGGTGAGCTTATGGTTTCGCTCTGCTACCTTCCCACGGCTGGACGTCTAACACTCACCATCATCAAAGGACGGAACTTCAAGGCTATGGATATCACCGGAAGTTCAGGTAACGCCATCTCGCTAATACAATTCCGGCTTCCGAGTGTTAATGCTGAAATCTCAAAGCTTCAAACGTCAAATACACAATTTCGTAGGGATTTTTTTATTAAATTATATTATAATTTATAATATTTTCGTTGTTAGTTCGTATAAAAAATATAATCTTACAGTATTTTTTTGAAAAATGTTTGATCAAGGTCATCTGTATCATGAACGAATTAACAAATTGGCATATATTTATCTCTTTCATTTGCAAAGGGTGTAAGCGTGTGCGATAAGGATGGATATAACACGCTTGTCTTTCAAAAATTCATATTGTATCCATTAGGTTAGGACATTCCATTTTAAAACGATGCTCGTTGTTGATAATACTTTCGCTGTAACGTAAGTTTATTTATTAATTCAGATATATGAACTTGATTCATAGTCGTACGAATAACGTCAGTATCTTATTTTTCACATATTTAGTTTTACATTTGCTAATAAATTGACCATTTGACTTATTTTTGAATTTTGAATGCTTTTCTTGTAACATATATTTTTATAATAATAAAATAACAGTAATATCTTATGTACCCTCATAAAAACTAAGCAAACGACACTACTGAATTTGTCAGAATGGGCGGAGCAAAAATCTGAATTCATACAATTCGTAGATGACCTTGATCGGACATCTTTCAAAAAATTTACTGTAGAAGTCCAAATTAATTTCTGTAGACAAGGAATTGTTAACAGACTTATCAAAAAGGAACAATTTTACGATGATATAATATATTTCCAATAAAAGAACGCCGGATTGATATTTATTTTTTAATTTTTCATACATTTACAACAAGTTTAATATGTACTAGTAATTGTATGTTGATTATTTATGTAGCGTTCTAAAATGTTTGATCTTGAATCGAAAATAGTATATTACGTTATTAGGAGTAAAAGTAATACTTGGCAGTTTGCACGACGAGCGAAGCGAGTCGGACAATTGCACGCGAGGCACACAAAGACACTTTTACTCCGAATGACACATATTTTTTCTTCAAACGTAGATATTTCAAGAAAAATATCTACTACTGACGTTACATTTTACGTAAATTACTTTTGAGATTTCAATTGCCCTGTAGCTATGTATACTTATTTGTTCACTTTTTGTTATAAACATTGAAATGAAAATTTTCACGTTTTGACGTTTAAAACTGTGCAATTTTATATCCTCCTTGGGCGCAATTATGTCGGAATTTGAAGTATTATAATATACACTCCCTGAAGTTGTTCAATTGGATGGAAATCTAACAGTGTGATTGAAAGATATATCCAGGAATCACTGCAAAACAATATAAACTTTTCTTATCACTTTAATTCTAAGTATTCTTATGTTCATTACCGTCCCTGTAATTGTAGTCTGGAGGTCTGCTATTCTTTAATGTGTTATTTCCTCAAAAGTAAACTCTGTTTATATTTCAATTCATAGGTTATTTGTTTAAATTTGACAGCTATTGATGGTTAAGTGTGTTATAGTGACATTTAGGGCGATATTACAGGTTTCTTTTATACAAGTTACTTCTTATTCGTTGATTCTGTATGGTTTCTATGGATATTTATTTATTTTATTTATACCTTGTGAATCAAGTCACAAAAGATACTACTTTTATGACGTTTGAAGAAAAAGAATATATTTTTTCAATTCACGTACCGTCTGGCTGGTCCAATAAACACAAAATTTATTACAAATTTTTATTCTTTTATTATAAATTACACATTTGAAAAGCGATTTTAAAAAAAAGGGAAAAGATTAAGCGATGAAGAATATAATTTCCAATGATAATATTGTTTTTCAGATCCATATGTGAAGGTTTACCTAGTCTGCCAAGGGAAGAGAATAAAGAAAAAGAAAACTTCAGTGAAGCGTTCAACTCTAAATCCGGTGTATAACGAAGCGCTGGTATTTGACGTTCCGGCAGACAATGTTGAAGATGTTAGTCTCATCATCAAAGTTATTGACTATGATCGGTGAGTTATTTTATTTACTTTAGCATTGTTTTCATGTTTTACAGAGTAAAATATAAATCAAAACCTTTTAAAAAAGATAAAAGGCATTTAAATTTTTCTCGCCTTTGTACACAGTTCGTTGAAGAATGGAAAACATTTGTTTACTTATTGGTTTATAAAAGAAAGAAATATTGTTTTTGTAATGTTTTGCGCGGTGTTTACCTTTGACCTTGACATGTCTCACGTCTGTATCAATAAGCTGGAAAACCCAATCCAATATGTCGATAAAAGTTCGATACCCCCCTTGGGAAATCGGCATACCGGAAAGAAATATCCATTGTGTTTCTAATTGCTTGGGAAAACAATTTGTACACTTTTCTTTATTGTTTTTCCAACGTGTTTATTTTTTCCAACACCTTTAGGTAAGGAAGGTATTGTCTTTGGTCAAAAAATTCGGTGATGAGTTTTAATGAATCAAAACGTTGGAGGGTCCCTATAATGCGAATTTACTATTTTTACGATGATGTCTATATATGTGTGCGCGTGTGCATGTGTGTGTGTGGCGATCGTTTCGGCCGCGATAACTCCAACTCCAAAAATGATATTAAATTTCATAACTCAGCTATGCTAACCCGGAAACTACTAATATAGTCAAAGAGTATCAATGAAAAATAAATTAATGTGGCAGAGTTGAGGAATACTTTGGTTTGAACATGTCATGAGCAGAGATGAATATTGGAAGAAGAATGAATAGCGTAATAATAGAAGGTTGAAGAAACAGAGGAAGACCAAAGATAAGATGGAAGGACTGTATTGCTGAAGACTTAAGAGAAAAGGAACTGAATAAGATCGATACGCAAAATAGATTGAGTGGAAAGAGAAAATAAAAAATCTGATGTGGACACCACACGACTTCCTTGTACGATTATTAAACTATACATATTTTTTTAATAAATAAATTACAAAATATTAATTTTAACTTCAAAACAGTAAGATATATAGCGACCATAATATAACCCGGTTCTTTTTAAAGAGAGTTTTGATTACAACAAAGAAATATTTGATTATAACAATGAATATGACTAATTTCATAATAAAAATATAATATTTGTTATTGTACGAATCATAAAATTGCACGTATTTAACGTAATTTGACAAGAACATTTTTTTTTATGTTTTTGTCCTAATATATACCAAGCTTTATTACAAAAACAAAAAAGTATATAATTTTTAAATTTACATATCTCGCTTATACAAAGGGCTAATTTAATAATACTTGATATGCTAGACGCAGAAGTTAATTCTCTAAAACTTTTATTTGAAGCATTTATTTCTAAAATAAAAATAAAATCATTTTATTCAAGAAAAACTGTTAACAACTTCAAGTAATGTACCACTTCCGGTGAGCCTATTTTAAACAAAATCTACTATGTTATTTCGATTGACATAAAAGTCTTGTATACCAAATTTGAAAAGTTTTGGATTATATTTTAAAACAGTTTTTCATTAAAATCTATTATAGAATTCAAGTAAAGTGCCACTTCTGGAAACTGTGTAATAACCAGAAAGGGAGGTGCACAACTAGATGTTACAGGAGTCCTAAATACAAAATTTCAACTTTCTACGGATTACCGTTTTTGAGTTATGCGAGATACGTACGTACATACGTCACGACGAAATTAGTCAAAATGGATTCAGGGATGATCAAAATGGATATTTCCGCTGAAATCTGAAAACCGAATTTTTTCGCGATTACGATTACTTACGTACAAGGAAGTAAAAATAGCGACCCCTAACGAATGGGAAAAACTAAAGAAGAAGATGTCAGTGTCAAATGCAATTTACATAGTTTGTTTATGAATTAATTTTACTGGAAATCATGCATACTTTCTGACAATTTATGTAGTAAAATGTTGTTATTAGAAAATAGTGGCCGTGTGCCTAGTGACCGACGCCAAAAATTACTTCGAATTTTACTGTCACAAAATTGACCCCTGTGGTGCACTCTCCACGTCAGCATTGAGTGCCCGTGAGGTGACGCCTGGTAAGCGCCCGCACGGTACAAATATTTCATCAATACCGATGTCTGTGTACAAAGCAGATTGGCACACCCAGCAATGGGTAATATGCCGTGATGATATATTTATTTATTTTATTTTTTTATAAACATAATTGATACATTATTCAAAATTTAACCGGTCCGCAATGATGAAAAGGTTGACAAACACTGCACTAGATAGTTTCAATTTGATTTCTTCGTTTTAATTTATATGTTTTTATTATTTCTTTTGCAGTATTGGATCAAACGAGTTGATGGGCTGTACCGCAATCGGCAACAGTTTCATCGGTATTGGTCGCGATCACTGGTTGGAAATGCTGGATAATCCCCGGAAACCAGTTGCACAGTGGTATCCTCTTCTGGAATCTGTTCCAGGACATATGCCTCTCGCCGCTTCAGACACAGTGCCCGTTGGTCTTTCTTGTCTCAATGGCAGGTAAGGGATATTATTATTTTTATTGGTATAGTTTGGTTCACGAAAGATGACAATTCAAGGTCATTTTCAAACCAATATTATTTGCAAATAACTTCACTACATTCCATACACATAGGCGTGCACCAGGTATAATATTTGTGGATACATTTTTATCATTCAAAATTAAATACTAAACGTCTACACATTTTCAAACACATATTTTATTTTGATATAATAATGAACATACAACACCTATGTATAGGTACAAAAATACTGAAAACAATGATATAAATACATATTTTGAAAATAATAAACTACTTTCTGTTAGCATACATTTCATATATTATTCTTCTAATTGCATCGGTGTTAAAGGTATCAAGATCAGTTGTTGCAGTTGATTTTCTGGGTCGTTTTTTTCCAGAAGAAGTTAATTGTTCTTCATTTTCGATATTATTAGCACGTTTTAATACCCTGTTTGGGCATGTGGAGAGAATGTCGAGTGAACGGCTTGTTAAGCGTATATATCTTGGTGAAGTTGAGGGTTTTCGATTGCGTGGCCGACCAGTGTGTAAGTGGATGGATGTGATTGGTAGAGTGCTTAAAGAGAGAGAATTTCCAAGTATGAAGAGAAGAAGAGCATGTATGAATGCGATTATGAGTGTGGCCGAGGCGAAAGAAGTCTGCTTAGATAGGAATGTGTGGCGAAGGATGATTGTTTCCTAACTATTATTGTGATCCGGATGCGGTATTTCGCTACCGAAAATCGGTCACTTTAATATCTTTAATATTTTTAAGAGTAAGGATTTATTGTATGATGTTGATGTTGTTCTTATTGTTATCGGGTTTGTGCGAACCCACTAAGTGGGTTCGCGTGATTTTATGTATGTATGTATATGTATGTTTACTGTGGTTTCAGATATTTGTAGCGCATCTGCTGTACGCTAAAATAAAATACTTGCTAAATTTCATTTATTAATCATGAAACCTTTTTTGTCTAGCAATTTCAATTTTCAAAGAAAAAAATGTATTCACATATATTACCTGCTGCATCTGATGAAGATCTAATAATGGTCCATTATTTTCTGTTTCCCGTTGAAAATATTCGTGTTTATTATGCACAAATTGAATAGCTTGCATTCGCAAAGTTTTTCCTTTCTCTCCTATGATTATGTTCAATTAAATCGTGAAACAAAATTAGAAACTTATTCGTTGATTTTGATTAAACGTCAAATTCAAAAAACAAACTCCGCCACTGGATTTGGTTTAACGTAGAGGGCAGTTCAATAGATAATTGTATACCAGCAACTCATCGACATACGTTCCTATTATTTTTTAGTGTGTTAGAGAGCAATGTGAATATGGAACGTATATCTGTCATATAGCATAAATCACGTAGACATACGTCAAACAATCTATCTCTTTCTAATACATAATGTTGCTATACTACCGCTATATAAAATGTTTATTCTTTCTTCGCACAAATGGCCTTGAATTGTCATCTTTCGTGAAACAAACTATAGTAGTATCTTATGTACCCTCATAAAAACTAAGCAAACGACAGTACTGAATTTGTCAGAATGGGCGGAGCAAAAATCTGAATTCATACAATTCGTAAATGATAGGGCATCTTTTAATATTTTAACTGTATTCTGTATGATATCTTGAAGAGTTTTTATTAAATATCTGAGGTCCTAATGAGTGTATTTTCTTCTCAGGTGAAAGAACAAAGTGACAAAGATTGAAGAATGAACGCATTTTGTCTAAACCGTTGAAACAAATCAACGTATTAGCTCAACCATGCATTGGTGCTACAAGTTAGCAGCGCAGCAGTCGAACCGAAATACCCCGAGTCAACATAACCTCAAACCCTACCCTTGCAGCAAAATCTAATCATTTAAATGTTAACACTTTTCAATCCATAGGTAATTATTACAATCAAATTCACCCGAAACTGAAATATTTCGGATAATCAGATACAATACTGTGTTGTATGTTGTTAAGACATGTTGTCGCTCTAAGTAATGCTCAAAGTAAAGTATGTTGTATGGTTAATACTGTTGCAGTCGACAGATTTCGACTAGCAAGATTTCTATATTCGTAAATAGATGTTGTTTTAGAGCTATTGTAAGTAAAAATAATAATGTTACATAAAATAATTATATATTTGTATGGTGTTTATTTCCCATGTGTTATAGACAGATGACCGCCATGTTATTTTTACTATAATCGATGTAACTGTCCAGAGTAACATACGTTACATTTACATATTCATTTACATCACTTGTTGTTGCCGGTGTGTAATTATAATAAAGATAATAATTTATCTACTGATTGACTATTTTTATTACCTCCCGCTACCCTTGGTAAGGGGGGTATAGGGATCGTGCTAAAAATCGCATATCGAGATTTTGGTAAATGACCACGTTTTAAGGTTCCTACAATCCAATTTTAACATTTTCACGATGATGTTTGTGTGTATGTATGTACGTTATGCTTGTGTGTGTGAGTGTGTATATATGTGTGTGTGTGTGGAGCCTTTTTACGCTCTAACTCAAATACTACCCTTCAGAAAAATTTTGAAAGTTTCTATTTCTACCTTACTCTTATATGGAGAGATGCCATTAGGTTTTTAAGTAAATCAGATAACCGGAAATGGCGCTTTACTGGAAGCTCAAAATAGTTTTCGAAAAATACCTTTAAATGTTATTTTTTCGAGATTTGTTATTATATTTTTTTTTAATTTTCTTTAGGTTTGCGTTAATACTTTTTGTATATATTTTATGGATAAATTTCTAAAATTATCTCTAATTTTAATCCCGGACATTTCAGATCTCAAATGTATGTAACTGACAGATATATGTCACTGTCAACAAACTAATCATTTCAAATAATAACAGCAATGTTTTAAAAAGAAAATCGTAAATATATGGAAAGGAACTTAATATAGTTTCCAACACAAGTAAATATGTATATAGAAATATAGGTAAGATAAAAATATATATCATCACGGCATATTACCCATTGCTGGGTGAGCCAGTCTGCTTTGTACACAGATGTCGGTAATAATGATGACATATTTGTACCGTGCGGGCGTTTACCAAGCGTCAGTTCACACGAATCTGGGGAACCGGGTTCGATTCCGATCGACGCCAAATATTTTAGAATTTTACATGGCACAAAATTGATTTCTGTGGTGCACTCTCCACGCCAGCAATGAATATAGGTAAGAATATATATAAATAAGATACATATATCATCACGGCATATTACCCATTGCTGCTTTTTGTGCCATTTAAAATTCGAAATATTTGATAGTAGGAATTGAATCCGGTTCCCCAGATTCGCGACCAGACACTCAGGCACGCGGCCATGAGACCCCATAGGTATATGTATTTAAATTAATAAAATTAAATGGCGGGAGTGTTGGTCACATCAGATTTTTTATTAACTATAATACTGTAGGTAGTAATAATACTAATAACGTAATAACAATTACGGAATAAATACGTTTTAAGTAAGCAAAATAGCTTGCGTTGCGATCAATAATAGTAGGCCTGTTTACATATCCATGACAACAAAACAACCCCCCTGTCATGATTCCACCTTACATTTCTAAAATCAGTTGACGTAAAACTTCACACCATGCCTGAACATGAAGCCCCACAAGAAGTGTCCGAAGTCAGCAGTTCCAGGACATCCGTAATCGAATGGAACTCTTCAGAATCTGAATCGACCACGACTACTCTTTCCGACTACGACTATGAGTTGAATTTGACGAACTCCTCGATTTCAAATTCAATTACGACTACTATATCGGGTTCAGTGGCTAGTAACAGTGATACGGAGATTCACAGCGATTATACTTTGGTTCCAATCCCAGGACTTGAAGGGATAAGGATTCCGATTGATTTTAACCTGAGGCAATTACTGGTTGGTATGCTAGTTTTCTTTATGTATTCAGGCAAATATTTTTGCAAGTATATGAGGCAAATTTATGTCGCAAAAAATATGGCGAATATCGAAAATAATTGTTCTTAAATTTCTAATAAAGAATATTTTTTATACAAATTGTTTTATTTTAAATGCATGTTCAATTTTCAAATAATTATTGTTTTATATATCGATTTAATGAACTATTGTCTGACAATAATAATTTTATTCCATGGGTGTCCAAAATAGGGTCATATTTGACCCGAAAATTTTATGCGACATTTTGTTATTAATATGAGAATATTTATTAATGTTTTACTTTTATTTTATTAAACTTCCTTTATTAATAATAATACAAATTTGTATTTGTTTAATAATTAATTTTTATATAAAAGAAAACATGAAAAATATAAAACAAAACAAAATTATTTTTAATTTAAATAAACAATCTTATATAATTATAATGCAATCAAGTAAACAATATATTTCAAAATTTACTCTCCATTTTCACCTTGATCAATATAAACAAATTATTTCCTTTATTATTTTATTTTTTAAAGTTATTAAATCATTACATTGAAAACCAAAATCGGGCCATCCAAGACCCAAATTAAAAGAAATGTTAAAAAACTCAATACTTCTTAAACTTCTATTAACAAACATTAAATGTAACAAATTATTAACATATTTTAGGAGAATTCTCAAGAAGAATTGTTTGTAATATTTCTATCATGAGAATTATAAACAAAAAAACCGATAATCGGGTCAGTTTTGACCCTATTTTGGGAAGACAGGGGTTAAGAAATGCGCAGCATAAAATTTAGATGTATTTTTAGACAATCAATATACATGCATTCAAGTTTACCGGGCAGACAGTTATTAGTCCCAATATTGTAAATATGAGTTACATAAAGCGATATGTACTTTCAAGGATGCCCAAACAATTTGATTCTGGCAAGTTTACAGGTTGATATTTACCGTGTTACAATTGGCTCACTATTCCCTTTTCGACTAGGTGTATAAAAAAGTGCCCGTCATTTTACTTTTCAATAATGTAACATTTGGATTATTTTATATGATTGTAAAGCAAATTTAATGTACTTTTCAAATTTGTAAAAAATATAGTATGTTCCATTTGAAATTTCAAAGTTGATATTAATTACTAATAAACCGGAAGTGGTATCATGAATGTACATCCGTCATCAAGTAGTTTATATGTTGCTGTATAAATCATGTTATATGAAAGAAATTACTAACTTAATAAATAAGCGATATCTTTGAATATATAATACATATAAGAACGGCAACGCATATGGCCTAGCAAGATACTATATCTGTCTCTTTTTATTCACAAAATTATTATAGATAGCTAGTGACTCCTACCACAAAACTATGAACTACGGTAAATCGTGCTGACAGCATTGCCAGATACTATTTGTTAGAGGTATTCAATAATCAATAATTCAAAAATATTGTTTCATAATAACCAGATAATATATTTTGAATCTTCAATGTACATGTATACTTGTTTTACACTAGCAAACTTATAAAACTTTATAAAATCTTAACTTGCTGTTCTAGCTACGTGGCAACACTGTGCAACATCCATCTATTATGTATTTTTTGAACTAACTCAGAAATAATTCGTATACGGAGGGATAGATGACACCTTCTCTCGAAATATTTAATCTAAATACATTACGTTGCCGTTCTTATATGTATTATATATTCAAAGGCGATATATTTGCTGGGTCCAATAAAATATAACACCCTGTATAGAAATAGAAAACTTGTGAGCTCTCTAACAGCGGTAATAATAAATAATTTCCTATTTCCAGATTAGGTATTCCGAGAATATCTCGTAACCCTGTGTTAAAACGTCGTTTTTGGATAGTTTATTCTAGAGTTAAGTTTATCCTTATACTGTAACGTTTATTTATATGGATGAAGTGTAAAAATCAGAGAAATATTATTAATTAAAATAATATGCATTTTAAACAATAAATAATTAGGATAAATATTAAAAAGATAATAAAAATAACAGCAAATAAATCTCTAAATAGCTTCTTCGTCGAATAAGAGAAAATATCGCATCGAAAGCATAACACAAATAACGGTATTTATTCCAGCTGTCATATTTTGTTGTGCTATTTTTCACTTATTCGACGAATAAATTATTTGAAGATTTATTTGATGGTAAAACCGGGCATGATTGTTTTTGCTAAAAGCTCTTACAAGGTTTCAATTTTTAATTTGATTGTTTATTACCTCTAAAAAATGTAACTTCTTCAGATAAAAGTAACAGAAACTGATCAGCTGGAGACAGTAAAATACCTCCGTCTCCGTGTGATTGCTCGAGACTTCAGCATTCAACGTCTACCAACTTATTTACCGAATCTTCGTGAGCTGAATTTAACAGGCAGTTGTTTGATGACTTTACGAGATCTGGGCTGTGGAATGCAATCTTTAGAAGTTCTGCACGTCTCACGAACTGGACTCAATTCCCTAGATGGACTTTTTGGACTTACTGGACTTGTGGAACTATACGCAGCGAATAATAATATTAAAGATGTTAGTCCTTGCTCCGCCTTACAACAAATTAAAGTCCTTGATCTGGCAAAGTAAGAAAATCAAACACTTCCCTTAATCCTATAGTATAGGGGTGATGCTTAAAATATGAGACTAGTTAGTAACTAGCTATTCTTGCGCCTGCGGCGGAATATAAAATTACGCCCCCCCTTCCCACTTTTAGGAAATTGTTATTAAAAAATCTGATGTGGACACTACACGACTTCCTTGTACGATTATTAAACTATACATATTTTTTAATAACTAAATTACAAAATATTGACAGGCTTAAGCCAAGCCCGAGAAATATTTTGATATAGAACAAAAAATAATTCATTTACTACTATCATTCTTAAATTAACATTAATCTAACCCGGTTCTTTTTAAAGAGAGTTTTGATTACAACAAAGAAATATTTGATTACAACAATGAATATGACTAATTTCACAATGAAAATATAATATTTGTTGTTGTATGAATCATAAAATTGCATGTATTTAACGTAATTTGACATGAAAGTATATAATTTTTAAATTTACATATCTCGCTTATACAAAGGGTTAATTTAATAATACTTGATGTGCTAGACGCAGAAATTAATTGTCTAAAACTTTTATTTGAAGCATTTATTTCTAAAATCAAAATAAAATCATTTTATTCAAGAAAAACTTCAAGTAATGTACCACTTCCGGTTAGCCTATTTTAACCAAAATCTATTATGTTATTTCGATTGACATAAGTCTTGTATACCAAATTTCAAAAGTTTTGGATTATATTTTAAAACAGTTTTTCATTAAAATCTATTATAGGCTTCATTTAAAGTGCCACTTCTGGAAATTGTGTAATAACCAGAAAGGGAGGTGCACAACTAGATGTTATAGCAGTCCTAAATACAAAATTTCAACTTTCTACGGCTTACCGTTTTTGAGTTATGCGAGATACGTCACGACGAAATTAGTCAAATTGGATTCAGGGATGATCAAAATGGATATTTCCGCTGAAATCTGAAAACCGAAATTTTTCGCGATTACAATACTTCCTTTACTTACGTACAAGGAAGTAAAAATTGCTCGAACTATCGGAAAAATATTTGTAATATATATTTTTTTATATTAATTGTATTTTATTTGCAGTAATGCTATAAAAGATGCCAACACAGTACATTTTTTAATACTTTGTTCGACTCTGAGACATTTAACATTGGATGGAAATCCAACCACGACTATTGAGAATTATAGAAATACTGTCAAAGAAATTCTACCAGATATAGAATCATTAGATGGAATTAGTTTTATCAATGACGAAGGTAATTAATGTATTTTTAATATATTTATATTTTTTTTAATAATAATAAATTTGAAAATATACTTTTTCTCTCCCAAAGACTTTTCTAATTCATATGTAGAATATTTTTCTATATAGCTCCCCGAACATATAAACATTTACACCGCCGGATTGTCCGCTTTTTGAAAAAACGATGACAGATTTTGATGCTTCCATTCCATATTTTTAAACTGTATCTCAAAATGTAACCTTAATTTTCTTCAAAAACAAACCATAACCCAAAAATGGTAGAAATACAATAACAACTTTCCCATTCGGTTATACGGAAAATTTACGTATCAAATTTACCAAAAGTAACTATTTACAACAATGGGAATAATTTAATCGGAATGATATATTTAAAAAAAAAAATTGATGTGGCCAGCACAATACCTTCCGTCAATCCTGTATGTACAAATTCCATACATAAATTTTCCCATTCGTTAGGGGTCGCTATTTTTTATTTTCTTCTTCCACTCATTTCTGTTTTGTGTGTCGTTCTCATTAAGTTCATTTTCTCTCAAGTCTTCCTCAATACAGTCCTTCCAGCTTATTTTTGGTCTTCCAGTGTTTCGTCTACCTTCTATTACTAAGCTATTCATTCTTCTTCCAATATGTTCTTCATCTCTCCTCATGACATGTTCAAACCAATGTAATCGTCTCTCTTATATCTGTCTATCATTCCTTCTCCTATCTTTCCGTGTCTATCTCAACATCCTCATCTCTGCCACATTCATTTTCTTTAGTAGCTGTTTCCGTGATTATACCATAGCTAGCTGATTTAAAGATTTAATTTCTTTATAATTCTTTAACTCTATATCCATTGAATATGAAATATTATTCAATCACTTCGTATAAATAAGAATAGTCCTTAATATTTATAATAACATTAAATGTATAAATAATATTTAACAGCGTTTTTTCAAGAAAAACTGTTAAAATCCTCAAATGAGGGTACTTCCGGTTGACCAATAATAACCAAAATCTAATCAAGTCTGCATATGGATGTAAGGAAGAGGAAAAAAATTTCAATATTTTCCAAATTCACACACTAATAACATAGGTTTTTGGACACAAGGAATTTACTGGTGAAGTCGTTGGCGCCGTATCTCATACCCATTTTTGGGTATGGGAAATGGAAAAAATTGAAGGACCCAAAAGTGGATCGAAATTTCTTTGACCAAAAATAAAGATTTTGGTGCGACAATTCCAAATTTTCAAACCGCAAGTAGATCTTTTTTTTGTTTTCGAGATATTTGCAGTTAATGTGGGATAGAAAGAGTACAAAAATGAAAAATGTGTATAGGGTATTTGGTTGTCAAGTAATTCAATTTTTGAATAGATAGATCTCTTCATAGACCGCTAGAAGCATTGAAGATTGATGAACAAAGTCCAGTCAAAATAATTAGTAGATTTCCACCGATTCTTGCGAAGGGCTTACACAAGGTAAATACAAGTGTAGTTGAAATAAAGGATTATGATTTAGTATCGATTTTATCACGCTTGTACATATGTTATGTATTTATCACTATGAGAAATAAAATAAAATGAAGGCGCTGTTGTTTACTTTTTTTTCTTCAATGTAGGATATCCCTGTTTTAAAAAGTCTAAAACGGCCAAATACCACGGGTTCCATTGATATAAGAAATAAAGAAAAAATACTTCCCACCAGGCCCGCAACTGCGCGAAAAGCTACGGACTCTGATTTTTGTAGTAAGTATACAAAAATGGAAAATATGTATATGGCGATTTTTACTTTGTTTGTTTAATGTGTCCGTGGCACGAAAGAAAATCGGTCTGTGGAATGTTAAATGTTATACTTTGGTTCACGAAAGATGGCTATTCAAGGTCACTTGTTCGAAGAAAGAATACACTGCACTTTATACAGTAGTAACTTAGCAACATTTCATGTTAGAAAGAGAAAGATTATTTGACGTATGTCTATATAGTTTATGTTGTGTGACAGATATCCGTAAATGGTGACATTACTTTCTAACACATTATAAATAATAATGACGTATGTCGTAGAGTTACAGATATCTAATTATCTACTGCACTGCCCTCTGTCCTAATACTTACCCAGTGACGTTGACTTTTAAATCAAATTATTATTCCATGGTTTTTGTTAAGTCTATGTTTTTGGGTTTTGCAAATACATCTTTGAGAAAGGCGTTATTTAAAAATAAACAATTTTCAAATAAATTACACTTATTTTTTTCAGTTAAAATGTATCCATAAATATTTCATGTTGCACGTCTATGTATATGAAATGCAGTGAAGTTTATAACAAAAAGTAAACAAATAAGTATCCATAGCTACAGGGCAATTGATATCGCAAACGTAATTTACGTAAAATGTAACGTTAGTAGTAGATATTTTTCTTTAAATATCTACGTTTGAAGAAAAAATTTAATGTGTCGTTCGGAGTAAAAGTGTCTTTGTGTGCCTCGCGTGCAATTGTCCGACTCGCTTCGCTCGTCGTGCAAACTTACACGCTCGCCACACAAAATAATAACACAATATACTATTAAAGGTTTGTAATACTCAATAATTAACTTTTCAAGATAAAAGCGCCCAAAACCTTCTATGGGACGAGCCTGGGGAACATTATGGGATTGTTGTTTCGTGGAACTAATGGCACCTATGGGTCAGTTAGCCAATATTGAATTTGTGTTGCATAGGAAAAGGACGCAAGGTCTGGCCAAAAGATAAAATCATCCCCAGCGTGTTTTCTGTAATAAAATTGATTAATTTCACCTCACTAGGCCCACATAAGACCTGGATACACCCCTTGTTGAAATAACGCACCATACCAACACCTTTTTTGCGAATTTGGCCTTTTGTTTATATCTGACATTATTAGGGACCTCTGCAATATTGTCAGTATAATAACGATCATTTCCCTTAATTTCGGAGTTGCTGTGTAAACATAATAATAATTTTGGTGAATTACAAAACTGTACCTGTGTCTGATGAAAAATTACTTCGAATTTTAATAGCACTAAATTGACCCCTGTGGTGCACTCTCCACGCCAGCATTGAGTGCCCGTGAGGTGTCGCTTGGTAAGCGCCCACACGGTACAAATATTTCATTATTACCGATATCTGTGTACAAGGCAGATTGGCACACACAGTAATGGGTAATATGCCATGATGACATATTTATTTATTTATTAAAAAAAAAATGTAATATTTACCAAAACTCAGACTGATTTTCTTTTGCGATTATTTCATAGATGACAACCTTGAAAGTATTTATTTACAATATTTGGACTATGGTTGTTTTTGCCAATTCATTTGTTAATAATTAACAAATATGCATTACAGGTATTGTTAATGGTTCGCATGTCAAATTAAAAGATATTAGACAGTTATTCTCTCCAAGCAGATTAACATCTGGACGACCTCTAAGTGGCAATCCGGCCTTAGGGCTTTGGGAAAGAAAGAAATTAGATTCATTCGATGAATCTGAAGAATGAATATACAATGAACAAAATTTTCTGTATAATTTTGCTGTTAAAGTTTTAATGTGATGGTGTATGTCAAATTTTACAAATAAATATATATTTGATATTTGAAATTTTTGCATTTTTCGTCGCCAAATTATCTGACTTCGGCCCTGATCACAATGTATGAATAATTGATTAAAGGCCAATCGTTTATGGCTTATTTTAGACAAAAATACTTCAAATAAAAATTGTAGAAAAATTAATTGTACACATTTTTTATTTAAAGTATTTTTCTCCAAAATAATCCATAAACGATTTACAGGGAAAAAAACAATAGTACTATTTTCCTCAGTAATCAGTCTTAATTCGTTCATACTAATAATTTAAGCAATTGTACATTAAATTAAAATATTTGTCAATAATATTAACCAAATTTAATATTAAAGTTTATTTTCAACGATACAACTGCAATTTAAGACATAGGCTGCCACCTATCGGTAATATGACCAACACTCCATCCACATATAAGTGAAGTGGCAACACTGAAGTGATATTTGACGTTTACAAAATTCCTGTAATGACACAACTTTGATAGAAACCACAATGACACCAAATTTGAAAATATCACAGTGCTTAATAAACGTAAGATTTTTTCATTAATTGCCGGTGTTGTTTGCGTTTTTGTGAAGTGTTTCGTTGAAGAAATCAGTAATTAGAACAACATATGTTATTTTTAGAGGTTAGCTCTCGTGAAAGAAGAATGTTTTGGGTGTCTTTACGGCATTATCTACGGAAATTCGTTGCTAGTTCTTGGATTCATATCAGAAAAAGATCACGGTAATTTAAATATTTTAGATAGCTTTCCTGGGGAAATAGATCTGTGCGGTATTATTGGTATTGGTGAGGATGAGTACAACAGCAGTCGTGCCAAAAAAATGCTTCAAGTGAGATTATTTTATTTATAATACATTAAAAACTGTGAATAATATTATTATTTGTTGTATTAGGATGTAGATGTAACAGATAACCCCTTATTTTTGAGTTATAAGTTAGGTCAAACGTCTGAATTAACAGCTAATTTTATCGTACACGGTAAAGCCGAATATTCATCTTTTGAAATCAGTACTCAATCAGATATTTGGTCTGACTTTTTAACCGTTCGGCTGCAAACGCGTTTACCGTTTACATGCAACTTTCAAAAAGATTTAGTTCTTGAAGCATCATCGGCTTTACGAAAACAGGTAACCTTATTTTGCAAGGGTTACGTTAGAATTATTGAGAATAAGGCACAAAATATGTTCAAAATAGTTGCCATAAAGAATAATACTTCTTAAAAGATCCTAACCAAACATTTAATGAACGTTAAAGCCAAAGTTGGCTACAATGCACATGTGTACGTAAATTTTTCACCTTATTTGTTCAGAAATAGCGTCCGTCAAAAACTACTTTATATTTGACGTTAAAGCAGACATAATCTAACTTTTAGAGGAAGATAGCTGCAACGTTTTAGTTAAACATATGAAATAACGTGTACGCTATATGAAAACATGTTATGATGTACAGAATAACGTTCACTTTAGCTGTAGTTTTAACGTTCACGCAATTTTGACGTTATGTGAAAACCCTCTATTAAGTCCACACATTGTCAAATGTTTGCTATTTATTGGATCAGTCTTTTAAATTAAAGATCAGTACTTATAAGAAAAATATAATTGAACCTAATATAACTTATTTAACCTAATCTATGTGAAAATGTATGTAATCTAATCCAACCCGGAAACAATATGCATATTTACTGACCGTTTATTTTATAAAATACTGATCGAATAAATATAAACTTTGTCAACATTCAAAATCTCCCTAGTTACATGTCTAAACAAAGAAATTATCACTTATAATCGTTACTAAGAGATTTGTTTATTTACAACATTGACAGTTAATTTTGAGTATAAAAATGAGTGAATAACAATAACCCAAACTCCGATATATTAAATAAAACTCGTAAGTACCATGTTTTAATACAATATGTATTTTAAAAGTTAGGTTAGTTGCACGCACAATGTGTTACAAAAATTCATTATATTCTCTCATTAAATATAAGCTAGATATGATTAATAATCGAAGATATTGCTCGTGAAACCGAAGCAACACATTTCACAATAATGTTTGTCTGACTGTCTGTGTGTGCGTGTGTGTGTGTGTGTGTGTGTGTGTGTGTGTGTGTGTGTGTGTGACGATTTTTCCTCCACGATAATTTTTATATCACTCTCAAAAATTTATATTTTTCGTATTAAAGCTTGTTGTATTCATATAAAGACTTGATTAGATTTTGGGTAAAATTAGACAACCGGAAGTAGTAATTTACTTGAAACCTATATCAGTTTTTAATGAATATATTAAAATATAATCCAAACTTTACAAATTTAGTATTTAAGACTTTTGTATTACTGAGAACGACATATTAGATTTTTACTAACATTGATAAACCGGAAGTGTTAATTAACTTGAAGCCCACAACAGTTTTTAATGAAAAACTATATTAAAATGTAATCCAAAATTTTTCAAATTTGGTATTTACGACTTTTATATTAATAAGAACGACATATTGGATTTTTGCTAAAATTGATAAACCGGAAATGGTATTTGAAGTTGTGAACAGATTTTCTTGAAAAAATATATTAAAATATGATCGAAAACTTTAGTTTTTAAAACTCGTATTTCATTGGAAATATATTAGATTTTGACATGATAAACCGGAAGTGGTACTTAACATAATAAAGTATAATCCAAAATTTCTATTTATTGAAACAACAAATTAGATTTTGCTCTTTTAAACATGGAATTGGCATACCTCATTTTCTTATTCTCAATAATTTTAGCGTGACCCTTTCAGATAATTATTATCATTTTTAAATAATTCATCTTCTAGTTGGCTTCCGGTCAAGTTGCTTTCCACTTTCCAAAAACTAGTGTCTATTTAACGGGTAGCGATAGTGAAAGTGGCTTAACGGGTATCGCAGGAGAACCGGAAGTTGGTGAATTATGCGATTCTTCCATTCGTTTGGGAGAAGGGTGCTCGAGTACGAAAATTAAAAAGAAAAGCAATGTTGTCGAAATGGTATATTATTGTTATTAAATTCTCGCCGTTGTGACGTCACGCTTGTTTTGATATTTCGCCTGTTATTGCAGTAAAACGACACTAGCGCTGTTTGCGGCTAGTAAGCAAACGTGACGTCACGAAGTGGCGGGCGATTTGAATCATTATTTTATATATCTTGTTTGTAGGATGTGTTAAATACAACGATGTTACGTAGAGCGTCTAAAGATACTTTAGATAGTAACAAAAACCACGCTCCAATAGTAGATGTTAATAAAAGTAACTTTATTTTAAATATTTTTCACAATAGGCAAAACTATTTTTTTTATTTTAGGAATATACGAATGCCTAACTATGTCGTTAAAAATCGATGCAGTGGCGATGGTCCATCGCAGCACAAAAGTAATAAATTTGTACGAAATACTTATCGAAAGCCTTTGCCGCAATTTGCGGCTTTTGGAACGGTGCCTTGTCCAACAAATGTGCGACGATAAATCCGCATCCGATGGCGATAATACTGTCTCATTGCCAGAGCCATTTCATTTTATGCCGACGAATTGTGGGCATTTTATTACTAGGTTTTATCCGAAAAGTGCCACGGAACATCAGCTAGGTAAGATACTATAAAATTAAAACTACATATTAAGAAGAAAATGTTCAATATTAATTTTTCTCTATTAATTAAACTAGTGAACCATGTAATCATTTTATATCTTTACATAACAAAAATATTGAGAAATATTCAATTGAAAATTAAATAATTTTTATTTTTATAGTTATTTTTCAGTAGGCTATGTACAGTTTAAAACATTTTCAGGGCGTTCTGAATAAATTTGAAACATTTGCAGGCAATTCTGAATATATTTCGGATAGTTGATAAAAATTTAAAACATTTTCTCGCTATTCAAAATAAATTTAAAATATTTTAAAGTGATTTAAAACAATTTCAGACAATTCTGAATAAATTTCTGGCAGTTATGATCAATTTAAAACATTTTCAAGCCGTTATAAATAATTTTAAAACATTTTGAAATGATTTGAAACTTTTGCAGGCAATTCTAAATAAATTTCAGACACTTAGGAACAATTGAAAACATTTTCAGACGATTCTAAATAAATTTAAAACACTTTGAATTGATTTGAAACTTTTGCAGGCAATTCTAAATAATTTTAAAACATTTTGAAATGATTTGAAACATTTTCAGGTAATTTTAAATAAATTTCAGACAGTTAAATACAATTTAAAATATTTTCAAATGATTTTAAATAAATTTCGAACATTTAAGAACAATTTAAAACATTTTCAAGCCGATATAAATAATTTTAAAACATTTTGAAATGATTTGAAACTTTTGCAGGCAATTCTAAATAAATATCAGACACTTAGGAACGATTGAAAACATTTTCAGACGATTCTAAATAATTTTAAAACATTTTGAAATGATTTGAAACATTTTCAGGTAATTTTAAATAAATTTCGGACAGTTAAATACAATTTAAAATATTTTCAAATGATTTTAAATAAATTTCGAATATTTAAGAACAATTTAAAACATTTTCAAGCCGTTATACATAATTTTAAAACATTTTGAAATGATTTTAAACTTTTGCAGGTAATTCTAAATAAATTTCAGACACTTAGGAACAATTGAAAACATTTTCAGACGATTCTAAATAAATTTAAAACATTTTGAAATGGTTTGAAACATTTTCAGGTAATTTTAAATAAATTTCGGACAGTTACAAACAATTTAAAATATTTTCAAATGATTTTAAATAATTTTATAACATTTTGGAATGGTTTAAATGAATTTCAGACAATTCTGAATCAATTTCCAACAGTTAAGAACAATTTAAAACACTTTCAGGGCGTTCTAAATAAATCTGAAACATTTTGAAATAATTGGAAACATTTTCAGGGCGTCTGAAAATGTTTTGATTTGCTCTCAATTTATTCAGAATTATCTGATAATGTTTCAGATTATTTCAGAATGTTTTAAAATCGCCTGAAAATGTTTTAAATTTATTTTGAACGGCCTGAAAATATTTTATATTGTTCTTTGAAATTTATATAAAAATATTTCAAATTATTTCAAAATGTCGTAAATTTATTTAGAACGCCCGGGAAATGTTTTATACTGTTCTTTACTATCCGAAATTAATTCAGAATTGTCTGAAATTGTTTCAAACCTTTTCAAAATATTTCAAATTTATTTAGAACGCCCTGAAAATGTTTTAAACTATTCTCTACTGTCCGGAAATTATTCATAATTGCCTGAAAATGGTACAAATCATTTCAAAATGTTTTAAATTTATTTAGAAATGTTTTCAATTATTCTCAAGTGTCCAATATTTATTTAGAATTGCCTGAAAATGTTTCAAATTTATTTAGAACGTCCTGAAAATGTTTTAAACTGTTTTGGATTTTTTTTTAGAGTCCGAGAGGAAAGCATTACATGATCGATTCATGTTGCCGAAAAAATGGCCATTTTTCAAAAGAACCAATTCGTATGTTTTTAAAGAAGAGTTACCTATTAATGGTCCTCTTGTGAATCCGCATGAAAATTTACCGGCACTTTCAAATCCAGGTAATCACACTATATTCCTAATTTTCCTTTCAGTTTTGATTTTATTGAACCCTTCCAGTTCCAAAAGAAATAATGAAATATAAAGAATTACTTAATTTCCCGGACATAACAGCCAATTAAAATATTTATAGTTTGTGTTATTTTCTATTTTCTTTATTTTGTTGAGAAATAAAATTTTGTAAAAAAATGTGTTTATATTTTTGGTTTTATATTTATTTTCAGATTAGGAAGATGTGGTAAATATTTTTTTTTTCTTTTTATTTTCAAAACTCCCGCCCAAATTTATTTGTTTTTTATCAATAAACAATTAACAGATTTGTTGTTTCATAGACGTAAAAATATGCTTCGTTCGAGGAAAATACTCCTATTATCACTACATGCAGCAAAACTTCGACGATAATGGTTGGGGTTGCGCCTATCGCTCACTCCAAACACTTTTTTCGTGGTTTAGATGGCAAGGCTACACCGAAAAGCCAATTCCATCCCACAGAGACATTCAAATTTGTCTTGTTGATATACAAGACAAACCATCTTCATTTATTGGGTCCAAACAGTGGATCGGATCAACGGAAGTTAGTTTTGTCCTTGATAGTATTCTTGGTGTTACGTGCCGGATTGTGCACGCAAGTTCTGGGGAGGAATTGGGAAATAAAGGGCCGGAATTGGTTGCGCATTTCCAAACGGCGGGAACGCCGATTATGGTTGGAGGGGGGCAGTTGGCACACACAATAATAGGTAAGATTCAATCAGTGAATAAATCGAGATACGAGGTCTGGTTATTAAATGCGCGCAGAAGGCGTCCTAGAGGGAAGGGGGGGAAACGGATGCAGCGTTAGATAGATGGAAGTGTCTACTATTCCGGTACGAAAACACGTTTTTGTCGCTTTAGTAGAATTTTTTCTATAGAGGTTAGAAACGAACGTGTTTACATATTTGGGGAAATACGAGGTCTGGTTATTAAATAACGAGACTGCTTATGAAAAAGAGTTTTATTTTAAAAATTATTTTATAATCGAATGCTCCCCTTCAATGTACTCCCCTCCCCTCGCCACACACCGTTCCATTCGTTTTTTCCATTGGTCAAAGCAATATTGGAAGTCTGCTTTTGGAAGAGCGTTTAGGAGCTCCGCCGATTTTCGCCTCTTGCATCGACTCGAACCGGGTTCCTTTTAAGGCAGACTTGATCTTCGGAAACAGAAAAAAGTCACAGGGTGCTAAATCAGGCGAGTATGGCGCGTGTTCGAACACTGGAGTTCCTCTAGCGGCTAAATAACGCTTCACAGACAGCGCGTTATGGGCAGGTGCAAAATCCACGACTTGTTTTTCCACAACTCCGGCCGTTTCTTACGAACTCGTTCTCACAGTGTTGCCAAAACTTTCAAATAGTAAGTTTGGTTTACAATTTGACCCTCGGGAACCCATTCAGTCATCACGATGCCGTTGATGTCGAAAAAAACGATTAGCATGGCTCTCTCGGCCTTCAGAAAACCGTTTATACCATTGGAAAACACACGCACAAGATAGAGAATTCTCACCATAGGCCTCTTTCAACAACTTATAGCACTCAGCCGGAGTTTTTTTAATTTAACGAGAAATTTCACATTGATCCGTTGCTCGTGTTTTTCGTCACACATTGTTATCGGCACGAGAAAAAAACACGTTCGTTTCTAACCTCTATAGAAAAAATACTGCTACAGCGACAAAAACGTGTTTTCGTACCGGAATAGTAGACACTTCCCGCTATCCAACGCTGCATTCGTTTCCCCCCCCCTTCCCGTCTAGGACGCCATCTGCGCACGCAGTCTCGTTATTTAATAGCCAGACCTCGTATAAAAAATCGGAAAATCGCCGCGCTGAACATTAAAATCAAGTACTATGCAATGAATTTAAACTCAAATTGTAGAAGAGACATGGACGAATCGATTGGTGTATCGTTTGTCCCAAAAAAGTTAATAGAAAGCGAGAAAATGGCTGCCAAGGCCAAAAAAAATACTTCGGGGATAAAATGTCCAATTTTTTTTCTTGCTTTTTTGGCCTTTTGAATGAATTAAGAGCAAAATTTAAATCGGTTATTAGTCAAGAAATATTTTAAGGAAATTTGTGAGCCAAAAAATGGGCAATATAATTCATTTTTCTTACCATATTTACCATGATTAATAATAGGAGGAGTCTAAGGTTAAATTATAACTAAAACTAATACAATTACCCCTTAACCTTAAACTTATAAAATAAGCTATATAAAGTAAAAATTTTGAAAGATGTCCAATCAAGGGCACCTGTATCACGAACGAATTAACAAATAGGCATACATTTATCTCTTTCTTTTGCAAAGGTTGTAAGAGTGTGTGATAAGGATGGATATAACACGCTTGTCTTTCAAAAATTCATATTGTTTCGACTAAGTTAGGACATTCCATTTATAAACGATGCTCGTTGTTGATAATACTTTCGCTGTAACGTAAGTTTATTTATTAATTCAGATACATTACCTGGATTCATAGCCGTACGTATAACGTTATATCCTGTCAGAGTAACTGACACTGACATTGTGTCAGTATATTATTTTTAACATATTTGGTTTTACATTTGCTTATAAACTTACTAGATGACTTATTTTTGAATTTTAAATGTTTTTCCTGTAATATATATTTTAATAATAGCAAAATAACAGTAGTATCTTACGGACCCTCATAAAAACTAAGCAAACGACACTACTGAATTTGTCAGAATGGGCGGAGCAAAAATCTGAATTCATACAATTCGTAGACAACCTTCATCGGACATCTTTCAAAAATTTTACTGTACGTATTTCGAGAACTAAGTTCTCATCATCAGTAGTACAAATTTAAGCGGAGTAGCTAAGATTGCTCAACATGTCCACCATGCCAGAGGGTTACGACCATTTCTTTTTTTAGTTTTATTTGAAATAGGTTATGAATATTTGAGTGTTTGCCAAACCTTGTAATATACAAAATATTGTCATAGGTGTGGAATACGATCAATCAACAGGTAAACTACGTTTCCTGGTTTTGGATCCACATTATACGGGCGAAGAAGACATTCAGACAATAATAAGTAAAGGATGGTGTGGATGGAAAACCACATCATTTTGGAACAAAACATCTTATTATAATCTGTGCCTACCACAAGTTCCCAATTGCTTTTAAATGTACACAATGAATCTAATTAATTATTGTCAGTTTTTGTGAATGTGATTGTATAAAAAAGAATGATATTTTCATTCTCTTTTATTCGTTGAATTGGTGTTTGTCTTAAATTGCATTTTCAAATGTTGAATTAGCTTTGTTGTTAAACGGTTTGTGGATTTATATATTTTTTATGATTTTAATAAATATTTATATGTCACGTTTCACTAATAAAAAACTTTATTTTTAATTGTTTGTATATTATACCTTGAAATGTTATAAGATATCCAGCAATAGTTGTCGGTTTACAGCCTTCTTATTCGCCTGACATCGCCCGAATTGCACCTACCACACAAAAATTAAGACGCGGAAATAGTTATTTACATAACAATTGCGAGAACACTTGATTTCCGCAGATGAATCTGTCACGTGATCAGATTGCTCAGAGTGCTCGACAGATTTAAATACCGAACGCACCCTCAATACATGAGTACATAAACAATATTTTTCTATTTTGCATCTGTAACAAAGCTATTACAGCACCCAAAGGAGTTCGTTAGCCTAGTACAATTTATTTTTATAAAGTTGGTAGCATAGCTGAAATGTTATGTCAAAAAATATCAAATGTCAAACCTCGCTGAATAAACGATACTAACGATTGTTAAGTTTTTTATTTTTGTTTATATATATTTAGGGCATAAATAGTTCAAAACACTATTAATTGTTGATATTTAAAATATGTAATTTTTATTTATTTATGAACTCTGTCGGTAAATTAGTTCGAGCTTTTTGGCGCTGATGTCATAGCCAAAGTTACGCAGATTGTGTAGTAGTTCAGACAAAAGCAAAATGGCGGCGGAGGAGAAATGTCAACAAGAATTAAGTGTTTATAAGAAAATAGTGTTTTAAATATAAGATGTGATAATTATATAGTTTTACACTTTCGACATCCTTTTCAGTTAATATTATACAATAAAATGTAAGTAACTTGTAAAAATTTTATATTTGGTATTATGAAACCTGACTTTTTCATTGTTTGTTTTTGGAATTATAAAATGAATTTTCCGTAATTTCACGTATTTCAGGTGGAGTATACAAAAAATCGTCTGTATTTATTTTTAATTTGATATGAATTTGATTGTAAACAACACGAGACAATTTTAAATTCAAACAATTGAATTTTCAAATGTCACATTATTACCAACTAACACAAAATTCCTTAAATTTTGAATTTACGATTTTTTATTTAAAAAGATCATAAAAAGCGCAAAATAGAAAAAATAGTATAAAGAACTCATGTCATAATTGTCGATTATTTTGTTCGAAGCTTTGGGTTGTTCTCACAAAATAAAATGACAATTATGACATTCGTTCTTTAATATACTATTTTATAGGGATTTTGATATATATTTTTTAAAGTAAGAAAGAAAAAATAACGTGTTCAACATGGCGCTAAACACAGATTTACAGCTTCGCTGTAAATCTGGTATTTTAGTGACTGCTTAGTGAAATAATATTAACTAACCTCCCGAATTTCGTCAAATTGAGATCTGTGTCTTAAGTTACGTTAAATTCAAGTATATTTTGAAAATTTGCAAGCGAAGAAGTAATAATTTTCACAAGTACAACATACTTCATATTTTCTGATACACTAATGCACAAAATTTATAAAATACGTTACAAGTCTTACGCGCTAAGCAATATTAAATAATTTCGATTCTTTTTGCATTATATTGTTATTTATTAGTGCAATATTCATCGTTTGAGAGCTGCTGGCGATTATAATGCGCTGCTATGCAGGCGCAACAAGATGGCAGCACGGATGTTTACCAATTCTTCAGTCAGTGATCAGACAACATGGCGAGTGAATGTTATGTGTGACTCTGTGCGTGAACTTTTATTTAAACTTTCCTGTTAGAATGATAACATTCAAGTGCAATTTCTCGTGAAAATCACCGACTCATCGTTGTTAACAACATGTTAAAATGTTTTTAAGTTTGTTCAAGTTTTATAAAACTGTACGAGTTTAGTGATACTTTGTTCTTAAACAGTGAATGTTTTGATAATTTTTAACAATATGACAAGGATGCTGTACGATTTTTGTTGCTTGGCAGGCATTGCCCTTCTGTTTGTACTTGAGGTAAGTTATAAGTTTTAATTTTTATGTCGCTATACATACACATGTGTGTAACACACATCCTGGTTACCACAGTTCTTCTATTCGGAATATATTGTTTTTCTTAACAGTAATGTCACGACTTGAGTTTCCTTAGTACTTGGTCTCACGCTCAGACTGTTATTTTTTGAAAAAAACAACAATGAGGATGTTCAATGCAGTTTCTTGTTTACAATTTGTAACATCTGACCGCAGATTGTCAACTTTTTATTTGTTTATATTGTTTTATTGTAATTGTGCCAAAAGTTTGTCGAATTATAATGTTATACGTGAACAGGTCGATATGTTCACAAAATATAAATTGCCAAGTAGACGATTTAGAGCATAACTTTCTAATTTCGCACCTGATTCGGTTGTATATTACATTCCATTTTAAAATGTAAAACATTGGCAAAATATGAAACTTTTTTTTATGTGTCATACAAACTTCATACTGTTTGTTTATATTATTATTAAAATTAATTTAACCTAATCGAAATATGGTTTAGTGGTTGGATCAACGTTTGTAACAACTTCCGGTTGTAATTAAATTCTAGCAGACTAAAATAGATTAAATCCAAGCGAGGGAGAATACTGTATATTTACTGTCAGATAAATAAATGATATCCCATATGTTTTATGTACTGGTTAATTCATTGAGCGAATATTTAGATATACAGCCGATCATGTAAAATCCAAATTTCTTGCTTCCCTAATTATTTTAGGTAAAAAAGTTTCAAATATAAGTTGTAGGATATACAATTTATTTTCTGTACATTGTAAGGACAAAATTAGATATAAAAATATCGAAAATCACCCCAAAAATAGCTATAGCCATGGAATTGAAACAAAAAATTACCAAATGTTAAGTTAGGTTAATTTATTTTTATTATTATTTGTAATTTCTGTTCAAGTGACAGATAAATCGTTAGACATTTGTTATTTATTTTATCTCAATTCCATTTTTTGACGTGATTGTGATGTAAAATCAAACTTTCCTAATTCCCTGTTTCCCTAATAACTTTAAGTAAAAAAGCTTCAAATACAAGTTGTAGGGCATAAAATTCTACATATGAATCAATAAACAAAATTAATTTTGTGTGCCTTGTAATGGCAAAAATTAGGTATGAAAATGTCGAAAATCACACCAAAAATAGCTATAGCCGTGGAATTGAAACAAAATATTGACAAATGTTAACGATTTATCTGTCAAGCTAGGTTAATTTATTTTTATTATTATTTATATATTCTGTTCAAGTGAACAAATATCAATTTAAATTAACAGATAATTCACGGAACAAAAATTAGAAATAATGCCGAATAAAAAATAAATTACCCTAACATGACAGATAAATCGTTAGACATTTGTTATTTATTTTGTCTCAATTCCATGGCTATTGCTATTTTTGATGTGATTTTCGACATTTTCATACCTAATTTCTGCCGTTACAAGGCATGCAAAATTAATTTTGCTTATTGATTTAGATGCAGAATTTTATGCTATACAATTTTTATTTGAAGCTTTTTTTCCTAAAATAAAAATTTCTGATTTTACATGTTCGGTTGTGCCAGTTACCACCCTGTATATTTTTTTGACATAATACTAATTAATTTAACACCCTTAATTAGTGTTGAGTGCATTTTGTAATTTCCATAAAACATTTTCTATTGTTAGAAATTTTCCAACAGGTCAAGCGTCATTAATTATTAAGGGAAACATAAATTTAGTCAGATATGAGAATACAAAAATTAAACGGGCTTTAGAGTTTATTTTTAAACGATTGAACATTATGGTCTATATTACTAGATCACTTTTATAATAAAACATACAGTTTTAAAGTAGAATTTTAGTATAAATGACTCAAGTTGTAAATTGTTACTAAAATAATCGCTATGCGTATTATAACTGCCGCAGATGTCGTAAAGCAAGAATTTTAAAACATCTGAGGCCTGTTTTGATACATTAATATTATTTTCAGTGTGCTATGATAAACAAAACAATTATTTTGACGTTGATAAAACAAATATATCATCACGGCATATTACCCATTGCTGGGTGTACCAATCTGCTTTGTACACAGATATCGGTAATGATTTATACCTGTCGGGTGTTTACTCAGTATCTTCTCACTCATTGCTGGCGTGGAAAGTGCACCACAAAATTTGAAATATTTATTTTGGCGTCGATCGGGATCAAACCTGGTTCTCCAGATTTGCGACCAGACACGCGGCCACGAGACCCCATCTAATTTGGAGAATTATGTGGCCAGCACATCACCTTCCCTCAATTCTGTGTATTTTGCACAAATTCCATACGTAATTTTTCTTGCAAAAGGTTCTATATTTCCAGTAAAATTATTTCATGGACGAACTATGTAAATTTTAATGTCAATTTGAATTATCTGAACATACTAGCAATTTCCATGGTTAGCATAGCTGGCTGATTTATAAAATTTAATTTCTTTATAATTCTTTAACTCTATTTCTATTGAATATGAAGTATAAAATGCAATCAAATCGTATATAGAATAATATATACTTTAAGTTATAATTACGTTAAATGTCAATAAATCAAATTTAACTGTTAAATCTTCAAATGAGGCTACTTCCGGTTGACCAATTATAACCAAAATCTAATCACCTCTTCTTCTGAATATAAACTTGAGGAATACGAAATAATTATAATTTTTGGAATCGTGGGGTTGAAGTTATGCGATCCGAAACTTTCGACACACACACACACACACACAAACACACACACATACGTACATACAGACATATCATCGTAAAAATGGTAAAATCGTATTATATAGACCCTAAAACGTGGTTATTCACTAAAAACTCATCATTGAATTTTTTGACCAAAGACAATACCTAAAGGTGACGGAAGTTAAAAATAAAATATACTCGTAGTTGGGTCAGGTTATTGTACCAATACTAATACTTGTAAACTATGTAATTCCGATAGTAATTTTACGATTTCGTATGGAATTCTTTCACGTATAACGGATAAAATGTGAAATATGTTAGTCATTAAATCAGAAAGTCATAAAGCTTGCATTTAGTTCGGAAATTATAATTTAGAATGGGAAATTGATCAATAGCCTGCCGCTAGCAATAGCAATGGACGTCCACTACGTTCAATACATCCTGCTCAGATTTAGCAGCACGTGATAAATATTTAAACATTCTATACAGACACAGAGAGCGGTTTGAATTGTGGATGACTAATTCGACAACGTCAATAATACAGCGGAAGTCGATCGATAGTCGTTGTTGATCTACAAATCAAATAATTCGCATATTTTACATGTCTGATAACTGATAACGCTGCTTTATTTGTATTTAAGTATAGACTCACTGTCTAACAGTCTGACAGGAAATATTTATCAGGATTTATTTTTACCTTCCGTCACCTTTAGGTAAGGAAGGTAGGTATTGTCTTTGGTCAGAAAATTCAATGATGAATTTTTAGTGAATAAATACTTTTTAGGGTCCATATAATTTTACTGTTATTACGATTATGTCTGTATGTATGTGTGTGTGTATATATGTGTGTGTGTATATGTGTGTGTGTGTGACGAAAGTTTCGGATCGCATAACTTCAATACCACGATTACAAAAAATATATTTTTTTCGTATTCCTCAAGTTTACATCCAGAAGAAGAGGTCCTTTAAATAACGTTATTATAACTTAAAGAATATATTATTCTCTATACGATTTGATTGAATTTTATATTTCATATTCAATAGATATATAGTTAAAGAATTATAAAGTTATTAAATTTTATAAATCAGCCAGCTATGCTAACCATGGACAGATGTCAGCATCAATGAAAAATAAATTAATGTGGCAGAAATGAGGATGTTGAGATAGATGTTGAGAAGACACGGAAAGATACGGTAAGGAATGAAAAAATAAGGGAAATAACACTAGTGTTAGAAGTTTCTAGAAATATACACAAGAAAGACGATTATATTGGTTTTGAACACGTCGTGCGGAGAGATGAGATGATTGCATTTTATATTTCATATTCAGTGGATATAGAGTTTAAGAATTGTAAAGAAATTAAATTTTATAAATCAGCCAGCTATGCTATAACCATGGAAACAGCTACTATATTAAGAAAATTCTAAATGACAGATGTCAGTGTCAATGAAAAGAAAATGAATGTGGCAGAGATGAGGATGTTGAGATAGATATTGGGGGACACGGAAAGATATGATAAGGAATGAAAGAATAAGAGAAATTCCTCGAGTGATAGAAGATTCTAGATAGATACAAGAGAGACGATTACATTGGTTTGAACATGTCATGAGGAGAGACGAAGAATATATTGGAAGAAGGAATAGGTTAGTAATAGAAGGTAGACGAAACAGAGGAAGGAACTAAATAATATATAATACACAGGATTGACGGAAGGTATTGTGCTGGCCACATCAGATTTTTTTAACACTGACTACAACACTTGATGGTGGATTATTTATAAAATAAAATAAGTTAGTTTGCATTTGTTTGCATATGACATTTGGCGCTAGGTGGTGTTTATATTATTCAAGTTGTTTTCTTGATATAATTTTTAAATCATAATTCAAATGGATCCCGATTAAACTAATCAGGATTCACAAAAGCACGATCACAGCCCGAAGGAACACGGCTAAAATTATCGGTATGAATATAAACAATAATAAATATGTGATAAGATTTATCAAAAAAAAATGTTTTATATATTTCTTAACAGATAATTAATATTGGTAACATATTTACAAATAACATGTCATTTTTATCGGCCATTCTGATATTTTTAATTAATTTATATTGTACGCGAATTATTATTTAAATTATTAATCTGTAATGACTAATATTGTTTCATATTTCATGTTTTCAGTCAATGTTTTACAACGTAATAAATTGAAATGTGTAATTTAATTCTTTGATAAAAGTTATACATCTGTTTGACATGAAAACAGAAATGTGTAGATATATTTTTTTTATAACTTGTCTCTATAATTACACATACTGAATAGCTGTTGTGTCTGAATCTATAATTAGATCTCAGTAGGTGACATACTGTTGTTAAATAATTCGTAACCGATAAGTTAAAGAAACTTTCATGAATATTATACAGGTGTGTCAAAATAAAAATGCTAAATTTCGGGATATGATTGAAAAATTCATAAATTGTAATTCTTTTTACCTTCCGGCACCTTTAGGTAAGGAAGGTATTGTATTCTTCAAAAAAATCAATGATGAATTTTTAGTGAATAAGCACGTTTTAGGATCCATATAATACGATTTACCATTATTACGATGATGTCTGTATGTATGTGTGTGCGTGTGTGTGATTACATAACTTCAATACTACGATTCCTAAAAATATAATTTTTACGTATTCCTTAAGTTTACATCTAGAAGAAGAGGTGTTTAGATTTTGGTTATAATTGGTCAACCGGAAGTAGCCTCATTTGAAGATTTTAACAGTTAAATATCAATTATTGGCATTTAACGTTATTATAACTTAACGAATATATTATTCTCTATACGATTTGATTGAATTTTATACTTCATATTCAATAGATATAGAGTTAAAGAATTATAAAGACCTTAAATTTTATAAATCAGCCAGTTATGGTAACCATGGAAACTGCTAATATATTCAGATAATTCAAATTAACAGATGTCAATATCATGAAAAGTAAATGAATTTGGCAGAGATGAGGATGTTGAAGTAGATGTTGGGGAAGACACGGAAAGATACGGTAAGGAATGAAAGAATTATGGAAATAACTTGAGTGTTAGAAGTTTCTACAAAGATACAAGAGAAACATGAGGAGAGGTAAAGAATATATTGGAAGAAGAATGAATAGCTTAGTAATACACACACACACATACAGACATCATCATCGTAAAACAGTAAATTCGTATTGTAGAGACTCTAAAACGTGCTTATTCATTAAAAATTCACCATCAATTTTTTTAACCAAAGACAATACCTTCCTTACCTATAAGTGGCGGAAGGTAAAAAGGTAAAAAATGTACCAATGGATGCTATTTATATAAAATACATAATTGACGAATGGTAATGTTTTGGCCACATAAATTTTTCTTATATTTTTAAAAACTAACCATTAGTATGAACACCTGATGAAGGGTGATTAGCAAGCAGTTGACTAGTATTGTTTTTACCTTCCCCTAACGAATGGGGAAAGCTAAAGAAGAAGATGTTAGTATCAAGTGCAATTTGCATAGTTTGTTTATGAAATAATTTTACTGGAAATTTAGAATCTCTTGCAAGAAAATTTATGTATGGAATTTATACATAATACACAGGATTGACGGAAGGTATTGTGCTGGCCACAACAGATTTTTTCTCTGTCAATCGTTTATGGATTATTTAAAAAAAATACTTCAAATAAAAAATGCGTACAATTATTTTTTCTAGTACATACTGTTATTTGAAGTATTCCTCTAAAATAAGTGATTAGTCAGTCTGCAAAAGGTTAAATAAAATACGTGTCTCATATTTCAAATTCTTGTTTTTATTAATATTTGCATTAATTTTGTGAATACGCTGAAATTAGTATTCTGACAGTAGTGTCATGTTTTAACTTTTCAAAACATGTTCTTTATATACAAAAAGTAAAGTTTTTTAACTGACAAAGTTTAAAACAAAAAGAAATAGTATCTCTGTTTCGCAGAACCCCAGATGAAAAATTTAATATAAAGACGTAAATTTTCTTTTATTTTGCTTCATACATATTTTCATCTAATATGAATTCTTCTTCCCTTCAGTGTTTCCGTATTCCTATAGTTCATTCAGTCGAAAGATTAAATTCGCAGTCCGTAGACTGCCGCCGAGCAACGTGCTTAGAAACCAAATATCACATAATGCAGACTTCTAGTATGTAGAGGACTATCATTAATGCGCTGTTTTCAACTCTGAAACTCTGGACATATTTCGTAATTTTGCTTGGATGTTTGGAATCACAAAGCAGCATTAGGAATAATCTCCCGTTGATGTGAAAATAACACAAATGACAGTAGTTGAGGATTGTGGTTTCAGAGAAATACAAAATGAAGATTAAGTATGTACGTCGTGGAATTATTACTCATCACGAATAGCATATTAGGAAGAAATATTAATGGTCACGCATGTTTACTGCAGCTGAAATTACGATATTGCTTCAAAACTTTATGTGGTATGCAGAACATAACTTTGTACAAAATTCTTTCAATTACTGTAAATATAAATTTAAAACTTAAAAAAAACTGTGGGCCAAAAGCAGGATTGTTGTAATTTTGCTCAACCCAAAAAACCCACCCGGGTTTTTTAAAACAACCCAACTAAAAAAAAATCTGTTATGGCCAGCACAATACCCCTCGCCACTTCCTTTTTTGGTTACATAAGTATAGGGTGCGAACAGTCATGTTACATTGTTGGCCTTGACAAGCAGATGTGAGGGCCCGTTTCAGAATGATAATTAGTAATTATGTACATAGATGTTAAATGTCAGAATTTTTTATTAAAAATTTCTAAATTCACGTAGTTAATTTGTCACCAGGAGTGTGGAATTTACTTGCCGAGGAAAATAAACCACATGGAATTGGAAAATCACTAAATTTAGAATGAGAAATTATGATATTTGATATCTATATACATAATTACAAGTTATCATTCTGACATGGGCCCTCATATCTGCTGGTCAAGGCCAACAAAATCACATGACTGCTCCCGCCCTAATGTATTTAACATTTCTTGTATACCTACACTCGACTATTCGCGCCCTATAAGTAACGAATTTAACTTTCTTGTACACACAAATAATTGAAATTGTATCTCTTCTTTCGTTCTATGAGGAATTTCCTACTCTTCTAATATATTTAAAATTCTTCAAATTCATTGACGGTATTTCTTAAGGATATATATTTTAAATACATATTTAATTAATAATACAATTAAGATATATTAAATGTACTCGTACCTCCTAGAAAATTTTTGCACTAATGTTAGGAAAACTACTGATTTTTGACACTGATATTTTGCATTTATCTGCCAATTACAAACATTTAAATATCTCAACTGGTTTCCATGGAGTTTTTTGGGCAACGAGATTTATTACAACAGATTATTCTACATTATTATATACTATATCTTCAAACCTATAGGAGATATAATAAAAAAATTAAATGTGTCAGATTGAGAATTTATTTATCTTTATTATTTGTGGTAACAAATTTTCAAAAAATAATATTTAGAATTTTATTTTAGAAACTACCACTTTTGGCTGTCCAATTGTTACCAGAACCTATTAAACTTTCCCATTACTGTTAGATTAAGGAATTGGTAACATCTCGATAAATAAAATGAAAATTTGTGTCAGATTATTGCTAGAAGTTTTCCAAATGACATGGAATCAATTAGCAAGTAAATTACAACTAATTTGTTTATAAAAATATTATTCTTCAGAGTGTTTGTTTTAGTTAAAATACACAGGGAACTAATTGTATTTATATATAATTTAAATGAACCAGTAACATGCATTATATTACAAGTATGCGCATATTTCAACAGAATTATTTCCAACAATGAATTGTTTACAAACCCAATCCACCGTGACTTGTTATAATTACTCACATCGACTATTGCATATTAGTTATAATATATGAAACAATAATTTACATTAATATTCAAGTACAGTTGTTTTCCATTCTTCATTTGTTAATTGTTGGCGTGAATAATCATAGCCTATACTGTACAAAAACTCCTTCTTGCGAGGAAAACTGTAGTAAAAAAAATGACTGTGGGTCCAGCAATAAAACTATAAATATCCAAATGGGGTCATTTAAAAAAAAAGTTTTTATTATAAAATCGTGAAATCCGTCTCATTTAATAAATATCATAATATAAAAAATTTTCATTCATAAATTTAAATACGGGTTAAATATTTTTTCCTATTCTAAGCAAAGACATCATCGTGAAAATGTTAAAATTGGATTCTAAGAACCATAAAACGTAGTCATTTACCAAAATCGCGATACAGTAAAATTTTTGAAAGATGTCCGATCAAGGTTACCTGTATCATGAATGAATTAACAAATTGGCATACATTTGTCTCTTTCCTTTGTAAAGACTATAAGCGTGTACGATAAAGATGGATATAACACGCTTGTCTTTCAAAAATTCATATTGTTTCGACTAAGTTAGGACATTCCACTATAAAACGATGCTCGTTGTTGATAATACTTTCGCTGTAACGTAAGTTTATTTATTAATTCAGATATATCACCTTGATTCATAGCCGTACGAATAACGTTATTTTTTGGCAGAATCGCTGACACTGACATTATGTCATTATCTTATTTTTAACATATTTAATTTTATATTTGCTTATAAACTTACCAGTTGACTTATTTTTGAATTTTGAATGCTTTTACTGTAATATATATTTTTATAATAATAAAATAACAGTAGTATCTTACGTACCCTCATAAAAACTAAGCAAAGGACACTACTGAATTTGTCATAATGGGCGGAGCAAACATCTGAATTCAGTAGACGACCTTGATCGGACATCAAAATTTTTACTGTACCTCCGTTACCTAGGGTAGCGGGAGGTAAAAATCGTGCAACACGGATATTTATAGTTTTATTTGGACCCGACAGTCCATTTTTTTGAGTATAGTGCTTCTCTTTTAGTGTTCCATGTCATTTCCCATTAGTTGTTAATGTGATTGCTTTGAAAATTTGAGGATTCATTCGTTCATGGTAAAACCGGCCATGAACACTAGTGTATAATTAATACACATATACGTAATACATTTCGTGGAAATAATATACGCACGAACCTGTTATTATAATAGTGTTTCGTAAAGTTGAAAGGTAAACATTGATATATCCAGCAGTTTTTGTCGAGGACTTGCTTACTTTTCAACGCACCATTCGTGTTTTTGATAGAATTGAATTACGGGATTTCCGGATTAATCTTATACTTGGCGATAACTTTTCCTCATTCACGATATATCTTTTCCAATTCATCTGTCGATTTATTTTCGTTACATAACGAGAAATCAATACAATAGATTAAACCATTCGTTAATAATTCATTTTGTACGAAATTCACGTAATATTAAAGATATTGTTGAAAAAATTATTAATTTTGTTGAATAAGCTGTTTTATGACGAATAACAGTTGGGGAAATCTTTTTCTTCTAATTAAAAATGTCACTAATACAGATTACATGAAGATATTACGTATAATACTATAAATATTTGCTGTTCCCTGTTGCTATAAAAACGGAACAGCCCTCTTGAGAATTATTGGGAAAATGTATGATAATGAACGTCCAAAAAATTGGATAAAGTACTACTTGAATTTATGCTATTTTAAAAATTAAAGATATTGAATTTTCTACAGGCATGCATTAATAATTATATACATAGGTAAATGGCGGGAGGTACCGTGTTGGTCACATCAGATTTTTTAAAAACAATTTTACCAAACTGTTTGGCACCCTTGAAAGTACATTTTGCTGTATGTAACTCATATATATTCACAATATTTGAACTATGTTTTTTGCAAGAGTTCTTCAAGTTTGAAATAATCTTCAAAAAAAACTTTCATTTGCTGGAAATTTTTTGAATCTAATCTAAACCGACAACCTAATCCAGTGTAAGAATTAGTTCCAATGTAAAATGTAATTAGGAAAAGCCGTCAACAGTTCATGTAACTTTCAGCGCAAAAATAAAAGAGTACTCATTAGAAACTTCCCTTTTCATTAGCAAAATAAAACGAATTTAACCACAGATGAAAAGTTCTGGGAATTACATTTTAACTTAATTTGTAAAACTCTTCTTTCTGTGAAGTCCAATCATTGAATCATCAAAACGTATTGGTTCAACAATTCTCTTTTCGCATGATTCATTATGAGATCCTGTTTAACGAATTAATATTTTTGTTATTGTTTCATTTTAAAATAAATGAAGTTATGAATCATATACAAGTACTGAGTTTCTTGTGTTTAACGTAAATTTTTACCTTCACAGTCCGAGAATAAAATCTTAGAGCATTCACTGAACTAATGAGTTTTTATTAATTATATACAAATGTAGAATGAATCACAAATCACAAGGTGAAAATGAATATAAAGAATTGATTGACTTGCAAAGCTTTGAGGATAAATAGTGATTGGTACATGGTTAATAAGAGATTTATTACAGTGTTAAATAAAGGACAAATATGAATCATTTTGTATAGAAAAATCTGATGTGATCAACACAATACCTGCCACCATTTAATTTTTATTAATTAAAATACATATAGGGGTCACGTTGTCGCGTGCCTGATGTTTGGTTGCGAATCTGAGGAACCCGATTCGATCCCGATCAATGCTAAATATTTCGAATTTTAAATGGCACAAAATTGACCCCTTGACGATTAGATTTTGATTAGAATTGCTCAACCAGAAGTACTCTCATTTAAAGATTTTAATAGTTTTTCTTAAAAAAAAAATCTGATGTGGCCAGCACATAACCTCTCGCCGTATATTTTACCTGGCTGTATGCATAAAGCAAAGATTATTTTTATAAATACAAATAATATATTCATATAAATCTATGACGTATAAACTTCTTTATTATTCAATAATAGCATGTCTCAACATGAAGATATTTTACCATAAATTATGTTACAATAAATTACAAAGTAGAGTTTACCATATATAAATATTAGGCTGGTAACAGCAATTTTCAATTCGAACAACTTTGTTTACTTTCTCTTCATATTCTTCTAGTAAAAACATTAATTTTGGGCGGTCTAAAATGTATATATCTGGATTGTGCATCTATTCTTATATATCTTCTTTTACATTTTATTTTTTCATACTTGTTATATCTAAATAACCTTAATTCCCTTTAATAAAGTGACGGATAGATTGCACTCCGATTTTGTCAATATTTACAACTTACTTGAGAAGAATTTGATAGCTTTTTCGCAATTCAAAGTTACTCTAGTCTACAGTACTGGTGTACATTGTCCCATAATGTTTGAAACAAATTTAAGTCCTTCAACCTAGACTTGTCATCTCCATAATAGTCACAGATCAAGAACTAAGGGATTCTCCAAGTACATTTTTAATTCATTACTCATTATTTCTGACACTGACATTTATCTGTCAGTTACAAATAATTTAAATTATCAACTATTTTTCATGGCATTCTTTCGGCTGTCAAATTTATTACAACAGATTATTTTATATATTATACTTCTTTTATCTCTAAATCTATGGAATATATAATAAAATATTTAAATGTATCAGATAGAGAATTTAATTTTCTTTAATATTACCACGAAAAATTTTCAAAAAATAATATTTAGTAGATTTTTTTTCAAGAATCTTCTACTTCCGGTTGTCCAATTATTACCAAAACCTTTTCAGATCTTCCCATGAATGTCCGATTGGGAAATACGTTGTTAAACAAATTTTAAGTCTTATAGTTTTTGAGTAACCGTCCTTCCAACATCCCACACACACACACACATCCACACACACACACACACACACAGACATCATCGTAAAAATGTTAAAATCGGATTGTAGGGACCTTAAAACGTGCTTATTCAATAAAATCTGGATATGCGATTTTTAGCATGAATCCAATACCTCTCTTAGCGAGAGGTAAAAATTGATGTGAGCAACACAAAACCTCCTGCAATTTAATTTTTATTAATTTAAATATACCTATGGGGTGTCATGGCTACGTGCCTGAGTGTCTGGTCGAGAATCTGGGAAACCGGATTCAATTACTACTATCAAATATTTCGAATTTTAAATGGCACAAAACTGGCCCCTGTGATGCACTCTCCACGCCAAAAATGAGTACCCGTGAGGTAACGCATGGTAAACGCCCGCGCGATGTAAATATGTCACTATCATTACCGAAATCTGTGTACAAAGCAAGGTAGCACACCCAGCAATGGTGATAATATATTTATTTATTTTCTTTATTTAAATACATACCTGCATATTTACAAATGCTAGAAATTATGTATATTAAATTCCTTCTCATATAACTATTGTTCTCTTTACATTTTTCGTTTTAAAACGTTACTGTTATTAATTTGAAATCATTATTTTTTTGACAGTGACATTTATCTGTCAGTTACAAACATTTGAACAAAAATGTGTAACCATGGAGTTGTATTTTGAAGAAAAATTATTTTGAGCTTCAAATAAACTGCCATTTTCGGTTATCCGATTGACACCAAAATTTAATGGCTTCTTTCCATATTAGAATAAGGTAGAAAGAAATATATGGTTTCAAAAGTTTCTGAATGGTGGTATTTGAGTTAGAGTGCCCAGAAGATCCACACACATACACACACACGCACACACACATACACACACATACACACCCTCAGACATCATCTTGAAAATGTTAAAATTGGATTATAGGGACCTTAAAACGTGGCCATTTACCAAAATCTCAATATGCGATTTTAGCACGCTCCCTATACCTCCCTTACCAAGGGTAGGGGGAGGTAAAAATTACCATTTTTATTAACATCTTGTATATTTGATAGAACAAACATTCACAATAGATGAATAAATAATTGATAACAATTTACAATTATCATGCATAATAATCTTCTAATACTGTCCTTTTATCTATGCTTAAAACCCTGAAATTTCCGTTATGTGTAGTTAATTAAATTAGTCTGAAGCACTCTCTAAAATTACGTTACATAATGTACGTTATTCAAACACTAATGACCCAGTAAAACTTCAGTGATTGATAGAATTTTAATTCAATTATCACAAATTGTTCGCAAACTTTCTACAGTAAAGTTGTAGTAAAAAAGAAAAGGAAATAATAGTAAATGGAACATATTCTTGACACCGTCTGCAAATCAATTAAAAAAATCTGTTGAGACCAGCACAATACGTCTCGCCACTTCCGTTAGTATAGAGCGCGTGTATTCATATGACATTGTGTAGTAATTATGTACATAGATGTCAAATGTCAGAATTTTTCATTAAAAAATTCGTTTTTCTAAATTCACGTGGTTAATTTGTCACCAGGAGTGTGGAATTTACTTGTCGAGGAAAATAAACCACATGGAATTGGAAAATCACATTACTGCTCGTGCCCTATTGTATTTAATATTTCTTGTATACCTACACTCTACACCAAAAATTCTACTTACATCTATTCTTTATATTTAGATGTTTTAATTTTAAATTCATTCTATGAAGAAATTTTGTCCTACTCTTCTAATTTTTCGAAATGTTTGCAATTCATTGTCGGTTTGACAGTATTTTTGAAGGATATATGTAATATACCAATAATTTTAAATATTTAACTATTAATACAACAAGATATAATATAATTTATGTACTTACCTGAAATAATCTTCAGTAATGTTTCTGCATTTTTGACACTAACATTTATCTGTCAGTTACAAACTTTTTTTTTTCAATTGGTTTCCATGACATTATTTGGGCTGTGGGATTTATTACAATAGATATACCTTATATTTCTTTATCTCTAAAACTGTAAAAGATATAATAAAATATTTATATGTATCAGATAGAGAATTTACTCTTCTTTAATGCAAGTAAGAACAAAATTAAAAAAAAAAAAATATCAGAAGATTTTTTTTAAGAATCTGCTACTTCCGGTTGTCCAATTATTACCAAAACATTTCAGCTCTTTCCAGTAATGTCCGATTGAGAAATACGTAGTGAACAGATATAGTTTTTGAAAAATCGTCCTTCCAACCTCCCAACACACATACATACACACATACACACATCATCATAAAAATATTAAACTGGGATTGTAGGGACCTTAAAACGTGCTTAATCATTAAAACTGAATATGCGATTTTTAGCATCCAATACCTCTCTTAGCGAGAGGTAAAAAGAAACATTGAAACTAAGTTTTTACAAATTAATAATTGGCAGTATTGGAAAACAAAATAAAAAATCGATAATCGATACATCAGTAGAGTATAGTTATGAAGTATGTTTTGACCTCTATGGATGTGTCCTTAAAAACGACACCATTAATATTTAATAAATATTGACAGTGAACGATTATGAGTAATTCATTATTTGGTTTTCAATTTTTTTATGAACATATTAATTATACGAGACCATAGGCTCATAACTTTGTTATTTGAACTTAAAATATATTAGGTAATACATAAAACAATTTAATACAATACATAAAAAAATATTCGTACCAACGTGTTCCAATATTCATTTATAATAAATTTGATATGGTTAATATATTTTTTATTACAAACTATTACTGGTACGTAAGTGCCCAAAAACATATTCTTTTTATATATTATGTAAATGATTACACATACATGTTAAACTATGTTAGAATGAATATGCAAAATTATAAAACATGATTTTTTAACGTGTTGTCAGAGTTATAATAAATGGTACTTGGCACTGACCGAAAAACTAAATATCACCTCAGTTTTTTATTTATTTAATTTATGTTGACTAAGGCCGAGTCATAAAATATTAATGTCTAAATTATATAACACAATTTATTTTTTGATTCAGTATTTATTATCATACGTAATATAACAAGTGATATGATTATCATCGATGATATTCTCGAGTGAAACCGAGCTGCAGATTTCACGAGTCCGAAGGACGAGTTGAAATGTGCTGTTTCGGTTTCACGAGCAATATCTTCGATTATTAATCATATCACGAGCTTATATTTAATGAGAGAATATAATGAATTTTTGCAATCTAACCTAACCTAACTTTTGATATACATATTCATATTGTATTAAAACATGGTATTTACAAGTTTTATTTAATATTTCGGAGTTTGAATTATTGTTATTATTTATTTTTATACTCAAAATTAACTGTCAATGTCATAAATAAAGAAAACAAATACTTTAGTAACGACTATAAATACGGTGTTTATTTCTTTGTTTTTTATCATCGCTGTGATAAACGCGTAGCTAGGGAGATTCTGAATGTTGATTGGCGGAAAACATGTCACGTGACTAAGGAATTATATTCTCTATTATATTTTAAACACGTACTGTAGGTAACTTGCAAAAATATAGGCCTTAGTTTCATAATAATAATCCATACCGTGTATAATTTGGGGCAAACTTTTAGAACGTTAATTTATTTTTTACCTTCCGTCACTTTTAGGTAAAGAAAGTATTTCGTCAAATAATTTGATGGTGAGTTTTTAGTGAATATAGGTATTTTTGGACAGTTACCGTTTAATATTTTGTAGTATCTTTTATATTGCTCAATAATAGACACTTTTAAAATCAACAGAGCGTTCAACTTAATCAAGGAAAACTGTGGTTACTTCTTATCGCAACTTATTTTGCGGTTATGATACAATTATTTAGATAATTATACAATTCTGTATAAAAGAGATTAACATTTCCTCTCATTCCATAGAAATGCATAATTTGTCTCATCCCGTTTGACAAAATGTAAAATGTCACCTATATCGCAATTTATAATTTAAAAAGTTATTTTGAAAATAAATTTTATCCGTTCGTGTTTGTCCCATCAGGTGTTGCTTCAATTTTTATGGATCGAGATAAAAAAGAAATTTATTTTGGATGGGTTTGGTTATTTAATTATGGTTGTGACGTAGTTACCGTTTTAAATTTGCGAAACCGTTTAGCGGATCACTAATTTACATATTTTTCGTATAGACGTTTCAATACAGTTAACTCGTTTAACCTAAAATACCGCCAAAAAAATGAAGGCAGTCTTATATGGGTCTCCGCTTTATTTCTGAACATATGAAATACAATATTATAATGTTCAATTACCTAGATGTGTTTATCTATTAATTTTAGAGCAAAAAATGTGTAGAAACAAATATTTTTCGGTCAAATTTAAAACAAAATTGCAGGACATATAAGTCAAAATATTTTAATACTCATTAATGTAAATATAAATAAACAATATCACCCATAGAAACCATAAAATAATTTTATATACTCGTCACAATAAATAATTACGTAAAACACACATATTTCCTTATATCTTCCACGAGATTTGAAAATTCATCTTCTTATTCAAATTTATGCTTCTCTTATATGAAAACTTTTACTCTGTAAATTGTTTTTCTCAAATTTCTCAAAGATTTTTGAGATATTTACAACTTTATTTCTCATTTTTTTGTTCCTTCGCAAGTCCTAATACCATTTGTGTAGTTTACTAATACCTTGTGCTTATGTAATTTGCATCCATAGCTTACCCTACTATGTAGGTAGAGTATAAATCACAATACATTCTTATGAGTGTTCTCCAGAGTTTCTGAAGGATCTCAAGAGTTCCGCAAGGATTTCCAAATGCCCTCAAGTATCTTCAGAGGTCTTAAAGGATTTCTAAAGGTTCTCAAGGATCTCCCAGGAACCTTGAGATTTCTCTACCATCTTGCGAATTCCTGGAGATTCTTGGGAGTTGCTCCAAATTCTCCGGAATTCCTCCAGATTCTTGGGAATTCCTCAAGGATAGTGGGAGTTTCTTAGGCATCATAGGAGTCCTCAGGATTCTTGGGATTTCTGAAGCATCTTGGGGGAAATCTCATGATTCTTGGGAGTTTCTCAAGGATCTTGGGATTTCTCAAGCATATTGGGAAGTTCCTCAGGATTCTTGGCATTTCTCAACTTATACGAGTAGACGACTTCGTGATTTTTATGGCGCACATAATCGTCCATCTAAGCAAGCCATCCGTCGAACTGTGGATAGATTTAATACCACATACTCTCTAAATGATGCAATAACAGACTCCATTACATCCAGAAAAATGCACCGTTTTTGTTTGAAAATATGGACGACATTGATCCGGACGAGATGTGGTTTCAACAGGATGGCGCTACGTGTCATACGGCGACCGCAACCATCGACTTATTGAAATCAAAATTTGGCGATAAGCTAGTTTCGAGAAATGGACCTGCCAATTGGCGTGCGATTTGACACCTTTCGATTATTTCCTGTGGGGCTACGTGAAGTCACTGATTTATGCTGAAAAACCAGCAACAATTGACGTTATTTGTCACATACGGCCAACAGTGCTCGAAAAAGTGGCCTAAAATTGGACGTCCAGAATGCGCTTCGTCAAGAGCAGCCGCGGTGGCCATATGCCCGAAATCATTTTCAAATGTTAATGCCATGTATTGATCTTTCGAATAAATAAAAAGATTTGATTAAAATTTATTTTTTTGTGTTACATTTTACAATTTGAAGTTCTATCGGGCTTAAAAAAACACCCATTAGTTGTCAGTTCATTGTACCTATATGAACACTTGAACAGTGCATGTACTCGAAAATGTGTTTCATATTTCCATATTAAACTCTGGGGAGAACCAATAATTACAAAATATTGCATTAGTAATGTAAAATTTATTAAATATAATGAACCTTTGGTTAAATAAACATAGATAATAAAAACAACAACTTTCTACTTTGTTTAATGCACTGATAGTGTGTAACAACAACTTGCAATGCACCTGTTTCATTTTAATCTATGAATTAGTTCATAGAAAATGAATTATTTTTAACTGTACTTTCATAAATTCTAGAAGAATGTGTAAATATTCATATAATTATATAATATTTTTAATTTATGCTTATACTAGTTAATGGCAACATAATAAATATGTAGAGATATAGTGTTAAAAATATTATATAATTAACAATTTTTATTTTTTAAAAAAATGATGGAATCAATGTGATTAGTCAAACTAATTTAAAATGTATTTACAAAATAAAAGTTATACATATTTTGAATTCCACAGTTGCATTTATTTGTAATACAACTTTTTCCATGTTCACTTCGCATACATAAGTATAAATAAGTAAAAAAATACATGCAATGCTAGTTACGTAACTCTGTCATGTTAGAAAATTGACACTAGTAGACAATAATTACTTTCTGTCGCAATAATTCTTTAGATTTGCTGAACTGAATGAGACAACAAACTACTTAAATAATAAATAAATATTTATTTTTCTCTTTTCGAATTGATTTATCGTATAAAGATATTAAATATCTTTGTCCTCGATTCTAATAAGGATTAAATACTTAATTGTTAGTGGGAAATGTTAATACGGCATTGAGTAAGTAATTATAGATGTGTGTTGTTGAGTGTGATTTTATGTTAAAATCTTTCTTTAAAATGGAAACAATTTCACGTTAAATTTGATACCTAAAAACCGAAATTAAAAATGCGATTATATTATTGGAAATTCCTTGAACGTAATTATTTTTACCTTCCGTCACCTATAGGTAAGGAAGGTATTGTCTTTGGTCAAAAAAATCGGTGGTGAGTTTTCATTGAATAAGCACGTTTTAGGGTCTTTACAATACGATTGTACTATTTTTACGATGATGTCTGTATGTGTGTGTGTGTGTGTGTGTGTGTGTGTGTTCGTATGTACGTGTGTGTGTATGTTACTGCGGTTTCGTCAACGATATCTCCGCAATACTAGAATTCCAAAAATTACAATTCTTGCGTATTCCTCTTCCTTACAACCATATGTAGACTTGATTAGATTTTGGCTATATTGTTCAACCGGAAGTACCCTCATTTGAAGATTTTAAAAGTTTTTCTTGAAAAACTCAGTTAAATGTTATAACTTAAAGAATATATTATTCTCTATACGATTTGATTGCATTTTATATTTCATATTCAACAGATATAGAGTTAAAGAATAATAAAGATAAAAAAAATCATATAAATTTCATAATTCAGCCAACTATGCTAAAACTTAACCATGGACACTGATAATATATTCAGGTAATTCAAATTGACAGATGTCAGTATCAATAAAAAGCAAGTAATTGAATGAAAGAATAAGGGAAGTAACTCTAGTGTTAGAAGTTTTTAGATATAATAGAGACGATTACATTGGTTTGAACATGTCATGAGGAGAGATGAATATATTAATAGAAGGTGGAAGAAACATAGGAAGACCAAATATAAGATGAAAAGACTGTATTGCAGAAGACTTGAGAGAAAAGGAACTGAATGAGAACGACATAAAAAACAAAAATGAGTGGAAGAAGAAAATAAAAAATAGCGACCCCCTAACGAATGGGAAAAACTAAAGAAGAAGAAGATGTCAGTGTCAAGTGCAATTTGCATAGTTTGTATATGAAATAACTTTACTGGAAATATAGGATCTTTTGCCCAATTTTTGCTGCCTTTGGCAAGCAGATATGGGGACCCGTATCAAAATGACGGCAATTAATTATGTCCACAACTGACAAGTGTCATAATTTTTCATTCAAAAATTCATGATTTTGTGTTTTGTTTGTTATCAGGAGTATGGAATTCAGTTGCCGAGAAAGGGAATCATAAAATACCAAAAATTTAGTATCTTTTGCAAGAAAATTTATGTATGGAATTTCTACATAATATACAGGATTGACGGAAGGTATTGTGCTGGCCACATCAGATTTTTATAAATAGGGTCAAGCTATTTTAATGAACTGGATAAATATGAATATTTCCATATTTTATAAGCTTTACCGTTGTGGAAACTTGGTCATCATCCTCACATGTCAAAGTTCATCGTATATACACATCCCATAGCCGATCATAGTGAGGGTCACTTCCGGTACATTGTCTTTCCGTGAGAGCGCTTGCAGAATAGCGGCCATGACCAAATTTACAGTACATACAAGTACAACTGAAAATGTCTTAATTATTACGTTGTTCGTTACACACAAGATATTGCAGAATTGTAACCTTTACAAGAGTTAAAAGTTAAAGGGATCTTTACAACAACCTTTAGATTTAATTAAAATAACCTAATGAAATACATATTTTGTTTTATAATAATTATTATATTATGGGGTGTCGTGGCCGTGTGCCTGAGTGTCTGGTCGCGAATCTAAGGGACCCGGGTTCGATCCCGGCCGACGCCAAAAATTACATCGCATTTTAATGGCACAAAATTGACCCCTGTGGCGCACTCTCCACGCCAGCAATGAGTGCCCGTGAGGTGACGCCTGGTAAGCGCCCGCACGGTACAAATATTCCATCATTACCGATATCTGTGTATGAAGCAGATTGGCACACCCAGCAATGGGTAATATGCCGTGATGAAATATTTATTTATTTTTTATTTATAATTATTTGTGGATCCTTCCTAATGGGCTTAATAGATCAAGGAGATTTTAAATAAATGAAGAGAAATTGTGAAAAAATTCCATCCATAAAGAGTGTTTCCGAAAAAGGAAGTCTCTATAGAATATGGGTATGGGAACATGCATTTCAACGGGCACCGGAAATGATGACAGGAAGTGCATTCGTGTTGGGCGATGTCCAATGATATATCGTTTCCATCACACGTGTTCCTAAATTTCCCTTTATATTACTCTAATTTCTCACGTACATATGCTAATTCTAAGATTGTGTAAACTTTTGAAATAATTAAAATTCTTAAACATAATAATAAAAACACAATTAACACTTCCAAAACACTAATTGTTTGGTCAGCACGTGTCCATAAAAGAATTCTAGAACACAGTTGCTTAAACATTTCATGATTCATCGAAAGTGTGTAAAATGAAAGTACAGATTAATATATAGGTCTTACTGTGACTATGAAACAGCGGTTCCCAAACTTTTCAGTCATGGAACCTTTAAGAAACCGCATGCGTTTCGCGGAACCCCCAACATTGTGAATTCAAAACTAGGGATTCAACTGATTCCGATATATAAATGATATTTATTTGCCGAATTTCGCGCTTTCAAAAACCATGTAAACAACATTTCGTTTCCATAAAGTCGAGACTTTTTGGCGCGATGAAATTCTTTACAAAATTAAAAAATCTGATGTGGCCAGCACCAGCACATTACCTTCCGTCAATCCTGTGTATTATGTACAAATTCCATACATAAATTTCCTTGCAAAAGTATATTTATTTTTAAATTGAGATATACTACGACAATAATGATAAAATCAAACTGATTCATATTTTTATACAAATTTAAAAAAATATATACAAATAAAGTAGTTTAGTTATCCAGCTATCGTTAAATGATAAGGGGTCATAAAGTTTAGGAAAATAAATAAATACAGTGTGAAATAATGTTGAATATGTATCAGTTTAATACGCAATAACCATTTTAGGGAAATTTAAATTCCAAATATACATGGTGTTTCCTTTAAAAAAACCAGTGATGTTTTGGGTGAACTAATGACTTGAGAGAAAAATGTTATATACAAAAAATGATCAATAATAACAGTAATAACAAATCGAAAATTCAATTTGTGGTTCTCAAACGGTAGAGCAAAATTATATTTTTTACCCTTATTGGATTCATGCTAAAAATCGCATATCCAGTGAATAAGTACGATTTCAGGTCCCTAGAATCCGATAATAACATTTTTACGATGATATCTGTGTGTGTGTGTGCGTATGGATGTGTGGGTGTGTGTATGTGTGTGTGTAAGGTTGTTGGAGGTACGATTTCTCAAATTCTGTAAGATTAAAGACCTGTGTAACTACGGATTCCTCAATCTAACAGTAATGGGAAGAGTTGAATAGATTCTGGTAACAATTGGACAACCGAAAGTAGTAGACACATTTAAAAAATTTATTATACCTTCTATAGATTTAAAGATATAGATATATAATCTATAAAATAATTTGTTGTAGTAAATCTCACAGCCTGCTCACAGCCCAAACATATCCATGATAACTACTTGAGAAATTAAAATGTCTGTAATTGACAGATAAATGTCACTAATGTCAGTGTTAAAAATTCAGAGATAGTACTGAAGGCTTTTACTGAGAACGATACTTAATATTTCTTATTGTATTATTAATAATAAATTTAAAATTATAGGTATATTACATGAACCCTTCAGAAATAACGCCAATCCCGTTAATGAATTGAAAGAACCTCGAACATTTAGGAGAAATGGAGAAAACTTGCTCATAAAATGAATTTAAAATTATAGAAAATACATAAATATAAAGATTAGGTGTAATTAGAATTTTTTGTGTGTACAAGAAATGTTAAATACAATACTTATATATACCACAGATTTTTTTAATTAGTACCCTGTATAATTTTTCTCGGAATGTAATGGACTAAAAAATTATAGAGGGTGCCATTTAAAAAAAAAACTGATGTGGCCAACACAATACCTCCCGTTTAATTTAATTTTTATTCAAGTAAATAGTTCGAATTTTAAATGGCACAAAAATGACCCCTATTTTACACTCTCCACGCCAGCAATAAGTGCCCGTGAGGTGAAGCCTAGTAAACGCTCGCACGGTACAAATATGTCGTCATTGTTACCGAAATCTGTGTACAAAGCAGATGGGCACACGCAGCAATGGGTAATATGCCGTGGCGATATATTTACTTATGCTGGAAACTGTATTAAGTTCCTTTCCATATAATTATTGTTCTATTTACTTTTTAAAACTATTATTATTTGAAATGCTTAATTTGTTGACAGTGACATATCTGTCAGTTACATGCATTTGAGATCTAAATTGTGTACCCATGCAGTTGCGGTTAAATCGTAGGCTTCGGGATTAAAATTATAGATAGTTTTATAAATTTATCCATAAAATATATAGAAAAAGTATTAATGCAAACCTATAGAAAATTTAATAATTTTTATATAACATAAATTTTGAAAAAATAATATTTTGAGCTTCCAGTAAAGTGCCATTTCCGGTTATCTGATACATCAAAATCAAATGGTTTCTTTCCATATTAGAATAAGGTAGAATTACAAGGTTTAAAATTTTTCTGAACGATAGTTCTCATTTTAAATTTAGATAAAGACAACACAGATCTATTGTGAATTGTTCCTAGTTTACCCAGCCATGAAGAAAAACTATTTGACCTAAAAATAATAAACATTACACACTGTAACAATTTCTGGGAACATATGTATTGTCACTGGTCTAAATATATCTGATAATATTTATTTTTAATATTAGTACAAGGAATTCTTGCGAAAACTTTTCTGTAATGTATAAAGTGTTCATTAATTATAGCAAACTGTATTTTTATAATTATTTTTTGCGATTTAATATTGCAAAATGTATTATTATTATTAAAACTAGAGTAGATAATTATTTTTGTTTTTAGTAACACTTTCCACTGTAGTTTTGCAAAGCAATCTTTCTTTTCTTTCCTGTCATTAGCCATTAACTCGTCTGGCAGACATCTTTTTATCTGTTCATTGTTTTGTCAAAGAAATATTACTTTCGCTATTCTATTAATATCAAATTTCGCATCAGAGAAACTTAACAGTTTTCATTTCTTTACATGAATTTAAAATTTATTTGAACATGATGAAAACCGTAACGAAATAAAAGAAACACATTTGACATTTCAATATAAATATTTAATACCAATAATCGTTGATTGTTTATTATATAACTTAAACAATGTAATAAATGTTTTATGTAAATTTACAATCTTAATTGCTATAGTTAATTACATTTTATAGACTATATTAGCTATAAAAACTGGCATTTTATAGTACGCAAATAATAAATACTATTCTTACGTAAAAAAAATTGAGGTACTTTGAGGATATATGTGAATGTTACGATGACTTCCCAAAAAAAAGGAGTAAAAGAAAAAGTTGGGAAGAACCCAAGGGAAAAGAAAATAACTAATTCAAAACCAATAGCCTTGTTTATGCAAATTAAACCACATGATGAACAAATTATACAAGATATAAAACTATATAGCAATTGAAAAAAATAATAGTAGGCTGATTATCAATAAATCTTTCATTCAATGATTAAAATTTGACTTTTAAAGTTAGAGAATTAAAATACAAGATTACAAAAACCTTGGTTGTTTAAGATATTTAAGATTACCTATTGCCGAGTTAATTTTGCACTATTGTAGATTTGCATTTTTACCTTCCGTCGCCTTCAGGTGAGGAAGGGATTGTCTTTGGTCAAAAAATTTAATGATGAGTTTTTAGTGAATAAGCATATTTTAGGGTCCTTATAATACGATTTCACCATTTTTACGATGATGTCTGTATTTATGTATGTATGTATTTGTGTCTGTGTATCTGTGTGTGTGTGTGTGTGTGTGACGAAAGTTTCGGATCGCATAACTTCAATACCACGATTCCAAAAATTATAATTTTTTCGTCTTCCTCAAGATTTTGGTTATAATGGTGAACCGGAAGTGGCCCCATTTGAAGATTTAACAGTTAAATTTTATTTATTGACTTTTAACGTTATTATAACTTAAAGAATATATTATTCTCTATGCGATTTGAGTGCATTTTATACTTCATATTCAATAGATATAGAGTTAAAGAATTTTAAAGAAATTAAATTTTATAATTCAGCCAGTTATGCTAAACATGGAAACTACTAATATATTTATATAATTCAAATTGACAGATGTCAGTAAAAATAAAAAGTAAATTAATGTGGCAGAGATGAGGATGTTGAAGTAGATGTTGAGGAAGACATGGAAAGATAGGTAAGGAAATAACTCTAGTGTTACAAGTTTCTAGAAAGATACAAGAAACGTTACATTATTGGTTTGAACATGTAATGAGGTTGAAGAAACAGAGGAAGACCAAAGATAAGATGGACAAACTGCGTTTTGAAGTTTGCACATTTAGGACTATAGTAGATTTTGTTGCAAAGCGAGCAACAAATTATCAGGGCAATAATATATCTTCCAAATACTATTTCGTGACATTCTTTCGGTTCTTGAACGTGACTTTATATTATTTGTTTACAGCACGATTCGTTTATGTTTGCGTTGCTAGACGTGCGTTGTGCGTCCCTTGGCAAAACAATTTCTATAACGGTAAATTGTTGTAACACTGAAACAATTCTAAACTTTTATGCTTGTTAGATTATTTCGTATGATATCTGCGTCCATATAAGTGGAAAATTTCTGGATTGTGTACGTGATGAGGTTGGATAAGAAGTTTTCAGGTTTTCTAAATTCAAAACGCGGTTGTTAAGATGGGAGATAAAAGCGATGAGTGTTTTTATGGATATTTTACAGTTTTAGGTTATGAACTTCTTATTCTTCTTTGCGTTTATTCTTTTGTTGCTGCAGGGTTCGTATATTTGCATGCCTGCACTGAAAAAAATAAGTTGCTTCTAGTAGCGAAAAATGTACTCTAATATCGTGACAGCTAAAATATCTCCTACGAAAATGAAATATTATTTCTATTGATTTTTAACTGTTTCAAAAACAAGCATTTCTAATTATTTAGTAAAATTATTTGCTAGGGTTACTGAAATAATTTCCGATATAACTGACTAGAAATCGCGAGTTTAATGATTTTTTTTTACTGAAATAAATATCAGAAATTCTAATTCAATTAAACCTTATTCTTAAAATAACAAATACATTTACTATTCTAGTGAATGGAATTCAAATGATTAGGTTTTAATTTATTAGTAACAGCGAAAATTTTGAATTAGGTCCATGAATGTATACCTACGGGATATGAAATAAATAAATGCATAGTGAATAAAGAATATATTTATTTATAAAAAAATCTACTTGCATCCATTTTAATGGTACACATGGTAAACTAACAATAATCAGTAACAATAATAATAAATTATATTCGTCACCTTTAGGTAAGGAAGGTATTGTCTTTGGTCAAAAAATTCAATGATGAGTTTTTAGTGAATAAGCATGTTTTAGGGTCCCTATAATACGATTTTACCATTTTTACGATGATGTCTGTATGTATGTATGTGTCTGTTATGTGTGTGTGACAAAAGTTTCGGATCGCATAATTTCAATACCACGATTCCAAAAATTATATTTTTTTCGTATTCCTCAAGTTTACAGAACAACTGATTATATTTTGGTTATAATTGGTGAACCAGAAGTGGCCTCATTTGAAGATTTAACGGTTAAATTTGATTTATTGACATTTAACGTTATTACAACTTAAAGAATATATTATTCTCTATACGATTTGATTGCATTTTATACTTCATATTCAATAGATACAGAGTTAAAGAATTTTAAAGAAATAAATTTTATAAATCAGCCAGTTATGCTAAACATGGAAACTACTAATATATTCATATAATTCAAATTGACAGATGTCTGTATAAATAAAAAGTAAATTAATGTGGCAGAGATGAGGATGTTGAAGTAGATGTTGAGGAAGACACGGAAACATAGGTAAGGAAATAACTCTAGTGTTACAAGTTTCTAGAAAGATACAAGCGAGATGATTACATTGGTTTGAAAATTTCATGAGGAGAAATGAATATTGGATGAAGAATGAATAGCTTAGTAATAGAAGGTTGAAGAAACAGAGGAAGACCAAAGATATGATGGAAGCACTGTATTGCGGAAGACTTGAGAGAAAAGGAACTGAATGTAAAACATAAATGAGTGAAAGAAGAAAATAAAAAATAGTGACTCCTAACGAATAGGGAAAGCTAAAGAAGAAGATGTGTCAAGTGCAATTTGCATAGTTTGTTTATGAAATAATTTTACTGGAAATTTAGGATCTTTTGCAAGAAAATTTATGTATGTATGTTATTTTAAATGATTAACGTAATCATTTTATAAGAATAACAAATCATGTACAAATTCTTATAAGGAAAGCCAGTTGTTTATTTTATGTATTTTGGTTTAAAGAAAAAAAAAGCAGTTAATTACAAATTTATTATCGTTTTGTAATGGTAACATATGGAGATAACAAACACATTTCTATTTCTACAACTTTTAAATTACTGTTTTATATTCATTAACATTTCTAATATGTTACTTTCTATCTATAAAAAAGTCGTATTTATCGGACATACAATTCATCTCCATTTTATTGAAAAATAGTTTTCCAAAGTATTTTTCTTTGTTTCTGAAATGATGTTCGATTTCTCATAACCTCTCGAGTGAAAAATATTCATTCTTTGATGATGGAAAGACCAACACCAGAACTTCAAGGCTTGTTGCAGTCCTTCAGCATATAATAAGACATTTCTCTTTAGCAGTAATATTTTTTTGATATATGACCCATTTTCTTTTATTATTAGCTACTGAAATACTAGAACGAGAGCTTCCTATGCAGTATGTATATTTGGCGAAAAGAAATGTATTTTTATATTGAATACCTAACGGCTAACAAGTAACCTTCATATGTTTTCTTTACTAATTGACAAGAAAACTTACCTATACCACTGTAGGTTGTCAAATAAATGTTACTATTTTTTATTTATTCGTTATAAAATATTTTTGTAATATTTCATGGTTGCCAGTTAACATTACTAATAAAGTAAAAATCTGTTGTGGCCAGGAAAATACCTCTCGCCATTTTCATATTATATTGCATAGGGCTAGTAATAATGTACATAGGTGTCAAGTATCATAAGTTTTCATTCAAAACATAATTTTCCAAATCCATGTGGGTTATTTTCTTTGACAAGTTATTATTTTACAAATTTGAAACGTACATCAAATTTGCTTTACAATCATGTAAAATAATCCATATGTTACATTATTAAAAAGTAAAATGGCGGGCACTTTTTTATACACCTAGTCGAAAAGAGAATAGTGAGCCATGACTGTGGCTTGAAATAAAACAATGAACTAAAACAATTGTAACTATTATTATTAAACGAAATATTTTTTTTTGTCATAATAATACAGAAAATAAGAATAAAGAACACTTAATAATTTGATTTACAACAAATATTCATAGTCATGGCTCACTATTCTCTTTTCGAGTAGGTGTATAAAAAAGTGCCCGCCATTTTACTTTTTAATAATGTAACATATGGATTATTTTACATGATTGTAAAGCAAATTTGATGTACTTTTCAAATTTGTAAAAAATATAGTATGTTCCATTTGAAATTTCAAAGTTGATATTAATTACTAATTTCTCTGTCAATTACAAACATTTAAATATCTCAACTGTTTTTAGGCAACGAGATTTATTACAACAGATTATTCTATATTATTATATACTATAACTCCAAACCTATACTAGATACAATAAAAAAACATTAAATGTATCAGATAGAGAATTTAATTTTCTTTAATATTATCAAGAAAAATTTTCAAAAAATAATATTTAGAAGATTTTTTTCAAGAATCTGCTACTTCCGGTTGTCCAAGATCTTCCCAGTAATGTCCGATTGGGAAATACGTAGTTAAACAAATATTAAGTCTTATAGTTTTTGAGTAATCGTCCTTCCAACGTCCCACACACATACACACACACACACAGACATCATCGTAAAAAATGTTAAAATCAAATTGTAGGGACCTTAAAACGTGCTTATTCATTAAAATCTGGATATGCGATTTTTAGCATGAATGCAATACCTCTCTTAGCGATAGGTAATAAACGTTACAATACGTTAGATAACAATAGCAACGAAGAAGAGAACCTATTGCTATTGGAGCACATTAACACTACTAGTAGTGGTATTTGTTATTTGTTGATAAAAGACTAATAACACCTGCAGTCTGCAATATAAACATTACCAAGTTGCTGTGTGTGAAGAATTTGGTTGCGTTCTTTGCCAATCTCGTAACATTTATTCCTACGATTATTAATCCTTTGTGTATGTATGTTTTTCAACTGTCTATGTCGGCATTTCGCCAACACAAAAATACCCAGCGAAATCTATGCCTTACTTCCGAACTTTTTTACAAACCGTGCCAATAAGTTCGTGATATTGAGGCAGGCTTAGAAATATTGAGATTTAAGGTACTTGTCACTCGAGTGTACCTATTCAAAAACTTATGCAGTTTATATTTGCAATAACTTATATTTTTTAACATTATATACACAGATTGCATCAAAATAGTTAAAAACTAATATCAAACACTGTAACAGATGAATTTTCTTTATTTTTCCGTAGAAAAGTTTTTTTTTTAATTGTACCACTCGCACTAACACATACACAAGTGTCGTATTTCAATGTTGAAGAATAACTGTGGCATCGTCGCACCTAGATATTTATTGGTACATTCGGGTATAAAAGTAATAAGATATTTTAAGATATAATACTAATTCTGAACTACAAATGGAAACTGCAAAACAAATTAATATATTTCTTTCTTAAAATTACAAAAGTAGTATTATACTGTTTAAAGTTTTCATGCTTTTCACGTAAAATAGCAATTTAAAAAATATTTCTTTCGAATGTACGTCTGAAATTCCTTTAACCAAAGATCACCTCTTATTCGCTAATACCAAGTAGGTAAACTGTTATGGGCTTCAAGTAAAGTATCACTTCCGGCTTGTCAATTTCAGTCAAAATATAATATGTTGTTCCCCTTGATATAAAAGTCTTAAATACTAAAATTGAAAATTTTTAGATTATATTTTAATAAAGTTCTTCATGAAAAACTGTTATGAACTTCAAGTAAAGTATCACTTCCGGTTTGTCAATTTCATTTAAAAACTAATAGGTTGTTCCCTTTGATATAAAAATCCTAAATACTAAAATTGAAAATGTTTAGATTATATTTTAATATAGTTCTTCATAAAAAACTGTTATGAACTTCAATTAAAGTATCACTTCCGGTTTGTCAATTTCAGTCAAAATGTAATATGTTGTTCTCCTTGATATAAAAGTCCTAAATACTAAAATTGAAATTTTTTAGATTATATTTTAATACAGCTCTACATGAAAAACTGTTATGGGCTTCAAGTAAAGTATCACTTCCGGTTTGTCAATTTCAGTCAAAAACTAATAGGTTGTTCCCTTTGATATAAAAATCCTAAATACTAAAATTGAAAATTTTTAGATTATATTTTAATATAGTTCTTCATGAAAAACTGTTATGAACTTCAAGTAAAGTATCACTTCCGGTTTGTCAATTTCAGTCAAAATGTAATATGTTGTTCTTCTTGATATAAAAGTCTTAAATACTAAAATTGAAATTTTTTAGATTATATTTTAATACAGCTCTACATGAAAAACTGTTATGGGCTTCAAGTAAAGTATCACTTCCGGTTTGTCAATTTCAGTCAAAAACTAGCAGGTTGTTCCCATTGATGCAAAAGTCATAAATACTAAAATTGAAATTTTTTAGATTATATTTTAATACAGTTCCTCATGAAAAACTGTTACGGGCTTCAAGTAAAGTACCACTTCCGGTTTGTCAATTTCAGTCAAAATATAATATGTTGTTCCCTTTGATATAAAAATCCTAAATACTAAAATTGCAAATTTTTATATTATATTTTAATACAGTTCTTCATGAAAAACTGTTACGGGCTTTAAGTAAAGTACCACTTCCGGTTTGTCAATTTCAGTCAAAATATAATATGTTGTTCCATTTGGTTAATCTTTTTGTGTTTATATTTGAAAAAAATATATAGATGTCTTTTCCCGTTCCCGAAATATTAATTTTTTATAGTTTTCCTACAAAAATACACTATCCCTGACTACAATTATTTGTCACCGAGATATGCTGCGGACTTAACACTATGTTTCCCAACAAAAATTACAGTAAAAAGAAGAGTCCATTAAAATGAAATAGTTATATATTTCGCTCTCTGTCTTACAAAAAATAAATATTTGCGAGTAAGTGTACAATCCTGTTAGTTGTTATTCTATGACATGATATCTCTTTCTCACAATGTATAAGATAAATATGTTGTAAGACAGAGACAACATGTCATAGAATAACAACGAAAAGGATTGTACACTTACTCGCAAATATTTATTTTTTGTAAGACAGAGAGCGAAATATATAACTATTTCATTTCAATGGACTCTTCTTTTTACTGTAATTTTTGTTGGGAAACATAGTGTTAAGTCCGCAGCATATCTCGGTGACAAGTAATTGTAGTCCGGGATATAGTGTATTTTTGTAGGAAAACTATAAAAAATTAATATTTCGGAAAATTGACAAACCGAAAGTCATACTTTACTTGAAGCCCAAAACAGTTTTTCATGAAGAAATGTATTAAAATATAATCTAATTTTTTTCAATTTTAGTATTTAGGACTTTTATATCAAGGGAAACAACTTATTATATTTTGACTGAAGTTGACAAACCGGAAGTGGTACTTTACTTGAAGCCCATAACAGTTTTTCATGAAGAACTATATTAAAATATAATCTAAAACCTTTCAATTTTAGTATTTATGACTTTTGCATCAATGGAAACAACATATTAGATTTTGAGTAAAATCGATAAACCGGAAGTGATACTTTACTTGAAGCCCATAACAGTTTTTCATCAAGAACTATATTAAAATATAATCTAAAAATTTTAAATTTTAGTATTTAGGACTTTTATATCAAGGAGAACAACATATTGTATTTTGAGTAAAATCGATAAACCGGAAGTGATACTTTACTTGAAGCCCATAACAGTTTTTCATCAAGAACTATATTAAAATATAATCTAAAAATTTTCAATTTTAGTATTTAGGATTTTTATATCAAAGGGAACAACCTATTAGTTTTTGACTGAAATTGACAAACCGGAAGTGATACTTTACTTGAAGCCCATAACAGTTTTTCATGTAGAGCTGTATTAAAATATAATCTAAAAAATTTCAATTTTAGTATTTAGGACTTTTATATCAAGGAGAACAACATATTACATTTTGACTGAAATTGACAAACCGGAAGTGGTACTTTACTTGAAGCCCATAACAGTTTTTCATGAAGAACTATATTAAAATATAATCTAAAACTTTTCAATTTTAGTATTTACGACTTTTATATCAAGGGAAACAACATATTATATTTTGACTGAAATTGACAAACCGGAAGTGGTACTTTACTTGAAGCCCATAACAGTTTTTCATGAAGAACTGTATTAAAATATAATCTATTTTTTTTTTCAATTTTAGTATTTAGGACTTTTATATCAAGGGGAACAACATATTATATTTTGACTGAAATTGACAAATCGGAAGTGATACTTTACTTGAAGCCCATAACAGTTTTTAATGAAAAACTATATTAAAATATAATCCAAAACTTTTCAATTTTATTATTTAAGACTTTTATATCAAGGATAATAACATATTAGATTTTGACTAAAATTGATAAACCGGAAGTGATACTTTACTTGAAGCCCATAACAGTTTTTAATGAAAAACTATATTAAAATATAATCAAAAACTATCCAATTATAGTATTTAAACTTTTATATCAAGGGGAACAACATATTATATTTTGACTTAACTTGATAAACCGGAAGTGACACTTTACTTGAAGCCCATAACAGTTTTTAATGAAGAATGTATTAAAATGATCCAAAACTTTTCAATTTTAGTATTTAAGACTATTATATCAAGGGGAATAATATATTAGATTTGACTAAAATTGATACACCGGAAGTGATACTTTAATTGAAGACCATAACAGTTTTTAATGTAAAAATATAATCCAAAACTTTTAAATTTTACTATTTAAGACTTTTATATCAACGGAAACAACATATTAGATTTTGACTAAAATTGATAAACCGGAAGTGATACTTTACTTGAAACCCATAACAGTTTTTAATGAAGAACTATATTAAAATATAATCCAAAACTTTTCAATTTTAGTATTTAAGACTTTTATATTAAGGGGAACAACGCTTGTACATGGTTGTCAAGTATAATTCTACCTATTTATCGTATCTTCAGATTATAATTTTCTAGAGGCAATAAAATTAAATCTGGATGGTAAATAATTTTCAAATTTTTACATAAAATCCGTTAATTAGTTTTCTATAACATACTAGTTTTTCGATTAAATGTCGGTATGGATATAAAAGTTATAATTTAAAATGTTGTGTTTATTTTGCCATTTCCTATTCTTCACGTGTTAAAAAGGCCAAATTTAATTGCAAATATCTCAGCTACCGCGTGGTCAATTGTTTTAAAATCTGGAGAGCTGGTAGATTATAATTCAGTTGAGATGTAGGTACTTATATTTTCAACCTTAACATCCCATTCCGTATCACACAAATTTCTGTAGTTTTATTTATTACAAATTAAAATACCTTCAGCATTCAATAGCATGTCCTGTTGTTCTACCGGAAATTAGATTATTCGCTTATGTATAAACCTTTGTCGGAAAATCATTAGAGTGTTAGAAAGCGCATAGGACAAATTACGAAGTATGTGATGTGTTGTTTCTCATCCGGTTGCCATGGCAATGTCGTTAGCAGCGGTTACAGAACACCCGAGCAGGAGTAGCCAACAGGAGTCCTGTAGGATTACAGATTACAGGAAGCAGGAAAACTTTCAGACGGAAAATTTAATTACTAGTTTGAATTTGTCATGCGCACCTGTATCTGACAGAAACATTTTTTCTTATTTGATGTCCATTTATTGGATTCATGTTAAAAATCGCATATCCAGATCTTAATGATTAAGCCAGTTTAAGGACCCTACAATCCAATTTTAATATTTTTTCGATGATGTCTCTGTGTGTGTGTGTGTGTGTGTGTGTGTGTGTGTGTGTGTGTGTGTGTGTGTGTGTGTGTGTGTGTGTGTGGATGTACGTGTGTGTGTGTGCGTATGTGTGTGGGGAGGTTGGAAGGACGATTTCTCAAAAACTATAATACGTAATATCTGTTTAACTACGTATTTCGCAATCGGACATTAACGGGAAGAGCTGAAAAGGTTTTGGTAACAATTGGACAACCGGAAGTAGCAGATTCTTGTAAAAAATGTTCTAAATATTATTTTCTGAATTATTTTTTTATTATATCTCGTATAGGTTTGGGTATATATTATATAATAATATAGAATAATCTGTTTTAATAAATCTCGTTGCCAAAAAAACAGTTGAGATATTCAAACGTTTGCAATTGACAGATAAATGCAAGATATCAGTGTCAAAAATCAGATTTTTCTAGGAGGTATGAATACATTTAATATATATTATTGTATTATTAATTAAATATGTATTTAAATTATAGGTATGTTAATATAACATATATCTTTAACAAATACCGCTAATACTGTCAAAATTTGAAGAATTTTGATCATATTAGAAGAGTAGAACAATATTTCTCATAGAACGAAAGAAGAGAAACAATTTCAATTATTTGTGTGTGCAAGAATTGTTAAATTCGTTACTTATAGGGCGCGAGCAGCCATGTGACTTTGTTGGTCTTGGCAAGCAGATATGAGGATCCATGTCAGAATGACGGTTAGTAGTTATTTACATAGATATTACAATTGTCATATGTCATAATTTTTCATTCAAAATTGCAAAATATTCTATTGTTTATTTGTCATCAATAGTATGGAATATACTTGTCGAGGAAAATACTCAACATGGATTTAGAAAATCATAATGCTCGGGACCTATGCAACATAAAATGAAAATGGCGAGAATTATTGTGCTGGCCACATCAGATTTTTTTCATATGAAATTTCGCCACGTATATCTGACTTCAAGTAAACCTATTTTCACTAAAATGAGTAATTATAGAAGACATCCTAGCATTTATTCTTAAATTCTGAATGTATGTTCAAAGAAATATAATTATAATTTTTATTAAGTGAAATGTTTAGTTACAGTACGCAATCTCTCGAAATATCTGGCTAAAAATAATTTTCAATACTAAATCGTGGAAAATTTATTTCGTTAAAAGTTTTTAGTGGGGTTTTCAGTCATTATACTATAATTAACTAATATTATTTTCCGGTGTTTTACTACGAAAAATATTTTCATAACAAATAAGTTTGTTTTTTGTAAACATACAAATGAAGACCAACATTTTATTTACGATGTAAACATTTATGTAAATGAATAGTTTTTAATTGCTTTGTTAAATGGTTTTATTAATTGTAGCATACTAATCTATAGGCATTTCTATAACATCTGTATAAGTGTATCTATATACAGATTTACAAACCTTACGGTATGGTAGTAGATATTGACAATAAAAGCTGTGGGAAAAATACGTAGTTAAACAAATATTAATTCTTATAGTTTTTGAGTAATCGTCCTTCCAACGTCCCACACACATACACACACACATATATGCATACACACATACATCATCGTAAAAATGTTAAAATCGGATTGTAGGGATCTTAAAACGTGCTTAATCATTAAAATCTGGATAAGCGATTTTTAGCATGAATCCAATAATATCTCTCTTAGCGAGAGGTAGAAATGAAATAAAACTGAAACTATCGATCTTCTATCGAAGTCAGTCTTTTCGACTATCCCTTAACAAATAATTATCGATGCGCCACTGGAGTATGTTTAATAAACAGATGTGAGTCAGTTGAGATGGTTTGGGCATGTGGAGAGAATGGCGAGTGAACGGCTTGTTAAGCGTATATATCTTGGTGAAGTTGGGGTTTTCGATGGCGTGGCCGACCAGTGTGTAAGTGGATGGATGTGATTGGTAGGGTGCTTAAAGAGAGAGAGTTTCCAAGTGTGAAGAGAAGAAGAGCATGTATGAATGCGATTATGAGTGTGGCCGAGGCGAAAGAAGTCTGCTTAGATAGGAATGTGTGGCGAAGGATGATTGTTTCCTAACTATTATTGTGATCCGGATGCGGTATTTCGCTACCGAAAATCGGTCACTTTAATATGTTTAAGAGTAAGGATTATGTATGTGGCCGAGGTGAAAGAAGTCTGCTTAGATAGGAATGTGTGGCGAAGGATGATTGTTTCCTAACTATTATTGTGATCCGGATGCGGTATTTCGCTACCGAAAATCGGTCACTTTAATATGTTTAAGAGTAAGGATTTGTTGTATGATGTTGAAGTTGTTCTTATTGTTATCGGGTTTGTGCGAACCCACTAAGTGGGACATGAAGTATAATAATTAATAATTAATCTGGTAACAAATATATATATATATATATATATATATATATATATATATATATATATATATATATATATTTAGAAATTTCTTACTTTCATAAAAGAGATCAAAAAACAGTAGTCATGTTCATAGATTCGATTTCTATTTTATATAACTTTTTATTTCACTAATTGTCGGTACTTATGGTATACGAAATTTAAAGAAATTAAAAGTAATTTTCATTAAATCTAATATTGTCATATTTATATTTTTTTGCGGGGCAAATTATTTTAATAAAATGATATTATTTCCAAGAATTTTTCTATTATGTGTAATTTAGCACAATTTTCCAATTTGTACATAATTTTCAATTTTTTCTCTACGTAATCACAGAGAAAATATGTATAATTAGTTACAAAAATGTATAATTCATTTGTGTATTCAGTGTCATTCCATTCAAATAATCCCATTCATACTGTTCGTCCTTCACTATTCGCATTTACCCGTGGGCAAATTTGTCATTTTTCCCAGGAGTCATCAACTTTTCAACTCCGTGAATGCTGTCACCACAAATCATTTTATAAAGTTTCACCTTCGTTTTGTACGGAAAATACAATTTATTTTTGTCAGGTGCTTAGAAATTGTCAATTCTAGATGACGTTCGTGATGGGATGACAATTTACTTCCGTTTGAATTGAAACTTTCATTTTGTAGATTGAATTTTTTCGCCGCAAAGTTGGCAACTTAGACGGCAGATGTGTATGCGGGTTGCAGATAAAATTGGGATTTTAGTTTTGAAATTGTAATGTGGTTAATTATTTTATATTGAATTAATTAATTAAATATAGTTTAGTACGCAATGAAAGTTTTTTTTTAATAATTATTAGACCGTATTACAAAAATTAATTATTATTAATAATCTGAATAACTGATATTCTATACTTGGCTTTACCTAGGTCAAGAAAAAACAAAATACCTTTTCAAAAACTCTTTAATGTTGAAAAAAAATATCGCGTCTATGAGGGGTTTGAACAAATGGTATTCGAGTGGGGACAAGGCGGGGCTATAGGCATTAGGGAGGTTGTTCAATAATTTAAGTATTTTTTTTCAGATCCGCATAACTTCTTCTGCAGAACTGGTTATTCAAATTCCTGACAACTTGGGGCAAGAGGGCTCTACTTATCGTTTAGACTACAGTCCTCCTCATGGTTATCCGCCTCCAAATACCACCATAGCGGCCCAAAATATTCGAGACGTTATACAGTTTTCTCAGGCACTTCCCGGTAAGTAATAATTATAATAATAATAATAGAATTTTTACTACATTTTATTTATTTGTTACTTTTCAATTACACAAAACAAATATTATTTATAAATTATTATTTTTAATTATTATTTAAAAATAATAATCTTTCAATTTTTTTAAAATAATTGCTATAGTGAAAATGATTAGGCAGAGGACTCACGTCATCGACCTGAAAAAACCTTTTAAAATGAAATATAACTTGTGGAAATTATTGGGTGTTATTTATTTTTTTAAAAAGAAGGAAACTTAAAATAAATAAATATTTCATCACGGCATATTACCCATTGCTGGGTGTGCCAATCTGCTTCGTACACAGATATCGGTACTGATGGAATATTTGTACCTTGTGGGCGCTTACCAGGCGACACCACATGGGCACTCATTGCTGACGTGGAGAGTGCGCCACAGGGGTCAATTTTGTGCCATTAAAATGCGATGTAATTTTTGGCGTCGGTCGGGATCGAACCCGGGTCCCCAGATTCACGACCAGACAGTCAGGCACACGGCTACGAGACCCCATTTAAAACGTATTAACTTGTAACTACAATATTTTTGCGAAAAGCAGTTTAACCAAACAATTTGGCCTCCTTGAAAGTCCATGTCACTTCAATATTAAGAGGTTTTCAATTGTAATTTAACTTTCTCCGTCAGGCACGAAATACGAATTCTGGCTGTACTACAGTAATTCAACCCTTAATAACTGGCTCACATGGACAGCAAGTATTACCACTGCGCCAGATCCGCCGTCTAATTTGTCTGCTTCTGCAAGAGGAGGAAAATCTGCACTCATTTCCTGGAGTCCTCCAGTTCATGGAAGACACTCTGCTTACAGATTAAAAGTTGTATCGTTAAGTGAAGATACACCAGCCCAAAATATTACAGTAGATGATAATAAGTATTCTTATATACTGAAAGATTTGAAACCGGGAGCTAACTATCAAGTACAGGCGTATACTATATTTGATAATAAAGAGAGTGTTGCTTATACTTCCAGAAATTTTACGACCAGTAAGTCATGATAATAAAAAAAGGTTTTTTCGCACTTTTACGAGGGGGCATTGATAAGTTTTTAGCTTAACAGAAACAATTACTTTTTTCTTCAAAAGTCATAAAAGTAGCATTTTTTGTGACTTGATTCACAAGGTACAAGTTTAATTTCTACGCCGCCGGAGTAGAAGTAGCTAATTTCTACGCCGCCGGCGTAACTTGTATAAAAGAAACCTGTAATATCGCCCTAAATGTCACTATAACACGCTAGGTAACCTAAGAATAAAGTTACTAAATACCATCAATAGCTGTCAAATTTAAATAAATAACCTATGAATTGAAATATAAACAGAGTTTACTTTTGAGGAAATAACATATTAAAAAAATAGCAGACTTGCAGATTACAATTACAGGGATGGTAATGAACATAACAATTCTTAGAATTAAAGTGATAAGAAAATCTTATATTGTTTTGCAGTAATTCCTGGACATATCTTTCAACCACACTGTTAGATTTCCATTCAATTGAATAACTTCAGGGGGCGTACAATATAATACTTCAAATTTAGACATAATTGCATACAAGGAGGATATAAAATTGCACAGTTTTTATTTAAACGTCAAAACGTGAAAATTTTCACTTCAATGTTTATAACAAAAAGTCAACAAATAAGTATCTATAGCTACAAGGCAATTGAAATCGCAAACGTAATTTACGTAAAATGTAACGTCAGTAGTAGATATTTTTCTTTAAATATCTACGTTTGAAGAAAAAATATAATGTGTCATTCGGAGTAAAAGTGTAAATTGTCCGACTCGCTTCGCTCGTCGTTCAAACTTCCACGCTCGCCACACAACGCATCACTTTCTCCTAATAACACAATATACTATTATTGTCTAACTAGGGGCGTGCGAAATAAATTTTAATATCCGTAAATTTCCGAGATATATCCGATTTTAGTCTCGTAGAATATTTTTTATAATACTGGCATCTACATGTTAGGCTAAAAACTTATCAACACCCCCTTGTATTGTACAAAAAATACATACTTTATGAACCCATTAGACTGCCTACAACTACAGACCACTTTTAAATATTCTAGAACCCAACACTCCGGGCAAATTTATTGTTTGGTTCCGCAACGAAACAACATTACTCGTTTTATGGCAACCACCGTACCCCGCCGGTATTTTCACACATTACAAAGTAAGCATCGAACCACCAGACGCCAATGAAAGTACATTATACGTAGAAAAAGAAGGCGAACCACCTGGTCCCGCCCAAGCAGCCTTCAAGGGTCTTGTCCCTGGTCGCGCGTACAACATCTCCGTTCAAACTATGTCCGAAGATGAAATATCAGCTCCTACGACAGCTCAGTATCGTACTGTACCTCTACGACCGCTAAATGTTACTTTTGATCGGAATACAATAACTTCTAATTCGTTTCGAGTACATTGGGAACCACCTAGTGGGTTTAGTGAATTTGATAAATATCAAGTGTCGTTAGGAACTGTAAGAAAAGCGGCACCAGTTATTCCGGCCAGGGATGACCCCAATTGGTGGGATTTTCATAATTTAGAACCCGGAAGAACGTATCAAGTTATTGTGAAGACTGTTTCCGGGAAAGTTACGTCATGGCCGACAACGGGGGATGTGACGTTGCAGCCGCTACCAGTACAGGTAAGTTCAAAAAATAACTAAATTTTAGTGAAATATCACGTAACTTTAATTGTACGTAAGTCGAGACTTGATTTTCGGATAGCCACCAACATATATATGTTGAGATCCCAGGAGCTTAGCTTACGATCGCACGTATGTTTCAGACCTTTCGTGAATCTCAGCTTCTCATTTGGTGTTCCTTACATCTAGTGTTTCCACACTAGTGGTACCATAACTACCAACACATGTCCTAGACATGTTGAACTCCCAGAGGCCAATGGGTCCCAGATCAATTATGAAAGCTTAGCTTACGATCACACGTAGGTCCCAGACCTTTCATGTTTCTCACATCTGGTGTTTCACCATTAGTGGTACCATAGCCACCAATGCATGTACCAGACATGTTGAGCTCCCAGAGCCCAACCTCCAGAGGGCCATGGATCCTAGACCCATTGTGAGAGCTTAGATTATGATCGCACGTAGGTTTCATTTGGTGTTTTTCTCACCAGCGGTACCATAGCCACCAACACATGTCCCAGACATGTTGAGCTCCCAGAGGTCCATGGGTCCGATCAATTCTGAAAGCTTAGCTTATGATAGCACGTAGGTTTCAGACCATTCGAGGATCTCAGTCTCTCATCTGGTGTTTCTCACATCTGGTGTTTCACCATTAGTGGTACCATAGCCACCAATGCATGTCCCAGACATGTTGAGTTTCCAGGGCCCAACCTCCCAGAGACCCATAGGTCCTAGACGCATTGTGAGAGATTAGCTTCCGATCACACGTAGGTCCCAGACCTTTCGTGTATCAAAGCCTCTCATTTGGTGTTTCTCACATCTGGTGTTTCACCATTAGTGGTACCATAGCCACCAATGCTTGTACCAGACATGTTGAGCTCCCAGAGGCCCATATAGATCCTAGACCCATTGTGAGAGCTTAGCTTCCGATCACACGTAGGTCCCAGACCTTTCGAGTATCAAAGCCTCTCATTTGGTGTTTCTCACATCTGGTGTACCAGACGGGTTGAGCTCTCAGGGCCCAATCTCCCAGAGGCCAATGGCTCCTAGACCCATAGGTCCTAGACGCATTGTGAGAGATTAGCTACCGATCACACGTAGGTCCCAGACCTTTCGTATATCAAAGCCTCTCATTTGGTGTTTCTCACATCTGGTGTACCAGACATGTTGAGCTCCCAGGGCCTAACCTCCCAGAGGCCAATGGGTCCTAGACCCATTGTGAGAGCTTAGCTTATGATCGCACGTAGGTCCCAGACATTTCGTGGATCTCATCCTCTCATTCGGTATTTCGCACATCTGGTGTTTCAACACCCAGCGATACCATAGCCATCAACACATGTGCCAGACATGTTGAGCTCCCAGGGCCCAACCTCCCAGGGGCCCATGGGTCCCAGACCCATTGTGAGAGCTAGCTTACGATCGCACGTAGGTGTCAGACCTTTCGCGACTCTCAGCCTCTCACAGTGTGTACCATACCTATCAAGCATCTGGTGATCCAAACCTGAACGCTAAACCTGTACAATAATTAGAATGACTGTGAGTTTACAACTGCTTGTCTTCGTATCAAATTTTAGCGACCATTTTTATTTGAATTATTGAAATAACAAAGAAATTTGTACATTCTCTTATCAATAAACAATTAAGTAATACACATTATGATTTGGTTTGTGTTTTGGCCACAAAATGGCAGCTATTCCTGTTTAAACAAATTTCCGGTACATTCATAACTGAAGTGAACTATCGAAATTATTTACAGGATTTGACAGCAATAACTGACGAACGAACAGGAGTTATACGTCTATCATGGCATGCGCATAATGAAAGTTATCAAGAAAAGTACTTCGTTTCATACCACGAAGTAGAGAGTACTGCTGGTGACAGTAGTACCATCACAACAGACAAAATTAGCATTCAAATGGAAACATTACTCCCCGGGAGAAATTATTCCATTTCTGTACAAGCTGTCTCGAAAGATGTTGAATCTAATGAGTCATCAATAAATGTTATAACTTTACCGAGCGCTCCTGTCATAGAAGACTTAAAGCCGTTAGTTGAAGGATTAAATATTAGCTGGAAATCTGATGTTAATTCACGACAAGACAAATACGAAGTTCAAATCGTTAGAAACGATACTGGAGAAGCACATAATGTCACAATAAATGCAGATAATATCGTTTTGAGAGAACTATACCCTGGAGCAGGCTATATGGTCAAAGTTTTCGCTATAAGTCACGGTTTAAGAAGCGAACCTCACGAATATTTTCAACCAGTTTTTCCACGCCCTCCTCGAAATATGTCGATAGAAAAAACAACAACTAATTCAGTAATAGTTCAATGGCAATCTCCAACTGATTCTTTAGTTTCTGAATATGCAATTCGCTACCGAACTGATTCAGAGAGACAGTGGGTCCGCTTGCCAGCCGTGAGGAACACCGAGGCTGAAGTAACAGACATGACTCCCGGTGAACGATATACAATACAAGTTAACACAGTCAGTTATGGTTTAGAGAGCAACGAACCACAACAATTAAACCATACTGTACCGCCAAATCCTGTATCAAACATAGCCAAACTTGTCGATTCGAATAATGTGACTTTGGAATGGCCGCGACCGGAAGGACGCGTCGAAACTTATATTGTAAGATGGTGGCCTGATCAACATCAGGATTTAGTTTTGGAAAGAAATGTTAGTCAAAATAATGAAAATAGTAATGGATCAACACCAGGACCTGTTAGGTTATTGATCGGGGAGTTGATCCCAGGAGTAGAATATGTTTTTGATATTAGAGCTGTGTCGTATGATCTGCAAAGCGACCATACTCCTTTACACGCCAGGACAAGTAAGTATGGCCATTGTTTTTGTTATATTAAGTTAATTTTTGTGACTATCCTCATAATAGTCCCTTACAAAAGGTGGAGTAGGAACGATTTCAACATATGTTGTCGGACGGGGAAGAAAAATTCTTGGATCAAAGGTGCAAAGGTTCTTACAATTTTTACCTAGGATGAACTCTAAAAGGATTATTTTTCTACATAGTCCCTTTTGAGGTCAACACAACTTGGTCCAACGTTTTTCTAACTTTTCGATTCCCTCCCGAAAATGGTTTTCTTTTATGTCCTTCAAAATAAGCATTTACTGCTTTGATGGCTTCTTCGTTGAATCGAAATTTCTTTCCAGCGAGGAACGTTTTGAGTTTCGGGAAAAAATAGGGGACAATTTCAAACCTCAGTTCGGTCAATTTTTGTTGAGCAATACGACTTGAATGAGCTGGCGTATTTTTTGCCATTCCCAATCAGCAGAATGCCTTTGGCGTCCCAAAAGACTGACGCCATCACCTTTCCTGCCGATTAAACTGATTTCGCTTTCTTCGGGGGCCGACTCACTATGTCCAATCCACGCTTTCGAATGAATTTTCGACTCTTGAGTGTAGTGGTGTATCCAAGTTTCATCCATTTTGCGCCGAACTGAGCAATTGCGGCACCAATCTGGCGCACATTTTTCTCATGTCCAGCTGTTTATGTAAAATATGAATAAGAGGTCCATACGCCTTTTTCAATCTCACCAACTTTCATTCGGCGGTCTTTCAGAACCATATCATGGACTTTATTCACAATCTCCGGTATGGTAGCCGATTTTGGGCGACCTGAACGTGGCTCGTCACAGGTGTGTGTTCGGCCACGCTTAAATTTCGAACGAGACGAAATATATCTATCTCTAGTTGTTTCTTTCTGGCCAGCCGATATCAAAACATTCAGTAAGGAGGGATAAGGAATGTTTTGTCTAGTTATATTTCGTCGTTGGCTTCCCCAAGTTTAGTACTCCAATTCGCAGTATTGCCAACCTATGCATTAGTTATTAAATGACTCTCGTATGTTAAAATCGTTTTTACTCCTCTTTGACTGAACTATAAATCACGTATATATTTTATTTCAGTGCCTCTCATTCAGTCTGAAGTTGTTGTAGTCAACAATCATCAATCTACTGACTCTATAAGTTTGCGTTATACTCCTACACCTCAGACTTCTTCTCATTTTGATTTATATCGATTTTCTTTGTCTGATCCTAGTATTCCCGATCAAGAAAAAGCCGCTAATAATTCCGATCGAATTGTAACTTTTCAAGGATTAATCCCTGGACGTTTATATAATATTACAGTTTGGACTTTGTCTCAAGGAGTTTTGAGTCAGCCATTGCAAAGACAGGACCGGTTATATCCTGAACCAATAACTGGTATAAATGCGACATATATTTCGGATACTGAAGTCACTTTGACTTGGGCTTCCCCTAGGGGGGAATATAATGCTTTTGAAGTACAATATTTGACTACCGAAAACGCGCTGATTCAAAATTTGACTTTACATAATTCAATAACAATATCTGAACTAAAACCGCATAGAAATTACACATTCACCGTCGTCGTTCGTTCTGGAACCGAATCCAGTGTCCTACGTCGCTCCCTTCCAGTATCCGCCATTTTCCAAACCCACGAATCAGTTCCAGGAAAAGTAGAAAAATTCCAACCAATTGATATCCAACCCAGCGAAATAAGCTTCGAATGGACTTTACCATCAACTGTTCAAAATGGCGTCATCCGCAAATTCACTATCACGCATGCGTTGGAAGGATCTAGTGATGACCAAATGCAGGACTTTACCCCAGATGAAACTAGGGGTACTATTAAACAGTTGGTACCGGGAAGGGTTTATGTTTTTAGAATCCAGGCGGAAACAAGGGTTGGATATGGACCGGAAACTATATGGAAGCAGAGAATGCCGATTTTGCCACCGCCCCCTTCAAGCCCCGGAATAGCCCCGAGTGAAGTTAGCAAAAGTTCCACTACTATACAAATTAGATTCCGGAAAAATTATTTCTCCGAACAAAATGGCGCTGTAAGTTTTGCAGATTGAGAGATAGGAATATGATTGTTGTTTTGTTTATGCGCATGCATGTAATATTTGAATTCTATTGGGTAACGCTGACAGCGGCCGCCAGATGATGCAGCGAGCACAAGGTTTAGTTTTATTTTCTGTTTGCACTTTGACTCGTTAGCATTGCTTTGTGTACGTACAATACTTATTAAAACGAACATAAGTAATGCAAAATGCCAATTACTTAGTGAACTTTAACATATTACAGGTCTCTAAAAAAAGGATTAAAAATTCTGTTTGTGGAGAAGATTCTGTAAGTGTTAATAGATTTGACCATGACTACATTAATACGATGTTGAGCCCAACCCCAAATGTATTCGTACCTTCTGAAATAAATATATTAACAGCAATAAAAATAAATTTTTACGTTACAATAGTTAAGACTATATTTGGGCATTTTTACTTCCTTGTACGTAAGTAAAGGAAGTATTGTAATCGCGAAAAATTTCGGTTTTCAGATTTCAGCGGAAATATCCATTTTGATCATCCCTGAATCCATTTTGACTAATTTCGTCGTGACGTCCATACGTATGTACTTATCTCGTATAACTCAAAAACGGTAAGCCGTAGAAAGTTGAAATTTTGTATTTAGGACTCCTATAACATCTAGTTGTGCACCTCCCTTTCTGGTTATTACACAATTTCCAGAAGTGGCACTTTACATGAAGCCTATAATAGATTTTAATGAAAAACTGTTTTAAAATATAATCCAAAACTTTTCAAATTTGGCATACAAGACTTTTATGTCAATCGAAATAACATAATAGATTTTGGTTAAAATAGGCTAACCGGAAGTGGTACATTACTTGAAGTTGTTAACAGTTTTTCTTCAATAAAAATATTTTATTTTGATTTTAGAAATAAATGCTTCAAATAAAAGTTTTAGAGAATTAATTTCTGCGTCTAGCACATCAAGTATTATTAAATTAGCCCTTTGTATAAGTGAGATATGTAAATTTAAAAATTATATACTTTTTTGTTTTTGTAATAAAGCTTGATATAGATTAGGACAAAAACATAAAAAAATGTTCATGTCAAATTACGTTAAATACGTGCAATTTTATGATTCGTACAATAACAAATATTATATTTTTATTGTGAAATTAGTCATATTCATTGTTGTAATCAAATATTTCTTTGTTGTAATCAAAACTCTTTAAAAAGAACCGGGTTAGATTATGGTCGCTATATATGTTACTGTTTTGAAGTTAAAATTAATATTTTGTAATTTATTATTAAAAAAATATGTATAGTTTAATAATCGTACAAGGAAGTCGTGTAGTGTCCACATCAGATTTTTTTATTTTGTTTTAATAAATTGTACTAGATTTAAATACAATGTTATTAACTAAATATCTCATTTGAACAATAATCTATGGGCAAATATATGACAAAAGACAAGTCCCAAAATTTTTCGTTCCAACACTAAATAATACAATATTTATGTTAGTATTATCTATAAAACTGCGGGTAAAGCTAACTGACAATATACTCAATTAATTGCCATCTTAAATTTTATTACTTTAATAAAAATTATTTGCGAATTATTAAAGACGAAAACATTTGTCACATGCAGACAATGGTTTATTTGTAAATAAATTATTATTAACTTAAAAAAAAATATTATAAGCAATAATGTATTCAAGTTCTATACCCTCTATTAATACAGCATATCAAAATTTGTTGAATTGGAGTAATAATCATAGCATCCAGAAGTTTATTTATTCTTGTTTTTAATATAATTGTAGGTGGTAAATTAAAATTTAATATGTTGTCAGTTTCTTTTACCTTCAGTTTTATAAATAATACTAACATAAATATTGTATTATTTACTGTTGCAACTAAAAAATTAGCACGTTTCTGTCGTCGTATATTTGTCCGTAGATTATTGTTAAAATGATAAAATTATATTTAAATCCAGTACACATTATTAATATATAATATAATAAATTGCCCAAATATAGTCTTAACTATTGTAATCTAAAAAATTATTTCTTCTTACTGTTAATATATTTTTTTCAGAGGGTACGAATACATTTGGGGTTGGGCTCGTATATTAGAAATACGTTTAACAAAATTGTGTTATTTAGAAATCAATAAATATTTTATAAATTATTTCTTTTACTTACCTTCACCAAAATAAATTAATTTTGACCAGATGGAAATCCTATTATTTTTACAGTATTACACACAAAATAAATAGTAGGTACTTTTACTTAATTTTTCAGATTTAAATTTAAAGTTTGCGCTAGTCTTCAATAATCACAACTTAGATATCGTCGTTAGCCAATAGGATTCAAATATTACGTGCATGCGCATAATTAAGGTTTAGGTAATAGAGTGAGATAGACTTATGCAGCAATGATATTCTCATCTCTGAGTCAAGGCTTCACGGAAAGCTAGGGATCCGCAATATACATGAAAAATTATTTGTTTTAAGATAATCGGTTACACTATCATCGTAGCTGAAGACGATTCCAAAAACGCTTCCGGTTTAGAAATGCCCTCTTGGCGCGATGTCCAAGCATACTCCGTCTGGCCTCCTTATCAGGCAATCGAGCCTTATTATCCTTTTAAAAACAGCACGGTAGAAGATTTCATTATAGGCACTGAATCTTGCGATAGCCGCCATACTGGTTACTGCAACGGGCCCCTAAAATCCGGAGCCACATATCGGATTAAAGTGCGGGCCTTCACAGCTCCGGACAAATTCACGGATACAAACTATAGTTTTTCAGTTCAAACGGGTAAGTTTTTATTATAAACCGCATCAAAATGCGAGTAGTAGTTGTTAGGATTTTATTATTATATGTGGAATGTATGAAAATTTACTTGATAAATTTGCATTGCAATGTATACTTAATAATTTTTACAAAATCGTACAAAAGATTATTTTAAGTTATTATCTAAAACATTATCTTATTTATTAAACAATGAGATATGACTTACAATTTATAATGTTTTACTTGTTTGTATGAACGTTAATACTTGTATTTTAATGCTGCATGCAGGATTATTGACAGCAGGTAAGTTATACTTCAACCTATACGAATATTGTTAATATTTTCAAAAGCAGTCTTGATTTTTTTTTGTTACCAATTAAACATTAAATGTAAAATGTAAATAGTTTTAGTTCCAGAATTTGCAAACGATTAGTTTTCTATATCTATATAAAAACGGTTAATTTTGATTTGTTATACTGTTGGAAATTCAGTTTGTTTAAGTTACAGAATCGATTTTTTGATTCATAAACGAGAAACGGTTAATTTGTTCCAAAACGAATTAGTTTTTGTTCGAAATCCGAAAAAACGGTTAATTTCTGTTCCAAAATTGATTAGTTTTTGTTCCTAAACCGATTAGTTTTTGTTCCTAATTCGAAGAAACGGTTAATGTATGTTCCAAAACCGATTAATTTTTGTTCCAAAGTCGATAAAATGGTTAATTTATTAGTTTTTGTTCCAAAATCGAAAAAACGGTTAATTTCTGTTCCAAAACCGATTAGTTTTTGTTCCAAACTCGTAAAACGGTTTATTTCAAAAATTACGTAACCGATTACTTTTTCCAAAATCAAAAACCGTTAATTTTAGTAATTCCAAAATAAATTATTTTGGTTTCAAAATTGAGAAACTGTTCCTTTTTGGTTCCTGTTCTAGTATCAAAATCCGGTATGTTCGGTTCCAGAACCAAAAACCGATTATTATGGTTCCAAAATCTTAACCTGGTTAATTTCGATTATTATTCCAAACTAGAGTTATGATTTGTTTCAATTCCAGAACCGAAAATCGGTTAATTTCAGTTTCAGAATTATAATTCGGTCTTAGTAGCTAGGACCGGTTAATTTCAAAGTTTTATTTTATTTATTCCGGGAACCGGTTTGTTATACATTTAATAATAGAATACGTGGTTGAATAGTAACGGAACAGGTTAAAGCGAGACCTTCACAGTCGAAATTCGATATATTCTGGACTCAAATACGATAACCGATTAATTTCTGGTCCAGGTACAAAATCGACATTTCTTTTCGATGATCGATCAATTTTGGTTGTAAAATCGAGCTTCGATTTCGGAAATTAATGTCGATTATTATGATTCAGTACTCTTAACTCGGTTAATTTCGGTTATAATTGCAAATCGAGTTATGGTTTGTTTCCAATCCAGAACCAAAAACCGGTTAATTTCGGTTTCAGAATTATAATTCGGTCTTAGTAGCTAGGACCGGTTAATTTCAGTTTTTATTCCGAGAACCGGTTTGTTATGTATTTAATAACCGAATACCGGTTGAATAGTAATGGAACAGGTTTTTATTTATCTGAAAACCAATTAGCTACTTATCTTAATAACCGGTAATAACTCCAGAATAGTTGTTTCCTTTTGTTAATAAATTAAGCGAAACGCTGTAAATCGTCTCCCTAATACAAATTGTATATGTCCACAGATCAAGACAATACACCATTAATTTTGAGCATCACAATTCCAATATTGCTCATTGCTGTTCTATTCGCATTAATAATCCTCATTCGCCGTCATCGATTAGCCGGTCGAAAAGCAACCGAAACTCGTCCGAACGACAGCGTGTCCCTTCCAGACATGGAAATCCCTACCAGTCGACCAATTCGCCTGGAAAACTTCGCAACGCATTACCGGGCCATGTCTGCCGATTCAGATCTTCGATTCAGCGAAGAATTCGAAGAATTGAAGCATGTTGTTCCGAATCAGGCGTGTACATTCGCTGATTTGCCGTGCAATAGACCGAAGAATCGGTTTACGAATATTTTACCGTTTGATCATTCGAGATTCAAACTACAACCCGTTGACGATGAGGAAGGATCAGATTATATTAATGCCAATTATGTTCCAGTATGTTATTATGATTATGAGGCTTGTTCAATAGGATATTTATTTAATATTTTATTTAAAGGGTTTTAACTCTCCTAGAGAATTTATCGTGACTCAAGGGCCGTTGCACTCAACGCGCGACGATTTTTGGCGCATGTGCTGGGAGTCTAATTCGCGCGCAATTATTATGCTGACCAGGTGTATTGAAAAAGGGCGGGAAAAATGTGACCATTATTGGCCGTACGATATGTTACCCGTATATTATGGGGATATTTCTGTACAAATTCAAAATGACAGCCATTATCAAGATTGGAGCATTACGGAATTCAAAGTCGGAAGGGTAAATATGTCACATTTATTTGTGATAAAAAATGGTGATAATTATAATTATAGGGGTCCCAACAACGAGTTATAAAACATTTTCATTTTACAACGTGGCCTGATTTTGGAGTTCCTAATCCGCCGAATACGTTAGTGCAGTTTGTAAGGGCGTTCAGAGAAAAAATTGCACCGAAACAGAATCCCATTGTCGTCCATTGCAGGTAATATTTTCATTTTTTTTATTTATTCTTTATAGTTAGGCAGTATTTGAAATAAATTAAACATATTTCGGATAGTTCAGAACATTTTCTGGCAATTCTAAATCAATTTCGGCCATTGGAGAATAATTCAAAACATTTTCAGACAATTCTAAATAAATTTAAAACATTTTGAAATAATTTGAAACATTTTTCAGGCAATTTTAAACAAATTTCGGACACTGGGAAACAATTCAAAACATTTTCAGATGATTCTAAATAAATTTAAAACATTATGAAATGATTCGAAATATTTTCAGACAATTCTAAATAAATTTCAAACAATTAAGAACAGTATAAAACATTTTCAGGGCGTTCTAAATAAATCTGAAACATTGGGAAATGTGTTGAAATGTTTCAGGCAATTCTAAATCAAATTTGGACCATGGGGAACAATTCAGAACATTTTTAGACGATTCTAAATCAATTTAAAATATTTTGAAATGATTTGAAACATTTTCAGGCAATTCTGAATAAATTTCAAGCAGTTTAAAATATTTTCAGGGCGTTCTAAATAAATTTGAATCATTTTCAAATGTTTTGAAACATTTTCAGGCAATTCTAAATAAATTGCGGACACTGGGAAACAATTCGAAACATTTTTAGATTATTCTAAATAAATTTAAAACATTTTGAAATTATTTGAAGCATTTGCAGGCAATTTTAATTATATTTCGGGCACTGGGGAACAGTCCAAAACATTTTCAGACGATTCTAAATAAATCTAAAACATTTTGAAATGATCTGAAATATTTTTAGGCAATTCTGAATAAATTTCGAATAGTTTAAAACATTTTCTGGGCGTTCTAAACAAATTTGAAACATTTTGAAATGTTTTGAAACATTTTCAGGCAATTCTAAATAAATTTCGGCAATTGGGAAACAATTCAAAATATTTTCAGACGATTCTAAATAAATTTCAAATATTTTGAAATGATTTGAAACATTTTTAGGCTATTATGAATACATTTCAGACAGATAAGAACAATTTAAAACATTTTCAGACGATTTTAAATAAATTTTGAAACATTTTCAGACAATTCTAAATAAATGTCGAACAATTAAGAACAATTTAAAACATTTTAAATTAAATAATTTCTATATTATTAAAGATATAATCAAATACAATAAGACAATCGTATAGAAGACAAAAGGTGGGCAATATAGAAATTATTTCAGGTAGCTTGTTTAGCTGTTACATACTGTATTTTATAAAAGTCAAAAAGCTTTTGTTCGGCAATAAATTAAACATTTAACACAAATTGTACCATTTAATTAGCGTATAATATGTTTGAAATGAGTATTTATTTACTTCAAGGCGTAGTGTGTTCTTTCAAATTTTTAAAATGTAATTTCTAATATCCTAAATATCATTTAGTGCATATAAATTTAGAATTTGGACAGAGTAGAAAAATAATAAGGTGCAAATGCAGACAGTCATAACGTGCTACAAATTGTCACACTGCGCTGCGCAATGCGCTGGTGCGCATAACTTGTCTGTAAGTTGGTGTGTAGCTGTTGTGTTGTCGCTAGGTTGTAAAAATGTTAAACACATCTTTTAATAATGTAACAAAGCTAGATTTTGTTGACCTAGCGATATTTTATAATCTAGCTAATCATCTAATAGTTTTATAAAACTATGAACAGCTTTTTAGTTTTATATTTTTCCAAATATAACAACCATAACCTAACGTAACGTTCAAAACTTGGCCCGACTTTTGTGCGTTAGATTAAATTAGTGTTGTTATATTTTGAGAAGTATACAAGCTAAATAAGCTATTTGTTGTTTTATAAAACGAATAAAAGATTAGCCAAATTGTAAAACATCTCTGAATCAACAAATGTGGAACAAAATGACGACATTGTGGTGTGCTCTTACAAATCTGGAAATATAATTATTTATAACTAAAATTTAACAAAATTTAGTGCATATTTAGTGTTTATAGTGATAAAAAACATCCTACATGTTTTCATTTCTTGTTTATAATTACAATAAACTTGTGATAATACTAGCGCGGGAGTTGGTCGATCTGGAACATTCATCTGCTTGGATCGTCTCCTCCAAGAAATCGAAGTCTTGTCGTATGTAGACATTTTCGGTATTGTTTTTGGAATGCGAAAAGAACGAGTTTGGATGGTTCAAACTGAACAGCAATACATCTGTATTCATCAATGTCTTTTGGCTGTTCTGGAAGGGAAAGAAACAACTGGGCCCACAAGAGAGATCCATGACAATCAAGGATTTGAAGGTAAGTGCCCTAAAATTGTCTTTAAGTGGTTACATGGATTTTTAAATAAATCGGGTTAATATTCGTATTGTGGGTTGGTTGAGGTTAGGTCGGATGAAGATTTGGTGTCGGGGTGATTTGTTTGTATATTATATCGATTTATATGAAAAAATATTTGTGAGGTATGTACCGCAAGATGATTTATTGCAGTTTTTTGGCAGTTTTATTGGTTTAAATTTCAAACTTGTCTGGCGGGACTAAATCTGGGCTTAGGTGGATGAAACAAAAAACATCCATGTTTTTAGATTATCTTTTGCACAAAACAATTTTTTACGCACGTAATAACATTCTGTTTGTTCAATCTGTGCAAAATTAAAATGAAAAGAAACAAAAACATTTTGTAAAATATAATATGGGTACATGCCTCGAAATTCGATCGAAATAATTTTCAGTAATTCGATAGTAAAAAGCTTGTTTTAAGCACTAACCATGTACAGTTTTTTTTTGCTTTGATTTATAAATATTTGTAAATATTCAACAAATATATGCGGAAAACTTTTAAAAAATCGGTTCTTGAATGAGTGGGTGTATTACTTTTCCAGCTATTCTTAGAGCCGTTCACTACATGACGAATCAACTGACTAGGTCTATAGCAAATGTAAAACAATCGCTATTATCTGTCGGTAGCGATAGACAACCAAACAACTTTTTTCTTACATCTGGAAATGAATTCACACCTTGCCTAAAACCGGCAGTAAAAGATAAGCAAAAGATTGAACCGTGAAAATGTAATTTGTCCACTAATAACGTGTTATTTTTATCATGAAAATGTCATATATTTTGTATGCATATATACACGTAGGCTACTTTTTTATAAATTTATTAGTTATTTAATATGTATCGCCGCAAAATGCAGGATTAGTTTAACAAATTGAATGGACAAAAACAATGTTTGAATGTACAACAAATTTGGCAAATATGACGTAGGCTTTTTTGATGACGTCACAAATGCTTGCAGCGCTATCTGTGAGCTAAACAAGGAAAATAAATAATATAACGTATGTCTTACAAGTTTTGGCACAAATTTCAACAATTTTCTTTTTAATATAAAATGCATTTACTACTTAATAATGAACTATTTTATAAACAACAAACGTATGAACTTAAATAAAGTTGGGCGTGTTCTTCCACACCTAGCATTGGGTTTTGGACGACATGTACAAGGTGTATTGAAAAGTTTGCGATTCCCTCCCGAAAATGGTTTCCTTTTAGGTCCTCAAAATAAGCATTTACTGCTTCGATGGCTTCTTCGTTGAATCGAAATCTGTTTCCAGCGAGGAACGTTTTAAATTTAGGGAAAAATGGATGGGGGAGGGTTTCAAACCTCATTTCGGTATGAGCTGGCGCATTGTCGTGGTGAAACAAGATCATTTCTTTGCCATTCCCGGACGTTACAGTTACAGTTTTTCGTCTTTGGAGTGTAGTAGTGTATCCATGTATCATCCATGGTTATGAAACGTCTTTTAAAATCGACCGGATTTTTTTTAAACAACTCCCGAATGCGCTTTTGCTCCGAACTAAGCAAATGCGGCAGCCACCTGGCACAAATTTTTCTCAATTTCACCAACTTTCATTCATTCGGCGGTCTTTCAGAACCATATCATGGACTTTATCCATAATTTCCGGTGTGGTAGCCGATTTTGGGCGACCTGAAGGCTCGTCACAGGTGTGTATTCGGCCACGCTTAAATTCCGAAACCGTGAAAAACGAAGGTGAAGCATTCCTAAGGACAGCATCCAACCTGGTCTTGATCACCGCACGAACTTCGTTTTTATCCATTATCAATTTAACGCTAGGTAGATCGACACAAATGCTTTTCACGATTAGACTGAGACAGATTGTACTGAAATTTATTGACAGCCCATATGAAGAGTTAAACAAAACGACATAAGATTGTTCATGATCAGCAATATTAAAAATATTAAAATTTAAATAATGGCGGGACACTCATAAACATGGCCGACCAATTTTAGTGTTCCTAGCGCTACTGAAAATTACGTTATAAATTTTACGCGCCAAAATATATTATTCGAAATAACTTGTTAAACAAAATACTTTTCTGTTTTTGTCCATTCGGTTTAAAACTAATTCTGGTGAAATGCGAATAACTATAGACCCCCATATTAAATGTCATGTATCACTATACCTATAGATGTTTATCATATCATGTTGTTGTGATATTATTGTTAACATTATAATCTAAGCACTTGATATTAAGGTCCTCTGTTATATTATTGCTTAACTTGTTAGTTAAATCGTTAATAATTGTGCTCTGTATTTTTACCGACCAATAATATACAATTGACCAAATTTTAATATAATGTTGGAATTTATCAACGTAATTGTTACTATTTTGAGAAATTACCACTACATAGTTAATAACTTAAAATTTATTTTACCTATATTAGGTATTTAATATTTTTTTTAAGTGGTAAATCTCATTTAAGTTTTTGGTATGTTTTAACATTTGTATAAAGTTGGCAACATGATATAAAACACACTTACATTCCTCTGTTTAAAAGTGCAAAGTAGACATTAAAGTGTGTTTAAAATATTGGTACCGGAAGTCAACGAATTATTCGTAATACGAACTTCGTCCCATATCAGTTTTTTTGTTTTGCGGATTATGTGCGTTAAATGAAATGGCAATAGATGTGGAACGAAGTTCGAATTTCAGTTCAAATTTCGGCCAAAATATAAAGACTGATTTAGAATCTCAAAAAATAAAATTAAAATTATATATAAAATCCCGGTACCATTCTGTTTAGATTATATATGTTGTATGCTTGTTACTGAATTAGAAGCTTCGTGCAATGTTAGTTTTTATGAGATTTGTTGTTTAGTTGCAAAAAAAATCGTCGAAAATTCAGATTACAATGGTGTATGTGACATTCTTGTATTCTTCGGTGTTTTGTTCATTTCGCATATTTTCATCTGCTTCACGGACACGGTTAAAGATACAGAAACGAGCGTAGAAAATTTAATTTCAGCATGAAATTTTCTTTCATGTCATGTATTTTTCGATTTTATCCCATAATCGAGTTTCGATTTACGGAATTTTATATTCATATATCTTTCTGGAATTTAGTTAATTTTACAAATAGACTCATTTCGCATATTTTCATCTGCTACACGGACACGGTTACAGATACAATAACGAACGTGGAAAATTTGAATACAGTATTAAATTTTCTTTCATTTTATGTATTGTTCCATTTTATTTCTTGATCGAATTTCGACTTACGGAATTTTATATTCACATATTTTTCTGAAATTTAGTTAATGTTACAAATTGGCTCATTTCGCATATTTTCATCTGCTACACGGACACGGTTAAAGATACAATAACGAGCATAGAAAATGTGAATTCAGCATGAAATTATCTTTCATTTCATGTATTGTTCGATTTTATCTCATAATCGAGTTTCGAGTTACAGAATTTTATATTCACATAATATTTTTCTGAAATTTAGTTAATTTTGCAAATGAGCTCATTTCGCATATTTTTGAACCACTCTTGTATGGTTAAAGATATAATAACGAGCCTAGAAAATCTAAATTTAGCATGAAATTATCTTTCATTTCATGTATTGTTCAATTTTATTCCATGATCGAGTTTCTAGTTACTGAATTTTATATTTACATGATTATCTGAAATTTAGTTAATTTTGCAAATGAGCTCATTTCGCATATTTTTGTGAACCACTCTTGTACGGTTAAAGATACAATAACGAGCCTAGAAAATTTGAATTCAGCATGAAATTATCTTTCATTTCATGTATTGTTCGATTTTATTTCATGATCGAATTTAGGCTTACGGAATTTTATATTCACATGGTATTTTTCTGAAATTTGGTTAATTTTTCAAATGGGCTCATTTTGCATATTTTTGTGAACCACTCTTGTACGGTTAAAGATACAGTAACAAGCGAGGAAATTTTGAATTCAGCTTGAAATTTTCTTTCATTTCATGTATTGTTCGATTTTATCCCATGACCGAATTTCAAGTTACAGGCGTTTAAAGTCACATGATATTTCCGAATTAAAAAAATATTTGTAAATTGTAAAACTGTTCGACGATTTTTTTCTGTACCTATTATTGCACAAAGCTGTAGAAGAACTAGTTCTTCAGTTGTAACACAATTTCTTATTTACGCACTACTAATTTTATTTCTTCCGGCTCTGTCCCAAAATATGCAATGGAAGCTTTCTGGATGACTCAATAAAGTATGTTATTCTGACACTTGTGTGGAATATTTTTGTAGTTTTTGAACCTTGATTCTATCCTTAAACGTCGAGAAAGCTTCTCGGTGTACAAATGCTTGTATGATTTAGGCAAGGGCGGGTTGTGTGAAGGTGCTGTCGATCTATCAGTAACGCCAGGGGAAAAACAAAGATGACTATATCATTCACTGACTAGGCAATAGGGTAATATATGCTATATTTCTTTTCTTTTTGGTTCGCACATCGCATTGACTAACATTTCTTTCATGTATAATAATATTTTCTTGGTTGTCTAGGGACATGTTTAATGTGTACCTAATATGAAATATAGGTACACCCATTTATCTTTTATCACAATGACGAAAGATGTCTCTACTAACGACGAAATAATTCCGGCGCGTTGTTGGAGGTGAAATTTGACCTGCGTAATTGTTTTGAACCAATCAGAACGCGTAATTTTGGCATAACGGTAACGGATATAAACCGGAAGTGACATTAACTTTCATTTTTCAAATTGAATACCCTATATATTTTTATATATTTGGAATCTACGTAAAATTTCGAATTCAACGGTGTTCTTCCTAATTTAATATAAATACCATATTTGTCATATTATATTTATTTAAAATATTAAGACAAATACAGTTCGTTAAGATTTTTGAGGTTAGAAAAAATATATGTATTGTATACCCGTAAAAATTATAACCTTTTCTCAAATGCACAATTTGGAGCAGAATAATCCATCATTGTGGATAATTTTTATAATTAATAATACTGTAACACTGATATTGAATGAATGAAGTGGCTTCAAAATGGCGGACAAGTCAGCTGTAATATATCTAGTAGCTATAGGTTACATACGTCATAAACAGTGATGTGGTTTTAGCGTGTACCTATATTTCATATTAGGTACACATTACCGTGTCCCTAAATACTTCCTAATTTCTTTTTTGACTAATACTTCAACTAAAATCACAAATGCTACACTTACAACAAAGGAAAATAGTCGTTATTTATAAACTGTTTCAAGTTTATAATCGCGTAATTGCTTATTATGTTATAAGTTTACCATTAGTGGTTTTGTGTATTTTTATGCTAATGCCATTAAAAAGAATCAAAAAATGAACATACATAACTGTACTATATAACAAATAACTAAATAATAAAACTTCATTCTAATTTATTTGTATACAGGATGTTTCAATATTTCTGAAAAAATAAAACTACCTACTGAAGATCGATTATTAAATAAGGTGTTTAATTTTTTTAAATTTTCTCCTCTTAAATAATTAGAATTGATATCCTCGATAAATGATAATTAATCTTTTGTAGGTGGCTATATTTATGTATCGTCATTTATTTGTTTTAAATGTAGAATTACCAACACAAATATGAAAGAAGTTCATACTTTTTAAAATACATAGCTTGCCGGTGTGTGTAGTTTACATTTTTAGCGCCACTGACCGATACAAATTGTGTAATAGAATAAAACATTTTGAATAGCAAATGCCAGTGACACTAAAATGTATAATTTTGCGAATTTTGAAAAAATCTGGATAGGAATGCACATCATAATGTTTATACATCGCCCTGTTCGTTTTTTGTTTCGTTCAGTTTCCTAACGTTCAAATCTTGACTATGAAGTTGGCGCAGATGAACTCCGCGCGCTCACAATTTTAAAAGTACACTCCGCAGTACAATTCTTAATATGTACTAAACTCTACCTATTCCGATCGTACGTTTCGAAACCATTGAGCGATTTTGAATAAGTCTGTCGACCAGTTAAATACTGTTGTTATAGTTGACTAAATCTAAATAAATACTTGATTATTCATAACTACGAATTTTCTTTATTCTGTTTTAAAAATGTATCAAAATAAACGCGTATGAGTACGAGTTCATTTGCGCCAACTTCATGGTTAGGAAAATGAACAAAACAAGAAATGAACGGGACGATATATGAACATTAGGACGATACGTGTGTTCCCAATCTTTTTGATATGTGATCAATATAATTTGATTTTTTTTTCCAGTATTTAAACATTCTGTATAACATATACAAGATATAACTTTAGTGTCATGTTTAATGAATATTGAAACATAATCAATATTAATTTTTTTATTATGAAACAATAATATTTTTGTTTTATTTTTTTTCTAGATGATGAAGGGATTGCTGAATCCGGTATGTGATAATAAGTCATCAAATGATGTTCAAATATCTGAGCAGTACTCATTTTATTAAAAGTACTTTTGTTGTATATATATAATAAGTTATATATAGTAAATTTTATATTTGTTACTAATGTTTAGTTATATTCTCAACATTTCTCTGTATTTTATACATGTTATACGTTTTAAAATTCGCCAATATTTTAAATTTTCGATCATTTAAAAATGATTTACAAATATACTCAAAGTTGAATCGATTTTTTGTAATGTTACCTAAACCGGTAAATGTACTTAATGTACTGTGATAACACTTAGGATCTGAAATGATTTGTTGTATATGTCGTAGCTTGATTGTACAATCCGCCATTTTGGAAAACGAGTAGACAGTTTTACCGCCATATAATAAAACTTTTTACCATATTTATTTGGTAAAAGGGTTGTTTCTTGGCTGGATGGTGATGAGGGATATATTAATTTATAATTATTATCTTTTTTCATCTTGTCAAGCATATTTTTAATGTAAACACAAACTTTTCGTTTACGCGGGAATTCGTGACAACATAATTTCTTGCCTTTTTAATATGATAATGTACACTCAACTAAGTAATAACTGTTACTCATACAATATATATGCCAATTTAGATACACAAATACGTATAATATTTAACAAATTTACTTTAATAACAAGTCAACCTGTAGTTCATTATTTTGCCACCAGATGTCATATCGCTTAGCAATATGAATAATTTGTATGATTATAAGTAACAATCAAAAATTGAGCGGTAAAAAAAATATCGAAACGTAAAGAAATTATTTTGAGGTTATCACATGACAGTTCTCAGTTCTGTATTTCCTATGGATCTATTCTATTTTGCATTTCATCGCCAAAAAAATTAATGAATAATTATAATAATTATAGTTTTATTGTTGGACTCTACGAAGTGGACTCGTTTTTTAAAATGGCTAGGCATTTTATACAAAGACGCATTTTACAATTTGGCTACAATATGTACAGCAGTGTTTTTGTATGAATTGTGTCAATCACATAAATGTATTAAGTTGCCAATTGGCAAAATTATAAAATGCATATATTTACCAATATGCAGTATTGTAATGACTTAGAAAATAGTTATTTGTAACGCTAAAATTCAAACATAAAATATTTAATTGCAACATATTGTTGTATATATAAAACCTAATTTCGCAATTTTAATTATTTTTATTCATCAGCATTTTATAGACATACTTTAAAATCTCAGTCGATTTTATTTAGTTTCTAGTGCATATCATATTTTAAAATGAACAAATATTCATTTATAATTTATATTACAATAGTAGTAAGTATTATTTTAATATTAATTTACAAAAAATACGTCTATTTATCATTTCAGGTCTTTGTAAATATTATTAACACAAATTCGAAACCATTGAACAATAATGGAATATTAAAACTTCGCAAAAATGAAATATCTAAACATCCTAAGTTAACATCTGAAGAAAAAACGCAAATGTTGAATCGCGGTTTTGAGAAAATAATGCAACTTATGAATATTGTAGGACAGGTTGATTCTTATGTATCAGAAAGGGCGAGAGATGCAATCAGAAGACTGTCAATCCTAACAGAAGATAATGTGTATCGAAGAAGATTTGCTGTAGTGTAAATATGTATTTATTATTTATAAATAAAGTATTTATTGTCTATACTGACAACTACAATTGTTAATATTTATTGTGTTAATAAGTCTGTACAAAAAATGTACAAACTTTTTGCGAGATGGTTTGCTTGTGCTTTAAGGTAGTTGTCACTCGAGTGTACCTATTCAAAAACTTGTTCTATGTTCAAAATAAAAATTAAGTTAATGCAGTTTATATTTGCAATAACTTATATTTTTTAACATTATATTATATAAACAGATTGCATCAAAATAGTTAAAAGCTAATATCAACGACTGTAACATATGAATTTTCTTTATTTTTCCGTAGAAAAGTTTTTTTTTGAACTGTACCACTCGCACTAACACATACACAAGTGTCGTATTTCAATGTTGAAGAATAACTGTGGCATCGCCGTATCTAGACATTTATTGGTACATTCGGGTATAAAAGTAATAAGATATTTTAAGATATAATACTAATTCTAAACTACAAATGGAAACTGCAAAACAAATTAATATATTTCTTTCTTAAAATTACAAAAGTAGTATTATACTGTTTAAAGTTTTCATGCTTTTCACGTAAAATACCAATTTCAAAAATATTTCTTTCGAATGTACGTCTGAAATTCCTTTAGCCTAAGATCACCTCTTATTCGCTAATACCAAGCGGGTGTTAACTTAACTGATACTTCATCTGAAACGCTTGTACATGGTTGTCAAGTATAATTCTACCTATTTATCATATCTTCAGATTAAAATTTTCTAGAGACAATAAAATTAAATCTGGGTGGTAAATAATTTTCTAATTTTTACATAAAATCTGTTAATTAGTTTACTATAACATACTAGTTTTTCGATTAAATGTCATAGTGGATATAAAAGTTATAATTTAAAATGTTGTGTTTATTTTGCCATTTCCTATTCTTCACGTGTTAAAAAGGCCAAATTTAATTGCAAATATCTCAGGTACCGCTCGGTCAATTGTTGTAAAACTTGTAGAGCAGGTACATTATACTTCAGTTGAGATGTACTTCAAATTTCAATTAATTCTGTTGAAAATGATTTCACGATATAACTACCTTAAAACAGCGCTCATGTACGCGGAAAACTTAATATGAGTTATAAAACTTCTCCTAAATTGAAAACCATCTGTCGTCCTCCAAAGTTTTTTAAAATTATGTTCTTATTTGGTAAGTTGCCGAAACCTGTTGGCGCCCATGGATTATTGACCCACTCCCGTCTCTCACTTGAAACTAGTCGCAGTGTAATTTCTTATACAGGATGGCATATAACATTAATTTTAATACAATTGATCCATTTATTCCTTGTAGATAACTCCATAAAAATACCATGAAAGCCGTATGGAGTTCGTTAATAGCTCGTTTGAGTGTTGTAACAGCCTAGTACAATTTATTTTTATAAAGTTGGTAGCATAGCTAAAATGTTATGTCAAAAAATATCAAATGTAAAACCTCACTGAATAAACGATACTAACGATTGTTAAGATTTTTATTTTTGTTTATATATATTTAGGGCATAAATAGTTCAAAACACTATTAATTGTTGATATTTAAAATATGTAATTTATTTTTATTTATTTATGAACTCTGTCGGTAAATTAGTTCGAGCTTTTTGGCGCTGATGTCATAGCCAAAGTTACGCAGATTGTGTAGTAGTTCAGATAAAAGCGAAATGGCGACGGAGGAGAAATGTCAACAAGAATTAAGTGTTTATTTATAAGAAAATAGTGTTTTAAATATAAAATGTGTATAATTATATAGTTTTACACGTTCCACATCCTTTTCAGTTAATTTTATACAATAAAATGTAAGTAACTTGTAAAATTTTTATATTTGGTTATGACTATGAATCCTGACTTTTTCATTGTTTGCTTTTGGAATTATAAAATGTATTTTCCGTAATTTCACGTATTTCATATGGAGTACACAAAAAATCGTCTGTATTCATTTTTAATTTGATATGAATTTGATTTTAAACAACACGAGACAATTTTAAATTCAAACAGTTGAATTTTCAAATGTCACATTATTACAAACTAACACAAAATACCCTAAATTTTGAATTTACGATTTTTTATTTAAAAAGATCATAAAAAGCGCAAAATAGAATAAATAGTATAAAGAACTCATGTCATAATTGTCGATTATTTTGTTCGACGGTTTGGGCAACTCCGCTACGCGTTGTTACCCAAACTTCCTTCTCACAAAATAAAATGACAATTATGACATTCGTTCTTTAATATACTATTATTTTATTTATTTATATATCCTGATCCTGTTTATGACGACAGTCTAACCCGTAGGTAAATTTCTCATGATAATATTAATTAATTGTTTTTTATATTATTTCTAAAAATGTTACCGTTTGCTTTTGCATGGCTTATGCATTTTTCTGCAGCCCTGCACACGTCTATAACAAAATCAGATGCCTGCTGTAAATTGCCGTGCAAAATGAATATAAACGTGATGAGTTTTTAGAATTATGCACTTGAAAAAGGCATATTTATAGAATAATAACACCGAAAAACAAAATAAAAACGACTTCACATTGCCAAAATCCAAACAAAGGAGCAAAATGTTACAAATATATTATAATGACAATGACCGTAGAGACATCTCTCGACAAATTTTAGAGTAGACTTTATATATATCTCTATCTCTAGTAGTCTTTCTGTCCAGCCGAGTAGATAACAAATAATAATGAAATTAACTGTCCGTGTCTATGATTTAAAAAGTTAAGAACCACTGGTTTAACCCAACTTCAGTGCCCTGCTAATCACAACCCAAAACCCAAGAAATAAAAACAAAACATACGCGTTACTGACGCCAAACTTTTTTTTTGCCTGAATTATTGGTTATAATTGTATCTTTATATTATATAAATGCATTATATTTCACGTGTGTAAACTTTCTAAACCATTAAGATGTTTACCTTGACACAAATAATTGTTTTGCAAAATACAAGGTTAATATTTGAAAGAAATAACGTTTATATTAATAAAACATAACAAATTCTCAAGCACAAGGTAGGTTGCACTTTATCACAGCACTCTTATCTATATAAAAAACCAGATATCTTCACTATTTAATTTTTCATCAGTTATCTTGTACATCGAATGAGTAACAACATGACACACCATATACAACTTATACATTTTAAACAACGATATAATTGGGATTGCGGGGTTTCTTGTGTACTTATGGTACTCCCCTTGCACAAACGGAGTCATTTAGTTAATAATTTGGGTAATATTTGTAAAGAAGAAGGTTTTAATCGTAGGTAAAATCATTAATGAAAACTTTTATCACGATATATCAACAGTTGTTTTGTAGCACATGGACGATCGATTTGTGTTATTTGTTGCTCAAATATGAAATTCGACATAAATATTTCACAGTTACTTTAGGAGTACATCCGGGATACTATGGACATTCATTTTACGATAAAATTATCAAAAAAGTAAGTGTTTATGTGTGTTCTTTTGTTTTTATTTCATGGCATTCTTCGATTATAGGACGAGGAAAGAATAAATAAAAGATTTATCAATGCGCGTTCTTTTGGTTTACAAATATTTTGTGCGTCTCTATCAATTCAACGAATTATTAATCATTTAAAAACGGGTAATCCTGTTATCGTACTTACTAATTCGCGCCAATTAAGATGTGATACGTGTAAGATCAATAAAATTTCTGCAGAATTAAGGCAGTGTCTTCCATGGCCACCTGCATATCAAGGGCATTATATTGTTGTTTGTGGATATGATGCAGATTTACAACGAATTTTTTACAGAAATCCTTCTTTGAATGATCGTAAGTATTAATATTTTTTTAACAAATAAATTTTAAAATTGTTTAATTATAGATGTTTGTTCAATGACGTTCATGGCGTTTAATATAGCTAGACAAAGTTATGGCACAGATGAGGACACAATATTTATTTATAATGACTGATTTTTGTTATAATAAATTTTTCATACTAAAATTTGTTATTATTTTTAAAATGCGCGGAACATTTCGTTATGTTTTACGCCACAATTCCACCAGTTATTTTTCCTGTTTTATGTTGGTAACAAAACAGAAGTTGTTATGACAGCATCAGATGTTCACTTGTCAATATAAATAATACAAAAATGTCGGCGATGCTAACTGCAGACTGGTTTCTTTTGGGCCATGACACCTATTATAGGTAATTTATTACATAAAACAAATAATTTAGTATTTGTAAAGTGTTATTGTAGAAAATTCGAAATATATTCGATGGAATGGCAACAAGAAATCAACATGGATAATGTTATTGCTGTAGGGGCTCAATTTGGTGGCCCCATCGCAGTAATCCGTGACAAAAAAAAGTTTATTAAAGTGCAAGGAAGCGGAAAACCTGTTATTGCTATTTATTCGGGGTCGGGAATGCAGATATCGTCATTAGTGGTATGTCTGGCTTTTAAATTAAAATCGTACAATTTAAGGTTATGAGTAATCAAAAAATAATCTAGCTAGAGCTATGCAGTAAAAAACGATTTTTATTCATTTCTTATTACCTCCTGCCAATTACATAGATAAGGGTGGTAATATTTTCGGTCCAAAAATTCGATGTGTTTTAGTGAATAAGTGGGAATTGGTGTCCCCACAACACGTTATTACTATTTTTACAATAACGTGTCGTATATTTTTAGGCCTATTCGATCTAGTATTTTTTTCTGAATTCAAAAACAAATAAAAATATTGATAAAATTCAATTGAAATTTAAATAAATTAAATTGTATAGTCATTTTTAAGGAGGCTATGATGAAAAACAATTGAGCTTAAATTAAAATGAAACAAATATTTGTTTATAAACAAGATCACACCTTCGTTGATTCAATTTGATTATTTGGATAAATTTTAGTGGAACCGCAGTCATTTAACGCAACTAGGTTGGTCAAAAGACGAAGATTTATTATGTATTCAAGGCGACGGTTCCGTCGTAATGTACGATATGTTCGGCGCCTACAAACATACTTTCGCTGTTATCCAAGAAATGCACGATTCAAAAGTACTCGATGCCCGAGTTTTCAATAGCCCTCAAGGAAGCGGCGTTGCCATCCTCACCGCTTCTTGCAAAGTATATCTTGTTAATAATGTCCGTGACCCGAAAACGCGGCAACTGTGTGATGTACCGCGTAAGTTTCACAAAATAAAATAAATATTTTGTTTTTATGGAATATTTGTAGGGTTAAATGTTCAACCGAGTTGTTGGGCGGTTATGTGCGAAGACCGCCGGACGCATGTTTTATTAGCGAGAGAAAGAAATATATTTTTGATTGACGAACAACAGTGTTTGCAAGTTAGGCCGACAGATATTTCTCATGAATATACGGCCATTTTGGAAATGGCGGTTTCGTTGAATGGTAAATACGTTGCATTGTTTACCGATGCTGGGAGGCTTTGGATCGGGACTTCCAATCTACATATAAGGTCAGTGTATTCATTTTATTCTGTTTGTGTCGACGCCAAATTTTGTAAAGATATTCTTTCGACTTAACGAGTCGTATAACTATACGACTTGATTTTAACAAATTACCATAACAAAATCGCAATGACGCCTCAGGTGTTTCCCAAGGATAACACTTGGGGTCCAAAATGATTATTTTTGGGTATTCTCTCGTATGTGTAAACAAAATAATTGTTTCAAGCTTCCGTGAAGTGGAAACGGAATGCCGTACCCGCCCCCGCCAACTAGTCTGGTGCGGCACCGAAGCCATACTCCTCCATTTCGACACAACTGTATTAGTCGTTGGTCGCCTTCACGGCGAATGTTGCAACTACGCTTATGACAGCGCCGTTCATCTCATCCCAGAAATCGATGGTGTTCGCGTACTGTCTGGGGCCCAACATGAATTAGTCCAACCTGTGCCTGCAGTAGTCCAAAAAATATTCAGAATAAACAGCACTGAACCGGGGAGTTTTTTGTTGGAAGCGTCGAAACAGTATCAAAAAAGGAGTCATAGGGCTGATGAATATATTTCTCTCGTGAGAAATGATTTGGAAACAGCGGTGAGACAATGTATTGAAGCAGCTGCGTATGAATTCGATCCAGACACGCAGAAAATGCTCGTGAGGGCGGCTCAGTTTGGGAAATGTTTTTTGGCGAATGCCAACCCTGATTTGTATGTTAATATGTGCCGACTTTTGAGGGTTTTGAACGCTGTGAGAGACCGAAGAGTTGGTCTTCCGTTAACATATACTCAAGTGCAACAATTAAGTTATAAAATATTATTGGACCGACTTGTCGGGCGTAAACATTATTATTTGGCTATCAGAGCCGCACAATATCTCCGCCTCCCAGAACAAGAAGGCACCAGCCGAATTCTTTCCCATTGGGCCGAATACAAAGTGTCGTTTCGTACTCATGCAGACGACAACACAGACGCTAAAGAAATCGCCGATAAACTCGGCCATACCTCGGGTGTATCTTACAGCCAAATCGCGCAAACGGCCGCTAATGCCGGTCGGAGACAACTCGCAATACGTCTGTTAGATTTCGAACCCAGAGCCCGTTTACAAGTCCCACTATTGCTGAAGCTTAGTGAGAGTAAACCAGCTTTATTGAAAGCTATTGAAAGCGGAGACACTGATCTAACTCTGACTGTTTTACTGCATATGAGGGATTCGATGCCAGTGGCTGATTTTCGACTAACTATAAGAAATTTTCCCGTGGCGCAAGCTTTGTATAAAAAGTATTGCAAGCAAAATATTCCGCAAGTTTTGCCGGAAATTTATATCCAGGAAGATGATTTTGGATCGCAAGCGAAGGATTCTTTAGTGGAATGTTTATTAGATCCTAATGGTCCAGGGGATTTTTTGGCCAAAGATGCGCTGCTGTCGTCTGCGCACGAATCCTACCGCAAGTAAGCTATTATTATTAGGCGTGAATGATTGTGGTTAAAATTTGTTAATTTACCGCGAAATACGAGGGTAAGGTGAAAAGTTCTCGGCCTGACCCAGAGATGGCGTTCCAATCAAAAAAATTATGTTTCCTGCCTGGGTGCACGTGTCATTAGTTCGTATGACAAGTTTCAACTTTCAAGTAGTTTGTTTACACGAATTTTTGCAGTGGATGTCTTGCGCGTTTTTCGTTAAAATGGATAAACTTGAATATCGTGCGGTCATAAAATTCTTCGTTTTGGATGGATTAACCCCTAAGGAAATTCATCCGAAGTTGACAAAAGTTTACGGGGACTCTGCTCCTTCCATGTCAACCCTTAAAAAGTGGGCAGCTGAATTTAAACGTGGCCGCACGTCCCAGGAAGATGACCCACGTGAAGGACGGCCAAAAACCGCCACCACACCGGAAACCATCGAAAAGGTGCATGATATCGTGTTGCACAAAGAATTAAGGATGCGAAAGCTCTGCGCAAGATGGGTACCGATTTTGTGCGGCGATTTGTGACCATGGATGAGACATGGGTCCACCACTACACGCCAGAAATGAAACAGCAGTCCAAGCAGTGGGTGGAAGCCGGTGGTTCAGCGCCAAAGAAAGCCAAGTCGATCGCATCTGCCGGAAAGCGTGTTTTAGGCTGCGAAAGGGATCTTGTTAATTGATTACCTTAAAAAGGCAGAACAATTACAGGCGAATATTACTCCAACCTTCTTGACCAACTTTCGCCAGGACAACACACCTGCGCACAAGGGTGCGTTGGCGATGGGAAAACTGCGGGATTTGGGATACGATTTGCTCGGCCATCCCCCCTATTTTCCCGATTTGGCACCCCCAGACTCCTATCTGTTCCCAAACTTGAAAAAATTTGTTTCTGGGAAGCGCTTCGCGTCCACTGAAGAAGTTGAGAGGGCCGTAAATGAATATTTTCACAGCCTTCCAGACTCTCACTTCCGAGAAGTAATACTGATGTTGGAAAAACGTTGGACCAAGTGTGTTGAAGTCAATGGAAATTATATAGAAGAATAAAATCATTTTTTAACTGAAAATCGCAGTCTTTCATTGTCAGGCCGAGAACTTTTCACCTTACCCTCGTATGTAAATATTGCAAAAAAAACTTTTCTGTGACGTCATTTAATTCTTGAAAGTCTAAACGAAATTTTTATTAAAAATAATGATTATCTAATCGCGTAACTGATGTCGAATAGCAATTAATTCTTAATTATTTTAATTATCCAACGTATTTATTAAAATTTGAGAAACTAAACGTATTATTCTTTATTAGAGCGCGTAACGACTTGGGCGCATCTTTATGCGACGAAGCCCAAAAACTCCGCAAAGTCCAAAAACAATACGAAACAACCTACAAACAAAGTTTTGCCGATTTAAGCGTCCATGACACATGTGCGCGGCTTTTAACGCACGGCGATGTTAAAGCGGCTGATAAATTCCGAAGCGATTTTAAAATCCCAGATCGGCGATATTGGTGGCTGAGAATTCGAGCCCTGGCTCAATTGCAAAATTGGGCCGATTTAGAACAACTAGGAAAGGCGAAAAAACCGCCATTTGGCTTCGGGCCATTTGTAGATGTTTGCCTGGAACAGGTATGCGATTTGTTAATGTGTTAATATGAAATGTAGATATCATTTTTTTTTTAATTAGAATTCTCAACAAGAAGCAGCGAAATATTTACCAAAAGTAAGTGATGATGTGAAGTGCAAATATTATGTAAAGGCTGGAAAATATGAAGAAGCAGCCCGGATAGCCTTTGAGCAACGAGATCCGGACGCTTTGTTATTTGTGCAGAGGAGATGCGGAAATGGACCAGCGGCAGAAAAAGTTAATTCCTATGTCATGCAGTTAAATGCACGCAAGTAGATTTTTTATTTTTAATATTTTAAAATATTTTGAATTTAAGTTGTATATATTATAATATATTTAAAATATCTTAAATGAACATACTTTCTGCCATTTTAATTTGTGTAAAGTAATATATAATAAAAATGGTAAATATATTATTTATTTCAACAAACCTATACTCCAATATAATTAATAAAACTCCGGCGTTAGTAATTTAATTTTGTTCAATCCTGCTATTGATACTTATTATTTCTTACTTGGATACGGAACTTGAAACCTGTTTTATCCACTCAACTTATTCCTATGGCAACGGATGGGTGAAAGTAGAAATAAACTAGAATAAAATTCGATAATCTATTTATTATAAATACATAAATCATGAAAATGATATACAAGATATTTTTTCAAGAAAAACTATTTAACAATTTTGTTTACTCTAATTGAAATTTTAATAGATTCTTTTCATTTATTAAAGATTAGAAATATCTTAAAATTAAAAATGATCCCTATATAAGTTTTGCGTGTACAAAATGATTAAGCAGAGGACTCACATCATCGACCTGAAAAAACCTTATAAAATCAAATATAATTAAATAAATTATTGGGTATTATTTATTTTTAAAACAAGAAAAAAAATCAATAGTTATTCTTTTTACGGAATATAAAATTATTTGAAATAATTGTAGTTTATTTTCGTACCATACATGGTGTATCAAATAATTTTATATTCCGTAAAAGGAATAAAGATTGACTTAGAAATAATTATAAATTAATTAATATATAGGTTTTTTTTTTAAAAAATAACTAATTACTACAAGTTATAATTATTTTTATAAGGTTTTTTCAGGTTGCTGACGTGAGTCCTCTGCCTAATCATTTCCACCATAGCTATAAAATAAAAATTGAATATAATCGTTCAAAACTGAGCATAAATATTTGAATATATTTTTTAAAAATATATTCAGTTTGTACTGTAGAGTAAAATTACTTTAAATATGAGGCACTGATGTCCCGACAGCTGCGCCAAGTTCATGATGTAGGGTCTCAATTTCAAATTATAGATACACCACTGGAAGTACTTAAAGTTAAAATTGAAATGTGCACTTCATAAACTTCGCGAAGCTGTCGTTACGTCAGTGTCTCATTTTTAAAGTAATTTTATTCTACAAAAATTGTAACAAAGTATTAGAAAACTATTATTTACAAGTTTTTATATTGTTGTAAAAACGCAGTACAACACCTCATACACTGTTGATAGCATTTTTCAAAACCTTCAGACCCGCCGTCCTTTAAATAGAAACATAATATAAAAAATTAGTTTCAGAAAAACGTTTAAATCCTTACATAATATGGGTCTCTGATTTCCTTTTCTCCCTGGGGGTCAAAGTCCCCCAACAGAAGTAATTTGGCTTTGCAATCCATTCCCCGAGTTAAACGATTTAAATCGCTCATGTTTTCATCGTCCATTCCAAAAATGAAATCATATTCGGAGAAATCATTCCTGTCTATCTAAAATGTATTTTAACATTTAAAATGAGATTAAAATTGATATTGATTATTACTTGTCTCGCTGTGTTATCGTATTTAATTTTATGTTTTTCCAAAGTTTGCTTCGCTCGGGAATCAGGCGAACTCCCTTCGTGCCATCCTCCAATACCTGCACTGTCAACCTGCCAGTCGGATGATACATTTTGTTGTTCTATTAAATGTAGGAAGACTGCTTCTGCTATTGGAGAACGACATATGTTACCTGGAATTTAATTGTTGCACAGATCAAATAATTTCGCTGAAATGTTTATATGTTTTACCCAAACAGATGAACAATGCTTTCTTGACCATTTTTACAGAAACTAATATGGAAAACCTAACCTTACATTAGTTTTACAATGTAATGTGTAGCGGAGAATCATAGGCGTACGTATTGTTTCAAATTGGGGCGCTGTACAAGTTCCAGAGGCGTAGAAGGGCCAAAGGTGAGTTGTTTTAAAATTTTCGTTACTATTTTTAAAAATAGTGTTACAATTTTAAATAAGTAACGATCGCAGCCTAGTAATTTGTGACAACAAATGAGGTGTTGCCCAATGGGGTAGTTTCGCCTTTTTTAATTTTTTTATTAGAAGCAAGTATTTTTAAATTTAAATTTTCCATATTTTTAATTTTGCACAATTTTGTTTTAAAATGAGAAAAGTATTATTGAAAATACCGGACATCTATTCCCGCCATTGTGACGTACCTTTACTGTGTCCGTTGTAACAATTACTTAACGTACAAAACGCAAAAGTCACGCCATCTTTGTCGTCATAAGTCAGGACCAGACTACAGTCCCTTTATCGGGACGCTAGATACGAGGTCTGGCTATTAAATAACGAAAAAGAGTTTTATTTTAAAAATTATTTTATAATCGAATGCTCCCCTTCAATGTACTCCCCTCCCCCCGCCACACACCGTTCCATTCGTCTTTTCCATTGGTCAAAGCAATGTTGGAAGTCTTCTTTTGTAAGAGCGTTTAGGAGCTCCGCCGATTTTCGCCTCTTCCATCGACTCGAACTGGGTTCCTTTTAAGGCAGACTTGATCTTCGGAAACAGAAAAAAATCACAGGTGTTAAATCAGGCAAGTACGGCGCGTGTTCGAGCACTGGAGTGCCTCTAGCGGCTAAATAACGCTTCACAGACAGCGCGTTATGGGCAGATGCAAAATCCATGACTTGTTTTTCTACAACTCCGGCCGTTTCTTACGAACTCGTTCTCGCAGTGTTGCCAAAACTTTGGCTTATAGTTTGACCCTCGGGAACCCATTCAGTCATCACGATGCCGTTGATGTCGAAAAAAACGATTAGCATGGCTCTCTCGGCCTTCAGAAAACCGTTTATACCATTGGAAAACACACGCACGAGATAGAGAATTCTCATCATAGGCCTCTTTCAACAACTTATAGTACTCAGTCGGAGTTTTTTTTATTTTAACGAGAAATTTCACATTGATCCGTTGCTCGTGTTTTTCGTCACACATTGTTATCGGCACGAGAAAAAAACACGTTCGTTTCTAATCTCTATAGAAAAAATATTACTACAGCGACAAAAACGTGTTTTCGTACCGGAATAGTAGACACTTCCAGCTATTCAACGCTGCATTCGTTCCCCCCCCTCTAGGACGCCTTCTGCGCGTAATACCGTTTAATATTTAATATAAAAATCTGTTTGAATACGTATTTGATTACAATTTACAATATTGAAACTGACTAATACAAAAATGTAATTACATAATTATTATTTTATATTTTTATTGTAATCCGTGCATATGTACATATTTATATCAAGGCTGTAAAACTGTAAAATAATCTATTGATTATATAATATACATATGACTCTTTGTTCGATTGATGGGCCATAAAAGACCCCATATGGCTCGCCGCCCCAGATGATAAAACATTTTTACATTTAACAAAATTTCCTGGTAATAACTATCAGAATATTATTGACCCGTAAAGTCTTGCGATAACAAGTTTTAAAGTCAAACGAAAATAAGTCTCGCGTATACAAACATTTATTTATTTCTTAACTTCGGACGTTAATAGTTTATCTATATTTTTATTATGATTCGTAAGTAAAATCATATATATTTTATATTAATATTTTATTCATTTTATTAATGTAGGTAAAATTGACCCTGTGTTTTTACAAATAGGAGTAGGTACTTTATCTGTACTTGCTTCATTTTATATTTACAAAAAAATATTCAGTAAAAAATGGATTTTTGTTGGACATTTGAGCGAAATAAATTTTTATCCGGTTAAGTCTTGTGCTGTAGTGAATATCAACGAAGCTGAATGCAAATTATTAGGCCTTAAAAATGGATATTTTAATGACAGGTATATTTTTATTTGTTGTATTTATTTTTTAAAAAATGAAATTATTTGCAGAACTTTTATGATAGTCGATACAGAAGGAAATTATAAATCTGGACGTGCAATATCAACTTTAGTAAACATTAAACCCAATATAAATAAAGCTACTTTAACACTGCAAGCAGATAATATGCAAGATTTAATAATAGATACAGAAAATTTACTGGCGTCCAAAAATATTATACAGTGCAATATTTGGAGTAATTATTATTAAATTGTTTTGTTTTTCTATGGCAGATTTTAAAGTTACTTTTGTCTACTCAAAATAGTAGCATTTTAACCGCAAGATAAAATAATTTAACCGCAAGGGGAGATAAAATACTTTAATTATTAGATAAAAAATCTGATTTTTGTATTATGCATAAATTCCATACATAAATTTTCTTGCAAAAGATTCTAAATTTCCACTAAAATTATTTCATAAACTATGCAAATTGCAAATGACACTGACATCTTATTCTTCTTCCAATCATTTCTGTTTTGCGTGTCATTTTCATTCAGTTCCTTTCCTCTCAAGTCTTCCGCAATACAATCCTTCCATCTTATCTTTGGTCTTCTTTTGTTTCTTGCACCTTCTACTACTAAGCTATTCATTTTTCTTTCAATATACGGGGTGTTATATTTGGACCCAGCAAATATCTCGCTTATTTATTAAGTTAGTAATTTCTTTCATATAACATTATTTATACAGCAACATGTAAGCTACTTGATGACGGATGTACATTCATGATACCACTTCCGGTTTATTAGTAATTAATATCAACTTTGAATTTTCAAATGGAACATATTATATTTTTTTACAAATTTGAAAAGTACATCAAATTGCTTTACAATCATGTAAAATAATCCATATGTTACATTATTAAAAAGTAAAATGGCGGGCACTTTTTTATACACCTAGTCGAAAATCGACCCGATTTGATGTATTAATATTTTAAAGGAGCCAAAAAGGCCTTAGAGATTCTGGAAAATAGGGTTGAAATTTTGGGAAAAAATCCCCAAAAACATGCATTTTATATTGCTCACAAGTCCTCAACGGTTTAAAATATCTTCAAATTAACACGAAATTCGTGTTCTACGGGGTTTAAAATATAAATAAACTCAATTCCAAATTTTAAAATAGTCAGGACAAAGTTTTATTTAAATATTTCTAATATGGCGTCCGTACGAATTTTTCGCTTCTAACTTTTATTTGGTTATGAATTTGGCTGAAATTTACAGGAAACAATTAACTGAAAATGTGTCTCCTTTAGAACAGTTTGACGACCTCTGGTGAGGACATGCTACGTCACAGCAAATTTTTAACTTTAACAAATCATATCTCGCTTATTACGTAAAGTTTTTCATCGTTTTTGTTCTAGAACATATTAATTTAAAATCTGCTATAGAAAAATAGTTATTTAAGTATTAAGAGCAGTAAGTGCACCTTACCGGTAAGAAGCACTTAATGCCCACAATGCTTATTATATTTTTTGCACGATCGTCCCAATAATAACAAATTAAAGTTTAGAATTATTTAAAAAATATTTTTACATTTAAAAAAAAGTAGTTGTCATTTTTAAGTAAGCTATGATGAGTACCACATTACTTATTGATCAGTAATTTGTAAACAAAACTTACTGCCTTGGAAACCCTATCGGTAAAGTTTTAAAAAAACCTGATCGTGCAAAAATATAATTTTATACACGACGATAAAATTAAGAGAGAGAGAGAGATGGTTATTCTTTTAGATGATAAAATAAATGTTATCGATTGTGGATCAGACGCAGCCCAGTGGATATCAAAAGTTATACTCAATCAAAATGTCGGATTAAAATTAGTATATTATCCTCATAATAAATCTAGTCGAAGTATTAGGAAAAAATTCACTGTTTCAGATAGGATGACTATGAAAGACCTTGTACGCATTTTTAAACAATTCAAAACAATATTTATTATTAATATTTCCATGTAGGGCGCATTTTCTGATGGTTCAAGTTACATGATGGCGTCAAATACTTCATTATCAGATCTAAACTCTCGCTTAGACGGTAAAAAAATATCCGCTAACCAATTTCGACCAAATTTCGTTATAGAAGGGGCTATTCCTCACGACGAAGACAATTGGAAATTGGTTAAAATTGGAAATAACGCGATTTTTGAGGCCGTTTTGCCTTGTACTAGGTAAAATATAATATATTTTTTATGAATACATATTTATTTAACAATTCCAGATGTCATTTTGTAAATGTTGACCCAAAAACGGGTGTGAGGGATGATGAAGAGCCATTGAAAACATTGAAAAAGTAAGTGTATACTTTTAAAATGTATTGGATATTTGACGTCGATCTTAGGTTGAATTTAAGTCATATACGGCCGTGTAATTTGACGTTTATGTGACGTCACTTTGACGTTTATTTTTGGTCTGAAATAGGCCGCGAGCAGACATGTGACTCGAGCGACCTTGAAGTGCTAGGAATCAACTGTTTTGTGTGCGCTTGTCACAAAAACAATGTTTCGACTTATTTTTATTTCAGACCGCTAAAAAGTTATTTTACAATTTTCGGGCAGTAAAACATTTAATTCAAAATTAAAATAAGTCAAAACATTGTTTTTGTCAAAGTGATGAACGCACACAAATCATCTGATTCCAAGCACTTCAAGGTCGTTCGAGTCACGTGTGTGCTCGTGGCCTGTAGGACTATTTAGACGTCTGATTTGACGTCACTGTGACGTTTATTTTTTATCTGAAATAGGACTGTTTATACGTCAGATTTGTGGTCTAATTTGACATCTAATCCTGTAGGATCTTTTTGTCTGTCAATCGTTTATAGTTTATTTTAGAGAAAAATACTTAAAATAAAAGCTGTGAACAATTAACTTTTCTATAACTTTTATTTGAAGAATTTTTCTCTAAAATAATCCATAAACGATTGACAGAGAAAAAAACAATACTAGTCATTTGCTTGCTAATCACCCATTCATACAAACAGTCATTTTTATCGTTTATCCTATTTTTTATTTTTTTTGAAATAGATATCGTCAAGTTAACAATAACGACTTACGGAAGATAGTTGGCGATTCCCCAAAAATGGGTATACAAATGGGTTTACGCAATGAAGGAAAAGTAAAAATTGGAGACCCAATTTATGTGACTTATTAACAGCAACAATTTTAAAGTGTCGTAGAATGTTTTATCTGTATATTGTTTTATCTATGATGTAATATTTTAAACATTTAAACAATTGTTTTATTTTTAATAAAGTCGTTAAGAAATGATGAGACTCGAGTCTCAATATTTTATTATTTACGTTAAAATCTGAGCTGTGTTCAATCTTTAAAATTTATGATCGTTTTTCGATCCCCAATTGTGATTAATCTTATCGATTTATTAAAGTCCATGTTCGGCTGTGCCGGTCACCATTCTGTATAATTAATTACTATCCAAGAAAATAAATTTATGATATATTGAAATCATATTATTTTTGGGGGGTAAAGCTGTTCGCGTCCGTGGAAGAATTCCACACGTGCCCCCTGGTTAACACTAAATGAACAGCAAATTTGCGCCACTAATGCAAAAAATCTCGACAAACAATAAATAATAAATTCACAATCATTAAACATATTTGAATTGAAATTGTTTCAACAATTTAAACGAGATAGTTCAACATTTTTGAAGCGCTGTGAAGAATTCATATGCGCGCGCACATCCACATGACGCCACGCTTCCACGTCGCCGTTGCAACGACATGGCGAAGAAACGTGCTGTACCTGCAATTATCCTTCAACATCGTTCATTTTCTATAGCAAAACTAGTTAAATTCATGAGGAAAACTGAAACAAAGTAATAATTCAACGACTGAGATAATAATTTTTGTGGGAATCGAGATTTTAATGCAAGAAAATTGATGAGGCGTACAACGAAAGTTCCGAGCACATGTTACGTGAACACGTGAACTTGAAAAAATCATTTTTTGAGCAAATATTAAGAAAATTTATGGAGAAAAACGAAATATAGTGGCGAATCAACAACTGGGATAATCATTTTTACGGGAAGAAAATTTGGGAGGCGTGCAACAAATTTGTAAGTGATATTTTTTTATATTTCCATCATCATTCAAGTCTACATTAAAATATTGGAAACATTGTTTCCTGATAAATTCTCTTTATTTTAGTTCGTATTTTGGGTTTTTTTTATTATTAATATTTATTTTTCATGTAAAACTCACGTTGTAATTGTAGTCCGAATTTTTATTTAAAGTTTTGTTCATTCTGTTCATTAGCCATTCATTTAGCTGGTTTGTGAATATATTACTGTTTTAACAGTGATATATTGTTAACTATTATTGCAAATTAATATCAATCATAAGTTTAAACCATGCCCCAACTATATTTATAGTAATTTACGTAGGACAAAAAATATTTTCGAAGGTCAAGTTTTGAATACAATTTTATAATGAATATTTTGTCTTATATAGACAAATATTATTCAGAATGATAATTATTACAATGAATTATTTTCTTTTCAGTGAATCTACAGTGTCCAGAGAATTTAAAATCCAAAATAGAGCTGAGGAATCTACAGGAGCGAATAAAAATGCAGCGGTTCGGGCAGCAAGAAATCATCAAAAGTAAGTTTTGAATTTTTATATTTAAAGTAAAAATATCGGTAGTTGTAAGAAATGAAAATGTTTGGAATTATTTAAAAACATGGTTAATTGTTTAGTAAAAATTCAGACAAAAAAGTAATATTTATTTTTTTAATTGTTTTTATTTTTAACTTCGTTTTATTTTTAATGTGAAAATATCTGATTTTTTTAAAATATAATTTTATTTCAATATTTAAATTATTCATTTAATAACTTAATCAATTATTAACAAATCCATTATGTAATACCCACGCTACTGCCGGTTCGCCAATCTTACGTTTCTTATTTACAACAAACACAAGTAGCGATCTTTTTTATGCTATTGAAGTATCGGGCATATTTTAATTGTTTTAATAGTGAAATCTTGTTGTATATTGTTGCAAATTAGCAACAATGGTAAGTTTAAACAATAGTTTAACTGTTTTAAAGGTTTCTTTTCCCCAAAAAATTGTATTTGTTTAAAAATATTTTTAAACAAGTACGGTTTACAATACAGGGTTCCAGTGAAGTTTCCAAGGAGTGTAAAGGCTGGGTTAAGCCTTTGGTAAACAGCAGGGTTGCGATTAATCTTTTTGCTAATATCATTTGTATTTTAAAGTTAGGGTATTTGGAGTGTCTACCCCTTTATTTAATGATTAGTTGTAAAATAACTGGCTAGAAATATAAAATACTCTGGTTCAAATCTATATAAAAAATCTGATGTGGCCAACCCAATACTTCCCCTTTAATTTAATTTTTATTCATGTAAATACTTTAAATTAAATTTAAATACCTGGTTCGATCCCGACCGATGCCAAATTTTTCGAATTTTAAATGGCACAAAAATTACCCCCTGTGGTGCACTCTTCACGCCAGCAATAAGTGCTCGTGAGGTGATACGTCTCAATAAATGATAATTAATTTTTAGTAGGTGGCCATATTTAGGGGTTATATCGTTATTATTTATTAGTTGTTGTACGATGATAAATCAAATATAAACGGGACTAATTTTTTTTTTTAATTCTGGGTTTATTTTAAAAAGTATTCAAAAACATAATTTTTCTACATAATCCCCTGTCCTAGAAGCGTATTTTCCCCAACAGATTGGAAACTTTTTAATTCCTTCATCGTAGAAAGTAGCGGGACTTTCACATAGCCATTGGAGCACCAAATTCCCCCACCGCATGGTCGTCGTCGAATCGATGGCCTCCCCTTCTTTAAGGGACCCAAGTTACATGGTGATAAGTCGGGATTGTAGCGAGGATGTTCCGTTTCCCAACCAATTCTGTTCAATTTTTGCCTCGTAGTGTTTGCTTAAAGCAAGTTTGCGTTGTTCTTTTCCTTCGAAGTTGCAATAATATTGCGCATTAAATGTGCGTTGATAATTATGCGTTTATCAGTCTTTATGAGATTCCGAACCGCCTCGATGTTGACTTCGGTAACGCCCTTCCTTTGGCGGCAATCGTGGCTCTGATTCTCGACCCTTCAGAGAACTCCTTATGCCAAGCAAAAACACGGGTCCTTAAAAACGTGTTGTCCCCGCACTGGGCCTTCAACCTCCGCAAAATTTCGGTTGGATTTACGCCTTCCTTGGCCAAAAACTTGATAATAATCCGTTGCTCCACGGAGACATGCCCTGCTTGTTCGCTCATGGTTTTCTTTAATACTAAAGGGGCCTAAGCGAATTGGGGCCATGTCTACCCCTTTCCTAACAGCCCAAGCTATCTGCTAATCAACCTCATACGGGTCAATGACCCTTCTGGAATTAATAAAAAAATCAGTCCTGTTTATATTTGATTCACCACACAAATATGAAAAAGAGAGAGTTCATACTTTTTTAAATATATAACATTTTTTTTAACGTTCCACCAACTTTACCGGTGTGTGTAATTACAATTATTTCAATTGCTATAATTAAGTTAGAATTTGTGCTTTTAATTTATAAAATTGTAGTTTACTTGCATTTTAAACATTTTAAAGTTTGCTGTTTTACAGGATTACAATTAGTCTATTTGGGTTTTAAAGTTTTTATTTAGTTTTGAAGAATTACAATTAGTTTACTTGCATTTTAAAGTATTAGCTTGCAGTTTTAAATGACTACAGTTTAGTTTACCTATATTTTAAAGTATTAGTTTACAGTTTTAACTTATTAAATTATAGTTATACACACACGCTTTTGTATTAATTTTGCAAACACACACACACACATTATATACATCTATTAAAGTTAATAGATATATGTTTGAAAAAATATTGTTATATAGGGTGATGACCGGCACAACCGAAAATTGGACTTTAACATGTAAAATCAGACTTTCCTAATTTCCTGCTTCCCTAATTATTTTGGATAAAAAATCTGATGTGGACACCACACGACTTCCTTGTACGATTATTAAACTATACATATTTTTTTTAATAAATAAATTACAAAATATTAATTTTAACTTCAAAACAGTAAGATATATAGCGAGCATAAAGGGAGTTTTTAAAGAGAGTTTTGATTACAAAAAAAAAAAATTGATTACAACAATGAATATAACTAATTTCATAATAAAAATATAATATTTGTTATTGTACGAATCATAAAATTGTACGTATTTAACGTAATTTGACATGAACATTTTTTTTATTTTTTTGTCCTAATCCATAGCAAGCTTTATTACAAAAAAATAATTTTTAAATTTACGTATCTCGCTTATTTAAAGGGCTAATTTAATAATACTTGATGTGCTAGACGCAGAAATTAATTCTCTAAATTGAAGCATTTATTTCTAAAATCAAAATAAAATCATTTTATTCAAGAAAAACTGTTAACAACTTCAAGTAAAGTACAACTTCCGGTTAGCCTATTTTAACCAAAATCTATTATGTTATTTCGATAGACATAAAAGTCTTGTATACCAAATTTGAAAAGTTTTGGATTATATTTTAAAAGAGTTTTTCATTAAAATCTATTATAGGCTTCATGTAAAGTACCACTTCTGGAAATTGTGTAATAACCATAAAGGGAGGTGCACAACTAGATGTTATAGGAGTTCTAAATACAAAATTTCAACTTTCTACGGCTTACCGTTTTTGAGTTATTCGAGATACGGACGTACATACGTATGGACGTCACGACGAAATTAGTCAAAATGGATTCAGGGATGATCAAAATGGATATTTCCGCTGAAATCTGAAAACCGAAATTTTTCGCGATTACAATACTTCCTTTACTTACGTACAAGGAAGTAAAAAGCTTCAAATAAAAGTTGTAGAGCATAAAATTCTGCATCTGAATCAATAAACAAAATTTATTTTGTGTGCCTTGTAACGGCAGAAATTATGAAAATGTCAAAAATCATCTCAAAAATAGCAATAGCCATGGAATTAAGACAAAATAAATAACAAATGTCTAACGGTTTATTTGTCATGTTAGGGTTATTTTTTTGTATTAGGTATTATTTCTAATTTCTGTTCCAGTTAATAATATTTATCTGTTAATTTAAATTGATATTTGTTCACATGAACAGAAATTAGAAATAATACCTAATACAAAAAAATAACCCTAACATGACAAATAAACCGTTAGACATTTGTTATTTATTTTGTCTTAATTCCATGGCTATTGCTATTTTTGAGATGATTTTTGACATTTTCATAATTTCTGCCGTTACAAGGCACACAAAATAAATTTTGTTTATTGATTCAGATGCAGAATTTTATGCCCTACAACTTTTATTTGATGATTTTTTACCTAAAATAATTAGGGAAGCAGGAAATTAGGAAAGTCTGATTTTACATGTTAAAGTCATATGTTCGATTGTGCCGGTCACCATCCTGTATATATTATGTAAAAATAAAAGATATGCACATAATGTGTTTTTTACCTCTCGCTAAGAGAGGTATTGCATTCATGCTAAAAATCGCATATCCAGATTTTATTGAATAAGCACGTTTTAAGGTCTCTACAATCCGATTTTAACATTTTTACGATGATGTCTGTGTGTGTGTGTGTGTGGATGTGTGTGTGTGTGTGTATGTGTGTGTGTGTGTGTGTATGTGTGTGTGTGGGATGTTGGAAGGACGGTTACTCAAAAACTATAAGACTTAAAATTTGTTTAACAACGTATTTCCCAATCGGACATTCATGGGAAGATCTGAAAAGGTTTTGGTAATAATTGGACAATCGGAAGTAGAAGATTCTTGAAAAAAAATCTTCTAAATATTATTTTTTGAAAATGTTTCGTGGTAATATTAAAGAAAATTAAATTCTCTATCTGATACATTTAAATATTTTATTATATATTCCATAGATTTAGAGATAAAAGAAGTATAATATATAAAATAATCTGTTGTAATAAATTTGACAGCCGAAAGAATGCCATGAAAAATAGTTGATAATTTAAATTATTTGTAACTGACAGATAAATGTCAGTGTCAGAAATAATGAGTAATGAATTAAAAATGTACTTGGAGAATCCCTTAGTTCTTGATCTGTGACTATTATGGAGATGACAAGTCTAGGTTGAAGGACTTAAATTTGTTTCAAACATTATGGGACAATGTACACCAGTACTGTAGACTAGAGTAACTTTGAATTGCGAAAAAGCTATCAAATTCTTCTCAAGTAAGTTGTAAATATTGACAAAATCGGAGTGCAATCTATCCGTCACTTTATTAAAGGGAATTAGTGTTATTTAGATATAACATGTATGAAAAAATAAAATGTAAAAGAAGATATATAAGAATAGATGCACAATCCAGATATATACATTTTAGACCGCCCAAAATTAATGTTTTTACTAGAAGAATATGAAGAGAAAGTAAACAAAGTTGTTCGAATTGAAAATTGCTGTTACCAGCCTAATATTTATATATGGTAAACTCTACTTTGTAATTTATTGTAACATAATTTATGGTAAAATATCTTTATGTTGAGACATGCTATTATTGAATAATAAAGAAGTTTAAACGTCATAGATTTATATGAATATATTATTTGTATTTATAAAAATAATCTTTGCTTTATGCATACAGCCAGGTAAAATATACGGCGAGAGGTTATGTGCTGGCCACATCAGATTTTTTAATTCACGTTAGCTCTTTATCCGTTCGTCGCCGCGATTTCGTCCGTATATATTGTTGATTTGTTATGTATATTGTGGTTAGGGCATGAGCAGCTTCAACGGGGCCTCCTGAGTAAACGTTTTCCTTTCAGGTGCACGTTATATTTATTTATATATGTTTAATTTTAAATTTTATCAAGAGGCCCACATCGTCATGTATTTATTTATTGATATGTTTTATATGTATGTATTTATGTACATTTCTTAGCTAAAATGTTAGGTAGGATGTCTAAATATAATTTAAACTTCGTCGAAAAGATCGAAAATTTCATTCTTTATAATTTTCTAATTTTATATGCATTGAACATGAAGTAAAAAATTCAATTAAACCATATAGAGAATAAAATATTCTTTAATATTTATAATAACGTAATTTTTCAAAATATATTTATACGAACATCGTGAAAACAGTAAATTTCTTATTCTAGAAACCCTAAAACGTACTTATTCATTAAAAACTCACCAAATTGTTAACAACTTCGCGTTACTTGTAACGATATTTAAATATGTACTAAAGAACAAAAAGAAAGCCGCAAAAGCATAAGTAAAATAACTCATTTCCATTTCAGATTGCATGCATGACCATGAGGTCTTCGGAAACATGAAAATGGGAGCAAAAGAGGGCAGAGCACCTTTAGGAGAAACAGGAGACAACGGAGTTATTGCATTAGGGCCCCATAACTCAAAAATTCAAGCATGCTGTCAGCATGTATAAGGTAAGAATTTTACTTAGATATCATACTATTTACTTTACAATTCTGTGGCTTTAGAGCAGAAGCCGATATAACTATTAAGAATTTCTGCATTTTTTTCTATTGATTATAATTATTTTACTTTGTAAGGCGTTTATTTGCCATCTCTTTTGACATACATTTTTTTTATATATTAACAATACTGTCATACAAGAGGAACAACCAATATCAATATTTCATATTTTTTAGAATGAGTTATTTCATTTTGAGTATTACATTAAATGATGTGAATATAGTGGATAGGAATTATGTTTATTCTTTTTATCATTATTAAATGTTATTTATTTGGTTGGAACCGCTAATTTTGTTGGTAATGCAACAATACTTCATAATCCAAGAGTCGAAACTTGAAATAAAAATGAGCTAGTTCGAATCTAGTTACTCGTCCATAAGGACTACCTGAAACAGTTTTTATCTGTATTGTGCGTGAAATATTTGCACTAGAGTAACTAAGCATTGGAAAAGTGGTGCACTTTCCACTTGTATAACCGCCCGAAGGACAGGATGATTCAAAATTAATTTCTCTGCACTATTTTTTATCAAATGTGCTTTCGAAATATCAAATTAAAGCAAATTTCAAATACTTTTGAAACCATTTAAAAACTGTTGGATGAAATCTCGTATGGTACATTCATTATATAATCAAGTGTTTTGTGTAATGAAGATACGAAATTTTATCCAACAGTTTTTGATATGGTTTAAAGAACACCACAAACTAATAATTATTATTTAATAGGCAGACCTTTGGCTGGTCTTGAGATGTCAAGAAACTTGGAGTATTTGTATGCAGCTTTCGATTTCAACACTGCAAATCTTCTAAGGCATCTTTTCTGAAGGATAGCTGAGCTCCAGATAAATCTTCTACGGCGCAGACGATCATCAATGGATGAACTGGTAGGCACTTTTAATTTTTTATAATATATTTTGTTCTCATACTCAACCATGAGAACTTGTAGTCAAAGGATTATGACAAGATACCTACTTGTTCTCATATTCAACCATGAGGACATGTAGTCAAACGATTATGACTATATGCCTAATTATTACCTTGTTCTTATATTTAACCATGAGAACTTATCGTCAAATGATTATGACTATATGCCTAATTATTAACTTGTCATATTCAACCATGAGAACTTAGTCAATGAAATATGACTATTATAAATATCTAAATATTATCTTGTACTCAAATTCGATTTTGAGTAATACATTGAAAGAAATATAACTGTCATGAATGTCTATATAATATCCAAACAATTTAAAATTGAAATATCGACTGTATATCAATATAAAATCAATATCTGGAAACATTTGATTAGCATATATCTTTCAGGAATCGGACATCAAGAAGACTAAAATAATATTAGATTATAAATTGTACTACTCAAAAGTGAATAGGGTTTTAAAATTATTTTTTCGTTTAAATATTGATACAAATAAACATAAGTAATAGTTTGCTTAAATAAAACTTTTTGTGATATACATATATTCACTTTTGAGTAGTTTAGTTTTAAGTTCTTTGAAATGTATTTTCAGGTCTTAATTAAACTTTTGGCTCATCGCGCCGTTGAGCAAACACGCGTTTTCTTTAAATTTTAAAAATAAATTGATATAGTTGAAGTGCATTCCCTACCGATAATTCATCATAAAATCGTGCGTTTTGATTGCCCAGACGGCATCTAGGGAGAGTGAATGTGAAAAAAAAAATTGTATGTATTGGTGTATCGGGGCATGCTTGCTGTCAAATGGTGAGAGAATCAGGAAGTAGGGGGTGTGAGATTCGAAACTTGTTTGTGGGTTCGGGTTTCCTTTATTTTTTTATTATTATTAACATTGACGGTTAGTGGGATGGTTAGGTAGGGTTCGTGCGCGATTTCCATAATTGAGTGGACTGATATGTATAGTAATTCACAACGCCATGTGAAACCTATATTCTGGTGGATCGCTTCACACTTGTGTGAATGTTTCTAGGGACAGTTTAATTCTTTTGTACCAGTGCTGACCGCCGTTCGTATCGGCCTCTGCTCTAGTTTGGACGCTTTAAAACCGCTAGACTCAAATGAGAAAAGTTTTAAACAAACCTGAATGCTTACACAGGAAGCTCTGTTATGGCGTTATGTGCTCTCCTCATCCGGAGGCAACGTAATCATCGTTTAATTTTAATGGCAACGAATAATTAAAGACAAAATAAAGTTTTTCTTTGATTTAACTTTGTTTGAGCACACGGGTTGATCGCGTTCGGTGTTAGGTGTATCGGGAATGGCCGGGCGATGCCATCGGGAGTAGCTCTTTATTGCATCCAAGCCGTGGAATATCACTTAATTGCTTCCCTTGTCCTTAATTGGCTCGCGTTGTAGGCCGTAAACCCTTGTGGTCGCGACTGGGGTCGGCTTAGCCCCCACGTAAACAACTGTGAGAATCACCCCGGTATTCTCACTTTTTGTCTTAGATCGTATATCTCTCTCTCACTTCATCTTAGCTTAGCATAGTCTAAATATAAGATAGCTTGCGTAGACATAAGATAGCTTAGATATAAGATAGGCGAGGGTTGTTTTTGCTTTTTGAGAGAGAGAAAATTAACGTAACTTACCATTTTTAGATTTGCTTTTGTTTGAAAAAGATATTAACGTAAGATAGGATTTTTTGTGCACTTCATAAACTTAATTTGGGGGGAACTACAATAATTTAAGTTAGATTATAAGGTATTATTGTATACGAAATAGTATTTATTTAATAAATGGTATATATAGGGAGCGTGGGTGGCATTGAGGGTGGTGTCTCCCTATATATACCATTTATTAAATAAAGCGTTTCAGTTATAGTTTCAAGATAGTTATAAATTAAAATAATTCTTCACCGCCGCTGTTGCTGAAGTTGCAGTGCCGATTGCGATGCGTCTCCATGGCTTCCTCTGCATAAAGACTTCTTTAAAATGTTTGTACAATAAAACAATCTTTTAATTTTGTTTATTTTTATTTAAACCCATCATATTAGTTTTAAAGTTAGGTAGTTTTAGTAAAAAATGTAATTATTATTAAGTATTTTGACGTGATCAGGGCAATGTTAGTTTTTAAATGTTTATTGTAAACGAAGCTTTATATTAATAAGTATTATATATTTTGGTGAGTGGGTGGTTGAGGCGGTAACACCAAAAAATATATATATATTTAATATAAAGGTTCGCAAACGGTCTTAAAACCAAATAAGAAATCTTGTACCTTTAACAATGGGAACAAGGAATCTTATTTGGGGATGCCAAGTATTAGTTTGTTAAATTAGTCCATAAGTATTGTGAACGGAACTCTAATATATTATATATTTGGGCGGTTTTAGTCTAAAAATATATAATATTAACTTAGAGTTTTGTATCAGTTGTAAAACTAAAATGTTTGTTACCAAATAAAATTATTATGATTATTTTATTTGTTTGTTAGTTATTTTTCATCTTTATTCTGTAAATAAAAGTTAAATCTCCAGATAAACTTTTATTTGCAGAATAAAGATGAAAAATAACTAACAACAAATAAAATAACCATAATAATGACAATTGTAACAAATGTTTTAGTTTTATAACTAAACCCTGGATGACACTTTTATAAATTGTTAATAAATTTGTTAACAAATTTAGTTGGGAATAATTTTGAACAGAATTTTTAAACTCTTAAGTCCTTTACGATTCATTTGTTATATTTCTGTTCATGATTGTTACTAAATTTGTTAACAAATCTGTTAACTATTTGTGATTGTCAAACAGTCCTTTGTAATAATAATGCCAATAAACTTTAATTTTTTAAAAATAAAGTGTTTTCTTATAATATAAATATATTTTTATATTAAATTTTGTATCTTATAATAATACAAATATATTTTTATATTAAAAAAATGATTTTTTTTCTAAGTCCATACTCTACACGTATAAAGTTTTTAAAACGGCCACCAGTTGGCAGCACCTGTCGATTTACCAAGAGTAAAACCGACCAAAAAGTATTTTTTTGTGTACATAACGACGTACATACATAATTTTCAACAGCTTTTAGTGTTTAGACTAATTAAAAATGAGATTTTATGTACATTTTGAATTGGGGCATACAGATTTCAGCCATTTATCTGCGTCAGTTAGCTGCAAAATATATTTTTTCTAAGTCCCCGTACGTATGTAGTTTTTAAAACAGCCACGTTGCAATTGTTCATACATCAAAATAACTGAAAATTACCAAAATATAAAAAAATTATAAGATTTTTGAAATGAATTATGAATTGTAACATTTATGTATCCGCTTCCCATTTTCAGACTTTGAAATAAATGTCCCACCAATGATTCCAAATTCACAATAGGCCTTATTTAAAACGTTTATCGCATGTAGGTGCTGCCCCCTGACGGCCATTTTCGGAACTATTTAGAATCCTGTATGTACGTTTGTATAAACAAAATAAAATTTCTGCATCCCTATATTTTGAGAACAATGCTTTCCAATAGGTGCTGCCATCTAACGGCCATTTGAAGAACTATATATGTATAGGGATTTAAAATTTTACAGAATTCATCCCCTAAGTAGAAGGAATAAAAAAAATAGACAAATTATATTTTAATTTATATTTTATTGTATAAAATATTGTAGATTAAGATAGTTTACATGAAATACAACAATGTAAGATACAAATAACAATAAATACAATTAAAATTTATACAAACTATTATTTAAACATCCCTATTTCTAATTTTTCAGGACAAGGGTAAGTATATTTATACATAAAATACAAAGAATAAGAATTAAAAAATACAATTTAAAGTATTACAATAATAAAGACAATGTATTACAAATAAACAATAAAAATAACTTAAATTAATACAAGTTTTTATTAAACAACCCCTTATTTATTCCAGAGCAAAATACCACAACAAAGAGACAGGGAAGTATGTACAGTTTATTCAGTTGAATTGGGGTAACATGGAAATATGAGAACTCTATTTTGCATATTAATAAATATAAAATTTGTTCAATTTTTTTAAAAAAACAAGCTGTCAAATTTTAATTATCGAATTTTTAAACCCTTGGCCCTACGCCCTTGAAACTTAAATATGTTAATCTACGACCCCAACATTTCAATGAATGAACGCGAAATTTCAAGGAAATCGCTGAAAACCCAGCCGTTTCCGAGATACGAGCCCTTAAAGTTTTCCGAAGGATTTTACCTATAATTTGTTTATTTCAAAGGCTAATGTGGTGGAAAATAGCGTATCTGGCGTATTTAAACATGGCCTATCGATTGGCCTAAGCAGAATTATTGGAAACCCTTTAGTTTACAACATTCTTAGCCCTCAAATTTATGGCAAAGGGCATGCGCTATCGTTGTTATAAAAGAGCTAGAAGGGCGGGATAAATTTTATTAGCCTAATTTCAACCCGTAGAACACGATTCCAAGGACAGTTTTTTCCTAAGGGCCGTTTTAAGCCCTTCGACTTTTAATTAAGCCCTTAGGTAAATCTGGCTTCAGATTCGTAATCTACAGGTTGAAATTAGTATAATAAAATTTGTTTCGCCCTTCTAGTTTCAGAGCTAGTCAATTTTTCTTATTTACATGTGAATCGAAATGTTTGAATTTTTGTAAAGAACGAAGCTGTCAAATTTTAATTAGTGAATTTTTAAACCCTTGGCCCTACGCCCTTGAAACTTAAATATGTTATTCTACGACCCCGACATTTCAAAGGATGCTAAGGGAACGCGAAATTTCAAGGAAATCGCTGAAAACCCAGCCGTTTCCGAGATACGAGCCCGTAAAGTCTTCCTAAGGGTTTAATACTTAAATTCGTTAAACTAAAAGGGATAAAAGGTCGAAAAATACCATATCGGGAGGATTTGAACCCGCGCTTTCCATTGGCTTGCACAGAATTAATGAAAACCCTCTGGTTTACAATATATTTGCCCTTCAAGTTTGTGGCGAAGGGCCTACGCTAATTCCTGAACTAAAAGGGCTAGAAAGACCGGACAAGTTTTGTTAGACTTACTTGGAGCTGCAAAATTGAAATCCGCGGTCGGATTTTCCCTAAGGGCTCAAATAAGCCCTTAGCCCTTTATGAAAGGGCAGACTCCTATTGGAATGGTTATTTTCGTACCTAGAGAACTTATTACTAAAGGATAGGATAAGAAAATACGGAAAAACCCTTAAATTTAGGATATTTCCCTGTCTCTTTCGTTATTACATAGGAAAGGTAAATAAAAAACCCTTTTGTTTATTTATTCTTATAAAAATCATCTATTATCTTCGTCCTGTGTTGTAGTTCCCGTGTCCTATCGCTGGGTGTAGTGGGGCCCTTCGCGGAACCTGTAAATTAACATAAACATTGTTTATTTTGAGCGCCAAAGTATAAAAAAACGTAATCAATTAACACTTAATTAGTGTTAGTTGTTACGTTATAATATTAATATTATATTTTTATAAGGGGGACTTCAGTTCCTTTCTGTCTTTGGTGAAGTGAACATGGGGTGCTTGTGAATAATCGTGTATTGTGATAGTGTAGTGTTGATAGGAACCGAAAAACTTAGTAGTTTTTATTACAATCATTCTCTTATTCAATTTATAGTTCGGGTTATAAATAAATATTAAAATTTACGCTAAAACTATATTTATTTGTTCATTATCAGTGAATTTTTAACTTTGTTTTATTAAGTGCTGTAATTGTTAATTTAAATGGTGCGAGTGTTGTGTAATGATTACTTGAAAGTGTATTCTAATCAGTGTAAATCGCCGAAGACAATACAGTTCAGTGATTAAGTACTAGCGGACGATATGTTGAGAAAATTCGTCGATCATTGGCATTACAAGTAAGTACAAAAATTTAAATTCTTGGTTGTACCTATCAAAAATCGCGGTAGTTAAAATCTGTTTCAGCCGGCTGAAAAATCTGAAATATATATGTACATATAATTTTACAGGGATCGTGTTTATCAAAACGAAGATTTAACAACTAACCCATGGACAAGATCACAAGAAATATCTACCAGAGTAACTCACCATTGATGACTTCTTCAGGTTACAATGTGGGGACTCCAAGTTCCGAAGTCTGCAACACCAGGATATCGGCTTTTCACACGGCTGCATCTGAAAAGAACATACATAATTGATAAATTGGTATAATAAAAATATTTGTACTATAATTATAATTATTCTTATTTATTCTAACTTGAAATAGAAATTGTATTGGTTTGAAAAAAGGTTGTATATGTACCTTTACTTTAATGTTTCATTGTTTACCTCCAGCTATTATTGGTAAGGGAGGTATAGGGTTTATGCTAAAAATCGCATATCGAGATTTTGATAAATGACCACGTTTCAAGGTCCATAAAATTCGATTTTAACATTTTCTGGTCACTCTAGCTCAATACTATCATATATCAAATACTATGAACCACAAAATTTTGAAACCTTGTATTTAGACCTTATTCTAATATGGAAAGAAGCCATTAGATTTTGGTGTAAATCGGATAACTGGAAATCGCATTTTACTAGAAGCTCAAAATAGTTTTTCTTCCAAAAATACCTTTAAATGTCATTTTTCGCGATTATGTTATTATTAAAATTAAAGATTATTGAATTTTCTACAGGCATGCATTAATAATTTTTCTATATATTTTATAGATAAATGAATAAAATAATCAATTTTATAAATCCTGGAGTCTATATTTTAAAGATAAACACAATTTCTTAGTTACACAGTGTATGTTTCAAATGTATGTAACTGACAGACAAATGTCACTGTCAAAAAAATAATCATTTAAAATTAATAATAGTAACATTTTAAAAAGAAAATTTTAAATAGAACAATAGTTACATGAAAAGGAACTTAATATACATAGTTTCCAGCACATAAAGGTATGTATTTAAATAAAATAATAATAAATATATCAGCACGGCATATTACCCATTACTGGGTGTGCTAATCTGCGTTGTATACAGATTTCGGTAATGATGGCATATTTGTATCGTACGGGCGTTCACCAAGCGGCGCATCACGGGCACTCATTTCTGGCATGGAGAGTGCACCACAGGGGTCAATTTTGTGCCATTTAAAATTCGAAATATTTGGTGTTGGTAGAAATTGAATCCGGTTCCCCAGATTCGCGACCAGACACTCAGGCACGCGACGACGAGACCCCATAATGGGTATATGTATTTAAATTAATAAAAATTAAATAGCGGGAGATATTGTGTAGGTCACATCAAATTTTTGTTTTACAAATTGTTTTTACTTTAAAACTTTTCATTTGTTCTGCGTTTCGTTGTACAGTCTGTATATATTTTTTCATAATTGAGTTTCTCAGTTTCTTTATACTTAAGATAATATTTCAATACTTATGAATAAATGACACATTTTTTAATGATTTGCATATAAGATATTATTATATTTTATGATCAATGGCAACGAATTTATATTTAATTTTGATTATTATATTGTTTGTTACAAAGTCCTGTAACGGAGAAAAGAGTTGTGGACTTGTACGAAACTGCATCAGAAGTCCTGACCCTGATCAAGTTGCATCTCATATGAATCCTGATTTTAGCGTTGGAAATGGTCGCATTATTGCAGAGCATCGCACCATAAAACAACCCCAACATGTTATAGTATACATTGCAATTTTATGTATATGATGTACCTATGTAAATAAATAAAAAAATCACTATGTATATAAAGTACCTATATAACATAACCATTATACATTACATCTTAATAACTAAATTAGGGCGAATGGGATTTTGTGACAATTTATTAAATTTTATATTTTCCTATATACATGATAGAAGTCAGTATGTTTGTATCAAGGGTCATTCACTCCTACTTCAGGTGTACCTCAAGGTTCTGTACTCGAACCATTGTTGTTTATATTATTTATCAATGACATTGTTGATGTTGTTAATAATTCTTTCAAATTGCAATAATGTATACATCTGAATATAAGCCCTACAATCCAAATTTGTAAAATAGTCATTATCTCTTTTAGTTTTAATTCCAATTTGGTTGTATGGTAGTGTATCTTTATTTACAACCCTTTTGTGTATTCGAAATTTATTCGCGCTATTTCTATAAAATTCAAAAAAATTAAAACACCCTGAACATATTACCTAATACATAAAAAGCAATTATTACTTATAATGACTCATTGTTATACAATTGGTGATTTGTACTTGTAGGGGCAGATTATCTAACACTTAAATATTAATTCTTTCAGTTTGGTTGTTGCAGTGGTAGTGTAAAGACGTGTGTGTGGTGTGTTGTTAACATGAGGACAACTTCCTGGTGCTTGGAGACGACGGTAGGATACCTGCAGGACTGGAGTTATATCCATAGATTTCATTTATTCCAAGTGAGTTTTTTTTTACTTTTATTCTACTTTATAGTTGCACTTTTTATTCGATATATTAACCATTAATTCCGAGGGATTATTCTAGTATAGATATAAGCTGTACATATTTAAATAATTGTTCGTATTATCTATGTCTAAGAAAGTTTGCATTAATTGAACATTATTTAATATTTCTACCATATACAATTTTCTAACATTTTATTCGCTATAAATCTATGTGTAAAGCAACTCATAAAGTTGTATGGCAGAGATAATATTTGAAAAAAAAATGTTTTCTTATAGTAAATGCCTATTCTCGTGTTCAACCTGTATATTATTTAATACATATATCATATATCATTGTATGTCCTGTATACATATTTTACTACTATATATATATATATATATATATATATATACGTAATTATGAATGTGCCCGATATTACGACAAATGATGATTCCATTACTTTAATTTTTAACTACTATTTTTTGATTATTATTTAATGCCGAGCTGTTACATTGATTAATTTTGTTTTATTTATTGTTACAGTACTTGTGAACAATCGTGTGTGTAATGTGCTTGTGTACAATGGACGAAGACGATTTCCTGGTGATTAAAGAGGACTTCAGGACTTGGAGTTATACATCAAAATCATTTATTCATAGTAAGGTTTTTTTTTCTTAACTACATACTTTATAGTTACTCCTATTATTTCTAAAGATTACTTCTGATCTGGTTTAATTTGAAATTATTTAGTGTTCTTACCGTTACAAATATCATATATTTTTGTATGTACTATCAATTTTATTTTACATTTAAATAATTAATAGTAACATAAATGCAGATATTTCCATTTTTTGTTGATAAAATTATAAATGTGTATCAGTTACGTAACTTATGCTTCATTAATAAATTATTTGTATAATATAGTATAATCAATAACTGAGATATTAATTATTGAAATATTCACTTTAATATTGAATTTCATATTAAGATTTTTTTAAATAATTTCAAATGTGTGAAACATTTGTAAAATCCATATTATCTATAATCAATAATGCAAATGTTAATTTCGGGTATATATTTATTCTTACAGAATCATGTAACACAGGGATCAACATAGGTCAACATAGTCCTGGACGAGCCGTAGAAGGATGTGAGTTGGAGAAGGACATGAATCCTGATTTCTGCGCTAGAGATGGTCACATTCGTTGCAGACCACCGTAAAACACCGCCAAAATGTTTTTGGACCCCTCAAAACTTATTTATAAGATTTATGTATATAAATAAAACATATCGTCCTAAAAATGAAGTATTCGTATATAAAATCAATTCATGTCATCATGTAACACATATATCCTCATACGTAATATAACAAGTGATATGATTATCATCGATGATATTCTCGAGTGAAACCGAGCTGCAGATTTCACGAGTCCGAAGGACGAGTTGAAATGTGCTGCTTCGGTTTCACGAGCAATATCTTCGATTATTAATCATATCACGAGCTTATATTTAATGAGAGAATATAATGAATTTTTGCAATCTAACCTAACCTAACTTTTGATATACATATTCATATTGTATTAAAACATGGTACTTACGTGTTTTATTTAATATTTCGGAGTTTGAATTATTGTTATTATTTATTTTTATACTCAAAATTAACTGTCAATGTCATAAATAAAGAAAACAAATCCCTTAGTAACGACTATAAATACGGTGTTTATTTCCTTGTTTTTTATCATCGCTGTGATAAACGCGTAGCTAGGGAGATTCTGTATGTTGATTGGCGGAAAACATGTCACGTGACTAAGGAATTATATTCTCTTTTTTATATATTTTAGAGCTGCTACAATATTTAAGGTATAATATACATTCATACATTAAATACATTCAAACAGTACATACATTCATATACCATACATTCAAACAAATACATAGTTTTTCAGTAATTCATTTTAAACTTGCAGTATTTCAATAGAGATTTAACTACCTTGAAACAAACATGACTGATTTTTTTTTCCGCAATTCGAATTCCTTAATATTAACATACACATCGAAAATAATCCCCTAAATCCAAATTTATAAACAGCAATACTCTGTCATTTAGTTTTTGAGTAATACATTTTAATCTTGCAGTATTTTAATACAGTTTTAGCTATCTTGAAACAAACATGACTGAATTTTTTCCGCAATTCGAGTTGTGAGTTCAAACATATAGGAAACAATCCCCTAAATCCTAATTTGTAACCCGCAATATGCTATGAGTAATTCATTTTAAACTTGCAGTATTTCAATAGAGATTTAGTTATCTTGAAACAAACATCATTTTTTTTCCGCAATTCGAATTCCTGAAAATTAGCATTCATATAGAAAACAACACCCTGAATTCAAATTTGAAAACCGCAAGTCACTATCTCACTTAGCTTGAGTAATTCATTTTAAACTTGCAGTATTCCAATAATAGAGATTTAGCTGTTTAGATATAGAAAATAACCCCCTAAATCCAAATTTGGAAAAGCAATCTGTATTAATAAGATATAAAATAAAGTCGCCTCAGTGGTCGAGCGTGTTAAGGCAACGTGTGTTTGCAGCGTTCGAAGCGACCTTCACCGCTCAAACCCTGAGGTCGTGGGTTCGATTCCCACCATGGGCTTGGTTGTTTGTGTCTGTCCCTTTCATCATCTCATCCCCATCTCTGCGATATATAGAATTACAAGGAAACAAATTATACGGCAAAAATGACACCCTCATATATATCAATTGTAATAAGTGTATGTAAAACGCTTTAAATACAATAAAGAATTATTATTATATTATTATTATTAATAAGATATAAAATATAAGCATTATATATGAAACTATAAAACTGATTTATTATAACTTGGATTTTTCTGTACTCTCGTTTCATCCCCTAAGATACATACTATACTGAAATGTAATCGAAATTTGTAAGGTTCACACATCTTGAAATAAGTAATCCATAAGTTTTGAAACTTAGTATACCTATATAAAGAAAATTAACCACCTGAAAATTAGTGTTTAATATATTTAATATTAAATACACTATACATCTTTCTTGCAAGAAGCATTATTGAATTTTTTTTCAGTGATTCCAAAATTTTGCAATAATGTATGCATCTGGAAATAAGCCCCAGAATTGAAATTTGAAAAGTATCAATCATTATCTCTTTTAGTTTGAATTAATTTAAATTACACTTGATATAGAGATTGTATTTAGTTCAAATTTGGTTGTATGGTAGTGTATCTTTATTTACAACCCTTTTGTGTCCTCAAAATTTATTCGCGCGATTTCTACATTCAAAAAATTTAAAACACCTTGACCATATTACCTAATACATAAAAAGCAATTATTATTTATAATGACTCATTGTTATATAATTGGTGATTTGTACTTGTAGGGGCAGATTATCTAACACTTAAAGATTAATTCTTTCAGTTTGTTTGTTGCAGTGGTAGTGTAAAGACATGTGTGTGGTGTGTTGTTAACATGAGGACAACTTCCTGGTGCTTGGAGACGACGGTAGGATACCTGCAGGACTGGAGTTATATCCATAGATTTCATTTATTCCAAGTGGGGTTTTTTTTTTTACTTTTATTCTACTTTATAGTTGCACTCTTCATTCGATATATTAACCATTAATTCCGAGGGATTATTCTAGTATAGATATAAGCTGTACATATTTAAATAATTGCTCGTATTATCTATGTCTAAGAAAATTTGCATAAATTGATCATTATTTAATATTTCTACCATACACAATTTTCTAACATTTTATTTGTTATAAATAGGTACGTAATTATGAATGTGTCCGATATTACGACAAATGGTGACTCCATTACTTTAATTTTTAACTACTATTTTTTGGTTATGATCTAATGTCTAGCTGTTACAATTATTAATTTTGTATAATTTATTGTTGCAGTGCTTGTGTACTATGGACGAAGGCGACTTCCTGGTGATTAAAGAGGACTTCAGGACTTGGAGTAATACATCAAAATCATTTATTCATAGTAAGGTTTTTTTTCTGAACTACATACTTTATAGTTACTCCTATTATTTCTAAAGATTACTTCTGATCTGGTTTAATTTGAAATTATTTAGTGTTCTTACCGTTACAAATATCATATATTTTTGTATGTACCATCAATTTTATTTTACATTTAAATACTTAATAGATACATAAATGCAGATATTCCCATTTTTTGTTGATAAAATTATAAATGTGTATCAGTTACGTAACTTATGCTTCATTAATAAATTATTTGTATAATATAGTATAATCAATAACTGAGATATTAATTATTGAAATATTCATTTTAATATTGAATTTCATATTAAGTTTTTTTTATATAATTTCAAATGAGTGAAACATTTGTAAAATCCATATTATTATGTATAATCAATAATTCAAATGTTAATTTCGGGTCTATATTTATTCTTACAGAACCATGAAACAGAGAGATCAACTATATTCCTGGACGAGCCATAGAAGCCAAGTGAGTTGCAGAAGAACATGAATCCTGAGTCTTGCGCTAGAGATGGTCACATTTGTTGCAGAGCACCGCAAAACACCCCCAACATGTGTTTGGACCCCTCAAAACTTATTTATAAGATTTATGTATATAAATAAAACATATCCTCCTACAAATGAAGTATTCGTATATAAAATCAATTCATGTCATCATGTAACACATATATCTTCATTTTCATATATTTTAAAACTTCTACAGTTTATAAGGTATAATGCATTCATATACCATACATACAAACAAAAATACAAATTACTTAAAGGGTACAGAAAAACGAAAAACTAAGTTCTCTACATATTGAAAATTAACTCCGTATAAGGTGTTTCGTAACTACGTAAACATAAGCAAAATAATTGCCTGAATACAAATTTGAAAACCGCAAGTCGCTATCTCAGATTTTTGAGTAACTCATTTTAAACTTCCAGTATTCATTAAAGATTTGGTATAAACATGATTGAATTTTTTCCGCAATTCGAATTCCTGAAAATTAATATTCATATAGAAAACAACCATTTGAATCCAAATATGAAAACTGTAAATCGCTATATCACTTAGTTTTTGATTAATTCATTTAAAACTTGCAGTATTTCAATAGAGATTTAGCTATCTTCAAACATACAGTACGCTATGCCATCTAGTTTTTGAGTAATTCATTTTAAACATGAACTTTTAACATTTACCTATGTTGATATAAACATGACTAAATTTTTTTTCCGCAATTCGAATTCCTGAAAATTAGCATACATACAGAAAACAATCCCCTGAATTCAAATTTGTAAACCGCAATATTATATCACTTAGTTTTTGAGTAATTAATTTTAAACTTGTAGTATTTTAATAGAGATTTAGTTATCTTGGAACAAACATGACCGATTTTTTTCCGGAATTCGAATTCTTGAGCATTAGCATACAAATAGGAAACAATCCCCTAAATCCAAATTAGTAAACCGCAATACTCTGTCACTTAGTTTTTGAGTAATTTATTATAAACTTGTAATATTTCAATAGTGATTTAGCTAGCTTGAACTGAATTTATTTTCCGCAATTCGAATTGCTGGAAATTACCATACATATGGAAAACAACTCTCTGAATTCAAATTTGAAAACCGTAAGTCGTTATCTCACTAGTTTTTAAGTTATTTAATTTTAAGCTTGCAGTATTCATTAGAGATTTAAAACTATCTTGAAAAAAACATTGAATGAATTTTTCTGCAATTCGAATTCTTGAAAATTAGCATACATATAGAAAACAATCCCCTAAATCCAAATTAGTAAATCGCGCAATACTCTACGTCACTTAGTTTTTGAGTAATTCATTATAAACTTGTAGTATTTCAATAGAGATTTTGCTATCGTGAATTTTTTTCCGCAATTCGAATTCCTGAAAATTAGCATACATATAAAAAACAATCCCTTGAATTTAAATTTGTAAACCGCAGTACTCTTTCACTTAGTTTTTGAGTAATACATTTTAAACTTGCAGTATTCATTAGAGATTTAACTACCTTGAAACAAACATGACTGATTTTTTTTTCCGCAATTCGAATTCCTGAAAATTAGCATACATATAGGAAACAATCCCCTGAATTCAAATTTGTAAACCGTAATACTTCATGTCACTTACTTTTGAGTAATTCATTTTAAACTTGCAGTATTCCAATAATAGAGATTTAGCTATTTAGATATAGGAAGCAACCCCCGAAATCCAAATTTGGAAAAGCAACCTGTATTAATAAGATATAAAATATAAGAATTATATATGAAACTATAAAACTGATTTATTATAGCTTCGATTTTACTGTACTCTCATTTCAACCCCTAAGATACATACCATAATGAAATGTAATCTAGTAAACATTAAGAGAAATCCTGATCATTATAAATACTACATAATTAAATGATAACAATATTTATTTACATTATGAACTGTACTAATAAATATTTTCTTTAATAGAAAATAAATAAATCACGTTACGTTTTATAAAACATGAACCTTTACATTTAGTAAAACATTTTCTTACGTTCTATATTTTAGTAAATCATCCATATATTGTTATCTTTGAAAGTAGTATCTTATAGAAAAGTGATATTACTTTTACGCTGTTATGTATAATTAATTCATTCAATATGTATATCTTAATAAATAAATGTACATGTCGAAATAAAATTATCTTTATTAAAAATTGCACTATATCTTCCGATAAACAAAACTATCATCCCTCATGTACATATGCATGAGATAGACTATTCTTTCATAGTTAAATTCGACGTATTTAGAGCACATATCACCATCTTTGTATTTGTGAAACTGCGACCGTTTTGTAATGCATCACAATTCATAAATGCAAAGATCAACATATTAAATAATATTTCATGTACTATATATTGTAATACCATTATTATGTAACATATCGATCAATAAATCCATGTTAAAATAACAATATCTTTCATTCCAATACTACCAAAAATCACATTCCAAAGTTCTAGGTTCATATCCCGCTTGCTAGCAATGATCCTGTAGCCCGTCAATCTGAAACCAGAACGACGAGCTACAAGATCTTGCAAACCAAAGATCCAGATTCGATTCCCGCCTACTAGCTACCAGCATCCAGCAACCAGCAGAGCATCCCAGCCTAGCCTAGCCTAGCCACCAGGGCGTACCCCAGCCGCCTGGGGTACGAATCCTGGTGGCTAGCTAGAAAGCAGCAAAAAACCTGTAAATAGCTCGATATAGCCTTATAACCGAGGTTCACGGAGCAGAGTGTCCGGTTCGATGCCATCACCCACGCTGAATGGCTGTAAATCTATCATACAGCCAATATATAGCTAGAAATTCTTAAAGGAAGGGGTAGACCTACGATTCGGCGTACAAAAGCCTTGCTATAGCATTTTGATCGGTTGGAATTTTTATTTTTATGAATAAATGCCTCGCTACAGCCTTCTAAGTCTGAGATTTGTGTTTTTGATGAGTACTAGGCTATCCGATCAGTTGTATATACGTCTGGCAGCACGAAAATGCTTGAACAGTGAGTAAAATTCTATTTTTTGTTTACTACAGGCTGTACATCGCCGATTCTGAACGATTTTTGAATTTTGAAGCCAGAAAGCCTTGCTGTAGGCTATAGGTCGACGATTATGCGTTCGAAATTTGAATTTTTATGGGTAGTAGCCTTGCGATCGGCTGAAAACACGTCTGAGAGCTCGAAAATGCTTGCAACGGCCGTAAAATGCTACTTTTCTGCTGCTACGCGCTAAAATCGTCGATTTTGCATGATTTTTGGATTTTGGTGGCCAGAAGCCTTGCTGTAGGCTGTATATCGGCGATTACGTAATCGTGCTGCTGCGAATCGCTTGCCGTTCCTTGCTCTTGGCAGGTAGCGGGAATCGAACCTAGATTTTTAGTTTGCAATATTGCTCATTCAGATGCTGCCGATCGCAAATTGATGCTCTAGTTGTTCTAGTTCGTATTTTGGAGAAATGTAGATTACCTAAATGTTTTTAATTAGGGAATGGAAAATTTGGGTTTTTTAATTAATAGATTGTGTTCATTTTGCTGTGTTTATTGGTAATTTGTATAATACATTATTCTCCCTATTAACATAACTATAACACTTTGAACTTAGATATAAATAAAATGAAATATGTATCATAAAATATATATTAAGTATGTTAGGTACATAATAATTACATTTTGTACGTATTTTAATATTTTTTCCAAGACTTATAGAGATAGAGATATTTTGGATCTTATAATCATATCACGAGACACAATTAAAAATAGATCAGTATTTTAATATATTATAATATGTAAATGAGTTTGTCTATAAGTCTTAGAAAAAAAAGTATAATACAGGATTGATTATAAATAAATAACAGATATGTGTAATCACATAATAAGTTGCATTTTCCAAGTTAGCATATGCATGTATACATATATTTATACGTATTTTATAAGATGAGATCTGGCGGACTTACATCTATATCTATATATCTATTAAAAACACATAATATAATGATATCGTTACCATACGACTGTCGTTATTGGTTGAACGACGTAAATAACAACAAATGCCAATGACAGAATAAATTTATATTTGTATTTCAATTTCAATTTGACATATTTATTTATTATATTCAAATATTAAAGTGTCTTTACTAGAAATGTAATATAAATAATAATTTTTACCACTCGCTAAGAGAGGTATTGGATTCATGCTAAAAATCGCTTATCCAGATTTTAATGATAAAGCACGTTTTACTTTTAAGGACCCTACAATTTTAAAAAATTTCGATGATGTCTGTGTGTGTGTGTGTATGTATGTATGTGGATGTATGCGTGTGCGTGTATGTGTGTGTATGTGTGTGGGACGTTTGAAGGACTATAAGACTTAATATTTGTGTAACTACGTATTTCTCAACTGGACATTAATGGGAAGAGCTGAAAATATTTTTTTCTGACATTTTTTCTTGTAATATTAAAGAAAATTAAATTCTCAATATAGTATATAATAATACAAAATAATCTGTTGTAATAAATCCCGTTGCCTAAAAAACAGTTAACATATTCAAATGTTTGTAATTGACAGATAAATGCAAAATGTCATTATCAAAAATCAGATTTTTCTGGGAGGTACGAATACATTTAATTTATATTATTGTATTACTAATTAAATATGTATTTAAATTATAGGTATGTTAATATTACATATATCCTTAAGAAATACCGCTAATACAGTCAATGAATTTCAAGAATTTTGAACATATTAGAACAGTAGGACAAAATTACTCATAGAACGAAATTTCAATTATTTGTATCTATAAGAAATGTTAAATTCGTTACTTATAGGGCGCGAACAGTCATGTGACTTAGATAGATGTCACAATTGTCATATGTCATAATTTTTCATTCAAAATTTCAAAATATTCTGATGTTTGTCATCAATAGCATGGAATATACTTGTCCAGGAAAATAATCCACATGGATTTGGAAAATAATGATGTTTTGAATGAAAAATTATGATACTTGACACCTATGTACATTATTAATAGCTGTTATTTTAACACGGACCCCTATATCTGCTTGTCAAGGTCAACAAAGTCACATGACTGCTCTCGCCCTATGTAACATAAAATGAAAATGGCGAGAGGTATTGTGCTGGTCACAATAGATTTTTAAGTAGGTACTCAGTACAACAGTCAATTTATATTTAATTATCTAAATATACCTCCCGCTACCCTAAGTAAGGTAAAATCCAATTTTAACATTTTCACGATGACGTCTGTGGGTGCGTGTGTGTATGTGTATGCGTGTGTGTGTGTATGTGTGTATATGTGTGAGGATGTTGGAAGGACGATTTCTCAAAAACTATAATACTTAATATCTGTTTAACTACGTATTTCTCAATCGGACATTACTGGGAAAAGCTGAAAAGTTTTCGGTAATAATTGGACAACCGAAAGTAACAGATTCTTAAAAAAAATCCTAAATATTTGTTCTTGTATTTAATAAGAGTAAATTCTCTATCTAATATTAAATACAGGGTGTTAAAAAAAAGGATAAAAAAAATTGAGAGTATACAAGGTGTACCAGCTAAACGAGCTACCTCAAATAATTTCTAAATTATTAACAATACAATAAAGTATTTCAAGATAATGACCAAGGGGGACATCTGAGGAAAAATATTGTTCTAAAGTTATAATAGTTATATTTATTAAATGGTATATATTTTTCAGGCCCATTAGGCCCCCATAGAGTATATTTTTCTGAATTAAATCATATTATATTCTGACAACAAAAATATTGAGAAAAATTCAATAGAAATGTAAATAAATTTGATTTTTTTAGTTATTTTTCAGTAGGGTGTGAAAAACCTTGACTAGGAAATAATTACGAATTACTTTATTTCTTGTTCAATGTCTATTACGTGATTAGATTATTAGTTATTTTTAACAAAAAAAAAGAATTAAATGAAAAATAAGAAATAGTTTTACAAATTTTAGATAAATTCTTTTTGATTGAGAATCAGCACATCGAAGTATATATATCCTTTACCTTTTTACCTAAAAGCGCACATGCAGATTTTAGAGAATAAGCACGTTTTAAGGTCCCTACAATCCGATTATAACATTTTTACGATGATGTATGTGTGTGTGTGTGTGTGTGTGTGTGTGGATATGTGTGTGTGTTTGTTGGAGCTACGATTCCTAAAATTCTATAAGACTAAAGATCTATGTAACTATGGATTCCTCACTCTAACAGTAATGGGAAGAATTGAATAGGTTCTGGTAAAAATTGGATAACCGGAAGTAGTAGTCTAACAAAAATCTTCCAAATATTATTTTTTGATAATTTATGTTGTTACAAATATTAAAGAACAGAATTCTCTATCCGGCACATTTAATTTTATTATATCTTCTATTGATTTAAAGATATAGAAATATAAACTGCTCACAGCCCAAACATGTCCATGGTAACTACTTGAGAAATTTAAATGTATGTAATTGACAGATAAATGTCACTAATGTCAGTGTCAAAAATTCGGAGATAGTACTGCGGGCTTTTTCTGCGAACGATATTTAATATTTCTTATTGTATTATTAATATATATTTAATATTATAGGTATATTACATGAACCCTTCAGAAATACCGCCAATCTCGTTAATGAATTGGAAAAACCTCGAACATTTAGAAGAAATGGAGAAAACTTGCTCATACAATGAATTTAAAATTATAGAAAATACGTAAATGTAAAGGTGTAATTAGAATTTTTTGTGTGTACAAGAAATGTTAAATACAATACTTATATACACCACAATGGAAAGGGCGCGAGAGGTATTGTGATGGCCACAACAGATTTTTTTTAAATGTCCTGTATGTATATAAAATTGTAATGAATCCATAATAAACAGTTTTATGTTTTTATCGAATTGTTTTATAAAATACGGAGCAGTGTTTTTTCCTAAATTAAAAAAGATATTAACTTTTTCTTTACGTATTGTAATTAAGTATGTATGTATGCACAATACGTACTACATTATGATTATAATATGAAGCATGAAACATAAACATAATATGCTGTATCATATATGTTTTTATTGTAATGGAAATGAAATAAATGTTAGGTACATATATATGTTTGGTAAGGATTTTTTATTTATTTATAAATCTTAAATCTAAGGGTGCAAGTGTTAAAAATACATATTGGGGTTACTTTGGGGGATAGGCAGGGCAGTCTTTCTAGGGAAATCCTCTCCATGTCCTAGAAATTCGCTCAGAAGTACTATAATCTCAACACTACATCTGCATATGAATATGGAGCTTCCACATCCTTCTACAGGTCTGGTCCCTATACAGCTTATCCTGATTCTCTGCAATACGTACAGATTTTCCAGTTTAGATTTCTGTAACGATTAAATATTCAATCAAAATATGTTTATTAAATTACTTAATATAAAGTATAAAAATATAGATTTTTTTTACGTAATATCTTTGATTCGCAATAATTGTTAAATATGAAACAAAGTCAGAGAAATTCAATTCTGAGAATAGAATTGTTTTACTATTTTAAGTTACTGACTGCATTTCTTATTATTTTAATAAAACATTAGCATATTTTTATATATACGTATAATAAATCACATATTTTATGAATAAATAGTTAAACTTAGAGAATATTTCTGAATATTAAATTCTATGTTTCATATACCCAATATAATGCAATAAAATAAAATCTTACCATGAATAAATAAAATCTTCAGGTAAACTGCAAGTCCTACACGTGTCCAGAAGTCGTCTCCAAGCACCAGGAAGTCATGTTCAAAGGCACACACTACACGAGCACACAACACACACGTCTGTACACTAGCACTGAAGCAATGAATTTGACAAAAAATCTATGTAATAGTTAGGCATTAGGTAATAGTATAATTAAATTCTCAATTAGACAAATTAACAAATAAAATAATAAGTAATTGACACCTAGCTATGTATTATACAACTGTTTGATTATTCACTTAAATAACTATAAATATAGATCACAATATGTTACCATTAAAACAAAAAAATAGTCATACCACAAGCTGAGTATAGTAACTCGATTATTTTAAATATTATGGAAAAAATTATGTCAGTATGTATGTGTGTGTGTGCATATGTGTTTGTGTGTGTGCGTGTATGTGTGTGTGACCATCGTTTCGGATCGCATAATTCCAATACCATAATCCTAAAAATTATATTTTTTTTTACAATAGAGATGATTAGATTTTGGTTATAATTGGTCAACCGGAAGTAGCCTCATTTGATTTTAACAGTTTTTCTAGATAAAAAACGCTGTTAAATATCATTTTTGACATTTTATGTTATTATTAATATTAAAGAATATTTTATGTTCTATACGATTTGATTTCTTTTTATCCTTTATGTTCAATATAGAGTTAAAGAATTTTAAAGAAATTAAATTTTATAAATCAGCCAGCTATGCTAAACATGGAAACTACTAATATATTCATATAATTCAAATTGACAGTTGTCAGTATCAATAAAAAGTAAATTAATGTGGCAGAGATGAGGATGTTGAAGTAGATGTTGAGGAAGACACCGAAAGATAGGTAAGGAAATAACTCGTGTTACAAGTTTCTAGAAAGATACAAGTGAGATGATTACATTACAACAGGAATGAGTGGAAGAGGAAAATAAAAAATAGCGACCCCTAACGAATGGGGAAAGCTAAAGAAGAAGATGTTCGTGTCAAGTGCAATTTGCTTAGTTTGTTTTTGAAATAATTTTACTGGAAATTTAAAATCTTTTGCAAGAAAATTTATGTATGGAATTTATACATAATACACAGGATTTACGGAAGGTATTGTGGTGGCCACAACAGATTTTTTTACTTAAAAGAATTAGGGAAGCAGGAAATTAGGAGTCTGATTTTGCATGTTAAAGTCCTATGTTCGGCTGTGCCGGTCACCATCCTTTATATATATTGAGATCAGTGCATAGAATTGACGGAAGGTAATGTGTTTCTGTTTTATGCAATCGCCATTTTATAATTCACTTAATTCTGAGAAACGCTCACAAAATTTCCATAAACAAACCGAAAACAAGAAACTGACATAACGAAAACAAAATCTGGCATGCGAAGAATGCCACACCTGATGTTGTCCACGTTATATTTTCTTGTTTCTTTCTTTTCAACACTTGGCAAGTGCAAGGACCGACTGCGATGACTTCGTCGCGACCTAATTTCTGCCTAACGGGAATCTGTCGCACTGGCAAAGTCAAGGCAAAGCATAAGAGCTACCTCTCTGTTCAGCAAGCCGGTGAATCGACTATGACTACGTAAATAAGAGTGCAAGGTTTCTGATTTTCGGAAAGCGATAGGAGTTTATTTCTGTGGAGTAAGAACAACCAATGACAAGTTTTGACGAGTTAGGCGCTGTTTATGGGAACTGTGTTCCATTAATTCCCACCATAGAAAGATGGGCTCCACCGATAGCATCGAAAAAGTTCACCAAATGATACGGAATGACCGTCGAATCGAAGTTGGAAGCATAAGGAATGATACTTAAAATTTGAGAATAGGCATTTTTCAAGATCAAATCTATTAAAAGTTAGAAACATTGGTTTTTACCTCTCGCTAAGAGAGGGTCCCTACAATCCGATTTTAATATTTTTACGATGGGAATTACATAAATTATACCTTTCAAAAACACTGTCAATCTCGACAATGAATTGGAAACATTTCGAAAAAATCTGATGTGGCCAGCACATAACCTCTCGCCGTATATTTTACCTGGCTGTATGCATAAAGCAAAGAATATTTTTATAAATACAAATAATATATTCATATAAATCTATGACGTATAAACTTCTTTATTATTCAATAATAGCATGTCTCAACATGAAGATATTTTACCATAAATTATGTTACAATAAATTACAAAGTAGAGTTTACCATATATAAATATTAGGCTGGTAACTGCAATTTTCAATTCGAACAACCTTGTTTACTTTCTCTTCATATTCTTCTAGTAAAAACATTAATTTTGGGCGGTCTAAAATGTATATATCTGGATTGTGCATCTATTCTTACATATCTTCTTTTACATTTTATTTTTTCATACTTGTTATATCTAAATAACCTTAATTCCTTTTAATAAAGTGACGGATAGATTGCACTCCGATTATTCTTATATCGATGTGTAATTTTGTCAATATTTACAACTTACTTGAGAAGAATTTGATAGCTTTTTCGCAATTCAAAGTTACTCTAGTCTATAGTACTGGTGTACATTGTCCCATAATGTTTGAAACAAATTTAAGTCCTTCAACCTAGACTTGTCATCTCCATAATAGTCACAGATCAAGAATTAAGGGATTCTCCAAATACATTTTTCTTTCATTACTCATTATTTCTGACACTGACATTTATCTGTCAGTTACAAATAATTTAAATTTGCAACTATTTTTCATGGCATCCTTTCGGTTGTAAAATTAATTACAACATTATTTTATATATTATATTCCTTTTATATCTAAATCTATAAAATATGTATAAAAATATTTAAATGTATCAGAAAGAGAATTTATTTTTCTTTAATATTATCAAGAAAAATTTTCAAAAAATAATATTTAGAAGATTTTTTTTCAAGAATCTTCTACTTCCGGTTGTCCAATTGTTACCAAAACCTTTTCAGATCTTCCCATGAATGTCCGATTGGGAAATACGTTGTTAAACAAATTTTAAGTCTTATAGTTTTTGAGTAACCGTCCTTCCAATATCCCACACACACACATCCACACACACACACACACACACACACACACACACACACACACACACACACACACACACACACAGACATCATCGTAAAAATGTTAAAATCGGATTGTAGGGACCTTAAAACGTGTTTATTCAATAAAATCTGGATATGCGATTTTTAGCATGAATCCAATACCTCTCTTAGCGAGAGGTAAAAATAGAAGAGTAGGCCAAAATTTCTTCATAATATAAAGAATAAATATAAGTAGAAATTTTGGTATAGAGTGTAGGTATACAAGAAGTGTTAAATAAAATAGGGCGCGAGCAGTCATGTGACATTGTTGGCCTTGACAAGCAGATAGGGGGGCCCGTGTCAAAATGATAGCTAGTAATTATGTACATAGATGTCAAATATCACAATTTTTCATTCTAAATTTAGTGATTTTCCAATTCCATGTGGTTTATTTTCCTCGACAAATTAACTACGCGAATTTAGAAAATCTTTGATGAAATGAATGATTTGACAATTATATACATGTCATTTTGACACGGGCCGTCATATCTGCTTGTCAAGGCCAACAATGTCACATGACTGCTCGCGCTCTATACTTATGTAACCAAAAACGGAAGTGGCGAGAGGTATTGTTGATACTTGAATCCATCACTTATATATATATATATATATATATATATATATATATATATATATATATATATATATATATATACATATATATTGCAGGGTCAGAGAGGCTATAAACTATTTTTTGGATGTGTTAAATATGTTAAAATACCGAAGGAAAATGTATACTGACTCAAAAGGATTCTATGTTGAAAAATAAAACAGAATTTGACCAAAAATACTTGTTTATATGACTAAAAATGATTGCTCGTTCATTTCGCCACAGATTACGAATTAATATTAATCTGCGAGTAACTGTAATATTTCCTACGTAAGACTAGAATTTCTTGCACCTGTTGCTATTGGCCAGCAACAGCAACCCTTTCGGGCTGCAACTGTCGTTGCAGTGATTAGAGCATAGAGCTCGCCCATTCGTGGCAGCTAGCAATTACCTCTCTACACCAGAGAACAGATGGCATTAGTAGAAGAACATATGCGCAACGATACGACATCCCATGGCTGAAGCTCACAGTCAAGATTTTGAATAGCAAATTAATTCTAGGAATAGATAAAATTGATGGAGATTCTTAACTTCCCGCTACCCTTGGTTAGGAAGGTATAGGGATCGTACTAAAAATTACATATCGAGATGTTGATAAATTTTAACATTTTCACGATGATGTCTGTGTGTATGTGTGGATCCACTTTAAATACTATCGTGTAAATCAGATAATCGGAAATGGCACTTTACTTGAGCTCAAAATAGTAGATTATAAATTTTCTATAGGTGTGTATTAATACTTTTTACTTCTCGCTACGAGAGGTATTGGATTCATGCTAAAAATCGCAAATCCAGATTTTAATGATTAAGCACGTTGTAAGATCCTTACAATCCGATTTTAATATTTTTACGATGATGTCTGTATGTGTGTGTGTATGTGTGTGTGTGTGTGTGGGGGGGGGGATGTTGGAAGAACGATTTCTCAAAAACTATAATACTTAATATCTGTTTAACTACAACAGAATTTTTTTAGTATAGCGTTTTAAAAATTATTTTAATATACTCGTAGCATTCTTAGATTTACGTGTCAATAAACAATAATAAAATATAAGCTATTAAAACTAAATAAAACACAACAAACATTATTTATCTCGCTTGTATCATAAACAAACCACGTTTTAATTTATTATTCCACTTCTTTACGACAGTGGATCTTATCCTACACCTATGCATTTCTCATTTGATCATAACTGCAACGCTGGTTGTATTTTGCGTCACCTGGCGTCTCTGCCATACAAACAAACGAAGTGTTTGCGATCTTTTACATTCACTTCCTGTTCCTCCATCGTCAAATATTTACACGCACAAAGACTTAAGCGCAGAGAAGCATTAGAGCCGCGTAAGATTGCGTAAAAAGTCCCGCAGCTCGACTAATGCATAAGAAAATGAAGATAAGTTGAAGAGTTGATGAAGAGCACTCAAGAGAATGCTGATTAGTGCTGACATCTCGTGGAGAGACGTGTAATTACCTCTGTTAAATGCATACCAATGCTTTTAATGATGATATGACACTGCAAATTTCATGCACTTTTTACCTTCCGTCACCTTTAGGTAAAGAAATTGGTCAAAATATTCATATTTTAGGGTCCCTATAATACGATTTTTACGATGATGTCTGTATGTATGTGTGTGTGTGTGTCTGTGACGAAAGTTTCGGATCGCATAACTTCAATACTACGATTCCAAATTTTTTTTTTTTATTCCTCAAGTTTACATCCAGAAGTACAACTTTTATTTTATTTTGATTATAATTGGCGAACCGGAAGTAGCCTCATTTGAAGATTTAACAGTTAAATTTGATTTATTGACATTTAACGTTATTATAACTTAAAGAATATATTATTCTCTATACGATTTGATTGCATTTTATACTTCATAATTCAATAGATATAGAGTTAAAGAATTTTAAAGAAATTAGGTTTTATAAATCAGCCAGCTATGCTAAACATGGAAACTGCTAATATATTCAGATAATTCAAATTCACAGATGTCAATATCAATGAAAAGTAAATCAATTTGGCAAATATGAGGATGTTGAAGTAGTTGTTGGGGAAGACACGGAAAGATACGGTAAGAAATTAACTCTAGTGTCATGGGGAGAGATGAAGAATATATTGAAAGATGATAAGATGGAGGACTGTATGGCGAAGACTAGAGAGAAAATGAACTGAATGAGGACGACACGTAAAACAGAAATGAGTGGAAGAAGAAAATAAAAATAGCGACACCTAACGAATGGGAAAAGCTAAATAAGAAGATGCAATTTGCATAGTTTGTTAATGAAATAAGATATTTTGTAAGAAAATATATGTACGGAATTTGTACATAATACACAGGATTGCCGGAAGGTATTGTGCTGGCCAAATCAGATATTTTTTTTTCAAAATTCAATCATGTTATTATTTTAATTTTATATTCTTACAAAATAAATTTTTTGAGTAAAAATCAATTGAAATATAAATAAATTGATTTTTATAGTTTTTTTCAGTAGGCTTTGTATGAAAAACAATTGAAATTAAATTAAAATGAAACAAATATTTGTTAATAACGTTATAACAGTGATGACTTAAAAACAAAATAATCTATCGAATGGGCCTAGATTCACTCAAACAAAATTACGAACAATTGTATACCATCTTAACTGCCAAAAAAAGTTTGTGTTTTGTGATTTTCGTTCAATAACATATTTCTTTGAAAGTATGAAACAGTTTTCTCGTGAAGAAAAGCTTCAGATTATAAAATGGTGGACAAATTTTATTTGAGTTGCATGGCTATCGCTATAAATCAGCAATCTTCAAAAAAGTTTAAAATTAATTATCTCGATTATTAAATGTCAAAAATAAAATCTTATTACTAACTCGGGTGCAGAATTTAATTCTCTGCAACATTTATTTGAAGTATTTTTGTCTAAAATAATTTGGGAACTTTTGCGCAAGGAAAAACTGATTTCCCATGGCCAGGTTTTTAATTAACACACTGTATATACCATCCCTGTATTATAAAACAACTATTTGTTGCCTACGTTATTTAAAATTTTGGCTATAAAAAATCTTTTACCAATCAGTATTGTCGGTTGCTTTTGTATCCAAATTAAATATAGCAATGTATTCACAATTCTAAATTAATCTGTGTTAATAGAAGAAAAAAAACTCCTATACATCATCATTTGTTGAAGTTGTTTCTAAGACATTTTGCAGACTGGTAGTGAGCGTTCGACGGCGCTGCTTGCCGCGAGGTGAACGGCCTCAGAGTCGCAAGTTCACTTCCCGGTGCCGGGCCCAGAACACTCGCCTGCGGTACGCGAGACAAAAACACTGCTCTAGCGAGGAAACTCGTAAATAGTCGGTACGCGGTTTAGGACGATTGTAGGATATTAGAACACCGATTTTGATGGTTTTTATCGAACTTTACAAAGAAAAAATTGAAAAGCATACATATATTGATAATTAATTTATGTTAACCTGTCCCTTGCTTTTTATTACCTCCCGCTACCCTTGGTAAGGGAGGTTTTAAGGTCCCTACAATCCAATTTTAACATTTTCATGATGATGTCTGTGTGTATGTATGTGTGTGTGTGTATGTGTGTGTGGATCCTCTTTACGGTCTAACTCAAATACTATCATTCAAAAAGTTTTGAAACCATATATGTCTACCTTATTCTAATATGGAAATATCTGATTAGATTTTGGTGGCAATCGGATAACCGGAAATGGCAGTTTACTTGAAGCTCAAGATAGTTTTTCTTCAAAAAATACTAAATGTAATTTTTTCTCGATTTGTTATTATAAAAATTAAAGATTATTCCATTTTCTACAAGTGTGCTTTAATACTTTTTCCATATATTGTATGGATAAATTTATAAAGTAATATAAAAATTATATACATAGGTACTGTGTTGGTCACATCAGATTTTTATATTATAAATATATATATTTTTTTAAGAACTTATAGTGATTAGCGTATCATATATGGACATATACACTTATTTATGTACGTAAGCTGTTTAAAATTAATTACAAACATCCTTCCCTCTAGTGTATGCACAAATTATATACATAATAGAACAGGAATAATATTCCTTTCTTTGTTAATATTATTTACATTTTTATATAAATGTGACTCAGCGGTTCCCAAACTTTTTCGATTGGTAGCGAAATAATAGTTTGAAAATAACTATTTTTATTGTGGTTCAAGAAAGTACTGAGACTTACCAAATTAAAAAAATATATGAAACTACTTTAGGACGTATTTTTATCTCTCGCTAAGAGAGGTATTGGATTCATGCTAAAAATCGCATATCCAGATTTTAATGATTAAACACGTTTTAAGGTCTCTACAATCCGATTTTAACATTTTTATTTTTACGATGATGTGTGTGTGTGTGTGTGTGTGTGTTTGTGTGTATGTTGAAAGGACGATTTCTCATAACCTACAAGTCTTAATATATGTTAAACTATGTATTTCTTAATCGGACATTACTGGGATGAGATGAAAAGGTTTTAACAGCAATTGGACAACTGGTAGCAGATTCTTAAAAAAAATCTTCTAAATATTATTTTTTGAAGATTTTTGTTCTTGCAAATATTAAAGAAGATTAAATTCTCTATTTGATACATTTAAATATTTTATTGTATCTCTTATTGATTTAGAGATAAAAGAATATAATATATAAAATAATCTGTTGTAATAAATCTCACAGCCTATATAATGCCATGGAAACCAATTGATAATACTGTAACGTACGCCCCTGACTAAAGAATGTACGAGCGCCGCTACTGGCAGAATGTTCACGAGCGATGACGTAATCCCCGGCGGCGTAACGACTACACGTGATAATTACACCGAAGACCTAAATCTATTGTATTCGGTATCATTGTGGCGACGGAAGGTTCCAGAAGGACACTGGGCTGTATAAATACCGTTGATACGAGAGCGGAGATATAAAGAAGCAACGAGCAATGAAGTTGGGGATATAAATAAACAGTCTACGAGATGTGAACATAAATAAATGTAGTTTAATAAATAAATATAGTGATATAAATATAGTGTTTATAATTATTTAATCATAGTGTTAGTTACTTTCAATAACTTTTTAATATTTAACCTAATTATTTATCGTTTAATAAACGTATTATTTTAATTACTAATATCTTTCTTATTTTTAGACTTTACCCATATAAATAAAACGTTACAATACATATATTATTTCTTATTGTATTAATAGTTAAATATTTAAAATTATATGTATATTACATATACCCTTCACAAATACTGTCAATCCCGACAATGAATTGAAAATATTTCGAAAAATTAGAAGAGGACAAGATTTCTTCATAGAATGAATTTAAAATTTAAAAATCTAAATATAAAGAATAGATATAAGTAGAATTTTTGGTGTAGAGTGTAGGTATACAAGAAATGTTAAATACAATAGGGCGTGAACAGTCATGTGACTTTGTTAGTCTTGACAAGCAGATATGGGAGCCCTTGTCAAAATGATAGCTAGTAATTATGTACATAGATGTCAAATATCATAATTTTTCATTGGGCCCCCATATCTGCTTGTCAAGGCCAATAATGCCACGTGACTGGTCGCGCCCTATACTTATATAACCAAAAACGGAAATGTGCTGGCCACAACAATTTTATGTGGAATGCTTTTTGATATTTTTTTGAATTTCCGAATTTCATCCTTTTCCACACTTTGGGAATCGCTGATATAACTACTATTATAAGAAAATCATAGTAAAATGATATTTATTTTTAGACTCACCATTAGATGTCCGCGTCTCTCCATGAATTACAATGAAGCTAGCAGTAAACCATACGATGTTCATCCTGGTGCAATTGATAGTTCACCGAACGGCCGCTAGACTTGAAGCGCTGTCGTCACTGATGTTGTTGACACCGCATACATCACATATGTATACATACTTCTAGTTCTTGTTACTGTGTACGTATTACTTGTACAAGTAATGAACACTAGAAGTATAGACATACATGGATGTTTAGAAACACAACATAATGTCTTAAGATTTTTATGCGGTGAGCTTTTGAGCAGCAAAGATTGTTGTCTTGCAACCTGTAACAATATAAAGACTTATCTAAACACTGAATATACGTTTATTACCTCCCGCTACCCTTGGTAAGGGAGGTATAGGGATCGTGCTAAAAATCGCATATTGAGATTTCGGTAAATGACCACTTTTAAAGTCCCTACAATCCAATTTTAACATTTTCACGATGATGTCTGGGTGGTGTAAGTGTGTGTGTGTGTGTGGATCCTCTTTATGCTCTAACTCAAATACTATCCTTCAGAAAATTTTAAAACCTTGTATATCTTACATTACTCTTATATGGAAAGATGCCATTAGATTTTGGAGTAAATCAAATAACCAAAAATGGCACTTTACTGGAAGCTCAAAATATCTTCGCAAATTTTATTACATCGAATTTTAATGGCACAAAATTGACCCCTGTGGTGCACTCTCCACGCCAGCTATGAGTGCCCGTGAGGTGATGCCTGCTAAGCACCCACACGGTACAAATATTCCATCATTACCGACATCTGTACACAAAGCAGATTGGCACACCCAGCAATGGGTAATATGCCGTGATGAAATATTTATTTATTTATTTTATTTTATTTAAAACTTAAAGATTACTAAATTTTCTACAGGTTTGCATTAATACTTTTTCTATATATTTAATGGTTAAATTTATAAAACTATCTGTAATTTTAATCCTGGAGCCTACGCTTTAAACCTTAATTCCATGGTTAAACAGTTTAGCTCAAATACATGTAAATGTCAGATATATGGCACTGTCAACAAATTAAGCATTTCAAATAATACTAGTAAAGTTTTAAAAAGAAAATAGTAAATGGAATAATAATTAAAATGAAAGGAACTTAATACAATTTCCAGCATAAGTAAATATGTAGGAATATAGGTAAGATAATAAAAATATATAATATATCATCACGGCATATTACCCATTGCTGGGTGAGCCAATCTGCTTTGTACACAGATGTCTGTAATAATGATGACATATTTGTACCGTGTGGGCGTTTACCAGGCGTCACTTCATGCGAATCTGGAGAACGGGTTCGATTCCGACCGACGCCAAATATTTAGAATTTTAATTTTGTATAAATCTGCACTCTACAGGTTTTTGCGTAAAATGAATAAGAGTGCAGGAATTTGCATAAAACATAAACCCCATGTTATACCCCTAGCTATGATCATCCCTAACCGCTACCACCCTGAATAATGATTTTAATTGTCATAAGTTTATTCATTATTTACAAATATAACAACTATTATGAGACCGATATAGTTACCAACTATTTACGTACAAAATGACTGCACGAATCAATAATAAAATCAATAGGTTAGATAATACCAGATCCAGGAATAAAATAATTTGAATTGACGTAAAAGCTTCATAAAGCACGTACATTTAATTGATATATCGAAACAATGTTTTAAAAACACATTTTTTTGCAAATTTACGTAAGAAACATTGCGGTTTTTCCAATTGACCACAATGCTTACAGATGTCATTATGAAATTAACATAAAATGATTTAGTTTGCTATACGTAGGACTTGGTCGATAATATATAAAGTATAAATAAAATATTTACACATTGTATTCCTCATTTAGGTTTAATATTGTGTGTGTTTGTATACACCATATATCTCAAACAGTACAACAAATAATAAACATGTATGATTATAAAAAAGTATTCATGTATATTGTATCTATATTTGATTGTACATAATCACACCTATCCATATATCATTTCTAGCTGCAAAAACCACCCTAGCATATTAAAAAAAGAAAATATATTACCTTTTTCCTCCATTTTCATGGAAAATATACACAATTTCACTATTTTTGCAACATATAAAGCCACTGTAACTACACTGACAGATGCCTCGCTACACAATACCAAACAGAACAGGATAAAACATTGTATAACCAAAAAAACTACTCAGCAATTGTTTTACATTATTTAGCGCTCGATTTGAAATGAGAAATAAATTTAAATAAAGATAAAATAAATAAATAATAATAAATAATATAAAAAAATCTGATATGGCCAGCACAATACCTTTTGTATTATGTATAAATTCCATATATAAATTTTTTTGTAAAAGATTCTAAATTCCCAGTAAAATTATTTCAACAAACTATGCAAATTGCACTTGACACTGACATCTTCTTCTCTAACTTTTCCCATTCGTTAAACGTCGCTATTTTTTATTGAATATATTTTGGTTATAATTGGTCTACCGGAAGTACCCTCAATTACAACTTTTAACAGTTTTTCTTGAAAAAACGCAGTTAAATATCATTTATTGACATTAATGATTATAAATTTTAAAGAATGTATTATTCTCTATGCGATTAGATTGCATTTTATACTTCATATTCAATAAATATAGAGTTAAAGAATTATAAAGATATTAAATTTCATTAATGCTAACCATGGAAATTGTTAATATATTCATACAATTCAAATTGACGGATGTCAGTATCAATGAAAAGTAAATGAATGTGGCAGAGATGAGGATGTTGAAGTAGATGTTGCGGAAGACACGGAAAAATAGGATAAGGAATGAAAGGTAAGGGAAATGGCTGGAGTGATAAAGTTTCTAGAAAGATATAACAGAGATGATTACATTGGTTTGAAAGATGAGGAAAGATGAAGAATATATTGGAATAAGAATGAAAATAAAATAAAAAATATGATGATGTGACCAGCGCAATACCTTCCGTCTATCCTGTGTATTATGTACAAATTTTCTTTTGATTGATACTGACATCTGTCAATTTGAATTATTTGAATATATTAGCAGTTTTCATGGTTGGCATAGCTGGCTGATTTTGAAATTTAATATATTTATAATGTTTTAATTGTGGTATTGATGCGATCCCAAAACGATCATCACATACACACACACACACACACACACACACACTCACACACAGACACGCACATATAGACATCATCGTAAAATTAGTCGTGTTCTATGGACCCTAAAACGTGGTTATTCATTAGAAACTCATCATTGAATTTTTTGACCAAAGACAATACCTTCCTTACCTAAAGGTGACGGAAGGTAAAAATGCACTTACTCCCCTCCTGCAAGACTTGTAATGGTATAATAGCGTTCACGGACCGTCATCAAAGCTAGCGCCGACCAGGAAACGTGGTTGCGCTTGCAACTAACTAGAGCACTCTATTTTCAAAAAGCACAGTAAAAATTCCTAGAAAGGTTTGCTCTATTGGGTCTAGGTTATTACTTTGCTTTCGAGTTGGTGGCGACCATAAAATTATACCGTCCGTTCACGTTATAGCTGCAATAAATATTTCTCTGACGAGACCAGTATTGCGTAAATACTGTTTATTGGTATGGGTTTAAAATGGGATAGGGAAATGGTCAAATATTTCCCAGACTTGTTGGTTAGTGGTTTATTGCTCCCCTAAAATAGATATTTTCCACGAAATGAAAATAGCTATCGCTTAAGTTCTATAAAAATATATTTTTTAATTTATTTTTAATAATAACACAAAATTAACATTAGTACAAGATGTCAAAATTAATATTTATAAATTATGTATACAGGGTGTTTCAAAAAAAGTAATCAGTTCGATTATTTTATTTTTTATCGGGAATAGAAGAAAATTATTCAAATAAAAGTTGTAGTAAATCGAAGGGGAGATTCACTGATTACCCTGTATACATACTGTTCAATAATATTATTTAAAAACACTTTATATATCCAGTGTTTTGGATGTGGCAACTTTACATTTATTAAAATCAGCGACATAGCTTATGAAATAATTTTACTGGAAGTTATAGGATCTTCTGCAAGAAAATTTATGTACGGAATTTGTACATAATACACAGAATAGACGGAAGGTAATGTGTTGGCCACATCAGATTTCTTTATTTAAGGGTTGCTTAATACTAATAACTGCTTTCAAATTTTGATAGTACCTATCATAATATTTTAATAAAGTTAACAATTTTCATTGGAAGTACTGTTTCACTTAAATAATAAATTTATTCATTTATGTAATTTTATTTAATCTATATTTTTACCTTGACACACCACATTTAATGACCACATTAATAATTTCTCAGTTTATTTAATAAAGACACGGCCATGAAAATAAATATGTACATATTTCTCAATTATAAATAAAGCGTAAAATAATGTCATTTTATTCTATTTCCATTTTATACAGGGTAATAACAACCTAAATACGCATTCTGCATTCTAGGAAGATCCAAGATACCCATGCAATATGTAAAAAAAAGGGAAGGGTATGTCCGGAACGTATAACGCAAACAAAACAATGTCAAACAAAATTCCCTTTCGACTGTGAGTTTGACAGTTGTCGAAAGAAAATGTTTACAAATTCGGTTTCAGTTTAATATGTTTTGCGTTGTCGAAAGATTTTTTGTTATAGTGGTAGTTTATGCTTTGTAAATATGTCACGAAGAAGTAAAGGAAAGATTTATTGAAGAACCCGGAAGAAGAAAAGTTGAAGAACTAATGTACACTAGTACACTGTAACTAATTGGCAGACTTTTACCGTTTTTCAAAGATAATAAGATACCTAGAGATTTTTAAAGTGTACACATTGTAAAAGTACAATATGAGTTTAACAATTTGTAAAAAATAAAAAATAAATAGATGTTTGGTCGCGAATCTGGGGGACCAGATTCAATCCATACCAACACAAAATATATACGAATTTTGAATGGCACAAAATTGATTCCTGTGGTGCACTCTCCATAACGTAAACGCCAAAACGATACAAATATATCTTGAAACGTGGTCATTTATTAAAATCTCGATATGCGATTTTTAGCATGATTCCTATACCTCTCTTACCAAGTGTAGCGAGAGGTAAAAAATGTAAAATTATTATTATTTTTAAATAATTTTTCTACTCTAATTACTCAGAATTGAAACGACAACAAAAGCATAAATGATTGTTAATCCTTGATCTACACGAATTAAACACCCATATAAAACAAAAGATCTAGCAATATTTAACACCTCGATAAATGACAATCGATCTTTAGGTGTTATATTGTCATTTGTTATTTATTGTAGATGTAGAATTACCAACACAAATATGAAAGATTGAGGGTTCATACTTTTTAAAATACATAGCCTTTTTTGGAGTTTCCCCAATTTTGCCGGTGAGTGTATAATGAGAATTTAATTACGTAATTATATAAATTGTCCTTTTCTCATCTTAAAAAATAAAACATTTTGTGTACTTTTCTACCTGCGCATCTGCAAATAAATCTAAAGTTTATATCCATTCTTTTCGTTCCCTCGGGGTAAATACTTAAAAGCTCACCCCAACCCTAGCAGGGGTGCCACTACAAAGTGAAAGTAATTCGAAACTGAAAGGAAATACTTTCAATGATTTCTACCTGCTCACAACCGTGATTTCGAAGAAAACCATTGATAACAAACACAAGTGTCCGGACGATTTTTTAGTTTTTTTGTAATAAAAAATTGGAAACAGACAAAACGGATGTTCATGTTGATATTGAATTAATATTGGCAGGATGTAGGATGGATTTGAGAAAGAAACGCTTGCACTTTTATAGAAAATGGGAATTTTGGTGGCCACATTTTCGCACGGGAAAGATAATGTTTCCTGTTTTTTATCTCTCACTAAAGAGAGGTATTGGATCATGCTAAAAATCGCATCTACAGATTTTAATGATTAAGTCTGTGTGTGTGTGTGGGTGTGTTTAATTTAAAATAATAAATAATAATTAGTAGCATATTAGAAAGAAAAAATTAAATTTGCAAAATCCTCAAATAATAAATAATCCGCCAGCACGAAATGTTATGACGCAACGTTGAAATCTCCAGTTCCATAAATATTATTCCTGACATATAAGAGTATTTTCATTTAAATTTAACGCCTTCATAGGCGCCACCTTAATTCATGGTCAAGTTGAACTAAAAATTGTATTTGCCTTGAAATAATTGCCAAAATAAATAATCAATTCAATACTGAGTGGGCTATGAGCGGGAGGAACAATTGAAAATATCACTTGAAAACGTCGACCTCTATAGATGAGTAACCTTGAAATGAATTAATAAACCACAAATCAAATAAATTTATTGTCAATAGTCTTTGTAATAAAATGTTAATTTCTTAATTGAATTAATTGAAATTAATTATTGGTTATGGTTGTAATTATATGATGGTTGGTTAATATTTTGATGGAGTTATGTAAATTTAATTAAAAAAATAAATTTTCAACAATTACAAAACACGGAGAAGGTGACCAATAATTAGAGAGAAAAATATTTACAATAAAAAATCTGTTGTATATACATTTCAAGATTTTCTAAATTCACATAGTTAATTTGTCACAAGGGGTGTGAAATTTATTTGTCGAGGAAAATAATCCACATGGAATTGGAAAATCACTAAATTTAAAATGAAAAAATATATTTGATATCTATGTACATAATTACTAGCTATCATTCTGACACGGGCCTCCATATCATATACGTTAAATTATTAGTATTTATTTTGACAATCATTATTCTAACATTGACGTAATAAAACGTTACGCTTTTGTTCGTCTCTTGTTTCTAATTCCATGCCTAATACTATTAAATTGTAATTCCGTGAATTTTCAAATTTTATTTCTGCAGTTATGAAGTAGCCAAAGTGATTTTTTAATGATTCGGATGTAGAATTTTTTTCTTTACAACAACCATTTGAAACTCTTTGTCTAAAATAATTAGGGGAGCAATGCGCACGGAAAAACTGATTTCCCATGTTAAACGCCTGTTTCACTTTCCGTGACACCCGGTACATATTGTATTTTTCGCCGCTGAAGAGCGTCAGATTGGAAACTGAATATAGCAGAAGTATATTTTTTTTGTATTGCAAATTACATCCTTGTTAAAACACCATAAAACCGCTGCTATATAATTAGAAATCATCTTGCACATATTTATATAAATCTACATTTTTTGCTGGAATTTCCAAAAGTGTTGAATGTAAATCTAACTATCAGTAAACACCATCATTAGTCCGTATCTCACACCACAATCTACATAATGTGTTATATTAATTTCTGAATTATTGTGATTTTCTATTGTTTGTGATTGAAAGATTTATGAATTTATTTTTGCGCATCTTTTATAACAAACTGGTAACAATCAAAAATACAGGAAAGAAGATATTGTAACCGATTCAAGCAGACTGGGAAAATATATATAATAAAGAAGACACTTTAGAAATCAAAGAAGTGTAAATTAAAAAAATCTGTTGTGGCCAGCACAATACCTTCCGTCATTCCTGTGTATTATGTGTAAATTCCATACATAAATTTTCTTACAAAAGATTCTAAATTTCCAGTAAAATTATTTCATAAACAAACTATGCAAATTGCATTTGACACTAACATCTTCTTTTTCTTTAGCTTTCCCCATTCGTTAGGGGTCGTTTTTTTATTTTCTTCTTCCACTCATATCTGTTTTCCGCAATACAGTCCTCCCATCTTATCTTTGGTCTTCCTCTGTTTCTTCAACCTTCTATTACTAAGCATTCGTCCAATATATTCTTCATTTCTCCTCATGACATTTTCAAACCAATGTAATCATCTCGCTTGTATCTTTCTAGAAACTTGTAACACTAGAGTTATTTCCTTACCTATCTTTCCATTTCTTCCCCAATATCTACTTCAACATCCACATCTCTACCACATTAATTTACTTTTTATTTATACTGACATCTGTCAATTTGAATTATATGAATATATTAGTAGTTTCCATGTTTAGCATAGCTGGCTGACTTATAAAATTTAATTTCTTTAAAATTCTTTAACTCTATATCTATTGAATATAAAGTATAAAATGCAATCAAATCGTATAGAGAATAATAAATTCTTTAAGTTATAATAACGTTAAATGTCAATAAATCAAATTTAACGATTAAATCTTCAAATGAGGCTACTACCGGTTCACCAATTATAACCAAAATCTAATCAGTTGTTTTTCTGGATGTAAACTTGAGGAATACGAAAAAAATATAATTTTTGGAATCGTGGTATTGAAGTTATGCGATCCGAAACTTTCGTCACACACACACACACATACATACATACAGACATCATCGTAAAAATGGTAAAATCATATTATATGGACCCTAAAACGTGCTTATTCAGTAAAAACTCATCATTGAATTTTTTGACCAAAGACAATACCTTCCTTACCTAAAGATGACGGAAGGTAAAAATGAACAGCATCCACACCTTGATGATATTATGAGATCGAATCTTGATTATAGATAATTACGATAAATTATAGATAATAGGCTGGACAAATGAATTGCTCTATATTAGTCACCATCAGCTGCAGTTCGTGTAATACTATGAATATGCAATTCAAATCAATTAAATATAATAAAAGTTGATTTTTCATATTTATAGTGTCCTTCACGTAAGATTTAGATTTTTCAGTCATGATGAACCAATTTTTTTCAAAATTACCCGCAAATCTGTCAAATTATAATGATTAATGATTTAATCATCTGTATCCTATGACAAACATCATCAAATTTCCATGAATTGTATGCACCTATTTTAATTCCAATAATTCATGAATCATTTTGAAAACCTTGCATAATTCAACAAACAGTACTACCTGAAGTTAGCAACTGAATGGTACATACATAGCGTGTAATTATTCGCGAATCACATTTTGCGTGTCCGAGCCGTCACCCTGGTTCAAGGTCTCGTCCAGTTACACCGTGACCAATCCCAAGGTCATTACGGACACGTATGTAACGTTATAAGACCGCTTCGTATAACGTGTTCATTATGCGATGATAATTATTATGAATGAGGATGTACTTATAAGTTTGTTTTTATGATGCGAATTTGTGCCTAAACCAAACAGATTTCTCATTTCAATCTCGAATTACCGTAAAGCCCGTTACATCGAAAACGAAACTATTGTAACCAAATTGGAACAATAGAAAAAACAGCTTAGTAACAAGCGAATGTTGTGATTCATCTTTACCTACATCTTGGGCCGTTATCTAGTGGCTGGGCTGGTTACAGAAGACAGTATACAGCGAACAGTTAGCGTAATCTGTAACGACGTAACGTAACGGGTATTGCGTGTGATGCGTCACTTTCCCTACAGCCCAATGATAACAAATATGTAATGAAAGCAACAGCGAATACCGGAACAGATCAAAAAGATTAAAACAAATTATAATCCATACAAGAAAATAGTACATGTAAAAAAATCTGTTTTGGCCAATATAATACCTCTCGCCCTTCTATTTTTGGTTCCATAAGTATAGGCAGGCCTGACGAGAATCGGGTGCAGGGTATGTTAATTACCCGGGGTCCGGTCTCTACCAAAGGGCCAGGAGCCCAGAGAAATTATTATTTTTAATAATAAAATATTAGTGGTCTCGTAGCCGTGTGCCTCAGTGTCTGGTCGCGAATTTGGGGACCCGGGTTCGACGCTAAAAAAATTACATCGCATTTTAATGGCACAAAATTGACCCCTGTGGCGCACTCTCCACGCCAGCAATGAGTGCCGTGAGCAGGGTTGCGATTGAGAAAATTTCTATTGTACTAACAGTTTAACTCAAATTGTACTAAAATCACTAACTCTGTACTAAAAATAAAAATCCCGCCACATATTTAAAATAATCATAATTGTACCTATATGTACTTTCAAACATTTTTATTGATAAACTAATAAACAAAAAACAAAAAAAAAAAACATAAATACATTTTTGTGCAACCACCCGCGAACTAAACATTCCGCAGACGTAATACAGTCCGTTGATATGGTTACGGCGGCAAAATTGAGCCCTTCCGACATTACCTACTACTTTAAATAAATTGTACTAAACCTAGAAAAGAGGTACTGACGTACTAGAAAATTGAGAATTGTACTAAATCTAGTAGAATTGTGCTGACTATCGCATCGCTGGTCGTGAGGTGACGCCTGGTAAGCGCCCATACGGTACAAATATTCTATCATTACCGATATCTGTGTACGAAGCAGATTGGCACACCCAGCAATGGGTAATATGCCGTGATGAAATATTTATTTATTTAACTTCTTGTATTATTTCATATGTTGTTTTATTTCCTTGGAGGTACATTATAAAAAGAATTATTTATTTATTTATAAAATATTAGTTATTTATGTATTAATGGTACTCGGGCATACCCACAGCTACAGTGGAGAAAATACTACAAGAATTATTTTAAAAGTACATATAAAACAGCACCAATTTGTATGTTATATTTATTATATTTAAACATTCAATAAGCCTAGTAGTATAAATTTTTGTTGCTTGGTGGCAGCACCAACGTGTTGAAATTCGCTATTTTTGTAAATAAATTCAAGAAAATAAAATATTAATAAAATCGTGAAATTATGCTTCCCAGCGCGCGTTAACATTATAAGGTATAGCAGACTTGCATAAACCAAAGTTCTATTTTTAGATTTTATAGATAGACCTACTTGTTAACTTGTGTATGAAATTGAAATATATATAGAATTACTTTTTAAAGCTTAAAAAATATATTTAATTAATATGTACAGAAATTACTACGCGAAGCAGCGAGATTTTGCACTATTTTCTATCAATTTTATAAATGAAATATATATAAATTAATTCCGAAATGATTTTATTTTACACAGATATTAATTAAATTATTAATTTAAAAATTACGAAATGCGGACATTGGTTGTTCTTACATTAAACCACATTAATTTAAAATTATTCATACGTACGACAAAGAATATGAAAAGTTTTTCGAGTGGCGATGTTCAAAAAATGAATTTATTGGGTTGTCCAACATTTATCCATAAACCACAATTTTGATCTGAGTGTATGTCTGTTTCATGATAACTTTATAGGCCCTCGGGCAATAAAAGCCAAATTGCGCCCGCTTTGAATACAAAACAACAAGTTTATGATTCCAAAATAAAATAAAGTATAAAAGAAAAACTTAAACGTAAATTTGGCTTAATTTTTAGCCCCCCTCGTATTATAGTGGTTCTTAGAAAAAACCTCTGGAGTTTTTTTTCCAAATTTCCGTCACATTTTAACAATGACTTTCAGTTTTAAATCAACAAAAACTTTATTAAAGTTATAAATTAAATTTCAGCTTGCTGTTAATTGATTAATCTTGCGGTAATTATATTTTTGTTCTTTGATGTTCTATCACTTTTAACATTGTTTCCCGAGGCGGATTGCTTGCGCGCAGTCTGGTATTGAAATTAATAATTAATCTACCTATAGAGCAATACCTCTAGCTGCCATGTCAAAGTCAAAGATAGATCGAGTTTTTATAGTGATTTATTTACATAAACAACGTGGGAGGCTCTGAGCAAAAACTTCTGTTTGATAAATTTAAAACATGGAACGATGAAAGTGTGAGCATTTATCATCTTTCATTACTTTTTCCGTAATTATCAAGTGTGCATATTTTTAACAACATTTGAAATGTACAAAAAATTGTTGTGGCCAGCACAATACCTCTCGTCATTTTCATTTTATCAGAATATTTTGATATTTTCAATGAAAAATTATGACATGAAAATTGTGACCTCTATGTAAATAACTACTAATCGTCATTCTGACACGGATCCTCATATCTGCTTGCTAAGGCCCACAAAGTCACATGACTGCTACATATTTAATTAATAATACAATAATATATATTAAATGTACTCGTACCTCCCAGAAAAATCTTCCATTAATGTTAGTTAAACTGCTGACTTTTGACACTGACATTTTGCATTTATCTGTTAATTATAAACATTTAAATATCTACAACAGATTATTTTATATTATTATATACTATATCTCCAAACCTTAGCGAGAGGATAAAAATGTAAATTATACGACTTTAGCATACTACAATTTCATTCCAAATCCCATTATTCGGACAAAACAATCAAAAATCTTAAATTTCACCGCAATGTGCGTGCTAAACAAAAGCCTAGCGATCCATTGTCCAGCCGCCCGGGATAATGATGGATCGTCTTGGACAAATGAATAGCGTCGGCATGCAACCAATGATTGAGACTTCGGCTGTTTCAGATCAATGCGTGATGGAACGAAATATCCGATTTCGATTTTCTCTTGTCTGCCTATGTGGGATCGTGTTTTGTTAGCTCTCGGTGATGTGGACGGTGGTCAGAAATTAATGCTTTTCTTCCTTTGTATTTTTTATATTTTTTTATGGTGAGGTATTGGATGCGGACATATGGTGCACTATTTTTTCTAAGAAATGCGCTTTTGGGATGGGCGGCAGAGCGTGCGGGTGTGTGTGTGAGTGGATCCTATTTACGCTCAAACTCAAATACTATCGTTCAGAAAATTTTAAAACCTTGTATTTCTAATATGGAAAGAAACCATTAGATTTTGATGTAAATAAGATAACCGGAAATGGCACTTTACTGGAAGCTCAAAATAGTTTTTCGTCGAAAATACCTTTAAATGTTATTTTTTCGAGATTTATGTTATATAAAAATTAAAGATTATTAATTTTTCTACAGATTTTATATATTTTATGGATAAATTTATAAAACTATCTGTAATTTTAATCTCGGAGCCCACGCTTTAACCGCACATGGTTATATAGTAAATAGAACAATAATTCTATGTTTTTTTACAGTTACCAGCATAAGTAAATATATAAGTATGTATATAAAAAAATAAAATAAATATATCGTCATGGCATATTACCCATTGCTGGGTGTGCCAATCTGCTTTGTACACATATTTCGGTAACGATGATGACATATTTGTACCGTGTGAGTGTTTACTAGGCGCCACCTCACAGGCACTCATTGCTAGCGTTGAGAGTGTAACACAGGGGTCATTTTTGTGCTATTTAAAATTCGAAATATTTAGCGTCGGTCGAGAACGAACCTGGTATTTAAATTTAATTTTAAGTATATTCTCAGTTGATTTTCAAAAGTTCTACACACTCTATTATTCTCCTATTTATTCACCATCTTCTTTCTATTTTCGCGAATGACAATCCTTTATCTACCATCTGGAGGTGCGCCAAAAGATCGATTAGTAAGTGCGACTAAGACAGCACTATTCCTTCTCGTGTGGGTGGAAGAGAGACACCGTAGAACACAGAGAAGTGAAATACGCTAGTATTTAATAATAATAATAAGTTGTTGCGGGACATGTTCCGTGATGAGGTTCCCATACGCTTGCTTGCCGGGTTTTTCTTTACCAGGGAAGGATTGAGAAAATTTGCAATGATGAGAGAAATACAGATGGTGTTTAGGGTCGTGTATACAAATTGTGATTATGGGGTTCGAATAATAGAAGGACCTATAATTTGTTAATTATACTAATAGGACAACTTACAAGTTTCCGAGAAATATTGCTTGAGTTTGCTTAATTTAAACGTCATATTTACATGTTTCTTAATCTACAGTTTAAAGTTCCACTCCTAACAATGACAACTGTCCAAAAAAATCTGATGTGGCCAGCACAATACCTTCCGTCAATCCTGTGAAATTTCATACACAAATTTTCGTGGAACAGATTCTCAATTTCCAGTAAAATTATTTCATAAACAAACTATGCAAATTGTACTTGACACTGACATCTTCTATCAACTACATGATAAACATAATGCATGATTGTATAAAGCAACATCTATCTGAAATGATACTTAATCTAATTAATGGTCAGCTACATTTAAACATTAAACTTAATCTGAATATTTCCCTTCATTTATTACCTCATAAAGACCAGCAATTAAATTAAAAGCGAAATCCCAGCCTCCTAGGATACCCATTCGTACACAGGAACCCCACGACAATTAGTCGAGAAAATATCAGATCGCATTCTCATCTTAATGCGTATTTATTGCGTCACTTCCTTCGCACTCTGAGAAAATGTTGCTAATGAAAATTAAGAAGAAAAAACTCCCAGTTGGACACACAGTATGCCAGACGGTAATGAACTTGTAATTTAATTAGTAGATGCTCGTTAATTTTGTAACTGGTTTCAATATTGTGAAGTTAAAACCTTGTAAAACAATAATTATTTCTTTAGTATTTACCAATTGTTTGTTTTCACTACAGGCAAAAGGACATTTTCAAGACATTTATAAACCAATTTTACTTAGTAGTAGTATTCTGTATTCTTCAAGTATGTAAGAATGGCATTGCGCAATAATATTTCGTTTATATGAATCATGTTTTATTCTCATTAATTCTAACGTTGCTTTCGTAAGATATTTAAAATAGTGATAGGAAATAGGATTATTTGGAAAGCAAAAACATGAATAAATAAATAAATAAAATTAAATATTAATTTGTCTTTGACAATATTTTCGTTTCCTAAAGATGACGGAAGGTAAAAATTCTCATTTTTACCTCTCGCTAAGAGAGATATTTTAAGGTCCCTACAATCCGATTTTAACATTTTTACGATGATGTCTGTGTATGTGTGTGGATGTGTGTGTGTGTATGTGTGTGTGTGTGTGTGTGTGTGTGTATGTGGGATGCTGGAAGGACGATTACTCAAAAACTATAAGACTTTAAATTTGTTTAACTACGTATTTCCCAATCGGACATTCATGGGAAGATCTGAAAAGGTTTTGGTAACAATTGAACAACCGAAAATAGAAGATTCTTGAAAAAAATTCTTCTAAATATTATTTTTTGAAAAATTTTCGTGGTAATATTAAAGAAAATTAAATTCTCTATCTGATACAGTTAAATATTTTATTATATATTCTATAGATTTAGAGATAAAAGAAATATAATATATAAAATAATCTGTTGTAATAAATCAGCCGAAAAAATGCCATTATGGAAAATAGTTGAAAATTTAAATTGTCAAAAAATCCGGAGACATTACTGAAGATTATTTTCTGGGAAGTACATACATTATATTATTTCTTATTGCATTAATAGTTTAATATTTAATATTATAGGTATATTACACATACCCTTCATATATGCTGTTACTTCCGACAATGAATTGGAAACATCTCGAAAAATTAAAAGAGTAGGACAAAATTTCTTCATAGAATGAATTTAAATTAAAAAAATCTGATGTGGCCAGCACATAACCTCTCGCCGTATATTTTACCTGGCTGTATGCATAAAGCAAAGATTATTTTTATAAATACAAATAATATATTCATATAAATCTATGACGTATAAACTTCTTTATTATTCAATAATAGCATGTCTCAACATGAAGATATTTTACCATAAATTATGTTACAATAAATTACAAAGTAGAGTTTACCATATATAAATATTAGGCTGGTAACAGCAATTTTCAATTCGAACAACTTTGTTTACTTTCTCTTCATATTCTTCTAGTAAAAACATTAATTTTGGGCGGTCTAAAATGTATATATCTGGATTGTGCATCTATTCTTATATATCTTCTTTTACATTTTATTTTTTCATACTTGTTATATCTAAATAACCTTAATTCCCTTTAATAAAGTGACGGATAGATTGCACTCCGATTTTGTCAATATTTACACTTACTTGAGAAGAATTTGATAGCTTTTTCGCAATTCAAAGTTAATCTAGTCTACAGTACTGGTGTACATTGTCCCATAATGTTTGAAACAAATTTAAGTCCTTCAACCTAGACTTGTCATCTCCATAATAGTCACAGATCAAGAACTAAGGGATTCTCCAAGTACATTTTTAATTCATTACTCATTATTTCTGACACTGACATTTATCTGTCAGTTACAAATAATTTAAATTATCAACTATTTTTCATGGCATTCTTTCGGCTGTCAAATTTATTACAATAGATTATTTAATATATTATACTTCTTTTATCTCTAAATCTATGGAATATATAATAAAATATTTAAATGTATCAGATAGAGAATTTAATTTTCTTTAATATTACCACGAAAAATTTTCAAAAAATATTATTTAGAAGATTTTTTTTCAAGAATCTTCTACTTCCGGTTGTCCAATTATTACCAAAACCTTTTCAGATCTTCCCATGAATGTCCGATTGGGAAATACGTTGTTAAACAAATTTTAAGTCTTATAGTTTTTGAGTAACCGTCCTTCCAACATCCTACATACATACACACATACATCCACACACACACACACACACACAGACATCATCGTAAAAATGTTAAAATCGGATTGTAGGTACCTTAAAACGTGCTTATTCAATAAAATCTGGATATGCGATTTTTAGCATGAATCCAATACCTCTCTTAGCGAGAGGTAAAAATCTAAATATATGGAATAGATATAAGTAGAATTTTTGGTGTAGAGTGTAAGTATACAAGAAATGTTAAATACATTAAGGTGCGAGCAGTCATGTGTCAGAATCATAGCTAGTAATTATGTATATAGATGTCATATATCATAATTTCTCATTCTAAATTTAGTGATTTTCCAATTCCATGTGATTTATTTTCCTCGACAAGTCAATTCCACACTCCTGGTGACAAATTAACTACATGAATTTAGAAAATCTTAAAATTTTTAATGAAAAATTATCGTTCTGAAACGGGTCTCCACATCTGCTTGTCAAGACCAACAATGTAACATGACTGTTCGCGCCCTATACTTAAACAAAAAAAGGAAGTGGCGAGAGGTATTATGCTGGCCACAACAGATTTTTTATTTTGATTGAATGTTATTTAATTACAAAAGATAAATTAGTTTAATAATTAAAAGACTACGCATATTCTATTAGTTGTTGAACAAAAATTAAATAATCATTTAGCTGACAATTTTAGCATATTTTTTCATGAAAATTTTAATTATAAAGTGTTAACTAGTTAATAATTATAAGAAATTACATATGGTAATGACTATACAAATACGAAATTCCTGCTTATACCATGTAAAGCAATGAATCCACAAAAACAGTAGCGAATATTAATTAAAATTTAATTTGTCAACATTTCCTTTAGTCATGAAACAAAACTTTCATTATGCCAGATAAATGAATAGTGTTATTAAATAATTATAATGCTAAATAAAGCAAGTCGAACCTTGTAATTAATATAATTTATTCATAAGAAAGTTGGTCCATGTTTGCTTGAAGATTATTCCCAATTTTCATTAACACATGAAAGTGAGATCATGGTTGATTTTCATTCTCCATAACAGTTATGCTAACCATGGAAACTAATAATATATTCAGATAATTCAAAATGACAGATGTCAGTATCAATGACAAGTAAATGAATGTGGCAGAGATGAGTATGTTGAAGTACAAGCGAGATGATTACATTGGTTTGATTGGATGAAGAATGAATAGCTTAGTAATAGAAGATTGAAGAAACAGGGGAAGACCAAAAATTAAATGGAACGATTTTATTGCGGAAGACTTGAGAGAAAAGGTACTGATTGGGAACGACACGCAAAACAGAAATGAGTGGAAGAAGAAAATAAGAAATAGCGACCCCTAACGAATGGGAAAAACTAAGGAAGAAGATGTTAGTGTCAAGTGCAATTTGTATAGTTTATGAAATAATTTTACTGGAAATTTAGAATATTTTGCAGGAAAATTTATGTATGAAATTTATACATAATATACAGGATTGACGGAAGGTATTGTGCTGGCCACATCAGATTTTTTTTGCTCGGTTAATAAGTAATACTACTCTTCATAATCGTGTTGTATATGATATGATATATTAATTATTTATATTTATGTATTTTCCAACAAGCATCAATTTTTCATTTTATAACAGTTGTTATTTTGAAACCCTTTTGCCTTTCTATTAGTCTCCTACTGTTTAATTAATTTCCTAGCCCAAAATTAAATTAAAAGATCATCAATCTGCTTCTTCCTAAACTATCATTTTCTTCCAGGATGCTGGGCCGTGTGTTTCCGCTGCTGTGAGCTCCTGAGTGTCCTCTAACATCTGCCTTTTCTCCCACACTTTAGGGCTGCTGGATTTTAACCGGTGCTAACCCTTCGGCCCTTAAGGATGTTAGGAAGAGCAAACAACAAGCAGACTATAGTACAGGTAGCATGAATTGGAAATTTATTTATCTTATCGAGATATTTGATCGAATAAAAATGTTTTGGTTCGGTTAGGAAAGGTGTTTAAATGAATGGGTTGTAAGACTGGAAGGTTTTATGTTGCCTATAGTTTTCTGGGAAGTACATGCCTATATTATTTCTTATTGTATTAATAGTTAAATATTTAAAATTGTAAGTATATTATATATACCCTTCAAAAATACTGGCAATCCCGACAATGAATTGGAAACATTTTGAAAATTTAGAAGACAAAATTTCTTCATATAATGAATTTAAAAATCTAAATATAAAGAATAGATATAACGTGTAAAGTATAGGTATACAAGAAATGTTAAATACTGTAACGTGCGACCCTGATTTAAGAGTATACTGGTAGAATATTTCGGAGCGATGACGTAATCCACGGCGGCGGGAATAACCTATACGGCTAGACGTGTGGCGTCAGAAAGTTCGAGAAGGACATCATCCTATATAAACCCGTCGCCAAAGCCAGCAAAATACGGTCTGATATATAAAAGCAACGAGCAATGAACAGTGGGTGATATAAATAAACAGTCTACGAGTTGTGAACATAAATAAATGTAGTTATATAAATAAATATAGTGATATAAATATTGTTTAAATAAATAATCTTAGTGTTTAAATATTTAATAATATTCTTAGTCTTAAATTAGTGTTTATAATTATTTAATCATAGTGCTAGTTACTTTTATTAACTTTTTAATATTTATCCTAATTATTTATCGTTTAATAAACGTATTATTTTAATTAATAATATTTCTTTGATTTTTATACATCACCCAAATAAATAAAACGTTACAATACAATAGGGCGCGAGCAGTCATGTGACAAATATTATAATTTTTCATTCTAAATTTAGTGATTTTCCAATTCCATGTTCTTTATTTTCCTCGACAAGTAAATTCCACACTCCTGGCGACAAATTAACTACGTGAATTTAGAAATCTTGAATTTTTTAATGAAAAATTCTGACATTTGACATCTATGTATATAGTAATAATGTCATATGATTGCTCGCGCCTTATACTTATGTAACCAAAAACGGAAGTGGCGAGAGGTATTGTGCTGGCAGATAACAGATTTTTAATAAGTGGAAAGAAAGAATAGTACTTTTTATAATGTATCCTATTGTATATATGTGTGGGTGTAAAATTGATTATCTATAATAAGAAATCAAGCAAATGACACCATCATATATAAAAACTCGACGTAACCTAAGAAGTATCTTTCAACTGCTATTGTTCGATCATAATTAATTTGCTACAAGATTATCCTGATATTACGAATGTTCTTAATATATCAATGAAGCAAACTGATATTATTTAAACTTGAAACATTGTTTTTTCTGAATTAAACTGACCTGTCTTATTAGTTTCTTTCTTTGAATTGTCTATGTGATGTTTTTTAGCAATTGTTTTTATAAAATCATTCCAGAAATTTGATATCAGATTTGAATCAAGTTTTTGCAGTTTATACTTTTATTGGTGCGAATATGAAACGGTTTCTCAGAATTTAATTGATCGGTGATAGAATTCCAAACTTAAAAAACTTGGTCAAAGAACATATAAAACAAAAAAAAATGAATATCGGACAACTATAGGTATAATAACAAAAGAATGTTAATGGAAGTGATAAAGAAACAATAAACTGTCAATAAATTTAAACCCAGCACTCGAAAACCATAAATTTCAATTTTTTTGAGTAACGAAAGTTGATCAAAGTATAAAAATAAAAACAAACAGTCAAGGCTAAGTTTATCATATTAAAATATTTGTGGCAAAAGTCATAGAAAACCGTTGTTCGGATAAGGAAATTTCTAACTTCCACGGCCTGCTGGGATGACAACGTCTCGACTACATCACCTTGACCCAGGAGTAACAAATGAAATGCGTAGAGAGTTGGAGAAATGCATATTACGAAATAAATTACGCTGCGTTTTACGTAACATCGTAACAAGTTTCTTCATCGTTTCTCTGTTATGATTTCATGGTCATTACTTTTATTGTTACGGATAAAATTACGCTTGCTATTATTCTAATATTGTGGTTTTTAATTTAGAAAGCAAATTAAGAAGATATGCTCTAAATACTCTCATTTTTTCATTTTTTTCTCACGTGGGGTAATTGTCTTTACTGTTCTTGTATGGTACAAGATCAAATTATAATTTTTGCCATTTACAATCAATCTTACTTGTTTCTGAAATTTATTTAATATGTACTTAATAATAACATAAGCAACATATGAACTTAAATTAAATAAAGATGTAGGCGTAGGAGCAACTTTCTACGGACACCTAGTATTCAGATCTCAAATTGGGCAACTCCGAAATTAAAAGATTTTTTTTTTTATACTGACAATTTTGCAGAGATCCCTAATAATGTCATAAACAAAAAGTCAAATTCGCAAATAAGGGGTGTTGGTATTGTGCGCTAATTCCACAAGGGCTGTATACAGGCATTCCAGTAAAATTATTTCATATACAAACTATGCAAATTGCACTTGACACTGGCATTTTCTTTAGCTTTTCCCATTCGTTAGGTGTCGCTATTTTTTATTTTCTTCTTCCACTCATTTCTACGTATCGTCCTCATTTCCATCTTTGGTCCTCCTCTGTTTCGTATATCTTCTAATACTAAGTTATTCATTCTTCTTCCAATATATTCTTCATCTCTCCTCATGATATGTTCAAACCAATGTAATCGTCTCTCTTGTATTTATCTAGAAACTTCTATCACTCGAGTCATTTCCCTTATTTTCATTTTCTTATCATGGACACTGACATGTGTCAGTTAGAAATTTCTTAATATAGTAGCTGTTTCCATGGTTATAGCATAGCTGGCTGAATTATAAGATTTAATTTCTTTATAATTCTTTAACTCTATATCTATTGAATATGAAATATAAAATGCATTCAATTCATATAGATAAGAACATTAAATGTTAAAAAATTAATATTTAACAGCGGTTTTTCAAGAAAAAACTGTTAAAATATTCAATTATAACCAAAATCTATGGAAAGATGTAAGAAAGAGGAATACGTAAAAATTGTAATTTTTCGAATTCTAGTATTGGAGATGATATCGCGGCCGAAACTATAGTCACACACACACACACACACACACACACACACACACACACACACACACACACACACACACACACACACACACATGCAGACATCATCGTAAAAATAATAAAATCGTATTGTAGGGACCTTAAAACGTGTTTATTCATTGAATACTCACCACCGAATTCTTTAACCAAAAACAATACCTTCCTTACCTAGAGGTGACGGAAGGTAAAAAAATGTGGAATAGTCAAATTCAAACATTCCCAATGTGCAAGTTTGGACTTTTGATGAGTTTTTAGTGAATAAGCACGTTTTAGGGTTCATAATACGATTTTACCATTTTTACGATGTTGTCTGTATGTATGTATGTGTGTGTGTATGTATGTGTGTGTGTATGTATGTATGTTGTGTGTGTTTACGGTTTAAACGTCAGCAATATGATCCCAAAGTGCGTGGCGTTAAAATTTGTAAATGGCTACATGAAAACACCTCTACCCATTATTAAATTGTGCTGGATTCAAATTTGATTTTGAATATACGTCAACCTAACCATTCCTTTCCTAAACCATGTTTTGCAATAGCAAATCCTCTTCTCATTCTCTAATGAGCGTTAGTGAACGTTCCATTAGAAATAGCGGCACTAATTACTCCGCGGAACAGCCATGCCATTACGTGAAGCACAATCGCAATCGCAAGCACCAAGTGCAAAGTCAAGGTTCCTCTCTCTGCCGCAGTACGGAGCTCACGTGCTAATATGGCGGCGAAGAGTCAAGAACCTCGCGGTGAATGTGGATTCAAGACAGGATATTTTGCGCTTTGCTGTTAGTGTTAGATACATTTAGACGTAGGTTTGACGATTGGTGTTGTTGAAAAACAGGACCGGAGCGCTATAAACAACTTTTCATGAACAATGATTGTTGACAGCAGAATTATTTATTTATTTACTTGGAAACTCATATCGTCCTGGTTACACACAACACGAAACAGAAATTGGTTGAGGTTTAATTGATTGAATAGTAGATTTTCTATAAATATCAAATTCTAATTTATTTTTGTTTCAAATAACCAGTACGTCCAGAAATGGTAGTAGTTTATTGGTTTCTTTTTCAATAGTATTTATCCTTATATTTAAAGACCAATTCTTTTCAAAATATTATTTTATAGCAGAACATAGTTTGTATTCAAATAATTAGTTATTATTTTTGTATCATAAAGTAACTAAATAAAATGAAATTAAAGCAGATAGGCCAACTGATGTGAGACGGGGCTCGTATATTCGGATAAAATCTTGCTAAGATGTTGACGATTCTAAGTTCGCCCCTGGTAAGTGAAGGTAACGCAACATATGGCTAGCGATACCTATTTTGCTTATGTAATGACAGTCATCTTTGTACATCTCAGTTTTGGAAGTGTACGTTCAAATTTGCCTGTTCTGCATTCTGGCGAATATTCATTATCCTCCGATTATTATACAACGAGTTGTTGTGTTCTGCCTTGGTTTATTATATCATTATCTCGATACACATCACTTTCTGTGAAATCGAATAATACACTTGTTGTTTCTTTGTGCACTGCAATCTCAAAATATCCACTGGCAGTACTGGCACTATCTCCAAATGGAAAAATAATTGCAAAGAGGGTAACATTTTTCTGGGAAGTGCAGATTTTATTTTCAAAATATAAAAATAGTTAGTTTTTTATAGGTACCACATTTTTTATTATTTATTATTTTGTAACATTCATCATTAATCATATTGTTTAGTAAATTCATCTGATATAATTTTAAACTTAAAGAGCAACAAATATAAAAAACTGAAAAATCATTTTAATAAGATAACAATAAATTATAATAAACATTGTTTGTTGCGACCTTACGTGTCATTAACTAAATAAATCTGGATGATAAATTAGCTTGTTAATTTGTATTTAATTAATGGGTCTCATTATGATCTGTTCTTAGAATCAGATAAGAGTATATGTATGATATGTATGCCACACACGATACATGATATGCTATTATGCACTATAAAGTGCACTACATACAGGCGTAATTAATATTAATCAATTTGCATATACTTCTACCATCATAAATAAGCAAAAGTGCAACGATATAATGGAAGATTATCTTTTTACCTCTCGCTAAGAGAGGTATTGGATTCATGCTAAAAATCGCATATCCAGATTTGAATGATTAAGCACGTTTTAAGGTCCCTACAATACGATTTTAATATTTTTACGATGACTGTGTGTGTGTGTGTGTGTGTGTGTGTGTGTGTGTGTGTGTGTGTGTGTGTGTATGTATGCGTGTATGTGGGGATATTGAATGTAAGATTTCTCAAAATCTATAATACTTAATATATGTTTAACTAAGTATTTCTCAATCGGATATTACTGGGAAGAGCTGAAAAGGTTTTGGTAGTAAATGGACAACCGAAAGTAGCAGATTATTAAAAAAAACTTCTAAATATTATTTTTTGATAATTTTTGTTCTTGCTGGTAAAAGAAGAGTAAATTCTCTATCTGATACATATAAATATTTTATTATATACATATAGAGATAAAGAAATATAAGGTATATAATAATCTGTTGTAATAAATCTCACAGCACAAATAAAGTCATGGAAACCAATTGAAAAATTGTAACTCAGTAAGTCAGTGTCAAACTACATTACTAAAGATTTTTTCTGGGGAGTACATACATTATATTATTTCTTATTGTATTATAATAGTTAAATATTTAAAATTATAAGTTATAATAATATTTAACTGAGTTTTTCAAGAAAAACTGTTAAAATCTTCAAATGAGGATACTTCCGGTTGACCAATTATAACCAAAATCTAATCAAGTCTGCATATATGGTTGAGAAATACGCACGAATTGTAATTTTTGGAATTCTAGTAGTGGAGATATCGCGGCCGAAACCGCGATCACACACACACACACACGCACACACGTCCATACACACATACAGATATCATCGTAAAAATAGTAAAATCGTATTGTAAAGACCCTAAAACGTCGATTTTTTTGACCTAGAAGTGACGGAAGGTAAAAAATAATCTGCTGAATTGGCTTATGGCTATAATCAGTTGTATTACCTTATGTGATTTGTTTTTACCATCTTAAATTATTCTACATTTTTATATTTCCAGTAAAATCTTTTCACATGTAAATTTTATTTAACACTGACATCAGTCAATTAGTAATATTTTAATATTCTAACTGTTTCCATGGTGCAGCTTTTAGCATTATTAGATTGCAAGATATTTCTTTATAATTCCTTATCTCTGAATTCATTGAATATGAAGAAATAATAATAGCATAAAAGATTTTCATTTCGATACAGAATATCATTATGATACATATGAATTTTAAAACCAATTTATTGGCTTATAGTTTATTTATTTATTATAGAACATACACTCCGCACATAGGTGTTACTAATTAGGGATATATGTACTTGATAATATATAATAATAATAATATGTGGGTATGTTTACTGTATAAGACAATTTTACTTGGTGTGTTTTTGGTTTTCCAGCATTCCTCACACATTTAGTCGATGTTGACATTCAGATTGAGACATGAGAGGAGGGAATGGCGATGACGGGTCAACGACTGGTCATGTCTGTCATGTGACATCGTCATGGCGACCACTGGACACTCACAAACATGCGACACACGGACACGTGACCAATAACACGTATATACTAAAGAAATGTACATTACAAGTACATCAAATACAGTAACCATTCACTTCCTACATATATTCTTATACAATAACATGTTGTAGATTCAATTTTTCAGAAGTATTTTGTTTAAAATTAATAAAGATATTTGACAATTGTTGCAAGCAATTTTATATGCGTTATAAATAATAATACTCAATTTTGAAAATATCAGTATCACAATGATCTGTAACAGAATGTGACGTCAAAGATTATGCAACAGCTACTAGGGATAATATCCCGCCATTTTCGGGCCAAAGTGAACGCAGTAAATTATGAAATAAAAGTGGATATTTTACAAAATATGTAGTACTTAACTATTTTTCATTATTAAATATAACTTCCATATGTGTCATATTATATTTATTTAAAATAATAAAACAAGAAAAAATGAATTCGTACCCTCTGAAAAAAATATATTAACAGCAATAAGAAATAAATTTTTAGATTACAATAGTTAGGACTATATTTGCGCAATTTTTTATTTTATGTATTAATAAAGTGTACTGGATTTAAATATAATGTTATTACCTAAATTTATCATTTTAACAATAATCAACGGCAAAAATACAGTAAATAAAACAATATTTATGTTAGTATTATTTATAAAACAGAAGGTAAAGGAAACTGACAATATATTCAAATAATTACTATATTAAATTTTACTTTTTTAGTATAATTATTTGCAAAGCGATATATTTATTAAAGTACCACCAACAATTATAATCAATAAATTTTGATACGGTGTATTAATAGAGTGTATAGAACTTGAATACATTGCTTATAATAAAATTGCTTAGGTTTAATAATAATTTATTTGCAAATAAACCATTGTCTGCATGTGACAAATGTTTTCGTCTTAAAATAATTCGCAAATAATTTTTATTAAATTCATAAAATTTAAGATTTATAGATAATACTAACACAAATATTGTATTATTTACTGTTGGAACGAAAAATTTTAGGACTTATCTTTTGTCATATATTTGCCCGTAGATTATTGTTTAAATGACAAATTTAGTTAATAACATTGCATTTAAATCCAATAAACTTTATTAATACATAAAATAAAAAAAATGCCCAAATATAGTCTTAACTATTGTAACCTAAAAATGTATTTTTTATTGCTGTTAATATATTTATTTCAGAGGGTACGAATACATTTGGGGTTGGGCTCGTATATGTATTGCATAAATAATGAAACATATTAAAATATTTATCTGTAAATTTTATAACCATTTCTCGAATCAAAAATAAAAGCAAAATCGCTGAAGAATGTGAAGACTTGGAACAACTTTGGTATAAGTGCATTATATCTAATGTGGAATACTTTGAAAGACAATATTAATACTGATGAATAAATTATAACTTTTGAGGTCATTGTGTCTTTTACATCACATTTCACAATATTTCATCTCTCCTCTACCTTAGTGGCACCTCTTATTCGCAGTCCGCATTCCAAATCATTTTCCTTTCTGTAGATAACGGTACTCATCCCACATAACCCCGAACATTTTCCATCACTCTTCTTGCCTCGTTGGGCCCGCGCGCAATCCTGATACAGTGACACAGAGTGCGTTGTCTGCAGCCGTGGTCGCGGCCGTGGGTGGGCCCCTTACGGTAGGCGAGTGTGTCACTGGTGTTGTTAAAGATGTCCGAGATAACGAGAATGAAAACGGGATTGGTTCGAGAATATGACTATGCTTCTTGGAAGTAAATTCTTCCAGTTAAATTGCAACATTGTTGACTAGAACAAATCTTGTTTTGTGTGGAACTTAATATTAACTTAATTTTGTCAATGGTTTCGCTGATGTCAGGGATACATGGGAACGCGGTCGCGCACGATTTGTCGAGCTCTGCAGGTGAACATGATCACGTTCGCCACGCTCACGTGCATCACGCGTTATGCCGTCATGATGTCTTGGACATCAAGTTATCCAGTAATTGTAGGTTATGCCAGTGGTGGAGATAAAGGGTTTGTAAATACATTTTGGGGGCATGACAAAAACTTGCAATTTAATATTAATACACTCGTGGCCAAAAACAAACGGACACTTAAAAAAAAATTATCGTCCTGAAACAAACGCAATGTGGGTTTATTTGTTATTTTTTACTTCCCGCTACCCTTGCTAAGGGAGGTATAGGGATCGTGCTAAAAATCGCATATCGAAATTTTGATAAATGGCCACGTTTCGAGGTCCTTAGATTCTATTTTTAACATTTTCACGATGATGTCTGTGTGTATGATTATATGTATGTGTGTATACTACCGTTCAGAAAATTCTAATATGGAAAGAAACCATTAGATGTTGGTGTGAATCGAATAACCGGAAATGGCAGTTTACTTGAAGCTCAAAATAGTTTTTCTTCAAAAAATACCTTTAAATGTTATTTTTTCGCAATTTGTTATAATAAAATTAAAGATTATTCCATTTTCTACAGGTTTGCATTAATACTTTTTCTATATATTTCATGGATAAATTTATAAAATAATATAAAAATTATATCTGGGAGCTTATGCTATAAACACAACTCCCTGGTTATACAGTTCAGCTCAAATGTATGTAACTGACAGATAAATGTCACTGCCAAAAAAATAATCATTTAAAATTAATAACACTAACATTTTCAAAAGAAAATTGTAAATGGAACAAGAGTTACATGGAAAGGAATTCTAGAAATAAATATTTCATCACGGCATATTACCCATTGCTGGGTGTGCCAATCTGCTTCATACACAGATATCGGTAATGATGGAATATTTGTACCGTGCGGGCGCTTACCAGGCGTCACCTCACGGGCACTCATTGCTGGCGTGGAGAGTGCGCCACAGGGGTCAATTTTGTGCCATTAAAATACGATGTAATTTTTGGCGTCGGTCGGGATCGAACCCGGGTCCCCGGATTCGCGACCAGACACTCAGGCACACGGCCATGAGACCCCATAAATTCTATTATTAGTAAATATGCAGGTATGTATTTAAATAAGAAAATAAATATATTACCACAGCTTATTACCCATTGGTGGATGTGCTAATACACAGATTGTGCACAGATTTCGGTAATGATGATGACATATGTGTTTCGTACGGGCGTTTTTGCCGTGGAGAGCGCATCACACGGATTAGTTATATGTCATTTAAAATTTGAAATATTTGATAGTAGGAATTGAATCCGGTTCCCCAGATTCTCCACCAGACACTCAAGCACGCGGCAATGAGACCCCATAGGTATATGTATTTAAATTAATAAAAATTAAATGGTGGGGGGGTTTTGTGTTGGCCACATCAGATTTTTTTTTTGCCACGAGTGTATAATGAGCTTGGGTATATGTACGTACGACACTGTGAAATCGTTGTTGAACGTAGTAATTGAATGGTCGTACAAATTAGTAACAAAGTAACGTATATTGAATGTCTTGATTTTTGCTACGCGAAACATGAGAAAAATAACCAGCCGTGGGAGTCATGCAGTTATTGTGTATTGAACTGAGAGGATGATTATTTTCGACACGAAGATAGTTTGTTTTGAGCGCTTGTCTTGCAAGAGGAAATTGAATTAAAGGGAGCCATTAATGCTATACTGTGTAATTTTCTCGTTTAAAACTTGCTGGTACACACTGCAATTGGAATCGTATTATTATTTAATCATCTTTAACTCTGATTGAAGATGGAAGATAAAAATACATTTGGCCTGCAGGTGTACTTAAAAAGCAGAAAAAATACTGTACTAAATATATATGTATATGCATTTATGGATAATAACTTCAAATATATAATCAGTATTTATTTTTTTTAAACTGATCCCGCGTTCGGGACTTTGTACTAAAAATAAATAATATAATTCAATGCTAGGCAACTTCGTATTTCTTCCTGTACTTACGAATGGCTACGATTTGTGGCGAGAGTGAAACAGAGAACTGTATTTTTTGTTCAACTTCCATACGGGTAACATTGCTGTCAGTAGATTTTCTTTGATTTTTCTTATATTTAGACTTTTCTTTCAATGTTTATTATTATTTTAGGTAGGGTATATTCTCTTGCTTCCTGTTTTATTGCACTGAGAAAAATGACTGGTTTTTGCAACCTTGCAACAAATATAATTCAATCTTTAATATGAAATGTATTTTATTCATTGAGTTATATTATTTATTTGGCCATGATTTATTTCACTTTTTATAATGTTTTGAAATATTTATTTATTTCTTACAAATATCTTTGTGTTAGTGATTCATATTATATTTTCTCCAACACTATTTTAGAAACTACACAGTCTACAACTCAAAATTATATTGGAATTTATATTATTCCAAGAAACCGTGTCGAATAATTCCGTACGCCGTTTGGAATAATTCCGCACGGCTTGGTTCGATTGCTATGCTTATGACTCTTTGTTTTATATTTATTTATTTCTGTATTCGCGTTTGACGTTTTAAAGTTTTGAACATTTTTAGAGTTTTTTTGTTAAGTTTTACAGGTTTTTGGAGTTGTCCAGAGTAATAAGTTTATCTAAATAATAATATATTACTTACGGCCGAATTCACCATTCCTTAATCATGAGTTGATTTACAGATCAACGCTGATTCTAAATCAATCCAATTCACCATTAAAAATCAAGCTAATCTATTAATCAAAATCAATGATCAACTGATTCGTCATATTTCATGAATCAAGGACTGATCACATCTTTGAATCCTAATTTTGACATTTATAGCTATGTTAGGATTCTGGCTGTTGTACCCATATGTACCTTTGTTTTATCTTTATTTAAAACCGCATTGGTTTTATTATTTTCAACTATACTTTTACATCTTTCATTTTCACTATATTTAAAAACACTCCTTTTGTTGGAATCAGTGTAATTTTGTACCTATATCAAAATAAAAATATAATATTATTATAGGAAAATTATAAAATATATTTTATAAATAAATGAAAAACTTACATATTAATACTTTTTTAGCGGAAAGTACAATTACCACGAATAAAATTACATGACAGTTACATTAACTGTCAAAAACCAAAACAAAACTGTGAATGTGCTGTGAATTAGTTGATCATGATTCCTTGATTCAGAAATCAAGTTGGTGAATTAGAACATACGTTGATCTACAGATCAGCTTGATTCCTTAATCAACTGATTATTAATCAACGGATTCGGCCGTAAATCAAACATCATGATAATCAAAGACAAATTTCATATAAACTTCCTCATTTTACCAACCATCACGCTTTGTTTGAAAGCGCGTATTAAAATCCCATTTCATTAGTTTATAACCATCTGTATGAGTAGTCCACAATTTTAAAAATTACCGCCATTAACTTGGCACTCTCCGCATTACATGACTATTGTGTTTTCTTTGTTGGTGTTAGTCCGTATATACACACACACAGACAAACACCTATCCACACTAATAAGCCTGTGGTAATTAACGCTTGGTATGGTTCTAACGGTTTTACATAATCGTGATATATAGGTTGGCTGCACTGACGTGAGCGAGCCATTGTTGAGGTTGAGAATCACGCGCATGTGCTTTGCAGATTGCAGGGAAATTGTGCAGATGTTGGTAGCATTGTTCTCAGGTAATTTAGATGTTGGGAATTCTCGATGGGAAAAATTTTTGGAGGGAATTCTTTAACGAAGTTATTTTAATGCAACATTATTGAAATTACTACAAAATACAGATACAGTCAATTGTTTTGTGTATGGACAAAGGGATTGAATTGTTGAGTTAATTAGCATAAGGACTAGTTTTGAATGGTCATAAAACACGTAGTTAAATACAAAGTATTTTAATTAAATTTTCAAACTTATATTTGTGATTTATTATGAGAAAAACACAATAACTAAATTTTATTATTTCAATTTGTTTGTCAACCTTTTATGCAAAATTATCATTATTCGTAACAAACGACGTTTTCAACGACAAATACATTTGACAAAGATTTGGCTTAATGTAATGAACTTAACTTTGTCCAAATTTAAATAATTGTTGCTAAAATAATACCTTTTAACAAAAGGGATAAGCCTTTGCTTAATGCACTTCTTTAAAAATGTATACTAATTGATTTCCAGTACTGAAGGACAAAAAAATCTGTTGTGACCAGCACAATACCTTTCGCCACTTCCGTTTTTGGTTACATAAATATAGGGCGCGAGCAGTCATGTCACATTGTTGGACTTGACAAGCAGATATGAGGGCCCGTGTCAGAATGACAACTAGTAATTATGTACATAGATGTCAAATGTCAGAATTTTTCATTCAAAATTTCAAGATTTTCTAAATTCACGTAGTTAATTTGTCATCAGGAGTGTGACATCTATGTACATAATTACAAGCTAATTTTAAATTCATTCTATAAACAAATTTTGTCCTCTTCTATTTTTTCGAAATATTTTCAATTCATTGTCGGGATGCCAGTATTTTTTAAGGGTGTATGTAATATACCTATAATTTTAAATATTTAACTATTAATACAATAAGAAATAATATAATGTATGTCCTTCCCAGAAAAAATCTTCAGTAATGTCTCTGGATTTTTGACACTGACATTTTTAATTGGTTTCCATGACATTATTTGGGCTGTGAGTTTTATTGCAACAGATTATTATATACCTTATATTTCTTTATCTCTAAATCTATAGAAGATATAATAAAATATTTATATGTATAAGATAGGCAATACTTTTTAATACAAGGAAATATAAAAATTTTCAAAAGATAATATTTAGATTTTTTTAAGAATCTGCTACTTCCGGTTGTCCAATTATTACCAAAACCTTTTTAGCTCTTACCAGTTATGTCCGATTGAGAAATACGTAGTTAAACCGATATTAAGTATTATAGTTTTTGAGAAATCGTCCTTCCAACCTCCCCACACACATGCATCATTGTAAAAATATTAAAATCGAATTGTAGGGACCTTCAAACGTGCTTAATCATTAAAATCTGGATATGCAATGTTTAGCATGAATCCAACATTATAAATCTGGGCTCGTACTGGGCTTGTATTACCCTAAATAAAAACGAGTTTTTGATCGGTCTTTGCTTTCTACTCTAACGTATTGTTTCATAACTAACCTACCTTTTATAACTCTGCATCTAACTCTAACCTATAACGTCATTGGTTGTGTATCTCATTCCTATCTCGGTTGACATTGACAATGGTACATAGTTCGTTGCCGTGGCGCACCACGTGATCTTGTGATGGATGTCATTGATATGCGATCATGATACCAAGAGCATTAATTCATCCAGCGCTCTATACAACTCGACTTTCCTGCTTGATGCAGGACAGCAGGACAAGCCTGATCGCTTGTACTGATGCGGTGCTGATGTCATTCGCGGATAGATGCATGATTCATGCGTCTATAACTGATACATTCACCCGAAATTTATATTCATTCGGTTGGAAGGTTTTTTTATTGTGAATAAGTAATTAATTAATTTTTCCCGCGGTTATGGAGTTGATGATATTGATATTGGAGGTTTTTAACGTACTTATAACATGAAATATGTATAGTTAATGCTATTTACAAAATCTAAGAAGAAAATCGTTGACATCTGTCACATTTGAAGTTAAAAATATCTAATGGAATATGTGAACATATCGTCCTAAAAGTTTAACACAAATTTCAACAATCGCATATCCAGTTTTTAATGAATAAACACGTTTTAAGATCTCTACAATCCGATTTTAACATTTTTACGATAATGTGTGTGTGTATATATCTGTGTTTGTGTGTGTGTGTATCTGTGTTTGTGTGTATGTTTGAAGGACGATTTCTCAAAAACTATAATACAGTGTGTTCAAATAAAAACCCAACGCGGAATAGTCTATGAACAGAGGAACGTATGTCTGATCATTATTCAATTGAAAAGTCAAATTGCCAAAATAAATCATGAAATGTAATTTTAAAGAGGAAAAAAATAATAAAGAAGGATACAGTATATTGCCATTCGCCGTTTACCAATTTATTTCCATTTCTAAAATATGATTCAAGAATAAACGCTTTGATTTCTTTTGATAACATTTTTGACAATATCTCGTGTCAAAATGACATTTAATTAAATAGTTTTAAATTGATATACGTTTACTTGTTGAACACATTGTACTTAATTTTTGTTTAACTACATATTTTCGTTTTTGTTTTTGCTTGTATTAAAGAAGATTTTTTTCTGGGAGGTACATACATTATATTATTTCTTATTGTATTAATAGTTAAATATTAAAATTGGAAACATTTCGAAAAATTAGAAGAGGACAAAATTTCTTTATAGAATGAATTTAAATTTAAAAAATCTAAATATAAACAATAGATGTAAGTATAATTTTTGGTAGTGTAGGTATACAAGAAATGTTAAATACATTAGGGCGCGAGCAGTCATCTGACTTTGTTGGCCTTGACAAGCAGATATGGTGGCCCGTGTCAGAATGATAGCTAGTAATTATGTACTAGATGTTAAATATAATTTTTCATTCTAAATTTAGAGATTTTCCAATTCCATGTGGTTTATTTTCCTCGACAAGTAAATTCCAAACTCCTGGTGACAAATTAACTACGTGAATTTAGAAAATCTTTGACATCTATGTACATAATTGCTAATTGTCATTCTGACACGGGTTCCCATATCTGCTAGTAAGGCCAACGTCACATGACTGCTCGCGCCCTACACTTATGTAACCAAAAACCGAAGTGGCGAGGGAGGTGTGCTGATATTTTGACGGTAAAATGAACATACTTCCCTACAACTGCGACATTCGATATTGGGAAGCGGGATAAATAAATTCATACTCAGCCCATTATAATAATTTTGTATTGAATTAATATTATACTTTAATTAATTTTTGCTATTTGCGGTACAAAATAAAAATTAAATTTTTAAAAATTAAAAATTATAATTACAAAACTTGTAGATTTTTTGAGTAATATTCATTTACAAAATGCAAATAGGCTCATTACCAAATTAATAACTGCAGCGTTAATTCACTGAATAAATACTGCAAAGGTGTTAATGCCCGACCAAAATTACTTCATTTAGCCAGAGCTTAATTGTTAATTTGCCAATTTATTTCTTTCAACGCAAAACAGCTTTAAAATACTGTTAATCATAAATTTTAAGCACAGTGGAAACAAATCCATTAAAATTACAAATTACAGGACCGTACCGTTTTTAATTATGACAGTTATTCATGGTCCGGTAGATAACTTTTAATTATTTTGCACGCAGTGCGTTGGTAAATTGAATCTTGGCTGCTTGCCTTGCACGAGGACAAAGACACACTGTTCGATTCTAAATGCTTGTTATTAAAAATATGAATATGTAGGTAATTATTTTGACTTACAAGGAAAAATAATTCTATGGTTGCTCAAGGTATAAAATGATTATTAAATGACTTGGTACAATGTTATAAATTAATAATGAAATGATCTATTTATGGCGAAATAAATTAAATTTAATGACCTCATCGATTAAATACGCATAAATAAAAAATCTGATGTGGCCAGCACATGACCTCCCACCAATTCCGTGGAGCTTTAAGTAAAATTCCTGTTAGAAAAAATAGAAAAGTCTGTAATACGAAATTTTGGATTATATTTTACTCGATCTGGATTAATTTTTCTGTAAAGCGTGATGAATATTATAGAATAAGAAAAAGAGCAGTTTATTTTAAATTTGTCGACAAATATAAAAATATAATTGAGTCCAGGAAGATAGATTCCGTGTCTTGGAAAGAAAAAAGACATTATCTGGAATCAATTAGAAATTATTTTAGTTTTAGTTGTGGCCAGAATCCACGACATACACCCTGTTGCATAAAATCGTTATCAATAAATGACATATCGAAGATACAGCGTGATTCGTGATTCAGAAAAACAATCGTAACAGATAAGAACAATATTTGGTCATCAATTTTATCTAACAAATAAAGAACTGTATTCTTCGACATTCGAAACCTCAAAAAAATCTGTATCATCTCATTTTTCAAAATTATTATATCTTTCTCGTACTGTATACTGTTTTCGAAAATTAATATTATCAAAAATGAAATCCAATACTTCATCATTACTGTTGTACTGATTTATTATAATAATTATTAATATTAGCAAACAGCTTATATCATCATACGTAATATAACAAGTGATATGATTAATAATCGATGATATTCTCGAGTGAAACCGAGCTGCAGATTTCACGAGTCCGAAAGACGAGTTGAAATGTGCTGTTTCGGTTTCACGAGCAATATCTTCGATTATTAATCATATCACGAGCTTATATTTAATGAGAGAATATAATGAATTTTTGCAATCTAACCTAACTTTTGATATACATATTCATATTGTATTAAAACATGGTACTTATTTAATATTTCGGAGTTTGAATTATTGTTATTATTTATTTTTATACTTAAAATTAACTGTCAATGTCATAAATAAAGAAAACAAATCTCTTAGTAACGACTATAAATACGGTGATAATTTCCTTGTTTTTTATCATCGCTGTGATAAACGCGTAGCTAGGGAGATTCTGAATGTTGATTGGCGGAAAACATGTCATGTGACTAAGGAATTATATTCTCAAAACAACACAAACATTCCATACTATATGTTCCGTTTCTCAGCACTTCGTGTGCACTCGGTGTGATATTATTTGGATAAATCTCTTAACTGGTAGTTTGACTGACTATCAGTTATCTTGCCGTTAAAAAATTATCTTATTGGTAACTTTTAACCATAAGTGGAACAACGCAACAATGTTTAAATAGAGATGGAACAATCGGCCCTAAGTGGGACAGGTGTAATTTTATGTATGTAAGATTTTTTGTTAAAATGGTATAAAGGGCTTAATGAAACTTGCTATTTCATACAGTTCATGCAAAAATTTTGCACCACAGCAATAATAAATATTAACAATGTACTCGTTTTCCAACCATACATTGAAATCTCCATAATAATTGAGCTCCCACACAATTTCTCATAAAAGAAAAATAATCCCCCCCCCTTGTTAGTCTTAAGTGCCCGTGAAGAGTGAAGTTCATAATGGTTAACAGTGAACTTGAATCCGCTACTTCCACCCGGAAGTAGTGACTGACTTCCTTGCGCTCGCGTGTTTTGTTTCTGCTGAGTGCGCCGTGGTTGCTGCTCGTTACACAGCAGGAATTGAGCAATAAGAGCAAAAAGAAGCAGGAGAAGCAGGAGATGGGCGCGGTAGGAAACAGGAAAACAAGGAAATAAGAATGATCTCATATTTTTGTCTATAAATACAGTGTAATTGAATACATATTTGTAAAATTTGAAAAATATGAACCATGTTATTCTCAATAAATTCTAGCCTTTGTATTTTTACTTCCTTGTACGTAAGTAAAGGAAATATTTTAATCGCGAAAAATTTCGGTTTTCAAATTTCTGCGGAAATATCCATTTTGATCATCCCTGAATCCATTTTGACTAATTTCGTCGTGACGTCTGTACGTACGTATCTCGCATAACTCAAAAACGGTCAGCCGTAGAAAGTTGAAATTTATTTAGGACTGCTATAACATCTAGTTGTGCACCTCCCTTTCTGGTTATTACACAATTTCCAGAAGTGGCACTTTACATGAAGCCTATAATAGATTTTAATGAAAAACTGTTTTAAAATATAATCCAAAACTTTTCAAATTTGGTATACAAGACTTCTATGTCAATCGAAATAACATAATAGATTTTGATTAAAATAGGCTAACCGGAAGTGGTACATTACAACAGTTTTTCTTGAATAAAATGATTTTGTTTTGATTTTAGAAATAAATGCTTCAAATAAAAGTTTTAGAGAATTAATTTCTGCGTCTAGCACATCAAGTATTATTAAATTAGCCCTTTGTATAAGCGAGATATGTAAATTTAAAAATTATATACTTTTTTGTTTTTGTAATAAAGCTTGCGATGGATTAGGACAAAAACATAAAAAAAATGTTCATGTCAAATTACGTTAAATACGTGCAATTTTATGATTCGTACAATAACAAATATTATATTTTTATTGTGAAATTAGTCATTCATTGTTGTAATCAAATATTTCTTTGTTGTAATCAAAACTCTCTTTAAAAAGAACCGGGTTATATTATGGTCGCTATATATCTTACTGTTTTGAAGTTAAAATTAATATTTTGTAATTTATTTATTAAAAAAATATGTATAGTTTAATAATCGTACAAGGAAGTCGTGTGGTGTCCACATCAGATTTTTTTTTATAAAAATTTGATAACGTAGAACAACCAGAAAATTGTATGACGAATTATAAAATATGATAAATAAAAATTAAAATTTGTAATCACTCACCGTCGACGTGCAGAACCTTTCGCAGTTTTCCAGTTTACAGTTGTTCCTGGAAAAGAAAAACATTATACTTCAAAAAACAAAAGACGTATGAAAAACAAAACATAATTCAACATTTTATTCATTTTCAGAATCATCATACAAGTCTGGTCATTAAATTCACAGACCATCCATGGAATTTCCTGGCTAACCTCATTTTCAACTCGTATTAAAATAACTTTATGGTTACGTATATATATACGCACGCACACAGCCACGTAATGTACAAAGGACATCGGCTACAGACTACACTCTACACAAAGTTCTAGTTACCAGTTACCGACAGTATAGTTTGGTTCACGAAAGATGACAATTCAAGAACATTTATTAACCGTATGGCATAATATTACTAGCAGATAACCTCACTGCATTTCGTATACATAGACGTGCAACATGAAATATTTATGGATACATTTTAACTGAAAAAAATAAGTGTAATTTATTTGAAAATTATGTTTCTTTTTAAATAATGTATGTATTTGCAAAACCCAAAAACATAAACTTGATAAAAACCATGGAATAATAATTTGATTTAAATGTCAACGTCACTGGGTAACTATTAGGACAGAGGGCAGTGCAGTAGATAATTAGATATCTATAACTCTACGACATACGTCATTATTATTTGTAATGTGTTAGAAAGTAATGTCAGCATTTACGTGTAACTGTCACACAACATAAACTATTTAGACATACGTCAAATAATCTTTCTCTTTCTAACATGAAATACTGCTAAGCTACTACTGTATAAAATGCTGTGTATTCTTTCTTCGAACAAGTGACATTGAATTGTCATCTTCGTGAATCAAAGTATACTAGATAACGCGCCGGTATATACATAGGATGTTTCAAGAAAAGTGATCAAATCTATTATTTTATTTATTACTGCGAATAGAAGAAAATAATTGAAATAAAATATGTAGTAAATCAAATTATAACATAGTTATATTTTCTTAAATGGGATTGTATGAAAGGTGGTGGCCACTACGGCCGAACATAGGACTGATAAAAATGAAATAAATAAAAAATATGTACTAACATATTAAACAATGTTTTTCATTTATTCATTATGATAATTATTTTCAGCTGCTTTTTTTGGATCAATTAACCTAATTTCATCTGGATACAATATTCATATCATCGCATCGTCATTACACACTTTAATGCAAAGATAAACAATTTACCTTGTTAATATCGGCCGTACTTTTAATTCTCCTAGTCAATTGTTATTTGAATTTGTTCAAAACACATCACAAATTAAATATAACAAATAAAATCACTTCGAAACATTAAATAATTATTACACATTAAACAACTGTCATCCTATTTCGCCATCTTAAATAAACAATACGAAGATAGTCGCACGAGACTTGTTCAATTCAGCTGATATTTTAATTTAAATTGTAAATATCAGCTGGAATTTTACTTCCAATGGTCTATTATCATTTAAATTCGTTTAAAAACACATCACAAAGTAATATAACAATTAAAAACATTGTTAAACACCAAATAAATGTCACAATTAACAACTGTCATTCTGTTATTCCGCCATCTTGAATAACAATATGAAGATAGCCTCGAATTTATTAATATTTTTAATTGGAAATTCGACAAATTAATTAATGTAAAAATAAACAATTTATTGTCATTTGAATTTCTTTAAAACACATTACAAAATAAATATAACAATTAAAATCAGTTCGAAACATTAAACAAATAATATTACACACTAAAGAACTGTCATACTGAAAAACAATAGTCGCCCTAAATCAGTGATTCCAAAACATTTTTAAACTTTCAAATCACTATTAATAAAGCACTATTTTTAAATAGTCTTCAACAATTTTTTCATATAATAATAAAAAATCTGATGTGGCCAGCACAATACCTCCCGTCAATCCTGTGTTTTATGTATAAATTCCATGCATAAATTTTCTTCCTAAAGATTCTAAATTTCCAGTAAAATTATTTCATAAACAAACTATACAAATTGCTCTTGACACTGACATCTTCTTCTTTAGAATCTTTTAATCATCGCTCTAGTATCTTTCTAGAAACTTGCAACATTAGAGTTATTTCCTTACCGTATCTTTTCATGTCTTCCCCAACATCTACTTCAACATCTTCATCTCTGCCACATTCATTTACTTTTTATTGTTACTAACATCTGTCAATTTGAATTATATGAATATATTAGTAGTTTCCATGTTTAGCATAGCTGGCTGATTTATGAAATGTAATCTTTTTATAATTCTTTAACTATATCTATTGAATATGAAGTATAGAATGCAATCAAATCGTATAGAGAATAATATATTCTTTAAGTTATAATAACGTTAAATGTCAATAAATCATATTTAACTGTTACATCTTCAAATGAGGCTACTTCCGGTTCACTAATTATAACCAAAATCTAATCAAAAGTTATATTTTATAAGTTTTGGAATCGTGGTATTGAAATTATGCGATCCGAAACTTTCGTCACACATACATACAGACAACATCGTAAAAATGGTAAAATCGTATTATAGGGACCCTAAAACATGCTTATTCTCTAAAAACTCATCATTGAATTTTTTGACCAAAGACAATACTTTCCCAACCTAAAAGTGTCAGACGGTAAAAATGCTTGATTACAACAAAGAAAATTTGATTGCAATAGTGAAAATGATGATTGCGATACCACCATTACATATTTAATTTCTATTTTGGGAATAGGATGAACAAATGAAAACAAACAAAAAGCTTTCACCTTTGCACCGTTTGTCCAAGTATCCTAATCGCACTCATTATAATGACTCTCCTTACACACCTACGTAAAAAAATTTCATCAGTAACGGAGAAAAAGTAAATCTTATTTTCGTCGGGCGCCGATTTCAATTTTACAAAACTGTTATCCGACATACTCATTTTACTATCTGTTATAACTGTAAACGAGCAACAGTGGTGGCGATGGCGGGCGGACGAGGGGGGCATTTGCATTACCATGAGTAAAAACTGGAATTCCAACGCACACCGCGACTGAGGCCAAGCACGTCTCCACGTAACTAATTTGGCGCTCTGGCAGGACCGGAGAGACAATTTCGAAATTTGTTTTTAGGATAGATTCTATAGAGTCTCTTAACTTTATGTCCAAGCTGAAATTCATCCCATACTGCAGTAGGAAATAAATTATTTAACCTTTTATCGGTAAAGGAAGGTTTTGTCTTTGGTGACAAAATTCGGTGGTGAGTTTTCAATGAATAAGCACGTTTTAGGGTCCCTACAATACGATTTTACTATTTTTACGATGATGTATGTATGTATGTGTGAGTGTGACTATAATTTCGGCCGCGATATCTCCAATACTAGAATTCCAAAAATTACAATTTTTACGTATTCCTCTTTCTTACATCCATATGCAGACTTGATTAGATTTTGGTTATAATTGGTCAACCGGAAGTACTCTTATTTGAAGATTTTAACAGTTTTTCTTGAAAAAACCTTATTAAGTATTATTTACACATATTCAATGTTATTATAAATATTAAAGAATATTCTATTATCTATACGAATAGATTGCATTTTATATTTTATATCAATGGATATAGAGTTAAAGAATTATAAAGAAATTAAATTTTATAAATCAGCCAGATATGCTATAACCATGGAAACAGCTACTATATTAGGAAAATTCTGACAGATGTTAGGGAAAACACGGAAAGATACGGTAAGGAATGAAAGAATAAGGGGAATAACTCGAGTATTAAAAGTTTCTAGAAAGATACAAGAGAGACAATTACATTGGTTTTAATATGTCATGAGAAGAGATAAAGAATATATTGGAAGAAGAATGAATACTTTCTTAATAGAAGATGGAAGAAACAGACGAAGACCAAAGATGAGGACGACCCGCAAAACAGAAATGAATGGAAGAAGAAAAAAAAATAGCGACCCAGGACCATATTATCCAATAGGCTGACAAGGCTAAAGCCTAGGCCGCCGTAAATGAAATAGGCGCCGAACCCAATTTAGTTTTTCTTTTTGATTGTAACTAATTCATTTTATTCTTTATTCATAAAGTAAATATTTTTTTCCTTGTTCGTTTTATGTAGGGATGTAGGGTAAGTAAAATAAAGAAAACAAAACAATATCACAAATGGGCACATTTGAAATCTTATCGCCTAGCACAGCCACTGAGCGATCTTAACTTCATATCAAAATAAATTTTTTAGCATTTCTCTCGCATTTTTATGGTAAATTCTAATATGTTGGATATTATTTTTAGAACATGCTTTCCTTTTTTCGCGAAAAAGGTTTGCCTCCACAACGAAACAAGTAAATTTTACGAAATTCTTTAACGAATGACAAAACTCTGATCTCTCTTTATTATCTATAGAATAAGAAGTTTTAAATTTAAGTACCTACAAATTATTGCGTAGGCGTCCAATTTTTATCAGCCTAGGGCGCCCAGATGACTTAATCCGGCCCTGTAGCGACCCCTAAGGAATGGGAAAAGCTAAAGAAGAAGAAGATGTCAGTGTCAAGTGCCATTTGCATAGTTTGTTTATGAAATAATTTTATTGGAAATGTAGAATCTTTTGCAAGAAAAGTTATATATATTTGTACATAATACACAGGATTGACGGAAGGTATTGTGCTGGCCACATCATATTTTTTATGCTAATTTATATTTTTGCAATAAATAACTCCGTTCCGATTATGTATAATTTATATCTGATCTATCTGATAGTGAAAAACACTTTAAAATTTAAATTCCCCAGAATATTATCATATTATTCTTACTAAATTAGGTACTATAATTGGTAGAATTATACTAAATTACACACTTTTAAAATATTTTACAAGAAATTATCAATTTATCATCGTAAATTATATAAATTTGTCAAATTATATCCACATTCCTGAAATAGAAATGTGTGTCATTTTCATGAAGCTTGCATTTCAAAGGAAAATAATTTTCTGGTGAATGTTTCCGCAATCCTTCACGTTAAGAACGTAAAATGAACGAACTGTTCACACTATGAAGCAGCTTCAGTGTCAATTTTGTTAAGTGTCTTTCCCAACATTCATCTCAACATCCTCATCTCTGTCACATTCATTTACTTTTCATTAATACTAACATCTGTCAATTTGAATTATCTGAATATATTAGCAGTTTTCAGGGCTAGTATAGCTGGCTGATTTATCAAATTTTATATTTTTATAATTCTATATCTATTGAATATGAAGTATAAAATGCAATCAAATCGTATATACAATAATCCAAATGCGTCGAATTTCAACTAAAAATTAAAATTCATTAAGTAAGTAATGTGTTTTCGCGAAATTTATCGTCGTGTCCCAATTGTCGGTCAAGATCCTCAGACTGGGGGGACCTGCGGGTATTAGTTTCCGTGTCCGTCACTCGCTCGGGGCGGCGCTGGTCACGGTCAAGGCCTGCTACGAGTGCTACGCTGCGCAGCGATGTCGCAACAAGTCAGGCTAGCCAACGCGGAAGTTATAGCTACCTAGTGCTTGCCTAGTGGCCAGAAAGTTAGAGATAGTTGGACTTGACAAAAGCATTGGCGCACTTTTATAATAAAAATGTTTTATTGGATGTTGTCTTCAAATTAACGAAGCCATATGGACTTAAATCAGGCGTGTATGGAGAAATCACAGGAATGTAATTTTTGAGTAGGCAATTAATTAATTGTTACGTCTCGCTAAGAGAGGTATTGGATTCATGCTAAAAATCGCATATCCAGATTTTAATGATTAAGCACGTTTTAAGGTCCCTACAATCCGATTTTAATATTTTTACGATGATGTCTGTCTGTCTGTGGGTGAATGTGTGTGTGTGTGTGTGTGTGTGTGTGTGTGTGTATGTAGGTCGGCTGGAAGGACGATATCTCAAAAACTATAATACTTAATATCTGTTTAACTACGTATTTCTCAATCGGACATTACTAGGAAGAGCTGAAAAGGTTTTGGTAATAATTGGACAACCGAAAGTACCAGATTCTTAAAAAAAATCTTCTAAATATTATTTTTTTCAAAAATTTTGTTCTTGCTTATTAAAAAATAATAAATTCTCTATCTGATACATATAATATAATAAAATTGTTTTGTGTTGAGTTATACTCTTATTGAATAATAAAGAAGTTTATACGTCATAGACATATGAATGTATTATTTGTATTTCTAAAAATATTCTTTGCTGTATGCATACAGCCAGGTAAAATATACGACGAGAGGTTATGTGCTGGCCACATCAGATTTTTGTTTATCCTTAAGTCTTTCACATTATCATGATAAAGAATCAAGTTGCCACAAGGCTTGTGCTGGAAAGATTGTAGCTCGTACCATTTGAACTTTGGTCATGGAAGAACCAGGGTAAAACACTTCAAGAATTATTGTGTATATTCTATAGTTCTTAGTCAATGACTTATACCTGGTAAAGTATGCTAAGCAAATCTACTCGTATTCTAGTTCGTAGTCGCAAGCTCGTTTTCTTCGCTCCCGTGATTCTGTTGTTTGCTGCATTGTTATTTCGGTGTCGTGAAACTAGCAACGCCTTCCAGGGTCTATGACTTGAGTTCTTGCTTTTCACGATACAGCGAATCAAGGAAACGCAAATTATACCACGGAATTCGGATCCCAACACGAACAATAAAACACTAGATTTATTCTCTTACAAAATATAAATTCATGTACAAGTAAAGAACGCAAGGTCGCTTATCTTTCTTCTATTTTCTAATGACAACAATTTTGGCCTGTATGTTGGAAACTTACGATTGAGAAATTTAAAATTTTTTCGTTGATTGCTTCAATACGATTCATATAAATATCATATCGTGAGTTCCAACTCCAGTTGACTTCTAACAAGAGAGTTTTACAATGTTAAAATAGTGGATGGATGTCTAAAATTAGAGCTTGCTCGTATTAGAAAGCCGAACATTTTGTAAACCTAAATCCTTTACATGATTAGTTTGGTTGATTACATTTCCTTCTACCTTATTTTGAAAGTTGTAGGTGTTCCTATTTTATATAATAGCATTTATCAGTATTTAATTGTCCGTTCCACTTTATTTGCGTACTCAACTAAATTATTTACATTTTCTTGAAATTTAAGACAATCCTGGTATATTTTTAAGTCATCCGCGTAATGGAGAAATTTTGTAAATTTGAAACACGTTGCAATGTTGTTAATGAATATATTGACGAGAAGAGGGTCTAAATGGCACCCCCGAAGTGACAGTGACATCGTCAGAAGTAAAATCATTCAATACAACTCGCTGTATTCGATCATTCAAATAAGAACTGAAACATTTAAGCAAATTTCCACTGACAAGGACCTAGCTAGTCTAGTTATTAATAAATTATGAGGAATTCTGTCAAACGCTTTGCTGAAGTCGTTGTTTCAAAGAATAAATGATTTTTACCTCCCGCTACCCTTGGTAAGGGAGGTATAGGGATCGTGCTAAAAATCGCATATCGAGATTTTGGTAAATGATCACGTTTTAAGGTCCCTACAATCCATTTTTAACATTTTCACGATGATGTCTGTGTGTATGTATGTATGTATGTATGTATGTATGTATGTATGTATGTATGTATGTGTGGATCCTGTATAGTGTATACGCTCTAACTCAAATACTATCATTCAGAAAGTTTTGAAACCATGTATTTCTACCTTATTCTAATATGGAAATATCTGATTAGATTTTGGTGGCAGGATAACCGAAAATGGCAGTTTACTTGAAGCTCAAGATAATTTTTCTTCAAAAAATACCTTTAAATGTAATTTTTTCTCAATTTGTTACTATAAAAATTAAAGATTATTTCATTTTCTACAAGTGTGCTTTAATACTTTTACTATACGAGATTGTATGGATAAATTTATAAAGTAAAATAAAAATTATATACATAGGTAAATGGCGGGAGGTACTGTGTTGGTCACATCAGATTTTTAGTATTTGTTTGCGAACAATATTTGTAAGGAATACGTTTATTACATATTTGTTCCATGTAAATTCACATAAAAATCATTGTAAATATTTTACAAGTATTACTTTTACCGTAAGTTTAATCTTCTATTCGAATAAAAATAATTTTACATTTATTTCATTTTTATACACAGTTATTTTTAATTACTTATCCGCAATAATTAACTATTTTGTAAATAATAATTACAATCATGACCGTTTACTCATCGATGTTATTAACACTATCAATGTAAAGAAATGATAGGTTTGAAGAAGAAATGTTCCCACAAGCTGGCAACAAGGTACCAACATAAAGAGTTAGGTATTTTCAGTAACAATGGAAGTATAAACATCCCACTTTATTTACCAGTTGTGTTGAGGTCTGACGTTTCTCACAACATAATAATGGACACGGATCTTCCGAAATCCCAATTCATTCGTTATATTCACCGCAAATTTTACCCTTTTATGTGAAACGTTCTTATAATCGCACGAAAATATGCCACTATATTCCCAGAAGGTGGAAACACAATATGTGTTATATTTTAGTGGACCCAGCAAATATCTCGCTTATTTATTAAGTTAGTAATTTCTTTCATATAACATAATTTATGCAGCAACATGTAAGCTACTTGGTGACGGATGTAAATTCATGATACCACTTCCGGTTTATTAGTAATTAATATCAACTTTGAAATTTCAAATGGAACATACTATATTTTGAAAAGTACATCAGATTTGCTTTACAATCATGTAAAATAATCCATATGTTACATTATTAAAAAGTAAAATGGCGGGCATTTTTTATACACCTAGTCGAAAAGAGAATAGTGAGCCATGACTAACTAACTAACTAAAACAATTATAACTATTATTATTAAACGAAATAATATTTTTTTGTCATAATAATACGGAAAATAAGAATAAGAAACACTTAATAACAACAAAATGATTTTACAACAAATATTCAAAATGACTCCCAGCCTCCTCAATACATTTTTCACGTTTTGAAACAGAATAAGTAGCCCTTTCTATTTGGTATGCAGATAAAGATTCAATTGCCGATTCAATTTTATTTAAATCTCTACAACTTGCTACATTATTATTGATCACCAGAATCCTTACACAGGATATTTCCGGCTATTTTCCGTATTATTCGGTTGTCGTTTTTTAGAGCAAATGAATGTGTGTATGCTCTTTGAATTTTGTACGATGTTTTATAAATTAACTAAACGTTTTGTACAGATGTATTTTCTTTAGCTTTTCCCATTCGTTAGGGATCGCTGTTTTTTATTTTCTTCTTCCATTCATTTCTGTTTTGCGTGTCGTCCTCATTCAGTTCCTTTTCTCTCTTCCGCAATTCAGTCCTTCCATCGTATCTTTGGTCTTCCTCTGTTTCTTCTAAATTCTATTACTAAGCTTATGCAATCCAAAACGATCGTCACATACACACACACACACACACACATACATACAGACATTATCGTAAAAATAGTGACCCCAAAACGTGTTTATTATTTAGAATGGAAATTTTTGACTAGACAATACCTTCCTTACCTAATGATAACGGAAGGTAAATATATATATGTACATATATCTTCAAATTTTCCAAATAGTTTCTATTATTCAAGCGAACCAATTTCCATTTCGTGAATATTCAAAACCCTTTATCCAACTTTCCCTTCGGTTGATATGAATCAGTAGCAGAACTTTCTACCTACTATATAGAAAGGGTTAGTCGTTAGAGCATCGCTCATCAGGTGTCCACATTCATCCCTTGATCTAGCGGGGTGAGGGGGTGTGTCTAGTGTGTGGGAAAATAGCACAGGTGGTGGCTAGAAGAGAACCCAACAGCGTGGGATGTGAGACGACCTGCGGATGTCTGGAAATGGACCATTGTCCCGAAATGGGATACAGTTTGTGTGGGAATGTACATGTATAATAAAGAGATGATTTTATAGTTTTTAGAAATTTTTCAAAAACGAGTTCGTAATTTCGTGTTTACTATAGATCATTTCTGCATTTGTTGTCGTTTCAATTATTAGTATTTAGAGTAGAAAAATATTTTTTAAAAAATCGAAAATTATTATTTTTAAGTAATAATAATAACAAATAATTAAGCAAAGGAACATTTGTGATTTGCGAAGGAATTTTCGCGTTTATTAAAACAGTTTTTCTTTTTTATTAATGTCTTTACCTCTCACTAAAATTCGCACATCCAGATGCTATGCTAACCATGGAAACTGCTAATATATTCAGATAATTCAAATTGACAGATGTCAGTATCAATAAAAGAACACGGAAAGGTAGGGCAAAGAATAAAATGTAAGAAAGATGGCTCGAGTGATAAAGTTTCTAGACAGATACAAGACACACGATTACATTGGTTTGAACATGTCATGAGAAAAGATGAAGAATATATTGGAAGAAGAATGAATAACTTAAAAGTAAAAGGTAGAAGAAACAGAGGATGACCAAAAATAAGATGGAAGGACTGTATTATGAAAGACTTGAGAGAAAAGGAACTGAATGAGGACGACACGCAAAACAGAAATGAGTGGAAGAAGAAAATATAAAAGCTGATGTGACCAACAAAATACCTCCCGCCATTTACCTATGGGGTTATAATATTTATATTACTTTATAAATTTATCCATAGAATATACAGAAAAAGTATTAAAGCAAACCTGTAGAAAATAGAAGAATCTTTATTTTTTATAATAACAAATTGCGAAAAAAATACATTTAAAGGTATTTTTTGAAGAAAAACTATCTTGAGCTTCAAGTAAACTGCCATTTCCGGTTATCCGATTACCAAAATCTAATGGCTTCTTTCCATATTAGAATAAGGTAGAAATACATGGTTTCAAAACTTTCCGAATGATAGTATTTGAGTTCGAGCGTAAAGAGGATCCACACCCACACACACACACACACACACACACACACACACACACATACACACACACACACACACACACACACACATACACACAGACATCATCGTGAAAATGTTAAAAATGGATTCTAGGGACCTTAAAACGTGGTCATTTACCAAAATCTCGATATGCGATTTTTAGCACAATCCCTATACCTCCCTTACCAGGGGTAGCGGGAGGTAAAAATAGCGACCTTTAACGAATGAGAAAAGCTTAAGAAGAAGAAGAAGAAGAAGAAGATGTCTGTGTCAAGTGCAATTTTCAATGTTTGTTTATGAAACAATTTTACTGGAAATTTAGGATCTTTTGCAAGACAATTTATGTATAGAATTTGTACATAATAAACAGGATTGACGGATTGTCTTAAAACTATTTTACAAAATTTGGATGAGGTTGTCATAATAGAAGGAAAAATAGGGAATAAAGAAAAAATTTAATACATAATTTATAAATTCTAAAACACGATTAAAATCTTATAATTAAATCTTTCCGCATATCTATTAAATGTTTATTCGAGTGTTAAAATCTCAAATTTAGTTGACAGATGACAAGATCAGATAACTTAAGAACCGAGAAATTCTGAGCCATAAATACACTTTTCTAACAACTGTCCTAACTATAAACATAACCCTAAAAACATTTATTTTTTTACGATGGAATTTGTCGGCTTCTGATTCAAATCAAACGTTTTTAAAAGGGTAAAAAGTGAAATGTGCCGCTTTGGAAAAGGGTTAGTTTAAACGTTTAAGGGTTGTACAATTGGCATTATCCTACCCTTTTTTAGTAGTGTCAACAACCTCTTTCAGTTTTTGGAATTCCAAGGTCAACAGCAATACTCCTTTCTCTTTGTAAACGAAGAAAAAATTGACGTTTGGCAAAAAATGTTAACAAATAGGTATTTTTAGGATGCTGAAATTACAAACTTGCCTGTCATTTGAGACAAGAAAATTTGTTTATTTTTATATAATTACAATATGACATGACGACGAACTTTATCTTGATTTTATTGTTAAAGTCACGGCGACTTGCAATTATGTTAATTTTAAATGGATGACAAATGCGAAATATTTAAGTAATAATGTAGAAAATGAAAAAAAGAATTCTTAACTTTACTGCGTTCTTTTTTCACTTATACACAATGCACATTGTTTGGTTAAATGAATTAACATAATGCACAAAAATATTGGTCTGCGCATGATCGTTTTTATTGATTTTTCGATCAGATGTTTAAATTTTTACCTTTCGCTAAGAGAGGTATTGGATTTTTGCTAAAACTCGCATATTGTAATGTTTAAGCATGTTTTAAGGTCCCTACAATCCGATTTTAATATTTTTACGATGATGTCTGCGTGTATGTGTGTGTGTGTGGGGAGGGGGGGATGTTGGAAAGACGATTTCTCAAAAAGTATAATACTTAATATCTGTTTACATATTTCTCAATCGGACATTACTGGAATGAGCTGAAAAGGTTTTGGTAATAATTGGATAACTGGAAGTAGCAGATTCTTAAAAATTCTTCTAAATATTATTTTTTGAAAATTTTTGTTCTTGCTAATATTAAAGAAGAGTAATAGTCCGCGAGCCAGGGTACAAATTTGGTCAATCATTTCCTCTCGGGCGATAACTTGTAAAATGCTTCAGAGAGTTGTATCATGAAGCTCCGTGAACGTCAGCTGCGGTTCGGTGGGTGGGTTAAGCAGCGGTAGCCTCCCACACACGTTGAAAAAAAAATGAATTTTAATCATTTCCTCCCGATTGAAAATTTATCAAATTATAGCTAATCCAATATCTTAAAGAAAAAAAAAGTCAGCTGACTATAAAGTGGTGGATAATACGTAAGCTGGTCACACGAACATGATAAAAAAATATTTAAAAAAGATTATATCTTTCAGTTAGAGCATGAAGCATAATGTCGAATAACTTTAGATACGTCATGTCCTCCCAGATAAAAATTTGTAGGCTGATAGTTAATATGATCCTGTAAGTAATAAAAAAAAATCAGCTAGCAATATGCCGAAGGAAAACTCGTCAGCTGGTGCATTTAAATAGGCGATAGATGCTCCTGTCTGTCTCCTGCGTTACACCCTTCAGAGCATAAGCTGACAATCTTCCCACCGAGATATAGCCAGCTGACATGTTTATTTATTCACAATATCATATAAACTGTCATCTGATAAATTTTCAATTGAGAAGAAATGACTGAACATATATATTTTTTTATTATGTTCGTGTGACCAGCTGACGTATTATCCACCACTTTATAGTCAGCTGACTTATTTTTTTCTTTAAGATATTGGATTAGCTATAATTTGATAAATTTTCAATCGGGAGGAAATGATTAAAATTCATTTTTTGTTCAACGTGCGTGGGAGGCTACCGCTGCTTAACCCACCCACCGAACCGCAGCACCGTTTACAGAGCTTCATGATACAACTCTCTGAAGCATTTTACAAGTTATCGCCCGAGAGAAACTTGGTCATGAAAATCTGTTGCTGGCTCGCGGACTATAAATTCTCTATCTGATACATATAAATATTTTATTATATCTTTTATAGATTTAAAGATAAAGAAATATAAGTTATATAATAATCTGTTGTAATAAATCTCACAGCCCAAATAATGGAAATCAATTGTAAAATTAAAATGTTTGTATAACTGACGGATAAATGTCAGTCTCAAAAATCCAGAGACATTACTGAAGATTTTTTCTGGGAAGTACATACATTATATTATTTCTTATTGTAAATATTTAAAATTATAGGTATACCCTTCAAAAATATTGTCAATCCGGACAATGAATTGAAAACATTTCGAAAAATTAGAAGAGGACAAAATTACTAAAAAAAACTAAATATAAAGAATAGATTAAGTAGAATTTTTGGTGTAGAGTGTAGGTATACAAAATGTTAAATACAACAAGCCGCGAGCAGTCATGTGACTCTGTTGGCCTTGGCAAGCAGATATGGGGGCCCGTGTTAAAATTATAGCTAGTAATTATGTACATAGATGTCAAATATCATAATCATTCCGTGTGGTTTATATTCCTCGACAAGTAAATTCCACATTCCTGGCGACAAATTATCTACGTGAATTTAAAAAATGTCACATCATTGCTCGCGCCCTATACTTATGTAGCCAAAAACGGAAATGGCGAGAAGTACAACAGATTTTTATAAAATAAATAACAACAAATAATTACTACAAGTTATATTTCTTTTTATAAGGTTTTTTGAGGTTGATGACGCAAGTCTTCTGCCTAATCATTTTCACCTTAACAAGAAATCATGCCAATTTATAATGATAATAGTCTCTTTTTTATCCCGTTAAATGTTATTGTTTTAAGACGAAATGTTTCAATGGAGAAACAATTAATGAAAGTTAGGATTATAAATACACAATATCAGATGTAATTAAATATTTCCTGCTTTAGAGCTAGGTTTTTTTTGTTTGTATCTCTTTTATCCGACAGTTTTTGTACTGTACTGTTCTATCATCTGTTATTTCCGTAATTCCACACTTTTAAATTCAATTTTATGCTACATTATATAATTTATTTCCTAAGAAAACCGATAAAAGTAAATTACACATTAACTTTTTACAAGAAGTCAATTTCAAAGATGTACTTTATATATATACAAACGGCATATGTTCAATATATCTATACTTGTAGCCATTAATTCACCGTATGTCACTATTACAATATATTATAATACTATCAAAGTATACCGTTTTTCCAATGTACACTGACAAATTATTATATATTCATCGCGGATCGGAGGAATAATTGAAGAGCTTTAACAAAAACAAACTTGGTTCATTTCATTTTAATTTCACAATTTAATTTAAATCAGAATGTTTAGCATCTTTGAAAGTACATATCGCTGCATATATCTCATATTTACAATAGGTTATGATTGTTTTTGCTAAGAGCTCAAATTTGTTCACATTGAAAATTCAACAATTTGACAAAAAATAAACAATTTACCTTGTAAATATCAGGTGGACTTCTAGTTCTCTTGCTCTATTGCCATTTGAGTTTGTTTAAAACACATCACAATATAAATATAACAATTAAAATCACTTTGAAACATTAAACTAATATTACACATTAATCAACTGTCACTCAATTCGGCCATCTTGAAAAACAATAGGAAAGTCAGTGAACCCAAAACATTTTTTCAACATTTCAAATCACCATTAATAAAATTTTGAAAATAGTCTACCACATTTTTTATTTTATAATAATAATAAAAATCTGATGTGGCCAGCACATTACCTTCCGCCAATCCTGTGTGTTATATACAAATTCCATACATAAATTTTCTTGCAAAAGATCCTATATTTCCAGTAGAATTATTTCATAAACAAATTATGCAAATTGTACTTGACACTGATATTTTCTTCTTCTTTAGCTTTTCCCAATCGTTAAGGGTCGCTATTTTTTATTTTCTTTTTTTTTATCGAATTGGTGACGGAAGGTAAAAAGACTTTAGTCATACAGGGTAGTTGGGTTGAAGAGGACACCCTGTAATCCAAAATAAAAAAAGATGGGGCAAAAATTATGCAAAGAACGTTCGGAAGAACTAAATGACAACAATTATTTGCATTTTTACACATTCAATTGTCTTGCATATGCCATACACAGCACTCTACGATAATCGATATTCTTAATTCCGTCTTCCTTCCTTTCCCAAATTAGGAGTTTTTTTACAACAGACCATTTTTGAGCACGACAAATTTTATGCAGACCAAATGAATAGTTCGTTGACCTAGCATGCGCGTCCGCGCACGTGCGAAAGCGCATGTTCTTGCCAGTTTTGTAAACAGGATTGACCACTGCATGTCATAAAATCAAATGTTTTTGAAATTTTTTATCTGCATGGCTAGCTTGATTTGATTATGTATGTAGGATTTTATGTATTATTTCAAGTCAAGGAGTCAAGCACGATGAATTTATTTGCGTTTGGAATCAAGAATTATATTATAATTTAAAAAGCTTTCGGCAAAAACAACCTTAGTCTATTTTTTTACCTGTCGCTAAGAGAGGTTTTGGATTCATGCTAAAAATAGGTTATCCAGATTTTAATGATTAAGCACGTTTAAAGGTCCCTACAATCCGATTTTAACATTTTTACGATGATGTCTGTGTGAGTGTGTGTATGTATGTGGTATGTATGTGGGACGTTGGAAGGACGATTACTCAAAATCTATAAGACTTAATATTTGTTTAACTACGTATTTCCCAATCGGACATTCATGGGAAGAGCTGAAAAGGTTTTGGTAACAATTGGACAACCGGAAGTAGCAGATTCTTGAAACAAAATCTTCTAAATATTATTTTCTGAAAATTTTTCTTGGTAATATTAAAGAAAATTTAATTCTCAATTGTACTTATGTTTTGCAGCGGTCACCAATCCATTTGATGTGTCTGAATTTTTTTTTGTACCTTATAAAACTAATAATATTTAATTCTATTTTATTATGTTCTTATTATTATTGATATTGTTATTATTTTTTCATATTTTTACGCTGTAATTGGAGTACTGTTAGGTAATAATAATAATAATATTATTATTATATACAAGTATTCATATAATAAATAAGACAGCACGTTATTTTCAACGAATGTTCGATAAATTCCTAATTTATTATAGATATTTATTTATTTTCACCGTTAGATATTTGAGCATCATAAAATATGATAAAAACTTTAGTCAGTGTGACATTTACATTTTATATCAATAACTGTTAAGAGATGGACTTATTAATAACTTATATCACAAAATAATTAAACAATTTTAATTATATCGACATTAATATTATTTAAATCAATGGAAATTTTCTTCTATTTCCAGATTAATTTACATAAAACTTCAGAAAAACAACATAAAACAATATATAAATTCCAAAGATATAAAAATTCTCCAATTCAAATTCATCTGAATATATGAATCATTCATTAGGTGTTAAGTTCAAAATATTTACAAATGAAAACACGCAAATTTATTGACAAAATCTGTGACAAAAATAAATATATAACGGTGGTTTTCACACCAAAATAAACAGTCATATTAACACAAAAGTAATAGTTATTTGCGTACCAAGTAAGGTAAGTGAACTTTTCTGTCTGAGGTGGTAGTTCGGGGACCGAAGCTGTTAATATATTTATTGTAGAGGGTACGAATACATTTGGGGTTGGGCAAATCGCAACTACAACCTTAAGGCCCATTCAGAAATAAAAAAAATTAGCGGCAGTGATAAAATTAGTGACATCGGTAGTGAACGAAAATTATTGTAAAAATTACATCCATTCACAACGAAAAATTATTGAAATTGTAGTTTTTAGAGCCGCTTTCTTTTTACCAAGAAAATCAATTCCCTAAATCAATCTTTTTAAAAGGGGAAAAATTGCACTACCCTTTTTACGATGATAGCCGTTTTCGCTGCGTTGGATCAGATGGTTACATATTTTATCACATCAAAATGATTTTTATATGTATGACAATTAAAATCGTTCATTTTCGTGCTCAAAGTTGCTTATATCGACTAGACACTATTTGGATGCATCTATTGTTTCAATTTTGCATCATATGATTTGGGAAGAAAGTCTTTGCGTCGTGTTACATAACCGAGACAGTTAACACATTAACACAGTGCCTACTGCGTCTCCTTGGCATTGCCAGTGACGCAACACGCGTCTTGCGGGTGAAACCCGAACTAACGGATGTTGCCGTTACTTTCAGCAGCGATGCTCTGCTGTCCACGTCCATGGCCGACCGAGATGTGATTCTTAACGCCCTGTATCTGGGTCCGAATATACAGAATGGTAACGGTGGTGAAAACTAAAAGTGACCAGTTAGGCCATTAATCTTTTGTTTTACTAATTGAAAATAAGAGTATACTGACGAAAATGAAATTTGCAATGGATATTTTTTTATTGTTATGATGGAAAAGTTATTTACTTTTAATTTAAATTCTGTTGTGGTCAGCACAATACCTCTCGCCACTGCCGTTTACATAAGTATAGGGCGCGAGCAGTCATGTGACATTGTTGGCTTTGACGGGTAAACTATAAAAACAACGAAAAAAATAAAAGAATTAAATATTTACTGCAATACGTATCAGTCGCAAACCATAATAAAAATGTTAGACAAGAAAGGTTATGTTATGTTTGTTTATTGTCGAATGCAATTTGCAGCTAATATTATTTAATCTTGCTTGCAAAAATATGCAATAATGCCGTGAACCTACTTACAAAATTTATCAGTACGTGGCGTTGATCTATCTTTTATCCTTTACGCACTCATTGTATTTAGCATTTGAAGCAGTGCCTCAAACAGCTCTTTGTCTAGCGCAAGTATTTCTTACCGGAATGAATGCTTTACCAAAAACATTAGGCAATTATACTATTCATTTCGAGAAGCACTTTATAAGGTGTAAATTAGGTGAACTGCATGACATATTAGTTATGGTCGTGGCTTAAATTATTCTTTTGATATTTATAAAGACAAGCATTATCGGAATAAGTTAAAATTTAATTTACAAAATACTTTACATTATTTACAGCTTTATTTCTTTTCTGGTGAGGCACTGCCTCACCTGCCTACCCTGACAAGCCGCCACTGTTCGCATTCATTGCAAATATTTTATAAAATAGAAATTGCAAAATTATTTTGACATAAAACATAACTTTGTTTTCGTTACCAAAACGAACCAAAGCTTTCATTTTTGTCCAATATCAACGCTGATTACTTTTATGTACACTGTGTATAAAATGCATTTGATTGTAAATTGATCGAGATAATCTTAATCTCATTGAATGGCTGAATTATATAATGTTTAGGCAGATAACGTTATAGGCGACAATAAACTTAGTTACATGTATACATCATAAACACTCTTTATTATATGGATATAAATGTGATTACACCTAATGGCTCTTTTACATCCAATATCGTATTGTAAGCACTTAACGGCTGCCTTATAATAGCGTATTATCGCGAATAAACAGTAAATATTACAGTTTTCAATTTCATGATTTACTAAGCGTGTGAATAATTCAGTAATAGATATATTTACTTGGAAAAGTTCATTATTATTAAACAATTTTTACCTCTCGCTAAGAGAGGTATTGGATTCATGCTAAAAATCGAACCCGTTCCCAAGATTCGCGTGAAGTGACGCCTGATGAACACCTGCACGGAACAAATATGTCATCATTATTACCGACATCTGCGTACAAAGCAGAATGACTCACCCATCAATGGGTAATATGCCTTGAAGATATATGTTTTTATTATCTATAATTTTACATATTTACTTATGCTGGAAACTGTATTAAGTTCCTTTCCATATAATTATTGTTCTATTTACTATTTTCTTTATAAAACATTAATATTATTATTTGAAATGATTAGTTCGCTGACAGTGACATATATCTGTCAGTTACAAACATTTGAGATCTGAATTGTGTAACCATGTGAATCACTTGTGTTAAAATAGAAAAAAGTATTAAAGCAAACCTGTAGAAAATTTAATAATCTTTAATTTTTATATAAAATGTATCTGGAAAAAATAACATTTAAAGGTATTTTTCGAAGAAAAACTATTTTGCGCTTCCAGTAAAGTGCCATTTTCGGTTATCTGATTTACTCCAAAATCTAATGGCATCTTTCCATATAAGAGTAAGGTAGAAATACAAGGTTTCAAAATTTTCTGAACGATAGTTTTTGAGTTAGAGCGTAAAGAGAATCCACACACACCTACACACAGGCATCATCGTGAAAATGTTAAAATCGGATTGTAGGGACATTTACCAAATTCTCGCTATGTGATTTTTAGCACGATCCCTATACCTCTCTTACCAAGGGTAGCGGGAGGTAAAAAATTCATGATGTCATTCTTAAACAATACTACATTACTATTTCCTTTCTTTTACAACGCCAAACCTCGGTAGCAAAATAGGCCATCGGTGTACTATCATCCGTCCTGCTTAGCATCCTGCGCACGTATGGTTCGCGCCATCCCGTGACTGAGCCTCTGCAAACAAACAACGCAGCGCAAGGCCCGTTATTCGAGAACGCGACGAAATACTTCGCCAAGTCTCACGGTAGAAAAAACGTGATGCGAGTAGATATGTGGCGAAATAGGCTCATGCCACGTGGGAACACAAATATTTTGGGAAGATATTGGATTTCAAAATTGTCAGAAAGAGTGGAAATCAGATATATTGACTTTTTTATGAACTTGAATTATATAAAGATGGGCGTCTTCTTCCACAAGGCGCAACTTTCTACGAACTCCTAGCATTGGGTTTTTACCTTTAGGTAAGGAAGGCATTGTTTTTGGTCATCATTTCATCTCAGGGTGCCCAATTATGATACTAGAACAAGAAATTTATTCAGTCATTCTTTCTGCCGTACTAATTCTTTCCTAAATTTTCCGATCATAAGAATATTACACTTGTACAACTTCAATATGCCAGATTTATTTTCCAGTTTCAAATGCTCACTTAAATTTTATTAGTTTCGTCATTTAAATATGTTTTGCTCTTTGATATTTTTTTACATTCCGTCACCTTTAGGTACCTAAGAAAGGTATTGTCTTTGGTCAGAAAATTCATTTAGTTTTTAGTGAATAAGCACGTTCTAGGGTCCATATAATAAGATTTTACCATTTTTACGATAATGTCTGTATGTGTGTCTGTGTGTGTGTGTGTGACGAAAGTTTCGGATAGCATTACTTCAACACCACGATTCCAAAAATTATAATTTTTTTGTATTGCTCCAGTCTACATCCAGAAGAAGAGGTGATTAAATTTTGGTTATAATTGGTCAACCGAAAGTACCCTCATTTGAAGATTTTAACAGTTAAATATCATTTATTGACATTTAACGTTATTATAAGTTAAAGAATATAATATTCTCTATATGATTTGATTGTATTTTATACTTCATAATCAATACATATTGAGTTAAAGACTTATAAAGAAATTAAATTTTATAAATCAGCCAGCTATGCTAACCATGGAAACTGCTAATATATTCAGATAATTCAAATTGACAGATGTCAGTATCAATGAAAAGTAAATGAATATGGCAGAGATGAGGATGTTGAAGTAGATGTTGGGGAAATAACTGTAATGTTACAAGTTTCTAGAAAGATACAAGCGAGATGATTACATTCGTTGGAACATGTCATGAAAGAGAGATGAAGAATATATTGAAAGAAGAATAAATAGCTCATTAATAGAAGGTTGAAGAAACAGAGGATGTTCAAAGATAAGTTGGAAGACTGTATTGTGGAAGACGTGAGAGAAAAGGAACTAAATGAGAACGACACGCAAAACAGAAATGAGTGGAAGAAGAAATTAAAAAATAGCGACCCCTAACGAATGGGAATAGCTAAAGAAGAAGAAGGTCTCAGTGTCAAGTGCAATTTAAACAGTTTTCTTATGAAATAATTTTACTGGAAATATAGGATCTTATACAAGAAAATTTATGTATAGGGCGCGTGCAGTGACGTGACTTTACTGACTTTGGCAAGCAGATATGGGGACCCGTGTCTAAATAACAGCTATTAATTATGTCCAAAATTCCATTTCATAGTGAGTGTTGAATTCATTTACCGAAGAAAAGGAATCATAAAATACCAAAAAATTAAATGTTGAATGAAAAATTATGACATTTGTCAGTTATGGACATAATTAATAGCTGTCATTCAGCCACGTGACAGCTCGCGCCCTATGAAATTTGTACATAATACACAGAATTGACGGAAGTTAATGTGCTGGCCACATCAGATTTTTTTGGCATAAATTCCAAAATTGAAGATACATCCATATGTTACACATAAAATTTAAATATATTAAGATATTCTATTAAATTCCAAAAATAGTAACTTATGATTTAGTCATTCATTAGCATATTATTATAAACCTTGCACAATAGTCTACAAAATATTTAACAAATCAAAAACATTATATCGTCATTGAAGTGTTATTGTCACTACGCCTACGATCTCTGTCGAAATCTCCCGACAGTTGACGAAGGTAAAGACGCAATTAAAGTAACGAGATTTCATCTTTGACCGCGAATTCGCTCAAAGTCAAGGTTAAATAATTGAGTATAGCGAAAAGTATCTGTCAAATTAAATGAGTTACAAGTTGTTAGGAGATAAAATGTTTTTTCTACGTCAGAAAAAAGGAATGAAAACATGGAATGAAATTATACTAATGCAGAATGTTTTGCGAAACATTGGTACAGGTTCTACGGATTGGTTAAAAAAGTTCCCAATTGATTGTGATCGATTTTATATTCATAATGATTCACACAATTTTCATAAAATATAATGTATTAAATTTACGTTGTGGAGTTAACAAAGTTATTTTGATTTTTGACTATAAAAAATTGTTTTTCATTATAACGGAAACCAAAATTATATTCCGAGAAATGTATATTTATAATAATCAATTTCTTTTATTTTCCTGCTATAATAATAGTGAAATCAGGTAAATTAACAGTAAAATAGGAAAATCCCGAAGACGACACAATGTCGCTACTGTTTTTGTTTATTTATACAATGTTACCAAGGTTACAATGAGTCACAATAAAATGAGAAATTGAAATTCTCAAAGATGCCTACAAGCTAACGGATCTGTTGGCTTTGCTCGTAGAAATGTTATTCATCTTCTGCGTATGTTAATGATGTTATTTAAATTAAATTTCTTTCGATTTACTCATTAATATGCAGTGTCGCATTTTGTACATTTTTCTAACATTTGCGAGATGAAAATAAGTTGTTAGATTTAAAATCTAAATTAATTTAGACAACTGTAATATCTTAACTGCTTGAATATTTTTTTTTACCTTCCTTACCTAAAGGTGACGGTTGGTCAAAAAATTCAATGATGAGTTTTTAGTGTATAAGCATGTTTTAGGGTCCCTATAATAAGATTTTACCATTTTTACGATGATGTCTGCATATATGTATGTGTGTGTGTCTGTGACGAAAGTTTCGGATCGCATAATTCAATACCACGATTCTAAAATTACAAGTGATTAAATTTTGGGGTGTAGCCTCATTTGAAGATTTTAACAGTTAAATATGATTTATTGACATTTAACGTTATTATAACTTAAAGAATATATTATTCTCTATACGATTTGATTGCATTTTATACTTCATATTCAATAGATACAGAGTTAAAGAATTATAAATATATTAAATTTCTTACATCAGCCAGCTATACGAACCATGGAAATTGCTAATATATTCAGATACTTCAAATTGATAGTGTCAGTATCAATGAATAGTAAATGAATATGGCAGAGATGAAGCTTTTCCCATTCGTTAGGGGTCGCTATTTTTTATTTTCTTATTCCATTCATTTCTGTTTTGCGGGTCGCTCATTCGGTTGCTTTTCTCTCAAATCTGCCGCAATACAGTTCTTCCATCTTATCTTTGGTCTTCCTCTGTTTCTTCCACATTCTGTAACTAAGCTATTCATTCTTCTTCCAATATATTCTTTATCTATCCTCATGACATGTGCAAACCAATGTAATCGGCTCTTATATATTTCTATAATAGAAACTTTTAATACTCGAGTTACTTCCCTTATTCTTTCATTCGTTACCGTATCTTTCCCAACATCTATCTCAATATCCTCATCTCTGCTACATTTCTTTTCTTTTCATTGACACACATCTGTCAGTTAGAATTTTCTTAATATAGTAGCTGTCTTCATGGTTATAGCATAGCTGGCTGATTTATAAAATTTAATTTCTTTATAATCCTTTAACGCTATATCCAATGAATATGAAATGCAATCAATTCGTATAGAGAATAGAATATTCTTTAATATTTATAATAACATTAAATGTGTAAATAATATTTAACTGCGTGTTTTAAAGAAAAACTGTTGAAATCTTCAAATGGGGGTACTTCCGGTTGACCAATTATGACCAAAATCTAATAAAGTCTGCATATTGATGTAAGGAAGAGGAATACGTAAAAATTGTAATTTTTGAAATTCTAGTATTGCGTGGTCACACACACACACACACACACATACAGACATCATCGTAAAAATAGTAAAATCACATTCCGGGGACCATAAAACGTGCTTATTCATTGAAAACTCATCACCTAAAGGTGTCGGAAAGTAAAAATGTCTAATTATTATATAATTGTTCAACGTTTATTTTTAAATTTCTTAACAGTAATTTTCTAATACTTAAACATGATCCTGAGATAAATTAAATTCTTAAACATACACATCCCTGTAATATATGTATTTCTTCTTTCCTCATTCCTCTATGACATAACCTAACAATTTAATTATCTCCACAGACCCGCCTCTGTAATCGTTGGACATGGTGTATTGGTCTTGCAACGATCGCATTCCAACCAGAGATGGGCTACGATCCGCGGTCCACTGTCCACGGTCGAGGTCTTGTCTTGTTTGTGTGTGTGGACTGTGGATTTCACCTTTGCACGCCCATGCTGCAGGCCAATAAGGAAAAGGGTTGCGCAATTTACCAGGATGCGAGAAAGGAAAATGTACTTGGACACAGAATTTTATTTATTTATTTAATGAGGATGGAGAACCAACAGCACAATAAAGACCAAATAAAGGTTCTCGCTAATTATATTAGATATAATCAAAAACATTATAGCAAACAAAGAGCACTTAAAACAACTATAAAGATTTTAAGCATTTTTTAAAGGAGTTGAAAGACACAATGAACAGATCTAAGTGTATAAAATTAGTGTTGTATGTAAACATTACACGGTTAATACAGGAGTACTTATAATTATTTGTGTTACTTTAAGTAACTTAAATAAATTTTAAAACCTTGTTACTCTTGGTGGAATATGAAAATTAAACAGTGAAATAATATTAGTAGAATGAAGCAAATTATTGAAAATTTTCTACAAAAAAATCAAATGAAAATAATTTCGCCTACTCTCTAAACTGCTCATATTGAATTTTTCTAGTTTGCATATGTAATTTGGACATTTAATATTAAATTTATAGCAAAGTAAATTTACAAATTTCTTTTGTACATTTTAAATAATATTAATATTTTTTCTGTACATTGGATTCCATACTGTGGACGCGTATACAAGTTTGGAACGTACTAAAGAATTATATATACAAATAAGAGTGTTTCGATTTTTAAAAACTTTGCAGTGTCGAAATATGAAACCCATTATACGGTATGAGTCCTTTCTGATGGCGTCAATATGAGATCAAAAGTTTAGGATCAAAGGATACACCTAAATCTCGTATTAACGAACATTATTAATATTATAATTGAAACTGATTAAATTGCGATTTTTAGTGAAATTCATAACATTTAAACATTTAGATGAATTAAGATGTACATAATTATGTTGACAATAAATATATAATTTAGTTAGATCAGTTTTTAATACAATACAGTCATTTATGTTTGTAATGGCTTTAAAAAAATTCAAATCATCCGTGTTTAATAAAAATTGTGAATGATCAAAGCATTGCGAAATATCATTTATAAATAAGTTAAATAATAAAAGGCCCAGATGCGATCCTTGAGGTACACCTGGAGGAACAGATGTTAAATGAGATTTAAAACCATTACAATAAACTAATTGTGACCTATTCGTTATATAGGATTCGATTCATCTTAACAATGTACCATGTATAGTGTGTTTCAAGATATTTGCAAATCTACCTGTCCTGGTAATGACTCGGTACACCGCAAAACAGCATGGTATGCGTCAGGGGAGGATTAGCAAAATTTGTAACGGCACTTTCTTAAAATCCCGTTAATTAATATACCTACTTCTATTTATAATTTGTGAAAATTTGGTGTAATCCCATTCGATTGTTGACTTGTTCAGTTGCGGTTGCGCAAATTCAGACGAAATTACAGAAAAAAATGTGGCGACCATGGGACAAAGAAACTTCAGGTTTGTGCAAATTCTATTTATGTGTTGATAACTTTTTATTTTATATTCTTTGTTCTGCATTTCTTAAAATTCAAGTGAAACATTAAATTCTACACAATTATTTCGTATGCTGGATTTCAAATAATTTGTTACAACCCTGTTATTGTACCCATCAAGCCCATTTAAGAAACCACCCGCTGCGTAAGTCGAAGCAGGTACGTTTGCAAATATCTTGAAACAAACTATACCAAGATTAAAGATCTGTGTAACTACGGATTCCTCAATCTAACAGTAATGGGAAGAGTTGAATAGATTCTATGTAGTAATAATTGGACAACCGAAAGTAGTAGTATTTTAACAAAAATCTTCTAAATATTATTTTTTGAAAATTTATGTTATTACAAATATTAGAAAACAAAATTCATTATCCGACCCATTTAAATTTTTTATTATATCTTCTATAGATTTAAAGATATAGATATATAATCTATAAAATAATCTGTTGTAGTAAATCTCACAGCCTGCTCATGGGCCAAACATCTCTATGGCAACTACTTGAGAAATTAAAATGTCTGTAATTGACAGATAAATGTCACTACTGTCAAAAATTCAGAGATAGTACTGAAGGCTTTTTCTGGGAACGATATTTAATATGTCTTATTGTATTATTAATTATGTATTTAAAATTATAGGTATATTACATGAACCGCCAATCCCGTTAATGAATTGGAAAAACCTCGAACATTTAGAAGGAGAAAACTTGCTCATAGAATGAATTTAAAATTGTAGAAAATACGTAAATATAAAGGTGTAATTAGAATTTTTTGTGTGTACAAGAAATGTTAAATACAATATTTATATATACCACAATGGAAAAGCGAGAGGTATAGTTGGATTTGCACAAAATTTTCTGCCAATATTTCGTCAGTAAATATCCTCGAACTGATCCTCAGAGTCTATCCACGTTTCCTGCTAGCAGCGCGAAGCCACGGCCAAGGTATCAACGACCTCACGTTGCCTAGTGAACCAAACCCGGTCCCCTGTCGTCCCCGACCGCCTCTACGTCCATGGTTAGCGCGTCCATGTCCAACAGAGCCTGATTGCGGATTTTTCTCTCCTGCTGATGTGTCGATGAGCTTCAAGATCAACGCGGGAAAAACTAGCAGGAATGCCGGGAAAAACAGCCAAGATTGGAAGTGATACCGTTCACGTAAACAAGTTTATTAATTATGTACGTGGAAATAAAATGATGAAAAGTTTGTATGACAGTTTTGAATTGATTAGATATGAAATTAAAATCATTAAAACTTGTTTACTGTTTTTTACTTTCCTTATAGCATTTGTAATTAAAAGTATGTAATGTATAATGTGGAAACATTTTATTTTTCATAATATTGAAAACAAAAATATAAATTAAATTTGCAATTTCATCAATTTTAATATAAATTCACTTCTAATATAAAAAATCTGATGTGGCCAGCACAATACCTTCCGCCAATCCTGTGTATTATGTATAAATTCCAATGTAAATTTTCTTGCAAAAGATTCTAAATTTCTAGTAAAACTATGCAAGTTGCACTTGACACTGACACATCTTCTTCTTTTTAAGCTTTTCCCATTCGTTAGGGGGTTGCTATTTGGTCTTCCTCTGTTTCTTCTACCTTCTACTAAGATATTCATTCTTCTTCCAATATATTCTTCATTTCTTCTCATTACATGTTCAAGCCAATGTAATCGTCTCTATTGTAATTTTCTAAAGGTGACGGAAGATAAAAATAAAATAAATATATCATCACGGCATATTACCCATTGCTGGGTGTGCCAATCTGCTTTATACACAGATTTCGGTAATGTTTATGACATTTTTGTACCATGCGAGCGATTACCAGTCCTTACGGGCACATATTGATGGCGTGGAAAGTGCACCAAAAGGATCTATCTTATGCCATTTTAAATTTAAAATATTTGGTGGCCACGGGACCCCAAAATAAGAAGAAATCCTATGCCATTACATTCTTCAAAAATATTGATGAACTAACGCACTGTAGAAGAAGAAGCTACATATTGAATAATTCATTTATGATTTCGTCAATACAAAAATTATCCAATAGCTAAAAAAATTGGTGTCTCATAAATGCGTCAACTAATGGACCTAATTAGTAGAAAACATAAGTACGTATGTACTAAATGAAGGTCATATATTTTCACTAAAATCCTTGAGGTTCAATGAAACATCTTCTAATTCTTAAAACAATTTCGCATCTAAATCCTGTCGTTCAGGTTTTCAAACATAATCGACCTATTTTTTCACCACCTTCGCGAAAATAACAGTAAACCGGCGATACAAACAAAACACACTCATATCAGGCGAGTCAGGACACGCAAGCACACTCACACACTAACACACACACGCACACATTTGCGCGCGGGCGAATTCGCAAACAAGCGAAGATGTCTTGTGCCTGGCACAGACAGGGCCCAGTGTTGGTGTTTTGTTTTTGTTAATAAGATGCTGTCTGATCAAGTGTGCGGTGCTGGATGAGGGGTATGATGATGATGACGTAATGCATGTTAAGATGACGGTTGTTGAAAGATTTTGGTGCCTCCTACGAATACCAGGGAACATGGACTTGATCAGATTTGGCATAATGGCAGCAGGACTGTATTTCAAGTTTATTTTTACCTAAAGGTGGCGGAAGGTATTGTCTTTGGTCAAAAAATTCAATGATGAGTTTTTAGTGTATAAGCATGTTTTAGGGTTTACCATTTTTACAATAATGTCTCTATGTATGTGTGTGTGTGACAAAAGTTCCGGATCCCATAACTTCAATACCACGAATCCAAAAATTATAATTTTTTCGTATTCCTCAAGTTTACATCCAGAAGAATAAGTGATTAGATTTTGGTTATAATTGGTGAACCGGAAGTAGCCTTATTATTATAACTTAAAGAATATATTATTCTCTATACGATTTGATTACATTTTATACTTCATATTCAATAGATACAGAGTTAAAGAATTTTAAAGAAATTAAATTTTATAATTCAGCCAGCTATGCTATCCATGGATACTACTAATATATTTATATAATTCAAATTGACAGAAGTCAGTATCAATAAAAAGTAAATTAATGTGGCAGAGATGAGGATGTTGAAGTAGATGTTGGGGAAGACACGGAAAGATACGGTAAGAAAATAACTCGTGCTACAAGTTTCTAGAAAGATACAAGCGAGATGATTACATTGGTTTGAACATGTCATGAGGAGAAATGAAGAATTATATTGGAACAAGAGTGAATACTTTAGTAATAGGAGATTGAAGAAATTTACTGGAAATTTAGAATTTATTGCAAGAAAAATTATGTAAGGAATTTATACATTATATACAGGATTGACGGAAGGTGCTGACCACAACAGATTTTTTTAACTTACAACTTACAATATACAAAACATACGAAAGTCGTGCTAGAATTATCGAGATTCATATTTTTCCATTCTTTCTTTTCACTTCATAGAAACTGCAGCAACCAATATTTTTACCTCTCGCTAAGAGAGTTATTGGATTCATACTAAAAATCGCATATCCAGACCAACACACCTAAACAACGGGTTAATTAGAGAAGTCATTGAGTTTTCAAAACCAAGAATAATAATCTCTATCATTGTGACGGTTTAACGTCGGTTTTTATAACAATAAACAGAACTAAAACTAAAAAGGTTGTATCGTTTTGAATTGTGAGTTCTGAAAGATTTTTTAATAATTTTAAGTGTATCTTTAAAGTAGCCGAAAGAATTTTGTAGAAATTTCTAACCATTGTTTTAGATTTCATAATTGTTTGGGTCTCGTATGTTTGTGTTGACGTTTTTCATACGTCCCAAGTTCCCAAGTCAATCTGTCTTATTTGAATAACTGAACATCTAACCAAAATGTTTACCAAGTTTTATTTGTGTACAACAAATTAAAAAATAACAAGAAATGGTTAAATTTTATTTAGTATATCTTAATAGCAGACTAAGTAATATGAACTAATTGTTTAAATACATCCAGTTATATTTAAAATCATTTGCTATGCTGTTAGAATCATCACCATACTTCGTGAATAAATAAATAAATAATATATTATTCTCCATACGATTTGATTGCATTTTATATTTCATATTCAATAGATATAAAGTTAAAGAATTATAAAGATATTATTATATTATTAAATCAGGGCGCTATGCTAACCATGGAAACTGCTAATATATTCAGATAATTCAAATTGAGAAGTTTTTAGAAAGATACAAGAGAGTCGATTACATTGGTTTGAATATATCATGAGGAGAGATGAAAAATATCTTGGAAGAAGAATGAATAGCAGTAATGGAAGGTTGAAGAAACAGAGGAAGAAGAAAATATAAAATAGCGATCCCTAACGAATGGGAAAAGCTAAAGAATAAGATGTCAGTGCCAAGTGAAATTTGCATAGTTTGTTTATAGGATCTTTTGCAAGAAAATTTATGTAAAGGCGCGTGCAGCCAAGCAACGGGTCCTTAAAAATGTGTTGTCCCCGCACTGGGCCTTCAACCTTCGCAAAATTTCGGTTGGACTTACGCCTTCCTTGGCCAAAAACTTGATAATAATCCGTTGCTCCATGGAGACATGCCCTTCTTATTCGCTCATGGTTTTCTTTAATACTAAAGAAACATAAACGAATAGGGGTCATGTCTACCCCCTTCCTAACAGCCCAAGCATCCTGCTAATCAACTCCATACGGGTCTATGACCCTTCTGGAATTAAAAAAAATCTGTTGTGGCCAGCACAATACCTCTCGCCACTTCCTTTTTTTTTGGTTACATAAGTATAGGGCACGAACAGTCATGTTACATTGTTGGCCTTAACAAGCAGATGTGGGGGCCCATTTCAGAATGATAATTAGTAATTATGTACATAGATGTCAAATGTCAGAATTTTTCATTAAAAATTTCAAGATATTCTAAATTCACGTAATTAATTTGCCACCAGGAGTGTGGAATTTACTTGTCGAGGAAAATAAACCACATGGAATTTGAAAATCTGACATCGGCCCCATATCTGCTTGTCAAGTCACATGACTGCTCGCGCGCTAATGTATTTAACATTTCTTGTATACCTACACTCTACACCAAAAATTCTACTTACATCTATTCCATATATTTAGATTATTTTAAATTTAAATTCGGTCTATGAAGAATTTTGTCCTACTCTTCCAATATTTCGAGATGTTTCCAATTCATTGTCGGAAGTAACAGTATTTCTGAAGGGTATGTGTAATATACCTATAATGTGAAATATTTAACTATTAATAAAATAAGAAATAATATAATGTATGTACTTCCCAGAAAAAGTCTCCGGATTTCTGACACTGACATTTATCTGTCAGTTACAAACAATTTAAATTCTCAACTATTTTCCATGGCATTCTTTCGGCTGTAAAATTTATTACAACAGATTATTTTATATATTATATTTCTTTTATCTCTAAATCTACAAAATATATAATAAAATATTTAAATGTATCAGATAGAGAATTTAATTTTCTTTAATATTACTAAGAAAAATTTTCAAAAAATAATATTTAGAAGATTTTTTTCAAGAATCTTCTACTTCCGGTTGTGTAATTGTTACCAAAACCTTTTCAGATCTTCCCATGAATGTCCGATTGGGAAATACGTAGTTAAACAAATATAAAGTCTTAGGGTTTTTGAGTAATCGTCCTTCCAACATCCCACACACACACATACACACACACACATCCACACACACACACACACACACACACACACACACACAGACATCATCGTAAAAATATTAAAATCGGATTGTATGGACCTTAAAACGTGCTTATTCAATAAAATCTGGATATGTGATTTTTAGCATGAATGCAATACCTCTCTTAGCGAGAGGTAAAAACCCTCGTAAATTAATATATACTACACTTTCTTAACGTTCCCGTACAATTCAGTAAATAATCGTCTGTCCAATATTTTCATCCCCAAAAACGTTAACAATTTCACGTTTCGACTATGTCCAACTAATCTATAGATGGATTTGTTGTATAACTTCTTTCAAAACTTTATCTTAAAACTTTTATTCCATACGTTAGAACACCGTGCAGTATGTCAAATTAATCTTCTTCCAAAAATGTTTTAATGAACAGTGACTCATATTATGCAAATTTTATCCAATAAATAACAATTAAAATCGTTAAATAAATATTGCAAAAAACTGATTGTACACCTACAAAAAAATTACCAAAATTGAAAATAGTAAATAGTCATATTTAATTATAGAAAAACTAACATTTATACTTGTTATTATAAGTCATGATTATAAATTGAATTAGTTCTAATTAAATTAAAAATTAGGCTTAACCCGATAACAATCTAGTAATAAATGCCTCGTCACTAATCTCCACGTTCTTAATATATTCATTACCAACCTATCAGTCATAAATCAAAAATAACTAACATTATATAAGTCACTAACAAACAACAGTAATAATCCCATTGTTTGACTTCCAAGAGTGGGTTCTACAATTACGCATCGCAAAAAAATAAAACAATATAAGCGGCGGAAAATGAAACAAGATAAAAAATTCATAAGCATAGTTCTTTTGTTAATGGACTAGTTGATGTCATTTGATAGATATTCTGCAACACACCCATGTAAAGAGAAAGATACAAGACTGAGACTCGGTTGGCTTGCCAAGTGATTTTATCTTTTTAAATCGTGTGAAAATACATCGTGATTCAACTACATTTCAAGGTGAAAGGTCAACGAATATTCCACGACTTCAAACGAATTTCTAGTCATTCAATAATTTTGTTACTTATAAGTACATAGATTCACGAATATACGATTGCGAAAGTCATACTAAAATGATTTTTTTACCTCTAAAAATTTCATATTCAGATTTTTGTAAATAAGCACGATTTAATGTCCCTAGAATGCGATTATTACATTTTTACGATGATGTGTGTGTGTGTGTGTGTGTGTGTGTGTGTGTGTGTGTGTGTGTGTGTGTATGTGAGGACTTGGAGATACGATTTCTCAAATTCTATAAGACTAAAAACCTGTGTAACTACGGATTCCACAATCTAACAGTAATGGCAAGAGTTAAGGTAGTTATATCGTGAAATCATTTTCAACAGAATTAATTGCAATTTTAAGTACATCTCAACTGAAGTATAATGTACCTGCTCTACAAGTTTTACAACAATTGACCGAGCGGTACCTGAGATATTTGCAATTAAATTTGGCCTTTTTAACACGTGAAGAATAGGAAATGGCAAAATAAACACAACATTTTAAATTATAACTTTTATATCCACTATGACATTTAATCGAAAAACTAGTATGTTATAGTAAACTAATTAACAGATTTTATGTAAAAATTAGAAAATTATTTACCACCCAGATTTAATTTTATTGTCTCTAGAAAATTTTAATCTGAAGATATGATAAATAGGTAGAATTATACTTGACAACCATGTACAAGCGTTTCAGATGAAGTATCAGTTAAGTTAACACCCGCTTGGTATTAGCGAATAAGAGGTGATCTTAGGCTAAAGGAATTTCAGACGTACATTCGAAAGAAATATTTTTGAAATTGGTATTTTACGTGAAAAGCATGAAAACTTTAAACAGTATAATACTACTTTTGTAATTTTAAGAAAGAAATATATTAATTTGTTTTGCAGTTTCCATTTGTAGTTTAGAATTAGTATTATATCTTAAAATATCTTATTACTTTTATACCCGAATGTACCAATAAATGTCTAGATACGACGATGCCACAGTTATTCTTCAACATTGAAATACGACACTTGTGTATGTGTTAGTGCGAGTGGTACAGTTCAAAAAAAAACTTTTCTACGGAAAAATAAAGAAAATTCATATGTTACAGTCGTTGATATTAGCTTTTAACTATTTTGATGCAATCTGTTTATATAATATAATGTTAAAAAATATAAGTTATTGCAAATATAAACTGCATTAACTTAATTTTTATTTTGAACATAGAACAAGTTTTTGAATAGGTACACTCGAGTGACAACTACCTTAAATAGGTTCTGCTAACAATTAGACAACCGGGAATGGTAGTTTCTAAAAAAAAATTCTAAATACAAGTAATAAAGATAATTAAAATTTCAATCTGACACATTCAATTTTTTTATTATATTTTCTTTAGGTTTGGAGATATAGTAAATAATATAGAATAATCTAGTGTAATAAATCTCGTTGCCTGAAAAACTCGATAGAAACCAATTGAGAAATGTTTGTAATTGACAGATAAATGCAAAATGTCAGTGTCAAAATTCAGCAGTTTTACTAACATTACTGGAAGATTTTTCTGGAAGGTACGAGTACATTTATTATATCTTATTGTATTATTAATTAAATATGTATTTAAAATTATAGGTATGTTAATATTACATATATCCTTAAGAAATACCGCTAATACCGTCAATAAACTTGAATAATTTTGAACATATTAGAAGAGTAGGACAAAATTCCTCATAGAACGAAAGAAGAGATACAATTTCAATTATTTGTGTGTACAAGAAATGTTAAATTCGTTACTTATAGGATGCAAGCAGTCATGTGACTTTGTTGGCCTTGGCAAGCAGATATGGGGATCCGTGTCAGAATGACGGCTAGTAGTTTACATAGATGTCACAATTCTCATACGTCATAATTTTTCATTCAAAATTTCAAAATATTTTGATGTTTATTTGTCATCAACAGTATGGAATATACTTAAAATAATCCACATGGATTTGGAAAATCATGATGTTTTGAGTGAAAAATTATGGTACTTGACACCTATGTACTAGCTGTCATTCTGACACGATCCTTCATATCTGCTTGCCGAGGCCAACAAAGTCACATGACTGCTCGTACCCTATGCAACATAAAATGTAAATGGCGAGAGGTATTGTGCTGGCCACAACATATTTTTATTATATGTAATGTAGGTACACCTTTATCTCCGAGTTAATCCCACGTCATCAATTTCTGATGCAAGATTTGCTAAAGTTTTATCTAGTTGTATACACACTGTGTTTAGGTAAAATGAAAACCAAACCAAGGAAGCCTTATTTTACGTTTGATCCATTTCCTGAATTGTTAAATACATCGATAGAAAAATTAGTGTATTGGCCTCATCCCGAATCTTTTATTCTTGAATCATTACACCAGTATTCGCCTTTTAACAACATATATTAAAAGGCAATTTGTCCCATCATTGAAGCACATCCATTCTTCACAATGCGACAGAATACCTGTTTGTAGGTGATAAATCGTATCGCACTACTCCGCCTGTCAAGCCAACATCACCTCTGGCCGTGGCCGAGACAAAACACTATCGACCACAGCGCCAATGGTGTGGAAATGCCAGTAATAACACAACAACCTTTCCAGATCATCAATTTCTATATGTTCTTATAGCGAATAATAACAAACAACAAAACAGGAATGTCGAGAATTTTATAATTTGTGGTAGCGAGGAAAATTGCTAATGAATTATTTGTTTCATGAAAGATACTAATGATGTTGTCTGGAACGATGAATAAATGGTTACATTAACAATATTTTATACTCGTAATAATTAATTATTGAATACCTACAAGTACAAGACGATTTGTAAAGTTGTAATACTTTTACCCATTTTGTAAACATACATACAAAATTCTTTAGAATACTTTAAATGTCAAATGACGGTGATAATAATTCCACAGGCATTTAAATGGTTACTTTCTAGTCCAAATTTATCTTCCACTTTTTGCAACAGTTACCAAGCAGCGAATAACGTACCCGATGGCGAAGCAAAAATTCACGAATGCGTATAAAGGTGCCCCCCTCCATTGTGGAAAGTGGCGCCGCCCTACCGTCAATATTTTTCGCGGGAAAATTGAAGGACGGATTAATTTAAACAGATCTCTTTTTATATTGGAAAAAAAGACGGCAACAGAGATTAAGACCAGACTGGATGCTGTCCTAGAGAATGCTTAACCTTCGTTCTCCATGGTGAGTTTTTGGGTTTCGCAATTTAAGCGCGTGACAAGCACAAAATCGGCTACCGCACCGGAAATTGTGGATAAAGTCCATGATATGGTTCTAGAAGATCGCCGAATAAAAGTGCGTGGGATTGAGGAAGCCATAGGGATCTCTTTTGAAAATGTAGTTAGTTTGGGGCAAAAGCGCAGTCGGGCACGAACTTCAGCAGAAATTTTGGAGTTGTTTAAGAAAAATCCGGTCGATTTTAAAAGACGTTTCATAACAATGGATGAAACTTGGATACACCACTTCACTCCAGAGACGAAAAATCAGTCGAAAGCGTAGATTGAACGTGATGATTCCTGAAGAAAGCGAAGTCAGTTCAATCGCCAGGAAAGGCGATGGCGTCACACTTTTAGACAAGCTGAAAGCAGCAATTCAAGAAAAACGCCCGGGAATGGCAAAGAAAATTGTTTCACCACGACAATGCGCCAGTCGTATTGCTCAACAAAATTGACCGAAACTCAAAACGTTCCTCGCTGGAAAGTGATTTTGATCCAACGAAGAAACCATAAAATAAATTAATATTTCATCACGGCATATTACCCATTGCTGGGTGTGCCAATCTGCTTCATACACAGATATCGGTAATGATGGAATATTTTTACCGTGCGGGCACTTACCAGGCGTCACCTCATGGGCACTCAATGTTGGCGTGGAGAGTGCGCCACAAGGGTCAATTTTGTGTTAAAATTCGAAGCAGTAAATGCTTATTTTGAGCACCTCAAAGAAAACCATTTTCGGGAGGGTATCGAAAAGTTAGAAAAACGTTGGACCAAGTGTGTTGACCTCGGAGGGGACTATGTAGAAAAATAAAATGTAGTCCGTGTTAAATATTTTCATGTCATTCCGACAATTTTTCAATCCACTCTTATAGTGCGAAACGCGTCTGTGGTAACTTGTGCTGGCCGGCTTTGACGATGGCTTCATTGAAATCGACTCAGAAGTTGTAAACTGGTGAAACATTGATGTAATTTTGTAATATTTTTATTCGACGTGAATATGTTTATTACGACCGATGATTATCTTTGGAAATAAAAACCAGAAAAAAAATAATTGAATTCCCAATTTCCAAATATTTCAATATGTTTCTTCTAACTATATTTATGAAAAAAAAAATTTATTCATAAAACTGAATTTTTCGAAATAAAGATAATGACATCATTTGACAATGTCTTGCTCATTGTTATTAACGACCCACTATCTCAAGTATTTCCTGAATCTAACATTATTCTTGAAATTCTCATAATCAAAATCTTCAATTTGTGAACAATGTACAGGGCAATAACTTTTTCAACTTGAACTTGTACGTAGACAGCGAATGGCAACGAACTTTGAGCACCGTTCCGTCATAAAATGTCATAGAATTACAGAAACACTAACAATTTCCTCACATTCTTCACTTGGCAGTGACTGCAAACATTGAAAGCCTCAAATGCACCATATGTTGCTGATTGCGTCATTCAATAAGATAGTGAATAACCCCATCGCGAAGCGGACTTGGTATCTATTGAGTAATCACTGCGACAGATGCGAAATCGTGGACAAAGACTTTGATTTTGTTGATAAAATTCTTCAAATACAATTCATTCTGGCACAATTCATTTCACGAAGCTGGTGTTGTTTGGTTGCTTTTTACCTCCCGCTACCTTTGGTAAGGGAGGTGTTGGGATCGTGCTAAAAAACAGATTTTGATAAATTACCACGTTTTAAGGTCCCTATAATCCAATTTTAACATTTTCACGATGATGTCTGTGTGTGTGCATGTATGTATGTATGTATGTGTGTGTGTGTGTGTGTGTGTGTGTGTGTGTGTGTGTGTGTGTGTGTGTGTGTGTGTGTCTGTGTGTATGTGTGTGAGTGTGTGTGTGTGTTTGTGTGTGGATCTTCTTTACGCTCTAACTCAAATACTATCATTCAGAAAATTTTGAAACCTTGTATTTCTACCTTAATCTTATATGAATAGATGCCATTAGATTTTGGAGTAAATCAGATAACCGAAAATGGCACTTTACTGGAAGTCCAAAATAGTTTTTTTTCGACAAATACATTTAAATGTTATTTCAACAGGTTTGCATTAATAATTTTTCTATATATCTATAATTTATAAAATTATCTATAATTTTAATCCCGGAGCCTACGCTTAACCGCATCTCCATGGTTACACAGTTTTGATCTCAAATGCATGTAACTGACAGATATATGTCTCTGTCAACAAATTAAGCATTTCAAATAATAATAGTAACGTTTTAAAAAGAAAATAGTAAATGGAACAATAATTATATGGAAAGGAACTTAATATATTTTCCAGCATAAGTAAATATGTAGGAATATAGGTAAGATAATAAAAATATATATCATCACGGCATATTACCCAGTGCTGGATGACAGATGTCAATATGAATGAAAAGTAAATGAATGTGGCAGAGATGAGGATGTTGAGATAGATGTTGGGGAAGACATGGAAAGATACGGTAAGGAATGAAAGTATAAGGGAAATAACTCGAGTGTTTCTAGAAACATACAAGAGAGACGATTACATTGGTTTGAACATGTGATGAGAGATGAAGAATATATTGGAAAAATGAGTAGCTTAGTAATAGAAGGATGAAGAAACAGAGGAAGACCAAAAATAAATGGATGGACTTGAGAGAAAAGGAACGACAAGCAAAATAGAAATGAGTGGAAGAAGAAAATGTCAAGTGTTATTTACATAGTTTGTTTATGAAATAATTTTACTTGAAATATATGATCTTTTGCAAGAAAATTTATGTATGAAATTTGTATATAATACACAGGATTGATCGAAGGTAATGTGCTGGCTACATCACAATTTTTTTCAAGAGAGACTAAAATCGTATATGTCGAATTATCTTCAAGAACTGTGGCAACAGATGCAGAAGCTTCCATCACTAAGTACTAGCATAATAAAGATCAAACGTGTTCTTAAGCGTCAGATGTCAGATGGTACCATACGCAGAAACCACTCCGACAACCGCGTTTGATTCTCCGCTTTTTGTACTTGACTGACAACTGTGTACACTATGTTGCTTCCCTGCAAAGTCACGGCTCACTAAGAAATAAATTGCAACTTGTTTACCGTCCATTCTTAATTAAATATCATGATAAGAAACCAGATAGAGTTTTACGGCGTATGTTTGTTAAAAGCGTTTTTTAATAAAAGACTTTATAGACGATGTTGTGATGTTGTTAATGATTGTGATAGTAATTAACAGATCTGACAATGTTTTGTATATACCGAAAAGATTTTTATAAAGTTTTATCGTGGTGTGCCTTGGATGGACATTAACAGGTGATTAATGGTGTATAGAGTTCCCTGGTCATTCGTCAATCTGATAGCCTATGTTACCCTTACTGGACTTTAACTATTTCTTCAACATGTACACGTAAACACAAATACAGTTAGTGAAGAAAGTTTTTTATGGATAGTAAAACCGGCAGTAACATTGTAGAATTTTAAAATGTTTCAATACAAAGTCTAGGCTTATAATCATACACAATTTTTACAATTAAGTTGCCCGAATGTACTTTTGCTCCGAACTAACTACACGTTCATAAGAGATCCCTATGGATTTCTCAATCTCACGCAGTTCATTCGGCGATCTTCCAGAACCATATCATGGATCCTATCCACAATTTCCGGTGTGGTAGCCGATTTTGGGTTCGTCATATTCCTAAGGACAACATCCAACCTGGTCGATCAGTTGTCGTCTTTACCTCCAAATAAAAAAAATCTGTTGTGGCCAGCACAATACCTTCCGTCAATCCAGTATATAATGTATAAATTCCATACATAATTTTTCTTGCAAAAGATTCGAAATTTCTAGTAAAATTATTTCATAAACAAACTATTCAAATTACACTTGACACTGACATCTTCTTCTTCTTTAGCTTTTCCCATTCGTTAGGGGTCGCTATTTTTGCGTGTCGTTCTCATTCAGGTCCTTTTATCTCAAGTCTTCTACAATATAGTCCATTCATCTTATTTTGGTCTTCCTCTGTTTCTTCAATCTCCTATTAGTAAACTATTCAATCTTGTTCCAATATAATTCTTCATTTTTCCTCATGATATGTTCAAACCAATGTAATCGTCTTTCTTGTATCTTTCTAGAAACTTGTAATACTAGAGTTATTTTCTTACCGTATCTTTCCGCGTTGTTCCCCTACATCTACTTTAACATCCTCATCTCTGCCACATTAATTTATTTTTATTGATACTGACATACTGTTCCAATATAATTCTTCATTTTTCCTCATGATATGTTCAAACCAATGTAATCGTCTTTCTTGTATCTTTCTAGAAACTTGTAATACTAGAGTTATTTTCTTACCGTATCTTTCCGCGTTGTTCCCCTACATCTACTTTAACATCCTCATCTCTGCCACATTAATTTATTTTTATTGATACTGACATCTGTCAATTTGAATTATATGAATATAGTAGTAGTTTCCATGTTTAGCATAGCTGGCTGAATTATAAAATTTAATTTCTTTAAAATTCTTTAACTATGTATCTATTGAATATGAAGTATAAAATGTAATCAAATAGTATAGAGAATAATATATTCTTTAAGTTATAATAACGTTAAATGCTAATAAATCAAATTTAACTGTTAAATCTTCAAATGAGGCTACTTCCGGTTAACCAATTATAACCAAAATCTAATCACTTGTTCTTCTGGATGTAAACTACAGGAATACGAAAAAAATATAATTTTTGGAATCATGGAATTGCAGTTATGGGAACCGAAACTTTTGTCACACACACACAGACACACACACACACACACACACACACACACACACACACACACACACACAGACACACAGACACACATACATATATACATACATACATACAGACATCATCGTAAAAATGGTAAAATTGTATTATAAGGACCCTAAAACATGCTTATTCATTAAAAACTCATCATTGAATTTTTTGACCTAAAGGTGACGGAAGGTAAAAAATTAAATAACCAGGATTGGATTTTTTTACAAAGAATAATATACAAAATAGTTATTATAAATAATAAATATAAGATACATGTAACAAAAAAGAAACAATGTTAAGTGATAAACATGTCTTTTATATATCTACAAAAAGTATATAGAGACAGAGATTTTAACGAATCAGGAATAGCGTTTTAGAGCATTGGTGCTAGATATGAGAAAGATCCCTTAAATTTTGACTTTCTAAAAAATGGTATAATATACAAATTCTTAATTCGAAGAGTATAATCATAATTCTTTTGAATTAATTTATCAAATAAATAAGACGGAGAACCGATTAGTAAAACTTTATGTACTAGATACGCGATTTTTACACAACTGTTTTGTAGAAGGGTGATTATATTTTTGTCAGTTTGTGTTAGGTTTGGTACATAAACACAAGCACAGTAATCAAATAGTGGCAACATCACTAGCCGTAGTTTGATTGTAGGACTGTCATGTCTTAAATGAAAAAAGTGACCTAATTTGAGCCTAGCAGCACAGAGCTTTTGGTTCAAATGATTATTAAAATTTAAAGTTCTGTCAATATTGAGCACCAAAATTTTAGTGGTAGATGTACGCTTAATTATTTCGCCATCCAAAATAATATCAGGTATATTACCATAATTACCCACTACAAGAAGAGACGATTTACTTGCAATTTTGAGGCCGTTATTTTTTATCCATTCAGCTAGTTTATCAAGTTCACTATTTACTATTGCACATTGTTCATTTATGTACTGTGGCCGTGGATTTATGGAAGCTAATACTTGGGTATCGTCAGCGTACGTATGCGCCGTACAAAAGTACAGATGGCATATCTGCAACATATATAAGGATAAACAAAGGTCCTAGAATGGACCCTTGTGGAACACCACACAAAACATTAAAGTTGCGAAAATAAACACACTAATCTTTCTGTCACGTGATTTCCACAGTTTTTGTAGCAAAAACGTATGGATTCTTCTCTCAAAATTCTCAGAATGTCTGGCGTTCTTGTTTTGCCCAATTCATCACGTAGTCTGTTAACATTTAAATCGTTTTTTAATTATTACTTCTTGTAATGTAGTTTTAAGAATTGTTGCGTACGTTTAAAACGTATAGTTTAATAAATTACAACCATTTGTATTGGAATGAAATTTGTGTCAATCATCGCTCATTCAATACGTCAAATGGTAAATTTATAATTCTGGCGGTGTGTACGTTCTATGCATTCGTAGTGAATAAATCTTGGGCCTTATACGTAACAGCATTCATATTCAAATACGTCCATCGCATCGTGTAGATATGCGATGAGTTCCATTCATCATCGTTTTGTGCAGTCTGGGACATGAATTGAAATTTTCTTGCATATTATTGTGAATAATATTACTGTGAAATATACTTAATCTTGGTATTATTATTTGACATGAGTGGCACAACTATTATGGAGACGACAAACATACGTTACCTTTTACCCCATAAATTTCATATTGTCTTTGGCAAATAAGTATAATTATTGAAAGGAAGACGAAGAAAAAAATCTGTTGTGGCCACCACAATACCTTCCGGCAATCCTGTGTAATATGTATAAATTCTATACATAAATTTTCTTGCAAAAGATTCTAAATTTCCAGTAAAATTATTTCATAAGTAAACTATACAAATTGCACTAGACACTGACATCTCCTTCTTCTTTAGCTTTCCCCATTCGGTAGGGGTCGCTATTTTTTATTTTCTTCTTCCACTCATTTCTGTTTTACGTGTCATTCTCATTCAGTTCCTTTTCTCAAGTCTCGCAACACAGTCCTTCCATCTTATTTTTGGTCTTCCTATGTTTCTTCAACCTTCTATTACTAGCTATTCATTCTTCATCCAATATATATTCTTCATTTCTCCTCATGACATTTTCAAACCAATGTAATCATCTTGCTTGTACCTTTCTAGAAACTTGTAACACTAGAGTTATTTCCTTACCTATCTTTTCGTGTTTTCCTCAACATCTACTTCAACATTCTCATCTCTACCACATTAATTTACTTTTTATTTATACTGACATCTGTCAATTTGAATTATATGAATATATTAGTAGTTTCCATGTTTAGCATAGCTGACTGATTTATAAAATTTAACATCTTTAAAATTCTTTAACTCTATATCTATTGAATATGAAGTATAAAATGCAATGAAATCGTATAGAGAATAATATATTCTTTAAGTTATAATAACAAATCTAACTGTTAAATCTTCTGGATGTAAACTTGAGGAATACGAAAAAATTATAATTTTTGGAATCGTGGTATTGAAGTTATGCGATCCGAAACTTTTGTCAACTGCTTTTTTCAAATGTTCCAATTAGGGTAGTTCCAGTTAACCAATCGGAGAGAATTATAAAATAAATGTGACACTATTTTTACCTCTCGCTAAGAGAGGTATTGCATTCATGCTAAAAATCGCATATCCAGATTTTATTGAATAAGCACGTTTTAAGGTCCCTACAATCCGATTTTAACATTTTTACGATGATGTCTGTGTGTGTATGTGGATGTATGTGTGTGTGTGTGTGTGTGTGTGTGTGTGTGTGTGTGTGTGTGTGTGTGTGTGTGTGTGTGTATGTATGTAGGATGTTGGAAGGACGATAACTCAAAAACTATAAGACTTTAAATTTGTTTAACTACGTATTTCCCAATCGGACATTCATGGGAAGATCTGAAAAGGTTTTGGTAACAATTGGACAACCGGAAGTAGAAGATTCTTGAAAAAAAATCTTCTAAATAATATTTTTTGAAAATTTTTCTCGGTAATATTAAAGAAAATTAAATTCTCTATCTGATACATTTAAATATTTTCTTATATATTTTATAGATTTAGAGATAAAAGAAATATAATATATAAAATAATCTGTTATAATAAATTTTACAGCCGAAAGGATGCCATGGAAAATAGTTGAAAATTTTGTTTGTAACTGACAGATAAACGTCAGTGTCAGAAATCCGGAGCTGGAGATATTACTAAAGACTTTTTCTGGGAAGTACATATATTATATTATTTCTTAATGTATTAATAGTTAAATATTTAAAATTATAGATTACATATATCCTTCAAAAATACTGTCAATCCTGACAATGAATTGGAAACATTTCGAAAAATTAGAAGAGGACAAAATTTCTTCATAAAATGAATTTAAAATTAAACAATCTAAATATAAGGAATAGATACATGTATGTAAGTAGAAGTTTTGGTGTAGAGTGTAGGTATACAAGAAATGTTAAATACAATAGGGTGTTTTGACAAGGAGATATAGGGGCTTAAGTCAGAATGATAGCTAGTAATTATGTATATAGATGTCAAGTATCAATTTCTCATTCTAAATTTAGTGATTTTCCAATTCCATGTGGTTTATTTTCCTCGACAAGTAAATTCCATACTCCTGGTGACAAATTAACTACGTGAATATAGAAAATCTTGGAATATTTAATGAAAAATTCTGACATTTATGTACATAATTATCATTCTAAAACGGGAACCCCACATTTGCTTGTCAAGGCCAACAATGTAACATGACTGGTCGGGCCCTATACTTATGTAACCAAAAAAGGAAGTGGCGAGAGGTATTGTGATGGCCACAACAGATTTTTAGTAACGATTCGATGTTTTTAGGTTTGCCACCTGTCCTCCTTTGTAGAGGATAACCCTCCTTTACTCAACATTATCCTCCATCTTGTTTTGCGATTAATATGTCCTCCCTAATATAAAATGTAATATTGAATGTCAAGTATGTATTAGTAATATAATAATTGTGTGGTCATAACTTTTAAAACAGTCTCATTTGATATTTACTTGTGAAATTAAAATTACTTAATATATTTATTTTATTTCTAATTTTTGTGCGAGAAATGAGTAAATATTTAATCCAATTTTTAAAAGGTGGCAACCTTGCCTTGCTGTTTAATACTATGTAACTATGACAATAATATTCTTATTAAAAGCCTAGTAATCTTTTCGGAAACAATCTAATCAATCCATTTCCAATTCCTTATCTCCCAAAGTGTTTGAAAACCTACCTCCCCTGAACTTTCACGTTCACATTCACCTGTCGGGACCTTGACCATGCTTTGGCGATGTGAGTCGCGCTCAGAGTGTTCGCCGCTGCTGCGGTTGAGGCAGAGGCAAACAGCAGGTTCATTGCACCTGCAGGAATGGCGAGTCCTCGGCCAGTGACGTTCCCCAGGTACCGTTAGTCCGCGAGCGCAAGAGAGCCGAGAGGAAAGAGGAGATAATGCGATCCGCTAACATACAAGGGCAAAGGGGGGATATGGGTGAATGTGGACATAGAGGGAAATCACACCAAATATCGATGGGGCAAGAAATATTAATCGGTAGTCATATACATCATCTGGGAGATGTTTGATGTCCAAATTACAATCTGTTTTAAACAATAGGGTATTGAATAATTGGATGGAGTATTAGGGTGGTTTTCAACAACAAAGCAATAAATTAAAATGGTAGAAAAGATTATCTGTGATTTCGCCAAATAATTTTAGCACCAGTTTAGTTATCAGCCGAATAAATAGTATTACAGTAGAACCCCGGTTAATCGAAATAAAGGGGCGCAGCCGTTTCGGATAACGATTTTTTCGGTTAACCCATTAACATCTAAAAATAGCCTGCATATGTACTAAAATGGGTGTGTAGGGGAAATGAATTATTTTGAAACAATGTACATTACATAATATACATATGTAGTTACAGTTTTTAGATACAGTACAGTATGTACATAAGTTTTCAACTTCTTTGATTGCAACTAATTTATCCACAATAGAAATCACAACACGCTTCCGCTTAGATGCCATCATACACACACTAAAAAACCTAAGTTCCACTCTACTATTCATTTGCGAGCCCCGTGCGAGCTCCCCGTCGCTATAGCCCGCATGTGGAATGAAGGAGCCGGACATTAAGTGGTGCTACATAATCATTCGTGGAACTGATAATTATACGTGGAATTGTTTCGGTTAACCCGGGTTTCGGTTGACCCGAGTTCGGTTAACCGGGGTTCTACTGTATGTACAAATTCCATACATAAATTTTCTTGTAAAAGATCCTATATTTCCAGTAAAATTATTTTATAAACAAACTATGCAAATTGCACTTGACACTGACATCTTCTTCTTCTTTAGCTCTTCCCATTCGTTAGGGGTCGCTATTTTTTATTTTCTTCTTCCACTCATTTCTGTTTTGCGTGTCGACCACATTCAGTTTCTCTGTTTCGTCTACCTTGCTTACTAAGCGATTCATTCTTCCAATATATTCTTCATCTCTCCTCATGACATGTTCAAATCAATATAATTGTTTCTCTTGTATCTTGTAAAAACTTCTATCAATCGAGTCATTTCCCTTATTCTTTCATTCCTTATCCTATCTTTCCAAGTCTTCCCCAACATCCTCATCTCTGCCACATTCATTTTCTTTTCATTGGCACTGACATCTATCAATTCGAATTTTCGTAATATTAGTTAATAGCTGTTTCCATGGTTATAGCATAGCTGGCTGATTTATAGAATTTAATTCCTTTATAATTCTTCACTCTATATCCATTGAATATAAAATATAAAATGCAATTAATTCGTATAGATAAGAATATTCCTTAATATTTATAATAACAATAAATGTCAAGAAATATTATTTAACAGCGTTTTTCAAGAAAAACTGTTAAAATCTTCAAATGAGGGTACTTCCGGTTGACTAATTATAACCAAAATCTAATAAAGTCTACATATGGATGTAAGGAAGAGGAATACGTAAAAATTGTAATTTTTGGAATTCTAGTACTGGAGATACCGCGGCCGAAATTATATTCACACACATACAGACATCATCGTAAAAATAGTAAAATCGTATTGTAGGGTTTTTTTATTATGATATTGACAGTTAATTTTGAGTATAAAATAAGTTAATAACAAGTACCACCTACAATTATATTAAAAACAAGAATAAATAAACTTCTGGATGCTATGATTATTACTCCAATTCAACAAATTTTGATATGGTGTATTAATAGAGTGTATAGAACTTGAATACATTGCTTATAATAAAATTTCTTAAATTTAATAATAATTTATTTGCAAATAAACCATTGTTTGCACGTGACAAATGTTTTCGTCTTTAATAATTCGCAAATAATTTTTATTAAAGTAATAAAATTTAAGATGGCAATTAATTGAGTATATTGTCAGTTACCTTTACCCTCAGTTTTATAGATAATACTAACATAAATATTGTATTATTTACTGTTGGAACGAAAAATTTGGGACTTGTCTTTTGTCATATATTTGCCCGTAGATTATTGTTTAAATGATAAATTTAATTAATAACATTGTATTTAAATCCAGTACACTTTATTAATACGTAAAATAAAAAAAATGCCCAAATATAGTCTTAACTATTGTAACCTAAAAATTTAATTTTTATTGCTGTTAATATATTTATTTCAGATGGTATGAATACATTTGGGGTTGTGCTCGTATAAGAAAATAAAATGAAATTAGTAGTTATGAATAAACCGCACATATGTGTTTATTAGTAATTTAAATTTTTAATTTTAAAAACACGATATTTATGAATAATGTTGAACCCGGAAACTGTTAATAAATATTATGAGCGAATAAAATTTACATTTTAATTATTCGAAGATGAATCCATTGTCAGCATATAGATATGTCTTTCAAAGGCAAGCCGTGAAGTAACATTATGCAATTCTATGAACCTCAAGTTGAATGTCACGGTTTTGCTATTATACGTACGTGGAATTCCACAAAGAAATTTCATAATGAAAATAACTTTATAATAACAATTGTGAGTTATGAATCGTGAGAAACGCTATCTGCTGGAATAAACCATTGCGAACATATAATAATTTTGCTGTTCTCTTGTTTTTGTTAGCTGTTTTTAATGAAAAGATTAGAGATTTTAATGAGCGATAAGACAGAAATACAAGAAATATTAAATTTCTTAATAGTGCTTTTGTTAAACGATAAATATCACAGACTATTGCCAATCTTCTTCACTATTCTAGAGAGAGCACCACATGCGTCACTTTTGTTGTCTCGAAATGATTTCAAGTTAAAACTTTTGTTATTCTCTGAATCCCGTTTTTTAAAAGTTTTTTAATTGGCACAAAAATCATTAATTAATGATAGTAAATTGCAATGACCACTAACCATAAAATTAAATTTTCATTGTTATTTTAACTTCTATTAGGTTGTAAATTTTACAAGTCATTCGGAATTGCCACCAAGATAGACACAAAATATAAAATACAGAAGAGGGGATATCAAAATGTTTTCTATTTTACAAATTAGGGAAAAGTCGGTTAAGTTGTAAAATTACGTGTTAGATTAAAATTTTTGAAAGATGTCCGATCAAGGTTGTCTACGAATTGTATGAATTCAGATTTTTGCTCCGCCCATCATGACAAATTCAGTAGTGTCATTTGCTTGTTTTTATGAGCGTACGTAAGATACTACTGTTATTTTATTATTATAAAAATATATATTACAGGAAAAACATTCAAAATTCAAAAATAAGTCAACTAGTAAGTTTATAAGCAAATGTAAAACCAAATATGTTAAAAATAAGATACTGACACAATGTCAGTGTCAGTGACTCTAACAGAATATAATGTTATACGTACGGCTATGAATCCAGGTAATGTATCTGAATTAATAAATAAATTTACGTTACAGCGAAAGTATTATCAACAACGAGTATCGTTTATAAATGGAATGTCCTAACTTAGTCGAAACAATATGAATTTTTTAAAGACAAGCGTGTTATATCCATCCTTATCACACAGTCTTATAGCATTTGCAAAATAAAGAGATAAATGTATGCCTATTTGTTAATTCGTTCGTGATACAGGTGCCCTGATCGGACAAATTTTACTGTAACTATTAATTTCAAATGTATATATTATTTAGTTCTTTTACCTCCCGCTACACTCGGCAAGGGAGATATAGGGATGACTATGTTTCAAGGTTTCTAGAACCGGATTTTAACATTTTCACGATGATGTCTGTATGTGTATGTGTGTGTGGATCCTCTTTACGCTGTAACTCAAATACTATCATTCAGAAAATTTTGAAACCTTGCATTTATACCTTATTTTAATATGAAAAGAAGCCATTAGATTTTAGTATAAATCAGACAACCGGAAATGTCACTTTAGTTCAAGCTCAAAATAGTTTTTCTTCGAAAAATACCTTTATTCAATTTTGACGTTTTAAACTGTCATTATTAACTTCATAGCACCAATTATAAGTAACTTATTTTCTAGTGCCATTCCGCCATTTAATTTTTATTATTATTTATACATATCTATGGGGTCTCGTGTCTGGTTGCGAATCTTACAATCTGGATTCGATCCCGATCAACGCCAAATATTATTCAATTGATTTAATATTGCGAAATAAATGTCTTACTTCGAATTTTGATGAATAATAATATTCACACGATATAAGTTATACTGTATACTATCACTAATTTACATGACTAATACGGAAATCAGACGATTTCGTCCGATTCCACCCGACAACATGACGTCATCAATTCAGTCCTACATCAGATTTTTTTACTATTTTTCCAAAGGTGTAGTCATATTTTTGTACGTATGCGCAAATAAAATTAAGTACCTACCAAATTTGTAGTTTTATTCAAATGTTTTTCTATGAATATGCACGAACCAATTAACTTTTGTTTAAAATTAAAACAATAGAATGACGCATACAGAATTATTATAGCTGAGAAAAAATTGACTGACATGAAGATTGAGTTGTTTGTCTTACAGCCCTCAAGGGATGGGATCTTTATGTAATTTTGATTATTCAAATTTTAATCAATCATGTATGTATTTTCATCTTATAACAAACAAGGAAATAATACGGTAAGGATTAACTTGATATAAAATACTGACAAGTAATTAAACATGATCCTTAGACACAATAAGAAACACAGGCATAAGGGAATGACTAAGAAATAAACTAATTTGGTTGTGTGTTTCGAATTTATCGCTCCTAAAGTTATGAGATTCTCTGTTCCGTTATTAGCTCATCTTTTTAGTGGTCTCTACCTTTTTGTCTTGTTGTTCTGGTGTCCATTCAAAAATCTATTTAGCGTTCCTTCAAGTAGTTGATCAATTTTGTGGTTCATGCATATTCTCCAGTTTTCTTCTTTTTGTATTTGTTCCAAAATGATTCATATTTTTAGTATTTTCTTTCAAATATACTTCATTGATTTTTGACAGTTTTTGTGAGAGTCCAAAGCAGATTTTATTGAGGTTGAGGGAAGACAGATGAGCTGGTGGGCATTTTGTAAGGAAGAAGAAGAGACTTGCGGAGAAGGTTTCAACAAAGAATGAAGAGTAACGAAGGGACAATACTACAACTAAGTTACTGAGGACATCAGAGAAAGAATTATTTTAAATTAGATTTACACCTAATGACATTTAATTAGATACTTAATATTACATGTTGAAAATACATGTTTTATTGTGGAAAATTTAATTACCCACCGTACAACGGAACAAGAAAAAATACCTACGTCTTCAATTTTTTTTTGTTAAACATAAACAACAAAACAACAGTGGAACATTGAAAACAAGAGGTGTTAACCTCTAGGTTTAAAAATGCATGTTTTAATGTTGATATTATCAATTGATTACAGGTTTATATTGCATATAAATAGAAAACAACAAATCATTTATTTGCAATAAATTGCGTTCCTTGCATCGCTTTCAGCAAAGCTTTGTTTCCTCATTTATTCTCGGTCACAGTACAAGTCATAACTTTACGCACGTGTACCCGTGGCTCACACGGCATAGAATAGGCAAGGTAGATACACCAGAGGTTCCCAAAGCGGGTTCTACACCACCTGGGGGGCTAAGGAGCCTAAAAAGGGGCGCAAAGACACGGGGAAGTCGTTAGGATGCTAAAAAAAGGCAAAGTTTCGTCTTACATTAATACTACCATAATTTCTCGACTGTGATGTGGATAAGGATTTAATGATTACTCGAAGTCGAATCAGTCAAACAGCATTTATTCTTATAACACCCACATTTCGGTGCACACGTGTTCCTTCTTCAGGGTCTATAATAAATAATCTAACAAATAATACATACAAAATAACATAGACATTATCATACTTGCAGTAAGATCTTACAGCACGTCCAAATGATAAAACATTATTGCAGACGCGGTGGCCCTTCAAAGTCGACTCTCCAACGTTTGGTGGCCAAATTCGGTACGACCGGTTTGATAAACAATCAGCCAACATCCATACGTCAATGAAACGCCAGATCGGCTGAGAATATTGCCGCGGTCCGTGAAAATGTGCAGTAGAACCCGAGGCAGTCAATTCCTCGCCGTGAACAACAATACGGCCTTTCGCAGACTTCAACTTGGCGAATTTTGCGTCGGGACTTGGGCCTACACCTGTACAAGATCCAACTAACCCAGGAGCTCAAAGTTAATGACAATAGACAACGCCGTTTGTTCGCTGACTGGGCTTCGGAGAGTTTGGAAGAGGACCACAATTTTAGCCGAAAAATCATCTTTAGCGACGAGGCGCATTTTTGGATGAATAGCTATGTTAACAAGCACAATTTCCGTAGATGGGACGACACCAACCCACATGAGATTTACCAGGTGGTAATGCATCCACAAAATGTTACTGTTTGGTGCGGATTATGGGCCGAAGGCGTTATTGGTCCGTACTTTTTTGAAAACGACGTTGGTGAGGCCATCACCGTCAACGGCGAGCGCTACAGAACGGTGATAACCAATTTATTTTGGCCCAAATTGAACGATATGGAGTAGACGACATGTGGTTCTAGCAGGACGGCGCTACGTGCCACGGTGGACATTCTGCATGAACGATTTGAGGGTATGGTTATCTCTCGCACACCACCAAGATCGTGCGATTTGCCCCGCTAGACTTTTTCTTGTGGGGTTTCCTGAAGTCGCAGGGTGTGTTTTGTTTTCAATAGCGTAATCTGTTTTTCACAAACAGTTAGAAATGGAGTCTGCGCATGTCTTGGGTATTGTGACAGTTGCAGATATGGCAGAAACCCAACATTCTTGTATTGATTAGTCGCTATTGACTATAACGATTAAAGAGGTCCAAATTCTCCACAGCCAAAAAAATTCGGAGAGCTCAATCAAAAGTCAAACAAATGATGATCTTTGCTTATGATTACAAAAGAATCATCATGACAAACACAGTCCCAAAGTCCATATGAAGTCAGTTACTGCTTCAGGAGCCAGTCTCGATCTAATTTGCCGTGAGAGCTACACAAAAACGTCAAGTTAGCATTCATTGGGCTAATTTTTAAAGGCCATAATTGCAAAAAGTTTGTGAACCACTGATCCACACGGAACACACCTAACAGGCAACGCACGCTGCGATTCAACGATTTTCATCACACGAACCGACCCACCAGCGAAACAAAACAACGCTTCGCGGTCTCGCTAGCGACACAAACAAATGAATACCGTGCCATGGTATGACAAAAGAAGATGCTGGAATTGCTACGCTAACTAAGAGGAACTAAATACAAAGAACTTCGTGCTAGAAAGGCTATAAACGTCGAAATAATTTCAAAATTGCAACAACCATATCAAAGAAGTATGTATTATGAACAGACAATATATAATAATATCTATGAATAATTTGACTGCAGATTCTTTTGCATATTTCAAAAACAAAAGAAATGTTAGTAATGAAACAATATACGGTTAGGTTGTAAATCTGCACAAAATCAGGATGCAGGAAAAAAGAATTTAAAAATTCTGATTGAAATTACGTATGGAACATATAAAGACATTGATTTTTTGATACAGGGTGTATCACTGAAAGTGAAACATAGGCTTTAACATGGGAAATCAATTATTCCGTGCGCATTGCTCCCCTAATTATTTTAGACAAAAAGTTTCAATGGATGTTGTAAAGCAAAAATTTATACATCCGAATTAATAAAAAAAAATCAAATGTGACCAACACAAAACCTCCCGCCATTTAATTTTTATTATATAAACACTCATGGCCGCGTGCCTGAGTGTCTGGGCGCGAATCTGGGGAACCGGATTCAATTCCTATCAAATATTTCGAATTTTAAATGGCACGTAACTAACCCCTGTGATGCACTCTGCACGCCAAAAATGAGTACCCGTGAGGTGACGCATGGTAAACGCCCGCCATGGAATTAGAAACAAAAGACGAACAAAAGCGTAACGTTTTATTACATCAGTGTCAGAATAATGATTGTCAAAATAAATACTAATAATTTGACGTATAAAACGTTACGGTTATGTTCGTCTCTTGTTTCTAATTTCATGGCTAATATTATTAAATTGTAATTCCGTGAATTTTCAAATTTTATTTCTGCAGTTATGAAGTAGCCAAAATAATTTTTATTGATTCGAATGTAGAATTTTTTGCTTTACAACATCCATTTGAAACTTTTTGTCTAAATTAATTAGGGGAGCAATGCGCACGGAAAAAATTATTTCCCATGTTAAACGCCTGTTTCACTTTCCGTGATACACCCTGTACGAGTATACATTAGGAACTCGGTTTCACAAAAATATTATTATTAATGATTATTACTTATACATTCTTTAGTAAAGTCTTCTAATTACTTGTACATACCAGACCTCTGATTCATCCCATATCCTTTTGCTTCCTCTGACACTTACCATGTCGGACCAGGTTTACATAATGCCCGCTGTGTCGTAGAACACACACACTTGCACCATAACTTATGGTATTTTTGTAGCGCAAAGCACATTTGTGCATTTGTTTGCGGCTTGCATCTGATCCGAGGTCTATTAACTTCAACCTAACTAATGTATTAGTAAGCACTATCTTCTAGCAGTGACTTCAGGTAAAGCCAATGCCTTTCACTAACGATTCAAGAGCGTTATAGTCAGAAAATTGACTCTACCGGGTCCAGCAATAAAACTATTATAAATATAGTCATGAGTTAATTTCTCGACTGTGATGTGGATTAGGTGTTAACAATTACTCGAAAGTTTAGTTAAACAGTATTTATTCTTACTATAGCAACGTTTCGATGCACCCTTGCACCTTCTTCAGGATCAACAACAATTATACAACAAAAATGTATTACATACAAAGTAACATGAACATTATCACACTTACTTTAAGATCTTACAGATTGTTACAATTCATGTACACAAAATTCGTACAAAACATTCAGTTAATTTATTAAACATCGTACAAAAAATTCAAACAGCATACACACATCCATTTGCTCTAAAAAACGACAAACGAATAATAGCCGGAAATATCCTGTGTAAGGATTTTGGTGACATCATTGATACGGACTCTTATTGGTCGTCTGTACACCAATAATAATGTAGCAAGTTGTAGGAATTTAAATAAATTGTAAGGAATTTAATGGAACTTAATTTGGCCTGAAATTTGCCTTTTCCTTTTTGAACTTTTCCAATACACCAAATTATCGCTCCTAAGTCCTTGAATATCAGTTCTTGCATTGCTGTTATTGCAACATTTCAAGAAACATACATTTGGAGTAATTCTGCTCTTCCGTCAAACATCGCAGATCAACACAGAACACACGGCAAACAAATGTGCTCTGGGTGAACATTCCACAAAACTAAAACATACTTTTGATCTGGATAATTTCAAGATTTTGGAGGGAGAGCAGAATAACTCCAAACGTTTCTTGAAATGTTACATATCAGGGATGATTGCAATAACATCAATGCAAGACCTGATATTCAAGGACTTAACAGCGTATATTTTTCAAAAAGGAAACAGGCAAATTTCAGGCCAAACTGAGTTTCATTAAATTCCTTACATTTTATTTAAATTCCTACAACTTGCTACATTATTATTGGTGTACAGACAACCAATAGGCGTCCGTATCAATGATGTCACCAGGATATTTCCGGCTATTTTTCGTGGTTGTCGTTTTTTAGAGCAAATGGATGTGTGTATGTTCTTTGAATTTTGTACGATGTTTAATAAATTAACTGAATGTTTTGTATGAATGTATTTTGTGTACATGAATTGTAACAATTTGTAAGATCTTACTGTAAGTGTGATAGTGTCCATGTTATTTTGTATGTATTACATTTTTGTTGTATAATTGTTGTAGACCCTGAAGAAGGTGCAAGGGTGCACCGAAACGTTGGTATACTATATTAAGATAATTTTGATTGTTGGACATATCAGATTTTTTACCTTCCGTCACCTTTAGGTAAGGAAGGTATTGTCGTTGGTCAAAAAATTCAATGATGAGTTTTTACTGAATAAGCACGTTTTAGGGTCCATATAATACGATTTTACCATTTTTACGAAGATGTCTGTGTATGTATGTGTGTCTGTGTGTCTGTGTGTGTGTAACAAAACTTCCGGATTCCATAACTTCAATACCACGATTCCAAAAATTATAATTTTTTCGTATTCCTCAAGTTTACATCCAGAAGAACAACTGATTAGATTTTGGTTATAATTGGTTAACCGGAAGTAGTCTCATTTGAAGATTTAACAGTTAAATTTGATTTATTGACATTTAACGTTATTATAACTTAAAGAATATATTACCTATTCTCTATCCGATTTGATTACAATTTATACTTCATATGCAATAAATACAGAGTTAAAGAATTTTAAAGAAATTAAATTTTATAATTCAGCCAGCTATGCCAAATTTGGGAACTAGTAATATATTCATATAATTCAAATTGACAGATGTCAGTATCAATAAAAAGTAAATTAATGTGGCAGATATGAGGATGTTGAAGTAGATATTGGGGAATACACGGAAAGATACGGTAAGAAAATAACTCTAGTGTTACAAGTTTTTAGAAAGATACAAGAAAGACGATTACATTGGTTTGAACATGTCATGAGGAGAAATGAAGAATTATATTGGAACAAGAATGAATAGTTTAGTAATAGGACGTTAAAGAAACAGAGGAAGATCAAAGATAAGATGGAAGGACTGTATTGCGGAAGATTTGAGAGAAAAGGAACTGAATGAGAACGACATGCAAAAATAGCGACCCCTAACGAATGGGAAAAGCTAAAGAAGAAGAAGCCAGTGACAAGTGCAATTTGAATAGTTTGTTTATGAAATAATTTTACTGGAAATTTAGAATCTTTTGTAAGAAAAATTATGGAATTTATACATTATACACGAGAATGACGGAAGGTATTGTGCTGGCCACATCAGATTTTTTTTTGTTAATATAAAATCCTTTTATTTTCTCTATAGGTGTATTAACATATTATGCATATTTGTAGTATGTAAACACTTAATATGGTGTAATAATTATTTTAATTATAATATATGTGACATTTTAATAAATGTGTTAAAAGATAATATAATGTATAAGTATACAATAGAAATGACTCAGAAGAAGACAATTTTAATTTAATCAATAAACCGTTAATGGAAAATTCTGGAAAATTTTATAGTAATGTTCTCAAACCTACGACAAAAGCTAATGAGACCGAGACTAGAACACTCATGTAAAATTCTAAAAAACGAGATGTAGGAGAAGATGGACTTTGTACTTTGACTCATCAGAATGATACGTTAGCCTGCTCCGATTTCAGGAAGAAAACTTCTGGAAATGTATGATTTAATATCGATTAAAGTTACGCGATGCGGTCAATCGATAATAACGATCGGTAATCATCGACTTAGAAATAGATCATTACGATTATATTTCTAGAATCGTAAAAGAATATGACGGAGCGCTGTGTAATTCTGTAAATATTACTGCCGTCAGGATTAATAATCGAGATACTGTTATGCAATAAATATTTAAAAGAACAGTATAGAATATTTCATGGGTATAAAATTTAATTTTATCGTTTATTATAGGTTCTGTAATAGAGAAAAATTAAGATGTTACAGTAGGAAAATAACAGCTCTTAATATATTATTATAAATAACATTATTTCTGCAGCATAAAAGGACACCGCATTAAGATTGTTAGTATAGAGGTGGCCCCCTCTCAAAAATAAAATGTTGATACCCAAAAGTCTGTATCTCTACCTATTTTGCAGTTATATCTAAGTTTTGGTACAAATTTCAACATTTTTATCTCTCGGTAAGAGAGGTATTGCATAAATAAACACGTTTTTAAGGTCCCTACAATCCGATTTCAACATTTTTACGATGCCTGTGTGACTTTAGACTTAATATGGGTTTAACTATGTATTTCTCAATCGAATATTAATAGGAAGAGTTGAAAAGATTTTGGTAGCAATTGGACAACCGGAAGTAGCAGATTCTTAAAAAAAATCTTCTAAATATTATTTTTTGATTTTTTTTATTCTTGCAAATATTAAAGAAGGTTAAATTCTCTAACTGATACTTTTAAGTATTTTATTATATCTTTTATAGATTTAGAGATAAAGAAATATAATAAAAAAAAATAATCTGTTGTAAATAATGCCATGTCAGAAATCTGGAGACATTACTGAATATATTTCTGGAAAGTACCTACATACATATATTCTTTCTTATTGTATTAATAGTTAAATATTTAAAATTATAGGTATATTACATATACCCTTCAAAAATACTGTCAATCCCGACAATGAATTGGAAACATCTCGAAAAATTAGGAGAGTAGGACAAAATTTCTTCACAGAATGAATTTAAAATTGAAAAATCTAAATATAAAGAATAGATATATGTAGAATTTTTGGTGTAGAGTGTAGGTATACAAGAAATGTTAAATACAATAGGGCGCGAGCAGTCATGTGACTTTGTTGGCCTTGACAAGCAGATATGGGCGCCCGTGTCAGAATGATAGCTAGTAATTATGTACATAGATATCAAATATCATAATTTTTCATTCTAAATTTCGTGAATTTTGTATGAATTTCTTATTGTTATCGGGTTTGTGCGAACCCACTAAGTGGGACACGCGTGATTTTATGTATGTATGTATTCTATTCAAAAAACATTAATTCAATTTTTATTATGTCGAACCGAACCTGAATCCAATACCTGAAGCCGGAACAAAACCGCAAATTGTGTTAATGTTAATGTTTGAACCAGAACCGCATCCGAACCCATCTCTCAAAAACAAATTAACCTGAATCTGAACCGAACCCATTTTGGCGGGTTCGTTACTCTGGTCTCCACTGTAATTTGGAATTTCTAAAATTTTGAAGATTTATAGAAACGATTGGACACTTTCTGTACAATACAAGGTAAATAAACTAACCGAATCATATTTTAAAATTTCAAAACAAACTCTCATCTGAATCTCACTATCACTCTCATCTCTCCTCTCTTCCTAATGACCGCGGTAACCGTAGCGACAGCGGTGTTTCCCAGAGTTTACGGTAACACCGCTATACCACGCCGTTTGCTATTGCGTTTCGACCGCTTGGTTGCTTCGCCTTGTTCTCTACGGATACACTTGCTACTTCCGGAATACACAAGGCCATTGCCATTCACAAACACAGCACACTGTGAGATTCTGCTGGTTAATTGGAAGATGTTTGGAGATGAAATAATGGCGAGGATGGAAGACGAAGATACTAAAAGTGTCAGGGAAATTACTGTAATTAAAAATAATATATGCGTAGTTCTTTTCGCTTTTTATGAAGCAGATATTTCGTAGCCTATTATATTAGCTGAATCCTTTTTGGAATATTTTTGCTCAGCACATAACCTCTCGCCGTATATTTTACCTGGCTGTATGCATAAAGCAAAGAATATTTTTAGAAATACAAATAATATATTCATATAAGTCTATGACGTATAAACTTCTTTATCATACAATAAGAGCATGTCTCAACATAATACAATTTTTACATATATTTACAAAATCTATAGGATATTTTACCAAAAATTATATAATAAATTTTAGGCCGGTAACAGGGATTTTCAATTCGAACAACGTTCTTGTTTACTTTCTCTTCATGTTCTTCTAGTAAAATCATTCATTTTGGGTAGTTTAAATGTATATATATCTGGATATGTGCATCTATTCTTACATATCTTCTTTTACATTTTATTTTTTCATACATGTATCTAAATAATATATTGATTTCCTTTAATAAAGTGATGGATAGATTGTACTCCGATTATTCTTATATCGATATGTAATTTTGTCAATATTTACAACTTACTTGAGAAGAATTTGATAGCTTTTTTGCAGAACAATGTTACTTTAGTCTACAGTACCCGTGATGTTGAAAAAAAATTAAGTCCTTCAACGTAGACGTGTCACCTCCATAATAGTCACCGATCAAGAATTAAGAGATTCTTCAAGTACATTTTTTTTTCATTACTCATTATTTCGATGATACAATTTTTCTGTATTTTACGTTGCAGAATGGAGACCATCTTCACTTTCATCTTGTGTGTATAACATTTAAATATCGTCTTCCTTCGGGCTATATTTTCGCTTATATATATATATATATATATATATATATATATATATATATATATATATATATACATAACATATTCTTTATATTTTGTAGCTAAGGTACGATTTATTTTGAGTAAGGACTGAGTTTATGCTAAGAGCTCTTGAATTATCATTCGGCAAGTTTATTTTATTGTTTAGCGGCATATCTTCTCCAAAAATTGGGTGATAGCCGGTATGGTAAAACGCTCCAAACATTTATGGAGCACACTCATAAGAATATAATGTAAAATACATACTTTCATTTGCACTTTTGTAACTTATTAACGTAAATTAAAAAATAAAAATGACTCACCAATTTTTGAAGTGAAGAAAATCAGCATAAATCCTGGTTGGGTCGTTAACTGAAATTACAAAAAATGTTATTAGAAAAACAGTTAACCTTTTAATTACAACAGTTAATTCGAAATAATAGCATGTAATAGTTAAACTGGTTTCGTACTTCCTTAATGTGAGGTTAACATTAAAAAAGTTAAAATACAGGAAAATAATATGAGGCAGAAATAAAATTTGAAAATTTACGGAATTACAATTTAATAGTATTAGCCATAGAATTAGAAACAAGACAAACAAAAGCGTAACATTTTATTACGTCAAATTATTAGTATTTATTTTGACAATCATTATTCTGATTTTCAAATTTAATTTCTACAGTTATGAAGTAGCCAAAATTATTTTTGCTTTACAACATACATTAGGAACTTTTCATCTAAAATATGACATACTCAAATTCGAATTTAAAATCCGATACTAAAATCCGTTTCCAGAGTTCGATATTTGAATCCGGATTCAAGATCCGATAATCAGATTCGGATCCAAAATCCAATAATCAGATTCGAATCCAAAATCCAATACTCACACTCGGAGCCAAAATCCGATATTCAGATTCGGATCCAAAACCCGATACTGAGATTTGGATTCGAAATCCGGATACTTCAACATTCAATTATCCGGATCCTGATATTTTTGGATACGAAACCGGAACTATACTGATCCGGATCCCACACTCACTACTGCTCAGCTCATTTAGGACAAAAAGAACAACAATTAATAAAGCGAGACGAACTAAGATTTTGATCAAAAAAAAATTGCTGAATACATTTTTCTTCAGATAAATCGGAATTCCCGTTGTACAATAATTTCAGAGTCGCCTCCGGACAATCTATTATAGTATATTAAATTGTAAACACATTTCCATTGTTTGTTGACATTGGAGTTATCATTTTGAGGTTATGTTTGTAAAACAATGAGTGAAATTTTATTTCACATTTGGTGACAGTTGTAAACGAAATGAAACAATAATACTGTTAACAACTGTTAAACAACCGATAAGAAGATATAACTTACTTGTTTTGCAAAACAATAGAGTAAGAGTATATCATATTCTAGTTTACATTCAATGTTGCTTATCAAAACATAATCACATCGACATAAAGTTATTTTTACATCAAGTTACCTTTGGCCATCCAATTAGAAGTCGCCTATCAAACTACCGTACATCGGAAAACATTTTACTAACCGTTTTACACTTACAAAACTTAAATATAAATAACATTTTATTGCTAAATACGTCAGTATTTCACGACTAGCGGACACCAGTTGATAAATGTCAATAAATCGTTTGTCATTTGTCGATAGCGGATATTCCGGAACAGTTCCGCGGACCGTTTTAATGGCGCAAAGTTTGAATTGCTTCTAGAGTACTATTAATATGGGATTTATTGAACTTGTTTTACTGTACAATATTAGTTTACTCACTAATGGTAATAGAAGTTGATGCGTCCAGTGACGAGTGACGAGATTAAAATATTTCATTTGAATTGCTACTTCCGACATATTTAATAGTTTTCTACTCGAGTTGAAGCAATTTAATTCATTATAAAAACACAAAAACTTGTACAATAAGTATAAGTAATGGGAATTACAGAGAAATGATAGTAACATTTGTATTCATTTACTTATTATCAGCGAATGGTTCTTACGGTTATTTATTTTACCGTAGAGATTAATTATTTCATTTCATTAGAATTCTGTAATTAAGTTTTACCTCTCGTTAAGAGCGGGATTCATGCTAAAAATCGCTTATCCAGATTTTAATGATTAAGCACGTTTTAAGGTCCTTACAATCCGATTTTAACATTTTTACGATGATGTCTGTGTGTGTGTGTGTGTGTGTGTGTGTGTGTGTGTGTGTGTGTGTATGTATGTGTGTATGTATGTGGGACGTTGGAAGGACGATTACTCAAAAACTATAAGACTTAATATTTATTTAACTACGTATTTCCCAATCGGACATTAATGGGAAGAGCTGAAAATGTTTTGGTAACAATTGGACAACCGGAAGTAGCAGATTTTCTCGGTAATATTAAAGAAAATTTAATTCTCAATATGATACAATTAATTTTTTTATTATATCTCATATAGGTTTGGGGATATATTATTTAATAATATAGAATAATCTGTTGTAATAAATTTCGTTGCCTAAAAACAGTTGAGATATTCAAATGTTTGTAATTGGCAGATAAATGCAAAATGTCAGTGTCAAAAATCAGATTTTTCTGGGAGGTATACGAATACATTTAATATATATGATTGTATTATTAATTAAATATGTATTTAAATTATAGGTATGTTAATATTACATATTACATATATCCTTAAGAACTACCGCTAATACTGTCAATGAATTTGAAGAATTTTGAACATACTAGAAGAGTAGGACAAAATTTCTCATAGAACGAAAGAAGAGATACATTTCAATTATTTGTATGTACAAGAAATGTTAAATTCGTTACTTATAGGGCGCGAGCAGTCATGTGACTTTGTTGGCCTTGGCAAGCAGATATGAGGATCCGTGTCAGAATGACGGCTATCAGTTATTTACATAGATGCCACAATTGTCATATGTCATAATTTTTCATTCAAAATTTCAAAATATTCTGATGTTTATTTGTCATAGTATGGAATATACTTGTCGAGGAAAATAATCCACATGGATTTGGAAAATCATAATGTTTTGAATAAAAACTTATGATACTTGACACCTATGTACATTACTAGCTGTAATTCTGACACGGGCCCCCCAATCTGCTTGTCAAGGCCAACAAAGTCACATGACTGCTCGCGCCCTAATGTATTTAACATTTCTTTTATACCTACACTCTACACCAAAAATTCTACTTATATCTATTCCTTATATTTAGATTTTTTAAATTTAAATTCATTCTATGAAGAAATTTTGTCCTACTCTTCTAATTTTTCGAGATGTTTCCAATTCATTGTCGGGAGTAACAGTATTTCTGAAGGATATGTGTAATATGCCTATAATATAAAATATTTAACTATTAATACATTAAAAAATAATATAATGTATGTACTTCCCAGAAAAAGTCTTCAGTAATGTCTCCGGATTTCTGATACAGACATTTATTTTGAAAAATCATAATGTTTTGAATGAAAACTTATGATACTTGACACCTGTGTTCATTACTAGCTGTAATTCTGACACGGTCCCCCATATCTGTTTGCCAAAGCCAACAAAGTCACATGACTGCTTGCGCCCTATGCAACATAAAATGACAGCAACACAAAAACCCCTGGAAGTGATGCGTGCTGCAATAGAATGCAACGTTTGCAGAAGTGTGCAAAAGAAGAATCCTACCTTCTATTAGGGGTAGTATGGCACGACTACGTATATCCTGGATATCATAAGATTTCACTTGCAATATTAAATGTGCAACATGCTTCTTACCTTCCTTATTTATAGTTTTAATTACTATTCACAAATTAATTCATACAATTAGCGTAAACGAAACTAACTAGCATCCTTCCTAGTTGAAGTTGATGTTATCTTTTTTATATACACATTGAACTCTTGGCGTACAATATTTATTAGACGAGAAAAGCATCTAAAGACAAATCTGTATCTGCTGTTATTTTTCTGCAGAATATGATTCGAACGTTATTACTTATAAACTGGTTTCAATGGATACTGAAATACTTGCTATTGAATTTAATTATTACTTATGTTTCTATTAATTATTTTTGTAGTATTTATAGTTGTATGTTTCTAATTACATGTTGCTAAAATATTTGTATCTTTTTACCTCTCGCTAAGAGAGGTATTGGATTCATGCTAAAAATCGCATATCCAGATTTTATTGAATAAGCACGTTTTAAGGTCCCTACAATCCGATTTTAACATTTTTACGATGATGTCTGTGTATGTGTGTGTGTGTGTGTGTGGATGTATGTGTGTATGTATGTAGGATGTTGGAAGGACGGTTACTCAAAAACTATAAGACTTAAAATTTGTTTAACAACGTATTTCCCAATCGGACATTCATGGGAAGATCTGAAAAGGTTTTGGTAATAATTGGACAACCGGAAGTAGAAGATTCTTGAAAAAAAATCTTCTAAATATTATTTTTTGAAAATTTTTCGTGGTAATATTAAAGATAATTAAATTCTCTATCTGATACATTTAAATATTTTATTATATATTCCATAGATTTAGAGATAAAAGAAGTATAATATATAAAATAATCTGTTGTAATAAATTTGACAGCCGAAAGAATGCCATGAAAAATAGTTGATAATTTAAATTATTTGTAACTGACAGATAAATGTCAGTGTCAGAAATAATGAGTAATGAATTAAAAATGTACTTGGAGAATCCCTTAGTTCTTGATCTGTGACTATTATGGAGATGACAAGTCTAGGTTGAAGGACTTAAATTTGTTTCAAACATTATGGGACAATGTACACCAGTACTGTAGACTAGAGTAACTTTGAATTGCGAAAAAGCTATCAAATTCTTCTCAAGTAAGTTGTAAATATTGACAAAATCGGAGTGCAATCTATCCGTCACTTTATTAAAGGGAATTAAGGTTATTTAGATATAACAAGTATGAAAAAATAAAATGTAAAAGAAGATATATAAGAATAGATGCACAATCCAGATATATACATTTTAGACCGCCCAAAATTAATGTTTTTACTAGAAGAATATGAAGAGAAAGTAAACAAAGTTGTTCGAATTGAAAATTGCTGTTACCAGCCTAATATTTATATATGGTAAACTCTACTTTGTAATTTATTGTAACATAATTTATGGTAAAATATCTTCATGTTGAGACATGCTATTATTGAATAATAAAGAAGTTTATACGTCATAGATTTATATGAATATATTATTTGTATTTATAAAAATAATCTTTGCTTTATGCATACAGCCAGGTAAAATATACGGCGAGAGGTTATGTGCTGGCCACATCAGATTTTTTTCTGTAATTTTATAGCTTCCAGCAAAAATTATAAATATGTGAATACGTTTATACTGTTTTTATTGACAAATAATTGTTTAATAATATATATTATATACAGTATTATAATTGTAGGTTATATTTTGATATGTGCAAAACAAAAAAATAGAAGTGATAAATGTTAATTTGTAGGTAGTAAAAAAAAAAATCTGATGTGGTCAACACATGTCCTTCCGTCAATTCTATGTATTTTATATGAATTACTCACAGATAAGGTAGTGTCTTGCAAAAGATTATATATTTCCAGTAAAAATATTTCGCAAATTATGCAAAATGACATCGGTCAATTAATAAAATTTACTGTTTCCAAAGTTGTTTCCATGGTGATTTTGCAGCATAGGTTGCAAGATTTATGAAAATTAATTTCTTTATAATTTTTTAACTTCAAATACATTAAAAATCTGATGTGGCCAGCAAAATACCTTCCGTCAATTCTACGTATTTTGTATAATTTTTTTGCAAACTATTCTATGGCTGTTTTCTTTTTAAGGGAGAAATGAAGCGAGCTTACCTTATACTGAACTGAAGTACTCCTAAAAAGAACAGTATGTTTCTTAAAATAAGAAGTAGAAAATAAAAACATATATAGCATTATATTTATAACATAATAATCTGCTGAATTAGCTTATGGCTATAATCTGTTGCATTATCTTATATCATTTGTTTTTGCCACCTTAAATTATTTACATTTTTTATTTCCAGTAAAATCATTTCACAAAGATATTATGCAAATTTTATATGACACTAACATATGTCAATTAGTAATATTTGAATATATAACTTCTAATTTTTCGAGATATTTCCAATTCATTGACAGGATTAACAGTATTTTTGAAGGGTGTGTGTAATATACCTATAATTTTAAATACTTAACTATTAATATGTCTCCCGATTTCTGACACTAACATTTATCTGTCAGTTACAAACAATTTAATTTTTCTCTTGGTTTCCATGGTATTATTTCGACTATTTATTACAATAGATTATTTTATATATTATATTTCTTTTATCGCTAAATCTATAGAAGATATAATAAAATATGTATCAGATAGAGAATTTATTTTTCTTTAATATTATTAAAAACAAAATTTTTCAAAAAATATTTAGATTTTTTTTTAAGAATCTTCTAATTCCGGTTGTCCAATTGCTACCAAAACCTTTTCAATTCTTGCCATTAATGTCCTATTGGGAAATACGTAGTTAAACAGATATCAAGTCTTATAGTTTTTTAGAAATCGGCCTACCAACATCCACACTGACATACACACACATATATATCCACACACAGACATCATCGTAAAAGTGTTACAATTGGAATAGTACCTTTGTTAGCGAGATGTAAAAACCAAAATCATATAATGGTGGCAACACATTAATTTCACATTGATTCCCTTCACACTTAATATTATCTCTCCCACACCCAATATTTAGTGGCTATAAAATCCTATGCCACCTGCCCTGGGTCTCTGTATCTTAATGGTTCGGTTACGTGTAGGTAACCTGCATGTCGAGCCTGTATGTTGGCCTTATCACCTCACTTACCGCACCGTGTCAGGGTTAGCTGATGTGTTTGTGTTGTTGTGTGGGTGTCAGTCAACCGTGACGACGGCAGCTGAACTTGTTATATTAAACACAAGAGATTGGGTTGTTTACGAAGAGTTGTATAATAGCAACAGCTGAAGCCGCAAACTCTCGGTTGTTGGGTGTTTGCCAAATGCTTGAGCCATAGTGACTCGAAAATCCTGAAGATTCGCTGGCCGCAGATTTGTATTAGTTTAGTTGTTCCCCAGGGTGTACCACAAGGAAGCGAAATAGGTCTACATCCCGGACTCAGAATGTTTTCAGTATATACAGCAATGGCTGATTCGTCCCAGTTTTTTATATTCTTTTTTCAATTAGCAACTTGTCAATTACGACCAGCACTATTTAAGCGATAAAATAATTGCAATTTATCAAAATAGAACGCATGTCATGTATTTAAATCTGACACAGTCTACCAGCAATTTTGAAGTTTCTAGGAAACATACACAGTGTGGTGTCACAAGGCGAGCAATAACAAATAAGTAACTTTTTATAATCTTTTCTAAATTATAGTTTCAGAAATAATATTTCAACTTGTTATCTTTGTTAGTTAAAATTCTGTTTACAAATAGTTATCATCTTTTATTAACTGACTGTTTAGTCTAGCTGTCAGAGACATGGGGCAGTTATTTGTTGACAATTAAATCTAGAAGTTATTGCAAGCCTACGTGCAGGGCTGATATTTTGATATGGATGCCACATGATACCCTCTTCATCCGCTCAGAGATAATCCTCTAACGAAAGTATCATTTTGTTTAAGATAGTCGGTCTTAGATATTCATGTCGATGAGACATGTAACTATTTAGTTTATTTGATTCGAGTCACGTGCCTGCTCGCGCCCTCTCGTTCAGTAGTTTTCGTATGGGCTCTTAAATCTGCCGCGTCATGCATGCAACCATCGAATAGTACGCAATAAAATTTTGTGTTCATTTGTACGAAGAAACAACCTAATCGGAGTTAGTTTACGAACGCGTCAGATTAGATCAGATCAATCCGATTGACTTTACGGTTCGAAAACGCTTAATATAACTAAACTAGAGACCTGCATCGGGTCAGATACCCGCGGAAACCCGCGGGTTACCCGCTTTGCGGTGCGGTTTCATGATCTCGCACGGATATCGGGTCAGGTCACGTGTTTACTTTTTATTACCTTTTTATTATAATCATTGTTCATATTTTCTGTTGGCATATTTGAAGATTCTAGTGACGAAAATATTGAATTACAGACTGATGAGTTTGATATTTACCGCAAAGTGAAAATAATGCAAAGTGAAAAGAATTTTGATTTATTAAATTGGTGGAAAATAAATGAAGCCCTTTTGCTACATTTAGCAGAAATAGTACGTTTAGTTTTATGCATTCCAGCCACTAGTGCACCTAGTGAAAGAGACTTTTCTACTGATAGTTTTGTCGTTCAAGAAAGAAGAACAAAATTTAATCTAGGACCTGTGGACGACATATTATTTTTAAATAGTAACTTGTAAATAATATGACTATATTTTTTTGTATTTAAAAATTTATTACCTATATATGTAAAGAATATATCTCGTGGCCGTGTGCCTGAGTGTCTGGTCGCGAATCTGGGGACCCGGGTTCGATCCCGACCGACGCCAAAAATTACATCGAATTTTAATGGCACAAAATTGACTCCTGTGGTGCACTCTCCACGCCAGCTATGAGTGCCCGTGAGGTGACGCCGGGTAAGCGCCCACACGGTACAAATATTCCATCATTACCGATATCTGTACAAAGCAGATTGGCACACCCAGCAATGGGTAATATGCCGTGATGAAATATTTATTTTTATTTATTTATATCTAAAGAATAAATATTTTGTTAATATACTTTGTATTAATAAGGAATAAAATGTTTTACATACATTTTTCTGATTTTTTTTTTTCGAGTAAAATTTTCCATCTTCATTTCATATTGATGGTAATTATTTAGCGGGTACGGGTCGGGTTACGATTCAATTTAAAATTAACTGGGTCGGGTACGGGTCGGGTGCGGGTCTGGAAAAGTATACCCGCGCAGGATTCTACACTAAACCATCATGACGACGATATTGAACAACAGTCCAGTTTTAGTCTTCCAGAGCGCCGTAAATGGACTGGAAGACCGCGCCAAGCACTGTGTAGCAGTAACAATTGCTTCTTAATATATCAAAAACTGTGTCATCTTTATTTATCACTTCTGCCAATTAAGCAACTATATTTATAGACTTCAAGATCACAACGTTCTTTTGAGAGCAAAGAGAGCAGTACAATTACGTTAGAATTGAACCTGATGCCCCATTTGTAATAATTTATTTCGAATCGTATATCACGTAGTGATTAAATTGTTTTCTGTAGCGTTAAGTACCTATTTATTTTATACAATTAAATAAATCAAGGAAGTAAAACCCATTGAACACACACGAAGCACACAACTTCACTTCTATTTACCATTTCCATCGCAACGGGGTGTCATCTTTCCTTGCTCAGAGTGCAAGGGTCCTCTCGCGTCCACACACGCACACACACGCTTCAAGAACGTGGACGTGTAAGTGTTATCAAGGTCAACAAGCAGGTAATGCACTACAGTGCGTCCTGGTTGGAGTTATGCAGGTAGGAACGTGTCGGGGAAGTGATTACGACACTTCCGGGCAAGACAAGCGGATACTTCCGGTCGACTCGACGCAATCATACGTGAGGGGAACTGATAACAACTCAAGGTAGATGTACAAATCGTGATGTTTGATTTGTAACAACAGATGAGACTTGGATTTAAATTTGCTAATAACATTTTAATTATATTTCATAGATTGCAATAATATGTCAGTCATTTTTGACAATCTTCTCAAGTTGTTTAACCCGACAGTGGTCTCACAGACCGGGTGATCATAATTAGGATTTTTATTAATCATTATGGTGTTTTGAGATTGGAATAATATCTAAGTAAAATAATCTGATGTGGCCAGCACATTACCTGTGTATTATGTACAAATTCCATACATAAATTTTCTTGCAAAAGATACTAAATTTCCAGTAAAATTATTTCATAGAGTGCAAATTGCACTTGACACTGACATCTTTAGCTTTTCCCATTCGTTAGCAGTCGCTATTTTTTATTTTCTTCTTCCACTCATTTCTGTTTTGCGTGTCGCCCTCATTCAGTTCCTTTTCTCTCAAGTCTTCTGCAATACAGTCCTTCCATCTTATTTTTGGTTTTCCTCTATTTCTTCTAGCTTCTATTACTAAGCTATGTATTCTCCTTCCAATATATTCTTCGTCTCTTCTCATAACATGTTTCTAGAAACTTTATCAGTCGAGCCATTTCCTTTACCTTTCATTCCTTACCCTATCTTTCTATGTCTTCCCCAACATCAATCTTAACATTCCCGTCTCTGCCACATTCATTTACTTTTCATTAATATTGACAGTTATCTAAATATATTGGCAGTTTCCATGGTTAGCATAGCTGGCTAATGAAATTTAATATCTTTATAATTCTTTAACTCTATATGTATTAAAAATGAAGTATAAGATAAACTTAAATCGTATAGAACATAATATATTCTTTAAAATTTATAATTATTAAATGCCAATATTTATATATATATATATATATATATATATATATATATATATATTATCTTTAAAATTTATAATTATTAAATGCCAATAAATGATATTTAACTGCGTTTTTCAAGAAAAACTGTTAAAAGTTTCGGTAGACAAATTATAAACAAAATCTAATCACGTTTGCATATGGAGCTAAACATACACACACTACACACACACACACGCACACACACACATATACAAACATACAGACATCATCGTATAAATAGTAAATTCGTATTCTAGGAACCCCAAAACGTGCTTATTCACTAGATACTCACTATCGATTTTTTTGACCAAAGACAATACCTTCCTTATCTAAAGGTGATGATAGGTAAAAATTGCATGGTTTGTTTTTTTAGTGGCTAAATCGTTACAGATATCATAACTTACGTAGAGACAGAAAAGTTTGCTATTGAATGTATTCTTTAAAAAAAATCTGATGTGGACACCACATGACTTCCTTGTACGATTATTAAACTATACATATTTTTTTAATAAATAAATTACAAAATATTATAACTTCAAAACAGTAAGATAAATAGTGACCATAATCTAACCCGGTTCTTTTTAAAGAGAGTTTTGATTACAACAAAGAAATATTTGATTACAACAATGAATATGACTAATTTCAGAATAAAAATATAATATTTGTTATTGTACGAATTATAAAATTGCACGTATTTAACGTAATTTGACATGAACATTTTTTTTATGTTTTTGTCCTAATCCATAGCATGCTTTATTACAAAAACAAAAAATATATAATTTTTAAATTTACATATCTCGCTTATGCAATGGGCTAATTTAATAATACTTGATGTGCTAGACGCAGAAATTAATTCTCTAAAACTTTTATTTGAAGCATTTATTTCAAAAATCAAAATAAAAGCACTTTATTTAAGAAAAACTGTTAACAACTTCAAATAATGTACCACTTCCGGTTAGCCTATTTTAACCAAAATCTTTTATGTTATTTCGATTGACTTAAAAGTCTTGTATACCAAATTTGAAAAGTTTTGGATTATATTTTAAAACAGTTTTTTCATTAAAATCTATTATAATAGGCTTCATGTAAAGTGCCACTTCTGGAAATTGTGTAATAACCAGAAAGGGAGGTGCACAACTAGATGTTATAGGAGTCCTAAATACAAAATTTCAACTTTCTACGGCTTACCGTTTTTGAGTTATGCGAGATACGTACGTACAGACGTCACGACGAAATTAGTCAAAATGGATTCAGGGATCATCAAAATGGATATTTCCGCTGAAATCTGAAAACCGAAATTTTTCGCGATTACAATACCTACTTCCTTTACTTACGTACAAGGAAGTAAAAATAATAGCTTTACATTATTAACGTTGTCATTAAAAAGTTATGTACTAATCAGGGTCGTGATATTTAAGTTTCATACATTTGCATTTATAAAAACTTATACCCTTATTTAAAATAAAAATAGTGCACAGCAAAATTAAAAGTTTACGCCTCTAACTGTAGTACAAACAACTGATTAAGGGACATGTTTTCCTAAAGGGACGGGCATCCAAAGCTGTTGTGTAGAATGCACTACATTAATATTGTCTTTAAACATCTTTTACTAATAATTGTTTATCTTGTTCCTCCTCATCCTTGAGCTGTTTGTTGGTGGTAATAATTTTATTATTAAAACTCATTATTTATTACTTCGTTCAGTGTTCATTGAAATAAAATGCCAAACATAAAATATAGACAAAAGTCGTGACCATGCGTTTCATGGAGATTTAAACATACATAAAAAAGAAATATAAAAACCTGCACTGATTTAAAATTGCTAACATTACCTATATTATTAATAGCAAAGGAGGAAAAAAGTTGTAGAGTAAATGATAATCTGTCAAAAGTTTAGGTGATCAATTCATCACGTAATATCCTAGATCGGATCTATCATGGTTCATGGTTTTCGCTCGTTATAGACACTCTGATCTTAGAGCTATTATTATCGAATTAGAGGGCGTCTTCCATAAGCAGGAAGTATATAAAATGGAAAGAAATCGACAGAGAATTAACCCCCCCATTATAGAAGATGACTTAAAAACTGTGAAAAAGATTGGTTTTGCTTTGCCACACAAAAAAATACTAATTGCAATACAAAACAACGTACGAATCCAGACTCATAATATTTCGGCCGGTTTACACTTTCAACAAACAAATTATAAAACCAATGGTGATGAATTTCTTTTGATTAGGTATAGTTTAAAATATACTATACAGGGTATTATATTTTAATGGACCCAGCAAATATCTCGCTTATTTATTAAGTTAAAATTTCTTTCATATAACATGATTTATACAGCAACATGTAAGCTACTTGATGACGGATGTACATTCATGATACCACTTCCGGGTTATTAGTTATCAACTTTGAAATTTCAAATGGAACATAGGTACTATATTTTTTTACAAATTTGAAAAGTACATCAAATTTGCTTTACAATCATGTAAAATAATCCATATGTTACATTATTAAAAAGTAAAATGTAAAGTGGCGTGAAATAAAACAATTAATTAAAACAATTGCAACACGGTAAAAATATTATTTCGTTTAATAATAATAGTTACAATTCTAATATGGAAATTAGATTTTGGTGGCAATCGGATAACCGGAAATGGCAGTTTACTTCAAGCTCAAGATAGTTTTTCTTCAAAAAATACCTTTAAATGTATTTTTTTCGCAATTTGTTATTATAAAAATTAAAGATTATTCCATTTTCTACAGGTTTGCTTTAATACTTTTTCTATATATTTTATGGATAAATTTATAAAGTAATATAAAAATTATATCTCGGAGCTTAAACTTTAAACACATTTCCATGGTTACACAGTTCAGCTCAAATGTATGTAAATGACAGATAAATGTCACTGTCAAAAAAATATTCATTTCAAAGTAATAATAGTATCGTTTTAAAAGGAAAATTGTAAAAAGAACAGTAGTTTTATTGAAAGGAACTTAAAATACATAATTTCTAGCAGTTAATAAGCATGTATGTATTTAAATAAAGAAACAAATAAATATATTATCACGGCGTATTATCCATTGCTGGGTGTGCTAATCTCATTTATACACACATTTCGGTAATGATGATGTCATATTTGTATTGTGCGGGCGTTTACCACAAGGGTTAATTTTATGTCATTTAAAATTCGAATTATTTGGCGTTGATCGGGATCGAATCGGATTCCCAAGATTCGCGACCAGACATCAGGCATGCGGCAACGAGACCCCATAGGTAAATGGCGGGAGGTATTGTATGGTCACAACAGATTTTTTGACATAGTAGTATATGTTAAATTCGCATGATTTTTACTCAGTTATCATCCCATTATTTCCAATCAAGATTACCATCCAACTCTTTGCTGGTAACGCAGCTCGCAAGAGCTCTAATAGTTCACCGCACATCATCATCAAATCATCATCATCGTCATCACTGGTGGAAATAACGTCGTTGACCGCGGTCGCACTTCCGCTGCGCGAATACACCGTTAGTCGGCGTTGCATGGTTGCCGATGTAGCTGCGTCTCTCTCTAACATACATACATTGTATAAGTCTGTCTTTTTCCCCGCGGTATTCACCTGCTGTCGCGGTGGCATCGTCCGCGAACATTAGGTTAACAATGCGCTTCGGCACACAGCTTTGTTGAAGTTTTCTGTCTGTGTCTAACAAATGTAAGGGGGGTAAGTCTGTCTTTGTTTACAGCTTGGAGGTGCTGTGATCGTGAAGATTGGGAGGTTGAGTTAGATGTTACGGTGCTGGGTGCTTCGAAGGTGATATAATGTAGAGCAGTGTTTCTCAAAGTATCAACAGCAACAATAAAAAAATGATATTTTTGTAAATGTATTTATTCATAATTAGTTGGTAATATGTGCGTTCCCAACCTACTAAATTTTCTAGCTAAGTGGAAAAGATATTTTGAAATAATTTCTTATGGTATAAAAACGGCTGTTCAAACATTAATTCAAACAAAAATAGCATTTAACGTATATCCTAAAAGTTTTGGCACAAAATTCAACAAAGTTTTTACCTTCCGTCACCTTTAGGTAAGGAAGGTAGCAAAGAAAATGTAAATAATTACAGACCAATAACATTGCTATCACCCTTTTCTAAATTAATGGAGAAACTATTTATAAATCGGCTGCTTAAATTCTTAAACACATATAATACTTTATCATCAGTTCAACATGGTTTCAGAGAAAATCGCTCCACATCTACAGCTTTATACAGTTTTTTAAATTACATACATGAGTGTCTTGATAAAAGTGAGTATGTTATTGGTCTGTTCTTAGATTTAAGTAAAGCCTTTGACACTATCAACCATAATGCTTTACTCCACAAAATGGAAGCATATGGTCTGAGGGGAAATGTTTTAAATTGGCTGAAGTCATATTTAACAAATAGAAAGCAAACAGTGGTAATTAATAATGTACAGTCTGATTATCATACCTCTTTGTACGGTATTCCACAGGGCTCAAATTTGGGACCAATACTGTTCATTTTGTTCGTAAACGATTTTGTACTAAACACAGATTTTACAAAAATAATTATGTATGCCGATGATACATCAATAGTAAATAATAACGCTAACTACGCCTATTTAGTACAAGATACGAATGCGAAACTACTTCAAATATCTAAATGGTTCCGAGATAATTTTCTCATATTAAACAGAGAAAAATCTGAATTTCTTTCATTTTCTTATATAAATAATAACAAAGACACTAGTGTGTTACTAAAAATTAATGAAAAATCAATTAAAGAAGTTTGCGATACTAATTTACTGGGTATGCAAATCAATAAATGTTTGAATTGGGAATCCCAAATAGACACTATTTGTAAAAAACTTGCCACTGTCTGCTTCGCCCTTCGGAAACTAAGGAGCTTAGTACATATCTCTGTTCTAAAAACCTACTACTTTGCACATGGTCATTCAGTTTTAAATTATGGCATTTTGTGTTGGGGAAACAGTGCACATTGGGAACGAGTTTTTAAAATACAAAAGAAAATTGTTAGAATTATGTTAAATGCGCCCCATACTGCGCACTGCAAACCAATATTTGAAGAATTAGGAATATTACCTCTTCCTTGTTTGTATATCTTTCATGCTTGTTGCTTAATACGACAATTTAATTTAAACATAACAACACAAGGTGATATTCATAATTATAGTACCAGGCAAAATTCTCTTATCCGACCGCCATCACACAGACATGCCAAATTTAAAACTAATCCATACTACATAGCCATTATTTTGTATAACAAGTTACCAGAAAATATAAAAAACGCAACAGATTTTAAATTGTTTAAAAAAAAATTAAAATTATTTTTAATGGTAAATATGTTTTACACTGTAAATGAATATCTTAACATCTGATATTGCTTATCTTATTGTATCATTTCTTGTAATGACGTTTCCTATACTGTATAGTCCAGAGGAACAATAAAGTATTATTATTATTATTATTATTATTATTGTCTTTGGTCAAAAATTTCAATGATGAGTTTTTAGTGAATAAGCATGTTTTAGGGTCCCTATAATACGATTTTATCATTTTTACGATATGTATGTGTGTGTGTCTGTGTGTATGCCAGTGTGTGTGTGTGTGTGTGTGTTTGTTTGTGTCTGTGTGTGTGTGTGTGACAAAAGTTCCGGATCGCATAACATCAATACCATGATTCCAAAAATTATAAAAGTAAATTCCACACTCCTAGTGACAAATTAGCCACGTAAACTTTAAATTTTGAATGAAAATATCTATATACAGTAAAAAAATTAAAAGATGTCCGATCAAAGTCATCTACGAATTGTATAAATTCAGATTTTTGCTCCGCCGATTCTGACAAATTCAGTAGTGTGTATGTGAAAATTAAAATACTAACACAATGTCAGTGTCAGTGAGACTGACAGAAAATAACGTTATTCGTACCGCTATGAATCAAGGTAATGTATCTGAATTAATATATAAACTTACGTTACAGCGAAAGTATTATCAATAACGAGCATCGTTTTAAAATGGAATGTCCTAACTTAGTCGAAACAATGTGAATTTTTGAAAGACAAGCGTGTTATATCCATCCTTATCGCACACGCTTAAAGCCTTTGTAAAGGAGGGGGATAAATATATGCCAATATGTTAATTCGTTCATGATACAGATGACCTTGATCGGACATCTTTCAAAAAATTTACTGTACATAAATACTAGTTGTGATTTTAACACGGCCCCATATCTGCTTGTCAAGGCTAACAAAGTCACATGACTGCTCGCGCCCTATACTAATGTAACCAAAAACGGCGAGAGGTATTGTGCTGGCCCCAACAGATAAGTTAAAAGTTTGAAGAGCACTGCTATGCACTCTGGCTCCTTGGGAAAGATTGTTTCTATTGCTTTATCTTGAAACTGGAAGCATTATGGAAGAGTGCATTCGTGCAGAATGAAATGTTCCTAGGGTATGAAGTTGACTACGGGCGATCCAACAAATTGATACGTCTTAGAACGAAATTTATTGTAAATATTGTGTGCACCTCATATTTTTAAGCGTGAAGAAGTATCGATATACCGTGCAACCTTATTCGCCTCAAGAAGTTCTGTTGTACTATGAAATTTTATGTGACGTTTTCATAACTTAATTTTAAAGATATATGGAAGAAAATATAATTTTATGATACTGTCCTGTTATATCTAATATAATGATGCATGCAAATGTTTTACTATATTAAGATTTTTTACGATCGTTCAGGATAATTGAGTCAATTTACAGCTAAGCAATTTTCTTCAAAATTATGCTATTTATATTGAGAAATTATCACAATACAAGCCGAAGTAGCTAGAAATAATTATTACAACATTTAATCATTTTAAATATTTTACACGTCTTGAAAACAAACATAATTTTGTGTTTCATATTAACTATTGTTGAAAAATATATAATTTTAGCATCTTATGTATATTGTAAATTTATGTATACGAAATCTGTTCCCTTTATAATTGAAGATTAATTACGAAATTTTTTACCTCTCGCTAAGAGAGGTATTAGATTCATACTAAAAATCGCATACCCAGATTTTAATGAATAAGCATGTTTTAAGGTCCTTACAATTCGATTTCAATATTTTTACGATGATGTCTGTGTGTGTGTGTGTGAATGTTGGAAGGACGATTTCTAAAAAAACTATAAGATTTAATATCTGTTTAACTATGTTTTTCTCAATCGGACATTAATGGGAATAGTTGAAAAGGTTTTGGTAGCAATTGGACAACTGGAAGTAGGAGAGATTCTATAAAAAAATCTTCTAAATTTTATTTTTTGAATTCTTTTTGCAAATATTAAGGAAGATTATATTCTCTATTTGATACTTTTAAATATTTTATTATATACAGTAGAACCCCGGTTAACCGAACTCGGGTCAACCGAAACCCGGGTTAACCGAAACAATTCCACGTATAATTATCAGTTCCGCGAATGATTATGTAGCCCCACTTACTGTCCGGCTCCTTCATTCCACAGGCGGCTCGCAAATGAATAGTAGAGTGGAACGTAGGTTTTTTTGTGTGTGTCTTTACGTATTGTTGTGAGATGGCATCTAAGCGGAAGCGTGTTGTGATTTCTATTGCGGATAAATTAGTTGCTATCAAAGAATTTGAAAACTTATGTACATACTGTACTGTATCTAAAAACTGTAACTACATATAAATATTATGTAATGTACATTGTTTCATTTCCCCTATACACCCATTTTAGTACATATGTAGACTATTTTTAGATGTTAATGGGTTAACCGAAAAAATCGTTATCCGAAACGGCTGCGCCCCCTTTATTTCGGTTAACCGGGGTTCTACTGTATTTCATCGATTTAGTGATAAAAGAATATAATATATAAAATAATCTGTTAAATTAAAATGTTTGTAACTGACAGATAAATGTCAGTGTCAGAAATCCGGAGACATTACTGAAGACTTTTTCTGGGAATTACATACATATATTATTTTTTATTGTATTAATAGTTAAATATTTAAAATTATAGGTATATTACATATTCAGAAACAAAATTTCTTCATAGAATGAGTTTAAAATTAAAAAATCTAAATATAAAGAATAAGTATGAGTATAATTTTTGGTGTAGAGTGTAGGTATACAAGAAATGTTAAATACAATAGGGGCGAGCAACATGTGACTTTGTTAGCCTTGCCAAGCAGATATGGGGGTCCGTGTTAGAATGATAGCTAGTAATAATGTACATACATGTCAAATATACCTTCCAATTCCATGTGGTTTATTTTTCTCCATAAATTCCACACTCCTGGTGTCACATGTCACATGACTGCTCGCGTCCTATAATTATGTAACAAAAAACGGGTGGCGAGAGGTATTGCGCTGGTCACAACAGATTTTTATGATTAAATCCAAGCGTTGTGCGGACTTAGGAGGCATGCACATTGAAGAATAAATTGTGATTTTGTTGAAATAACGGCATTTGTCTTATTTATAAAAGAAGTCTTAAAACTTTATACCCACATGGTGTAAACGCTAAGTAATACTTAATAATAATGATAAATGTATAAAACAGATATGTGGACAGTTAAGATAAAAGCAAATGGCAACTAAGTAATCAATTTAGAATAAATAGTTAATAGACCATAATGTGCTACAATTTACGTAATACGTTGTCAGCGCAGCAAAATAAATCAAGATCGTAAATAGGTAAGAGTTTGCTTATCAAAACAAACTCATAAATCTCTCCAATTCATTTCTCGGTGCAAATTACATAAATTGCAGTTATGCAAAGTTATATTCCTGCTAAAACTGTACACGAACGCGTCACCAATAAAACAGTGTTTTATGTAAGGTCATGGGTAAAAACTCATTTATACACAAAATAAACCAAAACAATCCATTTGTCAAAGAAGATAGAAAAAGGTGTTTAAAACAAGTGATAAACCTGCGGACAATGTTATCGCAGCAGGAAAAGATACCAACAGCAGGAATGATTGAAGCAGGACCGTATTGTTTTCACTATTTTTAAAGTGAATATTTTATTCGCAGACGTTTAATACAAACACGAATAAATGGAAGATAATGTCAGCCATTGGATAGATCAGCCATAGCTCAGTTGGTAGAGTGTTACTCCGGCAAAGTATTGGTGCGTGGTTCAAAACCATGTGGCTGACATCTTGTCACACTTTCATAATTTATTTCAAACATATAGACTGTTAACTCTATGTTAATTTCAAAAAATCTGTTGTGGCCAGCACAATACCTTCCGTCAATCCTGTGTATAATGTACAAATTTCATACATAAATTTTCTTGCAAAAGATTCTAAATTTTTGGTATTTTATGATTCCCTTTCTCGGCAACTGAATTCCATACTCCTGATAACAAACAAACCACATGAAATAAGAAAATTATGAAATTTTGAATGAAAGATTATAATACTTGTCAGTTATGGAGATAATTAATTGCTGTCATTTTGACACGGGTCCCCATATCTGCTTGCCAAAGTCAGCAAAGTCATGTCACTGCACGCGCCCTACACATAAATTTTCTTGCAAAAGATCCTATATTTCCAGTAAAGTTATTTCATAAACAAACTATGCAAATTGCATTTGACACTGACATCTTCTTCTTCTTTAGTTTTTCCCATTCGTTTGGGGTCGCTATTTTTTATTTTCTTCTTTTGTTTTGCGTGTCGTCCTCATTCAGTTCCTTTTCTCTCAAGTCTTCTGCAATACAGTCTTTTCATCTTATACCTATTTGGTCTTCCTATGTTTCTTCCACCTTCTATTAATATATTCATCTCTCCTCGTGACATGTTCAAACCAATGTAATCGTCTCTCTTATATCTAGAAACTTCTAACACTAGAGTTACTTCCCTTTTTCTTTCATTGATTTACATTTTATTGGTACTGACATCTGTCAATTTGAATTACCTGAATATATTAGCAGTTTCCATGGTTAAGTTAGCATAGCTGGCTGAATTATAAAATTTATTATCTTTATAATTCTTTAACTCTATATCTGTTGAATATGAAATATAAAATGCAATCAAATCGTATAGAGAATAATATATTCTTTAAGTTATAATAACATTTAACTGAGTTTTTCAAGAAAAACTGTTAAAATCTTCAAATGAGGGTACTTCCGGTTGACCAATTATAACCAAAATCTAATCAAGTCTGCATATGGTTGGAAGGAAGAGGAATATGCAAGAATTGTAATTTTTGGAATTCTAGTATTGGAGATATCGTGCATGAAAGGCGGTCACATACACACACACACACATACACACATACAAACACACACGCACATACGAACACACACACACACACATACAGACATCATCGTAAAAATAGTAAAATCGTATTCTAAAGACTTTAAAACGTGCTTATTCAATGAAAACTCACCACCGAATTTTTTGACCAACGACAATACCTTCCTTACCTAGAGGTGACGGAAGGTAAAAACTGGACCGATAGGGCCAAGAGTAATTTCTAACATGTCAACAATTATGTTTAAATGTAGTGGTAATTCAACCCCACATCATACAACGTGACACATAACTGTATTCTCCAAAGAGACATATATTAGCGGTTAAATTGGATGATAATGTCACCCATTGGATGGATCGGTCATAGCTCAGTTGATAGAGTGTTACTCCGGCAAAGTATTGGCCCGTGGTTCAAATCCAGGTGCCTGACATTATCTTTTCACGCTTTCATAATTTATTTTAAACATTTACAGGGGTAATAATAAATAATGGTTAAGTTCAGAATAGCTTCATTTTAACACAGGAATAAAAATTTTGTACGATGTAAAATTGAATGTATTTTCTGTAGGTAGATGAGATGTAATACTATACCCACAGGAGTGCACCGAAACGTGTTACAAGTTTCGAGTTATTGTTAACACCTATAAAAATAATAATGATGACTATGAATATGAATGTATGGATTTATTTCAGTAGTCGAATATTGAATTAAACTTTTTATTTTAATAAATCATCATAGAACTTTATTTACCTCACTTTATAATTAATTTTATTTTCCCAGCATTACATGAAACCAGTATACCAATCAACATTTAGATTCTGGGAAATACATTATTTATTTATTTTTGGAAAAGGTAAAAAGTTAACTCAATATATTTAATTAAATAAGTGTGATTAATCTACCATAAAATGTGTAATTATATAATAAAATTATTTACATGAAAGTTAATCGAATTCAATTTTGAAATTGTACCAAAATTAAAATATATCTTAAAAAGTAATTAAACTGTTAAATAAATAGTTATTTATATAACAAATTAAGATAAAGTCGAAGAATGAGGTGAATAACACATGTCTGCGTAAACAATATATTTCGCACGTGTTTCATACAAGACTTTTTCCACTACCATATATTTTAATTACAAGAAAAGATACATGTTTTTTTTTTCTTTTTTACTATTTTAATATCTATTTGTCACAATAACAAATAGCAAATTACATTTTGTAATTTTCCATTACTTGCAATATATATTTAAAAACAATCTGTTGTGGCCAGCACAATACCTTCCGTCAATCCTGTGGGTAATGTATAAATTCCATAGGTACATAATTTTTTTGCAAAAGATTCTAAATTTCCAGTAATTTCCATTCGTTAAGGGTCGCTATTTTTTATTTTTTTCTTCCACTCATTTTTGTTTTGCGTGTTGTTCTCATTCAGTTCTTTTCTCTCAAGTCTTCCGCAATACAATCCTTCCATCTTATCTTTGGTCTACCTGTTTCTTCAACCTTCTATTACTAAACTATTCATTTTTCTTCTAATATATTCTTCATCTCTCGTCATGACAAGTTCAAACCAATGTAATCGTCGCCCTGTCTTTCTAGAAACTTGTAACACTTGAGTTATTTCCTTATCGTATTTTTCCGTGTTTTACCCAATTATACTCCAACATCCTTATCTCTGCCATATTCATTTACTTTTCATTGATACTGACATCTGTCAATTTGAATTCTATGAATATATTAGTAGTTTCCATGTTTAGCTAGCTGGCTGATTTATAAAATTTAATTTATTTAAAATTCTTTAACTCTATATCTATTGAATATGAAGTATAAAATGCAATGAAATCGTATAGACAATAATACATTCTTTAGGTTATAATAACATAAATGACAATAACTGTTAAAATCTTCAAATGAGGGTACTTCCGGTTGACCAATTATAACCAAAATCTAATCACTTGTTCTTCTGGATGTAGACTTGAGGAATACGAAAAAAAAATATAATTTTTGGAATCGTGGTGAAGTTATGCGGTCCGAAACTTTCGTTCCACACACACAGACACACATACATACGTTTTGCAGTCCTTAGAATATGATTTTACTATTTTTACGATGATGTCTGTATGTGTGTGTCTGAATGTGGGATAAAAATTTCTCCTGCGATAACTCCAATACTACAATTCCAAAAATGATAATTATTTTATATTCCCCTTTTGTCGTTTTCAGCATTGTATTAGTTATATAATGATAGAAATTTTCAGTACCCCGTAAGTAGCTCTTGGGAAAGGACTATTTGGATATAAAATACAAATATGTATTAATAAATTATTAAAATTTGGGTAATACGTGAACTCATTAATTCCACCCCTTGTTAGTTATTTTTGTTATATTTGTTTATGTCAGGGTGCGAATCCGTCTCTGCCCCTATCACATGACAGCAGTAGGCAGCCCGGCGCGGGCCCCAGGAGGAGCGAGGGGCCAGGGTGCTCTGTTGCCTCAATGTCAAGGACAGGACGAACATACACATAACACGCGCGTGTTGAAGTACCATGGAGAAACAGCAAACTGTGTAAGTGTGTATATATGAAACTAGGCCACACAAGGGTAGGCCAAATTTATTTTTAATTTTTTGTAGTTACTATTTTTACCTTCCGTCACCTCTAGGTAAGGAAGTTATTGTCTTTGGTCAAAAAATTCAATGATGAGTTTTTACTGAATAAACACGTTTTAGGATCCATATAATACGATTTTACTATTTTTACGATGATGTCTGTATGTGTGTGTGTGATTGCATTTTATATTCATATTCAATGGATATGGAGTTAAAGAATTATAAAGAAATTAATTTTTATAAATCAGTCAGCTATGCTATAACCATGGCAACAACTACTATATTAAGAAAATTCTGACAGATGTCAGTGTAAATGAAAAGAAAATGAACGCCAGAGATGAGATGTTAGGGAGACACGAATGGATACGATAAGGAATGAAAGAATAACGGAAACGGCTCGACTGAAGTTTCTAGAAAGATACAAGCCATACGATTACATTGGTTTGAACATGTCATGAGGACAGATGAAGAATATATTGGCAGATGAAAGAATAGCTTAATAATAGGTTGAAGAAACAGGAAAGACGAAAGATAAGATGGAAGGACTGTCTTTATTGCGGAAGATTTAAGAGAAAAGGAACTGAATGAGAACGACAAGCAAAACAGAAATGAGTGGAAGAAAATAAAAAATAGCGACCCCTAACTAATGGCAAAAGCTAAAGAAGAATAAGATGTTAGTGTCAAGTGCAATTTGAATAGTTTGTTTATGAAATAATTTTATTGGAAATTTAGAATCTTTTCAAGAAAATGTATGTATGGAATTTATACATAATACACAGGATTGACGGGAGGTAATGTGCTGGCCACATCAGATTTTTTAAATCTATTTCTAGCCTCCAATAAGCGGACAAATCTATTACCTGGATAATTTCCAGGGAAACGGCATTTTTACATTGATTTTCCTAATAAATAATCGACGATCAGTCCTGTAATTATTTTAAAATTACAATAAATTTTAAATTTGCTGGATATGGCGTACATTTTGTGATGATATTTACAAATTATTACGTCATCTATGAATTAAACAGGAAAACACAAAACACACTTGGAAAATAGGACATAGATGTAGAATAATGTTGGAGATTTCAATCATGGATGAAACAACGAACCCTTAAATTTTACAATTAAATAAATACCTGCGTAAATATATATGTACAAATGAGTGTAGAAATATAATAATATGTTGTTTTCTTTAATGTAAGAACAACCAATGTCAATATAGACTTCTAGCCCTCGCCTGCCTTTTCGTCGTGTTTAAATATTACTTTCCTGACTATAACAACCTACAAATTCTTATTTAAGGGGATATGTGTGTAAATTAAATACCACTCAGTTCAATTAGGATAAAAAGAACATCTATTTTCTTAGTTTATTTGAAGTGAGCTGAGACGAACTCATATTTTGACCAAAAAGAATACATCTAATATTAACATACAGACTTTTGCAAACGGTAGTAGGAAAATAAATTGTATATCATTAGGAGGAAAAATGTGTGAAGATGAACTATTACGGGAATGACGTTGGAGCGTTCAAGGTTATTTTAATAAAGTACTGTATAAAAATAATGATGTTGATGTTACTATGTAATAACATTTGTCAAAATATTTTGAATAAATGTACAGTATTTGAACAAATAAAGAAACTCTATTACATCAATCATTCAAGCGAATAAAATACAATTATTGTAAAAAAAATGTACTATCACTTCCTATAATAATATCTATTATTTATACATTACAGCAACAGGTTTAAAGAAACGTTTAACTTTCGTTAGAATTACATATACTCTAAAGAATTTATACTATTATATATCTTCGCATCAAAATGGATTTTTACAGTCACCTTTTGGTAAGGAAGGTATTGTCGTTGGTCAAAAAAATCAATGAGGTGATTAGATTTTGGTTATAATTGATCAACCAGAAGTACCCTCATTTGAAGTTTTTAAGTTTTCCTTGAAAACCGTAGTTAAATATCATTTATTGACATTTAACGTTATTATAACTTAAAGAATATATTTTTCTCTATATATACGATTTGATTCATATTCATATTTAATAGATATAGAGTTAAAGAATTATAAACATATTAAATTTTATAAATCAGCCAGCTATGTCAACCATTGAAACTGCTAATATACTCAGATAATTCAAATTGACTGATGTCATATCAATGAAAAGTAAATAAATGTGGCAGAGATGAGGATGTTGAGATAGATGTTGGGGAAGACACGGAAAGACAGGTAAGGAATTAAATGACAAAGGAAATGGCCCGAGTGATAGAAGATTCTATATAGATACAGCAGAGACGATTACAGTCGTTTGAACATGTCATGCGAAGAGATGAAGAATATATTGGAAGAAGAATGAATAGCTTAATAATAGAAGATTGAAGAAACAGAGGAAGGCCAAATATATAAAAAAATGAGTGAAAGAAGAAAACAAAAAATAGCGACCCCCAACGTATGGGAAAAACTAAAGATGTCAGTGTCAAGTGCAATTTGCATAGTTTGTTTATGAAATAATTTTACTGGAAATATAGGATCTTTTTCAAGAAAATTGATGTATAGGGCGCGTGCAGTGTCGTTTGGCAAGCAGATATGGGGACCCGTGTCGAAATTAATTACGTCCATAATTGACAAATGTCATAATTTTTCATTCAAAATTTCATGATTTTCTTATTTCATGTGGTTTATTTGTTATCAGGAGTGTGGAATTCAGTTACCGGGAAAAGGAATCATAAAATACCCAAAAACGAAATTCTGAATGAAAAATTATGACATTTGTCAGTTATGGACATAATTAATAGCTGCCATTCAAGTGAGTGCTCGCGCCGTATGGAATTTGTCCATAATACACAGGATTGACGGAAGGTAATGTGCTGGGCACATCAGATTTTTATTTGTGTCTTTAATATTTAAGTTATGTATAATCAACCTTTAATTGGGGTCTTGAACCCTGTTGATCAGATTATTAATAAATAAATAAATAAAACTGATCAGAAAAAACATTCTTCAGATATATGTATATGAAAATATGTTTTATTTTAAGTAATTATTATTATAGAAAATATCATTAATCTTGCAAAAAAGGTTTCATCACCTTTACCGATTACCTACAGTGTAAAGACCACATCAATAAAATGTCAATGTTAACTGGTAAAAACGAAATGATCATATGTAAATTATGATGTGTGAAAAACATAGCTAATTATCAAATAAAAGTATATTATTTTTATTAATAAACATTGCCAAATGTGCCATGTTATCCACATCCTGCTACTGAATATTTTACCTTTGAAAATGTTTTATTACTCATAAACCACATTATGTACATGAGAAATGAATAATACGTTTTATTATTTATGATCAGTTAACCAATAAATTTAATTTTAATTTTCCTTGTTGTCAGCAATTTACAAGAAAAAATACACATAAAAATAAAATGAATTTAAGTTCATATTACTTTGGTCGGATTACGTATTCTACAAAACCTACGCAAATGGTGATAAATTTCTTCAAGTTTCTAGAAAGATACAAGTAAGATGATTACATTGGTTTGAAAATGTCATGAGGAGATATGAAAAGTACATTGGATGAAGAATGAATAGAAATATAGAAGGTTGAAGAAACAGAGGAACACCAAAGATAAGATGGAAGGACTTGAGAGAAAAGGACCTGAATGAGAACAACACGGAAAACAGAAATGAGTGGAAGAAGAAAATAAAAAATAGCGACCCCTAACGAATGGGGAAAGCTAAAGAAGAAGAAGAAGATGTTAGTGTCAAGTGCAATTTGCATTTGTTTATGAAATAATTTTACTGGAAATTTAGAATCTTTTGCAATTTATGCATGGAATTTATACATGGTGCTCTGGGTACGTTTGCACGAAATGTTAACGTATCAAGGGATGCTCGGTTGAGTGTATATAATGGAGTGCGTGAGGAATAATTTGGTGTATGAAGAATGTATGGTTAGGAACAATGTGAATAAGAGAGTTGGCATGAGTCAGTTAAGATGGTTTGGGCATGTGGAGAGAATGGCGAGTGAACGGCTTGTTAAGCGTATATATCTGGGTGAAGTTGAGAGTTTTCGATTGCGTGGCCGACCAGTGTGTAAGTGGATGGATGTGATTGGTAGGGTGCTTAAAGAGAAAGCGTTTCCAAGTGTGAAGAGAAGAAGAGCATGTATAAATGCGATTATGAGTGTGGCCGAGGCGAAAGAAGTCTGCTTAGATAGGAATGTGTGGCGAAGGATGATTGTTTCCTAACTATTATTGTGATCCTGATGCGGTATTTCGCTACCGAAAATCGGTCATTTTAATATGTTTAAGAGTAAGGATTTGTTGTATGATGTTGATGTTATTCTTATTGTTATCGGGTTCGTGCGAACGCGACACGCGTGATTTTATGTATGTATGTATGTTTGTATGTATGTATGTATGTATGTATGTATGTATGTATGTATGTATGTATGTATGTATGTATGTATGTATGTATGTATAAACAGGATTGGCGGAAGGTATTGTGCTGGCCACAACAGATTTTTATTTAAAATATTATTTTTGTATTTATCTCAATATATGCATTGTTTTTGATTATTTTATATACTTTGTCCTCTAATCGGATTACTGTTGGGCAATAAATTATTATTATTATTATAATGCATTTTGTAAATAAAAGATAATGGAGCAAGTTAACATGATATCTTCTGTAAAGTACCGATACAGATCCTATTGCCTGAAACATGAAACAGTACACCTCCCAATAAGCATAACGCGTAACAATCCTATCATCTTCATCCATTCTCATTGCCATAACCATTCCAACTGTTCCATCCTCTCTTCACGGTATTTTCCAATCTGTATTTCCTGCATTATCCTGACGAGGTAGTCTAGGTTTACCAGCAATAACAATTTGCGTGTAACACGTACCTAGTGTCCGAGCCGTTCGTGATGAGTCACTCGACTCTAACATTACAGCTTGCCAGTGGATACTACGGATAGTGTTCATGCTCAACACCGTGTCGGCGTATAATAGCGGGTTGATCCATCGACAAGGTATTGCACTCAACAACAGATTGAGGAAGATGTGATAGTAGGGATTGTTTACTTTCTTTGTTCTTACTTTGTACCTCTCGCTAAGAGAGGTATTGGATTCATGCTAAAAATCGCATATACAGATTTTAATGTTTAAGCACGTTTTAAGGTCCCTACAATCCGATTTTAATATATTTTACGATGATGTCTCTATGTGTATGTGTGTCTGTATGTGTGTATGTGTGTGCGTGTGTGTATGCGTGTGTGTGTGTGTGTGTGTGTGTGTGTGGGGGGGGGGGAGGTTGGAAGGACGATTTCTCAAAACTATAATACTTATTATCTGTTTAACTTCCTACTCAATCGAACATTACTGGGAAGAGCTGAAAAAGTTTTGGTAATAATTGGACAACCAGAAGTAGCAGATTCTTAAAAAAATTCTTGTAAATATTATTTTTCGAAAATATTTATTCGTGCTTAAATTCTATATCCGATACATATAAATATTTTATTATATCTTTTATAGATTTAGAGATAAAGAAATATAAGGTATATAATAATCTGTTGTAATAAAACTCACAGCCCAAATAATGTCATGGAAACTAATTGAAAAATAAAAAATGTTTGTAAGTGATAGACAAATGTCAGTATCAAAAATCCAGAGACATTACTCAAAATTATTTCTGGGAAGTACATACATTATATTATTTCTTATTGTATTAAAGTTTAATATTTAAAATTATAGGTATATTACATATACCCTTCAACAATACTGTCAATCCCGACAATGAATTGGAAATATTTCGAAAAATTAGAAGAGGACAAAATTTCTTCATAGAATGAATTTAAAATTACACAAACTAAATAAAAGGAATAGATGTACAAGAAATGTGAAATACATTAGGGCGCGAGTAGTCATGTTACTTTGTTGGCCTTAGATGTCAAATATATTTTAGTGATTTTTTCAATTCCATAAATTTATTTTCCTCGACAAGTAAATTCCACACTCCTGGTGACAAATTAACTACGTGAATTTAAAAAATCTTAAATTTTTTAATGAAAAATTCTGACATTTGACATCTATGTACATAATTACTAATTATCAGTCTGAAACGGTCCCCCATATCTGCTTGTCAAGGCCAACAATGTCACATGACTGCTCGTGCCCTATACTTATGTAACCAAGAACGGAAGTGGCCGTCTGGTGACGCCAGGTAAACTCCCTAAACGGTACAAATATGTCATCATTACCAATACTCGTTTCTGCGTATGAAACAGCAATTAATAATATACCATTATTTATTATTTATATATTTTTTTAGACAAAGACAAGGAGTCCGACCGCAAGCGTTCGCCCTCTCCGGTGGAAGTGGGCCCCACTGGGCTGGCCACAACAGAATTTTAGGTTGGGAGTACTGGGATTTTAACAACAATATTGGGTACTTTGTTGACAGTTTCGTTTGTCATACTTTTTAGACATCCACTACACGGATACGGACACACTTAAATTAAATTTAAATTAATGAAGGTGCCCTAACCTAAAGCATAATTGTGATTTTGATGACATAACAGCTTTTGTCTTATTTTTAAAAGGAAACTTTATAGTCAAATCTTCAAAATTTCTTGGGGTCTTGTTGCACCATTGAACGTATACGGGCTGCTTCGCTCTTTGTTTAAATTATTGCAAAATATTAAATATTTGCATGCCTAAATTTACTTTAAAATATAGGCAAAACTTGCATATGCTAACTAAATATTTTTTTTAACGACATAACATTTCCATGGTTGCTTAAACACTTGAACGATGTGACGCAAACGCGATGTTTGTTTAGTATATTTCGGTGTAATGTCCGAATCAAATTGAGGTCAGCTCGTTTTTAGGAATACATTTTAAATGAGTATTAAGTCCAGTCTGACCTAAGCTCTTAGCGAGATATATTTAACAAACATGAAATTTGTTTTAACAACCCAAATTTTGTAGGTATTACAAACTATGTTTGATTGTTTAAGTAAATAGGATTTTCTGATTTTACTTTTGTAAGACTGGACGTCAAATGACTTTAAAGCAATTTTGACTTCATTTCATACTGATCTGATCTGAATTTGCAAAACAAAATTCACTTGTTCACGTGTTTGATTGTTATATTTATTGTTAATAATTAAAACTAACCGCTCTCTTTATTTCAAATTATATAATTAATTAAAAGTATGAAAAACAAAATTAATCGTACATAACACAACAATACATTTTCTTTTACATAATAATATTCATGCTCTATATGCTCCATATCGTAATAAATCAAACGAATGCTTTTAATGTCAGTGTCAATAACACAGAAAAAGATTGCTAATTAAAAATAACATTTACTATTAAACATAATTAACGCTGTGGAACAGAATAATTCCGACCGTTCTATGTAACTGACTATAGTTACATATTGGCAAGCCTGTCATTTCTTTCTTGCTATGGTGAAAATGATTAAGCAGAAGACTCACGTCATCAACCTGAAAAAAACCTTATAAAAATAATTTAACTTTAAATCTGTTGTGGCCAGCACAATACCTTCCGTCAATCCTGTGTATAATGTATAAATTCCATACATATTTTTTCTTGGAAAAGATTCTAAATTTCCAGTAAAATTATTTCATAAACAAACTATTCAAATTGCACTTGACACTGACATCTTCTTCCTCTTTAGCTTTTCCCATTCGTTAGGAGTCGATATTTTTGCGTGTCGTTCTCATTCGGTTCTTTTTCTCTCAAGTCTTCCGCAATATAGTCCTTCCATCTTATCTTTGGTCTTTCTCTGCTTCTTCAGCCTCCCATTACTAAACTACTCATTCTTGTTCAAATATAATTCTTCATTTCTCCTCATGACATGTTCAAACCAATATAATTGTCTTTCTTGTATCTTTCTAGAAAATTGTAACACTAAAGTTATTTTATTACCGTATCTTTCCGTGTGTTCCCCAACATCCTCATCTCTGCCACATTAATTTACTTTTTAGTGATACTGACATCTGTCAATTTGAATTATATGAATATAGTAGTAGTTTCCATGTTTAGCATAGCTGGCTGTATTATAAAATTTAATTTCTTTAAAATTCTTTAACTCTGTATCTATTGAATATGAAGTATAAAAAGTAATCTAATCGTATAGAGAATAATATATTCTTTAAGTTATAATAATATTAAATGTCAATAAATCAAATTTAACTGTCAAATCTTCAAATGAGGTTCACCAATTATAACCAAAATCTAAATACTTGTTCTTCTGGATGTAAACTTGAGGAGTACGAAAAAAATATAATTTTTGGAATCGTGGTATTGAAGTTATGGCATCCGGAACTTTTGTCACACACACACAGACACGCACACACACACACATACATACATATAGACATCATCGTAAAAATGGTAAAATCGTATTATAGGGACCCTAAAACATGCTTATTCAGTAAAAACTCATCATTGAATTTCTTGACCAAAGACAATACCTTCCTTACCTAGAGGTGACGGAAGGTAAAAAGGAAGAAATATATACTAGTATTAAAGAAACGTATATATTAAACAATTTACAATTATTTCTAAGTCAATCCTTATTCCTTTTACGGAATATAAAATTATTTGACACAATATGGTCATTCTCAGTAGTGCCAACTTATGGTATGAACATAAACTACAATTATGTCAAATAATTTTATATTCCATAAAAGAAATAACGATTGCCTTAGAAATAATTGCAAATATCATTAATATATACATTACTTATATTTTTCTTCTTTTAAAAATAAATAACACCTAATAATTTCTACAAGTTATATTTCATTTTATACGGTTCTTTTCAGGTTGAAGACGTGAGCCTAATCATTTTCACTATATTCTTCAACACTCTTACTCTAGTTAATAATAAAATCTAATGTAGCAAGCACAACATCTTCCGCCAATCCTATGTATTATGTACAAATTTCATACATAAATTTTCTTGCAAAAGATCTTATATTTCCAGTAAAATTATTTCATAAAACTATGCAGATTGCACTTGACACTGACTTCTTTTTTAGCTTTTTCCATTCGTTAGGGGATACATGTTTTATTTTCTTTCACTTTCTGTTTTGCGTGTCGTCCTTATTTAATTCCTTTTCTCTCAAGTCTTCCGCAATACAGTCCTTCCATCTTATCTACTAAGCTATTCATTCTTCCAATATGTACAATAAAATTTTTGAAAGATGTCCGATCAAGGTTGCCTACGAATTGTATGAATTCAGATTTTTGCTCCGCCCATCATGACAAATTCAGTAGTGTCGTTTGCTTAGTTTTTATGAGGGTACGTAAGATACTACTGTTATTTTATTATTATAAAAATATATATTACAGGAAAAGCATTCAAAATTCAAAAATAAGTCAACTAGTAAGTTTATAAACAAATGGAAAACCAAATATGTTAAAAATAAGATACTGACACAATGTCAGTGTCAGTGACTCTGACAGAATATAACGTTATACGTACGGCTATGAATCCAAGTAATGTATCTGAATTAATAAATAAACTTACGTTACAGCGAAAGTATTATCAACAACGAGCATCGTTTATAAATGGAATGTCCTAACCTAGTCGAAACAATATGAATTTTTGAAAGACAAGCGTGTTATATCCATCCTTATCACACACTCTTACAGCCTTTGCAAAAGAAAGAGATAAATGTATGCCTATTTGTTAGTTCGTTCGTGATACAGGTGCCCTTGATCGGACATCTTTCAAAATTTTTACTGTATATGCTTTATCCCTCATGACATGTTCAAACCAATGTAATCGTCTCTTGTACATTTCTAGAAACTTCTATCACTCGAGCCATTTCCCTTATTCTTTCATTTCTTATCCTATCTTCCCCAACATCTATCTCAACATCCTCATCTCTGCTACATTCATTTTCGTTACACTGTATTCAATAAAAACTCGTCATCGAATTTTTGGCCAAAGACAATACCTTTCTTATCTAAAGGTGACGGAATCTTATAAAATCTTATAACAACAATTCAATAAGAATATTCCTGAAAGTACAAGTTACGTAAGATTTTGGAAAAAACTTATGATAATTATTGGAAAAACTCAATCACTTCTTGTAAACATGTTGCTAATTTTAAGTATGTAATTGATTCCACAAAAACAATACTTCCAATTCAATTTAATTTTACTGTTTACACATCTTACCGAAATATAAATAAATGAACAAACATTCTCTAATAAAAAAGTACCTAGTGGTTATGCGCATTTTTGAAGTGTAATGTTCACGCGAGATGACGTCAAAAAGAGCCCGTTCATATAAATAATAACAGGCATTCATTAAAACAGCGTTAATGGGAAATTCGGTTCGCAAAAAGCGTCTTGATAAAAACAAGGCAGTTACTTCATGTGCAAAAAACAATTGCTGTCAAGGTTAACAGAGGTGAACAAACTTTCAAATGTTATTTCTTTGTTTTACACTGCAGACTACAGGATTTGTTTAATTCTTTTCTAATGGTGGCAAATAACTCAAACAAGAAACAGATATACATTATACATTTCATGTTTGTTCCATAGTTCTATGGCCATTATTTCAAATATTACAAGATGTTACTTAGAAGAAAATCACATATAAAAATAATACAAGATTCAAGGTAGAATTATTTAAAATTGTTACGAAATATTTTTATTTAATTTTGACGTTTTTAAATGTCATTATTAACTCCATAGCAACAACTATAAGTAACTGTTTATTTGCTAGTAAATTAAAAATAAAAATTAAGTTAGATATACATAGGTAGAATTTTTGGTGTAGATTGTAGGTATCAAGAAATGTTAAATACAATAGGGCGCGAGCAGTCATGTGACTTTGTTGACAAGCATATATGGGGGCCCATGTCAGAATGATATCTAGTAATTATGTACATAGATGTCAAATATCATATTTTTTCATTCTAAATTGAGTGATTTTCCAATTCCATGTGACAAAGTAACTACGTGAATTTAGAAAATCGTGAAATTTTTAATGAAAAATTCTGATATTTGACATCTATGTACATAATTACTAACTGTTATTCGGATACGAACCCCCATATCTGCTTGTCAAAGCCAACAATGAACAATGTCACATAACTGCTCGCGCCCTATACTTATGTAACCAAAAATGGGAACGACGAAAGGTATTGTGCTGCCCACAACATATTTATTCTTAGGTGAAATGAACTATACATGAGTAGTGATTTCAATGCCTAATAAACATACGTGCCATTATCGTACTCGCGTACTCAATTTAAAGTCTGAAAAATGTATGTTATTGAATTGTTAATAAAAGGTTATTTCCAACATATAATTAATCAGATTATAATCTGAAATGAACGGAATTAATTATACCAAATCACAATCTTTCCGTAAGCGGACTTTTCTCTTCAATATTTATTTAAAAAAAGTATTTATTGTAAATAATAATATTGTTACAAATACAAATTAATTAATAATAACTCTATATACAAAGTTTTATTTGCAATATTTATTTCATTTATATAATAAACTTGATTAATTAATACCTACACGAAAAAATGCAGATTGGCACACCCAGCAATGGGTAATATGCCGAGATGATATATATGTATTTATGAAAAAAAAAAGGTGAATACAATGAATTATTAATTACAATTAACTAATTATTAAAATATTCAAAGCAGTGTATGCAAAGTAGATGCACTATTACTTTTATTTTATGTCTACTCAGATATTATAAACAATATAGTGTATGGTCGCGAATCTGAGGCCATATTTATTTATTTATTTATTAATAAATCAATCCAACAGGATACAAGATCCTAATCACAGGACGATCATACGATATACAAACGAATGTGTTGAAACAGTAAGTACAGTAATTAATTGATAAACATATAAGAAATTTAACAAGTAATTTAATCCGAAAAATATTTTGTTAATATATTCTTAAATTTAGATAAGGAGTCGCCAAATATGTCAATAGTACATGACACTGTTATATGCTACACAGAGTTGTCTTATTGGAGATTTCAATTCTAAATAGTCCTAGCTGTTTTACAATGAAATGGTACTTTATTTCATAAAGTGACGCGAGGAACGTGAAATGGTATTAGCTCAAGACTACATGGGTCATCAATACAATTATTAATTAATTTGTATAAGTAGAGAGATAATTGTAAATTTCTTCTGCTACTTATTGGCACCAAGTTCACTTCAGGCAATAAAACAGAATAATCATGGGTAAATTAGGATATTGTCCATATATTTTAAAATAACAATATTTGATGAATTTATGCTGGACAGACTCAATCTTAGATATTTATGATATATTGGATTCCAGACTTGTAGACAGTATTCTAGCTTAGAGCGGACAAATGCACAATACAAGCTTTTTAGTGTAGTTTTACAGAAAGACCGACAATTTCTAATTACAAATACAAGATTTTTGTAGGATCTTATAGTAGTCTCAATGTGTACATTATACATTCAATTTATTGTTTTTTGAGAAAATAACATTCCAAAATGCAGGGCATATTTTTCGCGAAGTCTAGCTAGAAAAGTTATTTTGATCAATAATTTAACATCACGCATTTTTGCATAACATAGTACTAAATTGTGTTAAACTTGAGCGACAAAATAATATTGTATTTTAACTATGTAATAGTATTACATAAGATACATAGTAAATAAAAAAGACCAATGTATATAAGAATAAATATGAAGACAAGACATCATGTATAGAAAGTATTTAATGTAAAGTAAATTATGCCACTTACCGGTTAATAGAGATCCTCCGTACCTAGGGCCGTCTTCTAAGAACACACATAAATATATGTCTTTGTATTTCACTTTAAATATTAATTTGCACATTATAATATACAGAAATATACGTCTGTTCACTACAATATACCACAACAAACTATTGTAAAACAGTAATATATGGTACATCGTGCAACTTTAAACATGTTTCAATAGACACCAAATAAGAAAAAACACTGATTACTGCGAAATTAAACAGAGAACACTGTCTTTCAATAATAATTTAAGTGTTTATTCTCCCAAATTCAGTGTGACAACATTGATATTGTTCAAATATTTAATTTTTTTTTTAAGACAACACCAAATAATTTAACATTTATTCATTTATAGTTAATCTAAAAGCATCTACTTATTATAATAATAACTAATAGTTGTTTTTCTTTAAAAATATATCTTGCATAAAATACTATAACAAAAAAATCTGTTGTGGCCAACACATAACCTCTCGCCATTTCATGTTACATAAATTAATACATCATTACGGCATATTACCCACTGCTGGGTGTGCCAATCTGCTTTGTACGCAGAAGTCGGTAATGATGTGGAAAGTGCACCACAGGGGTCAATTTTGTGCCATTAAAATTCGTTGTAATTTTTGGTATCGGTCGGGAACGAACCTTTTTCTTATACATACAAATAATTCAAATTCTTTATATTTACTGACAGTATTAGCGGTATTTCTTAAGGATATATGTAATATACCTATAATTTTAAATATTTAATTAATAAGATAATAAGAAATTTTAAATGTACTTCCCAGAAATAGATTTTTGTAATGTTAATAAAACTGTTGATTCTTGACACTGACATTTTGCATTTATCTGTCAATTATAAACATTTAAATATCTCAAATGGTTTCCATGGAGTTGTTTGGGCAGCGAGATTTATTACAACAGATTATTCTCTCTAAATCTATAGAAGATATAATAAATTTTTAAATGTATCAGATTGAGAATTTAAAGATCTTTATTATTGTAATAACATAAATTTTCAAAAAATATTATTTAGTATTTAGTATTTGTATAAGAAACTACCACTTCCGGTTGTCCAATTGTTACCAAAGCCTATTCAACACTTCCCATTAATGTTAGATTGTGGAATCCGTAGTTAAACATGTTTTTAGTAGTATAGAATTTGATAAATCGTATCTACAACATTCTAACACACACACACATCCACACACACAGACATCGTCGTAAAAATGTTAATATCGTATTCTAGGGACCTTAAAACGTGCTTATCTCTTAACGAGAGGTAAACTCCTGAAAGAGTTTTAGAAGTCCTTAAGGATCTCAAGAGTTCTTTAAGGCTTCAAAAATTCCTTAAAGAATCTCCGGTTTCCCTAAGGATCATTCACAGTTTTTAAGAATCTCAAGAGTTTCTGAAGGATCTTCCAGAGTTCCTCAAAGATAAGAGTTGCTTGAGGACCTCCAAAATTTCTTAAAGTATCTTCTCCAAGGATCTTCTAGATCTAGAGTTTCATAAGGATCTCCAGAGTTTCTGAAGGATGTCATGAGTTCTTAATAATTTGAAATATACGTGATGAGACCAGGGCATCGAACCCGAACCTGAACCGAACCAAAACCGGAACCAAACCGTAACATTTTTAGCGAACCCAAACCCAGAACCGAACCTCAACTATATTTTTTACTAGAACCCGAGTCGGAACCGGACCGGGTATTAAAATTCGGGTTCATGGTTTAGCTCCGGTTCAGGGTCATTTTGAAAATTGCGTTCATATTGTTGTCTTGCGTAAATTCCCGCTCGCATTTTAAATTATTTCTATATAAAGATTGTTATTCAAAAAACATTCAGTTTTCATTAGGTCGAACCGAACTTGAACCCAATACCTGAACCCGGCACAAAACCGTAAATTTTATGAATGTTTGAACCAGAACCGCACCCGAACCAATCTTTTAAACAATAAATTAACCTGAACCTGAACCGAACCCAGGTTTTAGCGGGTTTGATGCCCTGGATGAGACGAATAAGTAAATATGTAAAAACTACAAATACATACATATATTCTTCGTACCATTTTTGGTGTAAAGATTAAAATACGGATTAATATATGAATAAAATAATGTTGTAATGAAAATATGTATTGTCGTCACATACGAGAGGTAAAAAAGAAAGAAATAATAAAGCAATAAAAGTGTAATTTATATGCTTTATCAGTGTTTAATACAAAAAATTAACTAAGATGATGAAGAAATAAGAATATTTATGTAAAGATGTTAAATAATAAGAATTAAATATCGCAACATCATAAAAACAGACAAGCACTATTCATAAAACAACTGTAATTTATAATAAATTACGTTTTTTACTCTGGTACGTAGAAACCGACACCGTTCTTGATGTTATAATTTACCGAGTTTTTGCAACATTTTCCACCTGATCTGACATCAGCATCTACAGCAGATCTTATTGTTTCAAAGATATAATTTATTATAATCACATTCATAACCTTGTTGAGAGAATAAATCATTCATCGACAAAGGGAAAACAATATAGATTTGTTGGTACGTATGTATAATACGCATAAGCAGGAGAGGTTTAGGATGGATTTTGAGATTGTTTCTTGACTGATAACTGCCAATTTGAGTTATAATACCAGAAATAAAGTCTCGTAAACAATCCAGATGACCCTGCTCGTAGATCATTAAATATTACACAACTGATTGATACTCGAACTTGTACAGTCAAAATAGTCTGCCCGGAGACGTTGAGTGATTGTGGTGTAAACAAAAAAGTACAATTAACAGATCAGAAAATTGCCCACCGGCCTTGATCTTAACAACAGAACTACGTTGCGACTGCGATTGCGATTATGGCATTTACTGTAATAAGACATCTTTATTTGTAACGTTAACACCTACAGACTATTTGTAATGGCAAGGGAATGTGAAATATTCATTTCCTAACTCGTTATAAAGGTGTAAACTTCACTAAAAAATGAGATAATGAGAGAATAATAGTTTATGCTGCAAGCTACAAACATTCATTAATTTATCTTTGTGAAGAAATATATAAATACATAAATAAATAAATGAGCTGGAAAACATAAAATGAAATATTGTTTAATAACATGACTTCTTAAAGAGTATAAATTAATAGCTATAAAAAAACGACGAATTTTACAATCTGGCAACGACCTATAATATAAATAAACGCCATATTATTTTATGCGACCTGATCTATTGTAACCTGACCCTATATTAGTTTCCTGGAAGAACTCTCAGAAACCAGTTACTGCTCCAGGAGTCATGATGCTTACCTTTTTGCTGAGAGCTGGTAGCTCTTTGGCGTCCAGGTTTCTATTAAATTATTATATATATATACATGTTAAACTCCTATGTTCGGCTGCGCCGGTCACCATACTGTATATACCCTTCAGAAATACTCTGTATATATAAACTGTGATATTTCCGCATTTGCTGTTTTTTAAGCTTTTTAAAAATATGGACACCCTAAATAAGAGACTATAGCTAATTGTCACAATTTTTAATCTCCTTTATATGACTTTTCAAGAGACCACAAGAGAGTTCAAGGCGCATAAAATGAAGGATGGACACATTGATTTATTGGGTAGGCCCCCATTTATTTTAAAGATACCGATACCATAATATATTTACCTTCCGTCACCTTTAGGTAAGGAAGGTATTGTCTTTGATCAAAAAATGATGAGTTTTTAGTGAATAACCATATTTACGATGATGTCTGTATGTATGTATGTGTGTGTGTGTGTGTGTGTGTGTGTGTGTGTGTGTGTGTGTGTGTGTGTGTCTGTGTGTGTGTGTGTGACGAAAGATTCGGATCCCATAACTTCAATACCACGATTCGAAAAATTATGATTGTTTCGTATTCCTCAAATTTACATCCAGAAGAACAAGTGATTAGATTTTGGTTATAATTGGTCAACCGAAAGTAGCCTCATTTGAATATTTTAACAGTTAAATATGATTTATTAACATTTAACGTTATTATAACTAAAAAAATATATTATTCTCTATACGATTTGATTGCATTTTACAATTCATATTCAATAGATATAGAGTTAAAGAATTATAAAGATATTAAATTTTATAAATCAGCCAGCTATGCTAACCATGGAAACTGCTAATATATTCTGATAATTCAAATTGACAGATGTCAGTATCAATGAAAAGTAAATTATTGTGGCAGAGATGAGGATGTTGAAGTAGATGTTGGGGCAGATACGGTGAGGAAATAATTCTAGTGTTACAAGTTTCTAGAAAGATACAAGAGAGACGATTACATTGGTTTGAACATATCATGAGGAGAGATGATGAATATATTGGAAGAAGAATGAATAGTTTAGTAAAGTACAATTACATAGTTTGTTTATGAAATAATTTTACTGGAAATTTAGAATCTTTTGCAAGAAAATTTATGTATGGAAGTTATACATAATAGACAGGATTGACGGAAGGGTATGTGCACACCCTGACCCCCCCCCCTAGCACCGCCACTGAACACTATATATCAATAATAAATTAAAATAATTTCTAATTATTTGCAAATATTTTTTCCGTGCGCAATTTACATTTTTATTATGTTTACTGTTAGAAAAATATTTTTCACGTCCATGTCCATGCGTCCAGCATTTTTAATTTACATCTTTTTCATAAATATTCATTAAAACTACTACTACTATTGAATACGTTAATTAAATTCATCTGTCCTATTTCTTAACAAGTCTTTTCCCCGAGTAAATATAAACAAAAACTATATAATCTCAAGAAGGCTACGGCAAATTACTACACACCATCATCATAGGCAGCCACGTATTTCCTTAAACAACTTCAATAATTACAAACAAAAAACAGAAGCCTATCCCACTATGCCGTAACATCAAAAACAAAAAATTCCTATATGCACAGGCCTAATAAAAATTCGCATCAGATATGCATTGTTGCCACACTTAATAAACACAAACACCGGAGTTTTCTATTCCCTGTGATGTGGCAACGTTGCAGCCGAGACCATGATCTTGGCATTCCGGTATCCCCACCCATATGGTAACTCCCACCATGGGTTGGCTGGGTATTGCATTCGGAGTAACTTTGCCACGGAGAAATATCTGAGACTACCTGTTGGATTGGGTTTTATACTATAGTAGTACAACTATAAGGGGAAACACCTGTAGATGATGTAGACACCTGGCTAAGGGTGGATTTGATTATAAATTTTATGAAGGGATGTAAGCAGGTATTTAAATCAGGCTCATAGAGGTGGACTTTGTAGGGGAGAAAGCCGATTTACATTCTGAATAAATTATAAAACCTAGACAATCAGTAAGATATTTCTACAAAATTCTTTCGATTACTTTAAATATACATAAACACAAAAACCGTAGACCTAATGGCAGACGATAATAGTTCGACCGGCATTTAAAGGATCATTTTCTAGTCCAAATTTATCTTCTACCGAGACTCTTTACTTTTTGTACAATATGAAAATCTTCGTACAAATCCAGTACGTAACATATGTCCTAAAAGTTTTTTTTTGCAATATAAAATACTTAAAATTTTGTAATATATTATCCATTGATCGGTGTGCCCCAATTTGCTTTGTACACAGATTTTGGTATTGATAGGCGTTTACCCGGCGTCACCTCACGAGACTCATTGTCGGCGTGGAGAGAGCACCACAGGGATCAATTGTGTGTCATTGTAAAATAACTAGTAATTATGTACATAAATGTGAAATGTCAGAATTGTTCATTCAAAATTTCAAGATTTTTTAAGTTCATGTGGTTAATTTTGTCACCAGGAGCGTTGTCTGGGAAAATTAGAAAATTACGAAAATTAGAATGAAAAATTATGATATTTGACATCTATGTACATAATTACTAGCTATCATTCTGATACGGGCCCCCATATCTGCTTATCAAGGCCAACAAAGTCGCATGACTGCTCGCGTCCTATTGTATTTCACATTTCTTGTATACTTACACTCTACATCAAAAATTCTACTTATATCTATTCTTTATATTTAGAATTTTTTAATTTTAAATTCATTCTATGGAGAAATTTTGTCCTACTCTTCTAATTTCTCGAGATTGACAGTATTATTGAAGGACATATGTAATATACTTATAATTTTAAATATTTAACTATTAATCAGATATAGAATTTAATTTTCTTTAAAATTTGCATGAACAAATTTTCAAAAAATAATATTTAGAAGAACTTTTCAAGAATCTGCTACTTCCGGTTGTCCAATTGTTACCAAAATCTTTTCAACTCTTCCCATTAATGTCCGATTGAGAAATACGTAGTTAGATATTAAGTCTTATAGTTTTTGAGAAATCGTCCTTCCAACATACACACACAAACAAACACACACAGACATCATCGTAAAAATGTTAAAATCGAATTGTAAGGACCTTAAAACGTGTTTATTCATTAAAATCTGGATATGCGATCTTTAGCATGAATCCAATACCTCTCTAAGCGAGAGGTAAAAACATTGTTAGTTTATGCCACAACTTATAGTACATACGTTACTTACAATACAACACAGATTCCTGAAAGGGGTATAGAATCTGCCCTATCAATATCATCATTCGTCCTTCCTACCTTAAATCAACTTAAAGGAAGATTCAGCAACTTAATTAGAGATTCATCTTCCCTGTTTCTGCCACAAAACTTCACAGGGTCTCTACTATTACCAAATTTTTAAAAAACGATTAATCAGTAAAACCGTGCAATTTAATATATTTGGTTTTATTGTCTAAAGTGTTTTTAAGGATGCAACTAATTGCATATAATTTTTTACGGGTGTGCTGCAAAAATAAAAATCGATGGTTTTCAAAATCGTAACGAGACAGGTGTTCCTAAAAATATTATTTAGCAATTTTTAAAGTTTTTCATGCAGCCAAAACGCAGGTGGTCGTTTAGCATTTTTTTATAGGAATTAGAAAAGGTGCATTCATTAATATAACTAATTTGACAACTGTTATTATATCTGACAGGGTGTCCCATTTTTCTTTTTTGAAAATAGAAGGATACTTAGTCGATTTTAATTAAATTTGACAGTAGTTACAATTGAGAAGCTCTTCGCAAAAAAAAACTGCATTTTTTTGAATTTGAACTTCCTTATACCACCATTCCAAAAATTATAATTGTTTCGCATTCCTCAAGTTTACATCCAGAAGAAGACATGATTCGATTTTGGTTATAATTGGTCAACCGAAAGTTCTCTCATTTGAAGATTTTAACAGTTTTTCTTGGAAAAACGCAGTTAAACATCATTTATTGACATTTAACGAATGGGAAAAGATAAAGAAGAAAAAGAAGATGTCAGTGTCAAGTGCAATTTGCATACTTTGTTTATAAAATAATTTTACTGAAAATATAGGGTATTTTATTAGTTTAACTTTACTGGGCCGTATTTGGCTCTGGGTAGTTCAAAACATTAAAGGTTCAAAAAGTAATTGAAACACATGAACAACACAGAAAATTTAAAAAAAGCAACATGAGTATAAATAATAAAAAAACTGACTTGGGCAGCATATTACCTTCCGTAAGTTTTATGTATTTTGTACAAATTCCATACAGAAAGTTTCTTGCAAATGATTCTATATGTCCAGTAAAATTGCAACCCCTAACGAATGGGGAAAGCTAAAGAAAATGATGTTGTGTCAAGTGCAATTTGCATAGTTTGTTCATGAAATAATTTTACGGAAGGTATTGTGCTGGCCACATCAAATTTTGTTGTTAATTCATGCTGAAATTGTATATTTTACGGTAATAATATAATTTTTGTACGAATATTTTTGTAATATATGAAATGTGATTATTATATAATATACCGGCTGAATTTATATGATTTTAGACTCGTATATGGTAATATAATTTTGTAAAATTGCAAATAATTAAAAGTTTATCCTTTTTTAAAAATAAAGCAAATAAAGCTTATGACCTGTCCTTCTCCTTGTACATTTGTGTCATGAGAATATTATTTAAGCATTTAAGGAATACTACTCACGTTCTTCATATAGAACGACCTTTAACCTACTGTTATGATTATGAATTATATCACATTGTAGTAACAACCTTGAAACCTGTAGTGGACACTTTGTCATACTGTTTGTCATTTTGCAAGTATGTTTAACAACTACTTGTGTATTTAGGATTCCAAACATGAAACTCAAAAGTCATTTTACACCCACTGTTTACTGAGATGTATTGTTTCAGACAGTGTTTTGTTTGTAAGCTATTTTAATTACATTATTTATATGCTGAAACAACAGTCTTCAACGAATAAAAAAGCTAAATTTCAAATGGGTTCATAAAAGTATTCATGAGACGAAATGTTTTTGAAATTTATTCACTGCATTTTAGATAGACATTCCGAGTGCTATGTCCGCTCACTTTTGGACTAGTACATATTTATAACATGTTTTTCTTTGCTTTAGAATTTACAAGGGTCATTTCATAAATAATGAACAGGTTGGCGACACTACGAATTGGATGATGCAATAATAGTGATATTTACGCCAGTTGTAGTAGCAGGCTTGGCGAAGCAGCGTGTTTTTCACAAAGGACAGCTAGAAATGGAGCGTTTGCGTTAATATTTTTGTATATACGAGGGTCATTCAATAAGTAAAGAGACAAATTCTATAATTTTAAAACTATTCAATGAATGTGTACAATCTTTTCAGGGGTGTTAGTTGGCAACCTTGGGATATGCTCTGATCAGCTGTTTCATCATTTTATGTCAACATAACCTCAAAATTTTCAGTTCACCATGGCAAGTCCACTAGAAGATTGCACCTTAGAAGAGCAGCGCTCAGTCATTAGATTTTTAATCGCAGAAGGTGTAAAACCAAGTGAAATTTTTTCTAGAATGTTAATACAGTACGGTAAAAGTTGTATGAACCGTGCGAATTTTTACGAGTTGATCGGTTTAAAAGTGGCCGAACAAGTGTAGGTGATGAACCCCGATGTGGACGTCCAGTGGAAGTTTGGTCTTTTGGGACTCACAGGGTCCAGTCTATTGCGATTTCCTTGAAGATCAGCGAACTATCAATAGCCAATACTACTCTGAGATGCTAGAACACAAAGTTAGACCAGCTATCAGGAGCAAACGCCGTGGACTCTTGTCAAAAGGAGTCATTCTTCAGCATGATAACGCCCGCCCTCATACAGCCCAGCTGACCCGTGATAAGCTTCAAGAATTGGGTTGGGAGGTCTTACCTCATCCTGCCCTACGTGGAAAAAGATTTGCTAACAATGAGGAAGTTAAGGAAGCGGTGCAAAAGTGGCTTCGGGGTAAATCGAAAGAATTCTTCGCCAAGGGAATTAGGAAGCTGCAAGAAAGATGGGACAAGTGCATAACTGTGGGGGATGATTATGTTGAAAAATAGCCTTAATTTTGAAAGATTCAAATAAACCGTTTTTGAGCTATAGCCATTTGTCTCTTTACTTATTGAATGACCCTCGTATTTTATGGATAAATTTATAAAATTGTCTATAATTTTATTCACGCTTTAAAGACAACCTTCTGGTAGGGTTGGACGAAAAATGTATCATAAGAAATAAATGCGCCGCAGGCGATTTTTTGAAAATTTTCAAGGTCAAACGTGTTTTAATGCAATGTAAGATAATATAGAGTTATTTACAATGAAGCAAATTTAACAAATTCTTAAAAATTATATATATTTTTTATGACGAAAACGCGTATGTACGCTCCAAAAGCGTATAGTTGCCCCTTCTACAAGACTTTATGATGCAAGATGGGAGCATAAGCAATAACTACAAAAACAGAAAATACAATGTTGCATTAAATTAATATATTATATTACTGAGTAGTAGCAATATTGAATTGTTCAAAATAAAATGTATAATAATTAAATGTTAATTAAATTGCGTTCCTCACAAAATACGGGACAATTGGGCGTCCCGAACAGTACTTTACGGGACACTCAAATGTTAGCTGAAATAGGGGACAATCCCGATTATACGCGACGCCTGGCAATCGTGTTCCCACCGGCATTGCGGCCCATTTTTGGTTTTCATTTTAAGTAGGTACATAATCCCCCAATTTTGTAAGAAAATTATATCCACCTTAATATCAAACGTGGCAAAATATAACCGATGGGGGGGGTCTGAACCCCCTAAACCCCCCCCATATATATGTCGGTGGTTACAGAGGAGGTTATGCACAACGCAATGTTGCCAATCGTATATCAATAAATATGTCCGTTGGCGCGTAATTTAAAATGTTCGGTTATTTTCTGAACAAACCTCATATGGTAAATAATTTATTGCATTGAAACAAATTGCCAATAATACACTTTGCTTTTATCTATTATTTGTCTATAACTACAACGCGCCTTGAAGCTGGCAGTTCTTGCATTCTTATCTTCACAAATGCATTTATTTGAAATGTTTAGAAACCAGTACTCCTTCTTGTATCTTTATGAAGACGTTAAATTATCCTCCACTACTTTTGTTTCGCACGCTGTCATAGTCATTTCCGCTCCAAGTAGCTTTAAGCTTAATTTACATGGAACGTTGTCGCCGTTATCACCGTCGGCCGTTGTGGCCGTTCTCGACTCTGATTGGCTAAAATCAAACATGATTAATGGCGCGAACGTTGCAACCGTTCAAGGTCAAATTAGAACTGTGTTCTATTCTGTCGGCCGTTATGACCGCTGCGCTTGCGTACATTGAGTTAGTTCTTCATAAATCAGGTTAGCCAACTGAGTGATATAAATATAAGTTTTCGTATTTGTGTTGAATTGTGTAATCTAAAATCTCATATTTGTGTATTTAGTATGGATATAGAAACAATCGCGGTACTTTATATTTATATTCATTTTTCACTTTCGCGATCGCAATGTAAATAGCAGCTATAGATGACAGATGATAGCGTAGAGATGTAGTTATTTTTGTTTTTTCAGAAGTTACTAAATATGAAATTCCCTCTAAAATCCCCACTACGGACTATACGGTCTTAACGGCGTGAACGGTTGACGGCCACAACGGTGATAACGTTCCATGTAAATTAAGCTTTACTCTGCTGTTTTCAGCGCGCACTTCGATCTTGTAGAACTGGATGGTGAATATTGGAATGTAATTATAGTGTATTTCCGTTCACCGATTGTGAGAAAAATGTCTGTGAGTTGCAGACTGGTTTAGTGGCTTAATTAGCGGGATATACAAAGTTATTACTCTAATTATATGTTTTTGAGTTTGTTTTATTGCGTAATATTGATTGTGGGACAATTTAGCCAACAGTGTGAACACTTAAAGATAGACATTTGATTTTCCAATTATTACATATTAAAAGAAATGTTTTATTTATTATTATTGGTAGAACTATTTCAACAAGATCGATCTGATTGAACCAGCCAGAAAAAATCTTCAGTTGCAGAGCATGCCCTAGAAGAATTCCACCGTATAAAATTCGAAGAAACAAAAATACTAGCGATACCAACACTCTTAAACAACAGGTTAATTAGAGAAGCCATTGAGATTTTCAAAACCAAGAATAATAATCTCAATCATTGTAATGGTTTAGATCTTAGTCGAACATGGCTTCCTATATTAAATATATTGTATTTTGTCACCATGGTTACCTGTTGCTAATTTTTTTGTTATTATTTATTTATATATTTGTTGATTTGTTGTTTATACCCTGAAGAAGGCAGTGTTCATAAAAACAATTTTGCTACTTTTGTTAATTTTTCAGAAACTTTTCTTAATAAAGTTTTTGCTAATTTTTTTTTTCTAATTTTTAGTTTTAGAGAATTAATTTATGCGTCTAGCACATCAAGTATTATTAAATTAGCCCTTTGTATAAGCGAGATATGTAAATTTAAAAATTATATACTTTTTGTTTTTGTAATAAAGCTTGCTATGGATTAGGACAAAAAATAAAATTCATGTCAAATTACGTGCAATATTATGATTCGTACAATAACAAATATTATATTTTTATTGTGAAATTAGTCATATTCATTGTTGTAATCAAATATTTCTTTCTTGTAATCAAAACTCTCTTTAAAAAGCACCGGGTTAGATTAATGTTAATTTAAGAATGATAGTAGTAAATGAATTATTTTTTGATCTATATCAAAATATTTCTCAGGCTTGGCTTAAGCCTGTCAATATTTTGTAATTTAATTATTAAAAAAATATGTATAGTTTAATAATCGTACAAGGAAGTCGTGTGGTGTCCACATCAGATTTTTTAAATGGTTATAGACCCACAAAAAGTTGCAAATTTGCATCTAAACGTCGGTGTTGTAAGAGAATAAATACTAATCTAATAATTATCTATTATGGTCTTGTAAAATGTAACGTTACTTGGTGTATTATCTTCAAATTTATTGGCGAATTAATATGTTTCGAGAATTTGCAGATCAACCAATTCTTCATTTTCCAAAAATCTAACAGCATTTTACTTTCATCCAGCAATTAAATAATCCCGAAACGTGTCTTTAAACCCCAATATAAGTCATCCTAATCCTCAAATCGTTTGCAATCCCATTCGATTGCTTTATGACCAGCGGTCTATACCTTTCATTTGCATTCCTGGCCAAATAATTGCAGTCTCCATGGCCCGCTAGTTTGTTGACATTGTCGGCAACTTTTACTTTCGGGCCAAAGGGCCGGCTCTTTATGACGAAATGCCGAAAGAGAGGATTGCGTGAAGATGAGAAGGCTATGCTTTGCTTTCGGCATCATAGACCGTAGAAAGGAAATTTGGGTTTTGTATGATTCGGTACAGTGAACCAAGGGAACATGAGTTTTATGATACTTATGTAATAGGTTATTTGATGAGAATTTATGATAAGATATGAACGGAATAATTTATTTCTATTTATTAACTGTAATACCATACGTCGTTACAAATTTGCTCGAACAAAAATAAATAAGTAAAAATATGATGTGGCCAACACAATACCTTCGTTTAATTTAATTTTTATTCATGTAAATAGTTAAATTTAATTTAAATTTAAATACCGGGTCCGATCCCGACCGACGCCAAATATTTCAAATTTTAAATGTCATGATCGTTACCGAAATCTGTGTACTAAGCAGATTGACAGACCCAGTAATGGGTGACGAAAGTAAAAATTATATAATATTTAAGTAATCTTACCTTGTCAAGTTTCAGATTACCCAAATTCAAAAAAATAACTGTTATTCTTTACCTGTAACAGAAATTAGGACAAACTCATTTAAAGATAATTTAAATATAATTAAATATCTGTAGATATCCTTAAGACGTATTACAATTTATTTTAAATTAAGATATTCCATCTATCTACACGTGCTGTCGACCAAAAAATAAAATTAATTATTAGATTGTTTTTAAAATATGCTTTGCGATAATACATACATATATAGAATACGTTGAACTTTGCAACATATATTTTATACTCCATGGTAAGGTGCACTGCTATTAATAATACTATTTAAATTTATTTTTTCTAACTGTTGATATCACCACGCAAACATGCAATAAGAAATTAATACTCATCAGAACAGGTGGTTTTCAAACCATACCAAATTATATTTACATCTAGTTCTTCTTGCAAAAAAATGAGCATAAATTCCATTACAAAATATTTTCAGATCGTTATTTGAAATTAAGGTTTTTACCTCTCACTAAGAGAGGTATTGGATTCATGCTAAAAATCGCATATCCAGATTTTAATGATTAAGTACGTTTTAAGGTCCATACAATCCGATGATGTCTATGTGTGTGTGTGGATGTATGTATGTATGTGTGTGTATGTATATGTGTCTCACAACCCAAATAATGTCTTGGAAACCAATTAAAAAATAAAAAATGTTTGTAACTGACAGATAAATGTCAGTGTCAAAAATCCAGATACATTACTGAAGATTTTTTCTGGGATGTACATAGATTATATTATTTATTATTGTATTAATAGTTAAAAATTTAAAATTATACGTTTATTACATATTCCCTTCAAAAATACTTTCAATCCCAACAATGAATTGGATACATTTCGAAAAATTAGAAGAGGACAATATTTCTTTATAGAATGAATTTAAAATTTAAAAATCTAAATATAAAGAATAGATGTAAGTAGAATTTTTGTTGTAGAGTGTAGCTATACAAGAAATGTTAAATACAATAGGATGCGAGCAGTCATGTGACTTTGTTGGCCTTGACAAGCAGATATGGAGACCCGTGTCAGAATGATAGCTAGTAATTATGTACATAGATGTCAAATATCACAATTTTTCATTCTAAATTTAGTGATTTTCCAATACCATGTGGTTTATTTTCCTCGACAAGTAAATTCCACACTCCTGGTGACAAAATAACTACGTGAATTTAGAAAATCTTGAAGTTTTTAATGAAAAATTCTGACATTTTACATTTTTCTGACACGAGCCCCCATATCTGCTTGGCAAGGCCAACAATGTCACATGACTGCTCGCGCCATATACTTATGTAACCAAAAACAGAAGTGGTGAGAGGTATTGTACTGACCACAACAGATTTTTTTTTCGTCCTTATAAATTTAAAAAGATTGTTTTCATTTTTTGCACTGTAAGCAATAATTATAATTTTCTCTACAATATAATTTTGACATTCACCTTCAGAAAATTATAATAGTAAACCTATACTCCATAAATGAGGAGTGGCACATACCTTACTGTTACTATTTTTTTTTAATAGGATATAAATCAATTTCTTTGAATAGGTCACATTAAATTTCAAAGAAATTAACAACAATACAAACCAAAAATATTTTAACAATCACACTACAATATTGTGATGGAAAATTGAAAGAAGCTGTTTGTTTTCTATTTAAATTAATTATTTATCCAGTTTAGCTATCATCAGTTGACAACATATTTAAATAAATATATCATAAATTAATAGAATTGTTTATTGTTTTCAAATTTTTTCAATATTGATGATATATTGAACATTATAATAGGCCATTAAGAACATTTGTATTATAAATTTTCCAATGAATATACAACAGTCATGCTAGAATTATTGAGAATAAGATACATTGTCCCTAATTTTTATAATTTTATTTTAAATATGTATTTCCCTTTACCAATAATACAAACAATGAACGGTAAAAGATAGATGGATTAACGTTGCGCATTTGAATCTACGTATGTACCCAATTTTCGTATCCAGCTGATACAATATTACCAATCATAAAATCAAAAAATTGTCCCTTCGAATACTCAATACCCCGGTAAAAATTCGACCACGCTGTATTTAAATAAAAAGTATAGTATCCCCCTCTGATTACGGAAAAAATATTAAAATAAATCCTGGAGCCTTAGTTAAAATTTAATTTTTTATTTTGATTCAGGCGGCCTATGTTTAATGAACTGCGTAAGATAGATAGACGGGCGTTACACCATTCGATTCTATGGACTTTTCTACATATGTATCCCAATTTTCAATTTTCGTGTCCATCTCATACAATCTTAGCATGCAAAAAACCAAAAAATGGTACCTCCAAATAATCAGTAGCAAAATAAGTATCCGACCACCATGTTTTTAAATAAAAAATATACTTTCCCCCTAATTCAGATTCGCTAATACCAGGAAAAACAAAAATTTGATGTGACCAGCACATTACCTTCCGTCAATCCTGTGTATTATGTATAAATTCCATACATAAATTATCTTGCAAAAGGTCCTATATTTCCAGTAAAATTATCTCATAAATAAACTATGCAAACTGCACTTGACACTGACATCTTCTTCTTCTTCTTTAGCTTTTCCTATTTGTTAGGGGTCGCTATTTTTTATTTTCTTCTTCCACTTATTTCTGTTTCTTCTCGTTCTCATTCAGTTCCTTTTCTTTCGAGTCTTCCGCAATACAGTCCTTCCATCTTATCTTTGGTCTTCCTCTGTTTCTTCTGTCTTCTACTACTAAGCTATTCGTTCTTATTCCAATATATTTTTCATCTCTCCTCATGACATGTTCAAACCAATGTAATCGTCTCTTTTGTATCTATCTAGAAACTTCCATCACATCTGTCAATTTGAATTATCTGAATATATTAGCAGTTTCCATGGTTAGCATAGCTGGCTGATTTAAGATATTTAATATCTTTCTAATTCTTTAACTCTATATCTATTGAATATTAAGTATTAAATGCAATCCAATCGTATAGAGAATAACATATTCTTTGAAATATAATAACGTTAAATGTCAATAAAAAATGATATTTAACTGCGTTTTTTTCAAGAAAAACTGTTAAAACTTGCAAATGAGGTTACTTCCGGTGGACCAATTATAACCAAAATCTAATCATGTTTGCATATGGATCTAAACTCGAAGAATACAAAAAATTATGCGATTCGTATTCTAGGGACCCCAAAACGTGCTTATTCATCAGAAACTCACTATTGAATTTTTTGAACAAAGACAATACCTTCCTTACCTAAAGGTGACAGAAAGTAAAAAAAATCCCTGAGCTTTAATTTGTAAAATACGTATTTTTATTTTGATTGGAAATCGCAAAAGTTTTTTGATTTTGGTGGCCTATGGTTAATGAGCGGTAAACGATAGATTCTACGGACTTTTCTACATATGTATACCAACATTCAGCTGATACAATATTACGAAACAAATAATTATAGTCGAAACATACTGTTCATGTTTAAGAATCTATAAATTTTTACTTTTGTGAAAATACCTGCGCATATTATTGATATAGGTATGAATTTTTTTTATGTTTGTATACCCAGAAAAGGTATAAGTGTATACGGAAACGTTCGCTTTGTAAGAGATTTCAATGCTTGATGAAGACAGTTTCTCTAAAATACCAAAAACTCAATTTCTACATCCATCTTTAAGTAGAAAATAAAAACTCGCTAAGGACATAAATGTAGTATTAGATTTAAAGGCTGGGTTGAGATGAACCCCCAAATAAACCCCCAAACTTTCAATTCCCACATCCCATGTCGTTGTTGGGAACCCATCCGGACTGTTGAATGCCTGAAACCGGAATCCTGTCTTCTAAAGTGAGTTTGAATTGCAGAACACTCCGCTAGGTCTACCTGTCGAGCGGTGCGGGGGCCCACGGGCGCTCCTCCCCCCTCCACCAAGCAGACAACGGTTCACAGCGAGCCGGCCGCCGCGGTCATCAGTCTTGCAACAGAACTCTAGCTCAACAACACAGTCTCGGAGTCTTTCAGTGACAATGCGTCTTACCAAGGATTACTGTGTCTCACGGCGTCGACACTAGTGTTTTTTAACAGTGTGATTGGTGTTGTGACTGTGAACTGTGACTTGTAATTGGTGACATTGGTGGAATATTGAGTGGGCATCATGCCGAAGATATTCCTGCTCAAGAATCGGTTGCACCAGCAGCAGCTCAAGTTGCTGGAATCGCAGAATGCTACAAACAAGGCTGGGGATCTCAACTCTGGGTTGGAACAGCAGCCGCTCTCGCTTATCGTGCAGAAGAAAGATGGTAAGTGGATCGACAATAATATATTTGACGAAATGGAGAAATAACTGAAAGTGCACGAACCAAATGAAGAAAAAAAAACTGTTGTGGCCAGCACAATACCTTCTGTCAATCCTGCGTATTATGTATAAATTCAATACATAAATTTTCTTGCAAAAGATGAGTTAAATTATTTCATTAACAAACTATTCAAATTGCACTTGACACCAACATCTTTTCTTTAGCTTTCCCCATTCGTTAGGGGTCGCTATTTTTTATTTTCTTTTTCCACTCATCTGTTTTGCGTGTCGTTCTCATTTAGTTCCTTTTCTCTCAAGTCTTCCCCAATACAGTCCTTCCATCTTATCTTTCTAGAAACTTGTCTCACTAGTTATTTCTTTACCTATCTTTCTGTGTCTTCCCCAACATCTACTTCAACATCCTCATGTTTGCCACATTAATTTACTTTTTATTTATACTGACATCTGTCAATTTGAATTATATGAATATATTAGTAGTTTCCATGTTTAGCATAGCTGGCTGATTTATAAAATTCTTTAACTCTATATCTATTGAATATGAAGTATAAAATGCAATCAAATCGTATAGAGAATAATATATTCTTTAAGTTATAATAACGTTAAAGGTCAATAAATCATATTTAACTGTAACGGTACTTCCGCTTCACCAATTATAACCAAAATCTAATCACTTGTTCTTCTGGATGTAAACTTGAGGAGTACGAAAAAATATAATTTTTGGAATCGTGGTATTGAAGTTATGCGATCCGAAACTTTCGTCACACACACACAGACACACGCACATACAGACATCATCGTAAAAATGGTAAAATCGTGTTATAGGGACCCTAAAACATGCTTATTCACAAAAAAACTCATCATTGAAATTTTGACCAAAGACAATACCTTCCTTACCTAAAGGTGACAGAAGGTAAAAAAATTAACGATATATCTGTTCCATAGAGGCGTTTACCAATTATCAAAAGTAGTCTGTTTCAATCTGCAGATTTTGCTAATATTTGACGATATATCTGTACGGTTTAAATCGTTTAACAAGCGTCACCTCAAGATCTCCCAAAACAAACAAAAAGATCCCAGAAATCATTTGAAAATTCAGGGTAACCTATAATTTAATGACTTTTCCCTGACTTCCTGAAAATTGGAAATAATTTCCCAATATTACTTCAATGTTTTTACAGTTACGAAATATGAATCACTTAACACCAATTAAAATTGAACTTCAAATATATAAACAAGTAATATTGACCAAGTTTGGGACATAGCTAATTTACAAATACATACAAGCCCACACTCATAATAATTCGGCCGGTTTTCCTATTGAACAAATTATAAAATCTACACAAATGGTTAGAAATTTCTACAAAACTCTTTAGCCTACTTTAAATATAGACTTTTTAAAAAACTGTGGGCCAAATGACTGGTAATAATTGTTCGACCTGTATTTTAAGGGTTATCTTCGTAAAAATCCAGTGCGTACAGTAAAAGCTGTAGGGGTTAGGGATACAATAGCGAATAGAATTAAAGCTGGTATTATTGTAAAATCAAACTTTCTTAATTTCCTGCTTCCCTAATTATTTTAGGTAAAAATGCTTCAAATAAAAGTTGTAGAGCATAAAATTCTGCATCTGAATCAATAAACAACATTAATTTTGTATGCCTTGTAACGGCAGAAATTAGGTATGAAAATGTTGAAAATCACCTCAAAAATAGCAATAGCCATGGAATTGAAACAAAATAAATAACAAATGTCTAACGGTTTATCGGTCACGTTAGGGTAATTTATTTTTATTAGATATTATCTCTAATTTCTGTTTCAATTAACAATTAGCTATTAATTTAAATTGATATTTGTTCACTTGAACAAATTTTACAAATAATGAAATGAAATTAACCTAGTTTGACAGATAAATCGTTAAAATTTGTTAATTTTTGTTTCAAATCCATGGCTATACTATTTTTGTGATTTTACTTAATGATTCAGATGAAGAATTTTATGCTCTACAACTTTTATTTGAAGCTTTTTTACCTAAAATAATTAGGGAAGCAGGAAATTACGAAAATCTGATTTTACATGTTAAACTCCTATGTTCCGGGGTCGCATTCACCACTCTGTATACAATTATATATTTTCCAATAGTCTATTTTATAATCTGAAGTAAAGTTAACATGAAACGAATAAACAGAGTTCAAATAATGCTAACTAAATAACTAACTAACTAAGTACACAACTTATATGCATTGCACATATTAATGCTGAAAATTTCACAGAAATTTTGTAATAATTTTCAATATTCAATGATGTATTGTAATTCAATAGTATCATAATCATTACATACGTACAGTCGCATAGATTTTTTTCCACATGAAATGTAATTTTTTTTGACAAAATATAGTCGCTATAGTAAAGGTTAAAAAAATCTGTTGTGGCCAGCACAATACGTCTCGCCATTTTCACTTGTTGCATAGAGCGCGAACTGAATTTGTTAGCCTTGGTAAGCAGGTATGGGGGCCCGTATCAAAATGACAGCTAGTAATTATGTACATAAGTGTCAAGTATCATAATTTTTCATTCATTATGATTTTCTATCCATCAGAATATTTTGAAATTTTTAATGAAAAATTACATCTATTTACATAATTACTAGCCGTTATTCTGACACGAAACTCGATATCTGCTTGCCAAGGCCAACAAAGTCACATGACTGCTCGCGCCCTATAAGTAACGAATTTAACATTTCTTGTACATGCAAATAATTGAAATTGTATCTCTTCTTTCGTTCTATGAGGAATTTTGTCCTACTCTTTTAATATGTTCAAAATTCTTCAAATTCGTTGACGGTATTAGCGGTATTTCTTAAGGATATATGTAATATTAACATACCTATAATTTTAAATACATTTTTAATTAATAATACAAGATATATTAAATGTATTTGTACTTCCCAGAAAAATCTTCCAGTAATGTTAGTAAAACTGCTGTTTTTTGACACTAATATACTGGATTTATATGTCAATTACAAACATTTAAATATTTCAATTGTTTTTTGGAAACGAGATTTATTACAACATATTATACTATATTATTATACACTATATCTCTAAATCTATAGGAGATATAATAAAAAAATTAAATGTATCAGATTGATAATTTAATTATCTTTATTATCTGTGGTAACATAAATTTTCAAACATAATATTTAGAATTATTTTTTTTAAAACTACCACTTCCGGTTGTCTAATTGTTACCAGAACCTATTCAACTCTCCCCATTACTGTTAGATTGAGGAATCCGTTGTTACACAGGTCTTTAGTCTTATAAAATTTGGAAAATCGTATCTACAACATCCTAACACACACACACACACACACACACACACACACACACACACACACACACACACACAGACACATCCATGAATCCAATACCTCTCTTAGCGAGAGGTAAAAAATGGGTACATGTATACCTAATTAGGTACGCTACATTGTAGTTTGTTGTAATCACAAAATAATATTAAAAGAACATTTTACATAAGAAGCATATTGTTATATTGATCTAAAACAATAGAAAAATAACAATGAAATCGTATGATGAAATATTGTTTAAAAGTATTCTTATGCACCATCTAATTTTCATAATATTAAAATGAACAATTTTCTATAATTTCTGATTTATGTTGACATCCTCGTAACAATCAAAAAATGGCTTTGTATGTAATACGTCAGCAAAAATTATCAGCATCGTAAAAAGGCCATTAGTCCATCTTTTTTAATTAGACTGTTATCTAAAGAGACAGACGACAAAGAGTGTGGAGCCGTTTAAAAGCGACAAGACAAAAGAAAAATAAAAGTTTTAATATGCATTTCTCTGTTATCGTCTAACTGTTCACGACGCCTAACGCCTCCTACGTAGCGAGATTAACCTTTAAAACCTGTTCAGTGTCAGTATTGTTGTGTATGCGCTGCACTTCTGATGCTGCATCACACGCAATCTTGAGCGGTTTACACATTTGTTATTCTACTTTACTCCTAGCATTTGCAGGAATATAATAAAATATATACCGCAAGTATATTGCTTTGTTTCAAAAGGAATTTTTACGATAGATGTGTACAGTATCAGACAAAAATAGAACGACTCCGTAAGAACTAATAAAAATATTCCTTCATATTTTAAATATATAATATATTTTCTCCAACACTATTTTGCAAACTACACATTCCACAACTAAAAATTATGTTGGAATTAATGTTATTCCAACGAACCGTGTGGAATAATTCCGTACGCCGTTTGGAATAATTCCGCACGGCTTTCGACGAATCACAATTTATTTCGCCGCATATTAGCGCGGTATATCAAATATCTTTGTTCGGTTGCTATGGTTATGACTCTTTGTTTTATATTTATTTATTTATATATTCACGTTCGACGTTTTAAAGTTTTGAACATTTCTAGAGTTTTTTGTTAAGTTTTACAGATTTGTTGTCCAGAGTAATAAGTTTATCTAAATAATAATATATTACTTAGAAAATTAACTGAAGATATTTTATAGAAAAACATATAAAGTGGAAATGAAGATATAGATATGGAATGTACGTCACCAGAAATAAGGGAACTTGCTAATGATACATGGAGTCAGTTATTACCAAATAAATCAAATGAAAAATATGAATCGAGTTATTATAAGCAATTTATGTACTGGCGTCAAAAAATTTAATGGTATATGATAATATATTGTTACTATCAATCAACATTTTATGTATAATTTCTAAAATCTTGTTAGAGAAAGTATGGTCTACAACACGTTTGGAATGGGGTAATCCACACTCGCAAACCGTAGTAGAATAACAAAACAGGGGTGCATTTAAAATATTTTAAACATTCATTTATTTTGATTATAATAAAATATTGTGACTTCTGAACTATCCATACATAAATTTGAAATTGCACTTCACACTAACATCTTCATCTTTTTTAGCTTTTCTCATTCGATAGGGGTCGCTGTTATTTATTTTTTTCTTTCATATACACACACCACATACATACATACAGACACCATCGTAAAAATGGTAAAATCGTATTATAGGGACCCTAAAACATGCTTATTCACTAAAAACCAATCATTGAATTTTTTGACCAAAGACAATACCTTCCTTACCTAAAGGTGACGGAAGGTAACAATAAAAATCACCGTTTATGTTTCACTTCCATAGACGTAGTAATACATTTTCACTAATTACTACATATTGCCATTTCTAATACTTCCTACAGATAAAGCGACATGTGATTTGTTGGTAGAGTCGTAAATTTGCATTTCAATTATAAAACAAATACTTGTTCAAGCATATATAATTAGTATAGTACGTATACTCTGTAATTACTTAAAGATGTCCGTTTTTATTACCTTAAGGAGAAGGTAAACCACTATTCAATGTTTAATAGACACAAGATAAACTTAATTAAGGAAAATTTAAAACATTGAAAATACTGCAACTAATTTAATTAGACTGAAATAGTTGAATGTTACTTTGAATATTAATTAAATAGTATTAGAAAACAAACAAAGATAAAAGTTTTTATAATGGATGCATGGAAAACTAGTTTTTGTTAAAAAACTTCGATTGTTACATAGATGGGTGTGTTCTCAGAAGATAAACTAATTCATTTACATTTCTTGGAATATAATTCTAAACAAAAAAATTGTTTAATTCTATTCAGTTCAAGCAGTATTGTCAATAATGATCGATCGCTTATATTTGATTTAATTTGTGCAGATTATTAGTTGTGCGAATATACTTATTTGTTAGTGACTTATTCTTTTACACTTTCATACCTAACATGATTTATTTATTATTTTAATTGAAATAATAAATATAACATGAAGTACTTATCATTAAAATTTAATTTTTACCTCCCATTACCATTGGTAAGGGAAGTACTTTACTTGAAGTTCAAAATAGTTATTAAATGTATTTTTTTCGCAATTTATGTTAATATAAAAATTAAAGATTACTAAATTTTCTACAGATATGCATTAATACTTTTTCTATATCTATGTTTTAAAGATAAACACAATTTCTTGTGTGACTTTTGAAAAGAAAATAATAAATAGAATAATAGTAATATTATATGCAAATGAACTTAATATAGTTAATATATCATCACGGCATACTACTCATTGCTGGGTGTGCCAATCTGCTTTGTACACAGATTTCGGTAATGGTTATGACTTATTTGTACCGTGCGAGCGGCACCTCAGGGGCACTCATTGCTGGTATGGAGAGTGTATCACATTTCCGGCTATTTTCCGTATCATTCGGTTGTCGTTTTTTTTTTAGAGCAAATGGATGTTGTATGCTCTTTGAATTTTTTGTACGATGTTTAATAAATTAACTAAATGTTTTGTATGTATAATTGTTGTAGACCCTGCAAGAAGGTACAAGGGTGCACCGAAACGTTGGTATAGTAAGAATAAATGCTGTTTGACTGAACTTTCGATTAAATATTAACACCTAATCCACATCACAGTCGAGAAATTACCCACATTTATAATTTGTTTGTTAAAATGGGCACTACTACGAATACACTGTAAAATATTGCAAATAGCATTAAAATGTAGTAATCTGCTAAATGATGATTAAAAGCAAGCCTAACACATTCTTTATTATAGTTATTTATGCGTGCTATAATTCATTCTCTACATATTAATACTTTTGTATAACGAAGATAAATAATAATTTTATAGATCTCATATTTATGGTAATAATTAATTAAATATTAGTAGGTGCGTCTTTGTGCTGGAAGGAAAGACAAGAATACATAAATATCTATGATATATTCACGGAGCCATGTAGCATTCTCCGACATTTGCACGGTTTCCGTTGGAGACTTCAACGGTCGGTTAAGCTACATTCATTTTAGTTCAGCGAATATTTTGCTGCATTCCACTTCTGGGAAGAATAAATTGACAAATTATATGCAAATGATTTTTTTTTATCAAAATTAATATTTAATATAAAGTACCTAACGTGACATCAGCTTAGAGTTTCATGTGTCTTACATTTGTCTTGTTCTTTTGTTCTTGGAGAAGACAAGAACAAGACAAGAGTGAAATATTTCGTTGCAAGATAAGAATCTATCTTGCAAGAGAAATGCAAGAATTGTATGAATTTACAATATTATAATTCAGATAAATAACATTTTATTACAGTTTTTACCTTCCGTCAATGTCAGAATAATGATTGTCAAAATAAATATTTTACGTAGTAATTATTAATTTTCTAATAATAATACGCTTTTGTTCGTCTCTTGTTTGTAATTCCATTGCTATTACTATTATTAAATTGTAATTCCGTGAATTTTATTTCTGCAGTTATGAAGTAAACAAAATATTTACAACATCCATTTGAAACTTTTTGTCTAAAATAATTAGGGGAGCAATGCAAAACTGATTTCCCATGTTAAACGCCTATATATATATATATATATATATATATATATATATATATATATATATATATATATATATATATATATATATATATATATATATATATATATATATATATATATATATATATATATATATATATATATATATATATATATATATATATATATATATATATATATATATATATATATATATATATATATATATATATATATATATATATATATATATATATATATATATATATATATATATATATATATATACAGTGGCAAATCAGTTTTTCCTTGTGCAAAAGTTCCCAAATTATTTTAGGCAAAAATACTTCAAGTAAATGTTGTAGAAAATTAAATTCTACACGCGAATTAGTAATAAGCTTTTATTTTTACTTCCTTGTACGTAAGTAAAGGAAGTATTGTAATCGCGAAAAATTTCGGTTTTCAGATTTCAGCGGAAATATCCATTTTGATCATCCCTGAATCCATTTTGACTAATTTCGTCGTGACGTCTGTACGTACGTACGTACGTACGTCCGTACGTACGTACGTATCTCGCATAACTCAAAAATGGTAAGCCGTAGAAAGTTGAAATTTTGTATTTAGGACTCCTATAACATCTAGTTGTGCACCTCCCTTTCTGGTTATTACACAATTTCCAGAAGTGGCACTTTACATGAAGCCTATAATAGATTTTAATGAAAAACTGTTTTAAAATATAATCCAAAAGTTTTCAAATTTGGTATACAAGACTTTTATGTCAATCGAAATAACATAATAGATTTTGGTTAAAATAGGCTAACCGGAAGTGGTACATTACTTGAAGTTGTTAATAGTTTTTCTTGAATAAAATGATTTTATTTTGATTTTAGAAATAAATGCTTCAACTATAAGTTTTAGAGAATTAATTTCTGCGTCTAGCACATCAAGTATTATTAAATTAGCCCTTTGTATAAGCGAGATATGTAAATTTAAATATTATATACTTTTTTGTTTTTGTAACAAAGCTAGCTATGGATTAAGACAAAAAAAAAATGTTCATGTCAAATTACGTTAAATACGTGCAATTGTATGATTCGTACAATAACAAATATTATATTTTTATTGTGAAATTAGTCATATTCATTGTTGTAATCAAATATTTCTTTGTTGTAATCAAAACTCTCTTTAAAAAGAACCGGGTTACATTATGGTCGCTATATATCTTACTGTTTTGAAGTTAAAATTAATATTTTGTAATTTATTTATTAAAAAAATATGTATAGTTAAATAATCGTACAAGGAAGTCGTGTGGTGTCCACATCAGATTTTTTACATTTAATAACCGAGAAAATCAATTTTAAAGTTTCCTGAAGAATGCTGGTTTGTCCACCATTTTATAATCTGAAGCTTTTCTTTATGAGAAAACTGTTCCATACTTTGAAAGAAATGTGTTATTGGACGAAAATCAGAAAATACAAACTTTTTTTGACAGTTAAGATGCCATACAATTGTTCGTAATTTTGTTTGAGTTCCATGGCTCCCGCTATAAATCAGCTATCTCCAGAAAAAATTAAAATTGATTTTCTCGGTTATTAAATGTCAAAAATAAAATCTTATTACTAATTCGGGTGACCTTAATTCTCTACATTTTTGTCTAAAATAAATTGGGAACTTTTGCGCAAGGAAAAACTGAGTTCCCATGTTAAACGCCTATCGCCAGGTTTTTAATTAAAACACTATATATAAATATAAAATATTCCTCAACTTGGCAAAATCCAAAAAAGTACCAGTTTAGGCACTTCTTAAATTAGAAATTCCTAGCTAAGCTACGGTTTAGGAATTGTTTATAAAGTTGGCCAAAAGTAAATTAATTTTCATACTGTAAAAGTTATACACACATTCGAAAGTGTTGCAATTCTATATCTCGATGACATATTTGGTTATAACCCGAGCACTTAATAATTTTATAACCTTTTGCGTTGATAATAAATGATTATTGCAATCAATAACCCACCGTATATTACCATTAATTCCCAGCATGAAACCGACAAAACAAACAAAAAGATCCCACCAGCAGGAGAAACCTCAAACTGATCAGTCTGCCTTATGTTGCACAACATTTTTCACTTTGCAGTAACAATCCGCCTAGCAATCAACAATGAACCAGTACCAAGGCCAGCCATACATCACAGAAATTATAAAAGTGTTGTGTATCACAATTCGCAACAAATTGCATTTCACACGAGAGATTTACTGCTGTGCGGTGTAGGATCTAGTTGGTCTTGGTGAAACTGGCGTAAGGTAAACATGAAATGCATGCACTTTGCTGTTTTCATTGCATAAAGATGAAGGACTGCTGCATATGCAATGGTATGCAGACTTTGCCTAGAACGGGGACCGTTAGATTGAAAACAAACAATATTTTTCTATGAAACAACTAACACAATACATCTTGTCATTTATTTTTTATTTATTTAAATACATACACTCAATTTCCACGACTTGATCCTCAGATCATCAATTGTAATCAGATGATTCAAATCGCCAGGGTAGAGGGTGGTAATTGATGACGTCATGTTGTCGGTTGAAATCGGGCGAAATCGTCTGATTTCCGTAGTATTCATATAAATCAAAAGTGAAAACTGACAGTGTACAGTTTAAGGCCCTTGGTGTTATTTTTGATAAGAAAATGTCTTTCAATAATCACATTATTTATGTAGGATTTATTAAACGAAACAGTAGCTCTTTCAAAAATATATGTACAGTAAAATTTTTGAAAGATGTCCGATCAAGGTCATCTGTATCACGAACGAATTAACAAATAGGCATACATTTATCTCTTTCTTTTGCAAAGGCTATAAGAGTGTGCGATAAGGATGGATATAACACGCTTGTCTTTCAAAAATTCATATTGTTTCGACTAAGTTACGACATTCCACTTTAAATTGATACTCGTTGTTGATAATACTTTCGCTGTAACGTAAGTTTATTTATTAATTCAGATACATTACCTGGATTCATAGCCGTACGTGTAACGTTATTTTCTGTTAGAGTCACTGACAGTGACTTTATGTCATTATTTTTAACATATTTGGTTTTAAATTTGCTTATAAATTTACCAGTTGACTTATTTTTGACAGTAGTATCTTACGTAGCCTCATAAAAACTAAGCAAACGACACTAATGAATTTGTCATAATGGGCGAAGGAAAAATCTGAATTCATACAATTCGTAGACGACCTTGATCGGACATCTTTCAAAAATTTTACTGTACGTTACTATTATAAATTTCAAATGATTAGTTGTTTGACAGTGACATTTATCTGTCAGTTACATACATTTGAGATCTGAACTGTGTTTAAAGCGTAGGTCCCGCGATTGAAATTATACATTATTTTATAAATTTATCCAGAAAATATATAAAAAAAAAGTATTATTGCAAACCTGGACACGTCAAACAAATGCACTCTGGCTGAACATTCCAATACACTAAAACACACTTTTGATCTGGATAATTTCAAGATTTTGGAGGAAGAGTAAAATTACTCTAAATGTTTCTTGAAATGATGATTGCAATATCATAAATGCAAGAACTGATATTCAACCTAGCAGCGTATATTTTGGTGTATAGGGAAAGTTCAAAAAGGAAAAGGCAAATTTCAGGCCAAACTCCAAATTCCTTACATTTTATTTAAATTCCTACAACTTGCTACATTATTATTGGTATACAGACGACCAATAGGAGTCGTATAAATGATGTCACCAGAATCCTTACACAGGATATTTCCGGCTATTTTCCGTATTATTCAGTTGTCGTTTTTTAGAGCAAATGGATGTGTGTATACTCTTTAGATTTAATAAATTAACTGAATGTTTTATACGAATGTATTTTGTATACATGAATTCTAACAATCTGTAAGATCTTATTGTGTGATAATGTCCATTTTATTATGTATGTATTACATTTACTTAGCGGTATTTTTCGAAGAGAAACTATTTTGAGCTTCAAGTAAAGTTTCCGGTTATCTGATTACACCAAGATCCAATGGCTTCTTTCCATATTAGAATAAGGTATATTCTTAAAATAATTAAAATTTTAATTCTATATTCAATCCTTTTTCGGGAACCCTATCATTATAATCATAAACTCCATATCATATGCAGTTCTAACATTAGTAGAATTTCATCCCTCTTCAGTCATCAGAGATTTACCAGATTGTATGTATCTGCGGGAAAGTTTACATTGCCCAGACCGGTAGAACTATTTCTACAAGGTTGACTGAACACCAGTAATTGATCAAATTGAATCAGCCTGAAAAATCTTCAGTTACAGAGATTTGGATGTATTCCAGCAAATCAAATTTGAAGAAACAAAAAATCTTGCAACACCTATACACCTCAGGTTAATTAGGGAAGCTATAGAGATATTTAAAACCCAAACTAATAATATCGAATATTGTGACTGTTTAGATAAAACTTAGTCGAGCATGATTTCCTATGTTAAATATTTTGTAATATGTTACCTTGGTTGCTTGTTGGCTTGTTATTGTTTTGTTATTATTAATTTGTTTTTTCCTGAAGAAGGCAGCAGGGTATGCTGCAAAAACACTGGGTTTTAATAAAATTTATATTAGCAGCCAATGCAATTATTTTCTTTTCTTTTCATTTGCAATCGGTATAAACATCATTAAAACAGTTAATAAATTTGTATGCCTGTTATTACCATATGCTAAACATTTACATATTAAAATATTTACTCAAATTACGGAAACCATACCTAATGACCATCATATAAGTCGACAGCCAATTAGCAACTTGTCAAAGTTTGTCAATGAAACAGACTAGAAACATGTGGCATTTAACTCAAGAACTTTATTTTTAATAAGGAAGGTTCCATTTATTATTAGAACGGAAATGAATATGAAAGTTGGATTCAATATACCAATATCAAATATATCTCCACGTAAAATGGCATTGCGCAAAAAAATAATATATCTTTTTAACCGCTTTTCAAAAAAATTACAGTGATTGACTTCTATATACTCGACATTTGTCTTTATATATTTCAAAAATAAATACAAACTCAACTCAGATATTCATGAGTACCAACTAGAAACAAAAATGACTTCCATATACCTAAATCTAGAGATAAAGTCGTCAAAGATTCTCCAGATAGGATTGGTTATCATTTTTCAACAAACTACCAATTTAAAACTAAGTTAAATCAATTTTTATACGGTAATAATTTTTATAATGTGAATGAATTTATGTCTTGAATTATTATTAGGCGACGTTTTCTATATACAGGGTAATATATCTGCAGAATTAAATATTAATTATTATTATTACCACACGCTAAGAGAGGTATTGGATTCATGCTAAAAATCGCATATTCAGATTTTAATGATTAAGCATGTTTTAAAGACCCTACAATCCGATTTTAATATTGTTACGATGACGTCTGTGTGGGTGTGAGTGTTAGTAGGACTTAATATCTGTTTAACTACGTATTTCTCAATCGGACATTAATGGGAAGAGTTGAAAAGGTTTGGTAACAATGGGACAACCGGAAGTAGCAGATTCTTTAAAGAATTCTTCTAAATATTATATTTGAAAAAATTTGTTCCTGAAAATACTAAAAAAATTAAATTTATGATAGGTACATTTAAATATTTTATTATATCTTTTATTGATTTAGATATACAAGAATATAATATATAAAATATCTGTTCAATTCTGGAAACCAATTGAAAAATTTAAATGTTTGTAAATCACAGTGTCAGAAATCCGGAGACATTGCTGAAGATTTTTTCTGGGTACATACATATATTCTTATAGTATTAATAGTTAAATATTTAAAATTATAGGTATATTACATATACCCTTCAAAATTACTTTTCAATATAAGCAATTTATACAAAAACCGTTAAATTAACTAGAATTTATAGCGTATAACGCGTATCTAAATCTTTCTACTATCAATGTCAGCTTTGAAAAACATTTACCATTTGTTTCAAACAGTGCTGCTAATTAAATAAGAAAAAATGTTCCAGGGCATCAGTTGGTCAGCCTGCCGTAACGAGTAACAAAAGACAATGCTGATGTATTTCGCGTGCAATTTGAATATTTAGCACCTTAATGAATATGTATTTGTGGTACAATGAGTCTTATTTATACATACATTTATACAACGTTAGTAACAGCCGAGATGATGACTATTACCATGACATAAACTGCATTTTTCAGAAACAAAACATGAAATTAAAAATTTGTTATGGTATCGTTTTTATTCGTTTTGAATCATGCGAATAAAATGCACTTTTCCTATTATTACCGAGGGACATTCTAATTTACAATTACTTTCTTTAACGTCTATTAGACAAAATAAAGCAGTTATTGGTAATCGCCTTTAGTGGCCAGTAAGCAGACCATTCTTTGAAAGTCCAATGGGATTCTCTCTCCTGGTCAGAAGAACCTGGAGTAGATATATTCTGTCCAGATATGGATAACCAAATATAAATTCATAGGTACCAGTTCCATTTCAAATAGAAATATATGCAATAATTCTCTGAACTTGAATAAATCTAAATAAATATTTATAGGAGAAACAATCAACATGTCAGACAGCCAGTCTGCTTTAAAAATATTAGGTCAAAATTAGTCTGGAATTTCAAAGACACTCTTCAACAGCTGACCAAAAACAACTACGTTATATTGAGGTGGAAGTATAAGGGAATTTTCGCTAATGAAAAAGCAGACGAGGTCGCTAAAATCGGTTGAAATTACCGTTTTACAAGCCTGAGTTTTGAAAATTTGTTATGGCCAGCACAATACCTCTCGCTACTTCCATTTTAGGTTACATAAGTAAAGGGCGCGAGCAGTCATGTGACATTGTTGGCCTTGACAAGCAGATATAGAGGCTAGTGTCAGAATGACAATTAGTAATTATGTACATAGTTGACAATTGTCAGAATTTTTTGTTAAAAATTTCAAGATTTTCTAAATTCACGTATCTAGTTAATTCGTCACCAGGAATATGGAATTTACTTGTCGAGGAAAATAAACCACATGGAATGAAAAATGACAACTATAATTTTTTTTTAATATAACTTATTAAATTTTGTATATTTCTTAAGAGGAGGTTGTACCTCCCTTGCCTCCTCAGACGTGTCGCCCCTGGAACAAATATATTGACAGACTCAACATACATCAAATGAGATCGGGAAACTGTCTTCTTGAGAACAAGTCCAATTTTATTCATACATCTAAAAATCTACTAGAATAAATCAACCATGACTCATTTTAAAAACTAAATCTAAACATTACAAAAAATATTATCTTGATCTCCGATCCACAAAAAGTCTCTAAATCTGTCACTTATTGCCCAATGGTCTCAAAATGGACAATACAAGCATCCCTCTTAAAATATTCCCGACCGTGTTTTATTTTTCCTGATAATCGCATTTAAGATCAGAATATATTTGAAAAATCTCGTGGGTGCTCTGTACCTGTTCGAGAAATTCTATACGGAGACATCTCACGTAACTTCAAGGCCAAGAAAGATAAACATCATTTTTTACTTGCACCAAGAAGAGAAATTGTAGAGATATTGTAAGCAATGGATATGATTTCACCTTGGAATACTAATTGTATTGAAATATAAAATATCTAGCGCAGACTCAATAACGATATTAGTAATTTTATGTTGTCTAATCAACCATGAAATTCTAATATATTTACAGAAATTATAATAGCCTACAAGTAGTACTTGAATTTTTATTGTTTTTATGAGTGCTAGACTTAAATACATTTATAAAAATCTGTTGTGGCCAGCACAATACCTCTCGCCACTTCCTTTTTTTGGTTACATAAGTATAGGGCGCGAACGGTAATGTTACATTTTTGGGCTTGACAAGCAAATGTGTGGGCCCGTTTCAGAATGATAATTAGTAATTATGTACATAGATGTCAAATGTTAGAATTTTTCATTAAAAATTTCAAGATTTTCTAAATTTACGTAGTTAATTTATCACCAGGAGTTTAAAGTTTACTTGTATGCCTTAGATATTTAACATTTAATTCTGCTCCACATGGAATTGGAAAATCACTAAATTTAGAATGAGAAATTATGATATTTGACATCTATATACATAATTACTAGCTATCATTCTGACATGGGCCCCCATATCTGCTTGTCAAGGCCAACAAAATCATATGACTGCTCGCTCCCTATTGTATTTAACATTTCTTGTATACCTACACTCTACACCAAAAATTCTACTTACGCATATATCTATTCCATATATATTTAGATTGTTTAATTTTAAATTCATTTTTGATGAAGAAATTTTGTCCTCTTCTAATTTTTCGAAATGTTTCCAATTCTATTAATACATTAAGAAATAATATAATGTATGTACTTCCCAGAAAAAGTCTTCAGTAATGTCTTCGGATTTCTGACACTGACATTATCTGTCAGTTACAAACAAATTAAATTTTCAACTATTTTCCATGGCCATTCTTTCGGCTGTCAAATTTATTATAACAGATTATTTTACATACTATATTTCTTCCATCTCTAAATCTATAGAATATATTGTAAAATATTTAAATGTATCAGAAAGAGAATTTATTTTTCTTTAATATTATCAAGAAAAAATTTCAAAAAATATTATTTAAAAGATTTTTTTTCAAGAATCTTCTACTTCCGGTTGTTCGATTGGGAAATACGTAGTTAAAAAAATTTAAAGTCTTATAGTTTTTGAGTAACCGTCCTTCCAACATCCCACACACACACACACATACACACACACATCCACACACACACACACACACACACACACACACACACACACACACACAGACATCATCGTAAAAATGATAAAATCGGATTGTAGGGACCTTAAAACGTGCTTATTCAATAAAATCTGGATATGCGATTTTTAGCATGAATGCAATACCTCTCTTAGCGAGAGGTAAAAAGTGATACTTTGATTGTATTTATAGGTACACTGACAAATCTAGGTACAACATTATAAAAGTTACATATTATCTCATAATATCTTTAATATATATATATATATATATATATATATATATATATATATATATATATATATATATATATATATATATATATATATATAGGCAGCCATGCTAACCATTCAGCCACAACGACAGTTATAAATATTTTTATATTACATAATAAAATATTGAAACAAATATTTATTGACATTTACTTATAATTTTCTTTGATTTATGCAATGATAATAAAGTAATATTTTCAATAAACTGTTTTCCCATGTTAAACGCCTATGTCAAAGTTTGCTTGGGACACCCGGTATGTGTGTGTGTGTCCAGAATTATAAATTCTTGATTATTTATTACTAATTTCCTCTGTGCCCCCATTCATTGCCCCTAACTGTACCAACCTACGCCACTGTCATCTACCTGTGCCATGCACTTGCACTATGCCACGGTTTGTGCAACCCAACAACCTGGAACAACAACAGAACGTCTTTGGTCTCCGTAACATAGCGTGTTCACTCAGCCCCTCAACAACGTGAATTTACACTCCGCACGAATAATGGCCCCATTGTTCCGCAAATATTCTCTAATATGTTTGGCCTTCAGTTTCATCGCAGCTAAAAACAGATCTTTGGACTTACATGAATGTCTGTTGCCATGGAAATGACAGTAGGTGGAAGAATATAAACAAATGCAAGGAATCTACTTACATTATTTATGTTTATATACATAGTATTACTTGTAACATTTTGTTTATTTATTATAATTGCTGTAGCAAATTTTAAAAAAAAATGACGTTGGTAGAAGATTTACGTCATATTTTATACATATATCATCCATAGCAACCATAAAATAATTGAATATATTTGTTACAAAAAGAAATTTCATAAAACATACATTTCCCTATCTTTCCCATAGGATTTCAAATTTTGTTTAACTGTTATATAATTGTTTAAGCGACAAAAAAATTGAAAAACACATTTTATGCTTCTTTTATATAAAAATCTTTCTCTGTAAATTGATATTCTAAAAATTATTAGTAATTTCAATAATAGTTAAATATTTAAAATATTACATAAATACTGTCAATCCTGACAATGAATTGGAAACATTTCGAAAAATTAGAAAAGTAGGACAAAAATTTCGATTGATAAATCCGTAGTTAAACATATTATAGTTTTTGACAAATATTTCTCCCAATATCCCCACACACATACACACACTGACATCATCGTAAAAATATTAAAATCGGATTGTAGGGACCTTAAAACGTGCTTAATCATTAAAATCTAGATATGCGATTTTTAGCATGAATCCAATACCTCTCTTAGCGAGAGGTAAAAATCGGGCAACACCTCATTCATAAAATTTTTTCCACAGTTCCTTAACGAGTTCCTGAAGGAATTTTGGAGGTCCTTAAGGATCTTAAGAGTTCTTTAAGAATTCAAAAGTTCCTTAAAGGATCTCCAGAATTCAGTAAGGATCACAGTTTTTAAAGATCACAAGAGTTTCTGAAGGGTCTTCCAAAGTTCCTCAAAGATAAAAGTTATTTGGGGACCTCCAAAATTTCTTAAAAATCTTCAAAGTTCCTGCAAGGATCTTCTAGAGTTTCATAAGGATCTCCAGAGTTTCTGAAGGATGTCATGATTTCTTACTAATAATAAAAACTAGAAATACATATATTGTTCGATGAAAATACGTATTAATATATGTATGAGTAAAATGTTGTACTGAAAATATGTATTATCGTCACCTACTTTATGCAGACGACCTTAAATTTTATTTGGGGATACGAACAGTTAATGACTGTATTAAAATTCAAAATTGTATAGATTCTCTTTTTGCTTGGTGCACATCTAATAATATGTACCTAAATATTGGAAAATGTAACGTCATTAGATTCCACAGAATAACAGAAACCATACAATTCAATTATCAGTTAAATAATGTCATTTTACCTTTTGTAGATCATATTAAAGATTTAGGGATTTATTTTGACATAACTTTGACCTTCATATTACATAATGAAATTTCAGTTAAAAAATCACTAAAAATGCTTGGTTTCATTCAACGAACAACAAAACCTTTTAATAATATTATTACTTTAAAAACACTTTATTGCTCATTAGTCCGCACTGGTTTAGAATATGGCTCAACCGTATGGTGTCCCCATTACAACAATAGAAAACTAAATATTGAAACAGTTCAACATAAATTTCTTCGAATTGTTAGCTACAAATTAAATATTCCAGTTGATAATTTATCGTATAATTTCATCCAAAAATTATTATCATTAAATACTTTAGAGGAACGGAGAACAATATATGACCTAAAATTCATCCTTGATATTATTAATTATACAATAAATTGTCCAGAATTGCTAAGTTTACTAAACTTTAAAGTTCCTACATACTTAACTCGAACTAGTGATATTTTTTCAATACCGTCTGTTTCCAATAATTATATGTTTAATTCACCTATGTTGCGATGTCAAAGAACAGTAAATTATCACTCATCAAATGTAGATTTATTCAATTGCTCTAAAACAAATTTGAAAGCTCTGTTTAAATAACATAGATAAGATATTATATGTGTATTAACCTTATTACTTATGTATTTACTACAAACTATAATCATCTTCATTATTCAATATTACTATTGGCACATTACTTCATATCATTTTGCTTACTAATCATACATACATTTATTTACCATTATGTTTGTCCTATGCTGCTATGTTTATACAAATTATTGTATTTTGTTTTTTCACTGTAAATGGGTTTATCCCGTATATATATTAATAAATAAATAAATAATAAATAAATAAATAAATAAATAAATAATGTTCCCTGTAATAAAAATCTTTGCATGTGTAAAATTTATTGCCATGAAAATTATTTAATTACTCCATGACGCAACAATTCTTAAGCATGTCTAATCTGTATTTAAAAACCACAAAATTGTGAGAATCTTCCGTTCAATATCCGTACAAACCAGGATGTCTCTCATGTGTAATTATCGCATAATTTCAAACCACAACTGAATCAATCAGAACAAAACAGTGCGAAACAAAAAAACATATAAAATGTGAAGTGTTCCCCCACTGTACGCATTTCACACGCATGCTGGACGTGGTGACGTCACGCGCAATACAGTTAGGCTGATCGTAGTGGGCCGATGCTAACGAACGGACCTCGGCGCCAATGAGGCTCCGCCCTCTGCTCGTCTTTTGTTCCAAGGATAGTTACACCTTCTAGATGGCAGGTGCATCAAGGAATAAATTTTAGGGGTGAATAGATTTGTAGGTTTACGTGGGACATAGTGCTGAGAATTTTTACCTTCCGTCACCTTTAGGTAAGGAAGGTATGTCTTTGGTCAAAAAATTCAATGATGAGTTTTTACTGAATAAGCACGTTTTAGGATCCGTATAATACGATTTTACCATTTTTACGATGATATATATGTGTGTGTGTGTGTGTGTGTGTGTGTGTGTGTGTGTGTGTGTGTGTGTGTGTGTGTGTGTGTGTGTCTGTGTCTGTCTGTGTCTGTGTGTGTGTGTGTGTGTGTGTGTGTGTGTGTGTGTGTGTGTGTATGTGTATGTGTGACGAAAGTTTCGGATCGCGCAACTTCAATACCACGATTCCAAAAATTATATTTTTTCGTATTCCTCATGTTTACATCCAGAAGAACAACTGATTAGATTTTGGTTATAATTGGCCTCATTTGAAGACTTAACAGTTAAATTTGATTTATTGACATTTAACGTTATTATAACTTAAAGAATATATTATTCTCTATATGATTTTATTGCATTTTATATTTCATATTCAATAGATATAGAGTTAAAGAATTTTAAACAAATTAAATTTTATAAATCAGCCAGCTATGCTAAACATGGAAACTACTAATATATTCATATAATTCAAATTGACAGATGTCAGTATAAATAAAAAGTGAATTAATGTGACAGAGATGTGGATGTTGAAGTAGAAAACACGGAAAGATACGGTAAGGAAATAACTCTAGTATTACAAGTTTCTAGAAAGATACAAGCGAGATGATTACATTGGTTTAAAAATGTCATGAGTAGAAATGAAGAATATACATATTGAATGAAGCATGCTTAATAGTAGAAGGTAGAAGAAACAGAAGAAGAGCAAAGATAAGATGGCAGGACTGTATTGCAAAAGACTTGAGAGAAAAGGAACTAAATGAGGACGACACGCAAAACAGAAATGAGTGGAAGAAGAAAATAAAACGTAGCGACCCCTAACGAATGGGAAAAGCTAAAGAAGAAGAAGATGACAGTGTTTAGTGCAATTTGCATAGTTTGTTTATGAAACAATTTTACTGGAAATATAGGATTCTTTGCAAGAAAATTTATGTATGGAATTTATACATAATACACAGGATTGACGGAAGGTAATGTGCTGGCCACATCAGATATTTTATAAATATATAAATAATAATATTTGTCGAATAAAATTTTCTGTTTGATTTGAAATCAAAGTCAAAATACCTAACTGTTCGGACATTTAATCATATCAATTAAAAAGTAGTTATAAATTAGTAATTCCCAGTAAATTTCCTCATTATTAACATTTAGCTTGATTCTAAATTAAGCATCCTTATTTAATTTTCTAATTTGATATATTGACTCATCGCTAAACATTTAACCTTTTAACGCGACATCTAATTATTGTAAGCATAAAAAGAAAATATAAGAAAAATAATAATGTTTTATGTATAAATTTAGTCACCTTTCTCAACATAAAAATTCGATTAACATATGCGTAAAACTTGAAATTAAACGGTACTAAAAAAAAATACAATCACCGTTTAGTGTAATTAAGTATATGACATTCATTACGTCATATTTTAACAATTTTTAATTCAAAGTCCGTCAAAACCTATTAAAATCATTCCGCAAACAAATTATTGCCTTGACCACCATCAAATGATAATTTCCGCATTTTTAAACCATTTTTTCCTGGCTTTGTTACACGCAACGCATTACCATTGTCAGGGGCGCACGTGCTTCGGGCGCATTCCAGTGGCGTACGCAATTTACGAGCCGATTACTCATTAGTGTGATCAGTTGTAATTGTGATTGAATTCGCAATGAAAGGTTAAGTAAATTGTGCCATTTGTGTGTAGATTCTATGCCTAATACGGCGAAGACTATTTTGGAAGTAAAGGTTTCGTTCAACAAACAATGAATGAGGAGTGGGGGGGGGATATAATTTTGTATTCAGCCTCAGTCCGGCAAATATTATGTATTTAATATATTTCAAACAGTAACATAGTGTAGCGTGCGTGGACCCAACGCCACTGAGTTAGGAGTACGCAACCGCCGCCGCTGGTCGAACGTTGCTAGAACGACGCCTAATATAGTGAAACAAATATTGTTCAAATAAATAATCTTAGTGTTTAAGTATTTAATAATATTCTTAGTTTTAAATCAATGTTTATCATTGTTTGTGTACGTGTGTGTGTGTATGTGTATGTGTATATATATGTGTGTGTGTGTGTGTGTGTGTGTGTGAGAGAGAGAGAGAGAGAGAGGATGTTGCAGGTACGATTTCTCAAATACTATAAGACTAAAGACCTGTATAACTACGGATTCCTCAATCTAACATTAATGGGAAAATTGAATATGTTCTGGTAACAATTAGACAACCGGAAGTGATAGTTTCTAAAAAAAAATTCTAAATATTATTTTATGAAAATTTGTTACTACAAATAATAAAGATAATTAAATTCTCAATCTGACAATTTTTTTTTTATTATCTTCTATAGGTTTGGAGATACAGTATATAATAATATAGAATAATTTGTTGTAATAAATCTCGTTGCCCAAAAAACTCCATGGAAACCAGTTGAGATATTTAAATATTTAAATGTTTGTAATTGACAGATAAATGCAAAATGTCAGTGTCAATAATCAGGATTTTTCTGGGAGGTACGGGCACATTTAATATATATTATTGTATTATTAATTAAATATGTATTTAAAATTATAGGTATGTTAATATTACATGTATCCTTAAGAAATACCGCTAATACCGTCAATGAATATAAAGAATTTTTAACATATTAAAAGAGTACGACAAAATTCCTCATACAACAAAAGAAGAGATACAATTTCAATTATTTATGTGTACAGGAAATGTTAAATTCGTTACTTATAGGGCGCGAGCAGTCATGTGACATTGTTGGCCTTGGCAAGCAGATATGAGGATCCGTGAATGACAATTGTCATGTCGTAATTTTTCATTCAAAATTTCAAAATATTCTGATGTTTATTTGTCATCAATAGTATGGAATATACTTGTTGAGGAAAATAATCCACATGGATTTGGAAAATCATAATGTTTTGATTGATTTGACACCTATATACATTATTACTAGCTGTTATTCTGACACGAGCCCCCCCATATCTGCTTGCCAATGCCAACAAAGTCACATGACTGCTCGCGTCCTATGCAACATAAAATGAAAATGGCGAGAGGTATTGTGCTGGCCACAAGATATTTTTTACTTATTTTTTTATGAAATCAGCCATGTTTAATAGTACCTTCTCGTGTTTACTGTTCCTATAGCAATTATGTTTTGAAAATAACATTATAAATATAAACGGTTTATATATAAGAACATTGCTGTCTAAAGATTTGTTTATAAATTTTAAAACCACAAACCATAAACTTCGCATAAACATATTACGAAATATGCGCAAACCATGTCAGGAATAAAACATTTATTTAAATTCCAGTCTTGTTTGAAATTCCTTCAGTGCATTCTAGCGGGAGGTAACTTTACCGCACAAACCATTCTGACCAAACATATGCACATGTGGCATTTAATTCTTTACCAATTATCCTATCAAATAACAATCGAAGGCCAATTACCGCAACAACCACACGTGTTAGATTCCTGAAAAACAATAGAGCATCACCGGTATCATATCAATAAGGAACCCTAAACGACCTTGATATAACAAAAGCCAATGGACTTGTCGTCAGAGGTTAGTTGATCTAATGAAAATTACAGGTGTACGCACTAAATTAGTCGCACGTCAAGGACGACTTATCTGCCACGTGGTTGACAAATCAATTGTTTTGATGATCTTGACGTTACGAAAGGAAATTTGAACTCTGGATAGGGTTAAGACATGAATAATTTCATTCTGATCGTGTTTAGTCACCTTGCGGTTAGATTTTTTGTTTAGTGGGACAGAATGTTGGTAGGCCTGGCACGATATATACGTACTTGATATAATGAATTTTTTATAAAACATTATCTGGTTCGTAAACCTTTTACAATATGAGATTGTTATTGGATTACGAATTAATAAACTCAAAGAAGTTGAAAGGAAGGATGCCCATAAGAACAAGTGTAACCAATACTGAAATACCTCTCGCCACTTCCGTTTTTGGTTACATAAGTACAGGGCGCGAGCTGTCATGTCACATTGTTGGCCTTGACAAGCAGATATGGGGATCCGTGTCAGAATGATAATTAGTGATTTTGTACATAGATGTCAAAAGTTAATTAAAACATTCAAGATTTTTTAAATTCACGTAGTTAATTTTTCAAAAGGAGTGTGGAATTTACTTATCGAAGAAAATAAACCACATGGAATTGGAAAATCACTATATTTACAACAAAAAATTATGATATTTGATATTTATGTACATAATTACTAGCTATCATTCTGACACGGGCCCCATATCTGCTTGTTAAGACCAACAAAGTCGCCCTATTGTAATTAAAATTTCTTGTATATCTACACTCAACATCAAAAATTCTACTTACATCTATTCTTTATATATAGATTAATTTTAAATTCATTCTATGGAGAAATTTTGTCCTACTCTTCTAATTTTTCGAAATGTTTCCAATTCATTGTCGGGATTAATAGTATTTTTAAAAAGTATATGTAATATACCTATAATTTTAAATATTTAACTATTAATACAATACGAAATAATATAATGACATTTATCTATCAATTACAAAAAAAATAGTTTTTCAATTGGTTTCCATGACATTATTTGGGCTATGAGATTTATTACAACAGGTTATATACCTTATATTTCTTTATTTCTAAATATATAAAAGATATAATAAAATATATTATACTAAGAACAAAATTTTTCAAAAAATAATATTTAGAAGAATTTTTTTAATACTCTGCTACTTTTGGTTGTCCAATTACCAAAATCTTTTTAGCTTTTCCCAGTAATGTCCGATTGAGAAATACGTAGTCAAACAGATATTAAGTATTATAGTTTTTCAGATATCGTCCTTCCAACCTCCCCGCACACACACATACACACACACACACATCATCGTACAAATATTAAAATCGGATTGTATGGACCTTAAAACGTGCTTAATCATTAAAATCTGGATATGCGATTTTTAGCGTGAATCCAATACCTCTCTTAACGAGAGGATATTTGGTGGCTTATATATCTATAATTTTAGGACAACCCTTGTTAACAAAAACCTTTACAAATAATATCAACTTCTATTAATGTTGACCCGTCCTTGTAGCTATCAATAAAAAATCTAATCTTTCCGTAAATTCCTCTTCGTGATCTGCCTGGTGAACTTGACATGGATTCATAACTTTCACCCGATGCCTTCGGCGATGGCGTTTCTGTCTCAGTAACCGAGCAACACGTTACACTGTTACCTCGTGGATGATATAACCGTTTTCGATATCTCTTCTGCATTTCTAGTTCTAGGTCAATATTACTGCGTTACCGAAGAGAAATCATATATTCTTGTTTTTGTTAGTAATGTGTATGTAGTAACTCTTAACTCGAACTCGGTCAAGTTGAAAAGATATTTATGGTGGAAGATTGTAACATAAGATAAAAATAAATGTTGTCAACAAGACATGCACTTTGTACGCATGTAAAAGAATATTATTTAAGGTGGTTCTATCGAAGAAGCATTTACGAAAGATATGTATATTATAGAATAATGAAAGTTTTATGGAACAAATTAACCTTTATATTGGAAGCACATAAATTTCATAATCTAATAACATTTTAAATTAGATAATAATTAAAGTATATCTACAATAAATTTGCATATTTAGAATTGAAAGCATGTGTTATTATTATAAACATGTCATAAAATTTAATACACAGCCTATAAACTGATTGGTGTTAAGGACAGCGAGTTCGTACAAGTGCGCCAAATATCAGCGCCATCTATGAGTTGGCACCCAAGCTACGAGGATGAATCAAATATATACATATAAAACATTATTTTTCTACATAATCCCCCTCCCTAGAAACGCATTTATCCCAACAGATTGGGGGCTTCTTAATCCCTTCATCGTAGAAACTAGCGGGACCTTCACATAGCTATTGCTGCACAAACTCTTCCACCGCACGGTCTTCGTCGAATCGATGGCCTCCCATCGCTTCTTTGAGGGGCCAAAGACGGTGAAAGTCACAATTTTTTCCTCGTAGTATTGGCTGTGTGGGGCCTGGCGTTGTCATGAAGCAAAATGACATTTTTGACAGTTTGCGTTTTTCTTTTCCTTCGATAGGACAATTTTGCGGCATCCAGTAATTTGCAATAATATTATGCATTACATGTGCGTTGATTATTATGCGTTTATCAGTCTTCATGAGATTTCGAATCGCCTCGATGTTGACTTCGGTAACGCTCATCCTTTGGCGGCAACATCCCCCTCAAGTTTTAATAATATTGCTTCAGTACAGTTTTGTATGGGCGTAGTTTGTTGTAAAGAACCAACATAATTGTTTGTTTTAGTCTATAACGCGTTTGGGGATGCTTTATTAACTTGTTACAACGTTTTTGGTTGGCAGGAGCGCTTTCCCGATGAAAAACTGTTTTGATCGACGTGCTACGATTAAGATTGTTACGAATTTATTTTTATTTAAAACGCATGTTTTTAGCATGAATCCAATACCTCTCTTAGCGAGAGGTAAAAATATAATTTACCTGGTATTTCAGAAGGATACCTGTCATAGTTCTAATGTCCTTTTTGCTGAGAGCTAATAGCCATTTGACATTTATCAATGAGGGTAAAATGAATTTCATCGATTGATTAATGCCCGGAATGTCTCCAAATTAGATTCAGTTCATAAATCAAACTGAACTTACTGCCTCGGGTTGAAAGAAAGCAGTATCTTCTTTCTGACCCAGAACTACGCACCACGGTGGTAGGAGATGAATCTGAAGTGAAAGTATGACGACATGAGCACAAGTAAAAGAAAAGTTAGTGTTGAACCCAGTGACTTTCTTTTCTACTGGTTACGTTACCCAATGCATTGCTGGTTACATGGATGATGCTTTCCTCTATAACGTAACACGTGGCGTAATCTCTACGCCGTGGTCTCTGGTCGTGCACTTGGCCCGGATATGCAGGCTTTCTACTGACTCAATCGTTTAACTCACGGTCACGGCTACCATAGAAAGATTCCACCAATTGTACAGTCTTCGACCGATAATTTTTTACCTTCCGTCACCTCTAGGTAAGGAAGGTGTTGTCTTTGGTCAAAAAATTCGGTAGTGAGTTTTTATTCAATAAGCACGTTTTAGGGTCTTTACAATACGATTTTACTATTTTTACTATGATGTCTGTATGTGTGTGTGTGTTCGTATGTGTGTGTGTGTGTGTGTGTGTGTGTGTATGTGTGTGTGTGTGTGTATGTGTGTGTGTGTATGTGACCGCCGGGTCGTCAACGATATCTCCAATACTAGAATTCCAAAAATTACAATTCTTGCATATTCCTCTTCCTTACAACCATATGCAGACTTGATTAGATTTTCGTTATAATTGGTCAACCGGAAGTATCCTCATTTGAAGATTTTAATAGGTTATCTTGAAAAACTCAGTTAAATTTTATTATAACTTGAAGAATATATTATTCTCCATTCGATTTGATTGCATTTTATATTTCATATTCAACAGATATGGAGAGTTATTTCGACTGCTTTAAATATACTTTAAACTCTTTACTTTTGGATTATAAATATTGGAGATTCATCCTAAATGTTTTTAAATCGAAGAAATAGGCTATTTGGATCGAGGAGATTTTTTTAAAAATAAACGAAGAAAGAAATTGTGAAAAATGCATGGACCTCGCTGGGATTTGAACCCAGGGCCTTCCTATATCTAGTAGGACGCTCTAACCAACTGAGCCACGAGTTCCCATCGAAGTCAATGAATATTTCACAAGTCTTTTTTCAAATCGGAACGAGTGCACTCTACTAACAGGAGAGATGAATACTCAGCGCGAACAGAGCGCATATCTAGAAATTATTGTGAACTTTAAGCCGTCACAAACAACGTGTTCATTGACTTCGATGGGAACTCGTGGCTCAGTTGGTTAGAGCGTCCTACTAGATATAGGAAGGTCCTGGGTTCAAATCCCCACAATTTCTTTCTTCATTTATTTAAAAAAAAAAAACTCCTCGATCCAAATAGCCTATTTCTAAGATTTAAAAACATTTAGGATGGATCTCCAATATTTATAATCTACGTTGTGTGAGACGGCTTAATAATTTCTATATTCGCGCTGAGTATTCATCACTCCTGTTAGTAGAGTGTGCTCGTTACGATTTGTAAAAAGAATAAAGAGTAAAGAGTGACATATTCATTGACTTCGATGGGAACTCGTGGCTCAGTTGGTTAGAGCGTCCTACTAGATATAGGAAGACCCTAGGTTCAAATCCCACGAGGTTCATGAATTTTTCACAATTTCTTTCTTCTTTTATTTAAAAAAAATCTCGATCTTTACTTTTGGCACAATCTTGTTGCCATCTACAGAGTTCTGAAGTAACCTTCTGGTATAAAAGTAATAAGATATTTTGAGATATAATACTAATTCTAAACTACAAATCGGAACTGCAAAACAAATTTATATATTTCTTTCTTAAAGTAACAAAAGAAGTATCATATTGTTTAAACTTTTCATGCTTTTCACGTAAAATACCCATTTAAAAAATATTTCCTTCGAATGTACGTCTGAAATTCATTTAACCGAAGATCACCTCTTCTTCGTTAATACCAAGCGGGCGTTGTTAACTTAACTGATACTCCATCTGGAACGCTTGTACATGGATGTCAAATATATTTCTACTTATTTATCGTATCTTCAGATTATAATTTTCTATAGGCAATAAAATTAAATGTGGGTGGTAAATAACTTTCAAATTTTTATATAAAATCCGTTAATTAGTTTTCTATAACATACTAGTTTTTCGATGTCGGTATGGATATAAAAGTTATAATTTAAAATGTTGTGTTTATTTTGTCATTTCCTATTCTTCACGTGTTAAAAAGGCCAAATATCTCGGGTACCACGTGGTCAATTGTTTTAAAATTGGATAACAGGTAGATTATACTTCAGTTGAGATGTACTTAAAATTTCAATTAATTCTGGGTAAAATGGTTTCACGATGTAACTACAGCCCATACGATGTAACTTGGCGAGTTGGGGTAATTCACATTATCACTGCGGTAATGGGAAAGTTATAAAATCCATAGGCGCATAGAAGAATGAAGTTCAATAAAATTACGAATATTACAAAAAAAAAGAAATTATTTATACTACAAATATTGGAATGAATTATTTATTATATAAATCATATTATAATTAATTATTTTTTAAATTAATAAAGTTAAGAAAATAAAATTTCTATTGCTATTGAGAAAAAAATGCACCAACGCTTATGTATGAATATAACTTCTTGGGTTGAAAAGTACCTGACACCCCGAGTTTGAGTGTATTAGGGTGAAATTTGCTTTGTGTAAGGCAATAAAACATTATAAAATCACTATTTCACATCTGAAGCTGTGCGGCATCGAAGTAAAAGTAAATATTTGACAAAACGCAACTTAGGAATAGTGAACTGAATTACATTCTTTTGGCTCGCCAAGTTACATCGTATGGACTGTACCTTAAGTTTATGTTACTGGCAACAACGTTCATAAGTCCCATTAGTATTCTAGTTAAATAAAACTCTTATTTTGAACTGCTTTGTATGTTGAACAGTGTTTTTATTTTAAACATCCTTTCAACTGAATTCAAAACATAGTTCATTAAACTATTACTGTTAATTTAAATTCATGGTTACAAAACATTGTCCTTTAGTTTATCTTCAATACATCCTATAAATATTTAGTAACCATTTTGAATGACTAATATTTTTCTATAATCAAATTCTCGTCAACAATTACTTGAAAAAACTAATTAAAATTTCCTCCCCGTTTTTGTAAAAACAATTTCAACTCAACACGCTCCATTTCCCCGTTTTTAAAAACAATGAACTAACCAAACAAAAAGCAAAGCATCACGTAACCATGACATTCCTCGAGCCTGAAACCAACTCTTCTTTCACACGAACGTCGGCTCACGATCCGTGAAGCACTTTCACCACCGGGAAGGGTTACGTAAGAAAAAAATAAACAGAGACGGCAGTGACAGTGAACGGAGCGGATGAAGTAAATAGTAGGCTAGGGAAGGTCGACGTAGAAATAGAAACAATAGCTTGGTTAGTGTTTTGTTATCAGAGGTTGTTTGATATGTGTAGACAGACAGGTGGGGTGATAGTTACGCGTGGCTGAGTATAGTGGTGGCCAGAGGCGGCGCCAGGGGGGGCACAATCAAAACAAAATTTATTTTTAAAATAATAAAGAAACCTATACCGGACGTGCACCGAAACACGGAATATATAATATTATAAATCCTTCTCATAAATCATGACAGCAACATAAGCCCCAGATAAAAATCCATTGACGCAAACAACTTGTAAATATTTTGTACATTCAAGTAAGAAAACAGTGTGTGTACTGAATAAAATATGAAAAGAATTTCTGTTATTTGAAATAATAAACAGCTATACGCAAAATTACAGCAAAATGTTATTTTCACAGGAAGTCATGTGTGTAGTACAATAACAACATTAATAACCATAGTATTCACCTTATTTATCTGAAATAACACTTGAACAATGCTATGTTTGATAAATAACCGAATACGAAAGTTGAAGGACGAAATTATTAATTCTATCATACATACCAATTTGACAACGTAAAATTCATTTAATTTTCAATCTGAAAGTAAATATAAAATATAAACTTAGTTGAAATATTTTTTGAATATATATTTAAAAATTATCAACTTTGTGTAATTATGTGGCCAGCACAATACCTCCATCAATCCTGTGTATTATGTATAAATTCAATACATAAATTTTCTTGTGAAAGGTTCTAAATTTCCAGTAAAATTATTTCATGAACAAACTATGCAAATTGCACTTGACTCTGACATCTTCTTCTTCTTCTTTAGCTTTTCCCATTCGTTAGGGGTCGCTATTTTTTATTTTCTTCTTCCACTCATTTCTGTTTTGCGTGTCGTCCTCATTCAGTCTTCCGCAATACAGTCCTTCCATCTTATATTTGGTCTTCCTCTGTTTCTTCAACCTTCTTTTACTAATATTCATTCTTCTTCCAATATATTCTTCATCTCTCCCCATGACATGTTCAAACCAATGTAATCGTCTAAAAACTTCTATCATTCGAGTTATTTCCCTTATTCTTTCATTTCTTACCCTATATTTCCGTGTCTTCCCCATCTATCTCAACATACTCATCTCTGCCATATTCATTTACTTTTCATTGATCATCTGTCAATTTGAATTATCTAAATATATTAGCAGTTTCCATGGTTAGCATAGCTGGCTGATTTATGAAATTTAATATCTTTCTAATTCTTTAACTCTATATCTGTTGAATATGAAGTATAAAATGCAATCAAATCGTATAGAGAATAATATATTTTTTAACTGAGTTTTTTCAAGGGAAACTGTAAAATCTTCAAATGAGGGTACTTCCGGTTAACCAATTATAACCAAAATCTAATCACCTCTCCTTTTGGATGTAATCTTAAGGAATACGAAAAAAATATAATTTTTGGAATCGTGGTATTGAAGTTATGCGAGCCGAAACTTTCGTCACACACACAGACATACACACACATACATACAGACATCATCGTAAAAATGGTAAAATCGTATTATATGGACCCTAAAACATGTTTATTCAATAAAAACTCATCATTGAATTTTTTGACCAAAGACAATACTTTCCTTACTTAAATTTGACGGAAGGTAAAAATTATTTCAACTAAGTTTAATTATATTCACTGGCAAAGAAACTGGCATGCAGGTACTACAATTTTACCAAGTTTATTTATCTAATTTGACTATGTTTTCAAGTAGACAAATTGACGCCATCAGTAAGTATGTATAATTAAACATAGTTGAAATATTTTTGCTTGCAATCAATCTAATGAATTTTCTTAAACAATTTACCAAACCTACAGTCAATTTTCTCGTAGGCAGAAATAAATCATCATTCAAAATATAATTTGCAAAATTATGGTTCGCATATGTTGATACACTTTAACGTATGATTAAAATACTTATTTGCGATTGTCGGTTGAGATAATCTTCACCAAACCATTTTGGGAACTTATATTTGCATACAATATCAATTATTCACGACATGACATTGTTCGATTTACATGTCAGTTTGGTTTAGGTTAGATAACACTCCACCAAATTTTTGGGTGTTTTTTTATTAGTTAATCGTATGGTAATTGATAGGATTATAGATCACTTTGATTTGATAAAGATGTGACTATTGTTGATTTTTTTAGATCGAAATGGAAACTATAATAAACAATGTAATTGATATTTTGTTTAAATACAATACAAAAACTCTGGCCAGCATGTTACCTTCCGTCAATCACGTGTATTATGTAAATTTATTTCATAAACAAACTATGCATCTTCTTCTTCTTTAGCTGTTCCCATTTGTTAGGGGTCGCTATTTTTTTATTTTCTTCCACTCATTTCTGTTTTGCGTGTTTCATCTTATCTTTGATCTTCCTCTGTTTCTTCTACCTTCTACTACTAAACTATTCAGTCTTCTTCCAATATATTTATCATATCAGCCTACGACCTGTTCAAACCAATGTAATCGTCTCTCTTGTGTCTATTTAGAAACTTTTATCATTCGAGCCATTTTCTTTATCCTATTAAATCCTTATTCCATCTGTTCGTGTCTTCCCCAACATCTATCTCAAACTCCTCTTCTCTGTCACATTCATTTTCTTTTTATTGATACTGCCATCTGTCAATTTGAATTATCTGAATATATTAGCAGTTTCCATGGTTAGCATAGCTGGCTGATTTATGAAAAATATCTTTATAATTCTTTAACTCTATATCTATTGATTATGAAGTATAAAATCGCATCGTATAAGAACAACATATTCTTTACAATATAATAACATTAAATGTCAATAAATGATATTTAACTGCTTTTTTTCAAGACTGTTAAAAATTGTAAATGAGGGTACTTCCGGTGGACCAATTATAACCAAAATCTAATCACGTCTGTATATGGATCTAAACTTGAGGAATACGAAAAAAATATAATTTTGGAATCGTGGTATACGAAATGATCGTCACATACAAACATCATCGAAAAAATAGTTAATCCTTATTCTATGGACGCCAGAACGTGTTTATTCAATAAAAACTCACTATCGAATTTTTTTACCAAAGACGATACCTTCCTTACCTAAAGGTGACGGAAGGTAGAAAGGACTAAGGCCAAGAGTTCCTCAATTATACCGTTCATTAGATGCTTTTATTGTTTCACTATCAAGCATAAATCATTTGCAATCGTTAGAAACTCATAAACAAAAACACTTATTAAAACAATAACATATCAAACCATATACGTAATTGCGTTTATACATACTTATATTCCCCATATCAAAATATAAATCAATGATGATTTCATTCATTTAACTGTTACTACAGTAACAATAACACCATAAAATCAAAGACCATTTATGTATAATAACCAATAAGATCCAACATTTCGAAGTCTCAATGTCAATAAAACATTACCTTACCTTTGAAGGAGCGGCTTGCTCATCGTTCCAAATTTAACAGTAACAATGTCCTCTTTTTCGGAACATCCCACTCACACATTATTTTCACACTTTACACGATGTTGTCCCATAAAAATGTCATGGAACAAGTCAAGAACAACGAACACAAGAGAACTTGATATCACGAAAGGTAAGGTTATTCTTGGTCAAAGTTTGCAAACCCACGCTAAATTCTGCTCATAAAATAGGAAATATATGATTGTTACTTTATAACGAATAATTTTTACCTTCCGTCACCCTTAGGTAAGGAAGGTATTGTCTTTGGTCAAAAAAATTAATGATGAGTTTTTAGTGAATAAGCATGTTTTAGGGTTCATATAATACGATTTTACCATTTTTACGATGATGTCTGGATGTGTGTAACGAAAGTTTCGGATTCCAAAAATTATAATTTTTAATTACTGTCATTTGAAGATTTTAACAGTTTTTCTTGAAAAAACACAGTTGAATCATTATAACTTAAAGAATATATTATTCTCTGTACGATTTGATTGCAATTTATACTTCATATTCAACAAATATAGAGTTAAAGAATGATGAATACAATTCATACTTCAGCCATCTATGCTAACCATGGAAATTGTTAATATATTCAGATAATTCAAATTGACAGATGTCAGTATCAATGAAAAGTAAATGAATGTGGCAGAAACGAGAACGTTGAGATAGATGTTGGGGAACATACGGTAAAGAATGGAAGAATAAGGGAAATAACTCTAGTGTTAGAAGTTTCTATAAAGATACAAGAGAGACGATTACATTGGTTTGAACAGTAGTAATAGAAGGTTAAAGAAACAGAGAAAGCCCAAAGATAAGATGGAAGAACTGTATAGCAACCCCTAACGAATTGGAAAAGCTAAAGAAGAATAAGATATCAGTGTCAAGTGCAATTTGAATAGTTTGTTTATGAAATAATTTTACTGGAAATTTAGAATCTTGTGTAAGAAAAATTATGGAATTTATACATTATACACCAGAATGACGGAAGGTATTGTACTGGCCACAACAGATTTTTTATATTTGTCTTTTACTTAAATCAAATAAATAAATAAATATTTCATCACGGCATATTACCCATTGCTGGGTGTGCCAATCTGCTTCGTACACAGATATCGGTAATGATGGAATATTTGTATCGTGTGGACGCTTACCAGGCATCACCTCACGGGCACTCATTGCTGGCGTGGAGAGTGCGCCACAGGGGTCAATTTTGTGCCATTAAAATGCGATGTAATTTTTGGCGTCGGTCGGGATCGAGACCCCATACATAAATCAAAATGGACTCAAAATAATTTTACTGAAAATTTAGAATCTTTTGCAAGAAAATTTATGTATGGAATTTATGCATAATACACAGGATTGACGGAAGGTATTGTGATCTGACCACAACAGATTTTTTAATAATTACACAAATACAGAAGCAGTTTTTTTTTTAAATTTTAATATTATGTTCCAATAGTATTTAACCCTAAAACTATGTTAAAAACTTCTCTAAATTAAGAAACTGTTACCATTGAAATTCAAAAATTTAAAATAGTTTTTTTGAAACCATATTAATATATCTACAAGATAAAAAATATAACGGTATATGAGTATTTCTTATACATCTAGAAAAAAATAGACTTGTTTGTCAGTCTAAACAAATATGAAAGAATTTAACAGTCTAACAATAAATCTATTTGATAATATCTGAAATGAAATGTTAAAAAGTGATTTGCAAATAATTGATCTGTATTATTTTACTATTAAGTAGTAGGTTAGGTATGTTACTGGTAAAGTTCAAATGTTTTTTACTGTAAAAATAAAAAATTATGAGTTATGTTTTGTACTTAGATTAGACACTAGAAGTGAAGGTTTAATGACTTAAAAAAGTTAATAATTTTTACTTTAGGTGTTGCCTTAAAATAAGTGATTTAACATTCACCTTTTTTATTTATTATGTTTACAGTTATTTATTGTTGTTGTAACGGTAAATATTTGTCGGGTTTTAAGGACCTTAAAACGTGCTGATTCGAAAAAAAAAAATCTGATGTGGCCAGCACAATACCTTCCGTCAATCCTGTGTATTATGTAGAAATTTCATACATAAATTTTCTTGCAAAAGATTCTAAATTTTTGGTATTTTATGATTCCCTTTCTCGGCAACTGAGTTCCATACTCCTGATAACAAACCACTTGAAATAACAAAATCATGAAATTTTGAATGAAAAATTATGACACTTGTCAGTTATGGACATACTTAATTGCTGTCATTTTGATACGGGTCCCCATATCTGCTTGCCAAAGGCAGCAAAGTCATGTCACTGCACGCGCCCTGTACATAATTTTTTTGCAAAAGATCCTATATTTCCAGTAAAGTTATTTCATAAACAAACTATGCAAATTGCACTTGACACTGACATCTTCTTCTTCTTTAGTTTCTCCCATTCGTTAGGGGGTCGCTATTTTTGTTTTGCGTGTCGTCCTCATTCAGTTCCTTTTCTCTCAAGTCTTCTGCAATACAGTCTTTTCATCTTATATTTGGTCTTCCTATGTTTCTTCCACCTTCTATTAATATATTCATCTCTTCTCATTACATGTTCAAACCAATGTAATCGTCTCTCTTATATCTAGAAACTTCTAACACTAGAGTTACTTCCCTTATTCTTTCATTGATTTACATTTTATTGATACTGACATCTGTCAATTTGAATTACCTGAATATATCAACAGTTTCCATGGTTAAGTTAGCATAGCTGGCTGAATTATGAAATTTATATGAATTTTTTATCTATATTATTCTTTAACTCTATATCTGTAGAATATGAAATATAAAATGCAATCAAATCGTATAGAGAATAATATATTCTTTAAGTTATAATAACATTTAACTGAGTTTTTCAAGAAAAACTGTTAAAATCTTCAAATGAGGAGAGGAATACGCAAGAATTTTTTGGAATTCTAGTATTGGAGATATCGTTGACAAAACCGCGGTCACATACACACACACACACACACATACGAACACACACACACACACGCACATACGAACACACACACACACACATACAGACATCATCGTAAAAATAGTAAAATCGTATTGTAAAGACCCTAAAACGTGCTTATTCAATGAAAACTCACCACCGAATTTTTTGACCAAAGACAATACCTTCCTTACCTATAGGTGATGGAAGGTAAAAATATCACACATATTTTGAGTAGTTTATTTGTTATCTACAAGTATTTTAAAATTCGGAAAAATTAAATGCAATTAAATCTGAAGTACCATAATGTCCAATATAAATCACATATCTAATGGTCGTAATGTCTAATTACTTATTAAAATGATAAATACCAAATGTCAAAGATACTCTATCAATCTATAAGAGTAATTACAGAAAAATCAATTGTCGGTATTTCCTTCTAAAAAAATAAGAGTAAACAACTTTCATTTCGTTGATTTACTGCGATATTTTCCATAAATAGTCAAATCGCATTTCAGTTCTATCTTCGGTGTTCCACATCTAAATCAAGTTTTATTACACAAATGTCAATTTCATTTTTTGCATTCGAAATTCTACCAAATAGGGTAGCGAACTATGGTTTCCATTTCCTAATCATAATGCAAAAGCTCATACGTAACCAAACATTTATGCTTTGAACTACTACATCTGGTTAAAATGAATACGAAGTAACATTCACTGGAATTGAGTTATTACTCAAAAATTAATTCAATTACAACTTTTAAACATGTATTAATAATTATTACATCATTACTCATATTTTATTGGGAAATATGTAACGTTAAAATAGACTACTCCCATGCTAGACAAATGAATAATACAAATCTTGAAGTTCACATTAAAATAGGGTACGTGTATAGGCAAAAAACTTACGACAGGATAGGATATATGAGCAATTGGTATAGATCAAAACTTTAAAAAATCTGCTATGGCCAGCATAATAATTCCGTTTTTGGTTACCTAAGTACAGGTCGCGAGCATATAAGGGAGCCCGAGTCAGAATGACAATTAGTAATTATGTACATAGATGTCAAATGTCAGAATGTTTCATTAAAAATTTCAAGATTTTCTGAATTCACGTAGTTAATTTGTCAAAAGGAATGTGGAATTTACTTGTGGAAAATAAACCACACGAAAAATTGAAAAATAACTTAATTTAGAATGAAAAATTATGATATTTAACATTTCTTGTATACCTACACTCTACACCAAAAATTCTACTTATATCTATTCTTTATATTTAGATTTTTAAATTTTAAATTCATTCTATGAAGAAATTTTGTTCTACTCTTCTAAATTTTTCAAAATGTTTCCAATTCATTGTCGAGATTGACAGTATTTTTGAAGGGTATATGTAATATACCAATAATTTTAAATATTTAACTATTAATACTATAGAAAATAATATATTGTATGTACTTCCCACAAAAAAATCTTCAGTAATGTCTCTGAATTTTTGACACTGATATTTATCTGTCAGCTACAAACATATTAATTTTTCAATTGGCTTATATGGCATTATTTGGGCTGTGAGATTTATTACAACAGATTATTATATACCTTATATTTCTTTATCTCTAAATCTATAAAAGATATAATAAAATATTTATATGTATCAGATAGAGAATTTACTCTTCTTTAATAGGTACTAGCAAGAACAATTTTTGTTTTAAATAATATTTAAAAGATTTTTTTAAGAATTTGCTATTTCCGGTTGTCCAATAATTATTACCAAAATCTTTTCAGCTCTTTCCAGTAATGTCCGATTGAAAAATATTATAGTTTTTGAGAAATCGTCCTGCCAATCAACTCACATACACGCATACACACACACACATACACACACATCATCGTAAAAATATTAAAATCGGATTGTAGGGACCTTAAAACGTGCTTAATCAATAAAATCTGGATATGCGATTTTTAGCATGAATCCAATACCTCTCTTAGCGAGAGGTAAAAATTGATATTTAATGTAATCTAGGTATTCTATAAAATGAGTTGTCAAAATAAAAGAGATACCTACTTTACCGTTACCAAAGGATACGTAAAGCAAATATTTATGTAACAATTTCCTAAAAAATCTTGTTTCTATGTTAGACTAAAAATACATTTCCAAGAATTTCGCTTTGTAATTATTGTATGATAGATTTTTTGGCAAATATAATGTAATTTAGTATTTTCATTTTGTTTCGTTTAATTTTTCGTCTTCACGGTTTTAATAACGTTTAAAAAACTGTGTTTTCATGCCTATTATAAACAAAATCAAGTATAATTATAATACTTTCAAATAATGGGAATATAGTATAGTTTATATTTTGCCATGTAATCGCCTAAATTAAATTGAAAGTATCTTTTTCAGTACATTGCAAGCGGAAACAATTTTATGCAATTCTTTTGACAAGTTAACAATAATCTTGTTAATACATTTAAACAAAAACCCCTAGCGAATAAATAAAAAAACAATAAAAACAGTAATTATTCCAGCACTCACAGGTATTTGTCAACCTATTCAGTCTATTTCACACACGCACACATCTGGCACATCACACGTGCGACGAAGAATTTTACCATAATAATGCATTACGAATGTCCGAGAATGCACATAAATAAATTATTCTCTTGTAGGATTTGTTATTCTAATTGTTGTCGATAAAGTAGGACATGTTATTTACATTACAAAGCTGTGACAACCAAATTGAGTACAATTTTTATTAAATACTTCACAGAATTCTGTAATTTCACTTCTTGTTACTAAGCGAGGAATTGAAATGTGTCATTTGAACCAATATGGAATGTAGATATTCTGGGTACTTTGTTTTATTTTGACATTTCTACCACTCACAGTGTTCCATGAATTTTGGCATAGTAGGTTTCTGCTGATTCATATCGAGATTTTGGTAAATGACCACGTTTAAGGTCCCTAGAATCCAATTTTAACATTTTCATGATGATGTCTGTATGTATGTATGTATGTGTGTGTGTGTGAGTGAGTGTGTGTGTGTGTGTGTGTGTGTGTGTGTGTGTGTGTGTGGATCCTCTTTACGCTCTAACTTAAATACTATCATTCAGAAAGATTTGAAACCATGTATTTCTACCTTATTCTAATAAGGAAGGAAGCCATTAGATTTTGGTGGAACCGGAAATGGCAGTTTACTTGAAGCTCAAAATAGTTTTTCTTCAAAAAATACCTATAAATGTAATTTTTTCTCATTTTGTTATTATAAAAATTAAAGATTATTCCATTTTCTACAAGTTTGCTTTAGTACTTTTTCTATATATTTTATGGATAAATTTATAAAGTAATATAAAAATTATATCTCGGAGCTTATGCTTTAAACACATCTCCGTGGTTACATAGTTCAGCTCAAATGTAAGAAACTGACAGATAAATGTCACTGTCAAAAAACTAATCATTTCAAATTAATAATAGTAACGTTTTAAAAGGAAAATTGTAAATAGAACAATAGTTTTATGGAAAGGAACTTAAAATATATAATTTCTAGCGTTAGTAAATATGCAGGTATGTATTTAAATAAAGAAACAAATAAATATATTATCCATTGCTGGGTGTGCTAATCTGATTTATACACACATTTCTGTAATGATGATGACACGTATTGTATTGTGCGGGCGTTTATCACAAGAATTAATTTTATGCCATTTAAAATTCGAATTGTTTGGCGTTGATCGGGATCGAATCGGATTCCCCAGATTCGCATCTAGACATCAGCCACGCGGTACCGAGATCCCATAGGTAAATGGCGAAAGGTATTGTGTTGGTCACATCAGATTTTTTTTAGCATTTCTTGCGACTAATTTACACGAGCTTCTTTTTGTGCGATTGTATGTGGGATCCAATGCGAACAAATCTTTTTTACGGCCAAATGTTTATGCAATAGGCGATGGGAAATAAGATCGCAGCGCCAAAGTGGAAATAATTTTAACGGGATAATTTGACATTTATTAATTGTATTTATGCATTAAGTGTATATAAGAGATATTAGATATGTACACGTAAATATTATAAATATAATAGATATAGTCAATTTTTTTGACTCTGTCGGGTACAGTAATAAAACTATAAATGAACTATAAATATCGCAATTATGATAAAGCGGCATATCCTTTACTTTCTGTAGTATAATACTGTTTGGCTTCGGCCTATATTTTTGAGCCGCTCTATTCATTTATGTTAAAGGACTGTAAGGCTATTTTCCTATACATACCTGGTAGACGTTTGATTCAATGCATGATTAGAGCGGCTCAAAAATATGGGCCGATGCCAAACAGTATTATACTGCAGAAAGTAAAGGATATGCCGCTTTATCATAATTGCGATATTTATAGTTCATTTATAGTTTTATTACTGTACCCGACAGAGTCAAAAAATTTGACTATAACACTTGTGTTAATCCATATCGAAAGTTGTAAAAAATAAGCGCACGAAAATATTCGATTTAATTCCATTTTTTGGCCAATATGCTTTTTTAAGTTACTGTAAACAACACAACTAACGTTCGTATGTGAAAACGTTCTGAGTGCGTATACCGTCAAAAATGTCAAACTTTACGATAGAGACGTGAGTTACCAGACGGCACATTTTATTTCATAATTTTTGTTGATGGAGATTACTTGTCAATTTCTTGCAGACACAAAAAAAGTATAATTATTTTCTTTTTTATCTTATATAAATAACAAAAAATAAACAATCTCATTAGTAAATAAATCTTATAAACAATTAAATGAGTCTGCATATAAGTCCAGTAAAAAAACTAGTACCATGTGCATAATTTTTATCAATAAATATTTCATTTATTGTACCATTAAAGGTATCAAACCCTGATTTATCATCTTTTAAATTGCATTCAACTGTTTTTACCTTACATTAATTAATTGGCGTGAGAGAAACAAAGGCTAGCAATCAAAGCCTACTGAGAATGAGCAGGTTTTATTTTTCTGACATTTGCGAGAACAGAAATGAAAAACTATAGCCAAATGCGGATATATGTATATTATATTATGAAATATTTATTAGGAATATTGTCTGGGATACGTGTGGACAGCAATACCTTTTTGGGCAATGGATACTAGATCTTGTTCGCCTTTATTTACGTCGAATGCAGGTTTTGAAGCTTTTACAAGTTATAGTATCTATATTAGTATTGACCTATAGCCGTAAAGGGACACACAGATCATAGAATGTCCACGTAGGCTTATTAAGTCATGAAGCTTAATATGTACTTTGTCCTAAGCAGATTGCATATTTTCAGAATTTTCATTTCTGCTTAAGGTAGTTATATCACGAAACCATTTTACCCAGAATTGACCACGCGGTACCTGAGATATTTGCAATTAAATTTGGCATTTTTGACACGAAGAATAGGAAATGGCAAAATAAACACAACATTTTAAATTATAACTTTTATATCCATACCGGCATTTAATCGAAAAACTAATATGTTATAGTAAACTAATTAACGGATTTTATGTAACAATTTGAAAATTATTTACTGTCCAGATTTAATTTTATTGCTTCTGGCAAATTATAATCTGAAGATACGATAAATAGGTAGAATTATATTTGACATCCATTTACAAGCGTTCCAGATGGAGTATCAGTTAAGTTAACAACGCCCGCTTGGTATTAGCGAATAAGAGGTGTTCTTTGGTTAAAGGAATTTCAGACGTACATTCGAAGGAATTTTAGAAAGAAATATATTAATTTGTTTTGCAGTTTCCATTTGTAGTTTAGAATTAATATTATATCTTAAAATATCTTATTACTTTTATATACTTCATACTGTAGTGTGAGTACATTGAATTACGACACTTGTATATGTGTTAGTGCGAGTGGTACAGTTCAAAAGTTTTTTTCCGGAAAAATAAAGAAAATTCATCTGTTACAGTGTTTGATATTAGCTTTTAACTATTTTGATGCAATATGTGTATATAATATAATAATGTTAATGGCACAAAATTAACCCCTATGGTCACTCTCCACGCCAGCAATGAGTGCCCGTGAGGTGACGCCTGGTACACGCCAGCACGGTACTAATATTTCATCATTACCAATATCTGTGTACAAGACAGATTGGCACACCCAGCAATGGGTAATATGCCGTGATGATATATTTATTTATTTATTATAGGTATTGTCTTTGTTAAACAAGATTTTTGTTAAAATACTACTACTTCCAGTTGTCCAATTGTTACCAGAATCTATTCAACTCTTCCCAATACTGTTAGATTGAGGAACCCGTAGTTACACAGATCTTTAGTCTTATACACACACACACACACACACACACACACACACACACACACACACATACACACACACACACAGACATCATCGTAAAAATGTTATTATCGGATTGTAGGGACCTTAAAACGTGCTCTTAGCGAGAGGTAAAAAATACAGCTAATATTTTGTAGTCATATGAAAAATAATTGTATTTATTTTTTGTCTCCATGCCATATCCTGTTATTCAAATTGTAAATTTATTTTAAAAGAGAAAACCAAATTAAATGAGGACGAATCATTGTTGATAAAATAACAATAAATAATTAATTTGAAATTTAGATATGGTGTCGTCATTATGCCACAAAATTTTATTCTGTTTTGGGAATGTATTCTAGCAAATTATAATGTCAATTTTTTTATTACCAAATTATTTTTTTGTTAAAAGATGAGTTCGTCTATCTATAATTAATTTGTAATCGTGTTTTGCACATAATATTTAATTTTAAAATAATATCTAACGTTGTTTCAACAAATGATCTTAGTTCAATTAACTTTTTATTCAACGAAATCAAATATAATTAATAATTCATTTCCTTATTCATTACACGTTGAAGGTGTTGCCCGATAAAAAGTCTTGCAGCATTTTCGTTTGCATTCGAACCTTGAGTGTAAATATAACGCACAAAAAAAGGAAAAAGTCTCAAGAAATACATATTTACACTTGTCAAATTCGCACAAGGTGAAATATTTCACCGATTGGAATAGAAAAGTTTGTTTTATATAAGTCATATTGATTGGTAAAAAATCGAAGAAAACAAATAAAAAACTTGTTAGGTATATATGTCCTTAATGAAGTATTGAAATTTAAAATGCCGTTCTAATATATCTCACAATTCATAATTAATTATAAAAGAAAAAAACCAGGTTGATATAGTCATATTTTTAAAATATGCACTGTATCATTTGTATCTATTGTATACTAACACTAATATAGGATTAGACTATGCTCTATATTTATCACCAATGCACGATTTAAAATATACCATACATTATACATAGCGAAACAGTTATCTATTGTGTTTATTTTTTTATAATTTTTTTAAATAATAATTCAACTGATATTGGAGGTTACAATATGCGACTAAGGACATACACGTAATTAAGAAATTGTCAATCATATGGCTTAATATCGCATGTGGTTAAATTTCCAAAAAAAAATTTAAATCGAACCATATAATACGATTTTACCATTTTTACGCTGATGTCTGTACATATGTATGTGTGTGATGAAAGTTTCGGATTGCATAACTTCAATACCACGATTCCAAAAAAAATTTCGTATTCCTCAAGTTTACATCCAGAAGAAGAGGTATAGTCAAATTTTTTGACTCTGTCGGGTACAGTAATAAAACTATAAATGAACTATAAATCTCGCAATTATGATAAAGCGGCATATCCTTCACTTTCTGTAGTATAATACTGTTGGCATCGGCCCATATTTTTGAGCCGCTCTATTCATGCATTGAATCAAACGTCTACCAGGTATGTATAGGAAAATAGCCTTACAGTCCTTTAACATAAATGAATGAGCGGCTCAAAAACATGGGCCGAAGCCAAACAGTATTATACTACAGAATTGCGATACTTATAGTTCATTTATATTTTTATTACTGTACCCGACAGAGTCAAAAAATTTGACTATAGTTAGATTTTGGTTATAATTGGTCAACCGGAAGTATCCTCATTTGAAGATTTTAACAGTTTTTCTTGAAAAAAATCAATTAAATATCATTTATTGTCATTTAATGTGAATATGCTATTCTCTATTCGATGTGATTGCATTTTATACTTCATATTCAATAGTTATAGAGTTATAGAATTATAAAAGTATTAAATTTCATCTGCCAGCTACGCTAATCATGGAAACCGTTAATATATTCAAATTGACAGATGTCAATATTAATGAAAAGTAAATGAATATGGTAGATATGATAGATGGGGAAGACACGGAAAGATACGGTAAAGAATGAAAGAATAAGGGAAATAACTCTAGTGTAAGAAATTTCTAGAAAGATACAAGAGAGACGATTACATTGGTTTGAACATGTCATGAGGAGAGATGAAAAATATATTGGAAGAATAATGAATAGGTTAGTAATAGAAGGTTGAAGAAACAGAGGAAGATAAGATGGAAGGACTGTATTGCGCAAGACTTGAAAAAAAAAGGAACTGAATGAGAACGACACGCAAAACAGAAATGTTAAAACCAATGTAATAATCTCTCTTGTATCTTTCTAGAAACTTTCTTCCCCAACATCTATCTCAATATCCTACTCTCTGCCACATTCATTTTCTTTTCATTTTGTTGACATCTGTCAATTCGAATTTTCTTAATACAGTAGATGTTTCCATGGTTATAGCATAGCTGGCTGATTTATAAAATTTAATTTCTTTATAAATCTTTAACTATATATTCATTGAATATGCATTATAAAATATAATCAATTGGTGTACATAATAAAATATTCTTTAATATTTATAACATTAAATGTCAAAAAATGAATTATGAAATTTTTCAATAAAAACTGTTAAAATCTTCAAATTAGGAACCAATGGTAACCAAAATCTAATCAACTCTTCATATGGACGTACAAAAGAGAATGAAAGAATTATAATATTTAGAATCGGGGTATTGGAGTTATGCGATCCGAAATAATACCTTCCTTACCTAAAGGTGACGGAAGGTAAAAACAATTGTTTCCATGGCTTCCTTGTCTAAATTAACTATGATAACTAATCAATTTTTATCTAAAACCACTGTCTACCTACAGTAATATTTTTGAAAGATGTCCGATCAAGGTTGTCTACGAATTAGTTTTTATGAGGGTACGTAAGATACTACTGTTATTTTATTATTATAAATATATATATTACAGGAAAAACATTCAAAATTCAAAAATAAGTCAACTAGTAAGTTTATTAGCAAATGTAAAACCAAATATGTTAAAAATAAGATACTGACACAATGTCAGTGTCAGTGACTCTGACAGAATATAACGTTATACGTACGGCTATGAATCCAGGTAATGTATCTGAATTAATAAATCAACTTACGTTACAGCGAAAGTATTATCAACAACGAGCATCGTTTATAAATGGAATGTCCTAACTTAGTCGAAACAATATGAATATTTGAAAGACAAGCGTGTTATATCCATCCTTATCACACAGTCTTACAGCCTTTGCAAAAGAAAGAGATAAATGTATGCCTATTTGTTAATTCGTTCGTGATACAGGTGCCCTTGATCGGACATCTTTCAAAAATTTTACTGTACTTAACTGTATACCTAAATCCACTATATCTATCTATTAGGTGTAAGTTTGTAAAGTAAACAATAAGTTACAATAAATATATATTTATTAAATAAAACAGACAAATGCATTGAACGATAGCACAAAAAATAACATATAAATAGTATTCTGATAAATGATTGATTAAGTACATAAGAGATCTAAAAACATCTACCATAACTGAATATAAAACACTGTTTTATGAATTAAATTCAAATTTGACCTGTCGATTTCTCATTCACTTCCTCTGTGTGACAGTTAGTATCAATGTTTTGTATTGACAATTCGAAAAATCTGTTGTCCTTCAATTTATTACAAAGTCACGATGTTTCACTGACCTGAACATGTATGTAAATGTTGCTAAAATTCACTAGCAACCTTGGGAAAACCTAACGGACGGAAATCAGTTAGCTTACCTTCAAAATAAACATATGGTACAGTTTTATGAACATTGTCACATCTTTTACATTTTTTCTGGATTATTTTTTAGGTTAAGAACCAAGAAGGGAATTACGATAGAAATAATTCATAATAATGACTCAATTTATAAGTCCCTTATTAGGATAATTATACTCAAATAGTATACGTTACTAAGAACTTACAAACTAGAAAATTATTTAATTACTCATAATAATTCCTTCCTTTAACAAACGAGGTTTTGAAAAAAATAATAACGGATCAAATTTTTAATAAAGTTTCTGAGAAGATATTACGGTTCAACCATAATAATTTCCTAAGAATATGAGTCAATATTTCTGAACGTAACAATTATACTGCCCACCACAAAAATGCATTGGTGTTATGATTATTATAATTCAGGGAATCTTTCAGCGTTCCTAATAATTAATTACTGCTCTCCGGGATAGCAAATGAAGGTCTTACGGATGTGAAAGTAATTTTTATATTAATTTGAAATAATTAAAAGTTTACGTTAATATGTCGCACTCTCATTAAGTTTTTATAGAACGACTGATTGTAATGGTGTTTCATTATTTTTCAACAAAATGATTTTATTTACACTCAGACTAACTTATTAAACTAAACATAATCAAAGAAGTGAACTAAGCTTTAAATTGTAACGCTGCGTACTAAAGTCTAGCACGCGCTCAAACGAATATGAGTGTTACTACAAACTGTCTAAAATCAAAAACGTTATCATCTTCGTGAGAGGATATCTGACGAGGTGGAGAGGGTGTCACATGGCATCCATATAACGTATAGACTTAATTGTCAACATTCTAAATAATTAAAAATACGAGGAGTCTAAGGTTAAATTATACCTAAAATTAATAAAATTATTCCTTAAACTTAAAATTAATTTTAATAAAAACTAAATACGTATTTTGAGAATTTAAGTTCTCATCATTAGTAATAATTAAGAAAAGTTAAATAGAATAGCTAAGATTACTCAACATGTCAACTATTCCAGAGGTCCTAACAACTCGTGTTAACAAACAGTATACCAGAAATTAATTTGACAGCTTTGGTTGTCAGGAATTAATTTAAAAGCATTTCAAAAAATCCGATGTGGCTAGCACATTACCTTCCGTCAATCTAGTATATTATGTACAATTCCATACATAATTTTTCTTGCAAAAGATTCTGTATTTTACAGTAAAATTATATCATAAACAAACTATGCAAATTGCACTTGACAATGACAGACACCTTCTTCTTTAGCTTTTCCCATTCGTTAGGGGTCGCTATGTTTTATTTTCTTTTTCCACTCATTTCTGTTTTGCGTATCGTCCTCATTTAATTCCCTTTCTCGCAAGTCTTCTGCAATACAGTTCTTCCATCTTATCTTTGGTCTTCCTCTGTTTCGTCTACCTTCTATTACTAAGCAATTCATTCTTCCAATATATTCTTCATCTCTCCTCATGACATGTTCAAACCAATGTAATCGTCTCGTATCTTTCTAGAAACTTTTATCACTCGAGCCATTTCCGTTATTATTTCATTCCTAATTCTATCTTTCCGTGTTTTCCCCAACATCTATCTCAACATCCTCATCTCTGCTACATTCATTTTCTTTTCATTGCCACTGACATCTGTCAGTTAGAATTTGCATAATATAGTAGCAGTTCCCATGGTTACAGCACAGCTGGCTGATTTATAAAATTTAATTTCTTTATAAGTCTTTAACTGTATATCCATTCAATATGAAATATAAAATGCAATCAATTCGTATAGATAAGAATATTCATTAATATTTATAATAACATTGAATGAAAAAATAATATTTGACAGCGTTTTCTCAAGAAAAACTGTTAAAATCTTCCAATGAGGGAACTTCCGGTTGACCAATTATAAACAAAATCTAATCAAGTCTGCGTATTTTTGGAATTCTAGTATTGGAGATATCGCGGCCGAAATTATAACCACACACACATACACACATCGTCGTAAAAATAGTAAAATCGTATTGTAGGGACCCTAAAATGTGCTTATTCATTGAAAACTCACCATCGATTTTTTTTGACCAAAGGTAAACAAGATTGATAGGGAATTTTTAAGAAGTAGAATTGTGTCCAGCAAGTCCAGCTAACCTCCCCCCCCCCACCGAGCTGATTTTCACCCTGCCCCCTATAAAATCGTTATGTACACTTGTACACTTAAAATGTAAAATTGTAGTTTCGTAATTTAATAATTATCTATCCCCCCCACTTGGATAATTTGTAAAAGTTGGCTGTATAAAATAATTACAAATATTTTGTTGACTGCAGAGTACTTCATACAATAAAATGCATTATATAACATTCCTATTTATAAACCAATGTTTTTACAACTATGTAACATTATTTTGAAATTCAGTTCTAGGTAAAATTGCGTTATGAAGCAATTCTCAGAGAATGTAGAAGTAAACTGGTAAACAAAAACAAGCTTTACATAAAGATCAAAACAAAAGCAAGTGGTCAGGCAAACTATGCAAAACCAGTCAAGAAATCAATTGAATATCTCCATCTCCTCCGTCGCGTAGCAACAAAGAAATAAACAAAAACAAAATAAAATAAGATCACTGCCAAGTTCACTACGGTTGCGCTAGGTAAACGGAGACCGTTGGAACAACAGTTGAAAGCGGTAAACATGCTAGACAAAGACAGACTTAGCAACAGTGATGCTGGTTAGAGAGAGAGAGCCCGAGGTCACCTTGGTGATTCAAAATGGCGGCCTCGCAGGAATTCCACGGGCGAGCTGTGTAATTGCTGTACAGGTAGACCTCGCGTCTCACGAAAAATGCAATCGTCTGGTCGACGAAGTAAGCCGAAACGTGACGTAAACGACCGACAGGTTGGAGACTTCAACGATACGTGAAGATGCAAACTAATATTACTTTTATAACGACGAATAGTTTTAATAATTTTATTATAAAAAAGTTACATAACAACGCTCAATAATACAAACAACCATCTTTCCTTCCATTTCTTAAAAGCTTCCAAAATCAATCTGTTTTTGGAATACTGAATGCTTTCCAAATTCATATTGTTTCGACTAAGTTAGGACATTCTATTTTAAAACGATGCTCGTTGTTGATAATACTTTCGCTGTAACGTAAGTTTGTTTATTAATTCAGATACATTACCATGATTCATAACCATACGTTTAATGTTAGTCAGTGTCACTGACACTGACATTGTGTCAGTATCTTATTTTTCACATATTTGGTTTTACATTTGCTAATAGACTTACCAGTTGACTTATTTATTGCTTTTGCTATACACAAAATGTACATGAATTGTAACAATTTGTAAGATCTTACTGTAAGTGTGATAATGTCCATATTATTTTGTATGTATGTTGGTATAGTAAGAATAAATGCTGTTTGACTGAACTTTCGAGTAATTGTTAACAGCTAATAACTAAGACAGTTTAAATACTTAAACGATCGTGATTCAAGTATGACGTCGTTTGCGTATTTCTTGCGAACTGGTCGTAGATCCAAAACAGGTGTAACAAGCAATTTAAACGTAAAACGTTTACAGCAATATTGTCTAGAAGTGCACCTGTCTAGGAACAAATTCATGAGAAAAAAAAACTGGTTGCAATGTTATATAACATTGGATTCTTTTTTTATAAGTAGGAAATATTTCTTCATCTATGATTTGTTTTGAAAAATGCACATAAAAATAGTTTAAATTATTATTTTCCAGTATTTATGTACATATTAATATACATAGTTAAGAAATACAATAGAAAAAGAATCTAAAACTGGTTATATTGTAATTGATATATAAAGTTTTTCTAGTAAAATAGAAAATAATAATATAATAAAAGCGTGATTGTATTTCACACAAAGTACAAGATAAACAAATTATAAATTATAATTTCACAGCCACAATTATTTTTTTCTTAATATAGTACCTACCTGTTTCCATGGTTAGAACTCTTCTAATATATTCAAAATTCTTTATATTCACTGACGGTATTATCGGTATTTCTTAAGGATATATGTAATAATTTTAAATATTTAATTAATAATACAATAAGAAAATTGAAATATACTTCCCAGAAAAAGCTTTCTGTAATGTTAAATAAAACTGTTGATTCTTAACACTGACATTTTGCATTTATCTGTCAATTATAAACATTTAAATATCTCAACTGGTTTCCATGGAGTTGTTTGGGCAGCGAGATTTATTAAATCTATAGAAGATATAACAAAAAATTTAAATGTATCAGATTCAGTATTTAAAGATATTTATTATTGTATTAACATAAATTTTCAAAAATAATATTTAGATGTTTTTTTTAAGAAAATACCACTTCCGGTTGTCCAGTTGTTACCAAAACCTATTCAACTCTTCCCATTAATGTTAGATTGAGGAATCCGTAGTCAAACAGGTCTTTAGTTGTATAGAATTTTAGGAATGGTACCTCCAACATCTTAAAACACACACACACACACATTCACACAGACACATTCTCATACACAGACATCATTGTAAAAATGTTAAAATATTATTGTAGGGACCTTAAAACGTGCTTATTCAATAAAATGCGGATATGCGATTTTTAGCAACTAATTCTTCCATTATTTATAATATAAATGATTTATTTTTAATTATTATTCAATATTACGTAAAAATAATAATTTTCCATTAAAAAAAATTACTTTAAATACTTAAAATTGAAGCATGAAAAGCAGAAATGCTTGTTAACTTTTGATCTATAGTGAACACGAATTAAACACCCATATTTAATAAAACTGAAGACCGAACAATATTTAACACTTCGATAAATGATAATCAATCTATATTAGGTAGCTATATTTAGGTGTTTAGGTGAGTCGATCTATTTTTGTCCAATACTGTAAATAACATTAATTTATGAATCAGATGTTTTGACAGTTCTATTCATTTATAAAATCTTGAAAAAACAAAAGTAACAACTGTATTTATTTTTATTATTATTATTTATAATAGTTATATAATATTGTAATGGAGTTAACGAGGTAGAAAATTGTCAAGCTAAGAGAAAATATTCCATTAGTCATAACAAAGCGATTGATTATAATATTTTCTTTTCTTACTCAAAAACACGTAATGGTAAACCAGTTAATTTTTCTTATTTTCTTGGCCGAAGGTTAAACTGTAAATACAATTAAAAATAGATTCATCTTCATGCAATTTTGTTTACACTTGTATAAAAATTAGACACAATTTTATATGTATAGCAAGCACGTTAGTTTTGTGTGGTGTTACGAAATTAAGATATAAACTAGTAACCTTCGAAATATAATTAACAGATTCAATGAGCTAGAAAACGAGTACACAGTTATATATTTTTATCAAATTGTCATGCATTCCACTCATTCTGGACCAGAAAGAGAGAAAATTTACATAAATTACATTTTAATAACAATAAATCGTATGCACATTCTAATATAAAATATATTGTACAAGGGTACAATGGTAGGTTAATTTGAAACATGTTACAAAAATCTAGTGCAAGTTTGTTGGCAGTCAGTCAAATATTTTATTTATAATTATTTTTAATTTTCTTGGTATATTTGAACTAGATTAGTTATTCATAATTTTCTCTTACGTTTTTGTAATTTATTTCTTCAAAATTCGTAATTTTACGTAGATTCCAAATATACAGGGTAGTGACCGCGACCCCGGAACATAGGACTTTAACATGTAAAATCAGATTTTCCTGCTTTCCTAATTATTTTAGATAAAAAAGCTTCAAATAAAAGTTGTAGGGCATAAAATTCTTCATCTGAATCATTAAACAAAATTAATTTTGTATGCCTTGTAACGGCAAAAATTAGGTATGAAAATGTCGAAAATCACCGCAAAAATAGCTATAGCCATGGAATAGAAAAACAAAAAATTAACAAATGTTAATAATAATAATATCTAATAAAAATAAATTACCCTAACGTGACAGATAAACCGTTAGACACTTGCACATAAATGGAAAACGGTATTATGTTCATCACAGTATCCCCCTAAAAAATCTGATGTGGGCAGCACAATACCTTCCGTCAATTATGTGTAATGTGTAAAATTCCAACACAAACTAAGCAAATTACACTTGCCACTGACATCTTCTTCTTCTTCTTTAGCTTTCACATTCGTTAGGGGTTGCTATTTTAAATTTTCTTATTCCATTTCTGTTTTGCGTGTCATTCTCATTCAATTCCTTTTCTCTCAAGTTTTCCGCAATACAGTCCTTCCATTTTATCTTTGGGTTTCCTCTGTTTTATCAACCTTCTATTCATTCTTCTTCCAGATATTCATCTCTCCTCATGTTCAAACTAATGTAATCGTTTCTCTTGTATCGTTCTGGAAATTTCTTTCACTACAGTTATTTCCCTTATTCTTACCCAAAATCTATTTCAACATTCTCATCTCTGCCACATTTATTTACTTTTCATTGATACTGACATCAGTCAATTTGAATTATTTGAATATATTACCAGTTTCCATGGTTAGCATAGCTGGCTGATTTTTGAAATTTAATATCTTTATAATTCTTTAACTCCATATCTACTGAATATGAAGTATAAAATGCAATCGTATAGAGAATAATATATTCTTTAAGTAATAATAACGTTAAATGTCAATAAATGATATTTAACTGTAAAAATCTTCCGGTTCACCAATTAGAACCAAAATCTAATCACTTGTTCTTCTGGATGTAAACTTGAGGAATACGAAATAATTATAATTTTTGGAATCGTGGTATTGAAGTTATGCGATCCGAAACTTTCGTCACACACACACACACACACGCACACAGGCATACATATATACAGACATCATCGTAAAAATATTAAAAATTCAAAGTATCACAATCAGCTAGGAAAATCATGGGTACTGTTTCTTGCCGAATAATACTTGACCAAAAATTATTCAAGAATGGTCATTATTTTCTTCGAATATTTCCCCCCCTTAGTACGTGTCTTGCAGGCAGGTTAAGACTTGCCAAAGCTTGCAAGGTGCTACCGCCGGCCCGGTATAAGCAAAAGAAAAAAACTCCATAATTGCATTCACCTACATTTGGGATGCACGGTGCAACTCAGGGTACCCGGTCCTACTGCGTTCTGGGCCTCATTAACTAAACCTGTCCAAGGACTTTTTGGTCTGTGGCGTTGCATTTGTCGTTTTGGAGTTTTTTACTGTCTAGACGCAAGCATCACTTTGGAAGAAGAAGGAGCCACTGTTAATGCACGTCTGGTCATGAATTTCATGGTTTTGGATATTAAAAAGTGGCCATTATAGTAACAAACATTGTAAAGAAATGTATTTCAATGTAATATTTTAATAACGTATATCAAAAAAGTTTTGGAACAAATTTCAACATTTTTTACCTCTCGCTAAGAGAGGTATTGGATTCATGGTAAAAATCGCATATCCAGATTTTAATAATTAAGCACGTTTTAAGGTCCCTACAATCCGATTTTAATATTTTTACGATGATGTCTGTGTGTGTGCATGTATGTGTCTGTGGTTCTAGGTGTGTATGTATGTCTGTGTGTGAGCAAGTCGGAAGAACGATTTCTCAAAAACTATAATACTTAATATCTGTTTAAGTACGTTTTTCTTAATCGGACATTACTGGGAAGAGCTGAATAGGTTTTGTTTACAATTGGACAACCAGAAGTACAGATTCTTGCTTGTATTAAAGAAGAGTAAATTCTCTATCTGATACATATAAATATTTTATTATATCTTTTATAGATTTAAAGATAAAGAAATTTAAGGTATATAATAATCTATTGTAATAAATCTCCAGCCCAATAATGTCATTGAAACCAATTGAACAATTAGAATGTTTGTAATTGACAGATAAATGTCAGTGTCAAAAATCCAGAGACATTCCTGAAGATTTTTTCTGGGAAGTACATACATTATATTATTTCTTATTGTATTAATAGTTAAATATTTAAAATTACAATTATATTACAAATCCCCTTCAAAGATACTGTCAATCGCGAAAATGAACTGGAAATATTTCTTCATAGAATGAATTTAAAATTTAAAAATCTAAATATAAAGAATAGATATAAGTACAATTTTTGTTGTAGAGTGTAGGTATACAAGTAATGTTAAATACAATAGGGCGCGAGCAGTCATGCGATTTCTTGGCCTTGACAAGCAGATATGTGGACCCGTGTCAGAAGGTTAACTAGTAATTATGTACATGATTTCAAATATCATAATTTTTCATTCTAAATTTAGTGATTTTCCAATTCCAAGTGGTTTATTTTCCTTGTCAAGTAAATTCCACACTCCTGGTGACAAATTAAGTACGTGAATTTAGAAAATCTTGAAATTTTTAATAAAAAATTTAGACATTTGATCTATGTACATAATTACTTATTGTCATTTTGACACGGGCCCTCATATCTGCTTGTCAAGATCAATAATGTCACATGACTGCTCGCGGTCTGTATATGTAACCAAAAACGGAAGTGATGAGAGGTATTGTGCTGGCTACAACAGATTTTTTTTAATATAAAACGTATTTACTTAAAGTTTTGTAATACTTAATATTTCATAAGCAACGAAATTATGAACTTAGATTAAGTAATTCTGTAATGTTCGAAAAATCGAAGTCCAAAACCTAATGCTAGGTGTCAGGTTCATAATTTTGTTGGTTATGAACCAGTTAATTATTAAAAACATGCTATTATTATACATACATCCTTTCTAACATAAAATAAAATTAATTCAGCATTTTATGCGAAGAAAAAGCCATTTTTCATAAGTATAACAACAATAAAATATTCTTAATTTACTTTATATTCAAATAGGGATTATGCTAAGCAAAAGATACTATCATTTTATGAATTATACTTTAATACTGTTATTTTATTTTATGTATGCAAATGTGTGTTCATTTTTTAAACCATAAATTAATATAAGTGTCTATTAAATGACATATTCTCAAGGAGATTTCAATGATACCTCAAGAAAATATTCCACTTTGCTTAATAAATTTTCTCAGTCTAGTTTCAGTAATCATACTTGCAAATTACTTTCCGGTGTAAAATTGTACTTTTTTGTCAATGGTACATGCTTATAATGGAGGTTTATTTACTACATAGTATAAATATTAAACCAACTAAAAAATAAATATTTTTTTGTCATTGTTGTTTACTATATTTTCCATAATAACACGTAGGTATATTTATATTAGTAGCGTTCTGTTGTCGTAGGTCACTTTTATACGCATATATAAAAATAAATATTGTTAACAATGCCTAACTGGCTTTTTTATCTCTCGCTAAGAGAGGTATTGAATTCATGCTAAAAATCGCATATCCAGATTTAAAGATTAAGCACATTTTAAGGTCCATACAATCCGATTTTAATATTTTTACGATGATGTCTGTGTGCGTGTGTGTGGAAGTATGTGTGTGTGTGGGTGGATGTTGAAAAAACAATTTCTCCAAAACTATAATACTTAATATCTGTTTAACTACGTATTTCTCAATCGGACATTACTGGGAAGAGCTGAAAAGGTTTTGGTAATAATTGGACGACCGGAAGTAGCAGATTTTTTGATCTTGCTAGTATTAAAGAAGAGTAAATTCTCGATCTGATACATATAAATATTTTATTACATCTTTTACAGATTTAAAGATAAATAAATATAAGGTATATAATAATATGTTGTAATAAATCTCACAGCCCAAATAATGTTAGGGAAAAATGTAAGTGTCAAAAATCATTAATAGTTTAATAGTTAAATATTTAAAAATACTGTTAATCCCGACAATGAATTGGAAACATTTCGATAAATTAGAAAAGCAGGACAAAATTTCTTCATAGAATGAATTTTAAATTAAAAAAATCTAAATATAAAGAATAGATATAAGTAGAATTTTTGGTATAGAGTGTAGGTATACGAGAACTGTTAAATACTATAGGGCGCGAGCAGTTATGTGACTTTGTTGACCTTGACAAGCAGATATGGGGGCCCTTGTCTGAATGATAGCTAGTAATTATGTACATAAATGTCAAATATCATAATTTTTCATTCTAAATTTAGTGATTTTCCAATTCCATGTGGTTTATTTTCCTCGACACTCCTGGTGACAAATTAACTACAAATCTTGAAATTTTTGATGAAATACATTTGACATCTATGTACATAATTACTAATTGTCATTCTGACACGGGTCCCCATATCTGCTTGTCAAGGCCAACAATATCATATGACTGCTCGCGCCTTATACTTATGTAACCAAAAACGGAAGTTGCGGAGGTATTATGTTGGCACAACAGATTTTTATATATTGTAAATGTATGTTTTCATATTACTATAATTATTTGCTTATGTCTATTTTAAAGACAGTTTCAAAATAAAAATGAGTCACAAAATAAATGTTTATTACTTATTTTGTACTAATTTTGTCTTGCAGAAGACACCTACTGTGTTATGACATCATTTTTCTTATAGTACTTCTTACCTCAGGTATTGTTCAAAAGATTAAGAAAAATTTGTTATTCTCGGAATAATGACCCCTATATTGTCTAACAATTTCTAACAGATTATAAGATTACAAATTAAGCTAACAGAGTTGAAAGATGGTTACTCACCTATTTACAAGTATGAGCATCAAAAGAATTTTGTTTGTCGCGTGCCTTATAGCGAAGATTCTTACAAATAGAAAAATAACAGAATAATTATCAAAGTTTGCTTTTTTTTTTAAATATATGGGGGTTATAATGTCATACCCAATGATTTTGGTGTTACAAAGGAGATGGTTTACAAACGGGTTAACGGATTTAGTTGGAATTTATAAATTCGAAATGAATATGTTTATTTTGATAAAATTGAAAATACTCTATTGGAGTTTTTTACTGTTTTCCTTAAATATGTTTTGTTCGTATATTTGTTTGTTTAAAAGGTCAGCGTTGTTGTATTATATTCATTGGTAATACTTATGTTTTATACTGATCATACATAATTTTTTTTATGTAGTTCTTGACTAATTTTTGTTGAGTCACGTAACCCACAAAATCCAAAAGATTGAGCCAAATAAACAAAATTGTTTTCGTATTTCTTCGTTCAATTGTCTTAAGTAAGCTCAATGCTAGGTAGAAGGAGAAGGGTTGTAACCCTATCACCCCCTCTATTATGTAGTGTCTTCTAATGAGGGATTAACGAAGACCAGACCATTATTATTGGCTAGTAATTGATATTAAGGGGATGCCCCAGGTTACCAAATTTGCAAAAATATTCTTGGAGGGTTAGTTTAAGTTTGTACATCAAACTATCCAGTTGAAAGTGAAGAAAACTATCCGTACTTTGACACATACTATTAATTATATAACTAAAAATATTTCAAAATTTACCACTGCTTTTATTAGTGTGAAACTAAGGTAAGAACGAATTTGTACTTTTATAAAAATAATAAATATATCAATAATACCATGGAATGTTTCATTAATGTTACTCTTTTGTGTTTAGTGTGGTTGTTGTTTATTATTCCATAGTATCACGGATTTGATTATTATTAACAGTTATATTACTTCGTATTTTCATGTTCCGGAAAATCGATTTTGAATTGAAATGCACTTGCCAATAACAACCATAGTCCAAATATTTTAAATATGGGATACATACAGTGAAATGTACTTTCAAACAAGGACCTTAAACTGAACCGAAAACCCGAATATTTGATGAACTTAAACAATGGTCAATAAACCTGAACCGTTTTTAATCCGTTTTAAATTCAGATTCCCTACTCTTCTAATATGTTCATAAGTCTTCAAATTCATTGACGGTATTCGTATTAGCGGTATTTCTTAAGGATATATGTAATATTAATATATCTATAGGACGCAAGCAGCCATTTGATTTTGTTGGCCTTGGCAAACAGATATAGGGCCCGTGTCAAAATGACAGCTAGTAACAGTAAGTAAACCCATGTGGATTATTTTTCTCGGTAAGTATATTTCACACTACTGATGACAAATAAACAACATGAAATTAGAATATTTTGAAATTTTGAATTGACAATTGTGACTTCTCTGTACCATGTACAACTAGCTACAATTTTGACACGGGCCCCCATATCCGCTTGTCAAGGCCAATAAAATCAAATGACTGCTCTCGTCTATAATTTTAAATATTTAATTAATAATACAATAAGAAATATTAAATGTACCTACTTCCTAGTAAATAAAATCAAATGACTGCTCTCGTCTATAATTTTAAATATTTAATTAATAATACAATAAGAAATATTAAATGTACCTACTTCCTAGTCAAAGCTTGCAGTAATGCCAGTAAAACTGTTGATTTTTGCATATATCTGTCAATTACAAACATTTAAATATCTCAACTGGTTTCCATGGAGTTGTTTGTGCAGCGAGAATATTGTATATTATTATATATTATAGGTATCTTTAAATATATAGAAGATATAATGAAAAAAAATGTATCAGATTGAAAATTATTTGTAATAACATCAATTTTAAAAAATAATTAGATTTTTTTGAAACTACTACTTCCGGTTGCTCAATTGTTACCAAAACCAATTCAGCTCTTTCCATTAATGTTAGATTGAGGAATCTGTAGTTCTTTAGTTATATATAGAATTTGAGAAATCGTTTATCCAACATCCACACACACATATACATCATCGTAAAAATGTTAAAATCGTATTCTAAGGACCTTAAAACGTGTTTATTCACTAAAATCTGGATATGCGATTTTTAGCAAGAATCCATTACCTCTCTTAGCGAGAGGTAAAATGGACTAAGATTGTTTTCGCTAAGAATTATATATTTATATACATTGGCAAAACTGAAAATTGTCTTAACTTTGAATATAGTGATTCGAATGCACAGAAAAAATTGCGAGTTGTTGTCATAGTCCGCCAAATTATAAAATTACAAATGAATCGTGTACTCCAGTCTACAGTCAGAAAATTCCGCGAAACTGATGCTGCGCGAGTATGAGTAACCCAGTATGGTGTGGGCGTTTTATGAATACATTCTTGCATACGATTTACAAGTAGCAACTCATAAATATATGCAATATATAAACCATAAAAACAAACCGCTCCATGCGTAATAAATGCTAACTAAATGAATTTATAATTCATCAAATGTTGAAAATTCCTTTGCCAACGGATTTGTTTGTTATGTAAACGCAAAACACAAACGTTCTATACTGAGTGAGATCCATTGTTGTAAATGTAATGCAAATTGTAATTACTTACCTTACTCTATTCAGTGGTGACCAGTGGCGTACAGGTGGTTTTCTTCTGCAACAAAAAACGATTCATGATTTATTAATTCATACTGATGATACGGCACGCCTATATCTTTTTATTTGTTTTGAAATATGCGTTATATAACAAGAGAGAAAAGTTGTTTTACAATTAATCTATAATTAAAATCAAGAATAAAATCTAATCTGATGGGAGACATATATTAACATTGCTTTATTAATTTATTATTGAAAATTCATGAGATTCCTAATATATGCAGTTATTATAATTATGAATTATATTTTATACATTTTTATTCATATTTCCGTATGTAAATAAGAACTAGAATATAGTGCAATTTCTATTTTATTTTATTATTTATTTTATGTAGATATTCTACTGTCATTGATGATAATATACATACAATTATCTCTCGCTAAGAGAGATATTGGATTCATGCTAAAAATCGGATATTCGGATTTTAATGATCACATGATTACAATTCGATTTTAATATTTTTAAAGCATTTTATGATGTCTCTCTCTCTGTGTGTGTGGATGTATGTATATGTATGTATATATGTGTGTGTGTGTGTGTGTGTATGTGTGTGTGTGTGTGCGTGTGTGTGTGGAGACGTTGGAAGGACGATTACTGGGAAAAGCTGAAGAGGAACAGGAAGTATCAGATTCTTAAAAAAATTCTTTTAAATATTATTTTTTGTAATTTTTTTGCTTGCTAGTATTAAAGAAGAGTAAATTCTCTATCTAATACATATAAATATTATATTATATCTTTTATAGATTTGGAGATAATGTAATATACGGTATATAATAATCTATGGGGTCTCGTGGCCGCGAGCTTGAGTGTCTGGTCGCGAATCTGGGAAACCGAGTTCGATCCCGACCGACGCCAAATATTTTTCGAATTTTAAATGGTACAAAATTGACCCCTGTGGTGCACTCTGCACGCCAGCAATGAGTGCCCGTGTACAAAGCAGATTGGCACACCCAGCAATGGACAATATGCCGTGATGATGATATATATATATATATATATATATATATATATATATATATATATATACAGGGTGTCCCTTAACTTGGTGCACAAACTTTAAGGGCATATAATACTGATCAAAATGAGTAAAAAAAGCTCAGTCAAAATGTGTCCGATCTTTAATAGTTTCCCAGATATAACGCAGTGAAAAATGAGTTTTTACGAGATTTACCTTTGCTATCTCAAAAACTATAAGAATTACGATTTTGATTAATTGAGACTTTTTGTTTACCTTTGAGAGGTAATCTTAGATGGCCTTTTGTTATTTTATAAAAATCAAAAGTGAAATGTTGTGGCGACCTTGGTCAATATTTAATTTTCATATAACTACGTAACTATAAGAAATTGAGAAAAATGTTTCATATAAAATTTTATTGTTTTTTATAGTCTTTTTACTGACATAGACAAAATTTTATTCGATCGTTATCTTTGTCAGTTTTTCTTAGATTTTTCGCTTTTCTCGGAAACAGTTGAAGATCATTCCTATGTTGATGAAGCTTTTTTATTCATTTTAGTCAGTACTATATGCCCTTAAAGTTTTTGCTCGAAGTTAAGGGACACCCTGTATATATATATATATATATATATATATATTTTAATAAATAAAAAATAAATCTCACAGCCCAAATAATGTCATGGAAACCAATTGAAAAAATTAACTGACAGATAAATGTCAGTGTCAAAAATCCAGAGACATTACTGTAGATTTTTTCTGGGAAGTACATACATTCCATATTTCTTATTGTATTAATAGTTAAATATTTGAAATTATAGGCATATTACAGATACCCTTCAAAAATAAAAGTATATTCCAGCAATGATTTGGAAATATTTAGAAACATTTGACGAGTAAGACAAAATTTCTTTATAGAATGAATTTCAAATTAAACAGTCTAAATATAAATAATAAAAATAAATAGAATTTTTGGTGTAGAGTATACAATAAATGTTAAATACAATAGGGCGCGAGCAGTCATGTAATTTTGTTGGCCTTCTCAAGCAGATATGGGGGTCCGTGTCAGAATGATAGCTAGTAATTATGTACAGAGATGTCAAATATCATAATTTTCATTCAAAATTTAGTGATTTTCCAATTGCATGTGGTTTATTTTCCTCGACAAGTAAATTCCACACTCCTGGTGACAAATTAACACATGAAATTAAAAAATCTTGAAATTTCTGACATTTGATACTTATGTACATAATTACTACTTATCATTCTGAAACGAGCCCCCATATATGCTTGTCAAGGCCAACAATGTCACATGACTGCTCGCGCCCTGTACTTATGTAACCAAAAACGGAAGTGCCCGTGAGGTGACGCCAGGTAAACACCTAAACGGTACATATATGTCATCATTACCGATACTCGTGCGTATAAAACAGCAATTGATAATATACCATTATTATTTTTAGATAAAGACAAGGAGTCCGACCGCAAGCGTTCGCCCTCTCCGGTGGAAGTGGGCCCCAGTAGCCCCAAATCCCCCAAACCAGACACCCCTGCACCCCGCCGCTTCATCTCCAGCATCTTGGGGGGCGACATCCCTTACGGCAGCCGAGGCCACGTCTTGACCCGAGCCGAGCGCAAGGAATACGCTCCCCTGGTTACCCCCACAGAACGCGTGGTGCCACCCCGAGCACAACCCCCCTCACCTAAGGTGCCTGCACCTCCCGTGCGTTGCAGCGTCATCCAACGCACCCCCAAACAGCCTACAAAGAGGGACGAGGATAGGGATCAGAGACTTCCGGAGCCTATGTTGATACAAGAACCCGAGCAGGATCAGCCCATTGATTATCACATCCCGAAACGGAGAGGGGAGACTGAGGACGAAAACGAGGAGAGGAAGTGCCGGGAACAGAGGAGGAGTCATTGTGCAAAGATCACCAAGTCTCTCATAGCGGTAAGTGACATTTTTTAGTTAATAAATAAAATATAAGACTGTTGCCCCACGTTTTGATTGACAATAGTCTTAAAAATGCAACCTGTTAGTTATACTAGTTAAGTATATTGCTATTTTGTAGTATGTGTATTCATAAAACACATGGTAATTTATCGACTTGTTCTTTTTTACTAACTCGATTATTATTTATATTTATTATGGAAAAAAAAATTCAAACGAAGTTTGGTTTATTTTAAATGTCTATAAATCTACAGTATATTATTTTTTTTTTAAATGAAACACCCTATATACAGCGTGGTGGTGGTTAAGGTTGAACATAGGATTTTTTTTGTTTTATGCAATTTTCTGCACTCCTATTCATTTTACGCCAAAACTTGTTCAAAATTAAAAATTGTATACAAAACTGTTCTTTAATCTTTTAATATGATTTCAGGTTCATGCTAAAAATCGCATATTCTGATTTTAATAAATAAGCATGTTTTAACGTCCATACAATCCGATTTTAGTATTTTTACGATGATGTGTGTGTGTGTGTGTGTGTGTGTGTGTGTGTGTGTGTGTGAGGATGTTGGAAGGACGATTTCTTAAAAACTATAATACTTAATATCTGTTTAACTACGTGTTTCTCAATCGGACATTACTGGGAAGAGCTGAAAAGGTTTTGGTAATATTTGAAGAACCGGAAGTAGCAGATTCTTAAAAAAAATCTAGATATTATTTTTTGAAAATTTTTGTTCTTGCTAGTATTAAAGAAGAGTAAATTCTCTATCTGATATATATATTATTATATCTTTTAAGACACGGGTCTCCATATCTGTTTGTCAAGGCCAACAAAGTCACATGACTGCTCGCGCCCTATTCTACGTATATTTATTCCTTATATTTACACTGTTTAATTTTAAATTCATTCTATGCAGAAATTTTGTCCTACTCTTCTAATTTTCGAAATGTTTTCATTTCATTGTCGGAATTGTCAGTATTTTTAAGAGGTATATGTAATATACCTATAATTTTAAATATTTAACTATTAATACAATAAGAAATAATTTAATGTAAGTACTTCCCAGAAATAATCTTCAGTAATATCTCTGGATTTTTGACACTGACATTTATCTATTAGTGGTTTCCATGGCATTATTTGGGCTGCGAAATTTATTACAACAGATTATTATATACCTTATATTTCTTTATCTCTAAATCTATAAAAGATATAATAAATTATTACCAAAATCTTTTCAACTCTTTCCAGTAATGTCCGATTGAAAAATACACACACACACACACACACATACGTACACATACATCCAGACACACACAGTCATCGTCGTAAAAATATTAAAATCGGATTGTAGGGACCTTAAAACATGCTTAATCATTAAAATCTGGATATGCGATTTTTAGCATGAATCCAACATCTCACTTAGCGAGAGGTAAAAAGTTGGGAATCACTGATGTAATGCACATTAAAAATGTAATCATTTGCATATTTTTTAATAATATAAACATGATTGTTTTTATGAAATTGGATAGCAAATTTGTGTACTTTTCAAAACAGAACAAATATATAGAATGTTCCATTTGGAAATATAAAGTTGTTGACCGTTGCGTAAAAATGAAGCACCCTGTATAAAAACCAACACTTCAGATTTAAAGACATTTTAATATAAAATAAACAACAGACCAATAAATCACCCGGTATAGTAGCTAAACGTTTTAACTAGTTAGAATTGGACTCGGCCAATATTTTATTTAATATAAAATGTCATACTGACCATAATTTTACCCAGTGAATTATACTTGTCAAATTTTAAGTTCTTTTATTTATTATTATTATTATTTATTTATTTTATATATTTATATATTCATAATTATGATTGTATTAGATTTAAGTGACGAAGTAAGCAAAAACTGTAACAAACTACATGGTAAGACACTATTTATTATTATTTTGTTTAGGTCCGAAGTCTCGTAGGCAAGCTCCCAGTATCTTTATCCGCAGCTGCAGGCCACGGTCGTAGCGGCAGTGGTGCAGCCCAAGGCCAAACAAATTCAGCCGGGGGTGGTAGTGTCTCTGGAGGAAGTTCCATCAACTTCTCCAGCGGGGGCGGAGGTGGTGGTGGGTCTCTCTCTGGCGGAACAGGTTCAGGAGGGGGTATGAACCCAGGTCGGGACGGAAGACAAAACTACGGGCCTAGTAGCCCCCCTACAGGATCCCTACCACCCTTTTACGAATCTCTTAAGGGGGGGAATAACGCTCCAAATGGTTTTAACGCTAATGGGAATTACAACAATTATAATTTGATAAGCGCCCCGCTTAATATGGACTGCGATACGGGGCAAGAAATGACCAATATGGGGTACAATGGTGGTCAAAGTCCACCTAAACAGTATTCTTTGTTACAAAACGCACCTTATGGGCTAGTAATGAAAGACGAAGCCGATTTAGACAACTATGAAACGAAGATAGACCCAATGGGTAACCTTCTTCAAGGAGGTTACCCAGCATATGACGACGCCATGATGGTCGATGTATCAGGAACTGTAGTAGATCCTCTTCAATTCACAGCAACTTTAACCTTCTCTGCAGAACATTCCCTCCTTGAGAGCTTATCAGACGCAGCAGACCTAAGCACCTTTCTGCAAAGATTACCCAATGAAGAAGAGACAAACGAAAATGGAGATATGATGACTGATATGAATTCACCGTCATTGACTCCAGATTCAGTGCAGATTCAAAATGTCGACCAAAATGTTGAAGGGTTTGATCATGTGTTGAATAGGAATTATGAAAATCCGAGGAATTATCTGCCGCATCAAAATTTCTCCAAAATATACTCGGATAACCTGCCGTCTTATCAACAGGTAAGAAAAAAAATACCTTCCGCCAGTTCTATGTATTTTGAATAAATTCCTTACATAGTTTCATGCAAAAAATTCGGACGGAGTTTAGACTCCGGGCCCAGCTTTAAGATGCATTTTTTTAAGAACATTCTTTTATGCAATTTTATTATATTTCCAGTAAAATTATAACCCAAAATGTAAATTACACTTGACACATCTGTCAATGAAAATTATCAGAAATTTGAATATAGAAATTTTTCCATGGTTATAGAATAGCGGCTGATTTTTTATGAAATTTAATTTTTACCTGCCGTCACCTTTAGCTAAGGAAGGTTGGTCAAAAAATTTGGTGGTGAGGTATTAATGAACAAGCACGTTACGATGTTGGTTGTATATATATACTAAGTATGGAATATAGTATATATCTCTGTAAATAACGACAGTATACAAAAAAATTCTATATAAAAGTTGTTTAACATTTTATTTCCCATAATAAGGCAGCATTCAGTTGTTTTTATTTCAGAAAACAAATGAGTAAGAAAAACAATTGAATTTTTTAAATAGCAATGTACCCTTTCATTAGGCTCATTTGATAGAGATTTTTTCTCTCTTTTCGATGGCATAACATGTTAGTACCCATATACATGGAAATTTAAAAAAAAAAAATTAAAAACTAAGTAATTACATGAATAACATTAATCTAGATAGCTTTTCATGATAGGTTAGGCCACTGCCTTGCAGTTAATGGCGAACATTTTGAACACTTATTGCAATGAAAACTATTTTATTGCTAATTTCGTTTTGTCTTCAAGGTTTAATAAGAAACGTACACGTTCATTTGTTTTATTTTGATGTAGGATATCTAGACACCACAATGGGATAGTTTCGCCTATATGATTTTTTTTATTAGAAGCAAGTATTTTTAAATTTAAATTTTCCATATTTTTTTATTTTGCACTTTTGTTTTTAAATGGGAAAAAATTACTGAAAATGCTGGACATATGACGTTACTCTTGCCGTTTCCGGTGCAACTTAGTTCCGACGTGCTGCTCGAAATATATTTTGCGACGTATGTCTTGCAGGGTAGGGGGAGATCTTAAAACGTTTTTATTCATTAAAAAATTACCATCGAATTTTTTGCTCAATGACAATACCTTCCTTACCCAAATGTGACGGAAGATAAAAATGTAAAAATATTCTTTGAGTAGTATAACTTTTTTTCTAGGGTGTGAACGACGCCCAACAACAACTCCAAGTCCAAGTCCAGATGCAACAACAACAGCAAATGCTGTCCCCCAGTTTGTCGTTCAACGGCAGCGGCTTGGACCTAGACTCCCCGACGACGATGTCGTTGCCGTCACCAGGAGGCGCGAGCTGTTCCATGGACGGCGCTAGCCACAACGACGCCGGCTCGTTGAGCCCGCCCGCCAGTGTGAGTGGTCGACGAGACTCCACTAGCTCTGAGCCCAGCCTCACTGGCCGAGTTAATATCTTACAGCAGCGGGTAAGCAAGGACATTGACTAGGGCACTTTACCACAAAAACACGTATCGAGATTACTTCGTAGCTCAGTTGGTAGACATAAGAAGATACTGGGTTCAGGGCCCGAATCAATTTTTCGAATAAAAACAGTTTATAATTATAATAAAGTTTATTTGTCAGTTCAATATAGAAATACGTGGTTTTGTTGATCAATACATTTCGATATGACAGTAAATTTCTTATATGCATTATATTGAAGACTAGTATTGGACATAAATACAGGTTGTTATATTTTAATGGACCCAGCAAATATCTCGCTTATTTATTAAGTCAGTAATTTCTTTCATAGCAACATGTAAGCTACTTGATGACGGATGTGCATTCATGATACCACTTCCGGTTTATTAGTAATTAATATCAACTTTGAAATTTCAAATGGAACATACTATATTTTTTACAAATTTGAAAAGTACATCAAATTTGCTTTACAATCATGTAAAATAATCCATATGTTACATTATTAAAAAGTAAAATAGCGGGCACTCTTTTATACTAGTCGAAAAGAGAATAGTGAGCCATGGCTATGGCTTGAAATAAAACAATTAACTAAAACAATTGTAACACGGTAAATGTCAATAATAGACATTATCACACTTACAGTAAGATCTTACAAATTGTTGCAATTCATGTACACAAAATACATGCATACAAAACATTCAGTTAATTTATTAAACATCGTACACACATCCATTTGCTTTAAAAAGATGACAACCAAATAATACGAAAAATAGCTGGAAATATCCTGTGTAAGGATTCTGGTGACATCATTGATACGAACTCCTATTGGTCGTCTGTACACCAATAATAATGTAGCAAGTTGTAGGAATTTAAATAAAATGTAAGGAATTTAATGAACCTCAGTTGGCCTTTTTGAATTTTTCCAATACACCAAATATACGCTGTTAAGTCCTTGAATATCAATTCTTGCATTGATGTTATTGCAATCATCCCTGATATGTAACATTTCAAGAAACATACGTTTGGAGTAATTCTGTTCTTCCTCCAAAATTTTCCAGATCAAAAGTGTGTCATAGTGTATTGGAATATGCGGTTGAACATTCCAATTAAAACACACTTTTCATCTGGATTTTGTAGGAAGAGCAGATACTCCAAACGTATGTTTCTTGAAATGTTACATATCAGGAATTGCAATAACATCAATGCGAGAACTGATATTCAAGGAAAGGAAAAGGCAAATTTTAGGCCAAACTGAGTTCCATTAAATTCCTTACATTTCAATTTCTACAACTTGATACATTATTATTGGTGTACAGACGACCTAAAGAAGACCGTATCAATGATGTCACCAGAATCCTTACACAGGATATTTCCGGCTATTTTCCGTATTATTCGGTAGTAAATGGATGTGTGTATTTTTGTACGATATTTAATAAATTAACTGAAAGTATTGTACGTATGTATTTTGTGCACATGAATTGTAACAATTTGTAAGATCTTACTATAAGTGTGATAATGTCCATGTTATTTTGTATGTATTACATTTTGGTTGTATAATTGTTGTAGACCCTGAAGAAGGTGCATGGGTGCACCGAAATGTTAGTATAGTAAGAATAAATACTGTTTGACTGAACTTTCGAGTAATTGTTAACACCTAATTATATAAGTTTGCTACATAGTGATTAGAAATGCATATTAAGAAGTTAACTTCAAAATTATTTCAAAAGCGCCCAACTCAAATTGTTGCTTTCCTTAATCCCTACCACCTCCTCTAACTCTACAATCCCCATTCTCTTTCAGTTGGGGCTCCCAGCCGAAGTTCAATTGGAGTTCGTAAACGGAGGCCACGGCATCAAGAATCCGCTAGCCAGCCAAGAACCTACCATTGGTGGCCGACCTGGCAGCCGCAATGAAGAGACCAAAACAAAAGTGACGGCCATCACTGCCGAGGATGGTACGTCGCACTTTTGCTGCCGCGTGTGCAATAAGACCTTTGCACTGCAGCGCCTGCTGAACAGACATATGAAGTGTCATTCCGATATCAAGAGGTACCTGTGTACTTTCTGCGGGAAAGGATTCAATGATACCTTCGACTTAAAACGACACACACGGACGCATACGGGTAAAAGAAATTATATATTTTAAGAGAATTACAATAACAATAACGATCGTTGAAATTGGAACATCGAAATTATTAGACAATATTTAAATTCAGTTAAAATTTGAACTTTATCACGTTAACATGCCCCTCAAAGACAGCAACGTCCATTTGAGTAAGTAGGTTTTTTTCTTTTTAGGTGTCCGTCCCTACAAATGCAACTTATGCGAAAAATCCTTCACACAGCGTTGCTCCTTAGAGTCCCATTGTCTCAAAGTCCACGGAGTCCAGCACCAGTACGCATACAAAGAACGTCGCACCAAAATGTACGTGTGTGAAGAATGCGGTCACACAACAAGCGAACCAGAAGTGCACTATTTGCACTTGAAAGAAAAGCACCCTTACAGCCCAGCGCTGCTCAAGTTTTACGACAAGAGACACTTCAAATTCACAAATTCAAATTTCGCCAACATGTTACTTCAAGTTCGTACGTAAACCACCCCGTCCAAACTGAAGGAGTCAGATTCCAGCATGACAGTAACGAAGGACCAGCAAAGTATGTAAAAGGTCTAGAGATAAAATTATTAAACTGATTTTCGTACTTCCCTCACCATAACTTCAAATGATCAAGTACGGTTCCAAAGCTGGAACCAAACAGTAACATTTTGGCGAACCCAAACCAGGAACCGAACCTCAAATATATTTTTCAATTGAACCCGAGTCGGAACCGAACCGGGTATTAAAATTCGGGTTCAGGGTTAAGCTCCGGTTCAGCTTCGTTTTGAGTACAAAAACAATACAGCCAAATATCGACGCCTGTGTTGTCTGTTTGTCAAAATTGTGTTCGCGTTCGTGTCTTTTGTAAATTTTGGCTCATATTTTAAATTATTCTATATATTGTTATTCAAAATACATTAATTCAATTTTCATTAGGTCGAACCAAACCTGAACCCGGAACAAAACCGCAAATTGTATTAATGTTTGAATCAGAACCGGACCCGAACCCATCTCTCAAAAAATAAATTAACCTGAACCGAACCCAGTTTTTGGCGGGTTTGATGCCCTGGTTCTACAGTATCGCAATCCGGAATAGTCAAAAAATTGAGTCTCAGCAATAAAAATATAAATATTGAACAGGCTTTCCCAGACCGAAAAATTCGCAGACAATTCCGCGTTCATTACGGCAACGAAATTCGTATGTCCATTTGCGACATTTTGAAAATGTATCATGGCACGCCACTGCCTACAAGATGTGTGATCCTACGTCATTGCTTCGCGCATCTATTAATGACGTAAATGGCTTTTTCTTAGCTGACGAGCGCTCTACCTAACGCACAGAACTCGGATTTAGGTAGACAGTGGTTTTAAAAAGACAGTGAAGTAGATTCCCCACCTATATCCAGGTATCGTTTCTGCTCTTTTTTATGAAAGATGCACACCCAGATTGGGTGGTGGATAGGAAACAGATTAAATGAGCATGTTGCGTTGGCCTTTTGTCTTTTTAAAGCCACTGTCTACCTAAATCCGAGTTCTGCGCGTTATATATCGTTTCTATCAGCTGTTTTTAAAAAAAGCGAAAAAGAGATATCCTGTCCATTAGCGGTAAAGAAACGTATCGCACTTTATATTAATAAACGTGTAATTACTTGTGGATAATTTCTCGACTGTAATGTGGATAAACAATTAACCGAAAACTCAGTCAAATAGTATTCTTCAGGGTAAGATCTTATAAATGAATTGCAACAATTTGTAAGATCTTACTACCCTGAAGGGTGCACCGCAACGTCGGTAGAGTAAGAATAAATACTATTTGACTGAGTTTTCGAATAATTGTTAACACCTTAGACCAGGAATAGAGAGACAAGACGTACTTTTCAAAATCATTTGAGCGATTTTGAACCTTATTGCAACGCCAGAATCAGCTGAATCAGTGTAGTCGCCCAGTTAAATACTCCTATGTTACAGTTGACCAAATCTAAATAAATATTTGATTATTCATAACTACGAATTTTCTTGATTCTGTTTTATAAATGTATTAAAATAAACGCGTATGAATACGAGGGCGCCAGAAGGCAAAATGGTGACAAAAACGCTTGTTGACACTGAAAATTTATTCGTCCGACTCAGCTGATTCTGGCGAAAGTCGCTAAGATGATTTGGAAAGTTTTCTTACGGCGAAATACATAGCGTGCCCTGTCTCGCCTCTATTCCTGGTCTAAGGATAACACCTTATAATGTGACCCAACAAATACGAGCCGCCATTGATGACAATGCTCTGTATAGTAAAATAATCTTACTGTTTCTTTAACATAAATGCTATTTTTGTTTGAAATACTGCACCATTTGGAGTTATGATAGGGGAAGAACCATCCGTTTCATTTCTTTATTTCCAGACCTTATAGAGTGTGTTTATGTGGTATGAAAGAGTATAAATTTGCTGGTCCAAATAAATATGTTCCTGCCTCTCATTTCGTCAGATACATTTGCGTTATTTATTTGATTCATGTTTATTATCTGTTATCGCTTTAATAATTTGATCAACTCTTAAAATGCTTTAATTATTTAGGGTTTTTGACTTCCTTCAATTTTATATACTGAAGTCTTTGAGTACGCAGTCTTCAGTAACTCCTGTGATATAAATTGTTAATATATTTTTCCAAGATGCACGCAAATTTAGAATATTCAAATGTGTAAGCAAACTTTGCAAATAAAGATGACTACTTATGATTGAATCAATAGACTGCTTATTTAAAATACAGTAAAGTAAAATATAAAATGACTGAGTTTGCTTTATTCGACACGAACAAAATACAGATCAACGCACAGACGTGGTCTGCAATCGGGTTTATTGTGCAATGAGGTGACTGGTTAATGGGGATTAATATAAGTTAATGTAGGTGTTAATATGTTATAAAATTTATATTGTAAACACTGAGGCGTCGTCAGAAATCAGATCACTTCGTATGCTCTGCAATGGAATTTATTTGTACTACTGTACTCCTGGTGTATATTATACGTTCAATTATTATCGTTGTGGTTTGCGTCCCGATAAAGAGACTACAATTTGGTACTGACGTTGTGACGTCTCATTTGTCACAAGAGAAATTAGGAAGATTTATACTAGTCTAAAAAGAATCTGATCTTTGGTCCTTTGCGTCTCCCACATTTAAACCACCGATTCTTCCACTGTTGGAAACACCTGGACGCTTTTTTCTAGAATGATTTGCAACGATCTGTTGTCTCTTTAATTTCGGAAACAACCAAGACATGTCTTTCGTCATCGGATGTCCTTCCGGTGCGTATTCATGATGTACAATTCTTCAAAATCAAAGAAGACAGTCATCACCTTGATTTTTCTTCGCACTTGTCGCGCTTTTTTCGGCCTTGAGGACGAGGGATGCTTCCATTGCGATGACTGTGCTTTTATTTCCGGGGCGTACCTATACTACTCCTGACATCTTCAAGCTTTTGACAAAACTTGATGCAGCATCTTTGCCAAGAGAATCTACATCTGATGCGATGAATGAGCTAGAGCATTGTCGGTATTTCGCCATCCAGATGTCTGATCTTTTTTGGAGAACTTCTTTCATCATTGTTTGTCCTTTCGGTGCGTATTAATGATGTACAATTCCACGGCTATCAAAGAAAACAGTCAGCATCACCCTGATTTTTTTTTCGCAACTGTCGCGCTTTTTTCGGCCTTGGGGATGAGGGATGCTTCCGTTGCGATAACTGTGCTTTTGTTTCTGGGGCGTACCTATACACTTCTGACTCAACTCACAAGCTTTTGACAAAACTTGAAGCAGCATCTTTGCCAAGAAAATCTGCATCAGATGCGATGAATGAACTAGAGCATTGTGAGTATTTCGCCGTCCAGATGTCTGATCTTTTTCGGAGAACTTCTTTCACCATTGTTTGTCCTGTCGGTGCGTATTAATGATGTACAATTCCACGGCTATCAAAGAAGATTATCAGCATCACCTTGATTTTTCTTCGATTCTGTCGCGCTTTTTCGGCCTTGAGGACGAGGGATGCTTCCATTGCGATGACTGTGCTTTTGTTTCCGGGTCGTACCCATAATACTTCTGACTCATCTCCAAGCTTTTGACAAAACTTGATGCAGTATCTTTCCCAAGAAAATCTGAATCAGATGCGATGAATGATCTAGAGAATTGTCAGTATTTCGCCGTCCAGAGGTCTGGTCTTTTGCGGAGAACTTCTTCCATCATTGTTTGTCCTTTTGGTGAGTATTAATGCTAAACAATTCCACGGCTATCAAAGAAGACAGGGATGCTTCCATTGCAATAACTGTGCTTTTGTTTCCGGGTCGTACCCGTACACTCCTGACTTATCTCCAAGCTTTTGACAAAACTTGATGCAGCATCTTTGCCAAGAAAATCCGGATCAGATGCGATGAATGAGCTAGAGAATTGTCAGTATTACGCCATCCAGAGGTCTGGTCTTTTGCGGAGAACTTCTTGATAGTATTCTTGGTTGTCCTTTCGGTGCGTATTCTATCAAAGAAGACTCTTTATCGATCTAACAACACCTACCAAGCAGCGAAGATGTTCCCCTTCCCCCACTGTGGGAAGTGGCGCCCCCCACCGTTATTAGTTTGCGCGGGAAAATTGAAGGTCTGATTCTTTTTAGATAGGCATTTTTTATTCAGGTAACCGGGCTACATATGGTTACTTATAAGCAAAATATTTTTTTATTGATTCAAATGTAGAATTTTAAATGTTAAATTACACAACAATAACGCACAAAAGTCATCATTTTCGACAAATGCAACGTTATAACGTCGGGACCAGACAGCGGTCGCTTTGTCGGTCCGCTAACCACATCCTAGCCTTAATCAAAATACATTCTGACCTTTGACACGTCTCAGAATAATTCTGGTGCTTCATAGACGCAAAATACGTAAACTTTACACATCTATGGTGCTACAGAATTTTGTAACTGTTTAATAATTTATACATGTTATTCAAGATGGAAGATAAAGATACTTATTTGTGATTATGGTAACGTCGTATTCATGACCAAATCTATTAGTTTTTTAGGTTGTACTACTGTAGTAAAGGATAATGTGAATACGATATTTTATACGTATTGTAACTTTACTAACCTCACCTGTTTCTTGTCTCGTTTTCGTTTTCGTTTCATCCTCGGTCTCATCTCTCCGTCCTTGTGTCACCCCACGATTTTTCATCCTTCACTTGAGTCAGTCGGAAAACTCGTGCGTGTTTTATTACTTGATAAAGTAAAGTAAAAGAAGGGAAAGTTTATTTTTGTATATAGAATATTACATTTAATTTCGCTATACTTTAAGTACCTATAAAACTAGATAATGTTGAAGAGAATTTCAACGTATTTGGTATTAATACATAGCCAGTACCTAATTTAAATCTATTGATAATATGCATAATTATAAACACACTTTATTATTATATTATTATTATTTTATTTATACATTTTTACTACAACGCAGTATTCTTATAGAATAATTGTTTTGTTTACAATATCGACAATGTTGACTGTTTTGGAGAAATCAAATTGTTATTATGTATCTAAAAGCTTATCAGTTGACATGTAATTTATGTAATTCAAATAAAACAGAACATTACTAAATAAATTGTGCATTTCTTTATTTCACTAATTGTGTGCCATCCTAATCACAACGTACTTCCTAATTAAATAGAAACTAACATTTTGTTTTTGTTACTTATATAGACATTTATATTTACCATGCAACACAAAATATCGGGGATTCCCAAGACAATTCTTTTAATAGACAAAGAGTAAATCAAATATAAACGGGATTGATTTTTTTTAATTCCAGAGCAGTTAGCTTGGGCTGTTAGGAAGGGGGTAGACATGACCCCAATTAGCTTAGGTCTCTTTAGTAAGAAAACCATGAGCGAACAAGAAGGGCATGTTTTTGGACAAGGAAGGCGTAAGTCCAACCGAAATTTTGCGGAGGTTGAAGGCCTAATGCGGGGACAACATTTTTAAGGACCCGTGTCTTTGCTTGGCATAAGGAATTCTCTGAAGGGAGCACCAGAGCCACGATTGCCGCCAGAGGATGAGCGTTACCGAAGTCAACATCGAGTCAGTTCTGAATCTCATGAAGGAAAAGAAAAACGCAAACTGTCAAAAATGTCATTTTGCTTCAAGCAAACACTATAAGGCAAAAATTTAATAGAATTGGCTGGGAAATGTTGAAACATCTTCGCTACAATCCCGACTTGTCACCATGTGATTTGGGCCCCTCAAAGAAGTGATGGGAGGCCATCGATTCGACGACGACCGTGCGATGGACGAGTTTGTGCTCCAATGGCTATGTGAAGGTCCCGCTAGTTTCTACGATGTAGGGATTAAAAAGCTCCCAATCTGTTGGGACAAATGCGTTTCTAGGGCGGGAGATTATGTAGAAAAATATGTTTTTGTATATTTTTTAAAATAAACCCAGAATTAAAAAAAAAATTAGTCCTGTTTATTTTTGGTTCATCCTCGTATTTATACACCAAGTGAGTTAAGATAATGTTTATTCATAACGTACATGGTTTATACAATATTTAATTTTGACGAAATAATAACCATTATAACATTTAATTTTAACAATATAAAAAACTAATCAAGTAATTTCTACATGATAAACGTCGTTGAAAGACGTCTAGTCGTTTAGTTTTAAATTATAAACAAGCTTCATTTTCTGGTGTTTGTGTCGTGAAAAATAATGAAAATGGCTGAACATGATTGTACTGCCATCAAGCCACAAAATAAAAACTATACATTTTCATACGTAACTAGATTAATAGAATGTTTAAATGGTTTATCTTCTATTTTATAAAGATTAACGCAAAAAAGGCTAGGTATGAGGCGTCATAATATTTATACATCGCTCTGTTCATCTCTTGTTTCTTTCAGTTTCATAACGTTCAAATCTTGACTACGAACTTAGCGCAGATGAACTTCGCGCAATTTAAAAAGTACACTCCGCAGTACAAATTAAAAAAAATACTAACAATAACTGCTTAAACCAGCTTATTGCAACGCCAGAATCAGCTGAATCGGTCTAGTCGACCAGATGTGTGCAGTCGAACAAATAAGTTTTCAGTATCAACAAGCGTCACTGCTGTTACCATTTTGTCTTCTGGCGTTCTCGTATACATATTTCTTTCGTATTTATTTTACATTTATAAAACACAATCAAATTTGTAGTTGTGGATAATCAAGTATTTATTTAGATTTGGTCAACTATAATATAACAGTAGATTATGGTCGCTATATATCTTACTGTTTTGAAGTTAAAATTAATATTTTGTAATTTATTTATTAAAAAAATATGTATAGTTTAATAATCGTACAAGGAATTCGTGTGGTGTCCATATCAGATTTTTTTATAAATATTACTTCTTTCGTATTCATTTTACATTTATACAATTTCATCATACAGAATCAAGAAAATTTGTAGTTATTAATACTCAAGTATTTATTTACATTTGATCAACTGTAACCAGCAGTATTTAACTGGTCGACTAGACCGATTCAGCTGATTCAGGCGTTGCAATAATGCGTGACTATGCCTTGTCTTTCCTCTATTTCTGGTAAGACCTACTCCAATTCAATAAATAATAATTTTCATGTACATTTTGTTCCCTGGAGTGTACTTTTTAAATTGTGAGCGCGCCAAGTTCTTCTGCGCCAACTTCATGCCCAAGATTTGAACGTTAGGAAATGACCAGGACATTATTAGAACGATGTGTGCGTTGCTCACAAAATATTAAAAAATCTTGGTAATCCCCATTGGAAAATATGTGGAATGCACATTTACAATCGATAATTTTTTTTATAATTTTAACAATATATAACAAGTATAGAATAAAATATGATAATCACATTGTAGATTTGCACCTTATTCTTAGATATTTTTAAAGTTAGACTTAGACAACAGTCTCATAAGAAAATTAACTACTGTACACTGGAATTTATTAAATATGTAACGTACATTAACGTACTGTATTGTAAATGGCAGCGATTCATGTACTCCTTAAAATTGCAGTGTACTTTTTCAACCTCTTCAAGTTATCAACAAGAATTAGTTTAGAATTATCAGTAATATATATTTTATTTAGAATTAAAGTCCTATTAAGTACTAACAACCTGAAAGTTCCCTTGATATTAGAACTCGACAGAATGATGAAATATATTCATAAGAAATTTGAAACTTGGTTGGTCCTTAGAAAATTTACTTTAAAGCATTTTATTAAATTCTTATACTTGATCCCCAAAGTCATCAATTGTAATTCAAATCGCCAGAGGAGGGAGGAAATTGATGACGAAGCTCATTTTCATCTCGGTGGTTACGTCTGGGGCACAGAAAATCCACACATGACTGCTGAACGATGCACTGTATGGTGCGGTTTTTGGGCCATTTTTCTTCGAAGATGCGGAAGGCAAATGCGTTTTAGTGAACGGTGAGCTCTACCGTGCAATGATAACTGATTATTTGTGGCCCATTTTCGAAGATATCTGGACAACATTTGGTTCAAACAGGATGGCGCGCCGTGCCACACAAGCCGTGAAACAATTGATCTTTTGGGTGGCAAATTTGAAAATCACGTTATTAGCCATTTTGGCCGCGCAGCTGCGATTTGACCCCGTTGGACTGTTAAGGATGAGTGTTACGCTAATCACCCAGCGTAGATTGAGGCACCGAAAAAAGAAATTAGTGCAGTCATCGGTAAAATACAGCTTCATACTGTCGAAAATGTACTGAAAAATTGGGTTGATCGTATGGGCTTCTGCAAGGCCAGCCGAGGAAGTCATTTGAATGAAATAATTAACCGCAAGGATTGTACTTGCGAATAAAAAAACCCGAATGAAAATTTATAGCAAAAATCAAATTGCAAAACTTGTCCACCCGTGAAGACAGCCGTCGTAGTACATCATTAACATTTTCTGAGCACCCTACAAGTTCCAAATTCCCAACTATCTTAGTTCGATGTAAATAGATAAAATTTCTATAAAGATTCAACTATATCTCCTATAAAAATAAGCGCCTGATAAAAATATCAGATGTGACTTCTCTAACAGATACTAGCATAGTATCTATATAAATATCACGAAGCATCTATTATAGATAGTAATAGTAACAATGTAAGCAGAATCCATAACGCCCTTACTGATTAAACTGCAACGCCCGCTCTGGACGACCGGCTGGTCAAGCTTTCTAATTTACGAGAAGCGCGTTCGGATTTGTTGCGGTTTAAGTCTGACTGGTATTGAACCTAATAAAGAAAACCCACTACAGTTCAACAACAAGTTTACTTTGTTCGTTATAGTTAGTTCACAACACCCAGATTTTAGTTTTTTTAATCGTTTCATATACCTATAAATATTTAACAATCATTTTGGGTTAGTTTAATTATTCGCCGGTGTCACATGACCGAATTTTTTTTTACAACAAAAGCCAATCACTTATTAAATCAGTGCATAGATACAAGCAAACATAAATAAATAAAATATTTATTATTATAATACAATAATTAGTACATTTTAATATCTAATATCTAATGTTCACAGCGACCACAATGCGCATGCGAATTCACTTCCGGTGTGAAATCTTGGACCATGCAAGGTTTAAGCGTTTAAAGTTCGTCGCAAAATCTTAAAGTTTTCTAGGTAATTTTCTAAATAAACTAAACGTCACTGTCCTTAAATTTTTCTGGTATTCTACATTTTTTACGTAAATATATTTTGTTTTTGGTTTGTTTCGACCACGTTTCCGAATATTTTTCTGACTTTGTTTTATTATACTCTCACGGTTAGGGTGACATTCCGCCAACTAATAAAAATGAATACAAATTAACATTTTGTTTTAAACAATTCAGGTTTTCGTTTAAATAAAAAAATAACATAAAAACAACAATCTATAGTGCCATCTATGTTTTGGTTGCAATCCAATTATGTGACACTGTTTCATAACATATTGTACGTTTTGTTGTGGTTACCTGTTTGTCGATGGCTCGAAACTGCCAAGACCAATTGGCCCTATAGAGGAATGGTCTATGATCGAATCTATTGTCATCTGGACTGTAACTCTCTGCATGATATGCAGGTGTCAGCACTGTCATCTTGTGACGATTTATCGCATAACATCTTAAATAAAAATATGTACTATCTTCTCTAAAATGTAAATTTTGCGTTTGAGTGGCCCAAATCTTACCGGAAAAAATGTTTGACCTTCTCAGCAACTTCTTGAGGAGTGCAAGTATCTGCCCAAGTTTGGACCAATTTACAATACATTGAAAACGGCCCACAATTCATCTGTTTTCTCATCTTTCCATACACGCTCAATTCAGCATAAGTCATCCCCATATCCATTTCATCTGTTTGAGCAATCATCCCTTCTTTAAGGGGCTCTAATTCTGCAGTCGGCACAGCCGTCACCACATCCCCAATAATAGATAAATTAAACTTTTCTTTGGCGTATAACAAAAACGACTTCAAATCGGTTTTGGAAATTCCTCCTATGGGGTTAATATCTGCACTGGAGCAGTCATATTTGGTCATGTATCCTCTTAGAGCTTCGTCGACGTTAGCGGAACCTAGGACTAGAAGTCCACCAGGTCTGCCTCGAACCCAGAGCATTAATTGAGCGAATAAATATGATAAAACCATTCTAAGCCGGGCCTGGATGTTTTGTAAGGCGAGGTTTTGGCGTGGACACCCACCATGAGCAGCGAATTTAGGAAAAAGACCAGTTACTCGAGAAAATATTTCTAACACAGCGCTGACTGCTTTGTCGATTGATATAGTCATGTGATAACTACCAATTTGGGCAGCCAATGTGTTAGCTCTGTGTTTCGTCTCATTTGATGAATTTTCTGTTCCCATATAACAGGTTACTAATAAGCGATTGCATAGCTCTCCCGGAGTACTAGGAGAGTATTCTGGATCGCATAATATTTTACGGACATCACACAACACTTTATAATCTGGAAGAATAAAATATTCAATGAATATTTTACTCGTTTTTATTTATTAAAATGGTTTGATAAATAACTTGGCATTCTGACATTAACTCGATCTTTAGCAGTTAGGCATTGATGCCGGGCGGTCATAAAATTGTTCTTGATAGTCAGAAACGTTAAAACGAATCCCCAAACGCTTTTTAGACCAAAAAAACTAACACAAAATTGTTAATTGCTGTTCGATGGATGCATCAACAACGACGCAGATCTAAGAGGTCAAACAAATTATACCCATACGAGATCTGTACTGAACTAATATTAATAGAACTTGAGGAGGATGTTGATGAAGTTTAGTCAAAAATAGTTTGCGCCCTAAATCTTTATAGACATTTAAAGAAGGCGCCAAGCAGAGGACAAGGCAATGTCACGAGCTAGCTCCTCTCCGACTGCTGACCCAAGGGCCAACCAAGCCGGCGCCGCCACCGTCGTCCACGACCTCGGCTCCAGCCCAGAGACCATCACTGTCTGCTGATCAAGGAGGCCAACCGAGCCGGGCCTGTATAACAACGCTGTCGCAGCCAATGCCGCCACCACCCCCGTCCATCCCGAGTCAGCGACCTCGGCCCCAGTCCAGTGACTGTTCCACGGTGGGCCCTCGCCCACCTATCGTCTCCTGCCGACCCCAGACCGGAGGTGGCTCCGTTCGAGGCACAATTTATTTATTTTGTTTCGTTGGTCGTTGTAAATAATTTATTTTGTTTACGTTTTTAATAAAATGGTCTTAAAACAAAACAGTGTTAAAGGAACTGAGCTAACCCTATCACACTGTCCAAAACATCATCTTTTCCATATTCTCTATCTGATTAGGACGTGTTCTACCATGATTTAACCAGCAAATTTAAAGGGCTCGTGATCTCGTCGAGTGCAACAATATTTCTTAATAACCTTTTCTTGTAAACCTTCTACATAATAAGTTAAAATTCTTCAAAGTTACCCGCCTATGGTTGAATTCAAAATGGACGCATTGGGAACTTGTACCACTCCTTAATCTGTGTGATGCCCATAGCATCTTCACCGAAAGCCGTCTGAATCTTCCGAATGGTTTCCACCTGGCTGTCGCCCAGTTTCAGGCAAAATTTGATGCAATGAAAAACCGACGCACTACACACTACCTCACTCAAATGCTGCTTGCCAGCAACAGACGCTATCGACAGGTGGGAAAAAATTCACGCAGGTACACGAAGGTTCAAGGTCGGCTCATGCAAGCGCGCTTGATTCAAATCCATCAGGTTTTCGCAAAAAAATAAGGGATAGTTTTTTAACACACCTCGTATTTTTTTACTTCTAATTTTATTACAGTATATATTGTAAACAAATAAGAATTTCATTAAATTTTAACCACCCCTTTATTGCGTTTAATATTAAAACCAAGTTAGTTATCAAACCACCCTAGTATATCCAAACCTCCATGTTTTACTGCAGTGCAGATCATCCTACACATCGAAAAAACAATAACAGCTGTGCTTGTAGAATCGACACCCCCACTAAGTGGCAAGAAAAACCCTCCCTGACCTGATCGCCTCAAATAATCCCAAAGCCAACACGCCGGCCCTTGAGCAATCTCTTCTTCAGGTCTCAAATAAATCCAATCAATGGAAACAGCACTAGGCAAAGTAGAATCGTGTTCTGGCGATAGAGAAAAATCTACAACTATTCGGGGATAACTCGGACTATTAGAAGCAACGTGACAACGAGAACGATTACGGTTACGATATGTACGGATGTCTTCAAGATCGATAGAAGCTACAGTTACTTCCTACGATGAAAAAAATCACCAAAAATATTTATTTTTTTGTTGATAACTTACAACTTCTTGAAGGGAGAACTGTCGAGACCTCGCTAAAAACTCCCCATTGAGTGCAATACACGAGCACCCATTAAAATAATATCTCTGTCCATCACACCCCCTTAAATTACTAAATAAATAACAACCCCCTGATTTAAACGTGGCTGATTTCACCAAATCAACAGTAATGTACGCTTTTCTCAATTCTGTATAGCTACCCGAAGAATTTGAAATAATTTCAACCCCGTCTAAACTCATTGGAATGTGACTGCTTTGAGGATTCCATAATTCTTCGCAAATTTCAAAACCGATGCATGTGTCTTTGGTTGAAATGACGGCATCGCCGAATGGTACGACGGTTTGACCGGTTACGGCGGTTATCATACGAGGGAGGAAAAAATCCTCAGTTTTTCTAATCTGAAATGGGATGTTCTTAAACGAATCCTTTCAAATGTTTTATACACTGCTCAAAACAATAGGGTGGAACAGCTAAACGAGTTATATTATTAAAGATACAATAAAATATTGTAAAACAATCTTATAGATACATTCAAAACAGGCCACAAACTCTCTAAAATGTAACAATATTCAGAAATAATAGGAAATACAGAACTCAGAACTGTCATGTGATAACCTCAAAATATAATACAGCGTTTACCGATGAGAATAGAATAATTAGAGGAACATTTATACGTTTCTTTTGCATGTAAAAAAAATAATTTTTACCTTCCATCACCCTTGGCATGTTTCAGGGTCCATATAGTATGATTTTACCATTTTTACGATGTTTGTATGTTCAGTAAAATTTTTGAAAGATGTCCGATCAAGGTCGTCTACGAATTGTATGAATTCAGATTTTTGCTCCGCCCATTCTGACAAATTCAGTAGTGTCGTGTGCTTAGTTTTTATGAAGGTACATAAGATACTACTGTTATTTTATTATTATAAAAATATATGTTACAATAAAAGCATTCCAAATTTAAAAATAAGTCAACTGGAAAGTTTATTAGCAAATGTAAAACGAAATATGTGATAGTGATACTGACAGAAAATAACGTTATTAGTACGGCTATGAATCAAGGTAATGTATCTGAATTAATATCTAAACATACGTTACAGCGAAAGTATTATCAATAACGAGCATCGTTTTAAAATGGAATGTCCTAACTTATTCGAAATAATATGAATTTTTGAAAGACAAGCGTATTATATCCATCCTTATCGCACACGCTTAAAGACTTTGTAAAGGAGGGAGATAAATGTATGCCAATTTGTTAATTTGTTCATGATACAGATGACCTTGATCGGACATCTTTCAAAATTTTAACTGTATATATGTCTGTATGTGGCGAAAGTTTCGGATCGCATAACTTCAATACCACAATTCCAAAAATTATAATTTTTTCGTACTCCTCAAGTTTACATCCAAAAGAAGAAGTGATTAGATTTTGATTATAATTGGTCAACCGGAAGTACCCTCATTTGTAGATTTTATTTTGCCCGCCATTTTACTTTTTAATAATGTAACATATGGATTATTTTACATGATTGTAAAGATAATTTGATGTACTTTTCAAATTTGTAAAAAATATAGTTGATATTAATTACTAATAAACCGGAAGTGGTATCATGAATGTACATCCGTCATCAAATAGCTTACATGTTGCTGTATAAATCATGTTATATGAAAGAAGAAGAAAATACCACAACCGCGAACCAAAAAAGCAAACATTTATCAGACGATGCAAAACAAATAGTTCTGAATGTTTTTAACTTTTTAAAAAGTGACGCTATCGAGAGTGCGCCAATATCAAAAACTGCATAAATGACTAAAGTGCCTTGTAAGTTAGAAGGATTATTAGTGAGAGAGGTGTACCTCTCAAAAAACACAGAAACGAAGCTGGTAATTTTTTGTCAACAAGTATTTATATTGTAAACGTATCAAAATAAAATAAGTATTTGGTTTCCTGCAAAATTTCTTCCCTTTTTGTTACTTCCTTGTACGTAAGTAAAGGAAGTATTGTAATCGCGAAAAATTTCGGTTTTCAGATTTCAGCGGAAATATCCATTTTGATCATCCCTGAATCCATTTTGACTAATTTCGTCGTGACGTCTGTACGTACGTACGTATCTCGCATAACTCAAAAACGGTAAGCCGTAGAAAGTTGAAATTTTGTATTTAGGACTGCTATAACATCTAGTTGTGCACCTCCCTTTCTGGTTATTACACAATTTCCAGAAGTGGCACTTTACATGAAGCCTATAATAGATTTTAATGAAAAACTGTTTCAAAATATAATCCAAAACTTTTCAAATTTGGTATACAAGACTTTTATGTCAATCGAAATAACATAATAGATTTTGGTTAAAATAGGCTAACCGGAAGTGGTACATTACTTGAAGTTGTTAACAGTTTTTCTTGAATAAAATGATTTTATTTTGATTTTAGAAATAAATGCTTCAAATAAATTAAATTAGCCCTTTGTATAAGCGAGATATGTCAATTTAAAAATTATATACTTTTTTGTTTTTGTAATAAAGCTTGCTATGGATTAGGACAAAAACATAAAAAAAATGTTCATGTCAAATTACGTTAAATACGTGCAATTTTATGATTCGTACAATAACAAATATATTTTTATTGTGAAATTAGTCATATTCATTGTTGTAATCAAATATTTCTTTGTTGTAATCAAAACTCTCTTTAAAAAGAACCGGGTTAGATTATGGTCGCTATATATCTTACTGTTTGGAAGTTAAAATTAATATTTTCTAATTTATTTATTAAAAAAATATGTATAGTTTAATAACCGTACAAAGAAGTCGTGTGGTGTCCACATCAGATTTTTTTATAAATATTACTTCTTTCGTATTCATTTTACATTTATACAATTTCATCATACAGAATCAAGAAAATTTGTAGTTATTAATAATCAAGTATTTATTTACATTTGGTCAACTGTAACCTAACAGTATTTAACTGGTCGACTAGACTGATTCAGCTGATTCTGGCGTTGCAATAAGGTTCAAAATCGCTGGGCAAGGGGGGAAAATCAGCCGCGTTTTGAACAATGCTACTTTAATTGCATTTCATTACTCTATCAGTTAAGTTAAATATGAATTGTTTTGAGCAGTGAATTATTAATCAGATCAATAACAAATTATTGTGTTGTATCAACTATTATTTTCGCTTACTTTGGCCCATCCGGTGAACCACCTCGATTCCCTATAATTCCCATCCTGGCACATTAAAAGTTTTGGACGAATCAACAATATTTTCTTGTTTAAAAACGCTACTCGACAATTATACGCCACATTTTTATGCATAATGGGCATACCAACATCTATTAACATATCTCGACATATCGGAGCTGTTAATAAATCTAGTAACACTTCCCAACTATGTAAATACGTATCACTTTCCAAAAAATGATCCTCGCAACTATAACCACTGAAATAAAACGTTACAATATTTTTTAGGGGATGGTTTAAAGTATTTACCAAATTTCGAGCTCTGGGCCAGTACGGTACGCAGCCCCTAATTCCTTAGCTTCTAATATTGATTGCAATATTCGTTCTCTGTTGCCCTCAAAATCTAAAGCCCACTGGTTTAGGGTTGTAGTTGCGACTGTTACTTTCCTACCCATTATTACAATAATTCTTCTGCAAATGTTATTGTAAATCACAACAATTATTTGGAAAACAAATAATTACCTGATTTTGAGGTTTAGTACAATTCAACAACTATACACTCACAATTGACATTCTCGACAATATTACATGAAGGTTACACAAAATATAAGATAAGATAAATTATTATCAAACTCTGTCAATCCCCTGTTTCAAGATTTGAACCATAAAATAAATGTAAATTAGTGACTGTTACAACGACAGACAGCAACAGCGCAAGCGCAAAAAACAGCTGGATTTACACAGAAACATAAATGAAATTCTATGAAATGAAATAGAACAATAAATACAATAATACGCAAGAGTTAAACTTAATATTAATCAAATAAACTAAATATATAAATTGATTAAAATGTTTAAGTAAATGAAATAATATGTAAAATTGTATAAGTACGCAACAAACACAACATACATGTATACAAAAATATTTCTCAGAAACACCTCGATTATTTTCTATATTATTGGAAATAATGTTTGCCAAAACTCGTTCGTTTTGCAAATTAAGTTATTGCTAATTTCTCTTTACTCTCTTAATACATTTCGCATAATGTGATGAAGATCAGAACATTGTTCTCGAAATATATAGCTTCAATATTCAAATTTTTAATTTTATTACCTATTACATATTTAAAAATAAGTATTGCAAATAATCAAAATTATAACGATAATAAATTAAATCAAAAATAAATTAAACAAATAATCGACAAGTGTCAAAACAATATGTAACTAAACATATTCAAAAAAAATAATTCATAACCATAGTTCAAAATATTAAAACCAATGTTCCAAATATTTGAGAAAATAATACAATATGCAACAATCTACAACTATAACTTTCAAAAACTACTCGATAATTATTAAAAAGATACCTTATCATCTTGTGAAACTAATATACGAAACACTAAACACATTTAATTCAAACGCAAACTATTATAAAATTAACTTAAAAACCAATTGAAACATTTGACAAGCGTCAAAACATAATGTAACTAGACTACATTAACTCCAGTAACTTCTAAAAGAAAAAGTCACTAACCTATATCAAAATGGAGCCGACTAAATTCTTCTAACCGTCAAAAATTTTCAAACACTTTCTTGACCCAAGGATTGCACTATGATAACAAATTTTGCAACAAAACATTTTAAATTAATAATATTTACAATTTAGCAATAAGAATTTAAGTGTAATTAAGAAATAATTAATTAAAAGAAAGATGTGTACACCTCAACCTTCGAGGATGATATGATAAAATGGCTGCCGATTGCCGGGTTTATATAAACACATGGATTAGAGAGAAATGGAAGATACACAAGCTCTGAAAGATAGAAAAGGACGGAGAATACTGTCAAATTAACATATTTTGTATTATTGCTAATTAATAAATTATTACATGTAATATAGCAGAATTTTATGTAGATTACGAAAATAATATTCAAAATACATGTAGTTTTTTCGATTAGTCATAACCTGAAATATACTGAGATCTATTTAAAGATCTGGATCAATAATCAGATCAATACCTTATACAAACTAGATCAACATTAAATGGATTGAAATTTGACCAAATTCATCAAAATAAGCACAATTTGTTATTAATATAAAACTTGACCACATAAATTGAAATTATTTATATTAACACAAATTATATTGTTTCAATATTCGTAGATATATAAATATAAAGAAAAATTTTGCTATTCATACACAGTTCAATAAAATTCCAAAATCATTCTGACACGGGTCCCCATATCTACTTGTCAACGCCAACAAAATCATATGGTTGCTGGCGCCCTATTGTATTTAACATTTCTTGTATACCTACACTCTACACCCAAAAATTCTATTTTTATTATTCTTTATATTAGATTTTTTAATGTTAAATTCATTCTATGAAGAATTGTCGGAATTGACAGTATTTTTGAAGGGTATATGTAATATACTTATAATTTTAAATATTTAACTATTAATACAATAAGAAATAATATAATGTATGTACTTCCCAGAAAAAATCTTCAATAATATCTCTGGATTTTTGACACTGACATTTATCTGTCAGTTACAAATATTTTAATTTTTCAATTGGTTTCCATGACATTATTTGGGCTGTGAAATTTATTACAAAGATTAGTATATACCTTATATTTCTGTATCTCTAAATCTTTAAAAGATATAATAAAATATGTATATGTATCAGATAGAGAATTTACTCTTCTTCATTGAAGAAGACAAGAACAAAAATTATCAAAAAATAATATTTGTCCGATTGAGAAATACGTAGTAGATAAGTATTATAGTTTTTGAGAAATCGTCCTTCCAACATCCCCACACACACACACATACACACACTCTCTCTCACACACACATGCACACATACACACACACATCATCGTAAAAATAAAAATGTTAAAATCGGATTGTAGGGACCTTAAAACGTGCTTAATCATTAAAATCTGGATATGCGATTTTTAGCATGAATCCAATACCTCTCATAGCGAGATAATAACCAACTAAGGAACTTATTGTTAATATATTTTATAAACGAAATTAGAATACACGGTATGTCTTGCGTTTGCGAAATGTTTATTTCAAATACAGTAGCCGGTTGCACAAAAATTCTTGTAAAAATAACGTTTTTCATCTCTTGGTCATGTATAATAAAATATTTTTACTTTCAGTCACCTATAGGTAAAAAAATCGATGGTGAGTTTTCAATGAATAAACATGTTTTAGGGTTCCATTTTTCATTGTATTTCATCAAATTTGGACCGAAAATGGCGGCAAATCGCGGTATTTTACCTATAATTTACTATCAACGCCATCTCTGATTATGAAAAACAAAGGACACAAACGTATATGAATGACGTAATATCGATCAAACAATTTAGAGATTATGCATGCGCATATATTTTACGATAAACCCCACATGTCTTGACATACCCCTGTCTGGCAAATAATCTTGAGATGTGTGACAGCGATCAGCTGGTAAAATCCAAGAAGTCTAAGCAATATTATTATAAAAGATGAAAAGAGATGAAAAGTCGATTTAAACAAGGATGGCACAGACTTGCACGAGCCTACTTGTATTCCTCACATGCGCGAATAAGTGACACAGGACAGGAATTTACTAAATTTATTATCGGGGGATGTTCAGTAATGTTTATTCGTCTTTTATTTGTTTTACTGAACATTCAGAACTGTAAAAAATGTTTCTATACTTTGACAAAGATAAACATGTATTCGTGTCACGGGAAGGAAGTTTTAGAAAGAATAATATTTATGACACTTTTTTAATTTCGCAATTTTTCTAGCATAAATAAAAGTCTAAAAATATAAAAATGTTTTCAGTAGGGTCATGCTAGAATTATTACAAATACGACACATGGTTCATATTCTTTTCTTCCATTTTTTAAAGGCTCAAAATAAGTATGAATCCATTATAGTAGCTTCAATCTCGTCTTCAAATGAAAAACTTCTACCCTGTAATTTGTTTTTAATAAAGAAAGTATTGTAATCGCGAAAAATTTCGGTTTTCAGATTTCAGCGGAAATATCAATTTTGATCATCCCTGAATCCATTTTGACTAATTTCGTCGTGACGTCTGTACGTACGTACGTACGTACGTCCGTACGTATGTATCTCGCATAACTCAAAAACGGTAAGGCGTAGAAAGTTGAAATTTTGTATTTAGGACTCCTATAACATCTAGTTGTGCACCTCCCTTTCTGGTTATTACACAATTTCCAGAAGTGGCACTTTACATGAAGCCTATAATAGATTTTAATGAAAAACTGTTTTAAAATATAATTCAAAACTTTTCAAATTTGGTATACAAGACTTTTATGTCAATCGAAATAACATAATAGATTTTGGTTAAAATAGGCTAACCGGAAGTGGTACATTACTTGAAGTTGTTAACATTTTTTCTTGAATAAAATGATTTTATTTTGATTTTAGAAATAAATGCTACAAATAAAAGTTTTAGAGAATTAATTTCTGCGTCTAGCACATCAAGTATTATTAAATTAGCCCTTTGTATAAGCGCGATATTTAAATTTAAAAATTATATACTTTTTTGTTTTTGTAATAAAGCTTGCTATGGATTATATATATCTTACTGTTTTGAAGTTAAAATTAATATTTTGTAATTTATTTATTAAAAAAATATGTATAGTTTAATAATCGTACAATGAAGTCGTGTGGTGTGCACATCAGATTTTTTAATTGTCAAAACCACGTCAAATAGATCTTCAACCATAAATGGATCAACTTCAGCCAACAGCTCAAGAAGTAGTAAACGATCTGAACGTCTACGACGACCTCCAGCCAGACTTCAAGATTATATCCTTTATTAAAATTTGAAATATTAATTCAAGTGTGGGAGAATTGTTATAATTTTAATAATAATAATACTCTAAATAGTTACGAAAAGATGACATAAGAGATATATATTGTTTTTCAGTAAAATAGACGAAATAAATATTATAAATATTCAATCTTTGCGTGTAATTAATAATATAAGCTACAACACACACGTTGAATATAAAACTTTTCAGTACCATCCTGGCAAATTTTTCGAAATGATATTGTCACTTTCGCTTTCTAATCCCCCTTGAAAAACTTTAATTACATGCCATGTCTTGAAAAGTGAACTCTTTAACTCCTGCACGGAAGTTATATCATCAAAAACGTCCGGACTACAGTCAGGTTAACTCATTTCCTAAATGCACACACGTCTTTTATTGTCGTTCCGACGAATATCGAATCCAAGAAGTCCAAAAATAAACATTAGTGTTACGGAAAATCATTTCATAAATAGTTGTTCTTTTTTTTAAGAAAAAAACAAATGAGAAAACTTTTAATTGTAGTTAGTAACTTTTCAAATAAATATTTTAAATACATTAGAGTCTAAAACACTCTATACTTCTTAAGCTTGATTTACATTAGCGATACAATGACGGTACGATGATGGTACGATGAGGGTACAATAACAATGACATGTCAATTACGCGAGTCATTTACATTAGATAAGATCGTATCTACATAATCGCACATGTTGTGTCTTCTATAATGGCTTTTAATCTTTCAAATTTGTTGCTTATTCAGGCGTACCGCAAGGATCCAATCTAGGACCGCTTTTATTTATTTTGTTCATAAATGAACTAATTTCGTCATTTAACTGTAATGTTCTTACCTATGCTGACGGTCAATTGGTGTATCGAAAACAAAGTTAAATATTGACAAATGTTGCATAGTTACGTATACACGTAAAAAAACCCTTGATGGTTGAATACAATAAGCAGAATTTTATCAAGACAAAATTCTATAAAAGATCTTGCAGTTACATTCTGTAGCAATTTTATGTTCATAGATTATATAAATAATACTTGAAAATCGGCTAGCAAGACACTAGGTTTTCTTATGAGAATTTCTATTATGTCTACTGATATCAATGTTCTAAAATCTTTATATTTAGCATTTATAATGAGTAAATTTGAATTTACTTGCTTAATTTGGTATCCATTCTGTGGTTATCAAAGTCTAGCTCTTGATCAAATCCATCGTAGATTTTTAAAATTTCTTTCATTTAAACTAGATAGGTTCCATCCAGTGAAAGGTATAGACCAGGATTCAATATTACAACGTCATTCCATGCAGTCCCTGACCGAGAGGAGAGAACAGTGTTGTGCATTTCATAATCGTTTGATATCCAACAAAGTTGATGCCTCATATCTCCTGTCCCGGGTGTCAATTCACGTACCACGACTGCAGTCCAGATATCCCAGGTCCTTTCATCTGCCGACTTCGCGCACAGATATTGAGAACTGACATGTCAGATGGCGGCAGCACCATCGGGCCGATCAGCTGCTTCTGAATTGGTACTCGCAGTGTTGTGACATATGAAAACAAACAACAAAAGCAATTTTTTTCACTTAAAATGGGGTTTGGTACCACAGAACATTTTAGATTTCTGGTAGCAACAGCTACTTCTAAATGTATTATAGAAGATATGTTAAAATGTATTTATAATTTTATATGTATTTAATCAATCGAAATTGATGATCGCAGGTGAGCGAATTATAAACGCTAACCACATAATATTATGTGGAGTATTAAAAAATGACGGTATAATGTGGGTAATATTTGCACTTTGTCTGCGAACCAGTGCAATTTCTGCAAAACCACATGACATCAAAATACATTTAGAGAAAATTTTAAAATTATTAGTGCAGAATGCACGTGTAAAGCTAGATAAAGACCACGAAATATGTAATTATCCGATTTAAAATGACGAGAACAAACTTTCATATGTTTTGTTATTTGTTTTGCACTACGAATTGCATATTCCCATGCTTTTCGTCGATCCATATCCATTTCAACACTTGCTCTTGTCATAATTTTAACTTTATTTTGGCCATGTTTCGGAAAATTATAAAACCCAATGCCTGTGTCTCGACCAGATCTTGAGAGTGACGTCAGAATATACAACAATTTGTACGACTTTTTCCCATTTTTATTCACATCAAATGATCAAACCACATGTAACTCAAGCATACAGTCACAATATAGTACCAAATCGGAAAGTTCATATTTTTCCCACCAGATGTCATGTCGCAGCTTGTCAGTTGTCAATACTGAAACGATCTCCAATTTATGTAGCTTCCCATGCAGCTAATCATCTGTACCCAGATATTTTTATTTAAAATATTATTTTTGTATTTTCTCAATACATGCTTTGTTTTTGATTATTTTATATACTTTGTCCTGTAATCGGATTACTGTTGGGCAATAAATTATTATTACTATTATTATTAGAATGTATTAGATTATAAAATATCATCAATATGATATTAACTGTTTTTATTTTTGTTTTTCGGCAGTTCTCTTCGTCTCTAAATAACCCATTTCAATAAGAATGTAAATTTAAAACCATTTCTTGTCATACCTAAAATATATACGAATTTAAATTTGGCTTTTTACCTCTCGCTAAGAGAGGTATTGGATTCATGCTAAAAATCGCATATCCAGATTTTAAGGATTAAGCACGTTTTAAGGTCCATACATTCCGATTTTAACATTTTTACGATGATGTCTGTGTGTGTGTGTGTGTGTGTGTGTGTGGATGTATGTGTGTGTGTGTGTGTGTGTGTGTGTGTGGGTGTGTATGTGTGTGTATGTATGTGTATCTGTTTAATTACGTATTTCTCACACATTACTGGGAAGAGTTGAAAAGTTTTTGGTAATAATTGGGCAACCGGAAGTAGCAGATTCTTAAAAAAATATTCTAAATATTATTTTTTGATAAATTTTGTTCTTGCTAGTAAAAATCTGATGTGGACACCACATGATTTCCTTGTACGATTATTAAACTATACATATTTTTTTAATAATTAAATTACAAAATATTGACAGGCTTAAGCCAAGCCCTAGAAATATTTTGATATAGAACAAAAAATAATTCATTTACTACTATCATTCTTAAATTAACATTATTCTAACCCGGTTCTTTTTAAAGAGAGTTTTGATTACAACAAAGAAATATTTGATTACAACAATGAATATCACTAATTTCACAATAAAAATATAATATTATTTGTTATGGTACGAATCATAAAATTGCACGTATTTAACGTAATTTGACATGAACTTTTTTTTATGTTTTTGTCCTAATCCATAGCAAGCTTTATTACAAAAACAAAAAAGTATATAATTTTTAAATTTACATATCTCGCTTATACAAAGGGCTAATTTAATAATACTTGATGCGCTAGACGCAGAAATTAATTCTCTAAAACTTTTATTTGAAGCATTTATTTCTAAAATCAAAATAAAATCATTTTTTTCAAGAAAAACTGTTAACAACTTCAAGTAATGTACCACTTCCGGTTAGCCTATTTTAACCAAAATCTATAGGCTTCATGTCAAGTGCCACTTCTGGAAATTGTGTAATAACCAGAAAGGGAGGTGCACAACTAGATGTTATAACGGTCCTAAATACAAAATTTCAACTTTCTACGGCTTACCGTTTTTGAGTTATGCGAGATACGTACGTACGTACAGACGTTACGACGAAATTAGTCAAAATGGATTCAGGGGTGATCAAAATGGATATTTCTGCCGAAATCTGAAAACCGAAATTTTTCGCGATTACAATACTTCCTTTACTTACGTACAAGGAAGTAAAAAAGAGTAAATTCTGTATCTGATACATATAAATATGTTATTATATCTTTTATAGATTTAAAGATATATAATCTATAAAATAATCTGTTGTAGTAAATCTCATAGCCTGCTCATAGCCCAAACATCTCCATGGTAACTACTGGAGAAATTAAAATGTCTGTAATTGATAGATAAATGTCACTAATGTCAGTGTCAAAAATTCAGAGATAGTACTGAAGGCTTTTTCTGGGAACGATATATAAAATTATAGATATATTACATGAACCCTTCAGAAATACAGCCAATCGCGTTAATGAATTGGAAAAACCTCGAACATTTAGAAGAAATGGAGAAAACTTGATCATAGAATGAATTTAAATTATAGAAAATACGTAAATATAAAGATTAGGTGTAATTAGAATTTTTTCTGTGTACAAGAAATGTTAAATACGAGTACAATACTTTTACCATAATGGAAAGGGCGAGAGGTATTGTGAAGGCCACAACGACCTCGTTTATAGCAGAGCGCCGAAAAAGGCTGAGTAGTTCACTGGCTCAAAGTTTTAGGTGTAGTTTTGGAAATTTGGAGACTAGAATTGAAACCCGAAATATATTAAAAATAGGCGTAACACACAACGATTTTGTTACAGTACAGAGACGGTTTACAAGGAGTCATGGGAATACGAATTTCATACAATATCTTAAACTATATTGTTTACAATACAAGTGTCATGAAAATAAGGCTGAAAATTATATAAGTATATCAATGCATCCAGTATAAACTCAGTAACACAATTACAACACTGTTAATTGCAAAACTTCTTATAAGTTATTTCAGTAACAACCAGAAAGTTGTCTTATTTTTCTGTTAGCCATAAATTATCTCCAACAACCCTCCATAAAGAGCAATCATTTATCAACCCTTACAAAGTTCATGAACTCCCCTATGTAATTACAAACCCATTCCACAAATTCAGATCACATCAATCAAATCGAAATCGAAAACGAAGCAACTCCAAAGAAATCGAAATCGAACCGTTGTTATTTCCTCAGCATTCTTTGATCCGTTTTTATTGATCACATCCGCAAACCATTGCTATGGGAATAGTCCGTGTTTACGTAGAGCACATTGCCAGAGTGCCGGGCGGACGGCGACGTCGTGTCGTATCCCTACGTCAAAATGACACGAGGGATGAAGATTTCGTCCAGCTGATGGTTGCCCATCCAGAACAAATAGAATGGAAAGGGATCTTAGTAGCCGAGGTAAATAATTCATATTATTGTTTTTGTGTTTGACTGCACACATGTCATATTGTATTATTTTTTTTGACTTTAAATTTCACAGTGTAGTTAGAAAGTGCTTAAAGAATAATTTATTTGCTTTATGTGAATGTGTTTTGTTCTGGTTTATGCATGGCATGCACAGTAAAAGGTGCGTGTATGGAAACTTTTATTAAATGTGTTAATAGTTGTTTAAACATTGTGCAAGGTAAAGAATGATCTATGATTTATAAGAAGCTGTAAAGTTGAATAGTTCAAGGTATGTTACATACATTTCTTAGAAAAGCGCATCCACCAATTATCTTGCACACGCCAAATAATGTTAATAACTTTGATTTAAAAAAGTTTTGTCTTATCTGTTTGTGATATTTGCCAAGTTATTCTACTATAAAATTAATGTTTTAAACTTTTAAGAACTTTTAAGCATGATATTTGGTAAATGTTTATATTTGTGCTACAATCAAATTCAAAAGTTTGAAAGTTATTGCAGTTATTAAATTTAATATATTTCATATATTGACAAAACATAGTTGTCATGCATATAAAATAACAAGGGGAGACTCGAAACCCTGATTATATTAAAGGACTGATTCAATTTGTTGTATTGTATTATCTCTGTCAATTATTTATGAATAATTGTGGCCACCACAATACTTTCCGTCAATCCTGTGTAATATGTATAAATTCCATACAAAAGATTCTAAATTTTCAGTAAAATTATTTCATAAACAAACTATGCAAATTGTACTTGACACTAACATCTTCTTCTTCTTTAGCTTTTCCCATTCGTTAGGGGTTGCTATTTTTTATTTTCTTCTTCCACTCATTTCTGTTTTACGTGTCGTTCTCATGCAGTTCCTTTTCTCTCAAGTCTTTCGCAATACAGTCCTTCCATCTTATCTTTGGTCTTCCTTTGTTTCTTCAACCTTCTATTACTAAGCATTCATCCAATATATTCTTCATTTGTCCTCATGACATTTTCAAACCGATGTTATCATCTCGTTTGTATCTTTTTAGAAACTTGTAACACTAGAGTTATTTCCTTACCTATATTTCCGTGTCTTCCCCAACATCTACTTCAACATCCTTATCTCTGCCACATTAATTACTTTTTATTTATACTGACATCTGTCAATTTGAATTATATGAATATATTAGTAATTTCCATGTTTAGCATAGCTGGCTGATTTATAAAATTTAATTTCTTTAAAATTCTTTAACTCTATCTATTGAATATGAAATATAAAATGCAATCAAATCGTATAGAGAATAATATATTATTTAAGTTATAATAACGTTAAATGTCAATAAATCAAATTTAACTGTTAAATCTTCAAATGAGTCTACTTCCGGTTCACCAATTATAACCAAAATCTAATCAATTATTCTTCTGGGTGTAAACTTGAAGAATACGAAAAAAATATAATTTTTAGAATTACACACACACACAGTTACACATACATACAGACATCATCGTAAAAATGGTATAATCGTATTATAGGGACCCTAAAACATGCTTATTCACTAAAAACTCATTACTATAGGCTTAAAATTTTGGTTAAAATGGTTTGTTTTTAGTTTTTATTCAATTCATATAGTTTTCGTCTTATATCGCTAATGTAAATAAATTCACTTTGTAAACCATTTACTGATCATTTTGACTATTTTCCCTTTGTGTAGTGTGTGGTCTGGGCGAGCAGCCATCAGTTCGCGACCTACAGGCCACCCTATTCCCTCCAATGTCCCCAGGAAGTGGCAACGGGTCAGAGCCCCCTTTGGCTCTACCCCGAGTAGGTTCTGACAGCTTCCTCGGCGGTTTCTTGCAGAAGGGTACTTTGGTGGATGAGAGGTATGGAACCTGTCCTAACACGCCTATTGTCAAAGCTAGGGAGCAGAGGGCAGAGTATTACTCTTTGGGGAGGGAGCAACCCTGTCCTCCTCAGCAGACTGCCAGGTGGCCGGCGGAGTGTCAGGTAAGATGATAATGAATTTGAAATTTTGTTATAAAGTCTTTATGTGTCCCCAAAGTTAATATTCAAAAATTGGAAATAATGAAACATCAGAAACATTTGCTACAATCATTCAACAATAAAATGTAATTATGACCTACTCTGTTAATTTTAAACTAAAATTAAATAAAAAATTAAAATAAAACTTAACAAGTAACTACAGACGCGTTTCTGACGATGGCTTCATTGAAGTTGACTTAGAAGTTGTAGCTTCGTGAAACATGACATAAATTGGTAATTTTTTTTATTTATAATGTATTCCACAGAAAGAAAACACCCTTAAGCTATAATTGAGTCGCGAGGACGAGATTTATTTATATGGCTACAATAAACAAAAATCTGTTGTAGCCAACACAATCTCTCGCCACTTCCGTTTTTGGTTACATAAGTATAGGGCGCGAGCAGTCATGTAACATTGTTGGCCTTGACAAGCAGATATGGGGGCCCGAGTCAGAATGATAATTAATAATCATGTACATAGATGTCAAATGTCAGAATTTTTCATTAAAAATTTCAAGATTTTCTAAATTCACGTAGTTAATTTGTCACCTGGAGTGTGAAATTTACTTGTCGAGGAAAATAAACCACATGGAATTGGAAGGTCACTAAATTTAGAATGAAAATTTATATTTGACATCTATGTATATAATTACTAGCTATCATTCTGACACGGGGCCCCATATCTGCTTGCCCCATGACTGCTCGCGCCCTATTGTATTTAACATTTCTTGTATACCTACACTCTACACCAAAACTTCTATTTACATCAATTCATTGTCGGTATTGACAGTATTTTTGAAGGCTATATGTAATATACCTGTAATTTTAAATATTTAACTATTAATACAATAAGAAATAGTATAATGTATGTACTTCCCCCAATCGGATTGTAGGGACCTTAAAACGTGCTTAATCATTAAAATCTGGATATCCGATTTTAAGCATGAATCCAATACCTCTCTTAGTGAAAGGTAAAAACTATAAATATACTTTTGGAAAATTTGTTCTAAAATTCCTTGCGAAGAAATTTAATTATGTTTGCAAATAACTAGAAATTAGTTATTGATTCTATACAAATAATAGCAGATCATTAGTATACTAGAATTTAATAGACTGTTCCAAGTTCCCAGACATACAATATGTGTTTCAATATTTATATTTATGAGTAGCTATTAGAACGAAAATATAAAAGCAAGAACAAAAAGTTAAAACATATTGTATTTTCAAAATAATGATAATAGCAGCTCAACAAAAGCTAATTTCCTGGTTTGAAAGAAGTGAAAAATGATAGTTTTTGCCTTAAATTGAATAAAAAAATCCGTACTTCAAAATTTGTTAAAAATTAGTAATATCCAATTTTCTGATAAGGGGGTTACACTTGGCAAATTCCCGGCACGCAAGCCACATACATCACCTTTTTTGCTATTTTCCTGATACTTACTTTGCAGTATTGCAGTTTAGCATGGTATAGGGATGCCAATAATGCTGTAAATGTTTTTAATTTCATGATAATTGCGCTTAATCACTTCAAAACCTTTCTTATAATGTCTAAAAAGTTTCTATACGTCTCGTTCAAGCACTGCGTTGTTCGCTATCACTAATTTTACGTAGGTTAGTCAAAATTATAAATTACAACTTTTCTTTACATTATGCATTATTACTAAAAAACGTAATGTAAATAAAAAAATTATTTCAAACATGTATTTCATATAAATAATAGTATTTGAATGTATTAAAATATAAAATACTTGTGAGAAGTATTTAAACAACAAAATACTTTTATTTTTAAGTACTTCAAATAATTACTTAAAATACTTTATCTATTTCAAATACTTATTTCAAATACATATATTTCAAATACTATACAACACTCACCGACGTATATATGGGGAGGGTTTAGGGGGTTCAACCCCCCCCCCCCCCCTTCGGTTATATTTTGCCACGTTTGATATTAAGCTGGATATAATTTTCTTACAAAATTGGGGGATTATGTACCTACTTAAAATGAAAACCAAAAATGGGCCGCAATGCCGGTGGGAACACGATTGCCAGGTGTCCCGTATATACGGGATTGTCCCCTATTTCAGCTAACATTTGAGTGTCCCGTAAAGTACTGTTCGGGACGCCCAATTGTCCCGTATTTTGTAAGGAACGCAATTTAATTAACATTTAATTATTATACATTTTATTTTGAGCAGTTCAATAGAATGATATTGCTACTACTCAGTAATATAATATTTTAATTTAATGCTACATTGTATTTTCTGTTTTTGTATTTATTGCTTATGCTCCCATCTCGCATCATAAAGTCTAGTAAAAGGTGCAACTATACGCTTTTGGAGCGTACATACGCGTTTTCGTCATTAAATATGGATTTAATTTTTAAGAATTTGTTAAATTTGTTTCATTGTAAAGAACTCTATATTATCTTATATTGCATTAAAACACGTTTGACCTTGAAAATTTTCAAAAAATCCCCTGCGGCGCATATATTTTTTTATCATACATTTTTCATCCAACCCTACCAGAACCCCCCCCCCCCTTAAGAAACCTATAGCTACGTCAGTGACAACACTGAAAACGTATGCTTATTCAGTGAATACTCACCACCGAATTTTTTGACCAAAGACAATACCTTCCTTACCTAGAGGTGACGAAAGGTAAAAATCAGTGTACTGTTGATGTTAAATTGTTATTTGATCAACAAAAAATAAACGCACAAAGCCTACTTTTAACATCAGGTACAAAATAAAAATCTATAGCTATACTTTCTAACCCCTTATAGACAATTTTCGAGCTAGCTCAGTAAACAAGGATTTACCGATCTAAAAAGTGATCAGAAACAGCTTATTTTCTGGACGATCGCAAAAAAATATTTTAAACTATTGAAACTAAATTTAGCTATTAAAAAGTCGAATTGTTAGGTAATAGATGAACGAGTGGAACACATCTCATTTATGCCGCCCTCTCCAGAGCAGTACTACGTCCCTCATGGGCGGGAAGTTACCCCAAAACCCGTTGGAGAAGAATTGGGAACAGTAGTTTTTCAATATTATCCCGCCAGTGCTATTAACTACGTAAGTACAACTATATTTCAATATTCATGATTTCATATTCATACTAATTCTCATTTAATTTTTTTTTTATTAAGCTTCATACATACATTAAGCGCTCCATGATGTACAAAGTGAGTTAACATTGACATGAAACGCAAAAATATAGTCAAAAAAGTTTTCACCATATTTCATCACTTCCATTTCACTATAATTACATTTATAATAACAACCTTTTCATGTAAACCATATTAACCATATTGCTTAGGAACTTAATTTCACGCACATATCATCCATATTCTTTTGTCACGAAATATTAGTTTAGAATTAAGTCAAGGTCTTTATTAAAAACAGAAAAGAATACGAACTAATTTTGAATAATAAACAATTATTGACTAATTTTTGCAATACACCCCTGTCACATTAGAAATAAATTTTGCTGCTGAAAGTAGATTAGTAGGTTATTAAATTTAGGTCAGATTCGGCAGTTCATGACTTATACTCGTAATGAAACCCCAGACCACCGCATTTGTGTCTCCTACCCTATAATCAAGGCGGTTGCGATTAGAAATTGCGAACTGTACTCACAGTCTACTGCGAATACGAATAGGTCTATTCTTACTAACGGAATATCGCTATTAAATGCCTATACCATGCCCAAAGATTGCGTCTCCCAATATTTTTCAACAAAACAGTTTGCTGTAACACGAGGAGTGTGTTACAGAGGCTCTGATGCTGGTCTTGCACTTCTTCTTTTACCAAAGATGACCATGACTGTATTAACCGAAGGACGAACACACATACACTTACACTTAACTTCGATGACCGATGATGATGGACATAGACATTCTTGATATTACTAACTAATTTCTTTATTTACACATATTATTTACATTTAAACTAACTTATTATTAATGTATTACACTAGACATCATCAAACAAATAATCTAAATAGTTACGTTTTACATTGTAACTCTGCGTAGTAGCGTCTACTACGCTACTAAAACCCGAGACTACATGTCTTCACACTGAGTTTCTAAGACTATCTAAAAACAAAGCGTTAACTTCGTGAGAGGATTATCTCTAAGGGGTTGAAGAGGGTAGCATATGGCATCCATATCAAAATATCAACCTTGTACGTAGGCTTGCAATAACTTCTAGACTTAATTGTCAACAAATAACTGTCCAATGTCTCTGACAGCTAGACTAAACAGTCAGTTAATAAAAGATAACTATTTCTAGACAGAATTTTGACAAACAAAGATAACAAGTTGAAATATTATTCCTGAAACTTAATTTAGAAAACATTATAAAAAGATATTTATTGTGTTATTACTCGCCTTGTCACATTGCCAATATTGGTACTAAATACATTCTGATCAAGGTCATCTACGAATTGTATGAATTAAGATTTAACTCCGCTGATTAGTCAAATTCGTGTGTTTACTTAGTTTTTATAATGGTATAAAAAATACAACTGTTATTTTATTATTATAATAATACCTCTTGCTATTTTCATTTTATGGTGCATAGGGCGCGAGCAGTCCTGTGACTTTGTTGGCCTTGGCAAGCAGATATGGGAGCCCGTGTCAGAATGACAGTAAGTAATAATGTATATAGGTGTCAAGTATCATAATTCATTCAAAACATCATGATTTTCCAAATCCATGTGGATGTAAATAACTACTAGCCGTCATGCTGACACGGATCCTCATCTACTTGCCAAGGCCAACAAGGTCACATGACTGCTCGCGCCCTATAAGTAACGAATTTAACATTTCTTGTACACACAATGAAATTGTATCTTTTCTTTCGTTCTATGAGGAATTTTGTCCTACTCTTCTAATATGTTCAAAATTCTTCATATTCATTGACAGTATTAGCGGTATATGTAGTATTAACATATCTATAATTTTAAAAAACATATTTAATTAATAATACAATAAGATATATTAAAATGTACTCGTACCTCCCAGCAAACTATACGCCAATTTGTTAATTCGTTTATGATACAGATGACTTTGATCGAACGTCTTAAAAAAATTCTGTACGTAAATAAAAATAAAATGATGGAAGATAATGTGCTGGCCCCATCAGACTTTTTATTTTTCTCTAGTTTAACCGTTCTTGTACTGGAGGCTGTCCGTACCTGCAGTCCACTGAAGGAGACATAGAAGACCTTAAGTTCGAATCCCGTTTTGAAAGTGGAAATCTCGCTAAAGCCATCAAACTTACGCCCCAATTCTATGAATTATATGTTCGTAATGACTTGTACACAAACCGGCACGCACAGTGGTACTACTTCCGGGTATCTAACGTCAAGAGACAAACAATGTATAGGTAAGTACATAGGTATTATAATTTATTTCCCAAGCAAACACTATAAATATAATTGTTTTTTTTTTATCGAAAATGCTGCGTAGGTATTTTTTTTTAATTTGTACATATTTGCATTACAGCTGTCAGTATAGAATATTGCCTATTCTGTAAAATATTCGCTTAACGAATCGTTATCATAACGAAATCGTTATTATGAAAATCGTTATATCTACTTAACAATAATCGTTATCTTTGTATCCGTTTTCTGTAACTGTAAATTTAATTTTAAATGAAATATCTAAAATAATTCAAAATCACTAACAAAACTTCTAGGTTAGATTAATTCTGGTGTAACCATGTGTTTAAAACGTAGGCTCCGGGATTAAAACTATAGTTACTTTATAAATTTATCCATAAAATATATACAAAAAATATTCATGCCAACATGTAAAAAATTTAAAATACTTTAATTTTTATAATATCTCGAAAAAATAGCATTTAAAGGTATTTTTCGAAGAAAAACTATTTTGACCTTCCAGTAAAGAGCCATTTCTGGTTATCTGATTTACTCGAAAATCTAATGGCATCTTTCCATATAAGAGTAAGGAAGATATACAAGGTTTCAAAATTTTCTGAACGATAGTATTTGAGCATAAAGAAGATCTACACACACACACATACACACAAACATCATCGTGAAAATGTTAAAATTGGATTCTAGGGACCTTAAAAGTGGTCATTTACCAAAATCTCGATATGCGATTTTTAGCACGATCCCTATACCTCCCTTACCAGGGGTAGCGGGAGGTAAAAAATGTTTCCAACATAAGTTGTTTAAATTTTAATTTAAGTGTAGTTATGCCTACTTCCGGAATTACCATTAAATTCTTCAAATAGGACATCGTAATTCAGAAAAAATAATCTGAGACGGGTGGTCTCTCTGTATACAGTGTGTACAAAAAAAACCAACTCGGAGTAAACTCCTACTTTTGTATATGTAAACAATAGCTTAATATCCTGAAACCGGTAAAATATATAATTTACATGACATATTGATTCTCATTTTTATTGCATTTTAAAACTCAATATAAGAATATTTTATTCCATTTTCGTAGTCAATTTACTTGTCAGAAATTTAAAAGAGATAAACATGTATGCATGTCTTGTTATTCAAATATGTGATGGTAAAAAATAAGAAACATAGAATAAATCAAATTGTTATTACTTTTTGTTGCTTGTTATTTTACTGCACATATTGTTGACCAATTAAATTCCAGATGTTCGAGTTTTTTCCATATGTACACAATCAATTACCATTCTGGTATATTTCTATTATACTCGCCCGGTAATTTCCACCCCCCTTCGTTGGAATACGAACATATTGTAGCATAATTCCATACACATAACAACAGTTACTTATTTCTAGATTTTCTATTGTAAACTTATCGAAATGCGACAGTTTGTATTGCTGCGGTATGAAACCTTTAATGTATTCTACTAAGGACGCCAAACTTCATTCAATTGGATGGCGACGATGCGGAGAAAATATTGCTTACTTCTGTAACAACGAAAATGGGTAAGTCTGAATACTTTATTTTACGATTTTCGGTTAAATGTCAAAATCTTATTACTAATTCGGGTGCAGAATTCTCTACAATATTTATTTGAAGTATTTTTGTCTAAAATAATTTGGGAACTTTTGCACAAGGAAAAACTGATTTCCCATGTTAAACGCCTATAGCTTTGAATATATAATACAATACAAGAACGGCAACGTAATGTATTTAGATTAAATATTTCGAGAGAAGGTGCCATCTATTCCTCCGTATACGAATTATTTCTGAGTTAGTTCAAAAAATACATAATAGGTGGATGTTGCACAGTGTTGCCACGTAGCTAGAAAACAAGATAAGATTTTAAAAAGGTTTTTAAGTTTACTACTGTAAAACAAGTATACATGTACATTGAAGATTCAAAATATAATATCTGGTTATTATGAAACTATATTTTTGAATTATTGATTATTGAATACTTCTAACAAAAAGTATCTGGCAATACTGTCAGCACGATTTACCGTAGTTCATAGTTTTGTGGTAGGAGTCACTAGCTATCTATAATAATTTTGTGAATAAAAAGAGACAGATATAGTATCTTGCTAGGTCATATGCGTTGCCGGTCTTATATGTATTATATATTCCAAGCCTATAGCCAGGTTTTTAATTAACACGCTGTATATATTATTTCATGTTATTCCCGAAACTTTTCAAACCACCCTTGTATAGCTACTATTATTCCTAAAAAGTACATTAAGACATGGATTTATACAATTGCAGAAAAGACACTGGCGTGTATTAATATTAAAGTAGAGTGACGTATGTCATCCTCGCGACTAATGTAGGGTCAAAATATTAAACTATAATATTTGTACACTGTGTTAATTGTAATAATTTACCAATTTGATTCTTATCTGTTTCCAATCCTGTTGTATTGTCAATGCCTTATTGACATGAAAGTGATTTCAAATTTAAAAATAGCAAAATATCCTACATAAATTTCTTTTAACGGTTTATCTGATCAATATATCACAGTAAAAACACAATATGTTATAATTTTTCATAACTTATTTATAGTTTTATTTTGTTTTCAATCACCATTTTGATGGAATTTTCCTTGAACTAGTACCTCATAAACCTTTTGTTAATTTGATCATTAATTTTCACGTAAATTCAATGGGATTCAAAGAAAATCCACTTTATATTAGACACGGAAACGAATTGCCAATAGGCGGGTGACGTCACCAAACATGTCTGAACTTGAATGAAGATTGATTGATGATGTAGTAATCAGAAAATGCAATACTTTTTTTGAATCTAATCTAATTGAGTGCCTGCACATCATTTTTCATAATAATTAAATTTAGAAACTTAAAAAGATTTATTTTTCTTTATTAATGTTAATGTAGCTAATGATTTTTTTATTGTCTCTATTATAATATAAACATTTTGTTGGTTTTTGTAATATTCATTACTTAAATCCGATGAAAAATGTTTTTTATATGACTCATCACATTTTTCGGATAATTCTTATTCTTTCATTTTATTCATTCATAACATGCGATAGTTAAAATTTTTGTTTCTAAATAAAGTAATGGATTTTTGATTTAGAAGAAACTAAAATAAATATAATATACAGTAAAAATTTTGAAAGATGTCCGATCAAGGTCGTCTACGAATTGTATGAAATCAGATTTTTGCTCCGCCCATTATGACAAATGCAGTAGCGTCGTTTGCTTACTGTTATTTTATTATTATAAAAATATATATTACAGTAAAAGCATTCAAAATTCAAAAATAAGTCAACTGGTAAGTTTATTAGCAAATGTAAAACTAAATATGTTAAAAATAAGATAATGACATAATGTCAGTGTCAGTAACTCTGACGGGAAATAACGTTATTCGTACGGCTATGAATCAAGATAATGTATCTGAATTAATAAATAAACTTACGCTACAGCGAAAGTATTAATAATAACGAGCATCGTTTTAAAGTGGAATTTTTGAAAGACAAGCATGTTATATCCATCCTTATCGCACACTCTGATAGACTTTGTAAAAGAAAGAGATAAATGTATGCCTATTTGTTAATTCGTTCGTGATACAGATGACCTTGACATCTTTCAAAATTTTTACTGTACATGGTGATTTACAATATACAGTAAAATTTTTGAAATATGTCCGATCAAGGTTATCTGTATCATGGACGAATTAACAAACTGGCATACATGTATCTATTTCCTTTGCAAAGGCTATAAGCGTGTGCGAAAAGGATGAATATAACACGCTTGTCTTTCAAATAATCATATTGTTTCGACTAAGTTAAGACATTCCACTTTAAAACGATGCTCGTTGTTGATAATACTTTTGCTGTAACGTAAGTTTAATTATTTTTTCAGATACATTACCTTGATTCATAGCCGTCCGAATAATGTTATTTTCTGTCAGTGTCACTGACAATGACATTGTGTCAGTATCTTATTTTTCACATATTTGGTTTTACATTTGCTAATAAACTTACCAGTTGACTTATTTTTGAATTTGGAATGCTTTTATTGTAACATATATTTTTATAATAATAAAATAACAGTAGTATCTTATGTATCCTCATAAAAACTAAGCAAACGACACTACTGAATTTGTCAGAATGGGCGGAGCAAAAATCTGAATTCATACAATTCGTAGATAACCTTGATCGGACATCTTTCAAAAATTTTACTGTACATATTAAATGCTTGAATTTCGAATGCCAAGTTTCAAAACTACCAGATGTTTTTCTCTGGAAAAGTCTATTTTAACTGGGCTATCATCAAAATTCGTAATTCCTTTTTAGCACCACTGAAGAAGATCAACCCCTGACGTACACTCTGACATTTACCATGGAGTTCTCCCACGACGGAGACGTCGTTTATTTAGCGCACAGCTATCCCTACACATACACAGACCTGCAGGACTACCTCATGGCTTTAGTCAACCACCCGGTGAAGTCAGCCTTCAGCTCTTTACGCCTCTTGTGTCGCTCACTGGCAGGAAACAACGTATATTATGTTACAGTAACCAATCCAAGTTTACAATCCGGAGACCAGAAGGTTAGAAGATGATATTTGCGATATTAAAAAACATTTGTAATGTTTTGTTTGTTAGAAGAAGAAAGCAATTATCATCTCTGCTAGGGTTCATCCAGGGGAATCTCCATCATCATGGATGATGAAAGGGCTTTTGGATTTTCTTACGGGGGATACAAGTCCAGCTAGGGAATTACGGGATAAGTTCATCTTTAAGTTGATACCAATGTTGAATCCTGATGGTGTAATTGTTGGTAATAGTCGGTGTTCGTTAACTGGTAGAGACCTCAATAGACAATATAGGACAGTTATCAGGGAGACTTATCCAAGTATATGGTACACAAAACTGATGGTACGAAGGTGAGGAATATAGTCTAATATTGGTAGCCTACTTTTTGGAGACGTCCACAGCCTATTAAGATACATATTCGTTACTATAGTTATTAATCAAGATTGAATGAACACCAGTGTTCGATCAGATTGAACCAGCCAGAAAAATCTTCAGTTGCAGAGCATGCCCTGAAAGAATTCACCCGTATAAAATTCGAAGAAACAAAAATACTAGCGAGACCAACACATTTAAACAACAGGTTAATTAGAGAAGCCATTGAGATTTTCAAAACCAAGAATAATAATCTCATTAATAATTCATGCATCAAAAATTGATGTGGGGATCAATGAAAATGTTGTGGCCGGCACAATACCTTCCGTCAATCCTGTATATTATGTATAAATTCCATATATAAATTTTCTTCCAAGAGATTCCAAATTTCCAGTAAAATTATTTCATAAACAAACTATGCAAATTTTTTATTTTCTTCTTCCACTCATTTCTGTTTTCTGTCGTTCTCATTCAGTTCCTTTCACTCAAGTCTTCCGCAATATAGTCCTTGCATCTTATCTTTGGTCTTCCTCTGTTTCTTCAACCTTCTAATACAAAACCATTTATTCTTTCAATATATTCATTTCTCCTCATGACATTTTCAAACCAATGCACATCACGCTTGTATCTTTCTACGTATCTTTCCGTGTCTTCCCCAACATCTACTTCAACAGCGTCATCTCTGCCACATTAATTTACTTTTTATTTATACTGAAATCTGTCAATTTGAATTATATGAATATATTAGTAGTTTCCATGTTTAGCATAGCTGACTGATTTATAAAATTTAATTTCTTTAAAATTCTTTTACTCTATATCTATTGAATATGAAGTATAAAATACAATCAAAACGTATGGAGAATAATATATTCTTTAAGTTTTAATAACGTTAAATATCAATAAATTAAATTTAACTGTTAAATTTTCAAATGAGTCTACTTCCGGTTCACCAATTATAACCAAAATCTAACAAGTTGTTCTTCTGGATGTAAACTTGAGGAATACGAAAAAAATATAATTTTTGGAATCGTGGTATTGAAGTTATGCGATCCGGAACTTTCGTCACACACACACACACCCATACATATATACATCATCATAAAAATGGTAAAATTGTATTATAGGGACCCTAAAACATGCTTATTCAGTAAAAACACATCATTGAATTTTTTGACCAAAGACAATACCTTCCTTACCTAAAGGTGACGGAAGGTAAAAATATCGTTTATATTTATAATAACTATAGTAACGAATATGTATCTTAATTGGCTGTGGACGTCTCCAAATAGTAGGCTAGCAATATAACATAGTGTTTTATCCATTATGGCCATGGTAATACCCAACTATCTCTCTTCGAGTTTGTTGTCTTCTTCTAAAGACATATTGTACTGGAAGGGAGGATGTATGTTGTGTGTCGTCATTACAATAAAGAAAATTTATTACAATAATGAAAATGATTATAATAATTGTTAAGATACACATGTTATTTATCGATTTTAACTTATTAGAGAGAGCAGAATACACGCAAAAAAAACCATAGCGAGAGATCGAGACAGACCAACGTAAATTTTATGTTAATAGATGCCAAGTAAATTCTTTATAAAAATAAATTGAATATTTTTATAGATTAATTGAAGAATGTGGCGTGGCTATGTATTGCGACTTTCACGCACATTCTCGGCAAAACAACGTCTTCATTTACGGTTGTGAAAACCGACGAGGATACGACAGATACCTTCATGAACAAATCTTCCCTTTAATGTTGCATAAAAATTCAGCAGATAAGGTAGTTTTCATCAGGGCCGCTCCGTACGGGTGGGCAGGTTGTGCCCCGCACAAAGGCACCATTTTAAGACAGAAAATAATAGTAAATTATTATAAAATTATGTTGCATTGGGCGCGAACAGTTGACTTTATTGGCCTTGGCAAGCAGATATGGGAGGCCGTGTCAGAATGACAGCTTTAGTAATAATATACATAAGTTTTCATTTAAAACATTATAATTTTCCAAATCCATGTGGATTATTTTCCTCGCCAAGTATATTCCATACTATTGATGACATATAAACAACATGATATCAGAATATTTTGCAATTTTTCATAAAAAAATTATGACATATGGCATTTGTGACATCTATGTAAATAACTACTAGTTGTCATTCTAACACGGACCCATAAATCTGTTTGCCTAGGCCAACAAAGTCACATGTCCGCACGCGCCCTATAAGTAACAAATTTAACATTTCTTGTACACACAAATAATTAAAATTGTATCTCTTCTTTCGTTCTATGAGTAATTTTGTCCTACTTTTCTACTATGTTTAAAACTCTTTGACAGTATTAGCGGTATTTCTTAAGGATATATGTAATATTAACATACCTATAATTTATATACATATTTAATTAATAATACAATAATATATATTAAAAAATGTATTCGTACTTCCCAGAAAAATCTGATTTTTGACACTGACAAACATTTAAATATCTCCACTGTTTTTTGAGCAACGAAATATAATAAAAAATGTGTCAGATTAAGAATTTAATTCTTTAATATTTGTGGTACCAAATTTTCAAAAAATAATATTTAGAATTTTTTTTTTCAAGAATCTGCTACTTCCGGTTGTCCAATTGTTATCAAAACCTTTTCAGCTCTTCCAATGAAAGTCGGATTGGGAAATACGTAGTTAAACAAATATAAAGTCTTATAGTTTTTGAGTAATCGTCCTTCCAACGTCCCACACACATACACACACACAAACACATACATCCACACACACACACACACACACACACACAGATATTTTTCTTTACTGCCGAGTATTGAATTTAGAAAAAAAGTAAAAGAAATAACTATAAAATTGTTGATTACAACAAACGATTTTGATAACCTAATAATATTGATTACAAGAATGAATTTAATAAAGAAAATATCATCAATATTTAAACCTACCATAAGTACCATATTTAAACTTTAAAGCGTGTTAATTTGCAAGTTATGCATTATGGGGGAACGCTGAAATATATTTTGCACAAAGGCGCCTTTTACCTACGGAGCGGCACTGATCTTCATTCTTCAAAACATAATATTTAGTGAAAAATACCATATTTTAGTTTTCATTTGAAAATTGTAAATTCCGCATCCAACGCACCAAGGAAGGCACAGGGCGAGTGGTTATGTGGATGATGGGAATTTGTAATAGCTACACCATGGAGGCCTCTTTCGCGGGGTCTGATCTAGGACCTAGGGCCGATACGCATTTTTCTGTAGCAGATTATGAACATATGGGTCGGGTATTTTGTCAGACTTTACTTGATTATTATGACGATGCGCCAAATAAGGTAGAAATTTAATATTTATTACTCAGACTCGGTATATATTATTTTGTGAACAGGAGAAATTGAGAATGAAAATATTGAAGAGATTGGTGAAGAGAGGATCTACGGCGGATGAACCCACCAACATCAATTTATCAGATTATTCTAGGTAAATAAGTTACTATGTATTTAAAAAAAATTGAACCCTCTTTCATAATTGTGTTGGTAATAGGGTGGTTGCACATTTTCATAGTAAACTACAAACAAAAAAAAATTGATTTTTTCAGTGACGAAGGGGATACCAGCAGTTCAGACGAAGCAGGAAGAGAGCGTGACAGTCCCCCCCTAGCTGTTCCCCCACCTTCACCCAACTTGCCTCCTCGGATATTGAAGAAGAAGCCTACACCATCTGTTAAGACTTCAAAGAGTCTTAATGTTACAAGAAAAGTTTTACCGGTATACTTAAAAAAAATATTTTAAATTATTAAAAAATCTTTCAGAACTCATATTTTGACAGTATTAACTACTGCCTTCTTCAGGGAATGAACAACAAATCAACAAATATATAAATAAATAAATAATAACAAAAACATTAGCAACAGGTAACTAAGGTGACAATTACAACATATTTAATATAGGAAGCCATGCACGACTAAGATCTAGACCGTCACAATGATTGAGATTATTACTCTTGGTTTTGAAAATCTCAATAGCTTCTCTAATTAACCTGTTGTTTAGGTGTGTTGGTCTCGCCAGTATTTTTGTTTCTTCGAATTTTGTACGGTGGAATTCTTCCATGCTCTGCAACTGAAGATTTTTCTGGCTGGTTCAATCTGATCAAATACTGGTGTTCATTCAATCTTGTAGAAATGGTTCTACCAGTCTGGTCAATGTAAACTTTCCCGCACACATGGAATCTGGTAAATCCCTGATGACTGAAGAGGGATGACGTCTTTAACTTGTCTCAACATATGTCGAATTTTAATATATGGAGAAAACGAAATCTTCATATTCTTCCTATATTAAATATGTTGTAATTGTCACCTTGGTTACCTGTTGCTAATGTTTTTGTAATTATTTATTTATTTACATATTTGTTGTTCATTCCCTGAAGAAGGCAGTTAATACTGCCGAAACGTCGGTATTTAAATAAATTAACAGAAATAAAACTAAAAAAGGTATATTTATTTTTATATTATACAGGTATTTCGCCAAAATTTGGAGTTATCTCTGGGTGAATCAGATAGTGAAAGTGATACGGGAAATGAAATGCCTGCCGTGCGCCCAGGGCGGAATAAGAATAAGAAAACTCTACGTAGGAAAAAGACAAAGAAAAAGGTTAGGAAGAAAAAGAAATCTATTAAATTTTAGTGTATTTTTTTTGTTTTCTTGTATTTTTATTTTTGTAGATAATAAATATAGCACTTTATTTATATTTATTAGTTTAATTTGATTAATTTTTAAACTTAGATTTTCTGTAAAATGTATAAAAAAATTAATGTATGTCACACAAGTACTTAGACCGACCGTGTCTTGAAACTTATTATTATTATTATTATGTTGTTTTTATAATAAATATAATTTGTTACAAGATAAATGACCACGAACACTCGGATACGGAAGTAGAACTGAAAAAGCATTCCAGAAAAAGTTTATCAGTTTTGGAGTTAATTCCTGCAGAAAAATTACGCTCACAGTCGTGGAATAGATTTGCTGGTTTTCCTATTCCAAAGTAAGTTTTTAAATAATATTCACATAGTTTCGAATCCTTAATCAGGTCCGGATTGGGCTGTATTTGTCTCATTGCTGCGCATGCCGGAATGCCTTATTTTTAATTATTATCATACCGCGAATTTTCATTTTTCATCGCCCTCGTGGCTCCGGCCCAATCCGGGCCTGTCTTTAATACTTTCGCACATAGGCGTAGCCAGACAGTTTTCAAAGGGCTCCATAATAACGGGCTATGCAGTACAAATGCAAACTGCAAAAAGCAATTTTCTTCATGAAGCAAAAAATATAATAAAAATTACAAAGTTAGGTGTAGTGTCACCAGTTAACAACTTCTGAGTTAACTCCAATGGAGCCATCCTCAGAAGTCGGCCAGCAGAACAACTAACCATAGACGCGTTTCACACTATTTGGTGCTCATCAGTGTGGTGTAACCTGTGGTCTCTGTCCAGTCCACAGTCAATAGAATTTTGGAGCAGAGACAACGACTCGTTGTGCTGGCAGTGATCATATGATCAGCTACGATGGTAAAAAGCCCAATATTAAATGGCGGAATAACATATTCAGTTTTTGTAATTTTAAAATCTAGTCAAAAGAAATTTGTCACATTTTGCGTAGGTTTTATAGGGAATGAAGACACCCACAACCACCCCCCTGGCTACGTCACTGGCTTCAAATAATAATCATCTTTACCACATATTTTATAATTTATTATCATTCAGTTTCATGTCAGTCTTACGAATTTTATGAATATTATTATTTTAACTTATTATTTTTATTTTTCAAGAAGAAAAAATGGAAATAAAAAAATTTGCAGAGCTTTTGATATACGTCATGTTCGCAACACAACTCGTCAACTTGCTGAAGTTCAAGCAAAATTAATCGCACTTCGTCGGAGAATATGGACTGGAATGAAAGATGGCGACTGTGAAAATCAACCACTGTCTTGGGGATATTCTAGTTTTACTGCAACCAACATTACCAATCAGCCAAGGTACTTGCATAACATTCACTTAGCGAATGAATAAATAAAATGTTTTCTCTTCAAGGGAAGGATCGAAGAAGATAAAGGATTCAAAGAAGAGTAAATCATGTGATGTCGAAAAGAAGACTGAAAAGAAATCCAAAAGAAAATGTAAGAAACAGAAAGAGGAGACCAAGAAACCTCCACTAAAGAAAAAATCAAATGGGTAAGAAACTGATTTTGATTTAACAAAATAATATTTAATTTCAATAAAAAAAATCTGTGTATTATGTATAAATTCCATTCATATTTTTTTTTGCCAAAGATTCATAAATAAATTATGTAAATTGCACTTGCCACATTAGCTTTTCCCATTCGTTAGGGGTCGCTTTTTTATTTTCTTCTTCCACTCATTTCTGTTTTGTTATTTTCTTTCAATATATTCTTCATCTCTCCTCATGACACAATCGTCTCTCTTGTAACCTAGTACTAGAATTATTTCCCTTATTCTTTCATTTCTTACCGTGTCTTCCCCAACATTTATCTCAACATCATCATCTCTGCCACATTCATTTACTTCTCATTGATACTGACATTTGTCAATTTGAATATCTGAATATATTAGCAGTTTCCATGGTTATCATAGTTGGCTGATTTATTTAATACCTTTATAATTCTTTAACTCTATATCTGTTCAATATGAAGTATAAAATGCAATCAAATCGTATAGAGAATATTATATTCTTTAAGTTATTTCTCAAGAAAAACTGTTAAAATCTTCAAACGAGGGTACTTCCGATTGACCAATTATAACTAAAATCTAATCACCTCTTCTTGTGATTGTAAACTTGAGGATAAAATAGTAAAATAGTATTCTAGAAGACCCAAAACATGCTCATTTATTAAAAACTCACCATCGAATTTTTTGACAAAAGACAATACCTTCCTTACCTTAGAGGTGACGGAAGGTAAAATTGATTACAATAATGAAAATGTCTAATCAATCCTTTAAAAGGGTAAAATAAGCAAAATGAAATGATTCAATATTCAAATACAAATAACTTTTATTATTTTAGGATTAAGAGGCAAACAGCAGTAGATTGGTCGACCTGTAATAATCGTCGTACCACTACAAAATCAAAAAGTCTTCAAGAAGAAAATAAGTCAAAAAATGCAGATGTGTTACAAACAGCTGCAGAGAGTTGTGGTGAACTAGATGACCGGAAAAAGAAGTCTGCAAAGAAGAAGAAGAAACGAAAAGGACATTGGGAGAAGAAAACCAAGACTTTAGTAAATGTAAATGCTTTTGTAAGGAAAACAATTACTGACTGAAAATTTATTTAAATTGGAAATTTATACAGAATTTTCGTAATTTTTTTTAAATAGTATATGCTACTAATATTACATTACTTGTAAGCAAGTATACTAAAGAAAATTTGTTTGAAGTTAAAAATAATTTTCTACAGTTACTATTAATGGTTATTAAAATAAAATATTTTGTTAAAAATATTTATTTAATAAAAATTTAAAAGTTATTGTTTTCTTTATTACTTTTAGGCAGGTACAGTTTATTTTTTTAAAGATGTCTGAATAAAATTCAAATTGTCTTGATTACAACATGAACAACGCTTGATTACAATAAAGAAATTTTGATTATATAATTAGTTCAATTTTTTAAAGGGTGTTAATATTTTAAAAAATACTCATAAGTTTATTAACAAATGCGAAACTAAATATGTGAAAAATAGATACCTACTGACATAAGCCGTATTCCTTCGGGCTGTGGTTGTTATTTTCTGAATCCTGATTAGTTTAATCTTGATTTAAAAATTATATCAAGAAAACAACTTGAATAATATTAACACCACAGCGTCAAATGTATCATATGCAGAACAATGTAAACAAACTTATATTAATTTCTAAATAATCTACTGCAAATTATTATAGTTAACATTAAAATATTAAAAATGGATCCTATGAAGTAAAAAAAAATGTTCCTGGTAATGAATATGAAGTATCAACTTAAAACATATTTTTTTTGTTTTCAAAAGTATGGTGGGTCATGCTTTTGTAGGAAAATCATATTTCCTTTGATGCAACAAACCCCACATTCATAAATTTCTGTCCACGAAACCTTTTGTCGTCAGCTTCACAAAGGGGAAGGTTATCGAGTGATCACAAAATGAGAAAGTGAGGATAATGAATAGGAAACGAAAAAACATACATCTTAATCATGATCACTTTGATGATTTAGATTGCGAATCACAGCCCGAAGTATGTATGAATGTATGCTAATTTGTTAACTCGTTCATGATACATCTTTCAAAAATTAAATTGTACATTCAATAAATGGAGGTTTGTGAATACGGACCAATTTTAGTTAATCATTAATGTACCAACATCAAAAAAAACAAAATTTAGTATTTCATTCTGTTGTTTTTTTTATTATTATTATAATTTTACTGTGTAATAGTAGCTAATAGTAAATAAACGCACAGAAAACTGCCATTCATAACGCCTGCATAGAAAATAGACTGAACACTACTATAATAATATTTGTTGATAAATGAATTGCTATACATATCATATTTGTTTTGTATTGTATGCGAAAATGCTGCCATACCACTTATAAGGGCTCTCGCAAAAAAGTATCTTAGTCACAAGTTATTACATGTTCGTAATACCATACCATTACTATGATTTAACAGAACTAAACACCACGTACGTGATAAGGGATCTATAACGGACGCCGGCCGTTAAGGATTATAACGGACGCACGAATGAAAAACAAAAGCGCGTCTAAAACGGTCAGCGTCCGTTATTATAACGGCCGCGGCTGTTAAGGTTTATTACAGTCGCTTGCAATTAAGGATAAAATATTTCTAAAAAAAAACACAGTATCGACATTTATTTTTGTATTATTTAACATCCAGTAAATAATTTTCTAATATTTTAACATGATACTAATGTATATCAAGTTACAGAAATCTATAAAAATATGGAAACTAGAAAGTTTTATTATCTTAAATTCAAAACAAATTGACTAAGTTTCTTTTTTTTGCTAAGAGTTCTTCAATTATTGTAAACCATTAGAAAGAACTTGTTGACTGTAACAATCATATAAAACGTAATTTTTATAAACGTTTTGTACTTAGGAATTCATAAGCTTTTAATTTGTAAAGGCTCCTAAGGTATAAATTAGATGTTGAATTGTATGATGAAACATTTTTATACTAGCAAAATAAATTCGTATCGAAAGGAAAAAAATAATATTTCATTATTGTATGCCTTTCCTTTCACATATTTTATTTATCTCCCGCTACCCGCTACCTTTGGTCAATAGAATCCGATTTTAACATTTTTACAATGATCCTCAAATACTATCAATCGCAAAAATTTTAAACGTTGTATTTCGACCTTATTCTAATATGGAAAAAAGCCATTAGATTCTGGTATAAATGTCATATTTTTGCGATTATGTTACTATTAATTAAAGATTATTAAATTTTCTACATTAATAATTTTTCTATATATTTTATAGATAAATTAATAAAATAATCAATTTTATAAATTATATGTTTTAAAGATAAACACATTTTCTTAGAAACATAGTACATATTTCAAATGTATGTTACTGACAGATAAATGTCATGTCAAAAACGTAATCATTTCAAATTAATAATAGTATTGTTTTCGGATATAGATAAGTTTAATTAAATCGTCTTACTTTGGGTACGGTAAGCTATATCCCGCTATTTCAAAGACATCCTGTATATCTATTTTATACGTATTTTACCTTCCGTCACCTTTAGGTAAGGAAGGTATTGTCTTTGGTCAAAAAATTCAATGATGAGTTTTTAGTGAATAAGCATGTTTTAGGGTCCCTGTATTAACGATTTTACCATTTTTACATTGATGTCTGTATGTATGTATGTATGTATGTATGTATGTATGTATGTATGTATGTATGTATGTATGTATGTATGTATGTCTGTGTGTGTGTGTGCGTGTCTGTGTGTGACAAAAGTTCCGGAACCCATAACTTCAATTCCACGATTCCAAAAATTATATTTTTTTCGTATTCCTCAAGTTTACATCCAGAAGAACAAGTGATTAGATTTTGGTTATAATTGGTGAACCGGAAGTACTCTCATTTGAAGATTTAACAGTTAAATTTGATTTATTGACATTTAACGTTATTATAACTTAAAGAATATATTATTCACTATACGATTTGATTACATTTTATACTTCATATTTAATAGATACAGAGTTAAAGAATTTTAAAGAAATTAAATTTTATAATTCAGCCAGCTATGCTAAACATGGAAACTATTAATATATTCATATAATTCAAATTGACAGATGTCAGTATCAATAAAAAGTAAATTAATGTGGCAGAGATGAGGATATTGAAGTAGATGTTGGGGAAAACACGGAAAGATACGGTAAGAAAATAACTCTAGTATTATAAGTTTCTAGAAAGATACAAGAAATATGATTACATTGGTTTGAACATGTCATGAGGAGAAATGAAGAATTATATTGGAACAAGAATGAATAGTTTAGTAATAGGATGTTGAAGAAACAGAGGAAGACCAAAGATAAGATGGAAGGACTGTATTGCGGAAGACTTGAGAGAAAAGGAACTGAATGATAACGACACGCAAAAATAGCGACCCCTAACGGATGGGAAAAGCTAAAGACAAAGAAGATGTCAGTATCAAGTGCAATTTGAATAGTTTTTTCATGAAATAATTTTACTGGAAATTTAGAATCTTTTGTAAGAAAAATAATGTAGGGTATGAAGATATTTTAACAATAATATGTTCTTGTCGTCGTTTTTGTAAATCAATTTCATTTTCGAAACTAGGCAGGGTCGGACTGGGGACTAAATTTGGTTCTGCTTAAAAAAAAAAGACAGACCACAAAACCGGCCTCGGTAAGCATCGGCCCTTCTGGCATTTGCCAGTCCGGCCCTGAATATAACCGAAAAGACATTCACATTCGTGTCCGGTTTGTCATGCACGCTTAATTCCAAAATTCCCATTACTTTATCCATTTTATCAGCCGGTAATGTCTTCAAGGTTAAGATATGTCATCCACCTAGATCTCTGAATAAACACAAATCCTAACACCCACTTTGGAGAGATATTTTGGAATTGTACCTCTTTTTGTAATGAATGAAAAGATTTTTTTATGTTGCTATAAATAGATGTCTGTGACGGTGTGAGTGTATAGTGAATGAATGAGCAGGCCATGTTTGTTAAATGCGGGGGCAAGCTAGTGCCGGGTTCAAACCGAGGCTGAATCCGAGGGCGGTTTGAGGAATCAGGGCAGGTCTACCCGCGCACACTTCACTTTGCTAACGCTGTCGCTGCCACCACGTGGGACGGCGTCACCTACTATGTTCATATTATAGCATTCCGAAACTAAAATACACATCACTGCCTATAACATTACATGGGGTCCTTCATTATTAAAAATGATATGTGGCCAGCACATTACCTTCCGTCAATTCAGTACAATTCCTATACCATGTAAATTGCACACTGACATCTGTCAATTAGAATTATTTGAATATATCAGCAATTTCCATAATATGTGGCCAACACATGACCTCTCGCCATTTCTATTTTATATTACATAAATAAATATATCACCACGGCATATTACCCATTGCTGGATGTGCCAATCTGCTTTGTAGGCAGATATGTGGGCGCTTCCAAGGCATCACCTCACAGACACTCATTGCTGTCGTGGAAAGTGCACCACAGAGATCAATTTTGTGCCATTAAAATTCCAAGTAATTTTGGCGTCGGGTCATAATTTAACATTTCTTGTACATACAAATCATTCAAATTGTATTTATTCTTTCGTTTTATGAGGAATTTTCTCCTACTCTTAATATATTCAAAATTATTTATATTGACTGACGGTATTGGCGGTATTTCTTAAAGATATATGTAATATTAATATACCTATAATTTAAAATATTAAATTAATAATACAATAAGATATTTTAAATGTACATACTTCCCAAAAAAAGCTTTCTGTAATGTTAATAAAACTGTTGATTCTTGACACTGACATTTTGCATTTATCTGTCAATTATAAACATTTGAATATCTCAAATGATTTCCTTGGAGTTGTTTGGGCAGCGAGATTTATTACAACAAATTTTTAAATGTATCAGATTGAGATTTTAAAGATCTTTATTATTGTATTAACATATATTTTATAAGCAATGTATTCAAGTTCTATACACTATTAATACACCATATCAAAATTTGTTGAATTGAAGTAATAATCATAGCATCCAGAAGTTTATTTATTCTTGTTTTTGATATAATTGTAGGTGGTACTTCAATAAATAAATATCACTTTGCAAATAATTTTACTAAAATAATAAAATTTAATATAGTAATTATAAATAATACAAACATAATATTATATTATGTTGGAACTAAAAAAATTAGCACGTGTCTGTTGTCATATATTTGCCCGTAGATTATTGTTAAAATGATAAATTTAGGTAATAACATTATATTTATATCCAGTACACTTTATTAATACATAAAATAAAAAAAACTATTGTAGTCTAAACAATATTTTTTCTTGCTATTAATATATTTTTTTTAAGAGGGTACGAATACATTTGGGGTTGGGCTCATATTTCTTTGTTGTGTAATATAAATGATATTTCATTTCCTCATGAGAATTATTTCTTAGCTTTGCCTATTTTATATTGAGTTCACAGTTTCTTGAACTTATTGCGCCATCTTCGTCTAATGAAACAATGTTTACTACAATGAAACTAGTACTAGAGCTGTGCAATAAAAACAGTATTTGATAATTTGATACTAGTGGAATCCATCAGGCAGCCATGTGCAGCGAAAGGCGTGTGAGAAAGAATAAAAAGTGGTGAATGAATGCATGCAATGCAAGACTTGCATTTGTATACTGTATGGGCGACACGCGATAATTAGAAAAGTCTTCAAGCTACACACTTCACCAATCACAAATATGTCCAACAAATTTAATATGTTTACATGGGACTGTTCACAAGTTCATAAAATAATAATTAATTTAAAAAATCTATTGTGGCAGCATCATATCTTCCGTCATTTTTACCTCTCGCTAAGAGAGGTATTGGATTCATGCTAAAAATCGCATAACCAGATTTTAATGATTAAGCATGTTTTAATGTCTCTACAATCCGATTTTAATATTTTTACCTCCCGCTACCCTTGGTAAGGGAGGTATAGGGATCGTGCTAAAAATCGCATATCAAAATTTTGGTAAATGACCACGTTTTAAGGGCCCTAGAATCCATTTTTAACATTTTCACGATGATGTCTGTGTGTATGTATGTATGTGTGGATCCTGTATAGTGTATACGCTCTAACTCAAATACTATCATTCAGAAAGTTTTGAAACCATGTATTTCTACCTTATTCTAATATGGAAATATCTGATTAGATTTTGGTGGCAATCGGATAACCGGAAATGGCAGTTTACTTGAAGCTCAAGATAGTTTTTCTTCAAAAAATACCTTTAAATGTAATTTTTTCTCAATTTGTTACTATAAAAATTAAAGATTATTTCATTTTCTACAAGTTTGCTTTAATACTTTTTCTATATATTGTATGGATAAATTTATAAAGTAATATAAAAATTATATACATAGGTAAATGGCGGGAGGAACTGTGTTGGTCACATCAGATTTTTACGATGATGACTGTGTGTGTGTGTTAGAATGTTGTAGGTACGATTTCTCAAATTCTATAGAACTAAAGACCTGTTTAACTACGGATTCCTCAATCTAACATTAATGGGAAGAGTTGAATAGGTTTTGGTAACAATTGGACAACCGGAAGTGGTAGTTTCTTAAAAAAATCTTCTAAATATTATTTTTTGATATTTATGTTAATACAATAATAAAGATCTTTAAATTCTCAATCTGATACATTTAAAATATTTATTATATCTTCTATAGATTTACAGATATATTATATAATAATATAGAATAATCTGTTGAAATAAATCTCGCTGCCCAAACAACTCCATGGAAATCAGTTGAGATATTTAAATATTTATAATTGACAGATACATGCAAAATGTCAGTGTCAAGAATCAACAGTTTTATTAACATTACAGAAAGATTTTTCTTTATTGTATTATTAATATTTAAAATTATAGGTATATTAATATTACATATATCCTTAATAAATACCGCCAATACCGTCAGTGAATATAAAGAAATTTGTATATATTAGAACGAAAGAAGATTATTAAATTATGAGTCGGGTTCGATCCCGACCGATGCCTTTTCCACAACAGCAATGGGTGCCCGTAAGATGACGACTAGTAAGCGTCCATTTGGTACACATATTTCATCATTTACCGATATCTGCGTACAAAGCAGATTGGCACACCCAGCAATGGATAATATGCAGTGATGATATATTTATTATTTATGTAACATAACATGCAAATGGCGAGAGGTCATGTGTTGGCCACAGATTTTTTTGAACCAGAAACTAAATATTATGAATGAGATATTATGGTTTAGAAAATAGAGTAGTAAACATTCGTTGCAAAGCATCATTTAGCTTCCTATTTGCGTAAAATAGCTTCGTAGAACGATTACAGATGTCGACAATTTCACAACTTCAAATTTAAGCCACAATAAATAATAGAATTCCGAGTATAGAGCAGTTAACAAGTAGTTAAGAAACAATCTATCATTACACTTGTGCATTAGTCATACTGCACAAGATAGCACCTGTGCCTTATCTCACTGCTCAAGGTCACAATCTCAACGAGAATATGATAAATATGAGAACACTTGTACCCCATTACTATAAAAAAATAATTTCTTGATTTTTTTCAAAGAAAAAAATTATCTGATGCGTACTAACGAGGTTTTAATTAATTTTGATAAATTTTCAGACAACAAATTATTTCTCTCATATAATTTTTAATCATTTTTGCTTCCTTTGATTCTTATACAAAAAGGCTTAACAACAAAGTGAATTTATTTGTATTATTGTAGCTGAATTTAAATCGGAGGGATAACATTTAAGATTAAAAATCATCAAATTGGCTTAAATACTTTTTTTTTCGTATTCGGAAGTACCTTCATTTACAACGTTTAACAGTTTTTCTTGAAACTTAAAGAATATATTATTCTCTATACGATTCGATTGCATTTTATATTTCATATTCAATAGATATAGAGTTAAAGAATTATAAAAATATTAAATTTCATACATCAGCGAGCTATGCTAACCATGGAAACTGCTTATATATTCAGATAATTCAAATTGACAGATGTCAATATCAATGAAAAGTAAATGAATATGGTAAAGATGAGGATGTTAGGGAAGACACGGAAAGATACTTTAAGGAATGAAAGAATAAGGGATTATATTGGAAGATGAATGAATAGCTTAGTAATAGAATGTGAAAGAAACAGAGGAAGACAAAAGATAAGATGGAAGGACTGTATTGCGGAAGATTTGAGAAAAAAGGACCTAATGTGAACGACACGCAAAACAGAAATGAGTGGAAGAAGAAAATAAAAAATAGCGACCCCTAACGAATGGGAAAAGCTAAAGAAGAAGAAGTCAGTGCCAAGTACAACTTACATAGTAGTGGCCAGCACAATACCTTCCGCCAACCCTGTGTATTATGTATAAATTCCATACATACATTTTCTTGCAAAAGATTTTAAATTTCCAGTAAAATTATTTCATAAACTATGCAAAATTCACTTCACACTGATATCGCTATTTTTTATTTTCTTCGTCCACTCATTTCTGTTTTGCGTGTCGTCCTCATTCAGTTCCTTTTCTTTCCATATATCTAATTATTAAGTGTCAATTAATGATATTCAACTGCGTTTTTCAAGAAAAACTGTTAAAAGTTACAATTGAGGATACTTCCGGTGGACCAATTATCACCAAAATCTAACCAAGTGTTCATATGGATGTAAGGAAGAGGAATACGTAAAAATTGTAATTTTTGGAACACACACACACACACACACATGCAGACATCATCGTAAAAATAGTAAAATCGTATTGTAGGGACCTTAAAACCCGCTTATACATTGAAAACTTACCAGCGAATTTTTTGACCAAAGACAATACCTTCCTTACCTAGTGGTGACGGAAGGTAAAAAATAAAACAATAGATGAAACAGATGTGTATAAACAGTTTGTACACTGTAAAATTAGTAAAAGATGACTAATTAATTCAATTCGACTCACGATTGGTCTTGGCAGATTTACGAATCAAGGTTCGATAAAAGGTAAACCAGAAATGTGTCTTGTTTCTGTTATGGATCTTTATGGAAAGTTTTGTAAGTACTGATGACACATGGATTTACCACTATCAAACTAATTTAAAGCAACAATCGAAACAGTGGAAGCATATAGCAATGACGGTGTATTCCGCTATGGCAAAGTCACCACTTCTGTTTTCTGACAATATTGATGATGGAGTACCTTAATATTTTCTTTGTTTAACTAAGGCAGTACCAGAAGAAATAAATGAAGCATTTAAATTGTAAATTAGTAATATAACTGTTTACAATTTATGTTTAATTTTAGATTGAAACGACACCAGACATTATAATTGCCATTTGCCTATTACAGTTTGTCAATCAAACTCCAAACCTTCAACTGTTTAACACAAGAATTCATCTGTAGGCAGCCACCCTACGTAAAACATAAACATAAACCGTAGGTTCAAATCACACCTTTCACTTGCTTCGTTTAAATGTTTCCGCTTCCTCTGTAAAAATCCTTTCGCGAAAACAAGTGCTTGCGTTCAACTACTAAATGATAAATCTTGCCTGCGCAACGATTCTTAGAAACAAGTGAATAACGACGGCTATTTGTGATCTAGTTAACTGTGGAACAAACATGGCGATCGTTTCCAATGGCTTCTTAGATTTGCATTGAACTGTAACCAACGTTATGCAATTTTAACAAATATTTTGATGATTTTTGCTACATCAATAATGAGAACGAATCTTCTTCATCGGAACGGAATTCAATTGGTTGTAAAGGCTTTTTCATTAAGAGCGACGCATTTTGTTTTTTCAATTAAAAGACTTGTGGGTTAGTTATTAAAATGATTTTTATTTCAAATGAAAGTACAATCGATGCCATTATTTATGGAATACGACATCGTTTAAATGTTCACCGCGGAAGCGCTGGCACGAATGAATACACTGGGTCCAATTTTCTATGACTCGAGCACACAAATCGGCCGAAATACCAGGAATTTCGCGTTCGATGTTGGCCTGCAGCTCTTCTAACGTTGCTGGTTTGGTGGCATATACCAACGATTTAAGGTAACCCCAAAGAAAAAAGTCTACAATAATTCGATTGTGTCGTACGCTGTATGGCACGTTGCGCCGTCCTGTTGGAACCACATATCGTCTACGTTCATAGCGTCGAGCTGGTCCCAAAAATACTCCGATATCATGGCCATGTAGCGATCGCCGTTGACGGTTGTCGGCGCGCCGTTTTCATCAAAAAAGAAAAATGGGCCGATGACGCCGCCGGAATGAAAACCGCACCAAACAGTTAATCTTTTCGGATAAAGTTGTGTCTCGTGCATCACTTCAGGCTACTCACTCGTCCAAATGCGACAATTTTGCTTATTGACATAACCATCGAGCCAGAAGTGAGCTTCATCCGAAAATATGATTTTCTTGTGCGATAAAACGTGAATTTTGATAAAAAAAAAGTTCAATAATTTGCAAACGTTGTTGACACGTGTATCTCTCCATGATTAAATGGCATAGACTGACGTTTCAAAATGTGAAAGAATTGCGAAGCCAACTTGAGAAGTGTCAAAAACAAAATGCGTCGCTCTTAATGAAAAACCCTTTACTAGCAAAACAATAGCAACTACCATTAAATAAATTCATAAATCCTTTTCACTTTTTAATGAACGGAGTATAGTTGCGAATCCCACCCACACAGAGTGTGTTGACTTGGCATTTGTCCACAAGCATAGCTCTCTAGAAACGTCTTTGCGCGTGACTTGTGACAACATGAAACAAACGCACGTCAACTAGCGTCGAGACGGTGACGACGCTCATCAGCGGCATCAGCCTCCTTTGATCTTGCAGGACGACAAGGCGCCAGGTACAAATCAGGATAACGTAAAGGATTCACGGCAAAAAAAACAGAAAATTGTTCAACAAATATTAAGATTAAACATATATGCCAGCTATGGAAACTGCTAATATATTCAAACTGACAAATGTCAGTATCAAAAAAAATGAATGAGGTACGCACAACTCGTTCGCCCCCCCCCCCCCTGTATCAAATAAATCGTCCTAGAGTGTCTGGTCGCGAATTTGCGACCGACGCCAAACATTACTTCGAATTTTAATGGCACTAAATTGACTCCTGTGGTGCACTTTCCACGCCAGAAATGAGTGCCCGTGAGGTGACGCCTAGTAAGCGCCCGCAAGTACAAATATTTCATCATTACCGATATCTATGTACAAAGCAGCTTGGCGCAAAATAGGACATTGTCGATTGAGAAATCGGCAATGTCCATTTGCGCTCGAAACACACACAAGATTTTTTCCACACTCGGCACTGTGGGGTCCTCCATAATAACAAAAAATAATAAAATGTACACTTTGTACTTACACTACTACTCAATTAATAAGGATTAATATAAAGAAAAAACGTCTTTTATATTTAATTTTAATTTATCGTTATTTCCCATTCTTCTTGACCTATTGCTTCAATCTAATCTAAACATTTTATACTTTCGATTTGTATATGAATTGTAAATGATTTTATTTTCACAATAGTGAGGCATTTTTTTTTTTTTTTTGGTTGTGTAATATACCGACAGAGCAGTTATATGTCAGATTGATTTGTAAAGGTGGTAAATGTGTCACTACAGTGCCATTAGTTCCTGACTAAACGTTTCCATTAAGAATGTAGACAAGTGACATTTCGCAACATTGTATAGTTACGAATTTGGACAGCGAGCGTTTTTTCTACTTTGTCGCGCTAGAGCGGCAAAGTAACATTTTGCGTTGACAAAAGAGAGCGCAAATGGCTACTTTCTATGTAGACTGTAACGGGGACCCTAAGCACGTGCTTAGTTTGCTTATGCATAAGTCCAGCCGTACGATATAACAGAGACACAACAAACTAAAATCTTACCTTTATTTGTGCCCGGTTTACCCTTTTTCTTCATAGGATGGAATCTGCAAATGAGAATAATTAATATTAGTCATATCTATTAAAATAAATTATGATAAAAGAAACAACAAATAAATAAACACTTAAAAATATTCATTCACGCAGTTATTTACAAGTCATAATTAGCTAGATGAAAATATTTCTTAAGGTGACCGGTAAAGACGTCGAACTAATAAATAATATTCCGTAATTATACGATGAAAACTATGAGAACCATTTCATTATAAATTATTAATAAAGACCAATAATCTACAAGGAAACAATTAACCAAATTTAAATAATACACGTCGCTACATCAGTAAAACAGTCATCAATGGAATGCAAAAAAGAAACAACTACAAAAACAAATGAACGAAAAAGACATATGAATGGCAAAAAACCAACTTAACGGATGTCAACAAAAACTGAGTTAAAAAAAGCAAGCAGCACAGTTCCAAGGAGCATCATTGACTGAAATAGGCTCTATTATTTAATTTTAACCCACGTACGAGCGACAAAAATAGAAACAATTAAAAGTGATAGCAGGACAAAAGAATGCAGTAGTAAATATCATCAATTTATTTCTTTCTCTAGCTAGAAAGAAATATTCAACGACTGATTTTCTCAACGAAAAAATGGTCTTTATTCAATGCAAATTAATGAATGAAACAAGTTAGTTTCTATATTTACTCGCAGAAAGGCGATCAGTCACCCAACGCTGGTTCGGCATTTCGCCAATAGATGGCAGAGCTCGTACAAGATTCGCAATAATTGCGAAAACATAGGCGTCTTTCAAACATTTTCGAAAGGATATTAAGTTTCGTGGATAGAATAGCGAGAGGTACTGTGCTGCCCACAACAATGTTTTACCTCTCGCTATTGGATTCGCGCTAAAAATCGCATATTCAGATTTTAAGCACGTTTTAACGTCCCTACAATCTGATTTTAATATTTTTACAATATATAATACTTAATATCTGTTTAACTACGTTTTTGTCAATCGAACGTTACTGGGAAGAGCTGAAAAGGTTTTGGTATTAATTGGACAACCGGAAGTAACAGATTCGTAAAAAAAATCTTCTAAATATTATTTTTTGTAACATTTTATTCTTGCTAGTATTAAAGAAGAGTAAATTCTCTATCTGATACATATAAATATTTTATTATATCTTTTATAGATTTAGAGATAAAGAAATATAAGGTATATAATAATCAGTTGCAATAAATCTCAGCCCAAATAATGTCATGGAAACCAATTGCAAAATTAAAATGTTTGTAACTGACAGATAAATGTCAGTGTCAAAAATCCAGAGACATTTTATTTCTTATTGTAATAGTTAAATACTTAAAATTATAGGTATATTACATACACCCTTCAAAAATACTGTCAATCCCGACAATGAACTGGAAACATTTGGAAAAATTAGAAGAGTAGGACAAAATTTCTTCATAGAATGAATTTAAAATTAAAAAATCTAAATATAAAGAATAGATGTACGTAGAATTTTTGGTGTAGAGTTTAGGTATACAAGGAATGTTAAATACAATAGGGCGCGAACAGTCATGTGACTTTGTTGGCCTTGACAACAAGATATGGGGGCTTGCGTCAGAATGATAGCTAGTAATTATGTACATAGGTGTCAAATATCATCATTTTTCAAATCTAGTGATTTTCCAATTCCATGTGGTATATTTTCCTCAACTCTTGGTGACAAATTAACAACGTGAATTTAGAAAATCTTGAAATTTTTATTGTAAAATTCTAACATTTGACATCTATGTACATAATTACTAATTGTCATTCTGGGCTCCCATATCTGCTTGTCAAGGGCAACAATGTCACATGACTGCTCGCGCCCTACACTTATGTAACCAAAAACGGAAGTGGCGAGATATTGTAATCCATATTGTCTCGCCGGTCTATCTTCGTTCATACTGATCAAGTGACCCCACCAAGCTAGCTGCCTGTCCTCAATATTTTTACTGCCCCCAAAGTCCAGTCTGTTTCTCCACCACTGTGTCTTTCCTTTGGGGGGTCAGGGGAATTTGCAATGCGTGCGCAAGTCCGCCTCCACTCATTCTGTTATACTACCAAGGTCGTCGTGGATTCATGTTTACGTTATCGACTTACTTATCAATGGCTTTGGCGTTGACTTTCTTATAAATTCTTTTACCCATTATTCCCCATCATTTTATCAACTTTTATTCTTTGTTCTACCAATTTCTAACAAAAGAAGAAAAGTATAGAACATTTGAATGAAACAAATAAAAAAATTAATTTTATATATAGCGTAATATGGCAATAGATACCTAAAGTTATTTTCTGATATTGACATACTTAATAGGTAGTAATTGCAGCTACAAAGATATTTCTTATCTAAAGACTACGGTAAAATTAGGGAAACATCAAAAAAAATGTGACTAACACAATACCTCCCGCCATTTACTTATGGGTGCCTGATGTCTGGTCGCGAATCTGGGGAATCCGATTCGATCCCGATCAACGCCAAATAATTCGAATTTTAAATGGCATAAAATTAACCCTTGTGGTAAACGCCCGCACAATACAAATATGTCATTATCATTACCGAAATGTGTGTACAAATCAGATTAGCACACCCAGCAACGGATAATATGCCGTAATAATATATTTATTTGTTTCTTTATTTAAATACCTGCATATTTACTAATGCTAGAAATTATGTATTTTAAGTTCCTTTCCATAAAACTATTGTTCTATTTACAATTTTCCTTTTAAAACGTTACTATTATTAATTTGAAATGATTATTTTTTTGACAGTGAAATTTATCTGTCAATTACAGTAAAATTTTTGAAAGATGTCCGATCAAGGACATCTGCATCACGAACGAATTAACAAATAGGCATACATTTATCTCTTTCTTATGCAAAGGCTATAAGAGTGTGCGATAAGGATGGACATAACACGCTTGTCTTTCAAAAATTCATATTGTTTCGACTAAGTTAGGACATTCCACTTTAAAACGATGCTCGTTGTTGATAATACTTTCGCTGTAACGTAAGTTTATTTATTAATTCGGATACATTACCTTGATTCATAGCCGTACAAATAACGTAATTTTCTGTCAGTATCACTGACACTGACATTGTGTCAGTATCTTATTTTTCACATATTTGGTTTTACATTTGCTAATAATCTTACCAGTTGATTTATTTTTGAATTTTGAATGCTTTTATTGTAACATATATTTTTATAATAATAAAATAACAGTAGTATCTTATGTACCCTCATAAAAACTAAGCAAACGACACTACTGAATTTGTCAGAATGGGCGGAGCAAAAATCTGAATTCATACAATTCGTAGATTACCTAGATCGGACATCTTTTAAAATTTTTACTGTACATACATTTGAGCTGAACGATGAAGCCATCGAAGCAATAAATGCTTATTTTGAGGACCTCAAAGAAAACCATTTTCGGGAGGGAATCAAAATGTTAGAAAAACATTGGACCAAATGTGTTGACCTCAGAGCGGACTATGTAGAAAAATAAAATGTAGTCCGTGTTTAATCTTTTTCCATTTTCTTGGAAGCATAAATTAAAAATCGTGGTAGGCGGAATTTTATATTTTTTTTATTAATAAATATTTTTCATTATATTTTTCATCATTATTTCAAGTAAATTTTACCTTTGAAAATCGTATCAAACTTCCTAGAATCTTTAATAAAAAAATAGATAAAAATTAATGCTAAAAAAATATGCCTAATGCGCAATATTTTTTGCGAAGCTAGACAAAAGAGTGTGATAAACATCTGTTGCTATCATGCAATATTTCAGTCTTATGTAACTAAAAAACTTTTATAGGAAACACGATCTTGATATAAAAATGACATTTGAAAAAATGTGGTTTGTGAATATGTTCACATTAAAATCAAAAACCACCACTTGCAAGCTTAGTGTCATTTCCAAATTTTAGATTATCTATTTTTGTAATGGGAATAATAATGTGTGGATTATTATTCTACAGGAAGGTGACCTGCACAGCGGACTTTCGTACTTTCCTTCTTCCCTAATTATTTTAGGTAAAAAAGCTTCAAATAAAAGTTGTAGGGCATAAAATTCTGCATCTGAATCAATAAGCAATAGTTATTTGTATATCAAGTGCTGAAAGTCTATCTTTGTCAAACCAAAACGAAAGTTGCAGCCTGAGCGAAGCGAAAGTTGCAATCGTTTGTGTTCGACAAAGGACTTTCAACACGTGTTATACACACTGTTTTTTCTACTCCTGCAAGATAAAAAATAAGGAAATAAAGAATTATTTTTTAAAAATAATTTGACATTTATTTTCAATTTTTGTATTTGTGATGCGTATATATGACAACAACAAACATTCTATACAACATTTGTAAGTAAAATTCGTTGCTAGGATACCGAAGCGTGCTGCAAAGAGTTACTTTCAACATGAAAAACAAACCAGAAAATTGTATTTTCAGAGCAGGAGTAGAAAAAATTAATTTTATGTGCCTTGACCAAATCTGTTAAACTGGGTTTTTATTTTTATTATTATTTGCAATTTCTGTTCAAGTGAACAAATATCAATTTAAATTTACAACTAATTGTTAACTGGAACAGAAATTAAAAACAATGCCTAATAAAAATAAATTACCCAAACATGGCAGATAAGTCGTTAAACATTTGTTTCTCAATTCCATGGCTATTGCTATTTTTGAAATGAATATCTACATTTTCATACCTAATTTATGCCAGGACCAGTCATACAAAATAAATTTTGCTTGTTGATTCAGATACAGAATTTTATGCTCTACAACTTTCATTTAAACTTAAAATAATTAGGAAAGCAGGAAATTAGGAAAGTCTGATTTTACGTTAAAATCCTATTCGGCTGTGCCGGTCACGGTCACCAGCCTGTATGTGAAATATGTATAAACACTTGAAATTTGAAACAAATTATTATTCTGTGAGATAATGTTGTATCTAACTTGCTATTGTTCAAATTTGTTTTCCTCAATTATGTAGATAATCTAGATGTTATCAGTAAATGATATAATAACATCACAATATTAAACGCGTCATTGTTTTCATTCACATCAGTTAAATTTGTTTCTAATTATTTTATTAATTTTGTCCTACTCTTCTAATTTTCAAGATGTTTCCAATTCATTGTCGGGATTAACAGTATTTTTGAAGGGTATATGTAATATACCTATAATTTTAAATATTTAACTATTAATACAATAAAAAATAATATAATTGATTTTTGACACTGACATTTATCTATCAGTTACAAATATTTTAATTTTTAATTGGTTTCCATGACATTATTTGGGCTGTGAGATTTATTACAACAGATTATTATATACCTTATATTTCTTTATCTCTAAATCTATAAAAGATATAATAAAATATTTATATGTATCAGATAGAGAATTTCCGGTTGTCTAATTATTACCAAAACCTTTTCAGGTCTTCCCAGTAATGTCCGATTGAGAAATATGTAGTTAAACAACATCCTCACACATACACACACATACATCCAAACACACACACACACACAGTCATCGTAAAAATATTAAAATCGGATTGTAGGGACTTTAAAACACGCTTAATCATTAAAATCTGGATATGCGATTTTTAGCATGAATCCAATACCTCTCTTTGCGAGAGGTAAAAAGTTTTTTGAGTGGCCCGTTTTTCAGTGTCCTGTATTCCCCACATTTTGAAAAAAATCCATTTCAGTTTTTTCTTTTATTTCTGAGAATTTGTCCTTGGCAGGCAGGGTTGTTTGTTAGTTTAGGGATGTATAAATATTTGAAATTTCGCCGATTTTCATAAAAAAATGATGAAATGCTAACCTATCAAATAGTAAATTTATAAGAATTGGACATCGTAGATAACATGTTATAAAAGTATTAGATTTCATATAAAACTAAAATTCTCTTCAAAGAAAACTGAAATAAATATTAGATGGAAAATTCCCGATTTCTCCATAACCTTACTATTTAACACAAGCTCTTCTTGGAATCAAAATTTCAATTGGAAGACCTTTGCGGTCACCGCCAATATTGCGAATTGAAATTAATTGTACTTTAATAGAACGTTATTGTTTTCTTCACCACACTCGTACGAAACGAAATAAATTATTTTTATACCTCAGGAAATCACAGAATCAACAAAACGTAAGACTAATGATAAATCAAGAACTGACAAGTAACAAAAGCTTTAAGAAAAAAATCTGATGTGGTCAACACAATACCTGTCGTAAAATTTAATTTTTATGCATGTAAATACTTAAAATTAAATTAAATTTATATACCGGGTTCGATCCCGACCGACGCCAAATATTTCGAATTTTAAATGGCGCAACAATGATTCAATGATTCCTATGGTGCACTCTTCACGCCAGCAATAAGTGCTCGTGAGGAGACACCTGGCAAACGCCCGCACGGTACAAATATATCATCATTATTACCAACATCTGTGTACGAAGCTTGGCAAACACAGCAATGTATTGCTACATATTTACTGTATTAAGTTCATTTCTATATAATTATTGTTCCATTTACTATTTTTTTTAAAACGTTACTATTATTATTTGAAATGATTAGTTTGTGGACAGTGATATATATATGTCCATGTGGAGTTGTTTAAAGCGTAGGCTCCGGGATTAAAGTTATAGATAATTTTAGAAATTTATCCATAAAATATATACAAGAAGTATTAATGCAAACCTGAAGAAAATTTAAAAAACTTTAAATTTTATATTAACAAATCTCGAAAAAATAACATATAAAGGTATTTTTCGAAGAAGTAAAGAGGATCCACAGACACATACACAAAGACATCATCGTGAAAATGTTAAAATTGGATTGTAGGGACCTTAAAACGTGGTCATTTACCAAAATCTCGATATGCGATTTTTAGCATGATCCCGATACTGCCCTTACTAAGGGTAGCGGGAGGTAAAAAATGTACGCTTTAAATTTTATTACTAAACATGGACGAAATAAATTATTATTCTTTGTTATATACTTTATTTCAATTGTATCAGTATTTATAAATTCTATTAACAAAACGTAACAATATTTTGTTACGACCGATTTACATTGTACTTTTACGAATGTATCAAAAATAAAAATAGCTGGTCGTACGAACAAAAAAGATAGAAGGAACACCGAGGATAACATGAAAAAAAAATCTCATGTGGCCAGCACAATACCTTCCGTCAATCCTGTGTATTATGTACAAATTCAAAATAATGTTACTGCACGCGCCCATACATAAATTGTCTTGCAAAAGATCCTATATTTCCAGTAAAGTTATTTCATTAACAAACTATGCAAATTGCACTTGACACTGACATTTTCTTCTTCTTCTTTAGTTTTTCCCATTCGTTAGGGGGTCGCCATTTTTTATTTTCTTCTGCCACTCATTTTTGTTTTGCGTGTCATTCCTCATTCAGTTCCTTTTCCCTCAAGTCTTCTACAATACAGTCTTTTCATCTTATATATGGTCTTCCTATGTTTCTTCCACCTTCTATTAATATATTCATCTCTCCTCATGACATGTTCAAACCAATGTAATCGTCTCTCATATATCTAGAAACTTCTAACACTAGAGTTACTTCCCTTATTCTTTCATTGATTTACATTTTATTGATACTGACATCTGTCAATTTGAATTACCTGAAAATATTAGCAGTTTCCATGGTTAAGTTAGCATAGCTGGCTGAATTATGAAATTTATGTGAAATTTATTATTTGTATTCTTCTTTAAATCTATATCTGTTGAATAACAAATATAAAATGCAATCAATCGTATAGATAATAATATATTCTTTAAGTTATAATAACATTTAAGTGATTTTTTCAAGAAAAACTGTTAAAATCTTCAAATGAGGGTACTTCCGGCCGACCAATTATAACCAAAATCTAAACAGGTCTGCATATGGTTGTAAGGAAGAGGAATACGCAAGAATTGTAATTTTTGGAATTCTAGTATTGGAGATATCGTCCACGAAAAAGCGGTCACATACACACACACATACACACACACACACACACACACACGCACATACGAACACACACACACACATACAGACATCATCGTAAAAATAGTAAAATCGTATTGTAAAGACCCTAAAACGTGCTTATTCAATGAAAACTCACCACCGAATTTTTTGACCAAAGACAATACCTTCCTTACCTAGAGGTGACGGAAGGTAAAAAACAGCAAAAAAATAGCAAAGGACAGAAAGAAAAGAAATGAATTAAAATTAATTTTGGACATAGTTTAATATCTTTAATAATAAAATATGATTCTTTGTAGAGTTGAATATAAGAATAATAATTTATGACTGTACGAGAAAACAAACATTTTTCCGGAAGTTACGTTTGCAAATATTTAGATTTGTTATAATTGCCTGCGATAAGAAATGTTTTCACAATTGCGTGGATGTATGCGTGCACGTGTTATGTGTTGGAACGGCGATCACTTCACGCGCAATTTGCAATAGCAACGTCATGCCAAACGCACAAATCAGAATTGTTGATTATTTATTAATTTATGTACATGCATGTATGCTCTCTTACCTAATAAATCATCCCTCGAGTTCGCTGAGCTATAGTGTGCTAATGTAAATACGTTTCGAATATGAGAACGAACGTAGGTTTTACACCAAAAGCAGGGGCGGAACCAGGATTAATTTTAAGGGGGGGGGGAATGTAGTCACTGACGATGGGGGGAGACTGCTCGATCTTCAAAATTTATGATCGTTTTTACCTTCCGTCACGTTTAGGGTTTTTTAGGGTCCATATAATACGATTTTACCACTTTTACGATGATGTCTGTATGTATGTATGTATGTATGTGTGTACCACGATTCCAAAATTTTTTTCGTAATCCTCAAGCTTACATCCAGAAGAAGAGGTGATTAGATTTTGGTTATAATTGGACAACCGGAAGTACCCTTATTTGAAGATTTTAATAGTTTTTCTTGAAAAAAACGCAGTTAAATATCATTTATTGACATTTAACGTTATTATAACTTAAAGAATATATTATTCTCTATACGATTTGATTGCATTTTATACTTCATATTCAATAGATATAGAGTTAAAGAATAATGTATAAAGATGGAAACTGCTAATATATTCCGATAATTTAAATTGACAGATGTCAGTATCAAAGAAAAGTAAATGAATGCGGCAGAGATGAGGATGTTGGGAAAGATACGGAAATGAAAGAATAAGAGAGACGATTACATTGGTTTGAACATATCAGAAGGAGAGATGAAGAATATATTGGAAGAAGAATGAACAGCTTAGTAAAAAGTTAGAAGAAACAGAGGAAGACCAAAGAAAAAATGGAAGGATTATATTGCGGAAGATTTGAGAGAAAAGGATCTGAATGGGAACGACACGCATAACAAAAATAAGTGGAAGAAGAAAATAAAAAATAGTGACTCCTAAAGCTAAAGAAGATGTCAGTGTCAAGTGCAATTTGCATAGTGTGCTTATGAAATAATTTTACTGGAAATTTAGAATTTTTTGCAAGAAAATTTATGTATGGAATTTATACATTATACACAGGATTAACGGAAGGTATTGTGCTGGCCACATCAGATTTTTATATAGGAATATACTTGAAAAGGTAATGCCACCATTTGCTGAAGAAGAAATACCTTTGCGTTGTCGTTTTCAACAAAATTTGTTAAAGAATAGTTTTTTAAAAAAAGTTTTAAAATTGCTTTCTCAATCTCTGGACTTAAATCCTATAGAGTATCTTTAGAATAGATCTTCAAATTAAAAAAAAAAGTGAAAAAAAAACAATTGAAGACTCCCTGCAGTCATACGCAGGAAATTAGTGAACTCGATGCCCCGAAGATGTCAATGTAATTATTTTTTATTTATTTCTATATAATGTATTTGCTTCTATACTTCTGTCCAAGGGTTTTTCTTTAAATACGAGTATTGTTATTAAATATGTATTAAATGTTAAATATAATTTAATAAATCTGTAGTATATACTACAATTTATGTTAGTATTATTTATCTACAGACAGAGATATTAACTAAAATTACACAGTGAAAATAAGTTTCAATATTTTTGTCCACCATTGTATGTTTAAAATGGTCAACAAATATTTATAGAAGTTTTTCATCATTTCCTTAGATTTTATAATTTGTTGAAATTGTAAACCGGTCAAACTCTTATGAGCCTGAGTTATAGTATGTATGTATTATAAATAACCACGACAAATTTATTATTTTATTATGACACTTACCGGTTAATAGCGAATCCTCATCCATGGGGCCGTCTTCTAAGAACACACACATAAACATAAGTCTTTGTATTTCACTTTAAATATTAATTTGCACATTATAATATACAGAATTATACGTCTGTTCACTACAATATACCACAACAAACTATTGTAATATCAGTAATATATGGTACAAACATGTTTCAATAGGTACCAAATAAGAAAAAAACATTGATTATTGGGAAATAAAACACAGCAGAATGTTTTTACCTTCCGTTACCTATAGGTAAGGAAGATATTGTCTTTGATCAAAAAATTCAATGATGAGTTTTTAGTGAATAAGCACGTTTTAGAGTCCTTAGAATACGAAATTACTAGTTTTACGATTCCAAAAATTATAATTCTTTCATATTCCTCTTTCCATATGTAAAGATGATTAAATTTTGGTTATGATTGGTTAACCGGATGTACCCTAATTTGAAGATTTTAACAGTATTTCTTGAAAAAACACTGTTAAATATCAGTTTTTGATCTTTTATGTTATTATAAATAAAAGAATATGTTGTTCTCTATTCAATTTAATTTTTTTTCTTCATATTCAATGTATTTCGAGATAATTATAAGCTGCACCATGGAAACAATATTCAAATATTACTAATTGACAGATGTCAGTGTCAAATAAAATTTACATATCTATCTGAAATGATTTTACTGGAAATATAAAAATGTAAAATAATTTAAGGTAGCAAAAACAAATCACATAAGGTAATACAACAGATTATAATTATAAGCCAATTCAGCAGATTATTATGTTATAAATATGATGCTATATATGTTTTTATTTTCTACTTCTTATTTTAAGAAACATACAGTTCTTTTCAGGAGTAGTTCAGTACTAGGTAAGGTCAGTTCATTTCTCCCCTAAAAAGAAAAGGCCCATAGAATAGTTTACAAAAAAAATATACAAAATACGTAGAATTAGAAGGTATTGTGGTGACCATACCAGATTTTTTAATAATAATTTAAATGTTTATTCTGCCAACTTCAATGCGACATATACTGGTAATTGTTTTAGGCCGCTACTAGGGCGTAACGTATAGTTGATTTTCCACTTCTCAAGTTCCGATTTTAAAAATTCTTTTTATTACAAACATATATGAAAATTAATTACCTTCCGTCACCTTTAGGTAAAAAAAAATTCAATGATGAGTTTTTAGTGAATAAGCATGTTTTAGGGTCCCTATAATACGCATAACTTCAATACCACGATTCTAAAAATTATATTTTTTTCGTATTCCTCAAGTTTACATCCAGAAGAACAACTGATTCGATTTTGGTTATAATTGGTAAACTGGAAGTAGCCTCATTTGAAGATTTAACAGTTAAATTTGATTTATTGACATTTAACGTTATTAAAACTTAAAGAATATATTATTCTCTATACGATTTGATTGCATTTTATACTTCATATTCAATAGACAGAGTTAAAGAATTTTAAAGAAATTAAATTTTATAAATCAGCCAGCTATGCTAAACATGAAAACTATTAATATATAATTCAAATTGGCAGATGTCAGTATCAATAAAAAGTAAATTAATGTGGCAGAGATGAAGATGTTGAAGTAGATGTTGGGTAAGACACGGAAAGATAGGTAAGGAAATATAAGTTATAAATTTTTAGAAAGATACAAGAGGGATGATTACATTGGTTTGAAAATGTCATGAGGAGAAATGAAGAAGATAATAAAAAATAGCGACCCCTAACGGATGGAGAAAGCTAAAGAATAAGATGTTAGTGTCATGTGCAATTTGCATAGTTTGTTTATGAAATAATTTTACTGGAAATTTATAATCTTTTGCAAGAAAATTTATGTATGGAATTTATACATAATACACAGGATTGACAGAAGGTATTGTGGTGGCCACAACAAATTTTTTATTAATTAGATATTTTAAAATGCAATAACTTCTGACAACGATACTTTTTGCGAATAGAGTTGTACCAACCTGTTTAACATTCTTGAAAGAACATGTCGCTGTATATAACTCATATTTACAATATTTTGACTGTTTGTTAATATCCAAAATTTTATTAATTCAAATTTAAGTGTGAATAGTACTTTAACATCCCACTCTCTTCTATATTCTACACCCACATTCACCTCTTCCAAATCTCCTCTCCTCCACTCTTGAGACTGTCGCCCTCTCTCTCTCTCTCTCTCTTCAGCGGATATGTGTCATGTGAATGCACCGGAAGCTTCGACCGGAAGTGAACAGCGTTAGTGCGGGTGCTTCTTACGAGAAACGGGACGGCGGATAAGAAATAAAAGGGACGATTAGGGTGGGAAGTAAAGAATATGTAGGATAAGGGATGTAAAGTTGGGGTTGAACTAATTTTTATTAATTGTATTTTTTTTTTGTTGAACAGGATATGTAAAAAATGTTGGGGTTAATTGTTAATCTGTGTTGAAAAATAGTTGCACAATATATGTTTACAGGCTGTAATTTTTTTACCTTCCGTCACCTTTAGGTATAAGGAAGGCGTTGTCTCCGATAATTGTAATACAATTCCAAAAATTATAATTCTTTCATTCGTTCCATTTTTACGTCCATATTAAGAGTTGATTAGATTTTGGTCAACCGGAAGTATTCCTATTTGAAGTTCTTAACAGTTTTTTTTTAAATTTCTTTTTTGACATTTTAAGTCATAAATATTAAAAATATTTTATTCTCTTTACGATCTGACTATATTTTTACCTTTAGGTAAGGAAGGTATTGTCTTTGGTCAAAAAATACAATGATGAGTTTTTACTGAATAAGCACGTTTTAGGGTCCATATAATACGATCGCATAACTTCAATACCACGATTTCAAAAATTATAATTTTTTCAAGTTTACATGCAAAAGAACAAGTGAATAGATTTTGGTTATAATTGGTCAACCGGAAGTAGCCTCATTTGAAGATTTTAACAGTTAAATATGATTTATTGACATCTAACGTTATTATAACTTAAATAATATATAATTCTCTATACGATTTGATTGCATTTTATACTTCATATTCAATAGATATAGAGTTAACGAAATATAAATATATTAAATTTCATAAATCAGCCAGCTATGCTAACCATGGAAACTGCTAATATATTCTGATAATTTAAATTGACAGATGTAAGGTAAGGAAATAACTCTAGTGTTACAAGTTTCTAGAAAGATACAAGAGAGACGATTACATTGGTTTGAATAACATGTCCTGAGGAGAGACGAAGAATTAGCTTAGTAATAGAAGGTTTAAGAAACGGAGGAAGATCAAAGATAAGATGGGAGGGCTTTATTAGCACGATCCCTATACCTCCCTTACCAAGGGTAGCGGGAGGTCAAAATGATAAAGAAATTAATTTTCATAAATCAACTTATGCTCCTGCTAACTCACGATGGAAACCACAATGGAAACAGTACATTTTATAAATTGACAGATGTCTGTGTTAAGTACAATTTGCATAGTTGCATATAGTATCGACGGAAGGTCATGTGTTGGCCACATCAGATTTTTATTGTTAATTTCTGTAATTGTATGTACATATACAATCTTACATACATTCCTTCTCTTTTTTAATTCAAATCAAAACTATTCCCACAATAAATTATTTTAAATGTAACTATTTACACAAAACTTCCTGTATAATATTTCTAATTCAATTGGTAATTAACATTTTTTTCTTCAGCTACATATGTTTTAATTTAAATTTAACACTGTACCAATTAAAATTTAACTTTTCTCAGAATACAAAATAAAGTCCTGTATACAATTAAATACAAATAAATTACAAGTTACATATACAAGTTCGTACACCAGTAATTTTCTGCGAATAAATAATATTTTGTACATTGTTGCGAATGGACAGACAATAATTTTCTTAACAAAAGAGACTGCACAGCAAGTATTATAGTATTCTATTATAGTATTTTTCCGAAGTCGTCCGTATATCACGCGTAAGACCCTTGCATAATATTTCAGCGCGGTAAAAATGTTGGATTTATGTTAGTTAGTGTAAACGTTGCTTTACAATGTGTCTCTGCTTTTTTTTTAATATTTACTTTGAGAAACGGCTTTACGTAGGCGAGAAAGTATAATAAGTTCTGTTGCTACATATAATATTCTTTGTTTATGTTTCACTTATTTTGAATTGTTGTACTTGTTTTCTTGGAATTTCAAGAAATACAAACACGCACATTTAGAAAACTTGCAATTATTGTGAATTTCTATTGTTTAGAATAAAAAATTATGTTTACAGTGGCTTCAGATTCTTGAAAATCGTGAAAGAATAAACAAAACATAAAAACTTTTGTTTGAATTACAGGGTACATTATTCGCTATTATTAAATAAATCATATTCCCAACAAAAAAACAAATATAGCGGACGAAATTATCTGTCAAAATTACGCCCATAAAATGACGATAATGAATTCACAAGTATCAGTTCGTGATTCGTGATCTATCTTTCTGGTCGCTATTATTATCCAGCCTTACAAAAACTTGCTCTTAAGCGGACCATTTTTTATTTCTTGCTTGAAATTCGCGTGGTACGGACATAGTAATTTAATAATAGAAATATTTAGTGTTGTGTGAATTTCCTTCAGAGTTCAGCAGGTTCACAGTTATTTTCTTTTTTGCACAAAATGAATAATAAGATTTTTTCACAATACTTTTTTGTCTTCATTCTGTACTATTATAAATAATTATATTGTGATATGTTAATAAAATAATGAACCTCAGCGCTTCTCAAAATGTGAGACAATATACAATGGCCGATAGTGAGTTTCCAATGAATAAGCACGTTTTGGGGTCCCTACAAAACGAATTTACTATTTTTATGACTTTTAATCGTTTTGCTTGAAAAACTTAGTTATATTTAATATTATAAATTTTAAAGAATATATTATTCATTATACGATTTGATTGCATTTTATACTTCATATTCAATAGATATAGAGTAAAAGAATTATGGAACCATGGAAACTGCTAATATTTTCAGATCATTTAAATTGACAGATGTTAGTATCAATGAAAACAAAATGAATGTGGCAGAGATGAGGATGTTGAGATAGATATTGGGGAAGACACGGTAAAATAGGATAAGGAATGGAATGAAAAGATAAATTTCTAGAAAGATACAAGAGAGACGATTTCAATGGTCTGAAAATGTTATGATATAGATGAAGAATATATTGGAAAGAAAAATTAATAAGTTGCAAGATGGAAGGACTGTATTACGTGATACTTGAGAGAAAAGGAACTGAATGAGGACGACACGCAAAACAGAAATAAGTGGAAAAAGAAAATAAAAAATAGCGACTACTATCCAATGGAAAAAGCTAAAAAAGATGTCAGTCTCAAATTGGCAGATGGAAAAATGCGGAAAAATAGGATAAGGAATGAAAAGATAAGTTTCTAGAAAGATACAAGAGAGACGATTATATTCGTTTGAACATGTCATGAGGAGAGATGAAGAATATGTTGGAAGAAAAATGAATAGCTTAGTAATAGGAAAACCAAGACACTGAGGAAGACCAAAGATAAGATGAAAGGAATGTTTAGCGAAAGACTTGAGAGATAAGGAACTGAATGAGGCCGACACGCAAAACATAAATGAGTGGAAGAAAAAAATAATAAAATAGCGAATTCTATCGAATGGGAAAAGCTAAAGAAGAAGTCGGCAGTGTCAAATTGACAGATGTCAGTATCAATGAAAAGAAAATGAATGAATGAAAGGTACACGAGAGACGATTATATTTGTTTGAACATGTCATGAAGGAAGATGAAGAATATATTGGAAGAAAAATGAACGGCTTAGTAATAAGAATAGAAGAAACAGAGGAAGACCAAAGATAAGATGAGACTTGAGAGAAAAGTGAATGAGGACGACACACAAAACAGAAATGAGTGGAAGAAGAAAATAAAAAATAGCGACCCTAACGAATGGGAAAAGTTAAAGAAGAAGATGTCAGTGTCAAGTGCAATATGCATAGTTTGTTTATGAAATAATTTTACTGGAAATATAGAATCTTTTGCAATATATGAGCTAATTCTAAATTATATATCCAATTGGAACTCCAAAGCTTAAAATAAATACATCAGTTCTTCATTAGAAAACATCCGATTAATGAAAACATAATAGATAAAATTTACTGTATATTTTTTCATTACGGCTCCAATAAATCAGTTTATCTCCTCACCCGATCTTTCCAAATGCTACCTACCACCTGTATCACTTCCTGCCTTCAACCCTACCCTTATAGATCATCCCTACCATCCCATGTCTCTGCAGCACCGTAAAATATACCATGGGTGTATCATCTCCTCGTCCGTGGATGGGCGCTGCGCTCAGTACAGGATGCAATCGGCGGCGATGGCAACTGATGTTCCCACGCTGGGTTGGAGCACCGCCCCCCCGCGCCCCGCAGTACCACCGGAAGTGAGCCCCGCGCTGCTGTGCTGCTGGAATCTGCAGAGACGGAGGTGCGGGACATTGCCGTGGGGGCACAATATAATGTATTAATATTAAAGATGAATAGGTCTACAGTTTTTTATATGTTTTTCTTATATATTTCTTAGCTAATCTTATCGAAAGATGAATTCATTATTTTTACATTCCGTCATCTTCAGGTAAGGAAGGTATTGTCTTAGGCCAAAAAAATCGGTCCCTAGAACACGATTTTATTATTTTTACGATGATGTCTGTGACCATGTGTGTGTGTGTGACGATTTTTTCGGATTCGATAACTCCAATGATACAATTTTAAAAAAATACAATCTTTTTGTATTCCACCTCCTTACATCCATATACAGACGTGATTAGATTTTGGTAATAATTGGTCAACCGGAAGTACCCTCATTTAAAGACTAAAAACCTGTTTGACAACGGATTCCTTAATCTAACAGTAATGGGAAGAATTGTATAGGTTCTGGTAACAATTGAATAACCGGAAGTGGTACTTTCTAAAAAAAAAAATTAAATATTTTTTGAAAATTTGTTACTACAAATATTGAATCTTTTGTAATTGACATATAAATGTCAGTGTCTGATTTTTGTGGGAGGTATGAGTACATTTAATATATATTATTATATTATTAATTAAATATGTATTTAAATTATAGGTATGTTAATATTACATATATCCTTAAGAAACACCGCTAATACTGTCAATGAATTTGAAGAATTTTGAACATATTAGAAGAATAGCACAAAATTCCTCATAGAACGAAAGAAGAGATACAATTTCAATTATTTGTGGGTACAAGAAATGTAAATTTGGTTACTTATAGGGCGCTAGCAATCATGTGACTTTGTTGGCCTTGGCACCCAGATATGAGGATCCGTGTCAGAATGACGGCTAGTAGTTATTTACATAGATGTCACAATTGTCATAATTTTTCATTCAAAATTTCAAAATATTCTGATGTTTATTTGTCATCAATAGTATGGAATATACTTGTCGAGGAAAATAATCCACATGGATTTGAAAAATCATCATGTTTTAAATGAAAAATTATGATACTTGACACCTATGTACATTATTAATAGGGGCCTCCATATCTGCTCGCTAAGGCCAACAAAGTCACATGACTGCTCGCGCCCTATGCAACATAAAATGAAAATGGGGAGAGGTATTGTGCTGGCCACAACAGATTTTTGGAAATATATCTCGGCACCTTAATTTCCAAATTTTAAAATTTTATGTTAACAGAAATTTTGGTATAATTAATAAATATTGACGTAGTATAATAGAACATTTAATTCTGAATAATTTTCTTCAAATAAACTTTCTTTAAAATTTAATAATAAAGCCAAGAATTAATGTTTTATTTATCAATAAATCCAATACAATATCAGTATGGCCATCTATTGCATAAAATTATAAACAATCACTGACATTTGTTAATATGTATATAGGTATTTTCAGAAACTAATATCACAAAACTAAGGCATTAAATCGAAAATAGTTTCAAATAAAATTTACTCAAAATAATATATTTTAGTTAATAATATATTAAATCTACTTATTTAGTTTTTACTTGTAGAGATATAAATAAATCATTTTTTCAAAAACAAAATATAAATAAAATAAATTATTACCTAAAACATATTTAAAATTAAAAAATAATAGAAGTTTATTTAGAAAATTTCGTTGTATAAAATTTTCCCCACATATAATAAACAAATTTTAGTTCTACTAATTATCTCTGAAACAAAAGCGAAAATAAAGAAAAGCTTCAACAAAACTCGCCTTAATTTTTAATTATAAATAATTTTTATATAACAATATTTGTCGAAAAGTCGTTAGTTTAGTCAGAAAATGGATTTTCTCAAATTTGTTTATCCAAAACGAGACTACCACTGCAATCTATGATGATAATTATGAACTATTTTTTAATGTTTTGTTGTAACAAAGTACGTTGTTGTATCGTGTAAATGGGAGAAAATCAATAATCATGATCTATACATCGACCAATCAGATTCAAAGAAATGTGCAAGTGGAAACCGCGGGATAAAAAAGTGTTTAAACAAACGTCATTTGATTGTCAATCAGCTGTTAAGTGTTAAATTTATTTTGAGTTAATAAATTGTTGAAGTATTGATTGTTATATGATTTTATGTATCAAATGAATTAAAATAGAAGTATTTGTTGTAATTATTGTTTATTTATCATACTATATTTGTTACAACAATAATGAAAACAATGTTATGTACTAATAATATGTTAGCTCCGAGGTGGAATTATATTTCATTTCAGATTACAGCTAAAAGGGGAAGCGAAAACTTTGCTCAGAACTGGTATTATACACTTGAGAATTCCCCAAACCCGAATTCATCTTCACTTCTACAGATATTACTTAGAATTAAACAATAAAACAATACTAGTATTTTTTAGGTTATGTTACAATTTGGTTTAAAGAATAACAAATAAATATCATTCTTTGTAAGTTTAGATAAATCCAAAACGTGTTGCGGCTGATTTTCTGGTTTGGGAATGATCAGGAGTTCTACTATTATCATCTGTTATCATCATTATCGATATCATCACCTTTATTTTCCCGTGGTATTTGGGTTATTAAGTAAATTATTTATTACGTTGTGTATGCCTGATTACTAAGCATTACTTAACAAACTCGTGACTTAGAGGGGAAGGACAAGAAAGAGAAGAATTCGGTATTGGTAGGTGAAGTAAACGATTAACAGAAGCACTGAAGACTCACAACTTCTATATTTGAAAGAAACGTTGTTAACGTTGTTGGTTACTACGGTTGCTGAGTGTTGTGTTTGTATTGTTGTGACTATAGAGAAATACAGTTAATTTGGCATGTAATTTTATATTGTGAATTTGAAATAAATATTTTTTGTTTAAACCAAATTTTTTTTTAATATTTTCAGGTCAATTTTACAATTTTAACTTCCAGATATATAAACAATAACAAATCGGATTATTGACAGCAATGAAAGATTTATCATTTGACAGTTTATTTTGTTTAATTCATTTCTTTTTTGTTTATTTAACTGGAAATTATAAAATTCGCCCTTAAATAACGACAATATTGTTTGTAATTTTAACAAAGATCTTCGTGTTTAGAATAAAGTTTATTACAATTATTTAATTTCACTGTCAAAATTATATCGTGAAAGTACAACCGAACTTTTCCTTCCTGAAAAAATCCTACATATGTTAATATCTATAAAAACCTGATTCTCTAAACATAAGAAAATACTTATGAAATTATAAACGTATACATGGCACTTAAAATTAAACTTAAGTCTAAATTAAAGTGAAAATAAGTTTATTCAAAGTTATCAGTATTGAATGATGAAATTATAAATATAGAAATATATGTCCATATTATATTTTGTACAATTTTTTTTCATAAAAAACTAAAAATTAATAATTATTTAATAAAAATACACAATAATTATACAAAAATGGATAGAGATACACACCCTGCTTCTTAATTATTGAAATCTATGTATAATATTTCATATTAAACATTTCGATTCATAAATTCTGAACTGGAGATATCAAATTTATATATTTATTTATTTTTGAATACGAAATATCACACCCTCAAGTGGGTAAAAAAGTTAAAATACAAACTTCACAATAATATTTTCAGAATCTACGGGTCAAATTATGTATTAGTTGGCTTCAAATACACAAAATTAACTCTTTTTTAACTGAACAAGTCAAGTGACATATGTTTAAACAATTTTTTATCCCGCGTCTTCCATTTCCAAGCTTTTTTGAATCTGATTGGTCAATCGATTTGTCGATTTTATTGATTTTCTCCTATTTACACGATACAACAACGTACTTTGTTACAACAAAACATTAAAAAATAGTTCATAATTATCATCATAGATTGCAGTGGTAGTCTCGTTTTGGATAAACAAATTTGAGAAAATCCATTTTCTGACTAAACTAACGACTTTTCGACAAATATTGTTATATAAAAATTGTTTATAATTAAAAATGAAGGCGAGTTTTGTTGAAGCTTTTCTTTATTTTCGCTTTTGTTTCAGAGATAATTAGTAGAACTAAAATTTGTTTATTATATGTGGGGAAAATTTTATACAACGAAATTTTCTAAATAAACTTCTATTATTTTTTAATTTTAAATATGTTTTAGTTAATAATTTATTTTATTCATATTTTTTTTTTGAGAAAATGATTTATTTATGAATGCATTTAAATCTCTACAGATAAAAACTAAATAAGTAGATTTAATATATTATTAACTAAAATATATTATTTTGAGTAAATTTTATTTGAAACTAATTTCGATTTAATGCCTTAGTTTTGTGATATTAATTTCTGAAAATACCTATATAAATATTAACAAATGTCAGTGATTGTTTATAATTTTATGCTATAGATGGCCATACTGATATTGTATTGGATTTATTGATAAATAAAACATTAATTCTTGGCTTTATTATTAAATTTTAAAGAAAGTTTATTTGAAGAAAATTATTCAGAATTAAATGTTCCATTATATTACGTCAATATTTATTAATTATACAAAAAATTATGTTAACATAAAATTTTAAAATTTGGAAATTAAGGTGCCGAGATATAAAATCTATTGTGGCCAGCACAATACCTCTCCTTATTTTCATTTTATGTTGCCTTGGCAAGCAGATATGGACGCCCATGTTAGAATGACATCTATTAATAATGTACATAGGTGTCAAGTATCATAATTTTTTTATTTAAAACATCATGATTTTTCAAATCCATGTGGATTATTTTCCTTGACCAGTATATTCCATACTATTGATGACAAATAAACATCAGAATATTTTGAAATTTTGAATGAAAAATTATGACAATTGTGACATCTATGTAAATATCTACTAGCCGTCATTCTGACACGGATCCTCATATCTGCGTGCCAAGGCCAACAAAGTCACATGACTGCTCGCGCCCTATAAGTAACGAACTTAACATTTCTTGTACACACAAATAATTGAAATTGTATCTCTTCTTTCGTTCTATGAGGAATTTTGTCCTACTCTTCTAATATGTTCAAAATTCTTTAAATTCATTGATAGTATTAGCGGTGTTTCTTAAGGATAATACAATATGTAATAGAATTAAAGCTGGTATTATTAATAAAGGAGATGACTTGAATAACATATTCAGTTTTTGTAAGTTTAAAATCTATATTTTATATTGGTCGAACAAAATTTGTAGAAATTTCCGTAGGTTTTGTAATTAGTTTATTTGGTCTCGTAGTTTAATAATCATCATCGCTATTAGTGATTATGAAACACTTCTCCCAAAGAGCAAATGGCAAAATATAAAAATGTAATTGTTTTCGCATTCTGTGAAAGATGAATTGTTAATTCTTCGAGTACTGACGATGACTCAGCTGTTGAGTGTAGTCAACGTACCTTATCCTTTTAATTAAATAATTTTTGTCTGTCATCAGTGAATGTAAAATATAAATAAAAATGAAATCATAAGGTTCGGTAGTGTTGCATGTCGATTGTCGATGTCGTTACTGTAATTTAAAATATGCTTTGTTTAGTTTTTGCTGACTGAAAGTAACAGAAATAACAATCAGTTAACAGAGCAAAACTGTTTTACAACGAAGAATAAAATAAATGAATGTTTATCATTACACCAGTATTTATAGTATTCATTCATTTGCAACGTAAATTCTTAAGAGAAAATGGAGCAATCATGAACAACGAAAAATTAAAAAAAATCGAAATGTATTTGTTTATTGGAACATATGGGTCTCGGGCTCATACGTCACACGTCTGTAGCCAATCCATGTTTTGGCGAGACTGTCACTTTACGTTGGCGGCAATTTGAATGCTATGTGTTGTATGGGTGTAACCGTCAAATTAACGTTTAAAAAGTTAGGATGTTTTTACCTCTTGCCACTGCAGAAAATTAAGTAACTAAGACAACAGATATTATAGGTCGCAATAATAATATTATAATTTAGATTTCCACCCCGCCGTCCCTGTGTGTGATCCTCCTAGCCCTAGCGGAACCCAATGTCCCGTCGAAAAAAACCCGATCGTCGAACACACGGCACCTATATACTTTTTAAACGCGTAAAGATTAACTTTTTTGTGTCGTTTCCGGTTTTTTCTCTCAACAAAGCGAGAGGGAGAAATGAAACTCGGATTCTCGTTGTAAATAAGAAAAGGAAAGACGACGGATGCTGACCTTGAGAGCAGAGCGGTACTCTGCTGCGTACGGCCCTGGCTGCCTGATCTGAATTAATTGAATCACGAATTAGATTGATTACATGAATTTATGTTTCCTACGCACTTTTTCTACTTGTTCTCCTTAGGGATTCCCAATCATGTTTCATTGGATTCGATATCCGATTACTGCAAGGAGAGGAAGTTCTACATAATACAAACTTCGCTAGAAACTCCCACCGTTCGTTAGTAAGTTCTTTCTCCTTCTAACATTTACAATAAGTATGCAAAATAAGTATTTTTTTGGTCGAATTCAGTTTTATTTTTCAACATAGACTGTTTTACTAGTGGTGTGATCCGGATCCAGATAGTTTCAGTTTCGGATCCAAAAATATCCGGATATCCGGATAATTGAATGTTCAACTATCCAGATCTTCTGTCGGATTTTGGATCCGGATCTGAGTATTGGATTTTGGATACGAATCTGAGTATCGGATCTTGAATCCGAATCCGAATATCGAATCTTGAAAACGGATTTGAGTATCGGATCTTAGATTCCAATATGAGTATGAGTATCAGATTTTAGATATGGAATTTCAGTATCCGAATCGGTTCTCCGATTCGAATATTCTCAGTATTGAACCTTACATTCAAATATTAGTATCGGGTCTCATCAAAAGCACATAATAAATTATTTAAATTCATGTCATATTAATGTTACTTTATATTTGTTTTAAAAATTATACAAATTTGAATTTTTTATTCACAATTTACTAAATGGGACACTATGAAAGTATAGATTCCTTTTTCTGCACATTTGCACAAACTAGCTGGCTATTTTAGAGGGGTATTATAAAATGGCCGACCCAGGTGGAGTAGCGGTAGCGCAATCGCTTCACGCTCCAAGGATCCTGGGTTCGAATCCCGGGTAAGGCATGGTTGTTGTGTGTGTCTTTCATCATTTCATCTTCATCAACGAAAGGTATATAAAGCAAATGTTATAAAAATATTAAGCAAAAAAGTCACCCCCATACACAATTGTAATAAGTTCGATGTAACTTTAAATACAATAAAGAATTATTATTATTATTATTATTATTATAAAATGTATTACTGTTTGTTTACTAGTATTTACAGACCGCTGTAAAGACAAACAGGCCCACTTTAATGGTTTGAAGTTTGAATTTGAACTCAATTCCAGATGTTAGCCTTCACATTCAAAATGAAGAATCGGATCCAGAATTAAAATCCGGATCCATTAACAAAACATCGAATTCGAATTAAATTTTCTGATATCCGCTTCAATATCCGAACATCGGATATCCGAGGATTCGAATATTTTGAAACCCGGGTTGTCGGTTCCAAGTTTTGTCAGATACTCACAGCATTAGTTTTTACCTCTCGCTAAGAGAGGTATTAGATTCATGCTAAAAATTGCATATCCAGATTTTAATGATTAAGCACGTTTTAAGGTCCCTACAATCCGATTTTAATATTTTTACGATAATGTCTGTGTGTGTATGTGTGTGTGTGTGTGTGTGTGTGTGTGTGTGTGTGTGTGTGTGTGTGTGTTCGTGTGTATGTATGTGAGTCGGTTTGACAGTATTTTTGAAGGGTACTTCCGGTTGTCTAATTATTACCCAAACCTTCTCAGCTCTTCCCAGTAATGTCCGATTGAGAAATACGTAGTTAAACAGATATTAAGTCTTATAATTTTTGAGAAATCGTCCTTCCAACATTCACACACACACATACATACAGACATCATCGTTAAATTGTTAAAATCGGATTGTAGGGACCTTAAAACGTGCTTAGTCATCAAAATCTGGATATGTCATTTTTAGCATGAATCCAATACCTCTCTTAGCAAGAGGTAAACAGATATGTTAAATTTGAACACCTCAATGTAGTACCAGAATAATTTTAAATATATGTATAACAAAACTATGTGTTGTCTCTCAACTAGTTGAGTGTACGTATTGTAGCAACATTACCAATAAATCTTTGCTTAGTATGGTTAACACCTACTATTTTTACTATATCTAGAAGTGCATAGAAAAATCTACATTCTCAACATTGTGAAAGACATACATATAATGATTTGTTGTTGTGTTTAATTCATGATCATTCAAAAATGAAAGTATGTTTGCAACATTCAACTCGTCATTTCTTTATCATACAATTAATTATGAAATGTTTTGAATATTCAAACGTATAAATTAACAGAAAATAGTAATCACGCCTTTTTATTTGCTATAAAATTACTATAAAATAAGTATAACAATGATATGGTACTTGGTTTAATAAATTACATACTAAATAAATAATACTAGAAAACAAAATTTAATAAAATAATAAGAGATAAATAATTTGGAGCCGAACCAATAGAATGACTTGTTTCAGTTCAAGAATTAGTTTCACATTCTCTCGTTTCAGCGAATGGAGTGTGTCACCCGAGAGAAGCAAGAGCTGGCAATTATGGCCGAGACTGATGAAAGATGTTTACCTCTTGAGTTGCATATGAGATTTTATCCACTCCTGACAATTTTTACCTTCTGTCACCTCTAGGTAAGGAAGGTATTGTCTTAGGTCAAAAAATTCAATGATGAGTTTTTACTGAATAAGCATGTTTTAGGGTTCCTATAATACGATTTTACCATTTTTACGATGATGTCTGTATGTATGTATGTGTGTGTGTGTCTGTGTGTGTGTGACAAAAGTTCCGGATCCCATAACTTCAATACCACGATTCCAAAAATTATATTTCTTCGTATTCCTCAAGTTTACATCCAGAAGAACAAGTGATTAGATTTTGATTATAATTGGTGAACCGGAAGTAGCCTCATTTGAAGATTTAACAGTTAAATTTGATTTATTCACATTTAATATTATTATAACTTAAAGAATATATTATTCTCTATACGATTTGATTACTTTTATACTTCATATTCAATAGATACAGAGTTAAAGAATTTTAAAGAAATTAAATTTTATAATTCAGCCAGCTATGCTAAACATGGAAAATACTACTATATTCATATAATTCAAATTGATACGGTAATAAAATAACTCTAGTGTTACAATTTTCTAGAAAGATACAAGAAAGACGATTGCATTGGTTTGAACATGACATGAGGAGAAATGAAGAATTATATTTGAACAAGAATGAGTAGTTTAGTAATGGGAGGTTGAAGAAGCAGAGGAAGACCAAAGATAAGATGGAAGGACTGTATTGCGGAAGACTTGAGAGAAAAAGAACCGAATGAGAACGACACGCAAAAATAGCGACCCCTAACGCTAAGATGTCAGTGTCAAGTGCAATTTGAATAGTATGTTTATGAAATAATTTTACTGGAAATTTAGAATCTTTTGCAAGAAAAATTATGTATGGAATTTATACATTATACACAGGATTGACGAAAGGTATTGTGCTGGCCACAACAGATTTTTTATTTTCATAAACAAACTATACAAATTGCATTTTTTTTAGCTTTTTCCATTTATTAGGGGTCGCTATTTTTTATTTTCTTTTTCCACTCTTTTCTGTTTTGCGGGTCGTACTCATTCAATTCCTTTGCTCGTAAGTCTTCCGCAATACAGTCCTTACATATTATCTTTGCAATCAAATCGTATAGAGAATAATATATTCTTTATGTTATAACAACGTTAAATGTCAATAAATGATATTTAACTGTATTTTTAAAGAAAACTGTTATAAATCTTCAAATGCGGGTACTTTTGGTGGACCAATTATAACCAAAATCTAATCACCTCTTCTTTTGGATGTAAACTTGAAGAATACAAGAAAATATAATTTTTGGAATTGTGGTATTGAAGTTATGCGAGCTGAAACTTTCAGACACACAGACACACATACATACATACAGTCATCATCGTAAAAATGGTAAAATCGTATTATATGGACCCTAAAACGTGCTAATTCATCATTGAATTTTTTTACGAAAGACAATACCTTCCTTACCTAAAGGTGACGGAACGTAAAAACGTCATAATAAGCTACTTACGATAACAAGAGTGGGAAAAATATATTTATCTACAATCAACTTATTTTGTAGTTTCCTAAGCGCTTCAGGTTATTTATAGGTCTTCAAGTTTACAAAATATGAAGTAAGAAATTTAATATCCTCATAAAATCAACTAATAAACCACAACCATAATAGCAACAGAGCTCCTCATCAAATAAAAGTCTTCTAAACATCAAAACTAACCTATAAAACAAAAAGACAAAGTCGTAAGAAGAAAAACGAAATTCCAATGTCAGGTCCGGGAGGAAAGACAACATCAAACTACAACAATCCCCAGAGAGCAGTTGGGGAGGGGTCGAGCTAGACAAATAAAACAAATATGAGGCTCGGAATAAATTATGATCCCAATTAAGAACAGGAAGAAATAAAAAGGCACCGAACACGACAACACAGAATAAGAAGAGTAGCAGTGCGAAGATTGAAAGAGAAACGATCTCTGCAGAGGATTTCTGGAGCCGATGGCTTGGAGGCGTCCCGTTTAAGCCACTGCCAGTTCGGACAACAACATTAGAAATGGACACTTTCATTTCGATGCTTTTAGATTGTAATAAGATATTTAAAAAAAATGTTGTAGCCAGCACAATACCTTCCGTCAATCCTGTATATTAAGTAATATTATTTCATAAACAAACTATGCAAATTGCACGTGACACTAACATCTTCTTCTTCTTTAGTTTTTCCCATTCGTTAGGGGTCGCTATTTTTTATTTTCTTCTTCCACTCGTTTCTGTTTTGCGTGTCGTTTTCATTCAGTACCTTTTCTCTCAAGTCTTTCGCAATACAGTCCTTCCATCTTATCTTTGGTCTTCCTTTGTTTCTTCAACCTTCTATTCTATTCATTCTTCATGCATCATATTCTTCATTTCTCCTCATGACACGTTCAAACCAATGTAATCGTCTCTTTTGTATCTTTCTACAAACTTGTTATACTAGAGTTATTTCATTACATATCTTTCCGTGTCTTCCCCAACATCCTCATCTCTGCCACATTAATTTACTTTTTATTTAAACTGACATCTGTCAATTTGAATTATATGAATATATTAGTAGTTTCCATGTTTAGCATAGCTGGCTGATTTATAAAATTTAATTTCTTTAAAATTCTTTGACTCTATAACTATTGAATATGAAGTATAAAATGCAATCAAATTGTATTCTTTAAGTTATAATAATATTAAATGTCAATAAATCAAATTTAACTGTATAATTTTCAAATGAGTCTACTTCCGGTTCACCGATTATAACCAAAATCTAATCAGTTGTTCTTCTGGATGTAAATTTGAGGAATACGAAAAAAATGTAATTTTTGGAATCGTGGTATTGAAGTTATGCGATCCCAAACTTTCGTCACATACACACACACAAACACACACACACACACACATACATACATACAGACATCATCGTAAAAATGGTAAAATCGTATTATATGGACCCTAAAACGTGCTTATTCACTAAAAACTCATCATTGAATTTTTTGACCAAAGACAATACCTTCCTTACCTAAAGGTGACGGCAGGGAAAAATATTCAAGAAATATGAAGTATAAAATGCAATCAAATCGTATAAAGAATAATATATTCTTTAAGTTATAATAACGTTAAATGTCAATAAATCATATTTAACTGTTAAAATCTTCAAATGAGGCTACTTCCGGTTGACCAATTATAACCAAAATCTAATGAGTTGTTCTTCTGGATTTAAACTTGAGGAATACGAAAAATATATAATATTTTGAATCGTGGTATTGAAGTTATGCTTTCCGAAACTTTCGTCAGACACACACAGACACACACACAGACACACACACATACATACACACAGACATCATCGTAAAAATGGTAAAATCGTATTATATGGGCCCTAACACATGCTTATTCACTAAAAACTCATCACTGAATTTTTTGACCAAAGACAATACCTTCCTTACTTAAAGGTGACGGCAGGTAAAAATCTTCAGGGTTGGTCCACTAATATGCCACATTTAAATAAACAATTTCTATTTACAACTTCCATCTTGAACAATTGAGCATCTTAGTGGCAGCATCCTGTTGGGATGTGGCGGACAGCGCCTAGAGGGACAACTCTTGCTACTCGCTAGACGTAGCGTTAGTGTAGCGATGTCCGGGCCTCAGGCTGTCTGGATGGTGTAAACGGGTCCCACACTTAAATCACGCTGGCAGCCAAGAGCGGAATACCAGCACCAACACCAAGACGAGTTTCGGTGGAGAGGAAATTGAACCAGGATGATTAGCTTGATTACCAACAGGAATATCATCGCTGTTGCTGTTGTGTGAATGTATCTTTTACTATTCACACAAGGAAGGTGTTAATTGATGATTGATTGATGATTTATTGTGAGATACAATTCTTATGGCCACTAGCAGCGCTTATAGTTAAAGTCTTAACTACAGGATAACAAACAAAATGCGTATCAAAATTTGACATCGTTTGATACGATTTGTCAATTTCTGACTTTTCTGACCAACACAGTACCTCCCGCCATTTACCTATGTATATAATGTTTATATTACTTTATAAATTTATCCATACAATATATAGAAAAAGTATTAAAGCAAACTTGTAGAAAATGGAATAATCTTTAATTTTTATAATAACAAATTGAGAAATACATTTAAAGGTATTTTTCGAAGAAAAACTATCTTGAGCTTCAAGTAAAGTGACATTGCCACCAAAATCTAATCAGTTCTTTCCATATTAGAATAAGATAGAAATACATGGTTTCAAAACTTTCTGAATGATAGTATTTGAGTTAGAGCGTAAAGAGGATTCACACATACATACATACATACATACATACATACATACATACATACATACATACACACAGACATCATCGTGAAAATGTTAAAAATGGATTCTAGGGACCTTAAAACGTGGTCATTTACCAAAATCTCGATATGCGATTTTTAACACGATCCCTATACCTCCCTTACCAAGGGTAGCGGGAGGTAAAAATCAGATGTGGCCAGCACAATACCTTTCGTCAATCCTGTGTATTATGTACAAATTCCAAACATAAATTTTCTTGCAAAAGATTGTAAATTTCAGTTTTCATTAGATCGAACCGAACCTGAATCCAATATCTGAACTCGGAACAAAACCGCAAATTTTATTATGGTTTGACCCAGAACCGCACCCGAACCCATCTCTCAAAAAATAAATTAACCGGAACCTGAACCGAACCCAGTTTTTGGCGGGTTCGATGCCCTGGTTATAATTGTAGAAAAATTTGACCACACCCATCGAAGGGTATCTTGATATATTTCCTATAAAATAAACTTTATTTTAATTATCAATTAAGTATTTTATGAACTGAAATAATGCATGTATAATGAACCTATTTCAATTTCAGCGTTTTTCCATAAAACGCTGCTTTCACTTCGCTAGCTGGAAAATCTGGTTTAAATTATTCTCTGTCGTTTTATTCTACGTGAAATTTCCGCTTCCTTTTCGCGTTTGGATGGAACGAATGTGAAGAAAAAGAGTCATTATACCAGCAGAACAGTTTTTTGACATAAAATTGTATACTGTACAGGTCATCATTCATTGCTTATTGCTTATTTTACAGGGAGATGTGGATGCTGTAATCTTTAAGACAAGATTCAGACACATATTACATATCATGTAATGGGTTTATTTATACTCTATAGTAGAACGTGGAAATATAAATACATTACATTCTAACCAAGTCTGCGGTACAGGTGTATCATTATTGTTATTAATGACGTATTGTAACTTCACATTAAATTCTTTCTACATTGTGTGGGTAGATATGTAATGACAATTCGTTCTCTACTTAAATTTCTGTGAAAAAGGATTGGTAATTTTTAAATTGCAAACTCTACACTCTAACAATTTGCTTCGAAAAGGTGATTGACAAAAATTTGTAAATTCTATTGTCAATTTTGAGAGTGCAAAGTTCTGTTTATTAATTTATGTGTAGGTTTTATAATTTGTTGATTTTTTTACCTCTCGATAAAAGAAGTATTGGATTCATGCTAAAAACTCATATTCAGATTTTAGTGAAGCACGTTTAAGGTCCCTACAATCCGATTTTAATATTTTTACGATGATGTCTTTGTATGTGTGTGTGTGTGTGTGTGTGTGTGTGTATGTGTGTGAGGGTATTGGAGGTACGATTTCTCAAATTCTATAAGACTAAACACCTGTTTGACTACGGATTCCTCAATCTAACAGTAATGGATAGAGTTGAATAGGTTCTGGTAACAATTGGACAACCGAAAGTAGTGGTTTCTAAAAAAAATCTAAATATTATTTTTTGAAAATTTGTTGCTACAAATAATAAATATAATTAAATTCTCAATCGGGCACATTTAATTTTTTTATTATATCTCGTATAGGTTTGAAGATATAGTATATAATAATATAGAATAATCTGTATATTTATTTGTAATTAATAAATGCAAAATGTCAGTGTCAAAAATCAAATTTTTCTGGGAGGTACGAGTACATTTAATATATATTATTGTATTATTAATTAAATATGTATTTAAATTATAGGTATGTTAATATAACATATATCCTTAAGAAACACCGCTAATACCGTCAATGAATTTGAAGAATTTTAAACATATTAGAATAGTAGGACAAAATTTCTCATAGAACGAAAGAAGAGATACAATTTCAATTATTTGTATGTACAAGAAATGTTAAATACGTTACTTATAGCGACTTTGTTGGCCATGGCAAACAGATATGAGAATCCGGGTTAGAATGACGGCTAGTAGTTATTTACATAGATGTCACAATAATTGTCATATGTCATAATTTTTCAATCAAAATTTCAAAATATTCTGATGTTTATTTGTCATCAATAGCATGGAATACTTCTCGAGGAAAATAATCCACATGAATTTGGAAAATCATGATGTTTTGAATGAAAAATTATGATACTTAACACCTATGTACATAATACTAGCTGTCATTCTGACACGGGCCCCATATCTGCTTGCCAAGGCCAACAATGTCACATGACTGCTCGCGCCCTATGCAACATAAAATGAAAATGGCGAGAGGTATTGTGCTGGCCACAAGAGATTTTTTTTAATGGAAAGATTTAATTATGAATCCGGGAGCTTGCTATTGCAAGTTAAAATATTTTGCATGTTCTATATGAGATGCAAAATATATATTTCAGTAACTTTACAAGTCAATACATAAGAAATTCATGAAATATGCAAATAACTGGTTATATAATATATATTGATTAGTCCACCGTGAATATGATTAAAAACACACCTTGTAAAAAACGCTGACACGCGCTCAGTTTCTGCGGACGTAAGAAAATCGAAGGAAAATTATAAAATTTTACCAAAAGGTGGATGTATATAAGTTATGGAAGATAACCACAAAAATTGTTAGAGATACTAGCTTATGTGTATTAACAATTTATTTTTATTTCAAAATGCCTTTCATAAAAACTCGATTTCCAAAGCATTGACTTAAAACTAAAGTAAACATAGCATATCCTTCTCACAGAAGTCTGAATAGCATTATTAGCAACGAAGGTTGATCTTTACAAAATACATTTTGGCACCCCTGTCCGTAACTGGACAAAGGGCCAAGCGTTAATCTTATTCTGAGAGACATACAAATGCTTAGTTGGCGTTTCCTGTACGCTCGTCAACCTTTTGTGCGCCTGATCTCCCAAGAAAAAATACTTCTTTCTGTCCATTCATTGAAAGATTTTAACTGGAAGTAATGTATGCTATACTGTACAGCAGTTGAGATTCTAACAGTATAACGTGATTAAGGAGATTTGCAAAATTTAACTATGATACATGAATTTTTAATTTTTACCTTCCGTCACCTTTAGGTAAGGAAGGTATTGTCTTTGGTCAAAAAATTCAATGATGCGTTTTTAGTGAATAAGCATGTTTTAGGGCCCATATAACACGATTTTACCATTTTTACGATGACGTCTGTATGTATGTATGTGTGACGAAAGTTTTAGATCGCATATCTTCAATACCAGGATTCCAAAAATTATAATTTTTTCGTATTCCTCAAAATTACATCCAGAAGACCAAGTGCTTACATTTTGGTTACAATTGGTCAACCGAAAGTAGCCTCATTTGAAGATTTTAATAGTTAAATATGATTTATTGACATTTAGTGTTATTATTAAAGAATATATTATTCTCTATATGATTTGATTGCATTTTATATTTCATTTTCATAAATCAGCCAGCTATGCCAACCAAGGAAACTGCTAATATATTCAGATAATACAAATTGACAGATGTCAGTATCAATGAACATTAAATTAATGTTGAAGTAGATGTTGAGGAAGACACGGAAAGATACGATAAGGAAATAAGTCTAGTATTACAAGTTTCTAGGAAGATACAAGAGAGACGATTACATTGGTTTGAACATGAAGAGAAATGAAGAATATATTGGAAGAAGAATGAACAGCTCAGTGATGAAGGTAGAAACAGAGGAAGACCAAATAAAAGATGGAAAGACTGTATTGCGGAACACTTGAGAGAAAAGGAACTGAATGAGAACGACACGCAAAACAGAAATGAGTGGAAGAAGAAAATAAAAAATAGCGACCCCTAACGAATGGGAAAAGCTAAAGAAGCCGAAATATTACCACAATGATTGTGAATAAAATTATTTATATATCACTCCTCCGTTGTTCACTATACACTAATTCAAACAATAAATAATATTTTGTATACAATATATTTAATTATTAATAATTAATTGTTTTTAATTTTTTTTAATTAAATGATTACGTATGCCTGTGTGTCTGGTCGAGAATCTGGGACCCGAGATCGATTCGTAATAATGGTAAAATCATATTATTGGGACCCTAAAACATGCTTATTCATTAAAAACTCATCATTGAATTTTTTGACCAAAGACAATACCTTCCTTACCTAAAGGTGACGGAAGATAAAAATATTTTATTGTCCTTATAAATATTAATTGTTTAGGACAGATATCTATGGCCACCTGATGTGAAGTATGCGTTTCCATATTTCTGGAAATATTTCCGTATATAGGAATAAATTCCGCGAAATAATTTCACGCGCGTATCTGTGAGACGTGCACGTAAATACCTTCGCACGTATTTACGTGTTATTTTTGTCTCGTTCGGTTGAGAAGATAAATATTAATAACTCCCGTGCGCCGTGGCAGTTCATTACACTCACAAAAATACCCCGCGTGCAAATAACATATTTCACCAGGAGAATTCAACCACCCTGCTAGCAAATAAAACCACAAACGTCAAAGGTGACAAGTCCTTTGTATATTTTTAATAAAAAGAGTAGAAGTTTCTTTTGGTCTTTCCACAAATAATGGGATATTTGAAATTTATGGTAATATGGTTTCTGAATATTTTTAAAATGTGGTCATAATTATTTCTTCTTCTTCGTTTCAATGTCCCTGAAACCCAAAATCGGGTGTGGAATTTCTTTCTCTTCTTCGTCATCTTTTTAATTTCTTCAAATTTTTCGTTTGAAAGGAGAGACGGCAACAAAGATTAAAACTAGGTTGAATGTTGTCCTTAGGAATGCTTCACCTTCCTTTTCCACTGTGACTTTCTGGGTTTTGGAATTTAAGAGTGGCTGGACACACACCTGTGTCCAACCACGTTCAGGTCGACCAAAATCACCTACCACACTGGAAATTGTACATAAAGTCCACGATATGGTTCTGGAAGATCGCTAAATGAAAGAAGCCATAGAGATCTTTTATAAAAGTGTAGTTTATATTTTACACGATGAGTTGGGCATGAGAAAAATGTGCGTCAGATTGGTGCCGCTATTGCTCAGTCGACAATTTGGAGTTGTTTAAGAAAAATTCGGTCAATTTCAAACCATGGATGGAACATGGGTACACATTACACTCCAGAGACGAACATTCAGTCGAAAGCCCATGTTGAATATTTGCAATTTTCAAGTTGATAATTCTTTAACTCTATATCTATTGAATATGAAGTATAAAATGTAATCAAATCGTATAAAGAATAATATATTCTTTAAGTTATAATAACAATAGATGTCAATAAATCATTTTAAACTGTTAAATGTTCAAATGAGGCTACTTCCGGTTCATCAATTATAACCAAAATCTAATCACTTGTTCTTCTGGATGTAAACTTGAGGAATACGAAAATATTATAATTTTTGGAATCGTGGTATTGAAGTTATGCGATCTGAAACTTTCGTTACACACACACACACACACACACACACACACACACACACACACACACATACATACAAACATTATCCTAAAAATAGTAATTTTTTGACCAAAGACAATACCTTCCGTCACCTTTAGATAAAAATCTGATGTGGCCAGCACATAACCTCTCGCCGTATATTTTACCTGGCTGTATGCATAAAGCAAAGAATATTTTTATAAATACAAATAATATATTCATATAAATCTATGACGTATAAACTTCTTTATTATTCAATAATAGCATGTCTCAACATGAAGATATTTTACCATAAATTATGTTACAATAAATTACAAAGTAGAGTTTACCATATATAAATATTAGGCTGGTAACTGCAATTTTCAATTCGAACAACGTTGTTTACTTTCTCTTCATATTCTTCTAGTAAAAACATTAATTTTGGGCGGTCTAAAATGTATATATGGATTGTGCATCTATTCTTACATATCTTCTTTTACATTTTATTTTTTCATACATGTTATATCTAAATAACACTAATTCCCTTTAATAAAGTGACGGATAGATTGCACTCCGATTATTCTTATATCGATGTGTAATTTTGTCAATATTTACAACTTACTTGAGAAGAATTTGATAGCTTTTTCGCAATTCAAAGTTACTCTAGTCTATAGTACTGGTGTACATTGTCCCATAATGTTTGAAACAAATTTAAGTCCTTCAACCTAGACTTGTCATCTCCATAATAGTCACAGATCAAGAACTAAGGGATTCTCCAAGTACATTTTTCTTTCATTACTCATTATTTCTGACACTGACATTTATCTGTCAGTTACAAATAATTTAAATTATCAACTATTTTTCATGGCATTCTTTCGGCTGTCAAATTTATTACAACAGATTATTTTATATATTATACTTCTTTTATCTCTAAATCTATGGAATATATAATAAAATATTTAAATGTATCAGATAGAGAATTTAATTTTCTTTAATATTACCACGAAAAATTTTCAAAAAATAATATTTAGAAGATTTTTTTTCAAGAATCTTCTACTTCCGGTTGTCCAATTATTACCAAAACCTTTTCAGATCTTCCCATGAATGTCCGATTGGGAAATACGTTGTTAAACAAATTTTAAGTCTTATAGTTTTTGAGTAACCGTCCTTCCAACATCCCACACACACACACATCCACACACACACACACACACACACACACACACACACACACACACACACACACACACACACACACACACACCACACACAGACATCATCGTAAAAATGTTAAAATCGGATTGTAGGGACCTTAAAACGTGCTTATTCAATAAAATCTGGATATGCGATTTTTAGCATGAATGCAATACCTCTCTTAGCGAGAGGTAAAAAACAAAAAAAGTATTTTTCCTAAAAATTTATAAAATTCTTTGACAAATCTCTAACTTTTCCAGGTATTACGATGGTAATACTAAATTCCTTTACGTTTCCCTCATCCCCTGGTTATTGACCTCCTGGATTTGCCAATGTTTACATATAATAATGCATGATAAGCGTGAATCCTCTGTAGCTCTAATGCCGATCGCCCAGATCTGTTGCCCAATTGATTATCGCCCAATTAATTGACAATTGCCAAAATTTCTCGTACCGGCCCTACCAAGTCATGTCAAATTTTGAAAGAATATATTTTATGATTCGGCCGAAAAGTAACTTCAGTTCCTGTCTATATTTAACAGCACTTGAAATGTCAATCTATTGTTCCAGTGCTAAAATATGTATGTCGTCTAGCTGAAACAAAATTTCAACAAAGGTGTCATGCCAATGGGATGACTGATGATTTATTTATATTTTGTCTAAAGTAAGCGAAAATAATTCTCTTTCTACTTTTCTGTAATGATTAAGCAGATTAATATAATTATCAAATAAAGATCAAATTCTGAGAAGAATAAATTCTTCCAATTAATTTTCGAGGAATAGGTAAGTATCTTTATTAGTTCAAATTGAGATATTTGTTCCAGTTTTTCCAGTATTAAATTCTTATTATGAATTAATTATGTACAAAAACATAATTACTTAAAATGTTAAAGAGCAGCAAAAAATTCTGATATTAAACTGATTAAAAAATGAAACAAGAGTTACATAATGGAAATTTATGAGAGAAGTGGGAAATATGGAGGCGGGTTTTCCAGGAAATGGAAATATTTCTCGGATTCCTGGAATTGTTAATAAGAGTAGGATAAAATCAAATTTAATATAAGGTGGTAACTGGAACATTTATGGAGATACTGGAAGAAAAACTAATAATTCACCGTTAATATAACCTATAATCAACAATTTTGGAAGCAATTTTAAGGTGGCAACACGTGGTTTTTTTATTTTAAAATCTGATGTGGCTAACACAATACCTCCCGTTTAATTTAAAATACTTAAAATTAAATTTAAATACCAGGTTCGATTCCGACTGACACTAAATATTTCGAATTTTAAATGGCACAAAAATGACCTCAGCAATGAGTGCCCGTGAAGTGACGCCTAGTTAATGCTCGCACGGTACAAATATGTCATCATCGTTACCGAAATCTGTGTACAAAGCAGATTGGCACACCCAGCAATGGGTAATATGCCGTGACGATATATTTATTTTATTTATTTATATACTTACTTACATTCCTACATACTAACTTATGCTGGTAACTGTATTAAGTTACTTTCCATATAATTATTGTTCTATTTACTGTATCTATTGAATATGAAATATAAAATGCAATCAAATCGTATAGAGAATAATATATTCTTTAAGTTATAATAACATTAAATGTCAATAAATCATTTTAAACTGTTAAATCTTCAAATGAGGCTACTTCCGGTTCACCAATTATAACCAAAATCTAATCACTTGTTCTTCTGGATGTAAACTTTCGTTACACACAGACACACACACACACACACACACACACACACACACACACACACACACACACACACACACACACGAACACACAAACACACAGACACACACACACACACACACAGGCATCGTCGTGAAAATGATAAAATTGGATTAATATAACGTATAAGTAATAAATAAAAAAGTTATTTTGAGTGGCTCGTTTTCCAGTGTCACCAATGTCATCCAAACATGAAACATTTGTACTCTCTAGAACTAACAGTTTGTCGACCACTGGTGAAGACCTGCTACGTCACGCACGTCACATTCTTAACTTAAAAAATTCATATCTCGCTTATTAAGTAAAATTTAAAATCGCGTTTACATTAAAATACTTACTTCATCCTGTTCTTCCAGACAAAAAAAAATTGGTATAGGACTCCATTCTATACCAAACTTTCAATACCGTCTCTAATACAAAGTACAAACAAAATAAGTTATTCGTTAAAAGATATTAAATTTACTGGTAAAACTGGAAATATGATAAAATATTTATGTTGTTAAAAGAGATGTCAAGCGTTGAGACATTTTCATGAAATATAACTTCAGTGTTGGCCGCCATGAATGGAAGTATTGATCCAGAATTTCAGTTCATTCATGTTCTTTGTTTCATGACCCTGCTCCAGATAAAACTTTGTTAATCAGATAGAAAACACAAACATTTCGATTAACAAAACATACTCAATGAAACATTTCATTTGTTACTTGCATGTAAACTTAATTTATTAATACCGTCGACTACTTTGAAAATTAATCTTTGCTTTTAAAATTTAGTAATGTTGTTAACATGTGAAAATTGTGTTTTGTTACTGTCATAACACATAAGGCGTTTTTACCTCCCGCTTGTAAATGATTTCCCAAACGCTCAATCGTATCACATGGACCTGACATGTTGGTGCGTAGTAGTGGTGCGTGGGCGAACGTGTGATACTGCAGAATATCATAGGCGCGCGTGGGTTTGGGGCCCGCCGCGCCGCGACCGCGCTATTCCTAGAAGCCGCCCCCGTTCGCCGCCCTATGTGGACACAAATAGCCCGGGTTGGAGGGGAAGAGGCGCGCCTATGAGTAGGCACAATGTGTCACGAAGGTGTGCTGCGAATAGGCTACGTTTAGTCATCTGAACAAATCGTGTTTTATTCAAAATTGTCCTATTTATATAATAATTTTGGATCCCATGGCCCCGGGTCCTTGAAACTTAAGTATGATAATCTATGATCATCGTTTTTCATGCAATGCTAAGAAACGCAAAATTTCAATCGTTCAAAAATAATAATTTCAGATTTTTATCTCCACCCACTTTTGGGTAATAGAAATAGAAAATTTTGATTTTTGGATTCTTTGAGTCGAGCTGCATACGATACACCCAATATCAAAATTTAATTTTGATAAATACAGGAGTTATGATTTTTTATACCCAAATTAAGGTGAAGGCGCGTTGTTCAGACTATTGTTTTCGGATAGGACATATCGAGGAGGATCTGTACTCAAAACTTGGTGACAAATGGGCAATAAACACGGGCTCTAGATTTTTTTCAAAATAACGATTATTTGTCAATTTCAACATTTTTGAACTTCAAAATCAACATTTTAACTCCGAAACTATTATGGTTAGAAGGGTTGAACAAGTTTTCTTATATTAATTTTCATCCGTAGAACACGACTCCGGGATCATATTTTCCCTAAGGGCTAATTCAAAGGGCATAGGGCTAAAACGGCCCTTGGAGAAAATCCGACCTCGGATTCGTGTTCCCAGGGTCAATATGAGTGTAATAAAATTTATTCGACTTTTCTCACCCTAATAGTTTCGGAATTATAATCCATTTTTATTAATTAAGAGGGAAAGGGGCTAAAAACGGCCTTTAGCAAAAATCTAATTCGCGTTCTACGTGTCTAAATTAATGTAATAAAATTTATGCGGACCTTCTAGCTACCTTAAGTGCTAATACAAAGGGATAGGGCTAATATCGGCCCTTGGAGAAAATCTGATGTCGGATTCGTGCTCCACGGGTCGTAATTAGTGTACCTAATAAAATTTGTTCAACCCTTCTCACCCTAATAGTTTTGGAGTTATAGTCCATTTTTCTTAATTAAAAGGCACAAGGGCTTAAAACGACCGTTGGAGAAAATCTAACCTCGAATTCTTACTCTATGGGTCGAAATTAGTGTAATAAAATTTGTTTAATCCTTCTCACCCTAATAGTTTTGAAGTTATATTCTATTTTTGTTAATTAAGAGGGAAAGGGGCTTAAAACCGCCCTTGGAACAAATCTGACCTCGGATTCGTGTTCTACGGGTCGAAATTAATATAATAAAAAAAATCCGACCCTTCTAGCTCTAATAGTTTCGGAGTGACAGCTCAAACTACCCTGTAAAACTTTAAGGGTTGATATCTCGGAAACGGCTGGTTTTTCAGCGATTTCCTTGAAATTTCGCGTTCCCTTAGCAATCCTTGAAATGTAGGGGTCGTAGAATAACATATTTAAGTTTCAAGGGCCTAGGGCCAAGGGTTTCAAACTCGCTTAATTGAAATTTGACAGCTTTGTATGTTCAAAGATTCTATTATTTCTCACATATATTTTTTTGCATCTAATATGTTTATAAATGTAAAATTTTAATAATACTTGAAATCAATGGTTGCCTGTATAGTTAGGGGCAACGACTTACTATAGACGAACGATTTATGGAAATTATGTGAAATTTTACAGGTTTTTAACAAATAGGCTACTAATATATTATTTGTAGGGGTATTTTATTAATGTCTGTATAATATTTTATTAAAATATCATTAAATATGTATATTTTTTCATACCTACCTTCCCAATATTAATGTAATTCATCTGAAATTTAAAAAATGTATAAATAAAATATTATATAATTTTAACTTCAATTTATTGATTTATATTTAATACATTATATTTATTTTTATATTTTCAATTGTACAACAATATATTTGTATTAATACATAATAAACAACAATATAAAACAAAAAATCGTTTATTTTTGGGAAATCCTTCTTTATGTGTCAGGGCCGGACTGGAAACATTTGGCCCTTGTGGAAAATGACCCATTTGGCCCTGCAAACTGATTTGGCCTCCTACGAAAAAAGAAAATTAATTAAAGTAACTTTTAAAGCAAGTTATTAGGTAATATAAATTGTCATGTATATTTAATGACGTTATAGTAGCACCTGTTAATTTAATACCTACATTTTCCCAGAAAATTATTTAATGTCAATCAATACTATATTCAATATTTCAACATTGGTGTTAAATCATACAATGATATTTATTACTTTACGCAGGTGTAAATTTATATAACTATTACTAAAATTTTATTAAAATGCCACCAATTAACATCAAACATCAGACGAGGAAATTACAACAGTCTTGGCCCTGAGAGCCATTTCAATTTCGTTGTTGCAATTATCCAGATAATTAGAGCGATATTAATTAACAAGAATTTGTTTCATCAAATTTCTTGTACATCTGTCAATATTCACGCGACATATTTCCAACTAAAATTTAGCAAAGTAGAACACTATTAGTTTTCGTAATAAGTAGAAATAGATGTCTATATATTTATAATTGTTTTGTTGAAATTTATTTATGATTCACGGATCTATTGTCATATATATGTATCCAGTTTTCCAGGAAATTTAATGTTTACAACGTAGACTCCTGGAAAATTAATTTTCAGTTGGTTCATTAGGTTTCTACCCGACACGAATATATTTCAGTTCAAGGAATGGATTAATGAACAGTATGACTAATATTAACTTTTATCATACATCTTCAAGTAGACTTTAAACAAATTTATTATTTTCTTGTAGGTACTGACAATGGCAACTTTTTTATCTCTCGCTAAGAGAGGTATTGGATTCATGCTAAAAAGCGCATATCCAGATTTTAATGATTAAGCACGTTTTAAGGTCCCTACAATTAGATTTTAATATTTTTACGATGATGTCTGTGTGTGTTAGGATGTCGTAGGTACGATTTCTCAAATTCTATACAACTAAAGAACTGTGTAACTACGGATTCCTCAATCTAACATTCATGGGAAGAATTGAATAGGTCTTGGTGACAATTGGACAACCGGAAGTGGTAGTTTCTTAAAAAAAATAATAAAGATCTTTAAATTCTCAATCTGATACATTTAAATTTTTATTATATATTCTATAGATTTAGAGATATATTTTATAATAATATAGAATAATCTGTTGTAATAAATCTCGCTGCCCAAACAACTCCATGAAAACCAGTTGAGATATTTAAATGTTTATAATTGACAGATAAATGCAAAATGTCAGTGTCAAAAACCAACAGTATTATTAACATTACAGAAAGCTTTTTCTGGGAAATATATTACATATATACCCTTAAAAAATACCGCTAATATCGTCAGTGAATACAAATAATTTTGACTATATTACAAGAGTAGGCGAAAATTCCTCATAGAACGAAAGTATAGATACAATTTTGAATTATTTGTATACGAGTATACAAGAAATGTTAAATTCGTTAATTATAACCCGGGTTCGAAATTAATGGCACAAAATTGACCTTTGTGGTTCACTTTCCACAACAGCAATAAGTACCCGTGATGTGACGCCCGATACACGGTACAAATATTTTATCATATCTGCGTACAAAGCAGATTGGCACACCCAGCAATGGGTAATATGCCGTGATGATATATTTATTTATTTATGTAACAAAATGCAAATGGCGAGAGGTCATGTGTTGGTCACATCAGATTTTTAAGGAAGGAATTATGTTTGGTGAGTTTTTAACGAGTAATCACTAACATACGAATTTACTGCTTTTACGATGATGTCTGTGAATGATAGAATACCTCCATTACTACAATTCCAAAAATTATATTTTTTTCATATTCCTCTTCTGTAAGTTCATATGGTGAGTTGATTAGATTTAAGTTATAATTGGTCAACCGGAAGTAATCTTAATTGAAGTTTTAACAGTTTTTCTTGAAAACCGCAGTTAATTATATAAATATTAAAGAATATTTTATTCTCTATACGGCTTGATTATTTTTTTCCCTCATGTTATATCAGGCAGCTATGCTATAACTACGGGAACTACTAATATATTCAGATATTTCTAATTGATAGATGTGCAGTTTATATAGTTTGTTCCTGAAAAAATTTTACTGGAAATTTAGAATCTTTTGCAAGACTACACATAATTGACGGAAGGTATTGTGCTGGTCACATCAGATTTTCTCTAATTGCCCTTATATTGAGAATTTGTGGATATTTTCCGGTGAACAGTTTTTATTAAAACAATACATCTAAAAGTGTTATCAAATTATTTTTTGTTGATAAAACAATGTAATTTTGTGTATTATTTCAAAACACAGTTTCTAAATTTCACCGTATGTACTTCTGGTAATTTTAGAAGCGACAATAAAAAACGCCAAACGAAAAAAACAGCTAGAAACAGCCACAGCACAGGAAAAGGAAAGAATGAAAGAGCGATGTTGAAATCGAAGCGCGCTAGGCAGTGTAGAGGCGAGGAAAGAGGCGTTTTTTGTCAGTTAAAAATTCCTTTCGAGTCAAAATGAGGATGTAGGCAGATGGAAGTCATCCTGCTTGTGTATAACTGGCGTTTCCGGTGCCGTCACGTGATGCTGTTGCCCTCTCTCTCGCACGGTGAAGTGGTGTCTCTCTTGGCAGTACTAGGTGCAGCTCTGCAAACAGCTAGGCAGCTTCTACGTCACGAATAAACCAGTAGATAAACAACTGTTCCCTATACATTACCACAAAAAAATTACATAATTAGAGATGGAACAATTTTATGTATTTGTTCATGAATTAGGATTATTTAATATGTCAACCATGCCTGAAATCCTAATAGTACTTTTATCTGAGAGCGATTAAGATTGCTCAACATGTAAACAATGCCACAGGCCTTAACAACTTTCACAAATACTATTTACCTTCCGTCACCTTTAGGTAAGGAAGGTATTGTCTTTGGTAAAAAAATTCAATGATGAATTTTTAGTGAATAAGTATATTTTAGGGTCCCTATAATACGATTTTACCATTTTTACGATGATGTCTGTATGTATATGTGTGTGCGTGTGTGTGTATGTGACCGCGGTTTCGGCCGCGATATCTCCAATACTAGAATTCCAAAAATTACAATTCTTACGTATTCCTCTTCCTTACAACCATATGCAGACTTGATTAGATTTTGGTTATAATTGGTGAACCGGAAGTACCCTCATTTGAAGATTTTAACAGTTTTTCTTGAAAAAACTCTGTTAAATATTATTTAACTTAAAGCATATATTATTCTCTATACGATTCGATTGCATTTTATATTTCATATTCAACAGATATAGAGTTAAAGAATTAAATTTTATAAATCAGTCAGCTATGCTAACTTAACCATGAAAACTGCTAATATATTCAAATAATTCAAATTGACAGATGTCAATATCAGTAGAAAAAGTAAATGAATGAATGAATAAGGGAAATAACTCTAATGTTAGAAATTTCTAGAAAGATATGAGAGACGATTACGTTGGTTTGAACATGTCATGAGGAAGAATATATTGGAAGAAAAATAAATAGCTTAGTAATAGAAAGTGGAAGAAACATAGGAAGACCAAATATAAGATGGTAGGACTGTACTGCGGAAGACTTGAGAGAAAAGGAACTGAATGAGTGGAAGAAGGAAATAAAAAATAGCTACCCCTAACGAATGAGAAAAACTAAAGAAGATGTCAGTGTCAAGTGCAATTTGTATAGTTTGATTATGAAATAATTTTACTGGAAATATAGGATCTTTTGCAAGAAAATTGATGTATAGGGCGCGTGCAGTGACGTGACTTTGGCTAGCAGATATGGGGACCCGTGTCAAAATGACAGCAATTAATTATGTCCATAGCTGACAAATATCATAATTTTTTATTCAAGATTTCATGTGGTTTATTTGTTATCAGGAGCATGGAATTCAGTTGCCGAGAAAAGAAATCATAAAATATCATGGAATTTGTACATAATCCCGTTTTTTAATATTTTCATCTCTGGATATGGAAAAAACTTAAGAATTGACACTTACCTTTAACGGGAAGTACCTCCGATAGGCAGTTGTTGCAAGTATTACCTACACTAAAATACAACAGGAACACTTCAAAATAAAAAGTCAAAATGTAATTGTTGAAGTTGGTCTGTTGTTATTTAACATTATTATAATAATATTACAGATTTCTATTTACAAATTTTATACAATCTATGCAGTATGCATGTCTCTACATTACACTTTGCGATAGCAAAACGCCCAAGTTCCCTAAAAAAATTTATGTCTCAGCCGTATTTAAGGAACCGGTGCGACGAGAAAAGCCGTATACTTTACAAAAATTAAATGCTTGTACGATTTTATTGTGGCTTATATTATACGCAACAAAATACATTGAAATATATTAATAGATTCCATCTGATGGATATTTTTAAAAGTATTCATTCATAAAAAAGTAAAAATAAATGCCAAAACTGTATAATCTATGTATTATTTTATTTGGCAATTTCGCATGTTGTCATTTTGGCAAGCCAAAGCCAAATGTTTTAGTACGAATATTACATTTTGTGTATTTCACAACGTATTAAACCACATTGAGGCAGAAAAAAAAAGAGTAAAAAAATATATTTAATATGTGTACAGAAAGAAGGCTGTGTATGTAAAGCACGGAGCTCACAGCGAATAAAGGCCCCTATTCACGATACGATATAAAGTTTTGATCGTTTTATACGTCTGTTATCGGAACGGTTTAGTATTTTTTCAGATAATAAATATCGAATAACCGAAAAAATGATATTATATACAAGTTTACTACAATGCAGGACTGGACTTTAAAAAAATTGGATATTTTTAATCAATAGTTTCTCCACTTATTGTTATGTTCATAAATTAATAACAGCATTTTATGCTAACTTGATAAATGTGATAAATTTACAATATTTATACAAAAAATAATAAGAGGAGAAATTATTATTATATTTTAAATATAACCAAAAAATTGTTAAATTATTAAAATATCTTTCCCCGAGTAAATGTTTTTATACATAGCAGCAACACGGCCGCACCGGATCCGTTTAGCTAAAAGTACAGCCGTGTTGCGGTTGTGGTGCACCCATGAATGAATATTGTTTTTACTCGGGTCATAATGAAATAAATAACAACCTTTTAGTTTTAAAACATGGCTTCCTAATTTGTATCCATACTTGATTACTTTTTGTTATTTTTGCAGTTATTCTACAAAAACGTATCCAAATAATTTGTAAATTTTGGTGGATTGTAAATATGGATTTAGCTAGTGGTAAGTTGTATTGTGATTGCATGAACGGCGGGCCAGTGTCAGTATGAGCTCGGCCTTTCTCGTCGCAAACATCGAGAGTCGTAACGCTAGTACAGCCTACACAATGAATCTTTGTTTTACATAGAAAGTACGCACATACCGCATACACTCGCACACATGTTGGGCTGGGCTGGGCGCAGCCACCCCACACTACACATACACACATACAAATCATTATAATAGTGGTTCACTTTGTTACTTTCTTCCTTCCATTTTCATATCATACGTGTAGATTCATGTCGCCATCTTCTGTGCGCAGGACTAGATAATACTGGAGAGTCGAACATATGCACCGACCGGGGCTTGCTTCTCCCGTTTTCAACCGTCACCGTTAACAACACACGCAGCACGCACGCACTCGCACATTTATAACACAATGCAATTAAACATTATTAACTTTGTGTACAGTGAATTGACTTTATTTACAAAAAAATAAATTAATAAAGGTTCGTTTGATGTGTTGTGTGTGTTTGTTTTGTGTGTTCGGATAGGTGCACGGGTGGTGGCCTCTGGCTCCGGCGATAGCCCGAGATAACCCGGCCCGGCACTCGGCACAAGGCACAACACTGTGTCACTGTAGTCACTACTGCAGCAGCACCAGGGTAAAGATGGGCTCGCGATCGCAGTCCGCCCGGTGTCAGAACTCGGGGCTGGAGTCCAGCAGTCTCTTCTCGGGTGTGGCCTGGTGCGGCCGACAGCGACAACCGGCGCGAGAATGCCTGGCGTACGCTGCTTCCACGGCCCGCTGGCAGCCCCGCAGAGGCCAGTAACACAGCAGGCATGGCAGCACGGCCGCCAGAGCGCCGAGGCAAGCCCAACGCGCCAGCCGCCGATGCGGACCACAGCTGCAGGGCTCGTCCGCGCACGTAGCGCCCGCGTCCGAATCGCTGCAGTGGTAGTAAAGCGCCTTGACGCAACACAAACACGACGCGTAGTCGATGACAGCGTCGGCGGAACACAGGCAGGCGTTGTCGCACACCCACCGTTGCGGGAGAGGGCGGGGCGCCCGGCACGACTCGCACCGGCAGCGGCCGCACTCGCTGCAGATGATATTCCCACCGGCGCCGGAACCGGGGGAGCTGAGCGTGGTGCAGTCGCCCGGGGGACAGTCCTTGGTGAAGGAGGCGACGGGCGCCGGCGCCGGCTGCTTGGTGATGGTGGGATGGCGCGGCGGATGCGGCGGTAAAGGGAGTCGCGCGGGCCGCTCCAGGCGGTGTAGCGTGGCCGGCTGGTGGGGCGTTGTTGTCGCCTTCTCTTCCGGCGGCGCGGCGGCCGCCCGGAACGGCGTCTCCACGTACTCATTGGAGGCGCGCTCTGCATCGGGACGCGGCACTTGCAGCGACACGGAGCGTGGAGTCGCGGTCGTGGTCGCGGTCAGCGGGTGAGGCTGCAGCTGCTGCGTGCTTGCCTGCACGGGGACGCTCATGGTCGGCGCCCGGGGTCGGTGAGCGCGCGGGATTGTCCGGCCACCATGGTGAGCCATGTGGCCCGGCGGTGCACTAGCGGCCTAGCCAGGCTCCGTCTCGGACCGTCATCGTCGCCAGCTGCAACAAACAAACACACATTACTATCATATCCGGTCTGCTTGAAACAATTTTGGCTGTGGTCGTTGTGTTTGCGGAAACTAGTGGCCAGGTGCGGAGCGGTTGGGTTGCGCGGTTCTCGGAACGCTTGGCTACCTGGCCGGCCGTGGGCCGGGGCCGCAGTCGCCTGCTTGCAACACCGCGGCGCGCGGCCCACGCGGCGCTCATAAATATGCATGTGTACAATGGCGGTGGCGGCGAGGCGGCCCACGCGCTCTCTGGGAGCGGCAGCACACCTGGCGCACCGGCGCAACGCGTCGCCATCAAATACACCCCCACAACACACACACTCCTCCCTCCACGCCACCACCAACCATTCATAACTGAAAGAAACACTGCCATTCAATCAACGAAACGAACACAACAATTATTCGCACTCTCTTCTTTTCAGTCAGTCACTACTTGCGCAACCCACATATTGACTTCCACGGGCAAACATATTTGACACCCACTAGTATAGTACCCACATAAACTACATATTTACTATGTCAAGAAATTATTTTTTTAACCAAAACTACTTTTAACATCTGCCGTATGTCATAACATCTTTCTGAAACATTTGTTCTCGTTTGTATTCGAACTTCCCCTTTACCTAACAGGAAATAATAGACGACAGACCTTAGAGCGGATGGAACGGTTAATAAACACTTTCCGGTATTGGGTAGAATGAGAACGGAAAGTCAAGCAGTGTAAAAGAAACTCACTTGATTTTTGCGAAGTTTAGCGTAATCCATGCCGGACGAAGAAGCGTTCTACACAAGGGTTTTACCCCACTGGCACGGCACATCGTAGTACCACAAACACAGAAGACACAACACAGTACACAAGACAGTCACGTAAGTAGAATTATTGAAAATATCCTCGACTTGGCATGCTGGCGTTGAGACTGAACGACATGGCAGCAGGCCAAGTGCTAAGAGTTGAGCAGTTGAGCAGCGTGTGTCGTTGAGCAGTGCTGGCTGGCGAGTGGCAGGCGCGGCCGCAGACGTGGCGCTGCCGCCGGCCGTCGAGCGAACCGCGCCGGCTTTTTATGAATGGGAGGCAGCCATCATGAATGAAACGGCGTGCATTCAAGGAAACGAGCAACGCACGTGGCCGCGTATCCTGCCTCCCCCCGCGCCCGCCACCAACAAACAGTGAAAGTTCGCGCTATCTTCACCCCTGGCCCCCCGAACAATACACCTTACATACCCGCACACCTCAACGCCAAACAAACTCTCTAATGCCACTGACCACTGCAAACATCTCTGCCATAAAATCAAAGCAGAACACACATCATCGTTTGTAATCGAAATGGAAGACTAATTTACGCTAGCCAAAAGGGATGACTAAACTATATACTTAGAAAGGATACCAACTTTATTAACTGTTCTTTCGGAATTTCGATCAACATGGTAGACTATCTTCAGAAGACGTATGTACACTACGACAACTTCTTAACCTGTGGTCCACAACTACACCGAGAGTAAGAGTACCATCAAATGAAGCTGTAAAACAAATTTTTAGGCTTCTTTAGTAACTTCCCCCTTCATTTCTACTTCTATAAAACTTAAGTTTTTAAAGGTTTAATTTCTAAAACACGCTGATCTAGATAGGTCACCAGGGGAATCTTCGCAGTCAACCAACAATAGATTTTACCACTTTCACGCCACAGTTTTGTGTGCGGTTTTCGATTAGCATAAAGGAGAAATTTATGAAAAACATGCGTCCTTGCCGTACTGATTAATGCAGGGCAACAGTATAAAAGTTTACCTTATAATGCTAGCCCAAAGGGAGTGACTAGAGTTAAAACGGATACCAATCTTCATAGTCCTAGGGACAAACTCCCGAAGAAAGGTTTGGACTACCAATGAAGACAAGGTGATTCGAACTGCACTAAGTACTTATTAGGTTAAGAATCACCGTAAAACATGCTAAGCCACAAGCCCTTAGCACGGCCCTTGTAGAGGGGAATAAATATATCGTAGATAGATGTATAGTTCATCCAGGGATCATGTTCCGAAGGCTCGTTATCGTTTTATTACGGCAGTACAATAGAGGGTCCCAATAGCCTGGCATGTGCCAGGGCTGTAATGAAAAATTTGAGTAGGGGTTTGAAATATTTCATTTCACACATTTTACTTTTCAAAACAGTAAAAATTTTTTTTTTACTATTTAACTGTTTTAAAAAATATATTGTATAATCAGATTTCCGTGACCACCCAGGAGGTACTAATTGCGGACCGTTAATCTTTGTTTATAGTGGCGATTTCCCCAAGAGGCCTATAACCACATGTCATTTAAAAAAATATATGAATATTTATTCGGACATAGTGCACTCCTCCTCGTCTTCAGAATTGTTATCGGACATATCTGAATCCCTTAAAGATATAATTAATGGATTCACGTCTTTGTAAAGTGATATAAATTTATTTTCTTCTTTTATGATATGTTGAATACAGTTACTCCATTGTTGCTGGCCAATATTTTCAACTTCTTCCCTGACTAATTGAACTACACTAGAATTTAATTGTGGTGATACATTTTTTGATCTAACATTGTTTTTTAGTTGGCTCCAAATTAACTCAATCGGATTGAATATGCAATAATAAAGTGGTAAACGTAATATTTTTTGCCCTGCCTGTTGTGCTATATTGTCTATAACGTAAGACTTATCAAAATTATAATTTTAAGTAAATCATTTTTTGTTGCCCTTTCTGGTATTGGCATATTTTTCTTTACTAAAAAATCTATTATTTCAGTCGTCGGAATTTTATTCTCTTGTCGCGAATGGTAGGTGGCATTATCCATGACTATTACTGAATTTGGTGCAATATTAAGAAGTAAATTATTTTCAAACCAACGTTCGAAGAGTTCAGCCGACATATTTTCATGATAGTCTGCAAAAGATGTTTTGAAATCTTTTGCTGATAACAAAAGTCCATTTTTAATCCAGCCGTTCTCGTCACCAGCGTGTAAAATAATTATCCGTCGTCCCTCCGATACAGGTGCATTTAGCGAACATTTACCTTTATCATTAACCCATCCTTTCTCAACAACATCATGCGTGTCATACCATGTTTCATCTAGATAGACAATATTTTTCCCTGCTTCGCGGTACGATTTAATTTTATTTAAATATTTGTGCCGTAATTCAACTATTCGCGGTTGCTCTAGTACTGCTTGTCTTTGATCTAATTTTTTGTAAACAAAACCCATTTTAGATATTAGCAAATACAGCCCTGGTAATGGGTTTAGAAAATCTGAAAAGTGCAGTCTTGGTCTACAGTCGAATACTGGGCGAAAAATATATACCAGCATTGCAAATACTGAACTGGTCGACTGTACGGACCGAAATATTTTGGCATTGCGGTTTTAGCTATTGTGAACCCATAATAAAACGATAACGAGTCTTCGGAACATGATCTCTGGATGAACTATACAGAGATAGATCGCGCAAGCTTCTGACATATATAAGCTCAAATATAGGACGTGCAATACGTATTTAGGGGATGCGAGTTGCGAACCTTCTATGGGAGAAGACTACGGTTGGTATCTTCCAGTTAGAGTTTAGAAAATTCTCAAACTATTTTATTTGGGCTTGGCCTGTTGGGTGGTTGTAACTAAATAAATAAATATCTCAACTGCAACTTCTTAGCATACCCATTCAAGTTATAAAGCCAAGTCTGAACACAATGAATCTCATTGCATTTTCGCTTCCCGCCTATAACGTTTTTGCTTATAATTGTGAAAGCAACACTACAAAGGGTGTATTGCTCTAAGGTACGGTAGGGTATCTGGGATGGCAGGGGGGTGTTTCCAGGAAGGCTTGCACCCCGCCCAAGGCCGTGCTAGGCTATTATTCCTCGCCTCACGTTCACATGTCACTGTCCGCAGTTTACCTAGGAAGAATACCTAACCGTATGTCCGTATGTTGGTGAAGTCTTCAGTCGTTGCTTGCTTCACACGGCGCAAGTCAATTCAAGGAAATGGGAGTCACAACGGAAATGAAATAAGCAAAATCGGCCGACATACAAATAACATCTGTCTCGGATAGATCCTAGAATTTACACAAAGACCACACAGTTACACACCAACAGTTTCCGGAGAACAAATTTGAATTTATTCGAATTTAAGAGAATTCGAAACTAGAGAGTAAAAGAAAATTAAATGAACATTTGTATAAATTATGTATATGCCACAAAAAATAGTTATTTATTATACAAGTGTGGAATGTAACAGATTAGTCCCGAAAGAAAAAAATCTGTTGTGGCCAGCACAATACCTTCCGTCAATCCTGTATATTATGTATAAATTCCATACATAAATTTAGTTGGAAAATTGATGAAATTTAACAATGTTAACTTTAATCGAAATTTTCTTGACGCTCTCAACCCGAGGATGGATCCATAGCCGAAATCGATAATTGAAAAGATTTTATAAATAAAAAACTTTTACATATATTTTTCAACATTTACAGCCGTATTCATAGTATTTCTGATGTGGTTTAAACCAGGTCTATCTTCGGACTAAGTTTTTTCCTTATTCATAATAACGGTTGACTTACCTAGTTTAAACTAGCCCTAGTTTAAACTAGATCTAAGTCCCTGTCATTGTAATGAAAATATAATGAGCTTTAAGAAAATTTGCATTCGTAAGATATACGAAATTTTTATTACTTATCAGATTCACAATTTTGATACTAATTGGATAAATTCCGGATATTCAAGATATTATTGCACACATAAATGATGTAGAAGATGAAGAAATGATAAGACCTCACTGCTGAAGGTACTTTATATCTATAATATCTGTAAATTTGATATAATTAAAATGTGTACTTAATTTTAGAAAATATAATGACAGAGATACAGATGATGAAGATGCTGAATTAAATAATGCTAGAAGTAACGAAGAAGAGAATTTATTTAGAAATTATTTTTAATTAATTTCACACGTTTTCTGTAAATTGCAAGCAGCTTCATATCCATATAAAATTTCTGATATATTGGGAAAAACCAACACCGCCCTTAGACTTGGGCAACCGAGGCACTTGTCCAGAGCTTTTTTTTAGGAAGAATGCATTAATATTATTTATAACATAAAAAATATTCTCATTCTAAAAAAATCTGTTGTGGCCAGCACAATACCTTCCGTCATTCTCGTGTATAATGTATAAATTCCATAATTTTTCTTACAAAAGATTCTAAATTTCCAGTAAAATTATTTCATAAACAAACTATTCAAATTGCACTTGACACTGGCATCTTCTTCTTCTTTAGCTTTTCCCATTCGTTAGGGGTCGCTATTTTTGCATGTCGTTCTCATTCAGTTCCTTTTCTCTCAAATCTTCCGCAATACAGTCCTTCCATCTTATCTTTGGTCTTCCTCTGTTTCTTTAACGTCCTAATACTAAACTATTCATTCTTGTTCCAATATAATTCTTCATTTCCCCTCATGATATGTTCAAACCAATGTAATCGTCTTTCTTGTATCTTTCTAAAAACTTGTAACACTAGAGTTATTTTCTTACCGTATCTTTCCGTTTATTCCCCAATATCTACTTCAACATCCTCATATCTGCCACATTAATTTACTTTTTATTGATACTGACATCTGTCAATTTGAATTATATGAATATATTACTAGTTCCCACGTTTGGCATAGCTGGCTGAATTATAAAATTTAATTTCTTTAAAATTCTTTAACTCTGTATCTATTGAATATGAAGTATAAAATGTAATCAAATCGTATAGAGAATAATATATTGTTTAAGTTATAATAACGTTAAATGTCAATAAATCAAATTTAACTGTTAAATCTTCAAATGAGACTACTTCCGGTTGACCAATTATAACCAAAATCTAATCAGTTGTTCTTCTGGATGTAAACTTGAGGAATACGAAAAAATTATAATTTTTGGAATCGTGGTATTGAAGTTATGGAACCCGGAACTTTTGTCATACACACACACACAGACACACGTACATACAGACATCATCGTAAAAATGGTAAAATCGTATTATATGGACCCTAAAACGTGCTTATTCAGTAAAAACTCACCATTGATTTTTTTGACCAAAGACAATACCTTCCTTACCTAAAGGTGACGGAAGGTAAAAAAATAATAAGGGCCCTGGACAAAACTTCTATTACCGTTCTCGTTCCCGCTTTAATTACAAAATGATATATTATTATATTTATACATAAATAAAAGTTAAACTTATCTACTCTACTAAATTATTCCTCGAGCAATTTTATTTATTAAATATTCCTGTTTTAATTTACAATTTTTTTCTTCCTATTTTTCCCCATAACTCGTACATATGAATACATGCTTTTATTATTGTTGTGTATTCTTATTTTAGATAATATCACAATATTAAGTATTAATTTATACACTGACAACTAAATGACATTTGAAAATATTCGATTATTTATGTCTGAAGCTTACTTCATATTCATCGCAGACCATGTCCAGACGGATACAATGATTAAACTCGGTCTACATAAACCACATTTAAAGTGGGTCTAAAATTTATTATGAATAGGTCCAAGGTGGTCTACGGTAGCCCTAGTTTAAACCAAATCTATCTCAGTTACTATGAATACGGCTGTTAGGAATTAAACAATTGTCACCACATGTGTATGTATCCGACAAAAGAAGGATCAACAACTTAATTATTCATGGCACTATATACAAAAACCGCACGAACTTATTATCGGGTATAGACTATTGCTGTTAGGGAAAGCATAAACAGCACGAAATTCTTTTGAAGAGTTGAGCAGTGTTGTGTTTAAATGCATAGCAGTGCAGCGCGCTAAATTTCCTCCACGACAGCTATTTTGGTAGTGGACGAGTCCGTTTACAGACCGCCGGTTAAAAATAGTTCAGGCGATCGCATTTTGGGCTCTCAAAGTGCTCGAGAAACGATGAGACTCAGCCAACGTTTCACTAGCTTATTGACAATCAGGACGATCACCTACTTACTTGTCATATGTCATACGTGAAAATTTTTGTACATAATTACATTCTTGCTGAGACTCCATTAATGAAATACCTATTCAAGCTATTTATAAACATTATTATCTAAAAATATACGAAAGAATTAATCACACTTTTCAAAACATGTCAGTAATTATGCTTTAGTACATTCTTATCAGTTTAAATAGCACGTCCTTCAATTTGTTTTGTTCTGATACCTTTTCAAATAAAAATACCACCACAGATTTTCGTCTCACGACTTTTGCTCTAAATCTAAATTAGCGTTTCTTAATCTTTTCTAAATGCAGACCCCTTCGTATTTAAGTTTGAGATAGCGGACCCCTTAGAAATTTAATCTTTAAAAACATTAGTAAAGTGTGGAAATGAAACTATCTTTCGATGGTGAGTTTTTAATGAATAAGCACGTTTCGGAGTCTTTAGAATACGATTTAACTATTACCTCTCGTTAAGAGAGGTATTGGATTCATGCTAAAAATCGTATATCCAGATTTTAATGAATAAGCTTGTTTTTCAATGCGAATTTAACATTTTTCCGATGATATCTGTGTGTTTGTGTGTGTGTGTATGTGTGTGTGTGTATGTGTGTGTGCGCGGATGTTGAAGGTACGATTTCTCAATTTATATTAGACAAAAGACCTGTTGAAATACGGATTCCTTAATCTGATATTAATGGGAAGAGTTGGATTGGTTTTGGTAACAATTGAACAACCGAAAAAACTTAGTAGTATCTTAAAAAAAATCTTCTAAATATTATTTTTTGAAAATGTATGGTATTAGAAATATTAAAGATCATACAATTCTCTATTTGAATTTAACATTTTTATTATACCTTCTGTAGATTTAGAAAAAATATATATAATATGTAAAATAATCTGTTGTAATAAATCAGATACTCGACAACTCCATGTCCAGAAAGTTTAACATAAGAAAACTGATCGCCAGAAAATTGATGATCTATATAAAACAGTTAATTTTAATTGCCATTAAATTTCTTACTATCAATATTTTTCATGATCAATTTTCTTACGATCAATTAATAAAGTAAGACAGTAATGAGTTACTTTGTTAAAAAATACGTTTACACTTATGCATATCACATGGAAACTAATTCGCTTGAGAAAGTAACTCAGTTTAAGGATCTTGGGATTATATTTGACACAAAACTAACATTTAATGTACACATTGGGACTACCGTAAGATCATCCTACAAAAATCTTGGATTTGTAATTAGAAATTGTCGGTCTTTCTGTAAAACTACACTCAAAAGCTTGTATTATGCATTTGTCCGCTCTAAGCTAGAATATTGTCTACAAGTCTGGAATCCAATATATCATAAATATATATCTAAGATTGAGTCTGTCCAGCATAAATTCATCAAATATTGTTATTTTAAAATACATGGACAATATTCTATCTTTACCCATGATTATTCTGTTTTATTGCCTGAAGTGAACTTGGTGCCATTAAGTAGCAGAAGAAATTTACAATTATCTTTCTACTTATACAAATTAATTAATAATTGTATTGATGACCGATGTAGTCTTGAGCTAATACCATTTCACGTTCCACGCGTCACTTCAAGAAATAAAGTACCATTTCATTGTAAAACAGCTAGGACTAATTATGAATTGAAATCTCCTATAGACAACTCTGTGTAGCATATAACAGTGTCATGTACTATTGACATATTTGGCGATTCCTTATCTAAATTTAAGAATATATTAACAAAATATTTTTTGTAGTAAGTCACTTGTTAAATTTCTTATATGTATTTACTGTTCAACTCATTCGTTTCTGTATTAGTATGTCATATGATCGTCCTATAATTGGGATCTTGAATCCTGTTGGATCGATTGATTAATAAATACATAAAAATAAATATTCGTTGTTCAAAATATGCAGTGTCGTTGCCTCAATGAAACTTTAATAACATGATTAATGTAAACGAGGAAATAAAAACAAAAATTATGTATCATTTGCAAGACGAATTAATCTACGCCAGTTGTAGTTGAAGAAATCATAGTATATCTCGTGAATGACTTAATTCCTTGAAGAAAGAAGAGCAAAACAACTTGCTAATAAAAGACAATACATTCCATTGACTGGCGTCGTATTTATCCGCGAATCATCAGAATCATCGTCATCTATAATGAACACAATTATTGCAAAGCAGAACGGACTTTATACTGGTCCTTCCAGCGCAGAGAAGAGAGCTGAGTGTTGAGTTAACACCAGTGAGGTTATGTAACCATTCTGAGCCGCGCCGATGGTCGCGACATCGCCTGTCATTAGCTGACACTACCGCACGATAAATCAAGACCTGGATTACTATTTGCATCAGGTTAACATTAACCTGCACAAGGACAGTTATTGGCGCCACGAGAACTGGACACATCTGTAAACATGCGTGTTCTACTTTGGGATTTCGGATGGTATTTTCAGTTATTCAGTTTCTTCGCGACTCTTACGAAGAAACGAACATTTCATGACTTCGTTGAATCATATATTAGTTTTTTGCAAACCATAATGGTTTTTCTTTAATTTTTAACACGATATAATAAAAAATCTGATGTGGCCAGTACCAGCACAATACCTTCCGTCAATCCTGTGTATTATGTATAAATTCCATACATAAATTTTCTTACAAAAAAATTCTAAATTTCCAGTAAAATTATTTCATAAACTATGCAAATTGCACTTGACACATCTTCTTTAGCTTTTCCCATTCGCTATTTTTTATTTTTTTCTTCCACTCATTTCTGTTTTGCGTGTCGTTCTCATACAGTTCTTTTTCTCAAGTCTTCCGCAATACAGTCCTTCCATCTTATATCAATATATTCTTCATCTCTCCTCATGACATTTTCAAACCAATGTAATCATCTCGCTTGTATCTTTCTAGTAAGTTGTAACACTAGAGTTATTTCCTCACCTATCTTCCCCAACATCTACGTCAACATCTTCATCTTTGCCACATTAATTTACTTTTTATTTATACTGACATCTGTCAATTTGAATTATATGAATATATTAGTAGTTTCCATGTTTAGCATAGCTAGCTGATTTATAAAATTTAATTTCTTTAAAATTCTTTAACTCTAAATATGAAGTATACAATCAAATCGTATAGAGAATAATATATTCTTTAAGTTATAATAACGTTAAATGTCAATAAATCAAATTTAATTGTTAAATCTTCAAATGAGGCACCAATTATAACCCAAATCTAATCAGTTGTTCTTCTGGATGTAAACTTGAGGAATACGAAAAAAATATAATTTTTGGAATCGACACACACACACGCACACACGTACATATATACAGACATCATCGTAAAAATGGTAAAATCGTATTATAGGGACCCTAAAACATGCTTATTCACTAAAAACTCATCACCTAAATGTGACGGAAGGTAAACGAAATTAAGAAAAGAATGACAGTATTAATGGTATGTAATCACCCATTGTGTGAGATTTCTTTTGATAATTTAGGAGCTGGTTAGTTTCGTTAATTCCTCATTAGTTGCTGCTACGTCGTGTCGGTATAATTAGCATAAGAATAAATCAATATAATCGACAGGAACTCGTCACCGTCACTTCCTTTCGTTTCCATTCTATTGGCGGTAAATTCCATTCACAGGCTTAGGCCTAGCAACGCATTAACAATCAGCATTCTGCAGCTGCCTTGGCTCACCGTCTGTCGGTGGCCGGAAGAACTTCCCACTATCATTCACAAGGGGAACGATGAACGTTCACTCCATCGGCCACGTTTCCCATTCATAAAGAATTCATTCATCACGCGTACTTCCTCTCTACATTCACAGTTCCTCCACGTCCACGCACATATGCGTCCTCGTCCGGAAATATGGTGTTGTGTTATCTCGAACGAAAGAGAAGAGAGGTTCTTGCAACCAGGAACGGAGCCATATAGTTTTCAAAGGAGACCCAAATGTCAATCGACAAAATTATTTAAGGTTGAATTCTCCATGTCTTAATCAAGAGTTGATCCACTGATCAATCAGAATCAAAATCAAGGATCAACTAATTAATTCGTCGTATGATAGTATTTAAGTTAGAGCGTAAAGAGGATCCATACACACACAGACATCATGGTAAAAATGTTAAAATTGGATTCTAGGGAACTTAAAACGTGGTCATTTACCAAAATCTCAATATCCTTACAAGGATAGCTATATTCTAGGGCCTCCTAGATACGTGCCTGGTCCTCAACACAGTTCCATTCATACACCAAGTCGTCCCCCTATTTTAACAGAGAGTATTTTTAGGGTATGTTTAAAGTAACTGTCTGAAATTTATGAATGTTATGTTGTTATACCCTCATGTTTTTTGATGGATGAAGAAATTAACACTTCCTCTCCTACCAACACTTTTTATTAATATTTTACTGACGTTGTAAATTTAGGGGAGAGGGAGACATATGTTGTTTGGAAGATTGACACACAATACACACACACACACACACACAAAATACCCACCCACAGAGACATCATCGTAAAAACAGTAAATTAGTAATTCTAGGAGCCCTCTTTTTGACCAAAGACAATACTTTACTTACCAAAGGTGACAGAAAATAAAAAATCTGATGTGACCAACACAATACCTCCCGCCATTTAATTTTTATTAATTTAAATACATATACCTATGGGGTTTCGTGGCCTGTCTGGTCGCGAATCTGAAGAACCGGATTCAATCCCTACCAACACCAAATATTTTGAATTTTAAATGGCACAAAATTGATCCCTGTGGTGTAATCTTCACGCCAGAAATGAGTATATGTGACGCGACGTTTGATAAACGCCCGCACAATACAAATATGTCATTATCATTACAGAAATCTGTTTACAAAGCAGATTAGCACACCCAGCAATGGGTAATATGCCGTGATGATATATATTTTTTATAAAAATACATAACTCTATTTACTAATGCTATAACTATTGTTCTATTTACAATTTTCTTATTAAAACGTTACTATTATGAATTTGAAATGATTATTTTTTGACAGTGACATTTATCTGTCAGTTACATACATTTGAAATATGAACTGTGTAACTAAGAAATTATGTTTATCTTTAAAACATAGACTCCGGGATTTATAAAATTGATTATTTTATTAATTTATCAATAAAATATATAGAAAAATTATTAATGCATGCCTGTAGAAAATTCAATAATCTTTTATTTTTATAATAACATAATCGCGAAAAAAATAGTTTGAGCTTCTAGTAAAGTGCGATTTCTAGTTTATACCAAATTTCTGCGATTGATAGTATTTGAGCTAGAGTGACCAGAAAATCCACACTCACACAAATACGCACACACACACACCCACAGACATCATTGTGAAAATGTTAAAATCGAATTCTACGGATCTTGAAATGTGGTCATTTATCAAAATCTCGATATGCGATTTTTAGCATGATCCCTATACCTCCCTCACCAAGGGTAGCGGGAGGTAAAAAGTAAAATACATAAATACGTAAGGATGGGCGATAAAAGGCTTGGACGGTCAAATAAGGTGAAATAGAGGACAAGGAAGTTCAAAAGATACTTGGATAGGACTAAGAAGGCAACCGAGGTGGTGAAGACATCTTGTGCGGCTGGGCGACAAGTCTTGCGAAGGAAGTTTGGATAGAAGAAAAGAGGAAGAAAGAACGAGGAATGCCAAGAAAACGTTGGGGTGGTGTAGTGGAGAAGACAATGATGAAGAATGAAGCTAAGACTGAGAAAACAATGGAAAAAGTCGTCGCCAACTCATTGTCGCGTTGTGAATGCCCAATCATTTTGTTTTATTTCACGATTCCGTATTTCATTTGTTTGTTTTGTGCGTTGTTTGTTTTGGAACGTCTCTCATTCTCTTTTGTTGACCTTTATTTTTGTTGTGCCTTCTTAATCTAGTTTATTGTGGACGTATAGTTCGCGAAAGCGATTAGATATTATGTTATTTCATCTCAGACTTGGTGTATTTTGATAACGTGAACTGGTTGAACTTTTATATGGAAATATGCTAAAATTCGCAATATTATCACACGACAATAATAAGCCTTTTTCTGTTCTCGTGGTATATACGTCATTTGTGAAATTCATTCAGTAAATATGAAAGTAAATATCAACAATACTGATAAGGTATTTAATTATTAATTCTAGTTTGTAGAGATCCGGAGTTCGATTCCGCCCGATGCCAAAATTATTTCGAATTGTAAACGGAACAAAAGTGACCCCTGTGGTTTATTCGCCAACAAGTTTTAAACTATTTTCGTCGAGAAATATAGATCACTTTTTACCTTGTTGCAAAAATAACTATTATCAAATTATTTTTAAATGTAAAAGTGAAACATTTATTAATTTTAGTTATATTTGTAACGCTCTATCCTTGAATATATAAATATAGTAAAAATATTGGTTAAAATTAAATACCTACGATACGAAATAACCTATATTTTTAGTATTCAATGTGAACCAAGCTATTTATATATATATATATATATATTACTAACATAAAATACGTCCGAATTTAATTAAAATGTAGAATTTTATAAAATTATTCTAATTAAAAATCACTAATTTATTAAATAAAATATTTTTAAATGATAAAGTATGCATGGGGTAATTATTTTTATTCGTATTCCTAGAAGAGTGTCAAGTCCGAAAATACGATGTCGCAATTTGTAAATATAACAGGAAACAATCAAGTATTGGCGAGGGGTTTGGTGGGGTAGGGAAAAATTCGCGAATCCCAAAGTAGTCCGAAAAGCCATGAATGAATTCGCGTATCACGCGAAACATTCGGTCAACTTCGGCCACAATCGGAGGCAATAATTAGCACAGATTGACGTTTAGTATTGGATCAGAAACTTTGTCCTTCTGATCCGTTACGAGCGATATTTGCCGCGCAAACCGAAGAATTGTTGGTGACAACATAAACTATTGTTCTTGTTTTCAGCCCTGTTTAATAAATATATTTATACTGGAAATTCTTTCTTCATGCCAAAGGAAAACCGAACATAACCATAGCAGAAAAGATATCTAATCCGTCGCCTGGTTACTGATTAAAGTTTCCTGGGTTAATCTTGGATTCAACGTGTTGACCTGACATTGTTGGTTTCTTTTCGTAATATTAATTAGTAACAGTCGTAGTAATTGTCTTACGGTGATGCTCTATTATTTCAATATAAATTCAGAAAGAACAAAAGAAAGTATCTTCAACCAACTAAAATGGTTTGCCCTGATAATTTCATAGAAATACTTTCTTATTATGTTAATTATTCTAAACAAATTCCATTACTTTTGGTTTCAGAAAAATAATAGTAGAATGTACAACAAGAGTGGATATGATGTCCAGCTTTAGGTTATAATTGGTCAACCGGAAGTACCATCATTTGAAGATTTTAACAATTTTTCTTGAAAAACGTAGTTAAAATATCATTCATTGACATTTGACATTATTATAACTTAAAGAATATTTTATTCTCTATAGGATTTGATTGCATTATATACTTCATATTCAATAGATATAGAGTTAAAGAATGATAAATCAGCCAGCTATGCTAACCATGGAAACTGCTTATATATTCAGATAATTCAAATTGACAGATGTCAGTATTAATGAAAAGAAAATGAATAAAGACACGGAAATATACGGCAAGGAATGAAAGGGAAATAAGTCGTGTTAGAAATATATTGGAAGAAGAATGAATATGTTAGTAATAGAAGAAAAACTGAGGAATACCAAAGATAAGATAGAAGGACTGTATTGCGGAAGACTTGAGAGAAAAGGAAGAAGAAAATAAAAATAGCGACCCCTAACAAATGGAAAAAACTAAAGAAGATGTCAGTGTCAAGTGCAATTTGCATAGTTTGTTTATGAAATAATTTTACTGGAAATATAACATCTTTTGCAAGAAAATTTATGTATAGCACGCGTGCAGTGCCATGACTGCTGACTTTGGCAAGCAGATATGGGGACCTATATCAAAATGACAGCAATTAATTATATCCTTAACTGACAAGTGTCATAATTTTTCATTCAAAATTTCATGATTTTCTTATTTCATGTGGTTTGTTTGTTATCAAGAGTACCAAAGATAAGATAGAAGGACTGTATTGCAGAAGACTTGAGAGAAAAGGAACTGAATGAGAACGACACGCAAAATTGAAATGAGTAGAAGAAGAAAATAAAACATCGCGACCCTTAACGAATGGGATATTTTATTGTATATGCAGTGTTTTACATATGACTCAATTTTTCTAATTTATTTAGCTTATGATTCCTCGTCTTTTAAATATTATTAAATCTTTCACACTCTTCTATATTCTGTTGCCAAATATAAAAATCTGTTGTGGCCAGCACAAAAAAATAATTATATAAGTAGCTTATCTAGTATACTTGTACGGTTGAAAAATATCTAGGAGAGTCTTCTATTAATCCTAGAGACAAATAGAGGATAAAACAATTAATGTTGTATTAAATTAAGGCAGTAAAAGTACTCCATTCATAAAAACATCTTAAAATAGTACGTTGAAATGTTTTTTATGTGCATTTCATCCACGTTGGTACTATTTTAATTCTGAACTTTAATTGTTTTCATCCCACGAGACGTTCCTGCGTCGTAATTAAACTGACTCATTTTTAGCTAAATTTAACCGAGCACCGAGCACTATACACAGTACACAGGATGCGGGATGACCCGAGGAAATGTTGACACACTCCATAAGCACAGCCGTGAGAATTCAACAATTCTACAACAGATATCATCTGTCTGCCTTTTTTTAACATTTGAACTTGAAGTTTTTCTCTTATTTTCTGAATTCATCTTCATTGTCTTAATTCTCAAATTACTAAATTAACCTAATAAACTAAGGTAATTATACATTAATTATATAGATATTTTAAATTGTGGGAAGCTATACTTGGAAAAATTGACTGCTGGTCCAGCAATAGAACTGTAAATATCATAATTACAATGATTGCTTGCCTATTCTATATAGTAAAATAATGAGTGTATGGTCGAGAATCTAGGACCCGGATTCAATTCCAACCGACGCCAAAATTATTTCCAATTTTAAATGATACAAGTGACCACCATGGCAATGAATGCCCGTAAGATGATGCCTGATAGAAAGATACAAGACAAACGATTACATTGGTTTGACCATGTCAAGAGGAGAGATGAACAATATATTGGAAGAAGAATGAATAGCTTAGTAATAGAATGTTAAAGAAACAGAGTAAGACAAAAGATAAAATGGAAGAACTGTATTGCGGAAGACTTGGGAGATAAGACACTGAATGAGAACGACACGCAAAACAGTAATGAATGGAAGAAGAAAATAAAAACATCTGTTGTGGCCTATCTGTCCATGTCTTCCCCAGCATCTACTTCAACATCCTCATCTCTGCCACATTAATTTACTTTTTATTTATACTGACATCCGCCAATTTGAATTATATGACTATATTAGTAGTTTCCATGTTTAGCATAGCTAGCTGATTTATAAAATTTAATTTCTTTAAAATTCTTATCTATATCTATTGAATATGAAGTATAAAATGCAATCAAATCGTATAGAGAATAATATATTCTTTAAGTTATAATAACGTTAAATATCAATAAATCAAATTTAACTGTTAAATCTTCAAATGAGGCTACTTCCGGTTGACCAATTATAACCAAAATTTAATCAGTTGTTCTTCTGGATGTAAACTTGAGGAATAGGAAAAAATATAATTTTTGGGATCGTGGTATTGAAGTTATCCGAAACTTTAGTCATACACACACACACACACACACACACACACACACACACACACACACACACACACACACACACACATACATACATTATATGGACCCTGAAATGTACTTATTCACTAAAAACTTGAATTTTTGGACCAAAGTCAATACCTTCCTTACCTAAAGGTGACGGAAGATAAAAATAGCGACCCCATGTGCAATTTGCATAGTTTGTTTATTGGAAATATAGAACCTTTTGCAAGAAAATTTATGTACATAATAATATGTAGTAACAAATATTGGTTATCGCAGAAATTTCTATCTACGTATTAATCTCTATTGGTATTTAATACTTGTAAAAATGATAATTGTTTTTAATGTAAACGTGTTTAGTAATGCTAATGATAATGACGGCGACTGTAGTATGAAACTGATTCTTTATGTTAATAAATATAATTTATGAAATAAATAGAAACTATCAAGGATAATGTTGTGTGCGAGATTCCTATATTAGTCGAGTAATTCAACATAGAGATTGTAGTCGTGATGTCAGCATCAAGCTAAGCTAAATATCTTATTCCAGACAACACAGAAGCTTTTTGTTAATAAATACTTAAGTATATATGTATGTATTTATATAAGAGCCGGAAGTCACATGCATTCTATATAAATTATACATATTGACGGCACTAATTAATATATCTGAAGGATGTAAGACATTATAACAGTGATTTTATTTTATATAATAACTACATTGTAGTAAAAATTTTACGGTGTCTGTCACGCTTTGTACACTTTTATAATGTCTCTTTATTACGAATTTTCTTTAGCTCTTCTTCTATTCAGCACCACACCACTCCATAAAATGGTAAACAATTTTATTCTATTTGCTACTTTTTATAATTCTAAAGAACAGTTTTTTAAAATACACCAAGAACAAAATAAAAAGTCTATCCTGTTTGTTATGGACAAATTTCAGAGGGCGTGAGCAGTCATGTGACTTTGCTGACCTTGGCAATCAGATATGGGGGCCCCTATCAGAAATGACAGCTGTTAATTATGTCCATAACCGACAAATGTAATAATTAATAACTGTCATTTTGACACGGGCCTCCATATCTGCTTACCAAAGTTCAGGTGACTGCACACGCCCTGTACATAAATTTTCTTACAAAAGATCCTATATTTACAGTAGAATTATTTGTTAAATAAACTATGCAAATTGCACTTCACACTGACATCTTCTTATTCATCTTCAGCTTTTTTCATTCGTTAGGGGTCGCTGTTTTTACTTCCTTGTACGTAAGTAAAGGAAGTATTGTAATCGCGAAAAATTTCAGCGGAAATATCCATTATTACACAATTTCCAGAAGTGGCACTTTACATGAAGCCTATAATATATTTTAACGAAAAACTGTTTTAAAATATAATCCAAAACTTTTCAAATTTGGTATACAAGACTTTTATGTCAATCGAAATAACATAATAGATTTTGGTTAATATAGGCTAACCGGAAGTGGTACATTACTTGAAGTTGTTAACAGTTTTTCTTGAATAAAATGATTTTATTTTGATTTTAGAAATAAATGCTTCAAATAAAAGTTTTAGAGAATTAATTTCTGCGTCTAGCACATCAAATATTAATAAATTAGCCCTTTGTATAAGCGAGATATGTAAATTTAAAAATTATATACTTTTTTGTTTTTGTAATAAAGCTTGCTATGGATTAGGGCAAGAACATAAAAAAAATGTTCATGTCAAATTACGTTAAATACGTGCAATTTTATGATTCGTTCAATAACAAATATTATATTTTTATTGTGAAATTAGTCATATTCATTGTTGTAATCAAATATGTCTTTGTTGTAATCAAAACTCTCTTTAAAAACTCTCTTTATGGTCGCTATATACCTTACTGTTTTGAAGTTAAAATTAATGTTTTGTAATTTATTTATTAAAAAAATATGTATAGTTTAATAATCGTACAAGGAAGTCGTGTGGTGTCCACATTTTTATTTTTTTCTTCCACTCATTTTTGTTTTGCGTGTCGTCCTCATTCAGTTCCTTTTCTCTCAAGTCTTCCGCAATACAGTCCTTCCATCTTATATTTGATCTTGATATGTAGTATAAAATGCAATCAAATCGTATAGATTAGAATATATTCTTTAAGTCATAATAACGTTAAATGTCAATAAATGATATTTTGCAAGAAAAACTGTTAAAATCTTCAAATGAGGATACTTTCGGTTGACCAATTATAACCAAAATCTAATCACCTCTTCTGGATGTAAGCTTGAGGATTATGAAAAAAATATAATTTTTGGAATCGTGGTATTGAAGTTATGCGAGCCGAAACTTTCGTCACACACACAGACATATATGGACCCTAAAATGTATTTATTCACTAAAAACTCATCATTGAATTTTTTTACCAAAGACGATACCTTCCTTACCTAAAGGTGACGGAAGGTAAAAACAGTATCAAAATAAAGGAAAAAACAAATAATTCTTACTATACTATACTATCATATTCGGTAAGAAAAGAAATAGATAAAAATACAAAATATAATAACCGCATCAATAATCATGTATGTTACCGAATCCTGGAATATGCGGAAGAAACAATAAAAACGAAATAACTTGGGAAGATCGTAGAACAGAAGCAACTGGACTAGAACGGACACATAATGAAAATGAATTAGAATAGTCTAGAAAGAAAAATAGTAGAAATTGGAAGCATGAGCTAAAACGGGGAGGAAGATGATCGAGGAATGAATTAAAAATTAAACTTGAGAAAAAAGAAATCCCACTCGTGACTTACGACTGAGGAATATGAAAAAATATCAAGGTCCCTAACCCCTAACGAGTGTAGAACACGGGCCATAATGTATAAGAAATAGATCCTCTTCTGTCATGTCAGCGTGATGTGAATAATGACTACACTGATGACAACCCTGTCACATATATTGAAACACGATCTCAGCCGTATTCGAATCTCGAATCCGTGTTGTTTTAACCACAACCTGTCACCTTATCTATTCAATAATCAACCCTGTATTACATTACTTTATGTTCAACTGTTCAACAGATTTACTACTTAAAGCTGTCACACTATGCCAAATAATTATACAAACATCTTGCCAGTAAAAAGAAACTTACTTTTTGATACTAATGAAACACTTTCAAAACTTCTATTCCAGTTGTGAGAATCATACTGAATCCGAGTCTGGCGTATCATTAACATGACAAATACCAGGAAAGTCAAAGAATCTAATAGTAAAATGCAAATGAAGAACTATAATTATTAAACAAGCATTCCAGTGAACTTAGCTATTTTTCTACTCGCTGTCACATAATTTTAAAACACTGTCTTCATAAAACAAACTGTAAAAAATGTTCTGATTTTTACACTGCAGATGCAGAATAAAAGACATTTCCTTGTACTTAATTAAAAACTTTGTGTTATTTTAAACAATATAAACGCAATAAAAGTTCTCCAATACAATTTACTATTAATAAATATCAATAAAACAATGGAATTCTTAGCGGCTATAAATAAATTATTATCGAAATATGCAGAGTAATAATGGGTCAACGTATTCTTATATTAATACAGAAATGAATATTACGTCAGGCAATTCATGAGCTAATATCGGGTCAAGGATCTTCTGCGTATTTTTTCTCTCATGTTGAAAAATACACAAGTTTTATCTTCTTAACTTTTACGCATCTTTCGTTATTGTTGACAAAGATATTAATAGGTAAACACGTTGTGCTAACAATCGTATGATTATATCAAAATGTTATCACGAAAATTTCACACAAGAAATTGCACATAAAAAGGAAGATTTATTAGGCATAATATGTATTAGTTTTTACCTCTCGCTAAAAGAGGTATTGTGGAAGTGTGTGTGTGTGTGTGTGTTTGTGTGTGTGTGTGTGAGGCTGTTGTATGTACGATTTCTCAAATTCTATAAGACTAAAGACCTGTGTAACTACGGATTCCTCAATCTAACAGTAATGGGAAGAGTTGAATAGATTCCGGGAAGTAGTAGTATTTTAACAAAAATCTTCTAAATATTATTTTTTGAAAATTTATGTTATTACAAATATTAAAAACCAAATTCTCTATTCGACACATTTACAATTTTTATGATACCTTCTATAGATTTAAAGATATAGATATATAATCATACGTAATATAACAAGTGATATGATTATCATCGATGATATTCTCGAGTGAAACCGAGCTGCAGATTTCACGAGTCCGAAGGACGAGTTGAAATGTGCTGCTTCGGTTTCACGAGCAATATCTTCGATTATTAATCATATCACGAGCTTATATTTAATGAGAGAATATAATGAATTTTTGCAATCTAACCTAACTTTTGATATACATATTCATATTGTATTAAAACATTGGTACTTACGAGTTTTATTTAATATTTCGGAGTTTGAATTATTGTTATTATTTATTTTTATACTCAAAATTAACTGTCAATGTCATAAATAAAGAAAACAAATCCCTTAGTAACGACTATAAATACGGTGTTTATTTCCTTGTTTTTTATCATCGCTGTGATAAACGCGTAGCTAGGGAGATTCTGACTGTTGATTGGCGGAAAACATGTCACGTGACTAAGGAATTATATTCTCTATAAAATAATATGTTGTAGTAAATCTCACAGCCTGCTCACAGCCCAAATATCTCCATGGTAACTATTTGAGAAATTCAAATGTCTGCAATTGACAGTTGTCACTAATGTCAGTGTCAACAATTCAGAGATAGTACTGAAGGCTTTTTCTGGGAACGATTTGTTACTGTTTTATTAATTATATATTTAAAATTATAGGTATATTACATAAACCCTTCAGAAATACCGCCAATTCCGTTAATGAATTTAAAATTGTAGAAAATACGTAAATAGAAAGATTAGGTGTAATTAGAATTTTTTGTGTGTATAAGAAATGTTAAATACAATACTTATACAGGAAGTACCACCAAAACCGACCATTGCCATTATTTTCTATATTATTATAGTTACAAAAAAATACTATAGAATAAAGTTATAGGAGACCAAAGGGGACAAAGTTATATTTTTTTAAATAAACTGTTAAAAGTTGCAATTGAGGGTACTTCCAGTGGACCAATCATAACCAATATCTAATCAAGTCTGCATATGGCTGTAAGGAATAGGAATGCATAAAAACTGTAATTTTTGGAATTTTAGTATTGGAGATATCGCGGCCGAAATTATAGTCACACACACAAACACACGCACAAACACATACAGACATCATCGTAAAAATAGTAAAATGGTATTGTAGGGACCTTAAAATGTGTTTTTTCATTGAAAAATCACCACCGATTTTTTTGACCAAAAACAATACCTTCCTTACCTAGAGGTACAGATGAGAACAATGATACCTGCCATAGTTTTAAGTGCATTTTTGTTGAGGGCTAATATTTAGCTCTTTGGACGATATTACATCTTCAAATGAAATTTAATAAAAATGGCATCAAGATTCCATCGTATCCAAAGTTAAATAAGTAGAAATTTTTGTTTGTAAATCTAAATATATTACACAAACAATTTGATAAAATTTACACAAATATGAGTAATAAAGTAAAGTAAAAATGAGAAAGGAATTCTTCAAAGTATGTAGTTTCATGCGTTGTATACACACACAGTGATAACCGTCCATAGTGAGTGCAACCCAAGCAGTAATTTCTCGGAGCAAACATAAAAATTCGACAAGAAGAAGCATTCTCAAATATTTGATTTATTTTTGAGTGCGTTCCCCTCCTTACACGTAGCCTACGCCAGAGATTCTCAAACGAAATAAGAATTGTTTTTCTCTGTTTCGGAATTAAAATGACATATTCTAGCACGCTTATTGATACTCTGAAACGAGAGAATATGGAACGAATTCATGAAGAGAAGAGACAATTCACTCTATTGATCAAAAGAGAATAATTTTGGAGCCCAACCATTAGAATGATTTGTTTCTGTTCAAGAAGTAATTCCATTTTCCCTCGTTTCAGCGAACGGAGTATGGAAGTAGCTGCATTTTTAAATTTGGTGACTTTTGTTATTTAGGATTTAGCGAGACTGACAGAAAATAACGAATAAAGATAATGTATCTGTATTAATAAATAAATTTACGTTACAGCGAAAGTATTATCAACAACGAGCATAGTTTTAAAGTGGAATGTCCTAACTCAGTCGAAACATTATGAATTTTTGAAAGACAAGCGTGTTATATCCATCCTTATCGCACACTCTTAAAGCCTTTGTAAAGGGGGGGGATAAATGTATGCCAATTTGTTAATTTGTTCATGATACAGATGACCTTGATCGGACATTTTTTAAAAAATTTACTGTATACTCATTGGATTCAGCAAAAATACACTGTTTGGTTCAGAAATAAATGATTATAATTCTAAAATAAAATAAAGTATATTGTAACTTATTATTCTGGAAGCATTTCCGGACTGTTCATGAAACCTGTTACTGCTTCAGGGACTAAATGATTGAGTTTTTACGGCTTTCGTTGGACATAACACGAATATAATGTGTTGCGATGTTTCTTCGTCCTCCCTCTTCTTCGCAAATTTAACAGATTGTTTTCTACTTTACCAATTTAATACAGATGATATTTCAGGACACCCTGTCACAAGTCTAGGTTCCTTTTGTTGATAGCTAACAACTCTTTTTACCGTTACCTTTAGGTAAGGAAGGTATTGTCTTTGGTTAAAAAATTCGATGATCAGTTTTTAGTGAATAACCACGTTTTAAGGTCCATATAATACGATTTTACCATTTTTACGATGATGTCTGTATGTATATGTGTCTGTGTGACGAAAGTTTCGGATCGCATAACTTCAATATCACGATTCCAAACATTATAATTTTTTCGTATCCCTCAGGTTTACATCCAGAAGAAGAGGTGATAACATTTTGGTTATAATTGGTCTACCGGAAGTACTCTCATTTTAAGATTTTAACAGTTTTTCTTGAAAAAACGCAGTTAAATATCATTTATTGACATTTAACGTTATTATACCTTAAAGAATATATACGATATTAAATTTCATAAATCAGCCAGCTATACTAACCATGGAAACTGCTAATATATTCAGATAATACAAATTGACAGATGTCAGTATCAATAAGTGCGTTCAATGAAGTAAGCAGTTCAAGCAAATGCTAGGTAAGCAAACGAGGCTTAGTAAACTGAAAGATTTGCTAGATATATGACGAACTGATATTCACAAATGTCATCGAGAAAGTTATACAGTTGTCAAATATGTGGCAGAGATGAGGATGTTGAGATAGATGTTGGGGAAGACACGGAAAGATACTGTATGGAATGAAAGAATAAGGGAAATAACTCTAGTGTAAGAAGTTTCTAAAAAGATACGAGACGATTACATTGGTTTGAACATGTCATGAAGAGATGAAGAATATATTGGAAGAAGAATCAATAGCTTAGTAATATAAGGTTGAAGGACTGTATTGGGGAAGACTTGAGAGAAAAGGAACTGAATGAGTGGAAGAAGAAAATAAGAAATAGCGACCCCTAACAAATGGGAAAAGTGCAATTTGTTTATGAAATAATTTTACTGGAAATTTAGAATCCTTTACCAAAAAATTTATGTATGGAATTTATACATAATACACAGGATGAAACGACAAAATGAACTTCATATGCTGCTATAGCTGATTCTTCCAAGTTTTTAATTTTATTGTCGACTGAATTTCGCCTCGGTAAGGTCGCGAATTTGTCTCCAATGAGGCTATAATTGACAAATTGACCCATTCAGTTTTGCTTGATATCCAAGAGTTCACTATTCAATTCAACTGAATTTTTGATCCGGCTCGAAGGACCAGCTGTATGTTCATACAAGATTATCTTTGGAATACTGCCTTAAGAGACAAGTTCATCTTCCTTGGTAGAGTTCCGCGAGCAGTTCTGTTGGTAGTTTGAAGACCACTGCCTTGAAGAAAGAGCCTCGCATCATTCCCTCTCGATCTAAGCAAGCAAGAACACCACAGCACAGCAGCTGAGTAAAGTAACTTTTACAATTGAGTGTCACGTCAGGCGACCGTCTTTCCCCGCGTCCGGCACGCACGCACTGCGTCGACCTTCCAGAGGCCGCGTGTGTCGCCCGTCCTGAAAACGTCCGCCGAGCAGGAGCTGATGTTTTTGGCCCAGCCTGTACCCGCTCACGAAAACACACGGACGAGGCAGAGGCAGCTGGTGAGTGTGTGGGACTCCGACTACGAAGCTGTATAACTGTCGGAGTGGACACGAGGTTCTACAATTGTTTGCTATACTACTACCGAGATACAAGCTTTCTTATTCTTTCATATCAAATCCTAAAAGTGTTGGTCGAACCTTGCGTCCTCTTACTATCACAAACTCAAAATTGGCTAACTGACCAACGTGAAACAACAATCACTTCAATACCACGATTTCGAAAACTATAATTTTTTCATATTCCTCAAGTTTACATCCAGAAGAACAACTGATTAGATTTTGGTTATAATTGGTGAACCGGAAGTAGCCTAATTTGAAGATTTAACAGTTAGATTTGATTTATTGACATTTAACGTTATTATAACTTAAAGAATATATTATTCTCTATACGACTTGCTTGCATTTTATACTTCATATTCAATAAAGTTAAAGAATTATAAAAAAATTAAATTTTATAAATCAGCCAGCTATGCTAAACATGGAAACTACTAATATATTCATATAATTCAAATTGACAGATGTCAGTATAAATAAACGGAAAGATAGGTAAGGAAATAACTCTAGTGTTACAAGTTTCTAGAAAGATACAAGCGAGACATTGGTTTGAAAATGTCATGAGGAGAAATGAAGAATATATTGGATGAATGCTTGGTAATAGAAGGTTGAAGAAACAGAGGAAGACCAAAGCTAAGATGGAAGGACTGTATTGCAGAAGACTTGAGAGAAGAGGAACTGAAGCCAGTTATGCTAAACATGGAAACTACTAATATATTCATATAATTCAAACTGACAGATGTCAGTATCAATAAAAAGTAAATTAATGTGGCAGAGATGAGGATGTTGAAGTAGATGTTGGGGAAGTCACGGAAAGATAGGTAAGAAAATAACTCTAGTGTTAGACGTTTCTAGAACGATACAACACAGACGATTACATTGGTTTGAACATGTCATGAGGAGAGATGGAGAATATATTGGAAAAAGAATAGGTTAGAAATAGAAGGTTGAAGAAACAGAGGAAGACCTAAGATGTTGGAAGGACTGTATTGCGAAAGGCTTGAGAGAAAAGGAATTGAATAAGAAAGACACGCAAAACAGAAATGAGTAGAAGAAGAAAATAAAAAATAGCGGCCCGTAACGAATGGGAAAATCTAAAGAAGAAAAAGATGTCAGTGTTGCGTAGTTTGTTTACTGGAAATTTAGAATCTTTTGCAAGAAAATTTATGTATGGAATTTATACATAATACACAGGATTGACGGAAGGTATTGTGCTGACCACATCAGATTTTTAAATCTATATTTATAGTAGGTAGTCGACACAATTATTATAAGCCTAGACTCGTAAAACAATATTTTAACAATTCTTGATTGTTTCCCCAATGGAAATGACTACAATTGTGGAGAATAAATTCCTTTTGAAGTATAGTACGGTAGATGTCGTTCATTAGAGATATTGTTCCTCTTTCAAATCCGGTGCGAACCAGTCTTCGTCCCAAGTGAATTGCAACAGCAAAGTAAAGCTAATTCGGTGTCAGGCGGTAGAGTATCGTTAGTTGACTTGAAGAACCCACGTATGATTACAGCTACACAGTATAAACAACCCACGGTTCTACCACACACCAAAACCCAACTCATTTTGAACTTTCGCGTAGAAAATTCCAGCGATCTACATGCACAAAGCCCACGAGAACGACCACGAATGGACACTCTGTCTATACATAACAGAGTTAGAGATCAACCCGCGCAATACTAGTGCAGTATGGCCAAAATGTATGCTACAACTCTTGCAAAACTCATATGAATGAAACCAAAATTACACTCTAACCAAATTTGAACTGTTATTCAGCAAATTGTTACATAACTTTTGTAAATATTTGAATATTTTATTCATACTTCCTACACATTTAGCTGCTCCCAACAATTTTGAATTGTGGAAAGGAATCCTTATTCAGTAATTCCTTTCACTTCAATGTGCTCAAAATAGTGTCAGTACTTGTATTTCTTCCCGAATGTTGTCCATAAACATGGCCCTATCTTAGTTTTCTGGAAGTAGTTCCTGAGTTCTTATGAAGCCAATTACTGCTCCAGGAATCAGTTTTCCGATCTCGCCACGAGATACCTTTTACAAAGATGGTTAACTCTACAGCCACAACTGGACATTCACATACAATGTGTTCCGAAGTTTCTTCGTCCACTTCGCAGAGTCGACAGATATTGTTTTCAGCTATACCATTCTTACATAGATGATATTTCAGAGGATAATGACCAGTAAAGATACCTGTCATAATTCTAAGGTCCTTCTTGCTGAGAGCTAATAGCTCTTAGCGTTTGTCAACAAGGGTGAAATGAATTTCTTCGACGGACTAAGTTCCGGGATGTCTCTCTAATATGAGGCTATGGCTGCTTCCTTCCTGTTTATGAATTCCTTCTTTATATGGCTTTTCATCCACAAGAAGGTTCAGGCCCGTAAAACGGTAGTTTAGCTCCCTTTTTAACGATTTGCTTTTTCATTGCCTAGAACTGAAGGCACTAAGTGCCTTTAAAGCAGCCTGACTATATCTGATAATACAGTACCGGCCAAATGTATATCACCTTTAAGTTTTTTCAACATAACTTGCCTTATAGAGAATTGATGTATATAAAATCATAATATATTTTGATATTAGGTATAATATACTTAATAAAAAACTTTTCACTAAATAATAGTAACAATAACGCGGAAAAAATAATTTTATTCAAATATCTGAAAATAAGAAATATTTAATAATGAAGTTAGTAAATAATTAACACTAAATAAAATTAATATTTTGTTGCAAATCCTTTTACGTCGATCGCAACTTGGATGAGTCTTGGTATAGACGCGATGAGTGCGTCGATTGCTGCTGAGGGATCTTCGTCCACTCCTCCTCAAGTTGGGCGAACTTCTTGGCTGCGCTTGCCGCTCGTTTGCCGGCCAAATGTCTTTCCAGCTCATCCCACAACGGTTCAATAATATTTAAGTCAGGCGACTGACTTGGCCATTTCATAAGAGTCAGACGATGGCGTCGGAACCATTCTTGCAAATCACGCGCGCGATGCTTCGGATCATTATTCTGCTGGTAGATGAAGCCAAGACCATGAAGACGCTTTCCATATGGAAGCATTACATTTTTGAGGATGTCTATGTACATTTTTCGATCCATGATACCATGATTTCTGTGAAGAGGACCCATTCCTTTTGCTGAGAAAGTACCCCACACCAAGACTGAACCGCCACAATGCTTCATAGTCGGCAGTTGATATTTTGGATTGAAACGTTTGCCTTTAGGGCGACGAATCCATTTTATGCCACCACTATCAACAACATAAACTTACTTTCATCGCTCCAGATGACATTAGACCATTGCTGAGGTGTCTAGTTTTTATGCTCTTTAGCCCACTCCACTCGCGCCTTCCGATTTTTGGCAGAAATGAATGGCTTCTTCACAGGTTGCCGTCCATTCAGTCCTGCGGCTTGTAGGCGACGACGTATGGTCCGTATGCATGGATTAGACTGACCAGGAGTCGCTATTTCCTTCGCAATGTCGGGCGCTGTAAGACGTGGATCGCTGTGGGATACGTGGAGGATGTTGCGATCGACAAGGGAAGTAGTGCAACGTGGTCGGCCGCTTTTCTTCTTCTCAACATAGCCTCCTTGGAGGTTCCAATGTTTAAGAATTTTATTCACCGATGATCTGGCGATGTGAAACTGTTGCGCGAGCTCCTTAATGCGTCCGCCCTTGTTTCCGGCCCTCTATAATAGCTTTTTGTTGTCGTTCGTCTAAATTTAGAGGACCTTTTGTCTTCGCCATATTACAAAATAATAAATAACGCAAAATTTTGCGGTTTCAACTACAGATACAACGGCAGAATAAGCGAGAAAAAATAAATAAATTCAAAAAATAGCTTGAAACACATGATATTTCTTTTAAAAACTCATCACACATCATGTACAAGATCTAATCTACATCAAATATATACTGTTAAATTTTGAGCGCATTTGATTTATTTTTATAAAAGTTATACTGAAAAAACATAAAGGTGATATATTTTTGGCCGGTACTGTATGTTGATTGTTGCTCCTTTGAGACCTTTGTTTAGGTTTATTTGAGCACAGCGATTTATTACGTATTATTGAACAGTAAAATTTTTGAAAGATGTCCGATCAAGGGCACCAGTATCACGAACGAATTAACAAATAGGCATACATTTATCTCTTTCTTTTGCAAAGGCTGTAAGACTGTGTGATAAGGATGGATATAACACGCTTGTCTTTCAAAAATTCATATTGTTTCGACTAAGTTAGGACATTCCATTTATAAACGATGCTCGTTGTTGATAATACTTTCGCTGTAACGTAAGTTTATTTATTAATTCAGATACATTACCTGGATTCATAGCCGTACGTATAACGTTATATTCTGTCAGAGTCACTGACACTGACATTGGTGTCAGTATCTTATTTTTAACACATTTGGTTTTACATTTGCTTATAAACTTACTAGTTGACTTATTTTTGAATTTTGAATGTTTTTCCTGTAATATATATTTTTATAATAAAAAATAACAGTATTCTCTCTTTTCGACTAGATGCATAAAAAGTGCCCGCCATTTTACTTTTTAATAATGTAACATATGGATTATTTTACATGATTGTAAAGCAAATTTGATGTACTTTTCAAATTTGTAAAAAAATATAGTATGTTCCATTTGAAATTTCAAAGTTGATATTAATTACTAATAAACCGGATGTGGTATCATGAATGTACATCCGTCATCAAGTAGCTTACATGTTGCTGTATAAATCATGTTATATGAAAGAAATTACTAACTTAATAAATAAGCGAGATATTTGCTGGGTCCATTGAAATATAACATCCTGTAAAGTTCAGTTAATAATAAAAAGTCATTCAGATGAAAATATAAAGTTTTAGATGTTTATTCTGAAACTATCTACCTTATAAAAATTCCAAATGTCGGTAGAGTGTGTTGAAAAGCCAGTAGCAAAGTGAAACTTATTAAAAAGTTAATTCGATACTAATTTAAAGTTATGAATTAGTGGTATTGGCATCCCTGGCTGTCTAACGGTAGTGTGTTTTCTACAGAAAGAATGCGTATTAATGAAAACGAAATTTCCATTTCGAAGTCTCGACTGCGGTATAATTGACGGCGCCTTCGCTTAATGTATTGTTTTTAATTTGCATTTTTCGAATCGTCATTCCTCGCACGCCATTGGTCATTCAGGCACACCTGCGACTGGTGAGTTATGCTGTTCTTTACGCAGTTGTCAGCCCTGAGGTTGTCACTAGAATGATTGTCTAAGCAGTTTCATTCGATTCAGTTTCTACGATCACAGCAAAAAATGGGAGAGTTTGTTGTTTCAACTAAGATGAAATATTTGTTCCGTGTGGGCGCTTACCAGGCGTCACCTCACGTGCACTCACTGCTGTCGTGGAAAGGGCACCACAGGGGTACATACAAATAATTCAAATTGTAACTATTCTTTCGTTCTATGAGGAATTTTCTCCTACTCTTCTAATATATTCAAAATTCTTTACATTCACTGACGGTATTAGCGGTATTTCTTAATATTGTAATATGTAATATTAATAATTCAGATTTTTGCTCCGCCCATTCTGACAAATTCAGTAGTGTCGTTTGTTTAGTTTTTATGAGAGTACATAAGATACTACTGTTATTTTATTATAATAAAATTATATGTTACAATAACAGCATTCAAAATTCAAAAATAATTCTACTGGTAAAATTATTAGCAAATGTAAAACCAAATATGTGAAAATTAAGATACTGATATAATGTCAGTAACTCTGACAGAAAATAACGTTATTCGTACGGCTATGAATCAAGGTAATGTATCCGAATTAATATATAAACTTAAGTTACAGCGAAAGTATTATCAACAACGAGCATTGTTTCAAAATGGAATGTCCTAACTTAGTCGAAACAACATGAATTTTTAAAAGACAAGCGTGTTATATCCATCCATATCGCACACTCTTAAAGCCTTTGTAAAGGAGGAGGAGAAATGTATGCCAATTTGTTAATTCGTTCATGATACAGATGACCTTGATCGGACATCTTTCAAAATTTTTACTGTATACCTATATACTTTTAAATATTGGAATTGTTTGGGCAGCGAGATTTATTACAACAGATTATTCTATATTATTATATAATATACCTCTAAATCTATAGAAGATATAATATATTTTTTTAAATGTATCAGGTTGAGAAATTAAAATTTAGAAGATTTTTTTACCACTTCCCGTTGCCCAATTGTTACCAAAACCTATTCAACTCTTTCCATTAATGTTAGATTGTGGAATCCGTAGTTAAACAGGTCTTTAGTTGTATAGAATTTGAGAAATCGTACAAGTTTAAGTGACATAGTATGCATGGAAGCAGTAAATAAAAAATAGCGACCCCTAACGAATGGAAAAAGCTAAAAAAACAAGAAGATGTCAGTGTCAAGTGCAATTTGCATAGTTTGTTTATCAAGATAGCATCTTTTTCTGGAAAATTTTTGTATGGAATTTGTACAAATAGAACTGACGGAAGGTAATGTGTTGGCCACATCAGATTTTTTGTTATTATTGATGAATAACGTAAATCAAATACGATACACAAAAATGCTAAAATACACGTCAATGTTGCAATTTATTGGGCATGTCTATTGCGACTCGAAATTTTTTAATTGTAAGAATATTTAGAATAGTTAGTACTGATGTCAAGAGTCCCATGAACGATGAGCATCTCAAGTATCATCGACAATTAGCTGCATGTGGCTACCGAATGCTGTTATCCCGCAAAAAACTGACAAAATAGTTAGATTCGCTGCGTGTGCGTGCATACGCACATCGCGCAATAGCGAGCAACATCACAACAAAAAAACAATGAAAAACAAGGACAACGCAGAGCAGGACAAAAACTCACTAACAAATGACCGAAAAGAGACAGCACAGGATGAATGACAGAGAAAAAAGATACGGAAGAACATGAAGGAGAGACAGAAAAAAAGTTGTATAATTATGAGAGGAAAGGCGATGGTACACCCAGGCAACATATAAAAAGATAATTGTGAATTGGCTAGATAATAACCGTCTTCTTTGCTGCTTCGCTCTCATCCGTTTTATCTATTCTAGCTATATAAATTCTAGTATACGAAGATTTGGTGCTCATATTATTAGACTGATACTTCATTATTCTCAACCGAACCCAAATATATTTTACCATCTGTATTATTCTTGGTCAAAATCTCTGTGAAATTTTGTAAACTAAAACGCATTTTTCCCAACAGATTGGAATCTTTTTAATCCCCTTATCGTAGAAATAGCGGGACCTTCACATAGCCATTGGAGCACAAACTCCTCCATCGCACGGCCGTCGTTGAATCGATGGTTCCCCATCGCTTCTTTGAGGGACCCAAATCCCATGGTGACAAGTAGTGTAGCGTGTATGTTCCAGCATTTCCCAGCCAATTCTGTTCAATTTTTGCCTCTTAGTGTTTGCTTGAAGCAAAATGACATTTTTGACAGTTTGCGTTTTTCTTTTCCTTCGATAGGACAATTTTGCGGCATCCATTAAATGTGTGGTTTAGTCTTCATGAGATTCCGAACCTCCTCGATGTTGACTTCAGTAACGCACATCCTTTGGCGGTAATCATGGCTCTGATTCTCGATTCTTCAGAGAACTCCTTAAGCCAAGCAAAGACACGGGTCCTTGAAAACGTGTTGTCCCCGCACTTGGCCTTCAACCTCCGCAAAATTTTGGTTGGACTTACGCCTTCCTTGGCCAAAAACTTGATGATAATCCGTTGCTCCACGAAGACATGCACTTTTTGTTCGCTCATGGTTTTCTTTAATACTAAAGAGACCTAAGCGAATTGGGGTCACGTCTACCCCCTTCTTAACAGCCCAAGCTACCTGCTAATCAACTCCATACGGGTCTATGACCCCTCTGCAATGTCAAAAAACTCACCTACAGGTGACGGAAGGTAAAAACTATCGAAAATGAATAGAATAATAGCTTACTTTTCTAGTAGGTGTTAATAGATTATAGAACGAATTGAAGAATGGTTTTTCTAAATCTTATATCGAAAAATGTCTAAAACCGAAAAGACCTATCAACAATGCTAATGAAAGGGACGTATAGTTTGCTTCACTTCCTTGTATCAAAAATGTCACTCACAAGAGTGCATTCTTCGTAAGACGAACATGAAGATTTCTCCGTTAAAATTCGACATATATTGAGACAAGTAAAAGACGCCATCCCTCTTCACTCATCAGGGAAAGTTTACATTGGCCAAATTGGTAGAGCTATTTCAACATGATTGAATGAACACCAGCGTTCGATCAGATTGAACCAGCCAGTAAAATCTTCAGTTGCAGAGCATGCCATGGAAGAATTCCACCGTATCAAATTCGTAGAAACAAAAATACCAGCGAGACCAACACAGCTAAACAACAGGTTAATTAGGGAAGCCATTGAGATTTTCAAAACCAAGAATAATAATCTCATTGTTTAGATCTTAGTCGAGCATGGCTTTCTATATTACATATGTTTAATTTGTTACCTATTGCTGATGTTTTTGTTATTATTTATTTATATATTTGTTTATTCTCTGACAAAACATCGATTTTTATAACAATAAACAAAACTAAAACTAAAAAGGTTGTATCATTTTAATTGAATAGGATTTCTTTCTTTAAATTCCTTGTCAATTTTATCAATACACAAGTATATTTTTCCAACAAGAAATTGCAGAAAATCTAGCAAATATAATGGCGATGGAACAAATGCAAAAATATGATTCTTATAAAAGAAAAACATCAACAATCAATTTCCGGTTTAATAATTTTCTACAAAATGTAATTAAACGTTGCTTTCTATTTAAAAATAAATGTATTACGTTCAGAAAATTTTAAAATATGAGAAAATGTACGCAGCAAAAGATACAGGTTTACATTCTACAAGCAATTAACAGACAAGTCTTTTTGTTTGCAGGTAATTTCACAAATGCAATAAAATCCGTATCACAGGTAAAATGCAGTTTAAAGCAATCGTTAAATATGTGTAAGGAAAGAAGTCAATATGAGATAATAACATAGAAAATTTATAGTAATGACGCAGCAATCTACTAAAATTATTAGATATTATTAGAATTACAAATAGTCTTTTGCACTTGAAGCAAGCAACAATTTTGATGCCCCTGGCATGAAATGTTAAGCAGGTTTAGATATATTTCAACATTTCAATAATTTAGAAATATATTCGTACCAAACAGTGCAGATGACTAGTATTGCTTTTCTCTGTCAATTGTTTATGGATTATTTTACACAAAGATCTGTTGTGGCCAGCACAATACCTTTCGCCACTTCCGTTTCTGGTTACAAGTATAGATGTATGTGAGATTATTTACAACAGATTATTATATACCTTGTATTTCTTTATTTCCAAATCTATAAAAGATATAATAAAATATTTATATGTATCAGATAGATACACACGAACAAAAATTTCAAAAAATAAATATTTTTTTTAAGAATCTGCTACTTCTGGTTGTCCAATTATTACCAAAATCTTTTCAGCTCTTTCCAGTAATGTCCGATTAAGAAATACGTAATTAAACAGATTTTAAGTATTATAGTTTTGAGAAATAGTTCTACCAAACTCCTCATACACACACACACATACACACATACATATATATACACACACATAGACATCATCGTAAAAATATTAAAATCGGATTGTAGGGACTTTTAAAACGTGCTTAATAATTAAAATCTGGATATGCGATTTGTAGCATGAATCCAATACCTCTCTTAGTGAAAGGTAAAAATACATCAAATTAATTGAAGACCTTTAGACCTTAATAAGTTTAACATAATGAAAACATTAGCAGTAAAATAAGTGACATATTAATCTCGATACATGGTTATTTGAAATGTGCAAATAAATATTGGCTTCCGCTGAGGCGCCAGGCCTAGTCCGGGCAGTCCGCTATCACCGAAACTGAAGCCGGAGATAGCAATGGAAAGTTTCAATCCTACTCGCGATACATGGAAATTATACGGATCTACCGAGATGATGTGCCACTTTCCTCAAAGGGATGACACCTTACGAATTCTACACTCAATGCTGTGATGATGTATTTATTTTATTTACTATCTAGGACAATGAAAAGTAAAATTCAAGCACTTGAAATTAAATATTTAAGAAGAGCATCAATACGAGATAGAAGAAAACAACTACAATTTATAATGTACGTCTGTACTGGACTTCATAGAGAGAGACAGCTAGACTAGTGAATGGATGATGAACGTAATAGAAAAAATCTGTTGTGGCCAGCACAATACCTTCCGTTAATCCTGTGTATTATGTATAAAGTACATACATAATAAATTTCCAGTAAAACTATTTCATAAACTATGCAAATTGCACTTGACACTAATATCTTCTTCTTCTTTAGCTTTTCCCATTTGTTAGGGGTCGCTATTTTTTATTTTCTTCTTCCACTCATTTCTGTTTTACGTGTCGTTCTCATTCAGTTCCTTTTCTCTCAAGTCTTCTGCAATACAGTCCTTCCATCTTATCTTTGGTCTGCCTCTGTTTCTTCAACCTTCTATTACTAAGCATTCATCCAATATATTCATTTTTCCTAATGATATTTTCAAACCAATGTAATCATCTCGCTTGTATCTTTCTAGAAACTTGTAACACTAGAGTTATTTCCTTACCTATCTTTCCGTGTCTTCCCCAACATCTACTTCAACATCCTTATGTTTTCATATTAATTTACTTTTTATTTATACTGACATCTGTCAATTTGAATTATATGAATATATTAGTAGTTTCCATGTTTAGCATAGCTGGCTGATTTATAAAATTTAATTTCTTTATAATTCTTTAACTCTATCTATTGAATATGAAGTATAAAATGCAATCAAATCGTATGGAGAATAATATATTCTTGAAGTTATAATGACGTTAAATGTCAATAAATCAAATTTAACTGTTAAATCTTCCATTGAGGCTACTTCCGGTTCATCAATTATAACCAAAATCTAATCAGTTGTTCTTCTGGATACAAAAAAATTAATTTTTGAATCGTGGTATTGAAGTTATGCGATCCGAAACTTTCGTCACACACACACAGACACACAAACACACACACACACACACACACACACACACACACACATACATACATACATACAGACATCATCGTAAAAATGGTAAGATCGTATATAGGGACCCTAAAACATGCTTATTCACTAAAAACTCATCATTGAATTTTTTGACCAAAGACAATACCTTCCTTGCCTAAAGGAGACGAAAGGTAAAAATTAAATTTATCATATATAAATTTTCAAAAAACAATATTTAGACACTGCTAACCTTGCACATCTGTTTTTCATTATGTCACCTATCATTTAGTCCACAGTTTTAAGTTCATATCTAAACTACTCGACAGAATTTTGTAGGAATTTCTCACCATTTGTGTAGATTTTATAATTTGTTGGAAATATAAACTGGCCGAACTATAATGAGTTTGGGCTCGTATAAATACTATTTACTGTTGAATGACCATAAAAGTAATGATAAAAGTGATATATGTGAAGCAAGGTGAGAACGCAATGACATTTCGTTGAAGCATTCCAGGATGCTCTGCGAACCAGGATGTTCGTTTTCTTTTCTACACTGTGTTCCCACTGCATCAATTCGATTCGAAACCAAAGATTGCTTCGCAAAGTGAGACGATGGAATGCTTGTAGTGGGCAGCAGCTCAACAGCAGTGATTTGTGACTTCATCATGTGCTGTGCGTGATGATCTTATGCGTGTGTTTCAAGGCCACGCGCCATCTTTCCATACGATTGTCGATTGTTAACCACACCGAAACGTGCATCACTCACTGCCCACTGAGATCTGAGGTTTCTCTTAGTACCAAACCGTAAAATCTATAATAACGTCAGGTCTTCCGGTTTGGTGTATGGTTCGCTTCACCAAATCGAGAAAGATACACATATCTTGTTTGTAAGATTACCATTGGGATTTTAACGTATGTAACAAGTTTTCGGAAATAGTTCATCAAATAAAAACAAATTGTTTGATTCAAACCAATCCGAAGAATTTGAAACATTACCTTCCGTCAATCCTATGTATTATGTAGAAATTCCATACATACATTTTCATGCAAAAGATCCTATATTTCCAGTAAAGTTATTTCATAAACAAACAATGCAAATAGCACTTGATACTGACATCTTCTTGTTTATTAGCTTTTTCCATTCGTTAGGGGTCGCTATTTTTTATTTACTTCTTCTACTCATTACTGTTTTGCGTGTCGTCCTCATTCAGTTTCATTTCTCTCAATATATTCCATCAATCTTATATTTGATCTTCCTCCTTCTACCTACTGCTACTAAGCTATTCATTCTTTTTACCTTCTGTCACCTCTAGGTAAGGAAGGTATTGTCTTTGGTCAAAAAATTCGGTGGTGAGTTTTCATTGAATAAGCACGTTTTAGGGTCTTTACAATACGATTTTACTATTTTTACGATGATGTCTGTATGTGTGTGTCTGTGTTAGTGTGTGCGTGTGTATGTGTATGTGTGTGTATGTGACCGCCGGGTCGTCAACGATATCTCCAATACTAGAATTCTAAAAATTACAATTCTTGCGTATTCCCCTTCCTTACAACCATATGCAGATTTGATTAGATTTTGGTTATAATTGGTCAACCGGAAGTACCCTCATTTGAAGATTTTAACAGTTTTTCTTGAAAAACTCAGTTAAATGTTATTATAACTTAAAGAATATATTATTGTCTATACGATTTGATTGCATTTTATATTTCATATTCAACAGATATAGAGTTAAAGAATAATAAAGATAAAAAAAATCATATAAATTTCATAATTCAGCCAGCTATGCTAACTTAACCATGGAAACTGCTAATATATTCAGGTAATTCAAATTGACAGATGTCAGTATCAATAAAAAGCAAGTAATAGAATGAAAGAATAAGGGAAGTAACGCTAGTGTTAGAAGTTTCTAGATATAAGAGAGACGATTACATTGGTTTGAACATGTCATGAAGAGAGATGAATATATTAATAGAAGGTGGAAGAAACATAGGAAGACCAAATATAAGATGAAAAGACTGTATTGCAGAAGTCTTGAGAGAAAAGGAACGGAATGAGGACGATACGCAAAACAAAAATGAGTGGAAGAAGAAAATAAAAAATAGCGACCGCCTAGCGAATGGGAAAAACTAAAGAAGAAGAAGATGTCAGTGACAAGTGCAATTTGCATAGTTTGTTTATGAAATAACTTTACTGGAAATATATAGGATCTTTTGCAAAACAAAATTATGTACAGGGCGCGTGCAGTGACATGACTTAGCTGACTTTGGAAAAGTGACAGCAATTAATTATGTCTATAATTGACAAGTGTTATTATTTTTCATTCAAAATTTCATAATTTTCTTATTTCATGTGGTTTGTTTGTTATCAGGAGTATGGAATTCAGTTGCCGAGAAAGGGAATCACATAATACCAAAAATTTAGAATCTTTTACAAGAAAATTTATGTATGGAATTTGTACATAATACACAGGATTGACGGAAGGTATTATGCTGGCCACATCAGAATTTTCTAATATATATTTCATCTCTCCTCATGACATGTTCAAACCAATGTAATCGTCTCTCTTGTATCTATCTAGAAACTCGAGCCATTTTCTTCTATCTCAACATCCTCATCTCTACTACATTCATTTTCTTTTCATTGATACTGACATCTGTCAATTTGAATTATCTGAATATATTAGAAGTTTGCATGATTAGCATAGCTAGCTGATTTATGAAATTTAATTCTTATAATTTTTGGAATCGCACTCATACACACACGCACACACACATACATACAGACATCATCGTAAAAATATTAAATGCATATTAAATGGACCCTAAATCGTGCTTATTCCCTAAAAACTCATCATTGATTTTTTGGACTACAGACAATACCTTCCTTACCTAAAGATGACAGAAGGCAAAAAACAAAGAATTAAGAAAGTTAAGGCCCAAATTTCTTTGCGAGTAACACATGAGGTGTCGCTCAAAAAAATCGTTGCATATTTAAAATGCAGTTTCAATTAATTACGTTCTGTAGTCTCGCTGATATATTTGTATACACTTAACCATCACGAAATCTGGACCTATAACAGGTTTATAAGTACAGTGTACCAATCCAATTAATTTTATACAGCTCGAACCCCTATATTAAGTTGGAAAATTTATAGAGATAAAAATTTAATAAAATTCAAATATTGGTCAGGACACTCGATTCGCTAACAGAGGAACAGGCATTATCTGCCTCTTCTGGCTAAATATAATAAGAAATCTACTTTCTTTCCGGTTAAGATAATATTAAAGAACCGTACGAAATAATCCAAGTGTGCTGCTTCAACAGCGAAACAACTGAAAGTTTCTTGCACGTATTTAAACTTTTTGTACATGAGGTAAATTCAAGTTTTTAGTAGGAAATTACCAGGCATTATAGAGTAAGAACAAAATGACGAAACGACAATAAAAACTACTCCAAATTGTACACAAACAACTTGTAAAGGTGGTATATTTAACAATTTAACAAAAGTAATTATTTAGTGTGGTGACTAATCGACGTTAAATAGCTTGTTAAAATGATTTTAATCTTACTAAGAATTGATGACTAAATTCAAATACGTGTTCAACAGAAACAATACCAGTAATTATACTTCTTAAGACAACTAAATTTATAATGTTTTCTCCTAAGCAAGATGAAACTTAAATAGTTGAAATCTATACCTTCAACATTCTTCATGTCTGAATCATTCTGACTACTTGGTATAGTCTAACCTTATGACCTAATAGTTCATAATTTCAATTGAGGAACTCTTAACAAAAACTTTTTACGCTGAGAGAGGTATTGGATTCATGCTAAAAATCGCATATCCAGATTTTAATGATTAAGTACATTTTAAGGTCCCTACAATCCGATTTTAATATTTTTACGATGATGTCTGTGTGTGTGTGTGGATGTTGGAAGGACGAATCTTCAAACACTATAATACATTACTGGGAAGAGCTAAAAAGATTTTGGTGATAATAGGCAACCGGAAGTAGCAGATTCTTAAAAAAATTCTAAATATTGCTTTTTATTTTTTTTGTTCTGCTAATTAGAAGAGTAAATTCTCTATCTGAAATATATAAATATTTTTTTTATTTTTTTATAGATTTAGATGGAAACCAATTGAAATTTTTTTTTTTTGAAATTGACAGATAAATGTCAGTGCCAGTGACATTGCTGAAGATTTTTTCTGGGAAGTACATAGATTATATTATTTCTTATTGTATTAATTGTTAAATATTTAAAATTACAGGGATATTATATATACCCTTCAAAAATACTGTCAATCCCGACAATGAATTGGAAACATTTAGAAGAATAGGACAAAAATTCTTCTTAGAATTTAAAATTAAAGAATCTAAATATAAAATAAGTAGAATTTTTGGTGCAGAGTGTAGGTATACAAAAAATGTTAAATACAATAGGGCGCGAGCATTCATGTGACTTTGTTGGCCTTGTCAAGCAGATATGGGGGCCCATTTCGACAAGTAAATTCCACACTCCTGGTGACAAATTAACTATGTGAATTTAGAAAATCTTGAAATTTTTAATGAAAAATTCTAGCATTTTACATCTATATACATAATTACTAATTGTCACGCTGGCACGGGCCCCCATATCTGCTTGTCAAGGCCAACAATGTCACATGACTGCTCGCACCCTATACTTATGTAACCTGAAACGGAAGTGGCGAGAGGTATTGTGCTGGCCACAACAGATTAATCAAAGAAACATCTTTCTAGCTTCCTTACTTTTATAGATTTCTGTAACTTAATTTACCTCAAGCAGGATCATGTTTAAATATTGGAAAAGATGTTAAGAAATAGAAAAATTAATATTGATGAACAATTGGTGTTATTAAACCACCGATTAAACACTATCAATTTTCAAAATTGAACAGTTCATGAACCAATTCTGAATTATCACCGTTTATAACAGTTACTAAAAGTCACCACAGGAATTTTCTTTTGTTTTTGAGCTGCAAGCTAAAATTTTATTTTCGCTTATTCTTCTTATACTTCGTATCTCACTTATTATAACAGATACGTAGAATATTGTGGTGTAATTGGATTCTCTGACTTTGTCCTTATTTCCTGACTGTCGGCCGCCTTGAAACAATGCCTGTCGATTCTTCTAACAGGACAACAGGACGAAGGGACTTACGAATGTCCAGGATTAGACGTCTTCTATACAAGTTGTAAATTCTTGACTTTTTCTTAATTCCCTGGCTCACCCTGACTGTTGGTCACCCAGAATCATTGTCTCCTTTAAAAGGATGAAGAAACTTCACAACATATTATATACAAATATCCAGCTTTCGTCAACATAAACCCTGTCGTCTAATAATGTACCTCTTGACTTTTCTGTGATTCCCAGATTTTCCCTGAACCCCAACAGTGCTGGTTAACTCTTCTAAGAAGACAAATAAACTTCGGAACACATATGATTATAATTCCGGTCAAGCGGCAACACCGTATCACCCCTTTCATGGTGCACCCTCCTTGGTCCCTTACGATGCCAATATCTCATTCCGCTGGCGTATGTGCTTAGCCGAAATGTGCCAAAAGTGTGGTCCCTGTACCTGAAGCCCGAGGCGCGCGTGGAGGACGACAGAGTGATGCTGGCTGGAGTGTGTGTGAGAGAGGGGGCTGCTGGTTGGACACAGAGGGTGAGGGGGCATGCTGGGTGACCTGTTGCCGATGGGTCGCGGCTACCGTGCTACGCGCGCGCGCCTGGGACAGCAACAGCGGCGGACCACGCAGAGGTGGATTCAGAAAGATGACACTTTTATAACACCAAAGAGACTTCACAAGATTAACCAGTCTCTTATGAAATTTTACACAATGAGCTAGGCATGAGTTCGGAGCAAAAGCGCATTCAGCCGAAAAGTTGGAGATGTTAAAGAAAAATCCGTCGATTTTAAAAGACATTTCATAACCATGGAGGAAACATGGATACACCACTACACTCCAGAGACGAAAATTCATTAGAAAACGTGGATTAGACATGAGTTGGCCCCGAAGAAAGCGAAGTCAGTTCAATCGGCAGGAAAGGTGATGGCGTCAGTCTTTTGGGTTGCCAAAAGCATTCCGCTAACTGATTATCTTGATGAAAGAAAAACTATAACTGGACAATACTGAGCCACACTTTTAGACAAGCTGAAAGCAGCAATTCAAGAGAAACGCCCGGAAATGGCAAACAAATAGATCTTATTTTAATTTTACCACGACAATGCGCCAGCTCATTCAAGAACTGAAGTTTGAAATTGTCCCACATCTTTTCTCGAAACTCAAAACGTTCCTCGTTGGAAAGAGATTTCGATCCAACGAAGAAGCCATCGATGCAGTAAATGCTCCTTCGAATGTATGTTTCAATTGGTAGAGCATCCTAGCTTCCTGGGTCAAAACCCAGTGAAATCCACAAATTTATCACAAAATGGTTCTTCTTATATGTAATAATTTAATCATTATGAATGTTATAAAAATAATTATATAAAACTGTTGTGGCCAGCACAATACCTTCCGTCAATCCTGTGTATTATGTATAAATTCCATACATAAATTTTCTTGCTAAAGATTCTAAATATCCAGTAAAATTATTTCATAAACTATGCAAATTGCACTTGACACTAACATCTTCTTCTTTAGCTTTCCCTATTCGTTAGGGGTCGCTATTTTTTATTTTCTTGTTCCATTCATTTCTGTTTTACGTGTCGTTCTCATTCGGTTCTCTTTCTCTCAAATCTTCTGCAATACAGTCCTTCCATCTTATCTTTGGTCTTCCTCTGTTTCTTCAACCTTCTATTACTAAGTATTCATCACCACGTAATCATCTCGCTTGTATCTTTCTAGAAACTTGTAACACCTGAGTTATTTCCTTACCTATCTTTCCGTGTCTTCCCCAACTACTTCAACATCCTCATCTCTGCCACATTAATTTACTTTTTATTTATACTGACATTTGTCAATTTGAATTATATGAATATATTAGTAGTTACCATGTTTAGCATAGCTGGCTGATTTATAAAATTTAATTTCTTTAAAATTCTTTAACTCTATATCTATTGAATATGAAGTATAAAATCAAATCGTATAGAGAATAATATATTCTTTAAGTTATAATAACGTTAAATGTCAATAAATCAAATTTAACTGTTAAATCTTCAAATGAGGCTACTCCCGGTTCACCAATTATAACCAAAATCTATCCAGTTGTTCTTCTGGATGTAAACTTGAGGAATACGAAACAAATATAATTTTTGGATTCGTGGTATTGAAGTTATGCGACCCGAAACTTTTTCACATACACACACACACATATATACAAATAGGGACCCTAAAATATGCTTATTCACTAAAAACTCATCATTGAATTTTTTGACCAAAGACAATACCTTCCTTACCTAAAGGTGACGGAAGGTAAAAACTTGTTTTAAATCTACAGCGTTTTAATTTTATTGACACGCTTAACAACGATTCAAACATAATTTCCAGCATTTTTCCTATATAAAAGCTAGTTATCGAGCAACAAATAGCGCAATTTACTTCCAAACGACTAGTTTATGACGGATCAGAATTTATACAAATAAAAGAGAACCATATAACTTGTACGATAATTCTCTATGGTGGTCTTATTGTAGTATAATCATGCATCAACTTAAACATTTCCTTACATACCCATTTTAATTTGATTAGAACGCCAATTAACCTTAATGTCCTATCGTAGGCTTATGTTTACGGCAACAATGTTGATACGAAGTCTTACCTGAAAATAAAAACAGTTCATTAATGAAAACGGAAATCTTATAATTAAGTAGAGCATTTGAATGTATGTACATATTTAGAACTTTGTTAGACTTTGATTAATGTTCTTAAGCACAGAAATGCAGATAACACAATCTTAATTTAAGTATGAACTAGTATTTCATGTTCACGTACATACATCATTAAATTTTCTGAAGGAGTATAATTATTTTTAGAACTGCAATTTTCATGCCCGAAGAAAATATTTCAAACAAAATTGCTGATTTATTTATTTATTATTAATCACTCAACAGGAACAAAAGTTCCCAATTACAGAGGATTATTTACCAAAACAAGAATAATACAATGTAGTTACAAGACAAAATGAAAAATGACAATATTACGAATAACTTAATACAAGTGCGAAAGATCGGACAAGAAATACTTCATAATTTTCTGTCCAAACCCAAACTGAGCATCATTGAAAATATCAAGATTGTTATTGTACGAGGGTCATTCAATAAGTAAAGAGACAAATTCTATAATTTTAAAACTATTCAATGAATGTGTACAATCTTTTCAGGGGTGTTAGTTGGCAACCTTGGGATATGCTCTGATCAGCTGTTTCATCATTTTATGTCAACATAACCTCAAAATTTTCAGTTCACCATGGCAAGTCCACTAGAAGATTGCACCTTAGAAAAGCAGCGCTCAGTCATTAGATTTTTACTCGCAGAAGGTGTAAAACCAAGTGAAATTTTTTCTAGAATGTTAATACAGTACGGTAAAAGTTGTATGAACCGTGCGAATTTTTACAAGTGGGTTGATCGGTTTAAAAGTGGCCGAACAAGTGTAGGTGATGAACCCCGATGTGGACGTCCAGTGATGCTGACCATCTTTTGGGACTCACAGGGTCCAGTCTATTGCGATTTCCTTGAAGATCAGCGAACTGTCAATAGCCAATACTACTCTGAGATGCTAGAACACAAAGTTAGATCAGCTATCAGGAGCAAACGCCGTGGACTCTTGTCAAAAGGAGTCATTCTTCAGCACGATAACGCCCGCCATCATACAGCCCAGCTGACCCGTGATAAGCTTCAAGAATTGGGTTGGGAGGTCTTACCTCATCCTGCCTACAGTCCCGACCTCGCCCCATCTGATTTTTACCTGTTTGGACCACTCAAAAACGCCCTACGTGGAAAAAGATTTGCTAACAATGAGGAAGTTAAGGAAGCGGTGCAAAAGTGGCTTCGGGGTAAATCGAAAGAATTCTTCGCCAAGGGAATTAGGAAGCTGCAAGAAAGATGGGACAAGTGCATAACTGTGGGGGAAGATTATGTTGAAAAATAGCCTTAATTTTGAAAGATTGAAATAAACCGTTTTTGAGCTATAGCCATTTGTCTCTTTACTTATTGAATGACCTTCGTAGATGGACAGAGTATTGAATGTAGCACGCAACTGTCTAATTGGAGATCGAAGTCCGTAGTTAGTTCTAGGGGTGCTGTATGTGAAACTTGCGCCGAGAGTTTAAGCGAGGTACGCTAAAATTTAAGCAAGCTAGCAAATGAACATCATCAATTATATTATTTACAAGTTTATATAGATATAAACATGATTGAATTTTTCTACGGAAGTCCAAAGAAATAACATTGAACTCAATTAGACAAATCGTATCAATGCGGCGATGGTGAAATTTAGCACAACAATACCTTACAATTTTTTTCTGTATACTCTCCAAGGCTTATACATGTTTGATATATACGGGATTCCAAATTTTTAAGCTATATTCCAGCTTGCTACGCACAAATGAATAATACAAAGATTTGAGGGTCCGTAAATTATGAAATGATTGTGTATTACGAATTATGAAGCCAAGATTTCTGTAATAATCATTAAAATGGGGAATAAAGCTATGTTTAGGATCAAACAGAATTTCTAGATCTTTCAATATAGTTACTTGCTTCAACATTGTGTTATTCATTTGATAGTTAAATGGTATAGTTGTTTGCTTTAGAGAGTAGGTCATAATTTTACATTTACCTAAATTAAATAGAAATTTAGAGGCTAAAGACCAATCAAAAACATTATTAATATCAATTTGTAGTAAAGCATTAATAATTATTAATAATTCTGAAAATTTTCAAGTCATCTGCATATAAGAGAACGTTGGAGAGATGAATAATATCAGTGATGCTATTGATAAAGAGAAGAAATAGTAGTGGCCCTAAATTAGATCCTTGTGGGACACCAGATATTGCATAATAAAGAGGTAATACCATCAATACGAACACGAAGCTCGCAATTATTCAGAAATGAAGACATGAGTTGTATATCATCAATGGTAAAAAATCATGCGAATGCGGTCCTGTGGCCAGCTGTACGGTACTTCACAGCATAAACACTTGGCCCAGCACACGGCTGAAGTCTGTGTCTTTTCCTCCCTGGGTAGAAGATTCATCTACATCCCAGAACGCACCACTCTGTCGTTCGTTGTTCCGCATACCTTGCTGCTATAATCCGTAACGCACTGTGCGTGAGATTGAGATTCACTCTAAAGTCTAAACCGCAACCCAGCATCAAACTGTACTTCTACAAGATGTTTTTCATTCGGGAAATATACACTGATTGTTTGTTTCACTGTTGGAAGATGATTTTGTTGGTTGGTGCTTAGAATGATCGAGCAGGCGACAAACCCGGCATCCAGATTTTAGTGAATAAACACGTTTTAAGGCCCTAGAATTCGATTATAACATTTCTACAATGATGTCTGTGTGTGTGTGTGGATTTCTCAAATTCTACAAGACTAAAAACATGTGTAACTACAGATTCCTCAATCTAACAGTAATGGGAAGAGCTAAATAGGTTCTGGTAACAATTGAATAACCGGAAGTGGTTGTTTCTAAATATTATTTTTTGAAAATTTATGTTATTTCAAATAACAAAGATAATTAAATTCTCAATCTGACACATTTTTTTTTATTATATCTTCTATAGCTTTAGAGATATAGTATATAATAATATAGAATAATCTGTTGTAATAAATCCCGTTGTCCAAACAACTCCATGGAAACTAGTTAAGATATTTAAATGTTTGTAATTGACAAATGCAAAATGTCAAGTGTCAAAAATCAGTAGTTATACTAACATTACTGGAAGATTTTTCTGGGAGGTACGAGTACATTTATTATATCTTATTGTAAATTAAATATGTATTTAAAATTATTGGTATATTAATATTACATATATCCTTAAGAAATACTGCTAATACCGTCAATGAATTTGAAGAATAATAGAAGAGTAGGACAAAATCGTAGGAAGAAAGAAGAGATACAATTTCAATTATTTGTGTGTACAAGAAATGTTAACTACGGATTTTTCAATCTGACATTAATGGGAAGAGTTGAATAGGTTTTGGTAACAATTGGACAACCGGAAGTAGTATTATTTTTTGAAAATTTATTCTATTACAAATATTAAAGACCATAAAATTCTCTATCCGATATATTTCAAATTTTTATTATATTTCTATAAATTTAGATAAAAATTATAATATGTAAAATAATCTGTTGTAATAAATCACAGTCCAAACAACTCCATGGTAACCAGTTGAAAATTTATAATGTTTTTAAATGAGAGGTAAATGTCACTGTCAAAAATCGAAAGACAATACTGAAGGCATTTTCTGGAAAGGCCATTTAATATATACCTTTCAGAAATACTGCCAATTCTGTCAATGAATTGGAAGAATCTGTCATAGAATAAAATCATAAAAAATACCTAAATATTAAGAACAGATGTAATAAGAATTTTTGGTATGTACAAAAACAGTTAAATATTATACTTATATAACCTACAACGGAAATGGCGAGAGATTTTGTGCTGGCTACAACAGATTTTTTTTATAAACGTTAACGAAATTCTCTTTTCCTTTTCAGTTTTGATGATGTAAATTGGGCGAATTTTTCAACGATTAAGAAGATTCTCAGAAGATTACACTTATATGCGGATATGAAATGTTATTCGGTTTTTTCAACTTTTTTATAATGATCATCAACAGCGGTTAAAATGTAATTTGACACTTTCTTAGTAATTTAAACTTATATTTTTGTTTCTGTGGTTACAGGCCAACACGGATATATCTCTTTTCGGGGATTTTCTATATTTGAATTGAAAGTTTTGACAATTTTTAAGTCCTAAATTAATTTGACATTTTTTAAGTCCCTCATTAATTAATTTGACAGTTTTGGCAACAAAAATTTCAGCTTAATGAGGTGTTCCAAACAAAATTAATATACCTCTTTTATCCTGAAATATATATACCTTCTATAGTATTAATAAATACGATTTTCTGGTCGCCGCGTTGTTCTGAGTTGATATGTGATGATCTGTCCTCCTACCGCCTCCTTCAATGGTCGAGGCATATGGAAATCACATGGGGATAAGTCAGGACTGTAAGGAGGATCTTCAAGAGGTGTCCAGTAAATTTCCTCAAATTTTGACTGGTGTTTTTCTGGACCTTTCTTTGTTCCTCAGTGAGGAGACGTGGGATTCACCTCGACATCACTCTGCAGATGTCACTCTGCGTCCAGATGCATCACGGACACTCAATACTGGCGTGGAGAGTGCGCCACGGGGATCAATTTTGTGCCCCATGACCCTCATAATATAAACCTTGTGTCTTATTCCCATCTAGCTTGATGGCAAAACGAGATATGTCTGATACGGTTTAAAACTATTACAGTAAAAAAAATTAAAGATGTCGGATCAAGATCATCTGTATCATGGACGAATTAATAAATTAGTACATATTTATCTCTTTCCTTTGCAAAGCCTATAAGCGTGTGCGATAAGGATGGATATAACACGCTTGTCTTTCAAAAATTCATATTGTTTCGACTAAGTTAAGACATTCCACTTTATAGCGATGCTCGTTATTGATAATACTTTCGCTGTAACGTAAGTTTATTTATTAATCCAGATACATTATCTTGATTCATAGCCGTACGAATAACGTTTCTGTCAGTGCCACTGGCACTGACATTGTGTCAATATCTTATTTTTCACATATTTGGTTTTACATTTGCTAATAAATTTACCAATTGACTTATTTTTGAATTTTGAATGCTTTTATTGTAACATATATTTTTATAATAATAAAATAATAGTAGTATCTTATGTACCCTCATAAAAACTAAGCAAAAATCTGAATTAATACAATTCGTAGATGACCTTGATCAGACATCTTTCAAAATTTTTACTGTACTTTAGGTATGAAACCACAGATTAACAGTAATAATCACAAAACATGAAATTTCGCAAATTAATGCGAAAATAATAACTACCGGAAATAGTTGAGATAACGATTCGACAAAGGTAGTCTTTCTACTAAGTTCGCACAAAAAAATGATGAAACGGTCTTACAATATTGAACTCATGACAAACCGCGATTAAAAAATAAATAAAACGTGTTGGTATGCATATACAGAGCAAATCTGTCAACTCAACATTAAATACATATTGTAAAATAATATTACTATATGTTTTATCACTTGTATGAACATGTTAACAAGTAATTAGATAATTATTTTATTACTCAAGCAAAACAATAAATAAATCTACATATCATCACGGCATTTTACTCATCACTTTCTCCATTGTCTGCGAAACAAACCTACGCATAATGTTTTGCACAATACACAGAATGTACAATAATGAATTTATCGAAATGAACCATTCCTGCTTCCTACACCGGACTATTCGAGTTTGATTTATTCCTCAATATAAATGGTGTGGCCACTTCTATTTTTGGTTATATAAATATAGGGCGCGAGCAGTTATGTAACATTGTTAGCCTTCACAAGCAGATATGGGAGCCCGTGTCAGATTTTTTAAATTCACGTTAATTTGTCACCTTGAGTGTGGAATTTACTTGAGGAAAATCAGTAATTTTAGAATGAAAAATTATGATATTTGACATCTATGTGCATAATTACTAGCTATCATTCTGACACGGGCTCCCATATCTGCTTGTCAAGGCCAACAAAGTCACATGACTGCTCGCGCCCTATTTTTTAACATTTCTTGTATACCTGCACTCTACAGCAAAAATTCTACTTATATCTATTCTTTATATTTAGATTTTTTAATTTTAAATTCATATTTCTAATTTTTCGAAATGTTCCCAATTCATTGTCGGGATTGACAGTATTTTTGAAGGGTCAGTAATGTCACTGGAGGCGTACTCATAGACGTCAATATACCCAAAATTTAATATAATATAAACGAGCATTCAAAACACCAAATCTCGAATACTAACGATACAACATCATTCACGTTTGTCATTTTATAATTACGGTCCAGACTTTTTCTTTTAATTTACAATTCACAAAGCTGAAAGAACCCTTTACAGACTGTGGGATGATGGATGTGATAAAACGACCAAGAAAAGAGGAAGATAACCCCACACTTCACGGGCTACAGGGCCGGAGTTGATAGCGACACTACTACAAATTTAAAATTTAACTGAAAACGCTCAGGATTTTTACGAAGATGTTTTTACCGTCCGTCACCTTTAGGTAAGGAAGGTATTGTCTTTGGTCAAAATATTCGATGGTACGTTTTTAAATGAATGAGCACGTTTTAGGACCTATAGAATACGATTTTACTGTTTTTACGATGATGTCTGTATGTGTGTATGTGTGAGTGTGTATTTTCATATTCCTTGAGTTATATCCAAACAAAAACCTGATTAGATTTTGGTGGAAGTACTTTGCAACTTTTAACAGTTTTCTTGAAAAAATATAAAGAATATTCTATTATCTATACGATTTGATTGCATTTTAAACTTCATATTCAATAAATATAGTTAAAAAATTACAAAGAAATTAAAATTCATAAATCAACCAGCTTTGTTATAACCATGGAAACAGCTACTATATTAAGAAAATTCTAATTGACAGATGTCAGTGTCAATGAAAAGAAAATAAACGTGGCAGAGAGATGAGGATGTTGGGGAAGACACGGAAAGATGAGTCACGGAATGAGAAGATAAGGGAAATGACCTGAATGATTGGAAAAAGAATGAGCAGTTAGTAGTTGAAGGTCGTAGAAACAGAGGCAGACTAAAGAGAAGATAAGAAGACTGTATTGCTGAAGACTTGAGAGAAAAGGAACTGAATAAGGACGAGAAGCAAAATAGAAATAAGTGGAAGAAGAAAATAAAAAATAGCGACCCCTAACGAATAGGAAAAGCTAAAGAATAAGAAGATGTCAGTGTCATGTGCAATTTGTATAGTTTGTTTATGAAATAATTTTACTTTTGCTAGTATATTTATGTATGAAATTTGCACATAACACACAGAATTGATAAAATAAATAAATAAATATAAATATTTCATCACGGCATATTACCCATTGCTGGGTGTGCCAATCTGCTTTGTGCAGATATCGGTAATGATGGAATATTTGTACCGTGCGGGCGCTTACCAAGCGTCACCTCACGGGCACTCATTGCTGGCGTGGAGAGTGCGCCACAGGAGTTAAAATGCGATGTAAACCCGGGTCCCCAGGTTCGCGACCAGACACTCAGGCACACGGCCACGAGACCCCAGAATTGATGACAGGTAATATTCTGGCCACATCAGATTTTTTCATATTGTGTCAAACCATGTTCGAATATTTTTGCCGTCTTTGTATTTATATTTAAAATGTAATTTATCCACAACCCAAACCACTTATTTTCGCGTGATACAAAGGTTAAATTTAGCTTAATCGCTTCAAATTATACTATATAATAAATGTCTTCAAGTCCAGTTAGTATAATTTTTAAAACTTCTTTACCCTGAAGAAGGTGTAAGTGTACACCCATCAGTAAAATTCATTTTTGTTTTGCTAGGTCCGGCCCTGATCATTTGTCGATGCCAGAGTATGAGTATCTAGGCGGATCGCCCCCTGCTGAAATTCCAATCCGCTCCGCCCATGGCGGGCTCGTACACCTGGGTCGAAGTCTTCATTCCATGCACACCCACGCCCGGCACACGCGCGTAGATGTGGGTTACATGGCACAAGGCAACTCCAGACACACATATGCACCTATTCCTCCATCTCAGACAATTCTCAAACATAAAAATAATATTTTATTGCACCTAAACTACGGAGGAATCTATCATTGTCCCAGTTACCCAAATCAAATTCGAGAAATTTGTTCCCCATAGCAAATTTAGGCGAAAATTTCTTCATGTTGTGGTCGTAAAGAATTTTATTATAGTTAACCTATAAATAAATCTGTCATTGGACTAGTTACACAATTGTAAATGTGTTAAATTTTTACTGCAGGATATTAGCATTACCTTATTTTCAATAGAATATTATTGACTCAAACCTACACACATCCTTTTTGAACTGGGGAAGTGTATTTTTAATTCCTGTTATGAATATTTTTTAATTTTCTTTATATTGTAGCGTGCGCAGCCGACCCACTGAGTCTAGTCAGCACGCAACCGACGACACTGGTCGAACGCTCTAGAACATAAGCGTTTCTTAAAAAGCGATACAGATGGGGGAAATAAGCTTAATTACTCTCGCTCGACTGATCTTTTTGTTCTATTGTTCGCGAACGTTCTGGAAAATTATTGGACTGTTCTAGAGTAGTGAGATATAAAAGCGACGCAGCACTGTGCGAGCAGGCAGTTCAGTTGAAACCAGTATAGAGTTCTCGAGTTCAGTGACTGGAGAATTGAATGGTGGCAAATAAACAGTTAGTGAAATAAATAACGTGTAAATAAATAGTCTGTGTTATTGGTTAAATAAGTAAGCCTATTTTTAAGTGTTCAATAATATTCTTAGTCTTAAATATTTATCGTTTAATAAACATTTATTTTAATTAATAATATTTCTTTGATTTTTATATTTCGCCCACATAAAAATTATAATTTTTTCGTATTCCTCAAGTTTACATCCAGAAGAACATCTGATTAGATTTTGATTATAATTGGTGAACCGGAAGTAGCCTCATTTGAAGATTTAACAGTTAAATTTGATTTATTGACATTTAACGTTATTATAACTTAAAGAATATATTATTCTCTATACGATTTGAGTACATTTTATACTTCATATTCAATAGATACAGAGTTAAAGAATTTTAAAGAAATTAAATTCTATAATTCAGCCAGCTATGCTAAACATGGAAACTACTAATATATTCATATAATTCAAATTGACAGATGTCAGTATCAATAAAAAGTAAATTAATGTTTTACAAGATACAAGAAAGGCGATTACATTGGTTTGAACATGTCATGAGGAGAAATGAAGAATCATATTGGAACAAGAATGAATAGTTTTGTAATAGGAGGTTGAAGAAACAGAGGAAGACCAAAGATAAGATGGAAGGACTGTATTGCGGAAGACTTGAGAGAAAAAGAACTAAATAAGAACAACACGCAAAAATAGCGACACCTAACGAATGGGAAAAGCTAAAGAAGAAGATGCCAGTGTCAAGTGCAATTTGAATAGTTTGTATATGAAATAATTTTACTGGAAATTTAAAATCTTTGCAACACAGGATTGACGGAAGGTGTTGTGCTGGCCACAACAGATTTTTTGCTTATAAAACAATTCATTGTTAAGTATTACAAAACTTTAAATAAATGCATTTTTTATTACATAAAAAAATGTACAAAAATGAAATCTTTTTGGAAATAATTACTTTTGTCGATTTTTGATAGCCTATATATCTTTAATTTGTAATTTCGAAAATGATGATTTTGGAGAAAATGGGTGGTATTGAGAGGGTTAGAACGTGACTGGAACAAAAGGTTAACCGTTTCATTTTACATCCCATTATTTCTGTCTTTCAATTGAGTTTATTGTGTTTGTTGTGTTGTGCGAACGGTTGAGGATGCGGGTAGACTTCTCTCCTTCTCTGGAACTCAAGCAGAGCCAGTACCTCCTGCTGAGTACTCGCGCTGGTCCGGCGGGCCGGATGTGACGTCACGAAGCCGCCCGCCGCGCCAAACCAATGCCAACTGGATCAGCAAGCGTGCAACTCAAGCCAGTGTAGGAGGGAAATGAGATTCATACATAATTGTTATTTAATTTTGGGGCAAATATTTCGATATAACGCGATTTGAGTTTACTATGTAGCTGGTGCAATGACGTATCTGATGCTAGCGCAACCGGAAGCAGTGTCACTAAAATTTGAACTCTATTTTATGTAAACACGATAACACGCACAACAAGCGAATTGACACATTAGTATAGAATTTAGTAAACAGTTCAGTTATCGGAGTCTTGCTGTCTCTCTCTGTCTAAATACCACTCACACACAGACATATTTTCTTGTTGATATTTATTTATTTCATTGGCGGGAAAGAAATTGGAATTTTATTCGAGAGACTGTGATTTATTCAAGATGATTATTGATATTGTTGAACTATATGATTTGTTATTGACATCAACAATAATACGTATTTATTTTATTAAATTTCTATATGCCATTGTAAATGATATTTTGTATGTCTGTCTGCGAGTTAATCATAAAAATCTAAAAAAAAAAAAATTGACCAGTTTCTTAAAATTTGTAGAGCATGATATTTGTACCCCGTTGATGTTTTCCAGAACCCTGAGGATGGTCTAATTGAGACCGAAACGTCGGTATTGTTTTAAATAAATAATATTTTAACCAAGGACTGAATCTTCATTATTTTCACCTCTCCAAATTATTAGGAACATTTGCAGTACAAAAACAATCATTTTCCTTAATTTCGAAATTGCTTAGTGTGAATGCCGAGAAATCAATTTAAATGTCCAAAACCGTTGCTCATGGTTTTCTTTAACACTAAAGATACTTAAACGAACTGGGGTCATGTCTACCCCTTCCTAACAGCCCAAGCTACCTGCTAATCAACTCCATACTGATCTATGACCCCTCTGCAATTTAAAAAAAATCTGTTGTGGCCAGCACAATACCTTTCGTCAATCCTGTGTATAATGTATAAATTCCATTCATAATTTTTCTTGCAAAAGATTCTAAATTTCCAGTAAAATTATTTCATAAACAAACTATTCAAATTGCACTTGACACTGACATATTCCTCTTTAGCTTTTCCCATTCGTTAGGGATCGCTATTTTTTGCGTGTCGTTCTCATTCAGTTCCTTTTCTCTCAAGTCTTCCGCAATACAGTCCTTCCATCTTATCTTTGGTCTTTCTCTGTTTCTTCAACCTCCTATTACTAAATTATTCATTTTTGTTCCAATATAATTCTTCATTTCTCCTCATGACATGTTCAAACCAATGTAATCGCCTTTCTTGTATCTTGTAAAACATTAATTTACTTTTTATTGATACTGACATCTGTCAATTTGAATTATATGAATATATTAGTAGTTTCCATGTTTAGCATAGCTAGCTGAATTATAAAATTTAATTTCTTTAATTTTTTTTAACTCTGTATCTATTGAATATGAAGTATAAAATGTAATAAATCGTATAGAGAATAATATATTCTTTTAGTTATAATAACGTTAAATGTCAATAAATCAAATTTAACTGTTAAATCTTCAAATGAGGCCACTTCCGGTTCACCATTTATAACCAAAATCTAATCAGATGTTCTTCTGGATGTAAACTTGAGGAATACGAAAACACTATAATTTTTGGAATCGTGGTAACGATCCGGAACTTTTGTCACATACAGACATCATCGTAAAAATGGTAAAATCGTATTATAGAGACCCTAAAACATGCTTATTCACTAAAAACTCATCATTGAATTTTTTTGACCAAAGACAGTACCTTCCTTACCTAAAGGTGACGGAAGGTAAAAAGTTTGCTGATTTTCAGGTTTTGTTTATAAATTTATTTTATTTAAATATTTTGATATAGAACAAAAAATAATTCATTTACTACTATCATTCTTAAATAATCTAACCCGGTTCTTTTTAAAGAGAGTTTTGATTACAACAAAGACATATTTGATTACAACAATGAATATGACTAATTTCACAATAAAAATATAATATTTGTTATTGTACGAATCATAAAATTGCACGTATTTAACGTAATTTGATATGAACATTTATTTTTTGTCCTAATCCATAGCAAGCTTTATTACAAAAACAAAAAAGTATATAATTTTTAAATTTACATATCTCGCTTATACAAAGGGCTAATTTAATAATACTTGCTGTGCTAGACGCAGAAATTAATTCTCTAAAACTTTTATTTGAAGCATTTATTTCTAAATCAAAATAAAATCATTTTATTCAAGAAAAACTGTTAACAACTTCAAGTAATGTACCACTTCCGGTTAGCCTATTTTAACCAAAATCTATTATGTTATTTCGATTGACATAAAAGTCTTGTATACCAAATTTGAAAAGTTTTGGATTATATTTTAAAACAGTTTTTCATTAAAATCTATTATTGGCTTCATGTAAAGTGTCACTTCTGGAAATTGTGTAATAACCAAAAAAGGGAGGTGCACAACTAGATGTTATAGGAGTCCTAAATACAAAATTTCAACTTTCTATGGCTTACCGTTTTTGAGTTATGCGAGATACGTACGTACGTACAGACGTCACGACGAAATTAATCAAAATGGATTCAGGGATGATCAAAATGGATATTTCCGCTGAAATCTGAAAACCGAATGGTTTCGCGATTACAATACTTCCTTTACTTACGTACAAGGAAGTAAAAATCTGTAGTATTTAATATTTAGATAATAATTCAACTCCATTTAACAAATTTAGGAAGCAATTGACACAACCTAGAGGTGACGGAAGGTAAAAATATTTGATTCACTCCCGTAGTAGTGATCAAAAACCCATGCAGAAAACGTATGATCGCATCTGACGGTAGAGTGAAGGAGATGCTTCATCGCAAACGGATGCTACTGCCAATCTGGACCACTCATTTAACAGAAGATGAGACCCTCTACACGACAGTGATACCAATTTTCCGAAACAAAATTTCCCCAGGCCAACAGTGTATCTTTAATTTTCAAACCAAAGCTCATTATTTTTATACCGTCACAAACATGAAACTTCGACATACATATGGTATCAAAACCTAATCAATCAAACACGACCATCAAGTGTGATGTAACTCATAATGAAAACAGAGCCGCCGCATTAATTCCCGTACAGGAAATGGTAGCACTGAGGCAGTGTTTCCATTAATAATGCCCTGTATTTATGAAGCGATGATGAATGCGATATTCCCTGCTATATGTATACTCATTCTCTTACATGCACGCACGTTGCACATGGCCACAAACAGCGACATTGATTTCTCCAATCCGGATGTGCGAACCAAAGCATCAGCATTTGTAACAAAACCACGTGGTTGAGAATAAAAGTGCTTTGTATTGGCATCCGGTCGTCGCGTGTATATACTTACGCACCATTTCCGGTTGGGGAATGAATATCTAACTGTTTAATTTTTAACTCAATGCTGATTCAGGCAAATCAAGTGTCAAATTCGGAAAATGGACACTTTTTCAAATACACAAGATCATGTTTTGACAACTTGCAGTTGGTATGATTTTATTTTTCATAATAAATATCTCCTTGAATTTGTCAGTCTTACAGATCTGTAACTACGTAAAAGAATTGACAAAAACTTTTGGTGTAAATCAGATAACCGGAAATGGCACTTTTCCTGCATCACAATTATCACAAAATAGTTTTTCTCCGAAAAATACATTTAAACTACATTTTTTCGCGATTTATGTTATTATCAAAAATAAAGATTATTAAATTTTCTACAGATATGCATTAATATTTCTTCTATTTCTTCTTTAGTTGGCAGAAATGAGTAGAAGAAGGAAATAAAGAATAGCGACCCACTAACGAATGGGAAAAGCTAAAGAAGAAGATATTAGTGTTACATAGTATGTTTATGAAATAATTTTACTGGAAATGTATATTTTTTGCAATTTATACATAATAAGCAGAATTCACGAAGGTAACGTGCTGGCCATATAAGATTTTTATATTATTATATTCGGCTTTATATTAACCCACTAAATAGGATATCCATGATTTTTATGTGTGTATGCATAATATATTTTATAAAAACATCTGATGTGGCCAGCACAACACTTTCCGTCAATCCATTTGTATTATGTATAAATTCCATACATAAATTTTCTTGTAAACGATTATAAATTTCTATCATCTTCTACTTCTTTAGCTTTTCCCATTTGTTCGGGGTCGTTTTTATTATTTTTTTTCATCTACTCATTTCTGTTTTGCGTGTCGTTTTCAGTCAGGTCCTTTTCTCTCAGTCCTTCCATCTTATCTTTGGTCTTCCTCTGTTTCTTCAACCCTCTTTTACTAAGCCATTTATACTTCTTCCAATATATTCTTCATCTGTCCTTATGATATGTTCAAACCAATGTACAGTAAAATTTTTGAAAGATGTCCGATCAAGGGCACCTGTATCACGAACGAATTAACAAATAGGCATACATTTATCTCTTTCTTTTGCAAAGGCTGCAAGAGTGTGTGATAACACGCTTGTCTTTCAAAAATTCATATTGTTTCGACTAAGTTAGGACATTCCATTTATAAACGATGCTCGTTGTTGATAATACTTTCGCTGTAACGTAAGTTTATTTATTAATTCAGATACATTACCTGGATTCATAGCCGTACGTATAACGTTATATTCTGTCAGAGTCACTGACACTGACATTGGTGTCAGTATCTTATTTTTAACATATTTGGTTTTACATTTGCTTATAAACTTACTAGTTGACTTATTTTTGAATTTTTAATGCTTTTCCTGTAATACATATTTTTATAATAATAAAATAACAGTAGTATCTTACGTACCCTCATAAAAACTAAGCAAACGACACTACTGCATTTGTCATGATGGGCGGAGCAAAAATCTGAATTCCTACAATTCGTAGACAACCTTGATCGGACATCTTTCAAAATTTTTACTGTAATCGTCTCTCTTGTATCTTTCTAAAAACTTTTAATACTCGAGTTATTTCCCTTATTCTTTCATTCCTTGCCATATCTTTCCGTGTTTTCCCCCAACAACTATGTCATCTTCTCTGCCACATTCATTTTCGTTCCATTGACACTGACATCTGTCAGTTAGAATTTTCTTAATATAGTAGCTCATAGCTGGCTGATTTATAAAATTTAATTTCTTTATAATTCTTTAACTATATATCCATTGAATATGAAATATAAAATGCAATCAATTCGTATATATAACAGAATATTCTTTAATATTTATAATAACATTAAATGTGTTTTTTAAAAAAAACGATTAAAATCTTCAAATGATGGTACTTTTGGTTGATCAATTATAACCAAAATCTAGTGAAGTCTGCATATGGATGTAATTTTTGGAATTCTAGTATTGGAGATACCGTGGCCGAAACCGCGGTCACACACACACGCACACACACACATATACAGACATCATCGTAAAAATAGCAAAATCGTATTGTAGAGACCCTAAAACGTGCTTATTCATTGAAAACTCGCCACCGAATTTTTTGACGTAATACCTTCCTTACCTAGAGGTGACGGAAGGTAAAAACGTTAAATTAACTAGTGTCTTCTTCGTCAGTGAAAAACCGTTCGCAAAACCCTGACAAATATCTAGCTAAATTGTACTTAGCCCCAAACAATAACACAGTTTAAAACAGCTGGTGTTGTCTTTTCTCATGCATCTTCTAAGTTGGCACACGTGAGCAGGTAGGTCGTTGTTTTTTAGTTCCCAGAATGACATAAAATGGTACCCCCAGTTGTACATAATTACTCCACTATTGTACTGGGTGCGAACACAGCACTAATTTTAATTTAAAGACCTAAACGAATCCTAATCCATATCAGAGTCCAGTATACCCCACACGATTATATCCGGATAAACAGCTCGTTGCTCAACAGAAATTTTTGCATCTTCGTTCGAATCGTGACCCATTAAGATATAACTAATTGAGCAACGTTTATCATTCTAATTAAAGCACAGAGAGATGAGATTGTCATTACCATAAACTGCTAGGCTCGGGCTGACAAACTTCACAACGTGAATCCGAGTTCGAATTACATAACCTAGCGTAAAGATAACACACGCGAAAGATCCCTTATCTTTACGCTCAACGATGACTTTTTATTTACGAGTATTTCGGTGAGGCTTGCTTGATGTATCCTATGAAATCTTCTGCTATTTATAGGACCGAAAATTATTCAATTCTATTTGTAATAGAGAAGGATGCCAGATGTACGTGACCTCAATTCATTCAGAATTGGACGAATTTTTATTTACGCTTATCGATAGATGGATAAAATCTCGCATACTTCTCGGAATACATCACAATATTATATTTACTCCATTCCTAACACAGTTCATTGATTTATGTTCAATATTTTCGTTTCTTCAATACTTTTTACCTCTCGCTAAGAGAGGTATTGCATTCATGCTAAAAATCGCATATCCAGATTTTATTGAATAAGCACGTTTTAAGGTCCTTACAATCCGATTTTAACATTTTTACGATGATGTCTGTGTGTGTGTGTGTGTGTGTGTGTGTGTGTGTGTGTGTGTGTGTGTGTGTGTGTGTGTGTGTGTGTGTGTGTGGATGTGTGTGTGTGTGTGTGTGTATGTGTGTGTGTGTGTGGGATGTTGGAAGGACGGTTACTCAAAAACTATAAGACTTAAAATTTGTTTAACAACGTATTTCCCAATCGGACATTCATGGGAAGATCTGAAAAGGTTTTGGTAATAATTGGACGACCGGAAGTAGAAGATTCTTGAAAAAAAATCTTTTAAATAATATTTTTTGAAATTTTTTCTTGATAATATTAAAGAAAAATAAATTCTCTTTCTGATACATTTAAATATTTTACAATATATTCTATAGATTTAGAGATAGAAGAAATATAGTATGTAAAATAATCTGTTATAATAAATTTTACAGCCGAAAGAATGGCCATGGAAAATAGTTGAAAATTTAATTTGTTTGTAACTGACAGATAATGTCAGTGTCAGAAATCCGAAGACATTACTGAAGACTTTTTCTGGGAAGTACATACATTATATTATTTCTTAATGTATTAATAGAATTGGAAACATTTCGAAAAATTAGAAGAGGACAAAATTTCTTCATCAAAAATGAATTTAAAATTAAACAATCTAAATATATATGGAATAGATATATGCGTAAGTAGAATTTTTGGTGTAGAGTGTAGGTATACAAGAAATGTTAAATACAATAGGGAGCGAGCAGTCATATGATTTTGTTGGCCTTGACAAGCAGATATGGGGGCCCATGTCAGAATGATAGCTAGTAATTATGTATATAGATGTCAAATATCATAATTTCTCATTCTAAATTTAGTGATTTTCCAATTCCATGTGGAGCAGAATTAAATGTTAAATATCTAAGGCATACAAGTAAACTTTAAACTCCTGGTGATAAATTAACTACGTAAATTTAGAAAATCTTGAAATTTTTAATGAAAAATTCTAACATTTGACATCTATGTACATAATTACTAATTATCATTCTGAAACGGGCCCACACATTTGCTTGTCAAGCCCAAAAATGTAACATTACCGTTCGCGCCCTATACTTATGTAACCAAAAAAAGGAAGTGGCGAGAGGTATTGTGCTGGCCACAACAGATTTTTAGTCAAAATTTCAGTTCGTTTTAGTTCACTTAAACTTATAAGCTTATTGAGCTGAACCATACTGTTCTTATATACTTTTTATATAAGTTAAAAAATCTGATGTGGCCAGCACAATACCTTCCGTCAATCCTGTGTATTATGTATAAATTCCATACATATTTTTTTTGCAAAATACTCCAAATTTCCAGTAGGGTGTGGTTTTTTTTTATTTTCTTCTTCCCTCATTTCTATTTTTCGTGTCGTTCTCATTCAGTTCCTTTTCTCTCAAGTCTTCCGCAATACAGCCCTTCCATTTTACCCTTTGTCTTCCTCTGTTTCAATCTTCTACCACTAAGCTATTCATTCTTCTTCCAATATCTTTCGTCATGGCATGTTCAAACCAATGTATCTTTCTAGAAACTTCTTTTATTCTTTCATTCGTTACCGTATCTTTCTGTGTCTTTCCCAACATCTATCTCAATATCCTCATCTCTGAAATTTAATAAATAAAAAAAAAGTCATCACGGCATATTACCCATTGCTGGGTATGCCAATGTGCTTTGTACAGATATCGGTAATGATGGAATATTTGTACCGTGCGGGCGCTTAGAAGGCGTCACCTCACGGGCACCCATAGCTGGCAATTTTTGGCATCGGTCGGGATCGAACCCGGGTCCCCAGATTCGCGACCAGACACTCAGGCACACGGCCACGAGACCCCATTTAATATATGTATAATTCTTCAACTCTATATCTATTGAATATGAAGTACAAAATGCAATCAAATCGTATAGAAAATAATCTATTCTTTAAGTTACAATAACATTAAATATCAATAAATGATATTTAACTGCTACAATCTTCAAATGGGGGTTCTACCGGTTGACCAATTATAACCAAAATCTAATCAGCTTTTCTTCTGGATGTAAACTTGTGGAATACAAAAAAAAATATAATTTTTGCAATCGTGGTATTGCGACCTGATAATAATAATAAATAAATGGCAGGATTGGTTTCTGATTTCAGTGTGCAATAGCAAAAACATTAAATTCTCGGTAAACCTGCAGCAGAGCTACTTTACCTCCGAAAGCCGAGTGGTTACGTTACTTATTTGTTGTGATTTTATAAAAAAAATATAGACAATAACCTTACCTAACGCAAGAACTCAATTTGGCAAAAGTGAGTGGTTGCGTTATTCACTTTTTGTGATTTTATAAAAAAATATAGACAATAACGATTCCTAACGCATGATGTTGAGGTTAAATCATTCCGACCGCCAATTGTTAGTATTTTTCCCATATTCTGCTCGCTGAGAGGAATCTTTTCACAAAGTTTCATGCAAATCGGAAGTGAAGTAGTTTTCTTGCAGGTTAACCAAATTATCTGTCAAATGTGCATTTGGGTACAGTTATAGCTAACAACAACATATTTAGTAGTATTTGAAATAACAATCACGTTCATGTAGCCACGAACATCCGGTGTGTAGAGAGTACCAGTATAAATTAAATTTACTAAACATTGCAAATACCAAATACCCATTTGTCACTTGTAAACAAGTACACCGAATAATATTATGCAGAGTTGGCTACCGCAGTTACTCCACTCCTATATTATACTTGATATAGTAACGAGAAGTGGAGCGTGACCATTGAAAAACAAACAAAACAAAACAAAAAACCGTCGATGACTAAAACTGCGGTTGTGGAACAAAAACACGATGCAGTGCAGCAAACAGAGTTGACTCACCTGTTACGATGATATTTTGTTTTCTTTCTCTGATGCCTTTTTTTATTTGGTTTAATTTCTTTTGTTTCGTCATCGCAACACCTGGGACATCCGTGGTCGATGTGCGGTTAACGTTACTCACGCCATCCTACGATTGTCAATTGTAAACAAAGATACACTTCGTTTCCAAGACTTGATCCCCACGTCATTAATTGTAACCATATGATTCAAATCGCCAGAGTCTTGACAAGCAGATATGGGGGCCCGTGCCAGAATGAAAATTAGTAATTATGTACATAATTCACGTAATTAATTTGTCACCCAGAGTGTCCAGGAAAATAAACCACATGGAATTGGAAAATCACGAAATTAAATGTACATAATTACTAGCTATTCTTCTGACACGGGCACCCATATCTGCTTGTCAAGGCCAACAAAGTCACATGACTGCTTACGCCCTATATTAGTATTTAACATTTCTTGAATAACTACACTCTACACCAAAAATTCTACGTATATCTATTCATTACATTTAGGTTTTTTAATTTTAAATTCATTCTATGGAGAAATTTTGTCCTACTCTTATAGTTTTTCGAGATTTTCGACAGTATTTTTGAAGGATATATGTAATTTACCTATAATTTTAAATATTTAACTATTAATACAATAAGAAATAATATAATGTATGTACTTCCCAGAAAAAATCTTCAGTAATGTCTCTGGATGTTTGACACCGACATTTATCTGTCAGTTACAAACATTTTAATTTCTCAATTGGTTTCCATGACATTATTTGGGCTGTGAGATTTATTACAACAGATTATTATATACTTTATATTTCTTTATGTCTAAATCTATAAAAGGTACAATAAAATATGTATATGTATCAGATAGAGAATTCTACTTTTCTTTAATACTAGCAAGAACAAAATTAAAAAAAAAAAATTAGAAGATTTTTTTAAGAATCTGCTACTTCCGGTTGTCCAATTATTACTAAAACCTTTTCAGCACATTCCAGTAATGTCCGATTGAGAAATACGTAGTTAAACCGATATTAAAGCCGTGTTCCTTCTAACTGTGATTTTGATTTTGTGAATCCTGATTAATTTAATCGTGATCCTTTTGAATCATGATTTAAAAATTATATCAAGAAAACAACTTAAATAGTATAAACACCATCTAGCGTCAAATATCATAAACACACCAATACAAACTAATTTATTTTATTTTATAAATAATCTACTGTCGTGTCTTGTAGTCAGCATATTAAAAATGGATCATATAGAAATATAAGAAAAATGTTCTTGGTAATATATGAAGTATGTTTCCTTAAAACAAATCTTTTATGTATGTAACATATTTTCTTTGTTTTCAAAAATATGGTGAGTCATTACATTATTTTGTAGGAAAATCATATTTCCGAAACCTATTGTCGTTAGCCACTTTTAAATTTGTTCTGAAATGAATCTGTGTGATCACTCAAAAAGGATGATTCAAAAGGGAAAGGGGACGGTTGTCTAGTGATCACAAAATGAGAAAGTGGGGATAACGAATAAGAAATGAGAAAACATACTTCTTCTTAATCATGATCACTTTGATGCTTTTGATTGTGAATCACAGCCCGAAGGAACACGGCTTAAGTATTATAGTTTTTGAGAAATCGTCCTTCCAACCTCCCCACACACATACACACACACACACACAAACAGACATCATCGTAAAAATATTAAATTCGGATTGTATGGACATTAAAACGTGCTTAAAATCTGGATATGCGATTTTTAGCATGAATCACATAATCTCACAGATAAAACAGTGCTAGTTTTATGAAAAATATTTATCTGTAACTGTAATATAAACATATTTCAAATATATTGTGTAACTCAAATTTCGTTTGTGTCTAATGGGTCTGTGCGTTTTCTAAACCATTAATCAGGAGCACCACGTTTATACTCTGTTTATAAACAACAGATAAACACGTAAGCAATAAAACATAGCTGTGTATTTATTTTAGAAGGCATCCTTTAAAGTTATGACGATCCATTCAGATAATTTATACTCAATATTAACATTATCTTTTTTTTACAGACACCTGTATAGTATATTGTATAACTAATGCGTTTTTAAATAGCTATTACTACATAAATAATTAATAATATGAAAATATTATTACCTGTTTGCGTAAAAACCTACAAACAGGATCTTCTTATCTGATGCGAGCGTCTTTAACCTCAGGTGTTAAGTGGGCAGGGCAAGAGCATCATGTGTCAAAAATCTTGCTATAAAACCTGTTGCCTCCCTAATAAGGCAGATGCACAATGCTGTGGTCGTTGTGTTCTATGGGTTCTTAAGGAATCTGCCAAAGTCAGTATAAAGGGAACGAAGGTTTCACACAATAGGCTATGAATGACAGTACATAAAACATTCAAATTATACGTTTTCAGGAATTTTTCTTTTGAATAATACAACCTGTATTTTGTATTTTTTACATGGAATACCTAATGGATTATGAAACAGAGAATGGTGTATATTGTATGACAGCGATTGCTGTTTCAAATTTGAGCGATGCTTGACTGTAGACCAGGCAGTCTATTGATGAACTATTTATTTCAAGGTCAACATTTCTACTAATACATTCCTCAAGTTGTTACGAAAATTATATGCAACTTTACCTTTCATTGCCAATGTAACAGATAAAATTGGTAGGATTCTAAATAAATTTAACATACAAACGTCATATAAATCAAGTTTAAAAATCCGTATTCTTCTTGGCAATGTTAAAGACATAGTTCCCCTACATTGTTCTGGCAAATATAAAATTCCTTGCCAGTGTGGTAAAGTATACATTGGTCAAACGGGTAGAACTGTAGCAACAAGATTAAAAGAACACGAACGACATATAAGATTAAATCTGCTGTTGCTGAACATGCCATTCAAGAATTACAAGGAATTGATTTCAAAAACACGAAGATTTTAGCAAGAGAAAATAACTGGATGAGAAGACTAATTAGAGAAGCCATCCAAATCAAGAAATCCTCAAATAACGTTAATTTAAATACAGGTTATGAGCTTAATAAGTCGTAGTTACCTGTTATTCATTCATAATTTTCTGTCTTTTAACTTTGTATGTTTTTACTTTCCGTCACCTCTAGGTAAGGAAGGTATTGTCTTTGGTCAAAAAATTCGGTGGTGTTTTCATTGAATAAGCACGTTTTAGGGTCTATACAATACGATTTTACTATTTTTACGATGATGTCTGTATGTGTGTGTGTGAGTGTGTGTGTTCGTGTGTGTGTCCCCGCCTTTTCGGACACGATATCTCCAATACTAGAATTCCAAAAATTACAATTCTTGCGTATTCCTCTTCCTTACAACCATATGCAGACCTGTTTAGATTTTGGCTATAATTGGTCAACCGGAAGTACCCTCATTTGAAGATTTTAACAGTTTTTCTTGAAAAACTCAGTTAAATGTTATTATAACTTAAAGAATATATTATTGTCTATACGATTTGATTGCATTTTATATTTCATATTCAACAGATATAAAGTTAAAGAATAATAAAGATAAAAAAATTCATATAAATTTCAAAATTCAGCCAGCTATGCTAACTTAACCATGGAAACTGCTAATATATTCAGGTAATTTAAATTGACAGATGTCAGTATCAATAAAAAGCAAGTAATTGAATGAAAGAATAAAGGAAGTAACGCTAGTGTTAGAAGTTTCTAGATATAAGAGAGACGATTACATTGGTTTGAACATGTCATGAGGAGAGATAAATATATTAATAGAAGGTGGAAGAAACATAGGAAGACCAAATATAAGATGAAAAGACTGTATTGTAGAAGACTTGAGAGAAAAGGAACTGAATGAGGACGACACGCAAAATAAAAATGAGTGGAATAAGAAAATAAAAAATAGCGACCCCCTAACGAATAGGAAAAACTAAAGAAGAAGAAGAAGATGTCAGTGTCAAGTGCAATTTGCATAGTTTGTTTATGAAAAAAATTTACTGGAAATATAGGATCTTTTGTAAAAAAATTATGTATGGAGCGCGTGCAGTAACATGACTTTGACCCATGTCAAAATGACAGCAATTAATTATGTCCATAACTGACAAGTGTTATAATTTTTTCAATCAAAATTTCATAATTTTCTTATTTCATGTGGTTTGTTTGTTATCATGAGTATGGAATTCAGTTGTCGAGAAAGGGAATCACATAATACCAAAAATTTATAATCTTTTGCAAGAAAATTTATGTATGGGATTTGTACATAATACACAGGATTGACGGAAGGTATTGTGCTGGCCACATTAGATTTTTTATGTAACTTTTGATCTATGTTACCCTCTTTCTGTAAACTTATTGTCTTGACTACATGTACTTTGTTATTTACTTTGTACCTGATGAAGACAGCACCACATATTGTTTTTATTTTATAATTATGAGTTCTGAAAGCTTCTTTCAATATTTAGATTACGCTATAGTTGAAAATAAAACACACGTTGTTTCCCCAAGCCTTCTACTACAACTGAAATAAATGTCACTGTTGTATTATCCAATTCGCAATGTTAACAACCTGATATATGAAATGACCCTCGTTTTTCTTTAACAATATCAAATCATGGAATATACAATTTTTAAATTTATAACTTCTTCTTGTGGGCCTTCTGTATGTTGCTTTGGCATACTCCTACTAACCTGTTTCACCTTGTCCTATCATTTCTCATATCACTGGCAGTAACCAGTAGCAGCATCCACAGTGGAGCAAACAAACCATCGCACCACGTGTTCCTCGAGTTGTGTGTCGAGTACTGGCACGGCGCATGAGGGGCTAGAGACGAGGGAAGTACCACACTGAGACAGCTACCGTTGAAATTCCAAAAGTTCTATTTACACTGCCCAAACAAAGCAAGGACGACTAATATCAGAGATTAAGGTCGGGGGAAGAACGTTTCACAAAATGTGTTAGGTATTCTTTATGTAAATGTTTTCTCTCTTTCGCGTCTTGTCACTATTACGAGATGCGTCAAGATATTTCCGGAATTGGTGAATAATATTTTATTGAAAATTGGTACAATATTTTTACATTAAGTACACCCCTACTACTTGTTCCAGCTTTTTTACAACTGTTGAAAACACTTCTGGAAAACATTTACTGAAAGTACTTATACATGCTTCGTCGAATTTTCGATTACCTCTGATGGATTAGCAAAACGTTATCTCTTGTCGTTATAATTGGCCCACCGGAAGTACTCTCATTTGCAACTTTTAATAATTCTTCCTGAAAAACGCAGTTAAATATCATTTATTGATAATTAATGTTCTATAAATTTTAAAGAATATGTTATTCTTTATACGATATGATTGCAATTTATACTTCATATTCAATAGATATACAGATTATAAGATATTAAATTTCATAAATCAGCCAGCTATACTAACCATGGAAACTACTAAAATATTCAGTTAATTCAAATTGACAGATGCCAATATGAATAAAAAGAAAATGAATGTGGCAGAGATGAGGATGTTGAGATATATGTTGGGGAAAACATGGAAAGATAAGGTGAGGATTTAAACTATAAGGGAAATGGCTCGAGTGCTCGAAGTTTATAAATAGATACAAGAGAGACGATTACATTGGTTTGAAAATATCATGAGGACAGATGAAAAATAAATTGGAAGAAGAATGAATAGCTTATTAGTAAAAGTTGGAAGAAACAGAGGAAGATAAAAGATAAGATGGAAGGACTATATTGCGGAAGACTTGAGAGAAAAGGAACTCAATGAAAATAAAAAATAGCGAATGGGAAAAGCTAAAGAAGACATCAGTGTCAAGTATAATTTGCAGCTTGTTTATGAAAAAAAATTGCTGGTAAGATCTTTTGCAAGAAAATTTATGTACGGAATTTGTACATAATACACAGGATTGGCGGAAGGTAATGTGCTGGCCACAATTTTTGTTCGTGTTTCTCCTCTTCCTTTTTACCTTCCGTCACCTTTAGGTAAGGAAGGTATTGTCTTTGGTAAAAAAATTCAATGATGAGTTTTTAGTGTATAAACATGTTTTAAGGTCCGTATAATACGATTTTGCCATTTTTACGATGATGTCTGTATGTATGTATGTATGTATGTATGTATGTATGTATGTATGTATGTATGTATGTATGTATGTATGTATGGATGGATGTATGTGTGTCTGTGTGTGACAAAAGTTCCGGATCCTATAACTTCAATACCACGATTCCAAAAATTATAATTTTTTCGTACTCCTCAAGTTTACATCCAGAAGAACAACTGATTAGATTTTGGTTATAATTGGTGAACCGGAAGTAGCCTCATTTGAAGATTTAACAGTTAAATTTGATTTATTGACATTTAACGTTATTATAACTTAAAGAATATATTATTCTCTATACGACTTGATTACATTCTATACTTCAAATTCAATAGATACAGAGTTAAGAATTTTAAAGAAATTAAATTTTATAATTCAGCCAGCTATGCTAAACATGGAAACTACTAATATATTCATATAATTCAAATTGACAGATGTCCAATACAAAGTAAATTAATGTAGCAGAGATGAGGATGTTGAAGTAGATGTTGGGGAAACACGAAAAGATACGGTACAAAATAACTAGTGTTACAAGTACAAGACTTCAGAGAAAAGGAACTGAATGAGAACGACACGCAAAAATAGCGACCCCTAACGAATGGGCAAATCTAAAGAAGAAGAAGATGGCAGTGTCAAGTGTAATTTGAATAGTTTGATTATGAAATAATTATACTAGAAATTTAGAATCTTTTGCAAAAAAAATATGTATGGAATTTATACATTATATACAGGATTGACGGAAGGTATTGTGCTGGCCATAACAGATTTTTACTTATTATGTCGGTATGAAAATATAACCCCCACAACCTGTATCTGTATGAGAGATGTACACGTGGTGCTCCTTTGCTGATGCTGAACACTTGCGCCGTAACGTTTGTACTGTTTGCGTTTTGGCGCGACGCGCAACGTTTGCATGTGTTAATGCGACATGTGACGACATATGCATTAAAAATTCTACCAGCAAAAACTCTAGCGCAGTTCTTTGCTCTCTGGCTTCGACTGCCAGCCTCTTCAGTCTTCACGCGATATCAAACATGCCATACATGTATTTACATTCGTTTAACTATGAATTGAATAAGATATAACTTAAAGATAGCATTATGTTTTCCTGAATGTTCTGTCACTGGGACGAAATGCAAGAGCGAAAATTTTGTCACCATTTCACTCACCATCCAAAGCGGAGTCTTTGAACATTTAAGCATTGTGAAATGATGTTCAGCTAATGTCAGCCTAGCATTTCACCAGGCGGAACATATCAAAGAATTGTTATCTATATAGACGCTACATATCTGTCATCGAGAAGGCTCGCTATCGTTTTCTTTCGACAATGTAGTGCCAATTTTTGCGCTTACCTACAAAAACACCAACACCCTAAATAGTATTTCTTCATGGAATCAAATATTAATAAGGAATGAAAGGTTTTAATTTTAAACATCTCTGACATCATCTTATTGGATAGATAAATTAGCAGCATCACAGGTATTAATAAATGTGAATGGTAAATTCGAAAGGATACCCTTTACAATTAACAAACTGCAAGAAATGACAAAAATGATATAACCTTACAATTACATTCGAAAACACTAAATCACCGCTATCACGATGAAGAATATGTCTAAATACAATTCATCAACAACAAAATATTATTAAATACCAAAGGGTTTGGTTATATAACTATAGGGCGCGATCAGCCAGGTGACATTGCCAGAAAAAATCTTAAGTAATGTCTGAGGATTGCTGACACTGAAATTTATCTGCCAGTTACTTACAAATATTTTAATTTTTCAATTGGTTTCCATGGCATTATTTGGGCTGTGAGAATTATTACAACAGATTATTTTGTATATTATATTCTTTTATGTCTAAATCAATAAAAGATATAATAAAATATTTAAACGTACCAGATAGATACAGTAATTTTAAAGATGCGTTTGATCAAGGTTATCTGTATCATGAACGAATTAACAAATTGGCATACATTTATCTCTTTCTTTTGCAAGGCTATAAGCGTGTGCGATAAGGATGGATATAACATGATTGTCTTTCAAAAAATCATATTTCTTCGACTAAGTTAAGACATTCCACTGTAAAACGATGCTCGTTATTGATAATACATCTTTCAAATAATTTACTGTAATTTATTCTTCTTTCATATTTGCAAGAACAAATTTTCAGAAAATAATATTTAGAAGATTTTTTAAGAATCTGCTAGTTACGGTTGTCCAGTTGCTACCAAAACCTTTTCAACTCTTCCCATTGATGTCCGATTGAGAAATGCGTAGATAAACAGACACACAGACATACACACACACAGACATCATCGTAAAAATGTTAAAATGTTAAAACCCTATTATGCCGGAAAGTATCTATTATATTAAATTTGTATTTGTTTTGTTACCGCTGGAATATTAAAATGAAAAATACTTCACCTCGCATCGTAATTTAAATGTATTGTACATGTACACGATAGCAATCAAGGATACTATTTAAATACTACATTGAATGTAAACATAATAAATAATGTAAACAACGTATTTCTCATTTCCAAAATAAAATTTGTTTTTCCTAATCTAGTATGATCGCTGTAAGCTGTAAGCATTCAAAATTGATTTTATTCAAAGTATTCTACTCGTAGGTAAAAAATTGACTTGCAAATTTAACAATTACCTTAGTCACGTCTTTAAGATAATTCTCATGCAGATAGAGTATGATTGGCCACCCATATGAGTTTCATTAACACATATGGCATACAATGGTGACATTATTAATTCATTTGGAAACCAAAGCACGAAGGTCAATGGCTCTAAATTTAGATCTTTTAAATTAGATGCCCATACGTGGACTTTGAACGTAAAGGAAAAGGAGTCCATAATTTAATGTTTAGCTGTCAAGCTATATTCACTTGTAAAATTATTTCCGTTGTTTTCATCTTGCTGATTGAAATATATTGACTAATTGTTAATGAATTACAATTACATTCATAAATATATTTGGTTTAATGCAAGAACAACCAATCTTAATAATCTTTGAACACAACGAGATTGATTGTCTATACAGGTTGTTTATTAAACATAGGGCAAAAATTTTAGGGATTATTCCCTGGACCATTCTAAGATGATTTTGTCCTTTGATGATTTTTGAAAAGCCGCTTTGTTTCGAAGAGACAGGGCGAAAAAAAATTTTCGACAATAACATTTAATACCAAAAATTACATGTAAAGTTTCTTAATCTACAAGTACTGTTGAAAATGACTACCTCCAGCTACAATGCAAGAATCCAATCTTCTTCTCATTGATTGCCGAACTCTTTCAAAAACACCAGGGTCGTTTTTTATGGAGTTATAACCAGCAATTATCCGATGTCTTAAATCTTCCAAATTTGCCAATGGAGTAGCATATACTAATGATTTTAGATGGCCCCATAGGAAAAAATCCATGCAAGAAAATGTATGTATGGAATTTGTACATAATACAAAGAATTGACGGAAGGTAATATGCCGGCCATATCAGATTAATTAAATAGCCTTAAATTTGAAAATGTCACAAAATATCTATAGATATTTAACAATTAATTATTGAAATTTGTGTTGCTTGATCTCAAACATAATGTGACGTCAAAGATCGTACTATCGTCTACTATTATTCAAATAAATAATGTATTTAATATATTTAGAAATAAAAATAAATTACCCAAATAGTAAGCTTGTGGAAAATCTATTTTGGTTATTTAAATATTATATTTTGTAGTCTGCGTAAAATTTATCAATTCTGTTTATTATTAAACATCCCATAATATCTTCCATAGTTTATTAACTGTTGGCCAACAAAATTATTTGAAGTTACAATACATTTCTTTTGTAGATTTTGATTAGAAAGTACACAAATTACATGTAAATAGTTATATACGTAGTTTGTTAGCAACTTTGTTTATAGCTGATAAGCATTCTAAATATAATAACGAGCTGTAATATAAAGGGTGGAGCCTAATTAGCTATTATGGTTAGGACATAAAATTCAATGCGTGTTGAATATTTACTCAGCTATTAGGTCCCACCTTTCATTACAAACTACAACTTAATGTTCTGGTAATTTCCACTCTTGACATTAGGTAGGTAAGTACAAAACGTTTTATGTTTAATAATTGAAAAAGAATAATTATATGTTCAATATCAATGTTATAAAAATCAATTATTTTAAACAATATTTGGGTTTCTGTTCTGAAACCCAAATATTGTTTAATTTTGATTATATCTATGAGTTCTGAAAGCTTCTTTCAATATTCAATAGCTTTATTTATAGTGACAAACTTGTATTTAATAATGTCTCATACATACATAAAATCACGCGTGCCCCACATAGTGGGTTAGCACAAACCCGAAAATAATAACAACAACATCAATATCATACAACAAATCCTCATTCTTAAACATATTAAAGTGACCGATTTTCGGTAGCGAAATACCGCATCCGGATCACAATAGTAGTCTAAGCACACTTATTTTGCCTCGGCCACATTCATAATCGCGGCCATACATGCTATTCTTCTCTTCCCACTTGGACACTGTCTTACCAATCACATCCATCCACTTACACACCGGTCGACCACGCAATCTAAAACCCTCAACTTCACCAAGATATATACGCTTAACAAGATGTTCACTCGCCATTCTCTCCAAATGACCAAACCATCTCAACTGACTCACACCAATTCTCTTAATAACATTGTTCCTAACCATACATACTTCATACACCAAATTATTCCTGACGCGATCCCATTTTACATACCCACATACACCACGTAAATACCTCATTTCCACGGCAGTCACTCTCTTTTTATACTTTCCCGTCCATGCCCAGCATTCGCTTCCATACATCAAAGCAGGCACTAGCACTCTATTCGTTAATACGTAAACGTTTCGTGAAAATGTATCCAGAGCACCCATTACCTTACATCCCGCACTCACTCTCCTTTATATCTCTCGATCAATTCGATCATCCCTCGACATAATGCTACCCAAATATACAAACTCATTTACCTGCTCCAGTTTCACTCCATCCACTAACACACTGCACTCAGTCACCAATTAACTCCTTTCAAATTAATGAATTAATAATAAAACAAATTTATTATATATTTTTCCATGATTTATAAACCTTGTCAAAAGAAATCAATATTACAAAAACATACATTAATAAATATATAATTATATCATTTATCTCAAAATGATTTATATTATAATTAGATGATCTTTAATCTTGTCAGATTATTCTATCAAGTTTTATCAGCATAGATCAATATATCTGAATCACATACAAATTATACATTAACGTATGCAATAAAAGTTTTGAGAAAAAGTTAAACCTTTCATCAAATGGAAAGAATTTTTTTATTGAAACATTGGCATTAAAACATTGATAGGTGACCATTATCTTCAATGCAACGCGGTTTTTTAATCTACATGAAATGTTGAATTTTTTGTTTGGTGAAATATAAAAATATAGAAGTCATGTATTCAAATAATTTATTTAGCAACTTTTTTTAGAATAAATGATTAACAGAATGTATAATTTAAATAATACTTAAAGGTCCATTGTTTTCAATAGCACGCAATTTTTGATTAACATGTCGCATCATGTTCTGGACGGTGATATTGTCTACTTCGTGAATTTTTTGAAATATTCGACGTCGTAGCTGTTCTTCATTTTGGGCTTCCCAACCATTATCGTAAACCTTTCTACTTAATATTGACCAAAAATCTTCAATGGGCCTTGCCTGGGAAACATTGGGGGGATTGTCATTTTTAGGCACAAATGGGATGTTGTGAGCATCTAACCAATCTCTGGTTATTCTAGCGTAATGGCAAGATGCTAGATCCGGCAAAAATATAATATTATCATTAGGATGATGTGTATTAATAAAATCAATCAGTTTCGGGAGGCATCTCTCGGTATAAACGTTCACATGTCCAACATAGGGACGTGAAATACCTGCCGCTGATATGGCGCACCAGACCAAAATCTTGTCTTCAAATTTCTTTTTTTGCTTCATATTTAACATTATTTGGATAATTTTCTATATCATCCGTATACAATCCATCATTACCTTTAATTTCCGAATTAGAAAACGTGAAATATTTTTCATCATCTATGATCAAAACTCTGTTAGCTGTAAAGTGATATCTTCTTAATGCTCGGCAACATATCGGAATTCTATGTATATTTTGGACACTTCTTCCTCTTCCGATGTTTAAGTCCATTTCTGCTGAGTTCTCGGCTGATTGTCATGTGTGAAACCCGAAGTCGGCGAGCCAATTTTCAAGTTCCCAACCGGTCTTTTGCACTTTCCACCAATCTATTTTACTAGGCATTAGTCAAAGATTTAGGCCGTCCACTTTTTGGAAGGTTTACACATGGTATGCCTTCCTCACATTCACTTATAGTTTCATAAATGGTCGAAACAGCAATATTCTTTCTTCTAAATTTATTTACTATTTCAGATTTTGACACTCGTCCAACCAAATTGTATAATATACTTTTTCGAATATCTAGTTTGTACGAACTATGTTAATATTCGACATATTAAAATTTAAACAATATTGAACATTTGTTTTCAATGACAACTAGATGCTAAGTTTTTTGAATTAATTTATAGACAACGAAATTTTTCCGAAAACTTTTGTTACATACGTTATAATATTGACATTTTCCTCCCACAAAAGTTCATCTATCTGATACCAAAACCCGCGATGTCTGGGCTGTACCACGACCATTGGGATCCCGCTCGGCCTCGCGCACAGGAAACTAAGAGGGGCGCGGAGCCAGGAGGGAAACGGCAGGATGTTCTCGGCTCTCGCCATTTCTATCAGCCTCTTTCCAAGGTCCGTGCACGCACTAATAGACAAGGACGGCGCGATGTAGATTCCAAGTTGGGAGACAGAGAGATACACAGAGGGAATAAAAACGATCTGCTCTCAGAATATGTATTGGGCAACTTCCGGTTAGACCGCGGTGTAATTGAAGCGTTTCCAGGTTTAGATGGTTGTTAGTTGGTTCATTTGTCGTCCGCTTCGGTTGTTTTTTAAAAGGAGATTGGTATTATTACTGTTTTAATGAATGGTAACAGGAAATATACACTATTTTGTAATGTGTAGCGTAAACTATTTCAAAATCTTAGAAGCACAACGATACGTTTGTTAATTCATATAGATACATAGTTGTAGTATACGGAGCAATAATTTATCATGTTGTTTCAATAAACAACATACCCTTTTCTTTAATTTCTTTAATAAGTACATTATTTGACGACCAGTGTATGTAATTTATGTTATTTATTTATTGTTATTTAATAATGTTATTTAAATTCAAAGTTTCGCCTCCTCAAGAAGACACATAAGGTGTCGAAACCGGTAGAGGCGGAAATAAATAATATTGACTGATATCCAGTAATTTCTTCTTACCAATCACATTTCCAGTCAAGAAATTTTGCAACCACATTATTTTATCTAGTATATAGTAATACTTACGTGGTACCCAAAAATAACGAGAATTATTTTGCGCTGAGAAAATATTCAACCATTCAAGTTGCGGCAGTTAGCACAATACCTTCCGTCAATCCTGTGTATTATATACAAATTCCATACATAAATTTTCTTGCAAGCGATTCTAAATTTCCAGTAAAGTTATTTCATAAACGAACTATGCAAATTGCACGTTTAGCTTTTCCCATTCGTTAGGGGTCGTTATTTTTTATTTTATTCTTCCACTCATTTCTGTTTTGCGTGTCATCCTCATTCAATTCCTTTTCTCTAAAGTCTTCCGCAAGTTCTTCCATCTTATCTTTGGTCTTCCTCTTGTATCTTTCTATAAAATTCTAACACTCGAGTTATTTCCATTATTCATGCCTTGCCGTATCTTTTCATGTCTACTCCAACATCTATCTCAACATCCTCATCTCTGCCACATTCATTTACTGTTCTTTGATACTGACATCTGCCAATTTGAATTATCTGAATATATTAGCAGTTTCCATGGTTAGCATAGTTGACTGATTTATGATAATTCAAATTGACAGATGTCAGTATCAATGAAAAGTAAATGAATGTGGCAGAGATGATACGGTAAGAAAATAACTCTAGTGTTACAAGTTTCTAGAAAGATACAAGAGAGACGATTACATTGGTTTGAACATGTCATGAGGAGACCAAAGATAAGATGGAAGGACTGTATTGCGGAAGACTCGAGAGAATAGGAACTGAATGAGAAGGACACGCAAAACAGAAATGAATGGAAAAAGAAAATAAAACGAACATAGTTGAAATAATTTTACTGGAAATTTAGAATCTTTTGCAAGAAAATCTATGTATGGAATTTATACATAATACACAGGATTGACGGAAGGTATTGGTACTGGATACTGGACACATCAGATTTCTTAAATTTTGTGTAGCCAAAGCTAAGCTTACGTTAATAATACAATATGTATATTGTCAAGGCGTCTTCACTCAACATAATGTATATGCATGCATCAAATTATTCCTACATACTGTATGTATGTATGTATACATACATGAAAATAACATCCTTGGTCCTTTGTCTATTTTTTATTGTAGCCATTTATGGTTCTGTTATTAAACAGTAGACAATAAGCAATAACGATTTATAAAAATATTTAATTATTCTCGCTACAACACAGCCTCCCATAAATACAAAAGCCCATAAATATATTTCGATATGTCACAAGTGTAATAATTCGTTCTTTACGATCCAGTGACCTGTGGTTTTGTTTCAAGGTCGCGGACGTACGAATGTCAACCACCTTCGCTAACTCACATGGTTATTTCATACAGAGAACTGCAGACTATAGAGTAGACTGTAAACTGGAGACTGTACAGTTCTGCTAACGGCTAGCACATGGGTGTTATTGGTGAACGAATTTAAACTCGCAGTGCTTTACCAGCAAATTAGAGGATTATTCTAACCTATAAGGATACCAATACATATTTGTTAGAATTATATTTTTGTAAAACGATGGTTAAATATCGCAATTATGCTAATGATAGACATATTGGTTAAATATATTGATAAAAGTATTACAAATTATGCAGATAATTGCACAAGAATTTTTGTTACCATGATTTTCTTGATACGATGTTTTGTATGGTTATTAAATTAGAATTAAAATATTCTGTGAATATTAATAAAATTGGTATTCAGGCATACAAATTTAGCTTGTAATAAGCATTTTTTTTTTTGTTTATTGAAATCTGTTCCTCTTTATTTGTATAATTAGAATGTTAAATTTATGCTTTATATTAACAAGATACCGTATACAGGTAAACACTGAAAACCGTGATATAGGAGTTCAACATGGGAAAACAGTTTTTATCTTTATCACCTTTAGGTAAGGAAGGTATTGTCTTTGGTCAAAAAATTCAATGATGAGTTTTTAGAAAATAAGCATGTTTTAGGGTCCATATAATAATGTGTGTGTGTTTCCTCAAGTTTACATCCAGAAGAAGAGGTGATTAGATTTTGGTTATAATTGGTCAACAGGAAGCACCCTCATCTTGAAAAAATTCAGTTAAATATTATTATGACTTAATATATTATTCTCTATACGATTTGATTGCATTTTATACTTCATATTCAATAGATATAGAGTTAAAGAATTATAAAGATATTAAATATTATAAATCAGCCAATTATACTAATCATAAAAACTGCTAATATACAGGGTGTTATATTTTAGTGGACCCAGCAAATATCTCGCTTATTTATTAAGTTAGTAATTTCTTTCATATAACATGATTTATACAGCAACATGTAAGCTACTTGGTGACGGATGTACATTCATGATACCACTTCCGGTTTATTAGTAATTAATATCAACTTTAAAATTTCAAATGGAACATACTATATTTTTTTACAAATTTGAAAAGTACATCAAATTTGCTTTACAATCATGTAAAATTATCCATATGTTACATTATTAAAAAGTAAAATGGCGGACACTTTTTTATACACCTAGTCGAAAAGAGAATAGTGAGCCATGACTGTTGCTTCAAATAAAACAATTGTAACTATTATTATGACAAAAAAAAATATTTCGTTTAATATGGATTATTTTACATGATTGTAAAGCAAATTTGATGTACTTTTCAAATTTGTAACAAATATAGTATGTTCCAATTGAAATTTCAAAGTTGATATTAATTACTAATAAACCGGAAGTGATATAATGAATGTACATCCGTCATCAAGTAGCTTACATGTTGCTGTATAAATCATGTTATATGAAAAAAATTACTAACTTAATAAATAAGCGAGATATTTGCTGGGTCCATTAAAATATAACAACCTGAAATCAGGTAATTCAAATTAGCAGATGTCAGTATCAATGAACAGTAAATGAATGTGGCAGAGATGAAGATGTTAAGATAGATGCTAGGGAAGCCACGGAAAGATACGGCAAGGAATGAAAGAATAAGGGAAATAACAATTATTATAATATAAATATTGTAGAAAAAATTGTTTATAATTAAAATTATTACAAACACATGTCGGAGATAAAACGTTAAAATTCTTGGAATACATTGTTAATATAAGTATAGTATATTTACATTTAAAAATCAATTTATTTATGTTCATTTTTGTATATTATATACCAAAGTCAACGTTAAATATTTTGACAATATAAAAAGCATCCGAAATATTTGCACAATCCTGTTTAGGTTTGCCTAAAAATAATCAGAGTGATGATGTAGTCAGAACAGCACAAACTATCTAGTTAGCTGGACGAAGCCTGTGTCTTTGTTCCTGTCTTGCTTCCTACGTGAGTAAAGCGTTCAAGAAACGCATAATCAAATGAAACTAATTGTTGATTGAAAAGTAACAGTCACTATAAGAGGCTAATTGAGGTCAGGGTAGGCGGACGACCTTCAAAAAACTGTTAATCAGCCAACCTGATTATGTTTTTCTACACATAATACCGCATTGTCAACTTGTAATTGTATCTTTATATCCCGACCATTAACTTCTGATCCGATAGCTGATCTATAGCTACTGTAACGCGGACGTTAAATATGTTTTCTATTTTATGCTGTTTTTCGTTTTGTGCTTCAACAATTCGAAGATGCAAAAACAAAAAATAATAAAAATTGAACCGATACTAAACTTTATTAAGGACAGACAGACTAAAAGAGTTACGAAATAAGTTTGTGCAAGCAAAATAAAAATAAAATCTGTTGTGGCCAACACAATACTTCTCGCCATTTCCATGTTATGTTACAGAATTACAGCATTTAACATTTCTTATACACACAAATAATTGTACCTATTCCTTCGTTCTATTAGGAATTTTGTCCTACTCTTTTAATATGTTCCTATAATTTTAAATATTTAATTAATAATACAAAAAGAAATACATAATAATCTTGCAAAAATGCAAATGTACTTCCCAGAAAAAGCTTCCAGTAATGTCAGTAAAACTGTTGATTTTTGGCACTGACATTTTGCATTTAACTGTCAATTACAAACTGGTTACAACTGGTTTCCATGCAGTTGTTTGGGTAGCGAGATTTATAACAACAGATTATTATTATTATATATTTGGGTCTATTCTATAATTCATTGGTTAATTTTTAACAACTGGTTAAAAAATTCATCCAATAAATATTGATTTGACAATCATAGATCAATTTTTACCTTCCGTCACCTACAGGTGTGTGTGTGTATGTGTGTGTGTGTGTATGCGTGTGTGTGTGTGTGCGTATGCATGTATGTGTGTGCGTATGCGTGTGTATGTGGTTATGTGTGACAAAAATTCCTTATAATTCTTTCATATTCCTCTTTTGTACATCCATATGAAGAGTTGTTTAGATTTTGGTTGATTGATTAACCGGAAATGTATCAGATTGAAAATTTCAAGATCTTTACATCAATTTTCAAAAAATATTTAGATGACTTTTTTAAGAAACTACCACTTCCGGTTATCCAAATGTTACCAAAACCTTATCAGCTCTTCCCATTAAGTTTGAGGAATCTGTGGTTAAACATGTCTCAAGTTTTATAGTATTTGAGAAACCGTACTTCCAACATCCATACACACACACGGACATCATCGTAAAAATGTTATAATGGGATTATAGGGACTTTAAAACGTTTTTATTCACTAAAATATGGATATGCAATATCTCTCTTAGCGAGAGGTAAAAAGAAGAAAAACCATTACAGTTAGTATGAACATCTGATTAAGAGTGATTAGCAAGCAGTTCACCAGGATTGTTTTTTTCTGTCAATCGTTTATAGATTGTTTTACAGAAAAACTATAATGAATGGTATAAAAACACTACATAAAAAACGCGTACTATGACTACTATGAGACATTAATACTTCCTCTTTTCTTAGCAAAGATAAGTGCTTATATCATATTTGGTTTGAACAATTAAAGATAACAAACCAAAAGCAATTCCGGTATTTACATAACCACAAATATCTTTTTTAAGTACACATTTTTATCAACAAATAATGTCGTTGAGATTGCGGTATACTCGTTCATATATAATATGTGGTAATAGTTGTTGATAAACGTCAATTTTATGTACAATAAGTTGTTACCTAACGCGTGTACCAAAAAAGTTTTGAGAAAAAGATCAACCTCTTTCATCAATTAGAAAGATTTTTTTATTGAAACGTTGATATAAGGGTTTGTTCCTACAAACTAAGGAGATAATAAATCTAGTTTTACAACCCAGAATTAAAAAAAATAGTCCCGTTTTTATTTGATTCAAGAAGGAACTTTTAGCCAGGTGAGGTGCTCTCTCCACGTCAGCTTGAGCAAAGATACACACCCTCACCAATACATATATATCTTAATTATTAAAATCTGCAAATATAGAAGCAGATTGGCCCACCTAGAAATGTGTAATAACATTGAGTTATTTTAGAACTTCCCAAGAATGAAGATTATTTTATTGGAATTTGTTGTGTAGTGAGCGTACGTGCATAGTAGTTGTGTGATGTTGGCACGATGTATGTATGAACGTCAGCAGCAACAGAGATGGGCAAAAGGATATCCTAATTATTTACTAATGGACAGTTTCCCGGTAACAACACGCGTACTGGCGTACTCACACACACACACACACACAATCACAGCCAACTCTGTTCTACATACATGCCACAGACCACCAGGCGTACAACAATCAAATTCAAATGTCAACGATAACTTTACCAACAAAAGAAAAGCATTCCTAGATTATTTTGAAGGAACTACAGGATGTTATGTACAGTACAACTTTTGAAAGATGTCTGATCAACGTCATCTACGAATTGTATGAATTTTGCTCCGCCCATTTTGACAAATTCGGTAGTGTCGTTTGCTTAGTTTTTTTGAGGGTACATAAGATACTACTGTTATTTTATTATTATACTAATATATGCTAGAGTAAAAGCATTCAAAATTCAAAAATAAGTCAACTGGTAAGTTTATTAGCAAATGTAAAACCAAATACAGTAGAACCTCGATTATCCGTGCGCATTTAATCCGGGCGACGGATTTTCCGTGCGGCATTTTAAGATGCAGTTAATGTACTTTTCGAATATTTTGAAGAACAACCTGAAACTGATAGCATTGATCTATAGTTACTTCAGCTTAGAAAAATGAAGGAATTTATAAGGAGTACAATTTATGAAGCCCAAAATCAGAAAAAAATAACTGATTATGTACATATTGCATATTGTACAATGTACATTCATACATATGTATAAATATTAATATTTTATTTTTTGTTGCATGTATCACGTTTGTTTTGTTCCTCTGACATATGTATTTGTCCAATAAATTATTTAAAAAATGAAAAATGAGGTGTTTGGATTATCCGTGTTTTCAATTATCCGGCAAAGGCTCGGTCCCGGCTAGCCCGGATAATCGAGGTTCTACTATATGTGAAAAATTAGGTACTGATTAGATTACTGACAGTTTCAATATCAGTGACTGACAAAATATCGTTATTCGTAGGGCTACGAATCAAGGTAATTTATCTGAATTAATAAATAAACTTACGTTACAGCGAAAGTATTATCAACAACGAGCATCGTTTTAAATAATGAATGTCCTAACTTAGTCGAAACAATATGAATCGTGTTTATCGCACACGCTTATAGCCTTTGTAAAAGAGGGAGTCAAATGTATACCAATTTGTTAATTCGTTCATGATACAGATGACCTTGATCGGACATCTTTCATAATTTTTACTATAAGTGTACAATGTTTAACCCATGGTAGAACTGACCCCATGGATAATAATTCTGGCAATTATTTTTGATTAACATGTTTCCTACAAGAACTGGAGGCCTTTAAAACTGACCAATCACGACATACTTCAAAATTTTGTAAAATCATATGTTCTCTGGAAGAAATCTGATGTGGCCAGCACAATACCTTCCGTTAATCCTGTGTTATTAATGTATAAATTCCATACATAAATTTTCTTACAAAAGATTCTAAATTTCCAATTAAATTATTTCATAAACAAACTATGCAAATTTCACTTGACACTGACATCTTCTTCTTCTTCTTTAGCTTTTCCCATTCGTTAGGGGTTGCCATTTTTTATTTTCTTCTTCCACTCATTTCTGTTTTGCGTGTCGTTCTCATTCAATTCCTTTTCTCTCAAATCTTCCGAAATACAGTCCATCCATCTTATCTTTGGTCTTCCTTTGTTTCTTCAACCTTCTATTACTATGCTATTCATTCTTCTTCCAATATATTTTCATCTCTTCTCATGACATGTTCAAACCAATAATAATAATTTTGCAGTTATGAAATGCTGCCACCAACTTACAACACACATATATACACAAATACAACAACATACACAAACACGTCATACTACAACGAAAAAATCTGTTCAACACATGTTAGCAATTAAAACTGGACGGCACTGTATAAATGAGCTCGTTGACTGACTGATTTAATAATTTTTAATTTTAGATACGCTACATTTCATCAAATAAACGGTCTGTACTAGAAATGAGAATTTACTCAAATATGTACGAGTAAATATACAAATAATGAAACATTTACAAATATATCGTAGCAGGCAGATTTTTAAACCATATCATATATTGTAAAGGTGATACAAAAATGAAGCAGTTATATTAATAATAAATAATTTATAATTTGAAACGTCAAATTCACGCAAATATTTACCCGCTTATAATCTACGCATTATTGATAAGGCTGTCTACAAATTTCGTAATGGGCGTTGTTACACCTTATTTTGTATGACTAAGTTGAAATATATTCGAGATACGATATCGCAAAACAATAATGTACATCTACGTAAAATATACATTATTTTTTCTTCCAGTAAGATACATTATACAAAATACTTAAATTTTTGGAAGCTTCAATCAAAAATATAAATATATGTACTTACTACTTATATTAATTGGGAAGTAGAGTAAACCAAAAAGGCATCGAACTTACCTGTAAAAAAAAGAAAAATATATTATAACATGTAATAGACATCTTACAAATTACATTATAAATAAAATCAATAGACAGTTTTCATATAATGTCGAAATTGATAGCGCGAAATTTAAAATTGCAGACTACAAGCGAGTGTGATAAGGATGGATATAACACGCTTGTCTCCATATTGTTTCGACTAAATTAGGACATTCCATTTTAAAACGATGCTCGTTGTTGACAATACTTTCGATGTAACGTAAGTTTCAACAATCACTTTTTAACGTGTCTTTAAGATATTACAGTAATGATTTGTATATTTGGGTAGCATGATGTTGAGGGATGGTCGAATTGATCGAGAGATAGAAAGGAGAGTGAGTGCGGGATGTAAGATCATGGGTGCTCTCTGTACGTTTGCACGAAACGTTAACGTATCAAGGGATGCTCGGTTAAGTGTATACAGGCTGTTAATAAAAAAACTTTACACACTTTAGCAGGTGATAGTAGAGATGAAAACAAGAAAAAAATTCTAATACACTTAGGTCCAATACTCATTGGTTTTTAGAAAATTTATGTATGGAATTTGTACATAATACACAGGATTGACGGAAGGTATTGTGCTGGCCACATCAGATTTAACAACTAAGGACTCTAGGTGTTTACGATCAAGTGCGTGAGTCTCTTCGACGACGGCTGCAACTTTGTTTACAATTGATCGTAAACACCTAGAGTCCTTAGTTGTTAAATCTGATGTGGCCAGCACAATACCTTCCGTCAATCCTGTGTATTATGTACAAATTCCATACATAAATTTTCTAAAAACCAATGAGTATTGGACCTAAGTGTATTAGAATTTTTTTCTTGTTTTCATCTCTACTATCACCTGCTAAAGTGTGTAAAGTTTTTTTATTAACACCCTGTATAATGGAGTGCTTTGATGTATGGAAGCGAATGCTGGGCATGGACGGGGAAGCATAAAAAGAGAGTGACTGCCGTGGAAATGAGGTATTTACGTGGTGTATGTGGGTATGTCAGACGGGATCGCATGAGAAATAATTTGGTGTATGAAGAATGTAAGGTTAGGAACAATGTGATTAAGAGTTGGTGTGAGTCAGTTGAGATGGTTTGAGCATGTGAAGAGAATGGCGGATGAACGGCTTGTTAAGCGTATATATCTTGGTGAAGTTGAGGGTTTTCGATTGCGTGACCGACCAGTGTGTAAGTGGATGGATGTGGTTGGTAGGGTGCTTAAAGAAAGAGAGTTTCCAAGTGTGAAGAGAAGAAGAGCATGTATGAATGCGATTATGAATGTGGCAGAGGCGAAAGAAGTCTGCTTAGATAGGAATGTGTGGCGAAGGATGATTGTTCCTAACTCTTATTGTGATCCAGATGCGGTATTTCGCTACTGAAAATCGGTCAGTTTAATATGTTTAAGAGTAAGGATTTGTTGTATGATGATCATGTTGTTGTGGGACACGCGTGATTTTATGTATGTATTCGCATTTACAATAGACCTATGCACAAAACTTATGACTGAGCGGATTTTGTGAAGGAGATGGTACACTCGTTTGAAAGAGTAGTCCCTTTACAAGCTACACGACAGTGGTGCCAACTTGGCGAAATAAAATCAGTGCATTTCTATATTTAATTTTAGGACGGCCCTCATATTTCGTTTCATAATAACAAATATGTAGTTGATCAGTTGTTATCCAACTTTATCTACGCTATTATTATTAATAATTTTATTTTAATCGGAAGATTAATGATTAAAAATAAATTTCCTCCGGTGGAAGGCAGCAAGGATGTTATCGAATATCTTGGTATAATTACAAGATTAATAGACAGGACGAAAACAATCTGATTTTGTCGTTATTACAGTCGAGCGCTTTCCTCAATTTTGCTGTGAAAACTATGCCCAGTTAATTAGTTCATTTCCTGATCATTCTTGTGAAACAGGACGTTGTAAAATCACTACAACCGGACCTGGCTTTCCGCGAATGCTGCATAATTTACCAAAAAGTAGACAATAATTAAATTGTAAAAAATATGAACCAGGTGTTATATTATTATTGAGAAACACCTATACTTTATGGGTATTAATAGAATTGATGGAATCAACTTATGTAAGGATCTTGGAATACTATTTGATAAGAAATTTATATATTTATATTTTTAATGAAAAATTCTGACATTTGACATCTATGTACATAATTATCATTCCCCCATATCTGCTTGTCAAGGTCAACAATGTCACATGACTGCTCGCGCCCTATAATTATGTAACCAAAAACGGTAGTGACGAGAGGTATTGTGCTGGCCACAACAGATTTTTATATAAATTGTTAAATGGTCTAATTAATTATAGTGCTATTTTATATCAGATATCAATATACCTAGATTTAATTCAAGAAACTACTTAACCTTTAATTTAAAAATAATCTGAACTCATTATAATGCCGATTCATTCTGTAATTTTAAATATTACAATTGAAATTTTTCCATATTTCAAATGATTGATTAATATATTTTCTGTTATCTTGGTCATTGTTTATCGACATATTTGTTCATTTTATAATTGTGCTGTAATTGAGATTTTTATCATGTAGTATTGATATTGCAATAAATAAATATTGTATTGATTATTGCTACCACCTGCATTATCAACTTATTATTGTCTACAATTATCTTTTTAATAAAGTATTGATGTAAATATTCTGCAATAATGAAATGCAGCAGGAAATGATTAAAAACAAATTATAAAATTAAAGTAATTTTTTATTATTAACCATACAACGTATATCTGTCAACTCAGCTATAAATTTAATTTATATTTCTAGTTAACAAGTGTCAATTAATTATATAAAATAGATTTTATGTGTCTCGCTTAATTATAGTCGAAATCAACAATTAATTTCCTGATCCGAAGATAAAAATCGCGATTTATAATGGGTTGTTAAAAGCGGTTACTTGATCAGAAGCACGTCTTTAATATTAATAAAAATTTGTAGAAACTTGTACTTTATCCCAGTAAATGTCAACAATAAATGAATTACCTTCCGTCAACTTTAGGTAAGGTCAAAATGTACAATGATTAGTTTTTAATAAATAAGCATGTTTTAGGGTCCATATAATACGATTTTACCTTTTTACCTTCCGTCACCTTTAGGTAAGGAAGGTATTGTCTTTGGTCAAAAAATTCAATGATGAGTTTCTAGTGAATAAGCATGTTTTAGGGTCCCTATAATACGATTACCATTTTTACGATGATATGTGTATGTGTGTTCGTGTGTGCGTGTATGTGTGTGCGTGTGTATGTATGTGTGTATATGTATGTGACCGTGGTTTCGGCGGCGATATCTCCAATACTAGAATTCCAAAAATTACAATTCTTGCGTATTCCTCTTCCTTACAACCATATGCAGACTTGATTAAATTTTGGTTATAATTGGTCAACCGAAAGTATCCTCATTTGAAGATTTTAATAGTTTTTCTTGAAAAACTCAGTTAAATATTATTGTAACTTAAAGAATATATTAATGTCTATACGATTTGATTGCATTTTATATTTCATATTCAACAGATATAGAGTTAAAGAAGAATAAAGATAAAAAAATTCATATAAATTTCATAATTCAGCCAGCTATGCTAACTTAACCATAGAAACTGCTAATATATTCAGGTAATTCAAATTGACAGATGTTAGTATCAATAAAATGTAAATGAATGAAAGAATAAGGGAAGTAACTCTAGTGTTAGAAGTTTCTAGATATGAGAGACGATTACATTGGTTTGAACATGTTATGAAGAGAGATGAATATATTAATAGAAGGTGGAAGAAACATAGGAAGACCAAATATAATATGGAAGGACTGTATTGCAGAAGACTTGAGAGAAAAGGAACTGAATGAGGACGACAAGCAAAACAAAAATGAGTGGAAGAAGAAAATAAAAAATAGCGACCCCCTAACGAATGGGAAAAACTAAAGAAGAAGAAAATGTCAGTATCAAGTGCAATTTGCATAGTTTGTCTATGAAATAACTTTACTGGAAATATAGGATCTTTTGCAAGAAAAATTATGTATAGGGCGCGGGCAGTGACGTGACTTTGGCAAGCAGATATATTATATATGTCCATAACTGACACGTGTCATAATTTTTCATCCAAAATTCCATGATTTACTTATTTCATGTGGTTTGTTTATTATCAGGAGTATGGAATTCAGTTTCCGAGAAAGGGAATCATAAAATATCAAAAATTAAGAATCTTTAGCAAGAAAATTTATGGAATTTGTACATAATACGGAAGGTCTGTGCTGGCCACATCAGATTTTTTTCCCTTAAAATAATCCATAAACAGACAAAAAACTATGCTGTATTAATATAGAGTTTTTCAGTATTATAATAAAGTATATATTATGAATGTGTCCTGCACAATAAAGATAAAACTTACAAGCAAGCACTCGATAAAGACAAAGTAAAATAATTGCTTAGCTGAGCAGATAAAACATTGTTTTTGTAATAGAAATGAATGAGTGTAGATCATTAATACGTAATGTGCAAGTAAATAAAGTTGGTTGCCAATTTATTTTTCTAGAAATGATGCGGTGGTCGAGAAGAAGAGAAGGTCAAACATCAACAACTTTTCCCAGCGTCAAATAAACATGAATGAGCCGACTCGGCTCGACACGCAGCCATCTATAAATACAAGCGAAATAAATGACCATCCGTTCGATATTGTTTTCCTTCACCGTTACTCAAAAATAAACGCACCTGATTAATTTTATAATACGCTGTTTCCACATTCTCTCACACACAAGAAATGCGTAGAAATACAAACCATTACTTTTCAGAATTTATAAGTTGATCATTATAAAAAATTCTAATTCATTTGGAGATTCAAAATTCTCTATTTGGTCCCCATAAATGATGTTAAATTTTAGAGATTAATGGTCGGTTGCACCAAGGTAACTTATATTTTAAGCATTCCTTAAATTAACAATATTGCTGTCAAAATTTCGATTTGCATTTTTTTTACCTCTCGCTAAGAGAGGTACTGGATTCATGCTAAAAATCGCATATCCAGATTTTAATGAATAAACACGTTTTAAGGTCCCTACAATCCGATTTTAACATTTTTACGATGGTGTGTGTGTGTGTGTGTGTGTGTGTGTGTGTGTGTGTGTGTGTGTGTCGATGTTGTGTGTGTGCACTTGTGTATGTATGTGTGTATGTGTAGCACATTCTCCTAAATATTATTTTTTGAAAAAAAAAATTCTCGTAAATATTAAAGAAGATAAAAATTTCTATCTGATACATTTAAATATTTTATTATATCTATTGTAAAAATCTGATGTGGCCAGCACATAACCTCTCGCCGTATATTTTACCTGACTGTATGCATAAAGCAAAGAATATTTTTATAAATACAAATAATATATTCATATAAATCTATGACGTATAAACTTTTTTATTATTCAATAATAGCATGTCTCAACATGAAGATATTTTACCATAAATTATGTTACAATAAATTACAAAGTAGAGTTTACCATATATAAATATTAGGCTGGTAACTGCAATTTTCAATTCGAACAACTTTGTTTACTTTCTCTTCATATTCTTCTAGTAAAAACATTAATTTTGGGCGGTCTAAAATGTATATATCTGGATTGTGCATCTATTCTTATATATCTTCTTTTACATTTTATTTTTTCATACTTGTTATATCTAAATAACCTTAATTCCCTTTAATAAAGTGACGGATAGATTGCACTCCGATTATTCTTATATCGATGTGTAATTTTGTCAATATTTACAACTTACTTGAGAAGAATTTGATAGCTTTTTCGCAATTCAAAGTTACTCTAGTCTACAGTACTGGTGTACATTGTCCCATAATGTTTGAAACAAATTTAAGTCCTTCAACCTAGACTTGTCATCTCCATAATAGTCACAGATCAAGAATTAAGGGATTCTCCAAATACATTTTTCTTTCATTACTCATTATTTCTGACACTGACATTTATCTGTCAGTTACAAATAATTTAAATTTGCAACTATTTTTCATGGCATCCTTTCGGTTGTAAAATTAATTACAACATTATTTTATATATTATATTCCTTTTATCTCTAAATCTATAAAATATGTATAAAAATATTTAAATGTATCAGAAAGTGAATTTTTTTTTCTTTAATATTATCAAGAAAAATTTTCAAAAAATAATATTTAGAAGATTTTTTTTCAAGAATCTTCTACTTCCGGTTGTCCAATTATTACCAAAACCTTTTCAGATCTTCCCATGAATGTCCGATTGGGAAATACGTTGTTAAACAAATTTTAAGTCTTATAGTTTTTGAGTAACCGTCCTTCCAACATCCCACACACACACATCCACACACACACACACACACACACACACACACACACACACACACACACACACACACACACACACACACAGACATCATCGTAAAAATGTTAAAATCGGATTGTAGGGACCTTAAAACGTGCTTATTCAGTAAAATCTGGATATGCGATTTTTAGCATGAATCCAATACCTCTCTTAGCGAGAGGTAAAAAGTAATAAAATGTCTGTAACTGACAGATAAATGTCAGTGTCAGAAATCCGGAGACATTACTGAAGACTTTTCTGGGAATACATATATTATTTTTAATTATATGAATAGTAAAATATTTAAAATTATAGGTATATTACATATATCGTTCAGAAATACTGTCAATCCCAACAATGAATTGGAAACATCTCGAAAAATTAGAGGAGTAGGACAAAATTTCTTTAAGAATTAAACAGCGTATGTTTTCGTCCAAAAATGAAAAAAAAATTCATGCTAAATTAATAGTTTAGAATATATTATTCTCTATACGATTTGATTGCATTTTATACTTCATATTCAATAGATATAGAATTAACGAATTATAGATATTAAAGATAGGGTAAGAAAATGAAAGGATAAGGAAAATGGTTCGAGTGATAGAAGCTACTATATTATGAAAGTTCCAATTGACAGATGTCAGTGTCAATGAAAAGAAAATGAATGTGGCAGACAGATGAGGATGTTGAGATAGATGTTGGGGAAGATAGGATAAGGAACAAGATGATAAAGGATATGGCTCGAGTAATAAAAGCTTCAACAAAGATACAAAATAGATGATTACATTGGTTAGAACATGTCATGAGGAGAGATGAAGAATATATTGGAAGAAGAATGAATAGCTTATTCATAGAAGGTTGAAGAAACAGAGGAAGACTAAAGATAAGTTGGAAAGACTTGAGAGAAAACGAACTGAATAAGAGAAATGAGTGGAAGAAAATAAAAAATAGCGACCCCTAACGAATGGGAAAAACTAAACAGAGGATATGTCAAGTGCAATTTGCATGGTTTGTTTATGAAATAATTTTACTGGAAATATAGAATCTTTTACAAGAAAATTGTATGAAATTTGTACATAATACACAGGATTGGCGAAAAGTAATGTGCTGACCACATCGGTTCTTGTTGATAAATTGAGTTCACCTGGTTTTTTAAAAAATCCAATATCTTCATATACCTTATTTTTATTATTTAATATATGGTAGCCCTCCTGATTCATTTCTATTAAAGGTGTCAAATAGATTTTGTGAAATTCTCGTTGAACGGGATTTCAAATCCCGCGTTTCAGCGTAGGTGGCAAATGAATCTAGCAGTTTACAATTTGGAAGTTTTGAAATGGTTTCATCTAATTTTGTATTTAATGAACCGATTTAAAAATAGACACCTCCGCCGAACATAACATTCTAAGCGTCCCTTCTCGTCTTCTACGAAATCAAAATTAAATGTATAAACACAGACGGATTGTATATTTCAGTCTTTATAATCGCAGACTACAGCGATACTAAACCAGTAATATATTTAAGGTAACTTGATTATAAATAACTGGTAGATATTTACATTGTGTAAGGAATAATATTTTGATGTTTTGCCAAATCAACAACAGAATTCAAGAGGTAATGCAAGTTTGTGTAAATAAGTTAACAGCCTCAAAATCTAGGGCAATTATTTTTTATTTCAATGTTGACTATTTTGAAGGACGCTACTCAGAAATATTTGTTTGTTCTTAAGGTGGTTTTTGTCATGGAAGCATTTACGACAGAAATGAAATTTATATATTATTTTTCAAATGTTTTCAAAGAAGCAACTTGAAACTGCGATGGCCATATCAAAACATTAACTTTATTGTTTATGAATCAATTTTTTATAAGTATCTAGATTTTAATGAGCACGTTTTAAGGTCCTTACAATCCAATGTTTACATTTTTACGATGATGTCTGTGTGTGTGTGTGTGTGTGTGTGTGTGTGTGTGTGTATGTATGTGTTTGTGTGTGTATGTATGTGTTTGTGTGTGTGTCTGTATGTGTTTGTGTGTGTGTGTGTGTGTATGTGTGTGTGTATGTGTGTGTGTATGTGTGTGTGTATGTATGTGTTTGCGTGTGTATGTATGTGTTTGCGTGTGTATGTATGTGTTTGTGTGTGTATGTGTGTATTTGTGTGTGTGTTGGAAGGACGATTTCTCAAAAAGTATAATACTTAATATCTGTTTAACTACATATTTCTCAATCGGACATTACTGAAGAGCTGAAAAGGTTTTGGTAATAATTGGAAAACCGGAAGTAGCAGATTCTTAAAAAAATCTTCTAAATATTATTTATTGAAAATCCCGGTGACTGACAATTTCTTCCGTTTGAAGCCTCAATACAGTTAATAGCAACACGAAACAATGAAGCCCCATAAATGATCTTGTTGAGTATTTAGTGTTTTAGGGCAAAATAATTTGGTTTTGATTCTTGATAGATAGGAAATGATATAGAGAGCGTGTAATATTTTTAGTTTTGTTTGGTGCGCGAGATAGGCAGTTGCGCGCACGCACCGCACCAACGTGACGTTGGCATAGACGCGCTTCTCATATCCGGTGTAAAGGATATTTATAAATATTACGGATTTAGAACAACTTGTCTTGCATCCACACAAACAGCACCGCGTTCACATGCAGCCACAAATCAGAATGAAATACTTTCATTGATCACAAGTCCACCATCATAAAAATCGATAAGTTTTTGTTGATGAATCTTAAACAATTCCAACATTAACGGCCAAATTCACCATTCCTTCATTAAGAGTTGATCCACAAATCAACATTGATTCTACTAATCAAAATCAATAATCCAATAATATTCCATATATTCATATTTTTGATCATAATTTTGTCATTTATAGTTTTGTCAGGATTCTGGTTGTTGTACTTGGTCTCATGCTTCTTCACGGTACAAATAAATCATCATCATTGCTGAAATCTGTGTACAAAGCAGATTGGCACACCCAGCAATGGGTAATATGCCGTGATGATATATTTATTTTATTTATTACAATTCGTAACTTTAACTAAACACTTCCTTACATCGTTTCAGTATTTTAAAAAGTACTATAAGTATATTACAAAGTTACGTTTAGTTCCACTATTTTACGAACATCTGAGTCAACTTTCATGAAGCCATCGTCAGAAGTTGGTGCTCTTCAGTGTGGTGTAACCTGTGGTCTGTCCAGTCCACAATGAGTGGACTCCTGAAGCAGTGACAATGACTCGTAGTGCTGGCGGTGATCTTATGATCATCTATAATGGTAAAACGCCTGTAGAGGTATGTTAGTACATCAGAGCCCTCTACCGAGAAATATTTTGACTACCGTCAAACTGCAAAAGCAAATTGCGAATTTCTCTGTGAAACAAATACACAAAATTACGAAGTCACGTTAAGTTCCACTAGTTTACGAACATCTGAGTCTTAATATAGTAGCTGTTTCCATGATTATAGCATAGCTGGCAGATTTATGAAATTTAATTCCTTTATAATTCTTGAACTCTATATGCATTGAATATGAAGAATAAATCTTCAAATGAGGGTACTTCCGGTTGACCAATTATAACCACAATCTAATCACTTCTTCTTTTGGATGTAAACTTGAGGAATACAATTTTTTTTTATAATTTTTAGAATCATTGGATTTTTGACCAAAGACAATACCTTCCTTACCTAAAGACGGAGTTTAAAAAATGGATTAAGATTTTGCAAAGAGATTTTAATTTAGTCTCTCTGATTGGAAATTCGTATAGTCCTATTAATATCAATAATATCTTAAATGTCAAGTGGTTTGACGTCACAATACTCATTCATGTTAAAACAATCGCCAAATATCAATAACAATCAATAAGATTTATAATCTTCTCAATCATATCAATTTCCATTATCTAATTTTAAACACAGTTACAATCTCAACGGTCTTCTGAGAATCATAATACAATTTGTGGTTAATTCTAAGTCTAGCGCCCTGAATGGAATAAATCAGTCCGTTAGATGATTCACAAAAAATAAATAATAATCATACCAAGACAGCGACAGCAGTGAACCATCACTATTCATCCACCCTATTATTTCATCAAAATTTAAATTCGTAGGTGAGTTTGTGTGTGCGTGGATTGGAGAAATCTCTCACGGCAAGTATGCGGCCGTGCACAAATGGAATACAAGTCGTTTAGTCGAAAAACATTCCATCGAAATGATGCAGCATTGAATAACTATGAAAATAGGCACACCATTTGGTACGACACGGTTTCGAGGCTGTGTGCCTGAATGTCTGGTCGCGAATATGAAGATCAGAATTTTAAATGTCAAGAGGAGAGATGAAGAATATATTGGAAGAATGAAGAGCTTAATAAAAGAAGGTAAACGAAACAGAGGATGATAAAATGGAAGGACTGAAAATGAACTGAATGAGGACGACACGCAAAACAGAAATGAAAGAACTGGAAGAAGAAAATAAAACATACCGACCTTTAACGAATGGGAAAAGTTAAAGAAGATGTCAGTGTCAAATGCAATTTGCATAGTTTGTTTATGAAATAATTTTACTGGAAATATAGAAATTTATGTATGTTTGAACATAATACACAGGATTGACGGAAGGTAATGTTCTGGCCACAGCAGATTTTTTTTAAGATCTACAGATCTGTAATAGCGGTTTTACACGTAATTATAAATCGATCAATTTATCGTAGAAATCTTGAGAATTTACACACAACGATTTTCTATCAATTTATTTTTGTTGGAATTAAGGCTACCAACTTACCAACTATAGTTGGAGGAACAAATATTTGGAACTCATTATAGATTCTGTCAATTGGTCGTTATAAAGTTTTATGGACTTTGCGGTAATAGTACTCGGAGCCAGGTAGAGTTTTCTGTCCTGGGCCGTACCCGAAAATTGCATTCAAGATGTACTTTTAAATCTGTATTAAAATAATAATTCGTTTTAAGTGTATTTCTTCTAACGTCAATTTGTAAAGTGAAGAGAGATTAAAATATTATAAGATATTTCCTAATTATGTACTTTTAAATCTGTATTTAAATAACAATGCGTTTAAAATACACTTTTTCTAACATCATTATTAAATATGGCCCATTTCTTACCGTAAAATTGATGCCTTCAAGTTCGAATAATTTATGAGTCCTGACCACAAACAAACCCAACCGTCCATAAAAGATTGTAAACCCTGCATAAGTCAGTTCCAAATATTTGTTCCTCCAACTATACTCATGTCTTTTATGAATGTTTTTGAGGTTGAAATTTAACTTTGTGGCGCTTCAATAGAATTATGGCTTCTGTCGTTTCATTTATTAGTTTTGTTAGAGTTTGCAATGTATTTATAATTAAAAATAAGTAAAAGCAGATATACGTTCAATAAAGAAGAGATTAAGGTTTTAATAATTCTAATTATTAATTTATCTTCAACAGAAACTGACTCTCATAAAAGTATCTTCCTTTTTAAGTAATGGTGATATTAATTTTAACAGTTTAACAAAAGCTGGTTTATTCATTCTTAAAAACAATTTAAACTGGTCCGGATATTTGTTAACAAGGCCAAAGGTAAATTTCCTTTGGTTTAATCAAACCATGATCTCACCCACCATCTACATTTTTTGTTTTTCACATATAGAATAACCATCAACGCAAACTTACAACCTGCATACGTCAAATATTTTGAAAAATAAAATGTTATAGAGTTGGCACTACAAAAGTAACCAAATATTCCCCAAAAAATCGACGAAAAATTAAACTCGTTCTATTTCATCAATTTATTGTTCAATTTATTTTCGTAAATAAATCGATCGATTTTCTTGTATTAGACATACCGATAAATTGAAGGTCGCAGTTGATCAATAAATCGGTCGATTTATCGTTACGTGATATGTTCAGAATTGACCTATTACATTGTAGTTCTCTAATTATTTCATTTCCGATTCTATATTTCATGCCAAGTGCTAAAATTTTACTTTTCATTGTCTAATACCCTTGGGTTATCAATGTACATTATGTATTAAATTATCGAAATTGTAGCTATTCCCTCCAGTGGTTGTCGACCGTTCGATCTGCTTCTTCCAGTTCGTGCATCGGGTGCAGTAGCCTAGCAAGAACCTGAGACTCAGAGCTCAGACATTTCGCGTTTTTTTTTCTTCTCCGTGCTCGGCTGAAGAAAAGTGTTTCTCGGAAATGTGAACTTCGCACGATGGACGATGGGTAGTTATGGGTGGTTCACTACAACTTAGGAACTTAATGCAACGAGTTATGTTTTCATGTATTACTTGGCAGCTTAATTGTAGGAAAATTTTATTGGCACTGGAATTATCAATTAAAACTTAGCTCTTATTCAACGAATGCAGCGTTGGATAGCTGGAAGTGTCTACTATTCCGGTACGAAAACACGTTTTTGTCGCTGTAGTAGTACTTTTTCTATAGAGGTTAGAAACGAACATGTTTTTTTCTCGTGCCGATAACAATGTGTGACGAAAAACACGAGCAACGGATCAATGTGAAATTTCTCGTTAAATTAAAAAAAAACTCCGACTGAGTGCTATAAGTTGTTGAAAGAGGCCTATGGTGAGAATACTCTATCTCGTGCGCGTGTTTTCCAATGGTATAAACGGTTTTCTGAAGGCCGAGAAAGCACCGAAGATTTAAAGCCATGCTAATCGTTTTTTTCGACATTAACAGCATCGTGATGACTGAATGGGTTCCCGAGGGTCAAACTGTAAACCAAACTTACTATTTGAAAGTTTTGACAACACTGCGAGTTCGTAAGGCCGGAGTTGTGGACAAACACCTGCCCATAACGCGCTGTCTGTGAAGCGTTATTTAGCCGCTAGAGGCACTCCAGTTATCGAACACGCGCCGTTCACGTCTGATTTAGCACCCTGTGGCTTTCTTCTGTTTCCGAAGCTCAAGTCTGTCTTAAAAGGAACCCGGTTCGAGTCGATGGAAGAGGTGAAGCGAAAATCGGCGGAGCTCCTAAAGGCTCTTACAAAAGAAGACTTCCATTGCTTTGACCAATGGAAAAAACGAATGGAACGGTGTGTGGCGAGGGGAGGGGAGTACATTGAAGGGGAGCATTTGATTATTAAATAATTTTTAAAATAAAACTCTTTTTCATAAGCAGTCTCGTTATAGCCAGACCTCGTATTATTAAAATCGTAAATCGTGCGTTTAATATAGCACCGTAAAAAGTATAAAATTTATAACATTTAGTACCATGTGGAAATTATGTAATCAAAATTTATAAATAGTAAATTCAACCCACGTGACAGATTTGACAAACAGTTTACAAATTGGGAAACCAAACTCTAATGTTTTATATCTGAGAGATAAGTATAATAAATGCGAAATTATTCAGAACATTCCGAGTATATAAAAACTGACCACGGATCATTTCATTATCAGTCGCGATAATTAGTCAAGTGTTAGTGTTATATGTTATATAGTTTATAGTAGAAGCTTTTGCAAATATGACTATTTTATAAGATATATCATCGGTCACTCATTTTTAAAACATATATGTTATCTAATACAAAAATTACAAACACCAAGCAACACATCACATATCTTAATGTATCTCTTAAAAGTTTTGCCACCAATTTCAACAATTTTTGTTTTTGTAATATAAAATACATTCACTTAAATTAAATAAAGATGGGCGTTTTCTTCTACAAGCCAAAACTTTCTACGGACACCTAGTATTGGGTTTTGTACAATATTTACATAGATGTATATTCTGCGTTGAAGTTCGTCCTAATTTGGGCTTGCCAACCTTCATCGTGAACTTTTCAAGATAAAAGAGCCCTTTTAGGACATACACATATTACTCGAACCATTTCCTCCTGTCTGCGATCTGCAGGCCACTTTTGCTTAGCCATTTGCTGACTTAAAAAATCTGTTGTGGCCAGCACAATACCTTCCGTCAATCCTGTGTATAACGTATAAATTCCATACATAATTTTTCTTGGAAAAGATTCTAAATTTCCAGTAAAATTATTTCATAAACTATTCAAATTGCACTTGACACTAACATCTTCTTCTTTAACTTTTCCCATTCGTTAGGGGTCGCTATTTTTGCGTGTCGTTATCATTCAGTTCCTTTTCTCTCAAGTCTTCCGCAATACAGTCCTTTCATCTTATCTTTGATCTTCCTCTGTTTCTTCAACATCCTATTATTAAACTATTCATTCTTGTTCCAATATAATTCTTCATTTCTCCTCATGACATTTTCAAACCAATGTAATCATATTTTTTGTATCTTTCTAGAAACTTGTAATACTAGAGTTATTTTCTTACCGTATCTTTCCGTGTTTTCCCCAACATCTACTTCAACATCCACATCTCTGCCACATTAATTTACTTTTTATTGATACTGACATCTGTCAATTTGAATTATATGAATATATTAATAGTTTCCATGTTTAGCATAGCTGGCTGAATTATAAAATTTAATTTCTTTAAAATTCTTTAACTCTGTATCTATTGAATATGAAGTATAAACTGTAATCAAATCGTATAGAGAATAATATATTCTTTAAGTTATAATAACGTTTTTAACTGTTAAATCTTCAAATGAGGCTACTTCCGGTTCACCAATTATAACCAAAATCTAATCACTTGTCCTTCTGGATGTAAACTTGAGGAATACGAAAAAATTATAATTTTTGGAATCGTGGTATTGAAGTTATGGGATCCGGAACTTTTGTCACACACACACAGACACACATACATACAGACAATCGTATTATAGGGATCCTAAAACATGCTTATACACTAAAAACAAAAAGGTGACGGAAGGTAAAAAAATATCGTCCCTGTGCCACCTCTGATTTCGTTCATTATTAATACAGCCTATAACTTAAGTTCCACTTTATTTTTACTAGGTAAGATAAATGTTTTAAATGATATGTAATATCAATGTTGCTGAGGAGGATGAATTGGATAAATATAGTTTAATAAATTTTTGGAAACGTGGTCTTGAAGTTATACGATCAAAAACAAACGCCACACACAAACACACACACATACATACAGGCATCATTGTACACATGGTAAAATCGAATTATATGTACCCTAAAACGGCTAATTCACTAAGAACTCATCAATGAATTTTTTGACCAAAGACAATACCTTCCTTACCTACAGGTTTTCCTTTTGAATCAATCACATAAACACTATCATTATTTAATTTTTCAAATCATAAAAACGTTTATATTTTTAAAATATTTGTGGCGTATTTGATGTAAAACTAATCGAAAGAGTCAAGAGTCGTGGTGCAGAATATTTTTACGGCTATGTGCGATGGCGGATGCCGTGTAGTGTAGATTCACAGCGAGAAAAGTGCATTTGTAGTGGTTTTATTTGGCTATAACTCAGGTTTAAAGTTGAATACAGTATACAGTAGCTGGTGGAGATAAGTGGAATGGTCTGTCCTGGCTGTATGGTATGCTGTGTTGCGCTCTGTACTGTGTTGTGTATGTCTGGCCATGATTTGGTGAACATTTCAAAGTGATAAGACGGGATGTATTTGTTTTATTTTCACATGATGATATACGTGCTTGCCAGCATGTTGATCTTTCTTACTTTATTCTTATCTGTCAGTGGCGCAAAGCGAATGAGGCGAGATATCGACTGAATGCGAAGACTTACAATAAACTGGTCTACGTATTTGTCCATTTACATTCTGTCAAGAAAATACCAGGAATTGTATATTAAAAAATCCCGCTTAAAAGGACTGTCGAAATTCGTTTTTTCTACAGTCTACATAGAAAGTAGCCATTTGCGCTCTCTTTTGTCAACGCAAAATGTCACTTTGTCGCTCTAGCGCGACAAAGTAGAAAAAACGCTCGCTGTCCAAATTTCTAACTATACAATGTTGAGAAATGTCTTGATAGAAACATTTAGTCAGGAACTAATGGCACTGTAGTGACATATTTACCACCTTTACAAATAAATCTGACATAAACATACATACATAAAATCACACGTGTCCCACGTAGTGGGTTCGCACAAACCCGATAACAATAAGAATAACATCAACATCATACAACAAATCCTTACTCTTAAACATATTAAAGTGACCGATTTTCGGTAGCAAAATACCGCATCCGGATCACAATAATAGGAAACAATCATCCTTCGCCACACATTCCTATCTAAGCAGACTTCTTTCGCCTCGGCCACACTCATAATCGCATTCATACATGCTCTTCTTCTCTTCACACTTGGAAACGCTCTCTCTTTAAGCACCCTACCAATCACATCCATCCACTTACACACTGGTCGGCCACGCAATCGAAAACCCTCAACTTCACCAAGATATATACGCTTAACAAGCCGTTCACTCGCCATTCTCTCCACATGCCCAAACCATCTCAACTGACTCACACCAACTCTCTTAATCACATTGTTCCTAACCATACACCAAATTATTCCTCACGCGATCCCGTCTGACATACCCACATACACCACGTAAATACCTCATTTCCATAAACGCTCTGTCGGTATATTTCATAATCAAAAAAAAAATGCCGCACTATTGTGAAAATAAAATAGGGCATTCATTTACAAAAACGAAAGTATAAAATAGGCCAAGAAGAATAGGAAATAACGATAAATTAAAATTAAATATAAAAGACGGGTTTTCTTTATATTAATCCTTATTAATTGAGTAGTAGTGTAAGTACAAAGTGTATATTTTATTATTTTTTGTTATGGTGGAGGACCCCATTGTGGCGACTGTAGAAAAAATCTTGTGTGTGTTTCGAGCGCAAATGGACATTGTCGATTTCGAGAGTATGCTGCGCTCTTGCGTCGGCGGCAACAACCTCTCAATCGACAATGTCCTATTTTGCGCTTTAAATACACAAATAGCTATTGTCGCTACGTTGGCACATTTGTCCTCTATGCTCACGTGGAGTTTTTGAGCGCCATCTGTCATTTAGTTTGTTTACAGTACTCCATTTGTCAGTTCATCTCAAGTGTGTTTTGCGATGTTTACAATGGATAAAAATATCGAACAAAGAATCTGTCTCAAATTTTGCATTGCAAATAGAATTTCGTGTGCCGAAGCACTAAAAATGTTACATAAGGCTTACGGTGAATCGACTTTATCAAAAACACGTGCGTATGACTGGTACAGTTCATTCAAAATCGGTCGAGATGTGGTGGAAGATTTGGCCATCAACGTCTTCAAATGAACATCACTAAAGTAAAGGAAATGGTGACTGAAAATCGTCGTTTAAGTCTGAGACAGATAGCGGCTGAAATTTCTGTGTCTCACGAATCTATTCGTACCATTTTAAATTATTGTTTGGGCATGAAACGCGTTGCCGCTCGACTAGTACCGAAAGACGCTGAAGAACGAGTCAATTCCACATTCATAAAACGCATTGTAACTGGTGATGAGACATGGGTTTACGAGTTTGACATGCAAACCACTCAACAAACTTCGGAATGACGCTTTCCAACTGAGCCGAAACCGAAAAAATCACGGCAAAGTCGATCAAAAGTGAAGGTGATGTTGACAATTTTTTTTTAAAGAATATTAGCTGAGCATTATTCGTCAAGAAAGACCAGATTTGTGGAAAGAAAACGCATGGATTTTCCACCACGATTACGCACCATCTCACAAGGCTATCATTGTGAACGAATTTCTGACCAAAAACTCAACAAATCTTATCGAACAACCACCGTATTCCCCGTTTTCAGTCGATAGAAGACATAAAAGAGAATTCGCGGCGAGTACTGAAGTCGATTCGTGAAAATGCGTTTAAAAAATGTTTTGATGATTGGATTATTCGTTGGCAAAAGTGTATTATTTCGGAAGGGACCTACTTTGAAGGCGATAAAATAAATTTGGATGAATAATGCATATTTTGTGTTTTATTGACTAATTCCCGATACTTTTTTGACATAGTAGAATATATGCGTCTTTTGCCATTTTTACCTTCCGTCACCTTTACCGGAAGGTATTGTCTTTGGTCAAAAAATTCAATGACGAGTTTTTACTGAATAAGCATGTTTTAGGGTCCCTATAATACGATTTTACCATTTTTACGATGATGTCTGTATGTATGTGTGTGTGTCTGTGTGACAAAAGTTCCGGATCGCATAACTTCAATACCACGATTCCAAAAATTATAATTTTTTCGTATTCCTCAAGTTTACATCCAGAAGAACAACTGATTAGATTTTGGTTATAATTGGTGAACCGGAAGTAGTCTCATTTGAAGATTTGATTTATTGACATTTAATATTATTATAACTTAAAGAATATATTATTCTCTATACGATTTGATTACATTTTATACTTCATATTCAATAGATACAGAGTTAAAGAATTTTAAAGAAATTAAATTTTATAATTCAGCCAGCTATGCTAAACATGGAAACTGCTAATATATTCATATAATTCAAATTGATAGATGTCATTATGAATAAAAAGTAAATTAATGTGGCAGAGATGAGGATGTTGAAGTAGATGTTGGGGAACACACGGAAAGATACGGTAATAAAATAACTCTAGTGTTACAATTTTCTAGAAAGATACAAGAAAGACGATTACATTGGTTTGAACATGACATGAGGAGAAATGAAGAATTATATTTGAACAAGAATGAGTAGTTTAGTAATGGGAGGTTGAAGAAGCAGAGAAAGACCAAAGATAAGATGGAAGGACTGTATTGCGGAAGACTTGGGAAAAGCTAAAGAGGAAGAAGATGTCAATGTCAAGTGCAATTTGAATAGTTTGTTTATGAAATTTAGAATCTTTTCCAAGAAAAATTATGTATGGAATTTATACATTATACACAGGATTGACGGAATGTATTGTGCTGCCCACAACAGATTTTTTTTGTTGTCATTGCCGCCAAGAAATCCGAAAAGTTGGATACATATAATTTACTCGTATGTATAGGAGATGATTAGGAAGTAGTGTATCATTAGATGTTTTATAAAAATAGGAGATACGCCTTGGGAGTTGTACTCATAGAATATTGATAAGCTCCATGTAGTGTTCTTGTTACTGTAATCATATTTTGTTTGGATGAAGAACGCCTGAATATATTTAAATTGAGATCAGTTTCCACCATCAGCGAGAGATCATCAAAATGAAATTAAAATACAAAGAGCGTGTCAGTGTGATGAACTCTACACTCCAACTCCAAGCCATATGTGTGTAAAACAGGAGTTGAGAAATAAGAAGAATATGAGTAACGCGACCGGATTGAATATATTTTTCTCTGAAAACGACGCTGTTGCCGTATCAAGTGAACGCGCTTAAGAGAGTTTAGAGTAATTTAGAACCGGATTTCCGTTTCCTGCCCGCTCGCCAGAGATATTTCGTTTTATTCAGGACTGTTGCGCTGCGCTTACCAAGTTAAATTAAGTATAGAGATATATTCGTGCCCGGCCCGACGAACGACCAACGATTGCGTACACATAAATACTCCAATGGAATGGAGGCGGTATCATTTATCATACTTCGTATAAATTTACTCTGATTAACAAAACTTGTTTTCTTACGTTTTGCTCCATGAGTTTATCCTGTTTCTTGAAAGATGCATCCGGTTTGATATGTAGTTTATATTTAATGTGAACGTTCCTTTTAAACCTTCAGTTTCATTTCGAAAATATTTACATCATAACTCCACCAACCATGAAGTTTGAAACACACACATTTCATATTGTACTTTTTTGTTTTCACTATTAAATTCACTATACCAGGGGTCCCCAAACTTTTTACCTCTCGCTAAGAGAGGTATTGGATTCATGCAAAAAACTGCATATCCAGATTTTAATGATTAAGCACGTTTTTAGGTCCTTATAATCCGATTTTAATATTTTTACGATGATGTCCGTATGTGTGTGTACGGTTTCTCAAATACTACAGGGTGCGGCAGAACCAATTGAGCAGTTGTAAAGAGTTATAAAAAAGAAACCAGGGTATATATGAAAAAAATGTTTTTATTTTGACTTACCATTTTATACTCATTAATTTTTAAAAATAATGTCTTTAAGATGGCGGCCGTTAGCTGCAATACATTGCTGGAGCCGATTTCTGAAGTTTTGAACAGCCCGTTGGCACATTTCGCGGGGTATCGCTATACTAATGGTGTGGTGTGCCGTAGCACAATTTGTTATAGGCCCGTACTTTTTTGAAGAGGGAGGCGTGACCGTGACCGTGAATTCCGGGCGTTATGTTTCAATGTTGCAAAATTTTCTGCAGCCACGATTGGAAGTGGTTGTTGAAGAAGAGGGATTAGGGTACTTTTGGTTCTAACAGGATGGGGCTTACAGCCCACACAGCCCAAAATTCTCTAAACGCTTTAAGAGAAATGTTTCCTGGACGTCTAGTGCCTTTGAGAGGTGACGTGGGGTGGCCTGCGCGGTCGCCCGATTTAAGCATATGCGACTTCTTTCTTTGGGGATATCTTAAGGAAAAAGTGTTTAAACGTCGCCCCGACCTTAGCTAGAGCTAAGGGAGTAGATTGTTGAAAAAGTAAACGCGATACCCCGCGAAATGTGTCAACGGGCTGTTCAAAACTTCAGAAATCGGCTCCAGCAATGTATTGCAGCTAACGGCCGCCATCTTAATGACATTATTTTTAAAAATTAATGAGTATAAAATGGTAAGTCCTACTGATTTCAAAAATAAAAACATTTTTTTCATATATACCCTGATTTCTTTTTTATGACTCTTTAAAACTGCTCAATTGGTTCTGCCGCACCTGTATAAGATTTAAGACATGTTTAACTACTAATTCTTTAATCTAACATTAATAGGAAGAGCTGATAAGGTTTTGGTAATAATTGGACAATCGAAAGTAGTAGTATCTTCTAAATATTATTTTTTGAAAATTTATGTTAGTCCATACACTTACATGTCATGTAAAGTGACGGTAGATTTTTTCTCTAATTACAACGAAGCATAAAATTATAATGAATGAAATCCTAATTCTTATCTTACTACATGTTATGTCATTCAAATTAGCATAATTAACCAAGATTCATTTATAGCTACTTGCAATTTTTAAATTAGCGATATAACCTTCGTAACATGTGTCTCCGGACGTTTAAATATTCTAGAAACAATCTGCAATTTAAATTGTTCAAACATTTTTTTTAAATAATATTTCCACTCCCGATATTGTAACTAGGCGAGGACGTATTGTACCGTCAAGGTAACAGTTTCTAATGACGACGGAGGGTAAGTAGTTCCCTTACATCCCTATTTTGTACATAAGATATTACTGTTATTTTATTATCATAAAAATAAATGTTACATTAAAAGCATTCAAAATTCAAAAATAAGTCAACTGGTACAGTAAAATTTTTGAAAGATGTCCGATCAAGGTTATCTGTATCACGAAAACATTAACAAATAGGCATACATTTATCACATACTTTTGCAAAGTCTATAAGAGTGTGCGATAAGGACGGATATAATACGCTTGTCTTTCAAAAAAACATATTGTTTCGACTAAGTTAGGACATTCCACTTTAAAACGATGCTCGTTGTTGATAATACTTTCGCTGTAACGTAAGTTTATTTATTAATTCAAATAACATTATCTTGATTCATAGCCGTACGAATAATGTTATTTTCTGTCAGTCACTGACACTGACATTGTATCATTATCTTATTTTTACCATATTTGGTTTTACATTTGCTTATAAACTTACCAGTTGACTTATTTTTGAATTTTGAATGTTTTTCCTGTAATATATATTTTTATAATAATAAAATAACAGTAGTATCTTACGTACCCTCATAAAAACTAAGCAAACGACACTACTGAATTTGTCATAATGGGCGGAGCAAAAATCTAAATTCATACAATTCGTAGACGACCTTGATCGGACGTCTTTCAAAATTTTTACTGTAAAATGTAAAACCAAATATGTGAAAAATAGATACTGACGCAGTGTCAGTGACACTGACAGAATATAACGTTATTCGTACAGATATCAAAATAATTTTCTGAATTTGTTGATGTTAAAAGTCATACTTGAATTTTTTTTTCACTATAAACAAAAAAGCTTATGTAGTACTCGTATAGTTAGGTATAAAATATTATCAATTCTGATCGAGACTAGTTACATAATGATGACGTCACAAATCACACAGTAACAAACGAATCATGCTTGTTTTTCATTCATACAATCGCATGCGCGCGCATGAACATAAAAGCATCGTAGTTGCCGTGATAATAAAATATATATTGGTTTCGTATATCCATTTCAAAGGACAGGTAATTGTCACGTGAATCACTACGTAATTAATGACAAGTGACAGCCTCTTTATAATGCTAGTGTTATGTAAATAACACACACTGTCATGTTGCTCTATAGAGGTCACAGTATGCTAAGACTGCTGGATTTTCTGTGTTGTGTGCTTGAGCAACAATATTTCCACCAGTAGCAAGAATGCTGTTTGTAAATAAACAAATCATTTACATTTATTACTAAACAAAGTCTAATGGTACAAGCGCCAACATTATATATGCATTTTCTATAAATTATTACGGAAAAACAATAAAAAAATATGTTGTGTCTCCTGTGTATTATGTATAAATTCCATACATAAATTTTCTTGCAAAAGATTCTAAATTTCCAGTAAAATTATTTCATAAACTATGCAAATTGTACTTGATACTAGCATCTTTTTCTTCTTTAGCTTTCCCCATTCGTTAGGGGTCGCTATTTTTTATTTTCTTCTTCCACTCATTTCTGTTTTACGTGTCTCATTCAGTTCCTTTTCTCTCAAGTCTTCCGCAATACAGTCCTTCCATTTTATCTTTGGTCTTCCACTGTTTCTTCAACCTTCTTTTACTAAGCTATTCATTCTTTATCCAAAATATGCATCATTTCTCCTCATGACATTTTCAAACCAATGTAATCATCTCGCTTGTATCTTTCTAGAAACTTGTAATACTAGAGTTATTTCCTTACCTATCTATCCGTGTCTTCCCAACATCTACTTCAACATCGACATCTCTGCCACATTAATTTATTTTTATTTATACTGACATCTGTCAATTTGAATTATATGAATATGTTAGTAGTTTCCATGTTTAGTATAGATGGCTGATTTATAAAATTTAATTTCTTTAAAATTCTTTAACTCTATATCTATTGAATATGAAGTATAAAATGCAATCAAATCGTATAGAGAATAATAAATTCTTGTAACTGTTAAATCTTTAAATGAGGCTACTTCCGGTTCACCTTTAGGTAAGGACCAAAGTCAATACCTTAAGATTAAGGACGTTTTAGGGTCCTTCCCTATAATACGATTTTACCATTTTTACGATGATGTGTGTGTGTGTGTATCTATAATTTCGGCCGCGATATCTCCAATACTAGAATTCCAAAAATTACAATTTTTACGTATTCCTCTTCATTACATCCATATACAGACTTGATTAAATTTTGGTTATAATTGGTCCACCGGAAGTACCCTCCTTTTAAGATTTTAACAGCTTTTCTAGAAAAAACGTAGTTAAATATTAAATATCATTTGTTGACATTAAATGATTATAAATTTTAAAGAATATGTTATTTTCTATACGATGTGATTGCATTTTATACTTCATATTCAATAAATATATTTAAATTTTAAAGATAAAATTTCATAAATTAGCCAGCTATGCTATAACTATGGAAACAGCTACTATATTAAGAAAACTCTAATTGACCGATGTCAGTATCAATGAAAAGAAAGTGAATGTGGCAGGGATGAGGATGTTGAGACATTTTTGTAGGAACGCTTAAACTTTAAAATGTAATAACTTGTGAGTAGGATACTTACAAAAATATAGCATCGATATTACAGCCAAAAAATTCCCGGCATTTTTTTGTTTTAATTGACAGAATTAACAGATGATATTGTTTATTTATCTGGAAGTTTTCGATAAATAGCATTCCTACAGTATAGTTTTCCTCGTGAAATCTGTTTATTCGTACAAGGCTTGAGCAGTTAAGAGAATTAAAATGTGACAATAATAATTATTACATAGATATAAAAATGAAAATAGATTACTGCTTGCTTGTATTTGTCAATTAAAATTCGACCTTGACTAGCGTATCGCGGAACATTCAGATATATTTTGTACTTCTGTATAAAGTTTTATCATGTACAAATATTAATGTTTACAAGCCAAAAGAGACTTTGTAAATGTGTAAGAATGAACACCAGATAATTTCATGTAATCGTGTTTGTCTGTAGACCTAGATTTCGATGAATGGATAAATGCTACAAATAATACAAATAATCTAGACTTAATCATTTTGTTGACATACATGTTTCTTCTCACACAATCATTTTATTTTTTTCCATCATTAAAAAAATTAATTTACGTATTTGTTACTGTTGTTTTGTATTAACTTTATTACTTCCTGTATAAGCCAGCGATAATTATTCATATATTTGAATAATTATTTGTTCTAGATATCTGTATTTTGAACATAACTGAAATGAATGTATTTGCGAAGAAAACATGACATTGAAAAAATCTAGTGACCAACACAATACCTCCCGCCGTTTATTTTTTATTAATTTAAATACATATACCTATGGGGTCTCGTGGCCGCATGCCTGAGTGTCTAGTCGCGAATTTGGGGAACCGGATTCAATCCCTACCAACACCAAATATTTCGAATTTTAAATGGCACAAAATTGACCCCTGTGGTGCACTCTCCACGCCAGCTATGAATATAGGTATCATCACGGCATATTACCCATTGCTGGGTGTGCCAATCTGCTTTGTACAGAGATTTCAGTAACGATGATGACATATTTGTACCGTGCGGGTGTTTAATAGGTATCACCTTATGAGCATTTATTGCTGGCATGGAGAGTGCACCACAAAGGTCATTTTTGTAATATTTGATATTTAAATTTAATTTTAAGCATTTACATGAATAAAAATTAAATTAAACGGGAAGTATTGTGTTGGCCACATCAGATTTTTACCTTCCGTCACCTTTAGGTAAGGAAGGTATTGTCTTTGGTCAAAAAATTCGGTGGTGAGTTTTCAATGAATAAGCACGTTTTAGGGTACCTACAATACGATTTTACTATTTTTACGATGATGTCTGTATGTGTATGTGCGTATGTGACCGCGGTTTCGGCCGCGATATCTCCAATACTAGAATTCCAAAAATTACAATTCTTATGTATTCCTCTTCCTTCCATCCATATGCAACTTGATTAGATTTTGGCTAATTGTTCAACCGGAAGTACCCTTATTTGAAGATTTTAACAGTTTTTCTTGAATTCTATTATCTATATGATTTAATTGCATTTTATTTTTCATATTCGGTGGATATAGAGTTAAAGAAATTAAATTTCATAAATCAGCCAGCTATGCTATAACCATGGAAACAACTACTATATTAAGAAAATTTTAACAGATGGTGGACAGATGTCAGTGTCAATCAAAAGAAAATTAATGTGGCAGAGATACGGATGTTGAGATGGAAGTTGGGGAAGACACGGAAAGATACGGTAAGCAATGAAAGAATAAGGGAAATATCTCGAGTATTAAAAGTTTCTAGAAAACAAGAGAGACGATTACATTGGTTTAAACATGTTATGAAGAGAGATGAAAAATATGTTTCAAGAGAGTGAATAGCTTAGTAAAAGGTGGAAGAAATAGAGGAAGACCAAAGATAAGATGGAAGGACTGTATAGCGGAAAGCTTCAGAGAAAAGCAACCGAATGAGGACGACCCGCAAAACAGAAATAGTGACCCTTAACAAAAGGGAAAAGTTAGAGAAGAAGAAGAAGATGTCAGTGTCAAGTACAATTATACTGGAAATTTAGAACCCTTGTGCAAGTAAATTTATGTATGGAATTTATACATAATACACAGGATTGATGGAAGGTATTGTGCTGGCCACATCAGATTTTTTAAAATTAGCTTCGTATTAGATATTTATCGGATTCCAATAGATAATACGACATCATGCGATTAAAAAGAATTCCATTTGTAAAAAACAGCAGAACAAATTGTGAAAATAACCACAAATTATCAGGCAATGAAAAAGCACGTCCTGGATGTTATCAACCGCATTTTATTGGCATCTCATCAACGAGAATCTCGTCTCGTCGTTGGAGATTTAAGTTTGAACGATTTCCAGGAACAGCTGGGCCTATTCAGCGAACGTGTCGCAAACACCATCTCAATGGAACATTCAAGAATCCAACAACACAACGTGTTCACCTTGCCAGCACTATATATGTATATTAGCATAGTCCACACTCAAAAATGACTAAAATTTCAATTGGAGTAAATCCCCACAGTTATAACGGGATCTGTTCAATGGATTTTTCGTGGAATCTTTTACCAGATGTTTTGGAATTGCGTCATTTACAGATTTCTCTTTTTGTTAGTTATAAATGGGGGATCTGCTATTTTGTAAACAATCTTTAATTAGTGAAAAATTAAAGTTTGAAATGTCCTCTCGACCGAGTATATCCGTTTCCTGTTCATTCTGATTTAATTATTTATCTGAGAAAATATTTCAAGTACGGTTATCTGACTAGCAGCATTCATTATGGGAAATACGAGTAGCAGATATATACATAGTGTGAATGACTGATAAAATTATAAGTACTAGTAATTGTATAATTCTAATAGCTCACTTCATACAAACTCAATAAATTGTTCTTTTATTTTAACTGAACTGAATGCTTACTGAGTACACTCAGATCCCTCTAACCAAATGGTTCTTAACCTAGGAGTAATTACCCCCTAGGGGGTAAACTCGAGGGTAGTATCTATTTCAATTCTTGTAAATCAAAAATCTGTTGTGGTGTCAAGTATCATAATTTTTCATTCAAAATATCATGATTTTCTATCCATTAGAATATTTTGAAATTTTGAATGAAAAATTATGACATATGACAATTGTGACATCTATGTAAATAACTACTAGCCGTCATTCTGACACGGATTCCGATATCTGCTGGCCAAGGCCAACAAAGTCACATGACTGCTCGCGCCCTATAAGTAACGAATTTAACAATTCTTGTACACACAAATAATTGAAATTGTATCTCTTCTTTCGTTCTATGAGGAATTTTGTCCTACTCTTCTAATATGTTCAAAATTCTTCAAATTCATTGACGGTATTAGCAATTTCTTAAGGATACATGTAATATTAATATAGGTACCTATAATTTTAAGTACGTATTATGTTAGTATATTTTTGACACTGACAATTACAAACATTTAAATATCTCAACTGTTTTTGGGCAACAAGATTTATTAAAAGAGATTATTCTGTATTATTATATAATGTATCTCTAAACCTATAGGAGATATATTAAATTTTTTAAATGTATCAGATTGAGAATTTAATTATCTTTATTATTTGTAGTAACATAAATTTTCAAAAATAATATTTATAAACCAGAACCTATTCAACTCTTCCCATTACTGTTACATTGAGGAATCCGTTGTTACACAGGTCTTTAGTCTTATATAATTTGAGAAATCGTATCAAAACATCCTAACACACACACACACACACACACACACACACACACACACACACACACACACATCCACACACACACATCCACACACACAGACATCATCGTAAAAATATTAAAATCAGATTGTAAGGACCTTAAAACATGCTTAATCATTAAAATCTGGATATGCGATTTTTAGCATGAATCCGACCGACGCCAAATATTTCAAATGGCACAAAATTGATCCGTATGAAGCACTCTCCATGCCAGCAATAAATGCCCGTCAGATTACGTCTGGTAAACGCCCGCACGGTACAAATATGTCATCATCATTACCGAAACATGTGTACAAAGCAGATTGGCATACCCAGCAATGGGTAATATGCCGTGAATTTTTATTTATTTATTTTGCCAACATTCTCATTAAAATATGAATCATTTTCTTCTGTTAACGTGCAATAATAGTTATTTATTAATTAAGAGCATAATTCAAAGTTTATAGCACCGAGAAATGTTTATGTTCCCGAGTTTTTCATTTTCAAATTCAAAAATTCAATAGGAAAGTACCTATAAAATTATATTTAAACATCCTACGAATTATTTGTATTTACATATAGTTAAATATAAATATATTATGTGTATTATTGTATGAGAAGGGTTATCAAACGCCACATTATAGGCACTGACAGCTATAGTGGAGAAAAAACCACAAAAAATATTTTAAAATCACATATAAAACACCATTTATATGTTATATTATTATATTTAAAAGTTCTATGAGTCTAGTAGTATATTTTTTTGTTTCTTGGTGGCAGCACCAACATGTTTCAATTCACTATTTTTATAAATTCAATAAAATAAATTGTGAAATTAGTGTGTAGCAAACTCGAACAAACTAAATTCTATTTTTAGTTTGTAACTTGTTTGTTACTTCTGTTTGAAATTGAAATATATAGAACTACTTTTTATAGCTTAGAAAATATATTTAATTAATATGTAAAAAAAATACTACGCAAAGGAGAGATTTTGCACTATTTTCTATCAATTTTTATGAATGAAATATATATAAATGAATTCAGAAATGAACACAAGATGGCACTAGAAGTTTCGATTTTATTTTACAAAGAAATTAATTAATTTAAAAATTACGAAATGGGGACATTGATTGTTTTTACATTAAACCGCATTAATTTAAAATTATTTTGTGACAATAATATATATTAATTTCTTTCGTACGAGAAAGATATGAAGCTAAATGTAAATAATTATATTTGAACTTGATATATCAAAATGGTATGCAAATTATCTGATGTTACCAAAAAAAAAATACTCTAGTATTTTATAATTTGGCAATAAAAATATTTAATATATTTATGGAGAAGTCGGTACAAAAAAATGTATATCATACGTCCAGAAAATTCACAAAATTACAGTTTCTATATGGCACGATAAAACAATACTATGTAAACGTTATTGATGGGGCTGTATAGGTATATGTTGACGGGTTGAGAAATTTATGTATAAATATAACTTCTTGGGTTGAAAAGTACCTGACACCCCGAGTTTGAGTGTATTAGGGTGAAATTTGCTTTGTGTAAGGCAATAAAACATTGTAAAATCACTATTTCACTTCTGAAGCTGTGCGGCATCGAAGTAAAAGTAAATATTTGACAAAACGCAACTTAGGATAGTGAACTGAATTACATTCTTTTGGTTCGCCAAGTTACATCGTATGGACCTATCATTCAGAAAATTTTGAAACCTTGTATTTCTCCCTTACTCTTATATGGAAAGATGCCATTAGATTTTGGAGTAAATCAGATAACCGAAAATGGCACTTTACAGGAAGCTCAAAATAGTTTTTCTCCTAAAAATACCTTTAAATGTTATTTTTTCGAGATTTATGTTATATAAAAATTAAAGATAAGCATAAGTAATTAGTAAAAATATGGGTAAGTTCATAAAAACATATATCATCATGGCATATTATCCATTGATGGGTGAATCAATCTGCTTTATACGCAGATGTCGGTAATAATGATGACATATTTGTTCCGTGCAGGCGTTTACCAGGCGTCACTTCACGCGAATCTTGGGAAGGGGTTCGATTCCGATCGACGCCAAATATTTTAGAATTTGAAATGGCACAAAAATGACCCCTGTGGTGCACTCTCCACGCCAGCAATGAATGTAGGTAAGTATATAAATAAATAAAAATATCATCACGGCATATTACTCATTGCTGGGTCTACACAGATTTCTTCGGTAAGGATGATGACATATTTGTACCGTGCAGGTGTCACCTCACGAGAACTTATTGCACAACAGGGGTCAATTTTGTGCCATTTAAAATTTAAAATATTTGGCGTCGGTCGGGATCGAACCCGGTATTTAAATTTAATTTAAATATTTACATGAATAAAAATTAAATCAAACGGGAGGTATTGCGTTGGCCACATCATATTTTTTCTATATATTTTATGGATAAATTTATTATTTATGTGACAGATAATTGTCACTGTTAAAATATTAATAATTACAAATTATAATACTAATGTTTTACAAAGAAAATAGTAAATAGAACAATAGTTATATGGAACAGAATGTAATATAGTTTTCAGTTTACTAAATATGTAGATATTTGAATTAATAAAAATTAAATGGCGGGAGGTATTACTTTATATTTTCCAATGCTATTTGTAATATTAAAATATGAGAATACGTGTTTGTTATTGTGGGATTCTACAGATCTCAATTCATTTCAACTAACTTATCACGTGAGTTGAGCAAAAATATTGTAAAAAGTATGGTGTTTGTTTATGGGGTTGCAGTTTTATGTGATGTGGGGGGAGGGGATATAGAGTGGTGTGGTGACACGCACGCACTGCACTCGCACACGCGGTGTGTCGGCGGCGGCGTGCGAGTGCAGGGTGAACGAACTTGGAGCGGCGGCCGGCGGCCAGCGGCGCTCAATGAATTACAGAAGGCGCGCGTAGTGAATGAACGTTTGCTTGCGGTTCGTAGCTTACCTCGGTCTCTATGCGGACGTCGAGGGTCGGAGCAGTAGCTGTGTATCCCGGTGGTGCCAGTCTGTCCGCGTCCTCGTCCTCGTCGGAGCCGTCCACCGTGAGTCGCTTAGCACTAGCACTTCACACACCGACACCGCGCACTAAACATAACCTCAGAACGCGGCCGTGGCGGCCATGTCAGCAGAGAGCACTGCGTCTTGTGTTGGTTCGTTTCGTTTCGTTGTAGGAGTCACTTGTGTTGTGTTGTTGTGATCCCAAGCAAGCAAGCAAGCAAGCGCCAGCCAAGCACACGCTTTGCTTTTCTACCGCACAGTGGATCACTCGCCCTATATTATGTCACTCGCACAGTACACCGAGAACACAACGGCACAAACAAACACAACATAACAGAATAGACATAGGATAGGACGTTGATGCTTTTGCTTTGGTTTTGGTTTGCTTGTAGCCCGATGTTATAACGCACAGAACCTTGGTAAGTCTGACGGGCTCAGGCCGTGGCGCGGCTGCTCTTCGGCGCAGCATACAACACGCATGCGCTTTGCCTCCTCGCCGCTCGCCTCCGTTTCCGTTGCTGCCGCAGCTGCCATCGTCCTCATCCGTCCTGCCGCACCACGTCCCTCAACACACCCATACCATAACCAACACACGTTCATTCATTCATTCGGTCGTTCGGTCGGTCGAGCGGATCAACTCGGGGCCGCATCGCATACATATACGGAATTAGAACGACCAACAAAACGATGAATGGACGGGAAAATCGTTACATTGCGGCGCGCGGATTTCACCTTGTTGTGTTGTGTCGCGCGCTAAACAACAAGAGATGAGATGTGGCACAACACAGGTGCCCACAACGGAAGCAGGATGCTTCACAGCGCTTCCGGCTCAAGCCCAACAACCCTTGCCCGCTTGAGCCAATCGTCTCACACCAATATGACAAAAGGGCTGAAACCCACCTTTTAAAAATTGGAATAAAGGACATAAAAAATCAACAGAAAAAAATCTGTTATAACCACCACAATACCTTCCGTCAATCCTGTGTATTATGTATAAATTCCATACATAAATTTTCTTGCAAAAGATTCTACATTTCCAGTAAAATTATTTCATAAACAAACTGCAAATTCCACTTGACACTAACATCTTCTTCTTTAGCTTTCCTCATTCGTTAGGGGTTTTTTTTATTATCTTCTTCATTTCTCCTTATGACATTTTCAAACCAATGTAATCATCCCTCTTGTATCTTTCTAGAAACTTGTAACACGAGAATTATTTCCTTACCTATCTTTCCGTGCCTTCCCCAACATCTACTTCAACATCCTCATCTCTGCCACATTAATTTACTTTTTATTGATACTGACATCTGTCAATTTGAATTATATGGATATATTAGCAGTTTCCATGTTTAGCATAGCTGGCTGATTTATAAAAATTAATTTCTTTAAAATTCTTTAACTCTATATCTATTGAATATGAAGAATAAAATGCAATCAAATCGTATACAGAATAATATATTCTTTAAGTAATAATAACGTTAAATGTCAAAAAATTATATTTAACTGTTAAATCTTCAAATGAGGCTACTTCCGGTTCACCAATTATAACCAAAATCTAATCAGTTGTTCTTCTGGATGTAAACTTGAGGAATACGAAAAAAATATAATTTTTGGAATCGTGGTAAAATCGTATTATAGGGACCCTAAAACATGCTTATTCACTAAAAACTCATCATTGAATTTTTTGACCAAAGACAATACCTTCCTTACCTAAAGGTGACGGAAGGTAAATATGACCCCATAAAGGTTGTTGTAAATATGCAAACCTTTTTCATTTATGAGGTAAAGTCTTAACAATGAAGAAAAAAGGATAGATTTACGTTTTTCTTAATGTTAACACTAAGGTATATACGGTATTTTTGAAAGGGCATCTATCCCGAACTACTGGGGCATCTTATCTCCAGTCCGGGGAAGATGGCCAAAGCTACTTTTTTAAATATTTTTTTTTGAGAGAAACTTATTTTGTTCTTTGTTTATTTTTACGTTTAAATAAAAGAATATATATTGAGCTATCATACAACATATTTTTGGTATTTTTTTCTTACATTTTGTTGTAAAAAATATCAGAACATAAAAAGGTTGGGCATCTATCCCTGACTTACTATATTCGTTCATATTTAGTAACCATGACAATATTACATATACAAAAGAATTGATAATTGACCCCCAAAACACTACCAAAGTCTCTTTCGATACACTTTGTGATAACGATGCATACACACATATTTAATTTGGTACGAACGTATGTGCATATTTCTTAGAATGATCATCAACACCAACACGTTTGCATTCTACAGAATGAAAGCTTTGTTTTGATGAGTGAACCTCGTTGTCAAATTGATAAATTTATCTCGTCCATTGGCCCCCTTGCCTCCGATACCCCCCGCACCATATTTTATCAGAAATACCTCATTTGGGCAAAAAATTTCGTGGCGCAATCGTGACACTAAAATCAACTAGTTACATAATCAAAACATAAATAAGCGTCACGTATTCCGAAAATGAAAATATGCAAGTTTGAAAGTATTTAATGAAATTGTTTACACCGCGATAGCTCGAGGACTTATTCGTATTTGTCGATGCTATGTTGTTTAACAATTATCATTGGTGTCCTTTATAAATATTCATTGATGTAGATGTTTTTTATTCTCATTTACTAATGGTGCTAGCTGCATTGTAATTACAGAAGTGTTTCGGTCTTCGTTAAAGAATTCTACACTTGAGATTTGCAATGGATATACATATTTACGGGTATATAAAACAAATACATTATAACAATCATTATTTTTTACCTTCCGTCACCTTTAGGTAAGAAAGGTATTGTCTTTGGTCAAAAAATTCAATGATGAGTTTTTACTGAATAAACACGTTTTAGGGTCCCTATAATACGACTTACCATTTTTACGATGATGTCTGTATGTATGTATGTATGTCTGTGTGTGACAAAAATTTCGAATCGCATAACTTCAATACCACGTATCTTCTATTTCGTATTCTTCAAGTTTACATCCAGAAGAAGAGGTGATTAGATTTTGGTTATAATTGGTCAATCGGAAGTAACCCCATTTGAAGATTTTAACAGTTAAATATGATTTATTGTCATTTAACGTTATTATAACTTAAAGAATATATTATTCTCTATACAATTTGATTGCATTTTATATTTCATATTCAATTGATATAGAGTTAAAGAATTATAAAAATATTAAATTTTATAAATCGCGGAATGATAGGTAAGGAAATAACCCTAGTGTTACAAGTTTCCAAAAAGATACAAGAGAGACGGTTACATTGGTTTGAACATGTCATCAGGAGAGATAAAGAATATATTGGAAGAAAAATAGTAATAGAAGGTAGAAGAAACAAAAGAAGACCAAAGATAAGATGGAAGGAATTGCGAAAGACTTGAGAGAAAAGGAACTGAATGAGAACGACCCGCAAAACAGAAATGATTGGAAGAAGAAAATAAAACATAGCGATCCCTAACGAATGGGAAAAGCTAAAGAAGAAGATGTCAGTGTCAAGTGTAATTTGCATAGTTTGTTTATGAAATAACTTTACTGGAAATTTAGAATCCCCCGCTACCTTTGGTAAGGAATCGTGAGTGGGTTCGTACAAACCCGATAACAATAAGAACATCAACATCATACAACAATTCCTTACTCTTAAACATATTAAAGTGACCGATTTTCGGTAGCGAAATACCGCATCCGGATCACAATAATAGTTAGGAAACAATCATCCTTCGCCACACATTCCTATCTAAGCAGACTTCTTTCGCCTCGGCCACACTCATAATCGCATTTATACATTCAAACGACACTACTGAATTTGTCAGAATGGGCGGAGCAAAAATCTGAATTCACACAATACGTAGATGACTTTGATCAGACATCTTTCAATAATTTTACTGTAGGTATGTATTTAAATTAGTCAAAATTAAATGGCGGGAGGTATTGTGTTGGCCACATTAATAATATATTAAAATTATATTTTTCTTAAAACATAGTTAATCGCAAAAATTCCAATAGGCATGTATTGCCGATTTCAAAACATTCCTTATCTGTGTGTAGGCGGAAGATAAAAACATTAATAAAAATCCTATGAATGAATTATAAAACGTCCTTCATGGAATTATTAATGAAAATTTTTGTAAATTATATGTGAAATGACAAAAATGTAATCAGTAAATCAAGGTACAACCGGAACCAACCGAGCGGACGCTAACTATGACGCCAAGGTCACTCGCGCGACATGGAATCTTGTTTGTACACAACCTAATTCATTCCATTCATACATTTTCGCATCACCTTATTATAGAAGAATGGACTGGCTTCTAATTGCGTGTGATATCTCGTTACGTCACGCCTTCTGATAAAAAACAATACAATAATGGCTACGCTCACCTAGTCAAGGTGATAGACTAACAGAAAACAGAGCCACGGAGGACGAAGAATTTCAAACGTTGAAAATGAAAATTCATTCATAGCCAGCTTAGCCTTGCCCTCTGTAATGCTGCCGTTGTGTGTGCGGCTTGTCTTCAGTTTGACTGTTTTAAGTATTTTTACCTCCCGCTACCCTTGGTAAGGGAGGTAAATGACGACGTTTTAAGGTCCCTAGAATCCATTTTTAACATTTTTACGATGATGTCTGTGTGTATATGTATGTTTGTATGTATGTATGTGTGTGTGTGTGGATCCTCTTTACGCTCTAACTCAAATACTATCATTCACAAAGTTTTGAAACCATGTATTTCTACCTTATTCTAATATGGAAATAAGCCATTCGATTTTGGTGGTAATCGGATAACCAGAAATGGCAGATAGTTCAAGATAGTTTTTCTTCAAAAAATACCTTTAAAAGTATTTTTTTCGCAATTTGTTATTATAAACATTAAAGATTATTCCATTTTCTACAAGTTTGCTTTAATACTTTTTCTATATATTTTATGGACAAATTTATAAAGTAATATAAAAATTATATCTCGAAGCTTATGTTTTAAACACATCGCGGTGGTTAGATAGTTCAGCTCAAATGTATGTAACTGACAGATAAATGTCACTGTCAAAAAAATAATCATTTCAAATTATTAATAGTAACGTTTTAAAAGGAAAATTGTAAATACATAATTTCTAGCATTAGTAAATATGCAGGTATGTATTTAAATAAACAAATAAATATATTATCACGGCATATTATCCATTGCTGGGTGTGCTAATCTGATTTATAATACATGTCGGTAATGATGATGACATATTTGTATTGTGCGGGCGTTTACCACAAGGGTTAATTTTATGCCATTTAAAATTCGAATTATTTGGCGTTGATCGGGAACGAATTGGATTCCCCAGTTTCGCGACCAGACATCAGATTTTTTGTTTTTGGTTGTTAAAGTTTTTGATTCGATAAATTCTCGCTCTAGCAACTTATAAAACAATTTTTAAAATGTATTGTTGTTTAAAACTTTATTAACTTGTAGTATATTTCTGAGAATTTTTTATCAAGCACAATTCATGAATGAATGTGTGCAAAATTGCAAAAAATGCGCATTATTCTTGAGAGTGGTCTCCTTAAAAAATGCAACCAGTTATGCATACACGCTACACAAAACTTGTGCAGATTTTACAATATAGGCAACTTGTACACAGGAATATCTCTATTCATGAGAAAATTGTCTCTGAAAATACAGTATGTATTTAAATTGCCGCCTTTTATATCGCCTGATGACGTCAGAGAAATACTAACCAATGAGGGAATAGCTTACATTTCCCGCCGATAGAATTTAAACGAGTGATAGTTGTCAATTATATACCAGTTACTATATTAATGATTTTAACCTCTCGCTGAGAGATTATAATATTTTTACGATGTCGTCCGTGTTTGTGTATGTGTGTGTATGGATGTTGAAAGTACGGTTTCTCGAATACTATAACACTTAAGGCCTATTTAACTACTGATTCGTCAATCTAACATTAATAGGAAGAGCTGATAAGGTTTTGGTAACAATTGGACAACCGGAAGTGGTAGTTTCTTAAATTCTCAATCTGATACATTTAAAAAAATTATTATATCTTCTATAAATTTAGAGATATATTATATAATAATATTGAATAATCTGTTGTAATAAATCTCGTTGCCCAAACAACTCCTTGGAAACCAGTGGAGTTATTTAAATGTTTACCAAGTGTCGCCTCTTGGGCATTCATTTCTGGCTTGGAGACTGCACCACAGGGGTCAATTTTGTGCCATTTAAAATTTGAAATATTTGGTGTTAGTAGGGATTAAATCCGGTTCCCCAGATTCGCGATCAGACACTCAGGCACGCAGCCATGAGACCCCATAGGTAAATAAAATAAATAAATAAATATTTCATCACGGCATATTACCCATTGCTGGGTGTGCCAATCTGCTTTGTAGACATATCGGTAATGATGGAATATTTGTACCGTGCGGGCGTTTACCAGGCGTCACCTCACGGGCACTCATAGCTGGCGTGGAGAGTGCACCACAGGGGTCAATTTTGTGCCATTAAAATTCGATGTATATGTATTTAAATTAATAAAAATTAAATGGCGGGAGGTATTGTGTTGGTCACAGATTTTTATATTTTGTAAAGACACAAACATGGTTGTAGAAAAAAGTATTGTGCTAGTGTTCCCAAATAGAATAATAGTAAAAAAATAGTTTTAGTAGTGGAAAATTATTAATTTTATTTGAAATTTATTGTAGATGTAGAATTACCAACACAAATATGAAAGACAGAAGATTCATACATAGTGAAAATAAAAAATAACATATTGAAATTTCATTTCAAGCGTCACATTAGCTCTCGTGGAAAAAGCATTATGAATATATTCAAACATTAATTGAACAAACTTCTTTTTACATATAGATTTTTTAATTTCCCGCTTGCTAAATGCATTATGCACATGCTGTTCGCACAACTTCCTGTGTGCATCAGAGAATATTGAATTAAAATGTTAATTTATTTAAATAAGGAAGTAATATTTTGCAAATAAATCTAAACAATGGTAAATTGTTACTAATATTCATACGACGAAATAAATAACTAAATTGTATCATCACCGCGTAATATATTATTTTCTTGGCTATAGATACATAAATTGATATATCGTCGTCGATAACACGAATTAACGTAACTTATTTTTGATAGTTATTAATAGCTAAAGAAGAAGATGTCAGTGTCAAGTGCCATTTGCATAGTTTGTTTATGAAATAATTTTACTGGAAATTTAGAAGAAAATTCATCTATGGAATTTATACATAATACACAGGATTGACGGAAGGTATTGCGCTGGCCACATGAGATTTTTTATTTTTAATAACAATAAATTATTTGTTATAGGAATAAATAATTCATTATTATTTTTATTTAAATTTCGTGCCGACCAGTGAAAATACAAATCGAGTAACAGACAAGTTCGAGCTAATATTAAGACCGGTGTCTGTTGTTTATTATTGCTGTCTTTTGTCAGTGTATTTGTAACTAACAAATGAAAATGTGTTCCACTCGTAGTGAGAACAATTCTCGTGAAAAACTTTTGTTGTGTGATGGTTTTCAGTGGACTAAATAGTGAAATAACTAAAATTTTGTCCCAATAAACGTTCCTGGTCGCAGTGATCGCTGATTTCCTGAAATGCTGAGATTTGCGATGCCTCTGTTGGCCAAATTGGACTGACAGTGGGCGAGGTTGGTCCAACATTTATATATTTTTTTTTATAATTCTTCAACAGCTTATTACAATTAATTAATTTGTCAGTAATAACAGATTATCTTAACGAAAATGTATAATATTTAGAAATTACGTCAATCCTGTGTATTATGTATAAATTCCATACATAAATTTTCCTGCAAAAGATTCTAAATTTCCAGTAATATTATTTCATAAACAAACTATGTAAATTCTTCTTCTTTAGTTTTTCCGATTCATTAGGGGTCGCTATTTTTTATTTTCTTCTTCCACTCATTTCTGTTTTGCGTGTTGTTCTCATTCAGTTCCTCTTCTCTCAAGTCTTTCGCAATATAGTCCTTCCATCTTATCTTTGGTCTTCAACCTTCTATTATTTCTAAGCTATTCATTCTTCTTCCAATACCTATATTCTTCATCTCCTCATGGCATGTTTAAACCAATGTAATCGTCTCTCTTGTATCTTGCAACATCCTCATCTCCGCCACATTCATTTACTTTTCATTTTGTTATTTTGAATTATCTGAATATATTAGCAGTTTCCATGTTTAGCATAGATGGCTGATTTATGAAATATAATTTATAATTCTTTAACTCTATATCTATTGAATATGAAGTGTAAAATACAATCAAATCGTATAGAGAATAATATATTCTTTAAGTTATAATAACGTTAAATGTCAATAAATGATATTTAACTGCTATTTTCAAGAAAAACTGGTAAAATCTTCAAATAAGGGTACTTTCGGTTGACCAATTATAACCAAAATGTAACCTCTTCTGAATGTAAACTTGAGGAATACGAAAAAAATATAATTTTTGGTATACGTACATACAGACATCATCGTAAAAATAGTAAAATCGTATTATATGGACCCTAAAACGTGTTTATTCACTAAAAACTCATTGAATTTTTTGACCAAAGACAATACCTTCCTTACCTAAAGGCAACGGAAGGTAAAAATGTCTAATATTTAAATATGATCCTGAGGTAATTACTTTACAAAATTCTAAAAAGTAAATTATTTAAAACAATAGAATTCCATTAATTTTTTATCTACTAATTTGATAATTGCTCAACACAATTTCGCCATTTAAAAAATCAATACTAGTTTAATCTGTTTAAAACAAAAAATGCATTTCCAGATGTCAATTATTCCATTAACGAGATTACATGTTATAATGTAATAGAAAATAATTTGCTCTTTGCAAATAATTCCTAGAATCGAGTACATGTGTTGTAGTATGTACCTACGTGGAATTTAATATTATGCAAATATACTCCTATACAAAATATTAATTTCCAGAATAAATGTTTCCCTGAAAGTGAAAAAATCTTCGAAAAAGTGTTGCTCTGATAGATAGATTGATTTCAAAGAAAACAAAAAAGATTTTTATTGTCATTCAATGAGTTATATAGCATTGAAATTTACTAGTTCGTTTTATCTGCATTTATATACTTCCTTTTACGATATAATTCCATTCATAAATATGTTTATTTTCAACATAATTTAGTTTATGTAATTAATATAATCTATTTCCTTTCAAACAAATGAATTGATCTTATTTACACATATCAATTTTAAATATAGAATTTCATAAATATGTATTTGTGTTAGTCACAAATTTTATATATCATTTCCTTTAGAATTATCTTTAGTATTTGTAATAAATTCCTTCTGAAAAGAAATAGTTAAAATCTTAAAAAAAAACGGTGCTTCCTACTATTATGTGTTTTTACCTTCCATCACCTCTTTAGGTAAAGAAGGTATTGTCTTTGGTCAAAAAAAATTTACGATGATGTATGTATGTATGTACGTGTGTCTGTGTGTGAGACGAAAGTTTCGGAACGCATAACTTCAATAACACCATTCCTCAAGTTTACATTCAGAAGAAGAGGTGATTAGATTTTGGTTATAATTGTTCAACCGCAGTTAAATATCATTTATTAACATTTAACGTTATTATAACTCAAAGAATATATTATTCTCTATACGATTTGATTGCATTTTATACTTCATATTCAATAGATGTAGAGTTAACGAATTATAAAGATGCTAACCATGGAAAGTGCTAATATATTCAGATAATTCAAATTGACAGATGTCAGTATCAGTGAAAAGAAAATGAATATGGCAGAGATGAGGATGATGAAATAGATGTTGGGAAAGATACGGTAACGAATGAAAGAATAAAAGAAATAACTCTAGTGTAAGAAGTTTCTAGAAATATACAAGAGATACGATTACATTGGTTGGAACATGTCATGAGAAAATATGAAGAATATATTGGAAGAAGAATAAATAATAGAAGGTTGAAGAAACAGAGGCAGATCAAAGATGAGATGGAAGGACTGTATTGCGAAAGACTTGAGAGAAAAGGAATTGAATGAGGACGACACGCAAAATACAAATGAGTGGACGAAGAAATTTAAGAATAGCGACCACTAACTAGAAAAAAAATCTGATGTGGCCAGCACAATACCTTCCGTCAATTCTGTGTATTATGTATAAATTCCATACATAAATTTTCTTGCAAAAGGGTTTTAAATTTCCAGTAAATTTCATAAACAATCTATGCAAATTGTACTTGACACTGACATAGAAATATTGTTTATTGTTTCATGTTTTAAAAAAAAATACTCAAGTTTTATTAATAAACTAAATGACACTAAAGATCGTAATTTCTATCTCTGTATAAAGTACTCTGTCAATTAAATTATATATTTGATGATTAAATTTTGTTAAAAAATTGGATATGAACATGAACACTATAAACAAATTAATTTTCTCATGTTTCCTTGCACACCCATCCACCCACGCGGTGTCTCCCGTCCCTCCAATAAGGGGCGTCGGGTGTTGGCGCCGCGACGTCGCCATGGCGATCCGCACCCACGTGGGCGCTGGGAGGACCCGCACCCACGCACCCACTCAGAGTTGGCGGAAAATTGCTGGAGATAGGGAGGTGTGCGCTATGAGTGTGTGTAGGGAGGGACCGTTTAAGTTCAACAGGGTACTAATCGTAACCAAAATGATAATTAAAAAAATAATACTTGTGAATTATAAAAAAATGTTTTATCATAAGTTGTTCAGCATAAATTTTGCATCGATGTCACTATGTAAGCTATCATTCTGACACGGGCCCCCATATCTGCTTGTCAAGGCCAACAAAGTCACATGACTGCTCGCGCCCTATTGTATGTAACATTTCTTGTATAGCTACACTCTACACCAAAAATTCTACCTGTATCTATTCCTTATATTTAGATTGTTTAATTTTAAATTCATTCTATGAAGAAATTTTGTCCTACTCTTCTAATATTTCGAGATGTTTCCAATTCCTTGTCGGGATTGACAGTATTTTTTAAGGGTATATGTATCATCCAAGCATCTAAATCTAACACAGCCTTCTGCCTGGTGACTAAACTACACCGAAACACATTGCGTCATTCGAATTCTTTAGCACTCATTTCATTGGCTGTCATATGACACGTCCACAACACAAGCTCTGGCGTAGAAAAACAAACGAGGGCTTTCAACGCCGCCTCGGCATCAGCTGAAGAAACAACAGGAAGGGCTGGAGTGATTATCCACAGCCAAGAAGCGCACACACGAACATGAAACCAGAACTTAAGATTGACATGTCGTATGTCGTCTTCGTTCCCTATTATGCAGATGAGAATACTGTTTATGTATGGATTTAAATATGAATGAATGAATAGGAATTTTAATTACAACAAGGATTTGCGAAGGATATGGAATTAAATAGATAATTGGTTTATAAAAACACAAAGTTTAGTAGTGAAATAAGTAACAGAACAATCGCCATTCTCAACTGGTCACCATTCGTTAGGGGTCGCTATTTTTTATTTTCTTCTTCCACTCATTTCTGTTTTGCGTGTCGTACTCATTCAGCTCCTTTTCTCTCAAGACTTCCGTAATACAGTCCTTCCATCTTACCTTTGGTCTTCCTCTGTTTCTTCTACCTCCTACTATTAAACTATTCATTCTTCTTTCAATATATTCTCCATCTATCCTCATGACATGTTTATCGTAGCAAATCATTCATGCCTATATTATCATTTGAAATATATAAACATTAATAACCAATGTATGATAATATTAAACATTTTTTGTTATTTATGATGGGCGCCACTCCTTCTGACAAAGAAATTGAAGTATATATTGCACCGATAAATACAAAGAATAAAAAAATCCTTTGTTTAATTTACATAATAGTTCATACATAATTCATTATAAAATTTATAAAGAAAATATAATTTATAATTTGTTTTTCCTCTAATATTTTATATATAAATGTGTATTAATTACGTTAAATGATAACATAATTGATAATTTGAAAACCATTAGGTATATACTAATTTTTCTAAATTTATATAGATCCGGGAAACATTTATACTATAGGATTTTCCGCATTAATAATGGTCCTACCTCATACGGATAAAAAAATTGATGTGACCAGCACAATACCTTCCGTCAATCCTGTGTGTTATGTATAAACTCCATACATAAATTTTCTTGCAAAAAATTCTAAATTACCAGTAAAATTATTTCATAAGCAAGTGCAAATTGCACATGACACTGACATCTTCTTCTTTAGCTTTTCCCATTCGTTAGGGGTCGCTATTTTTTATTTTCTTCAACTCATTTCTGTTTTGTGTGTCGTCCTCATTCAGTTCCTTTTCCCTCAAGTCTTCTTTCATTACCTATTTTTCCGTGTCTTTCCCAACATCTATCTCAACATCCTCATCTCTGCCACATTCATTTACTTTTCATTTCTATTTAAGAATAACTGTTAGAAGTTGCAAATGAGGATACTTCCGGTGGACTAATTATAACCAAAATGTAATCATATCTGCATATGGATCTAAAGTTGAGGAATACGAAAAAAATATAATTTTTGGAATCGTGGTATTGGAGTTGTGCGATCCGAAACGATCGTCACATACACACATTTATGCAGTCATCATCGGTAAAAACAAATCATATTTTTTACTTATTTTAAAAAATCTGTTGTGGCCATCACAATACCTCTCGCGCCATTTCCATTGTGGTATATATAAGTATTGTATTTAACATTTCTTGTACACACAAAAAAACTACACCTAATCTTTATATTTACGTATTTTCTATAATTTTAAATTCATTCTATGACCAAATTCTCTACATTTCTTTTAAATGTTTGAGGTTTTTCCAATTCATTAACGGGATTGGCGTTATTTCTGAAGGGTTCATGTAATATACCTATAATTTTAAATATATAATTAATAATACAATAAGAAATATTAAATATCGTTCCCAGAAAAAGCCTTTAGTACTATCTCTGAATTTTTGCCACTGACGTTAGTGACATTTGTCTGTCAATTACAGACATTTTAATTTCTCAAGTAGTTACCATGGAGATGTTTGGGCTGCGAGTAGGCTGTGAAATTTACTACAACAGATTATTTAATAGATTATATATCTATATCTTTAAATCTATAGAAGGTATAATAAAAAATTTAAACATAAATATTCAAAAAATAATATTTAGAAGATTTTTGTTAAAATACTACTACTTCCGGTTGTCCAATTGTTACCAGAATCTATTCAACTCTTTCCATTACTATTACATTGAGGAATCCGTAGTTACACAGGTCTTTAATCTTATTGAATTTGAGAAATCGTACCTTCAACAACCCCACACACACATCCACAGACACCATCGTAAAAATGTTATTATCGGATTCTAGGGACCTTAAAACGTGCTTATTATATTAGGAGTAGCTCAGTTCAGTTCAGTACGAGGTAAGGTCAATACATTTCTCCCCTACTTAAAAAGAAAGCGCCTATAAATTATTTGCAAAATAAATTTCTGTGTGGAATTTATACAAAATACGTAGAATTGGCCACATCAGATTTTTATATTAGTTTTAAGTCTACATTTAAATTTTTTCTTAATTTGTTGAAAATGTATAAGCTGGTCGAACTATTATACAAGTAAGCCTGGACTCGTAGTTTGTCCAGTCGCTATCAGAATCAAAGGAAGTTTTTTCTTCTTTGAAGAATTCTCGAATATAAAAAATGTAGTGAATAATCTCGTCAACAAATAAGTTGTAGTTATTTACTGACAAGTATAAAATGCAAATAAATGCATTATTAATGAAATAAGCAATATATCACTAGTTGTGATAACTAAAATATGTGTAAGCAAGAAGATAAAAGAGAAAGCCTTATGACACCGACACCCAGTAGTAGTAAACATTGTTATAATTTATCTGTTCTGTGATTACGTGATAGTAATCATTTCCTGCCTTCCATTGACAGACTCGGCATTTTCATCCTATCTATTGACAGTTAGTGGAATTTGCTACTTTCCCAGAACAGTATTATATCTCCTAGCTGACTGATGCTTGCATAAATATTTATCAGCCTGCAGATAAGTTAGATTTTCTTTCCACGTTTTTTATTTACATCATAATGAGAATTATATATCTGATTCAAACTAGAATTTTGTATATTATCCTAAATATTTGATTCCGAATGCGGTTAGAAATTCCATATTATGCATAATGGTTGTGGTATTACCACATATTATTAGGGAAAAACAGATTTTTTTGACATAATTATTACAGATTATATATGGCACATTCATATCATAAAAGAAAGGGGTGGTTATAAGGCCGCTTGGCTGCACACCCCCCGCATTGTAAAGCATAAAGCGGTTCTATTGTAATGAAAATATAATTCATAAGTCACGTGACATGTTTTCCGCCAATCAACATTCATAATCTCCCTAGTTACATCACAGCGATGATAAAAAATCTGATGTGGCCAGCACATAACCTCTCGCCGTATATTTTTAGAAATACAAATAATAAATTCATATAAGTCTATGACGTATAAATTTCTTTATTATTCATTAAAAGCATGTCTCAACATAAAACAATTTTCACATATATTTATAAAATCTATAGGATATTTTACCATAAATTATGTACAATAAATTACAAAGTAGAGTTTACCATATATAAATTTTAGGCTGGTAACAGGGATTATCAATTCGAACAACGTTCTTGTTTACTTTCTCTTCATATTCTTCTAGTAAAAACATTAATTTTGGGCGGTCTAAAATGTATATATCTGGATTGTGCATCTATTCTTACATATCTTCTTTAACATTTTATTTTTTCATACATGTATCTAAATAACACATTAATTCCCTTTAATAAAGTGATGGATAGATTGCACTCCGATTATTATTATAGCGATGTGTAATTTTTTCAATATTTACAACTTACTTGAGAAGAATTTGATAGCTTTTTTTCAGTGCAGTGTTACTCTAGTCTACAGTGTTGGTGTACATTGTCCCATAATGTTTGAAACAAATTTAAGTTCTTTAACATATACTTGTCACCTCCATAATAGTCACAGATCAAGAATTAAGAGATTCTCCAAGTACATTTTTCTTTCATTACTCATTATTGAGATACTTTTTCTGTATTTTACGTTGCAGAGTGGAAACCATCTTCACTTTCATCTTGTGTTTATAACATTTAAATATCGTCTTCCTTCGAGCTGTATTCTCGCTTATATCTATTCTTTAAATTATATATATATATATATATATATATATATATATATATATATATATATATATATATATATATATATATATATATATATAAAATCATTCTATGAAGAAATTTTGTCCTACTCTTCTAATTTTTCGAGATGATTCCAATTCATTGTTGGCATTACCAGTATTTCTGAAGGGTATGTGTAATATATCTATAATTTTAAATATTTAACTGTCATTCTGACACGGGCCCCCATATCTGTTTGTCAAGCCCAACAGATTTTCAAATTTTGTGTCATACTTCCGTCAAATGTTTTGCAGTTCGTAAACAATTTATATAAATTCATTGAGCGTTGGTGACATTGAAATTATGACCTAGGAGGAAAGCCCCATTCACACAACTCCGGTGAACGAAGCCGACGCTGAGCGTCGATTTGAACGGGACGCAAGACTCATTGATCCGGTGGCGCGTATGCGCACACATTCAATGTCAAATTATGGGGGCGTGGCTACTTCCGGTTCCCGCCTGTACCATATTGATTCCCGTGCCTATTTCCGGTTGTTGATTAATGCAAAACAACCAATGTCTATATTTCGAAATTTTGTTATATCATTATTCTTGAACGTTACAAGAAATGTTCTAGAATATTGGCATTATAACTATTATAATAATAATTAATCGATTTGTCCAAATTTATTTGAAAAAATTGACAACTCGCTTTTGTCAAAAACAATTGTATCATTGTTATTGCTACTGATCAAATCATTCTTAAAATATCTATACGACTCGTTAATATATGGGGGGGGGGGATAAACATGCTAAAAAAATGAGATTTCGAAAAACGTTATTAAGAAATATTGTTGCTCCCGGCGAGTTCTAATGTATTTATTTCTGTTACACCCTGTATTTGTTTATGGTGTTAGTTGTTTTTATCATCTTTTATTATTCTTAAATATTTATCGTTTAATAAACTTTTATTTTAATTTTCTTGGTATTTCTTGACTGTTGGTATGATGTAAAGGTTAAAGATAAATAATTGGAGTTGCAGTCTTGGTGAAAAATGTTTATTAGGATTTCATCTATAACTCTCCGACGTTTCGATTTCTGATGAAGATTCATTTGGAATCGAAACGTCGGAATTTTTATAAATGAAATCCTAATAAACATTTTTCACCAAGACTGCAACTCCAATTATTTATCTTTAACATTTTATATATTTCTCTGATTTTTATACTTGATTCAAATAAATAAACGTTACATTATTTATTATTAGATGGGGTCTCGTAGCCGTGTGCCTGAGTGTCTGGTCGCGAATCTGGGGGACCCGGGTTCGATCCCGACCGACACCAAAAATTACATCGAATTTTAATGGCACAAAATTTACCCCTGTGGCGCACTCTCCACGCCAGCAATGAGTGCCCGTGAGGTGACGCCTGGTAAGCGCCCGCACGGTACAAATATTCCATCATTACCGATATCTGTGTACGAAGCAGATTGGCACACCCAGCAATGGGTAATATGCCGTGATGAAATATTTATTTATTATAAGAACATTCCTTAGTTATAAATTAATTTATAACCTACCTTAATTCCTCTAAAGTTTGCACAGCACAATTATTACCGACGAAAACCTGTAAAAATAAACATTTTCCCCAAAAAAGTTGTACATACATTGATAATGGATTTATTTTTATATTTGATTAATGTACATTTTTATATATAAACATACATCTTCAATATGATATAAATATCATTATTCTGCACCTCGTACCGAAAAGACTTTAATCCAAAGAAGAGCAACAAATGACCAGTTAGTTAGTTATAAAGCGAAATGTAAAAAATAAAATACTATCATTCAATTATATTACACATAATCTGCACAAGGAACTGAAATTTCAACCGAAGAAGAATACAATAATCAGAATAAAGACAGAGCAATAAACCTACTCTAGCCTTCAACCGAAAAAATGTTGATTTGCGCAAGTGACTGCGCAAGTATAACCACAAAATTTGCCATTTTTGCAAATACAAAAACGAATAAAACTTGATATTCCGTTGAGATCAATCACATCAATTATAAAACGAATTTAAAAATCATTTCCGAAAATCAGCATGTCAACAATGAACACAGAACATCAACTACACAGCGGCTTCAGACTTCGCAGGGACGGGGGAGACAGAGAGAAACAGACATAGCGCGATGGCACGCGTGAGACAGAGATAGATATAGTGACAGTTGGCAGGCAGTCAGAATGTGAGCAGCGAAATTTGGTGGAGGTGCTACAAGATTTGGAATTGTTTCTTCAACTCCACCATCAGCTGCCAATCGGATTTGATCAAGTCGTCGCGGAAGTAGTCTTTGCAAGCGTCGATGGACTGACGAGAAATCTGAAATAACACAAACACAATAATGAGACATTTGTAAGCGAGAAACATTTTTGTCTAGGCGACATGGGATTATCATTGAACATCCTCCTTACAGCGCAGACTTGTCCCCGCGCGGTCATTTGCTAAGAGAGGTATTGGATTCACGCTGAATATCTCATATCCAGATTTTATTGAATAAGCACATTTTAAGGTCCCTACAATCCGATTATAACATTTTTACGATGATGTCTGTGTGTGTGGATGTGTGTGTGTGTGTGTTTGTGTGTGTGTGTGTGTGAGGATGCTGTAGGTACGATTTTTCAAATTTTATAAGACTAAAGACCTGTGTAACTACGTATTCCTCAATCTAACAGTAATGGGAAGAGTTGAATAAGTTCTGGTAACTATTAGACAACCGGAAGTGGTAGTTTAAAAAAAAAATTGAATATTATTTTTTGAAAATTTGTTACTACAAATAATAAAGATAATTAAATTCTGAATCTGACACATTTACTTTTTTTAATACATCTATATGTTTGTAGATATAGTATATAATAATATAGAATAAATCTGTTGTAATAAATCTCGTTGCCCAAAAAACTCCATGGAAACTAGTTGAGATATTTAAATATTTGTAATTGACAGATAAATGCACAATATCAGTGTAAAAAATCAGCAATTTTACCAACATTACTGGAAGATTTTTCTGGGAGGTACGAGTACATTTAATATATCTTATTGTATTATTAATTAAATATGTATTTAAAATTATAGATATGTTAATATTACTTATATCCTTAAGAAATACCACTAATACCGTCAACGAATTTGAAGAATTTTGTACCGTATTAGAAGAGTAGAACAAAATTCCTCATAGAACGAAAGAAGAGATACAATTTCAATTATTTGTGTGTACAAGAAATGTTAAATTCGTTAGTTATGTAACTTTGTTGGTCTTGGCAAGCAGATATGACGATCCATGTCAGAATGATTTACATAAATGTCACAATTGTCATATGTCATAATTTTTCATTCAAAATTTCAAAATATTCTGATGTTTATTTGCCATCAATAGTATGGAATATATTCGACGAGGAAAATTATGATATTTGACACGTATGTACATTATTACTAGCTGTCATTCTGACACGGACGCCCATATCTGCTTGCCAAGTCCAACAAAGTCACATGACTGCTGGCGCCCTATACAACATAAAATGAAAATGGCGAGAGGTATTGTGCTGGCCAAAGCAATTTTTTTTCCTTGCTTGTCAGGTTATTTCAGCCGGTTTACATTTTCAACAAACACAATATTATCCAACACATTTAAAAACTGTTATAAATTCTATCTAAGAGGTTGTTGTCTTTGTCTAAAGAGGTTACTTCCGATTCAGATTTTAGTAGCAACAATAAAATTCTAAAATTATTGCTTGTCAATTTCCCCATCCATCTTACGTCACTGGTTCCCAGTAAGCGTAGGCGTCCACCCACGCAAGGGGGCGGGGAGTCATCAACATCGACATCAGCAGACCGGAAGCGCGGAAGAGGAAATGGTAAGCGGGTCAACATTTGCACAATATTTACTCATTGTTCTAAACCGGACCTCCAACCTTTTCATTTACTCATAATATAAACATTGTCAACAAACAGAAACAGATTGAATGAGTTAGTTATACACAAGGAAATAGTAGATATCATATTGTTATGGTTTCCGCAGGATAATTGGAGTGATTCTGATTGTTCAAATCAAATAAATAATTAGTTCTCTTTTTCAATTTCCTGGGTATTCATAAAGGAGGTTTAGGGTAGGTATATAATGCAACGTTCGTTTGGCTAAAAAATACAATAGAGTTTTAATAAATGCGAACATCACAATTTTGAAGAGATTTACTATCAATACAGTAAAAATTTTGAAAGATGTCCGACCAAGGTTATCTACGAATTGTATGAATTCAGATTTTTGCTCCGCCCATTCTGACAAATTCAGTAGTGTCGTTTGCTTAGTTTTTGTGAGGATACATAAGATACTACTGTAATTTTATTATTATAAAAATATATGTTACAATAACAGCATTAAAAATTCAAAAATAAATCAACTGGTAAGTTTATTAGCAAATGTAAAACCAAATATGTGAAAAATAAGATAATGACACAATGTCTCAGTGTCAGTGACACTGACAGAAAATAACGTTATTCGTACGGCTATGAATCAAGTAAATGTATCTGAATTAATAAATAAACTTACATTATAGCGAAATTATTATCAATAAAGAGTATCGTTTTAAAGTGGAATGTCCTAACTTAGTCGAAACAATATGAATTTTTGAAAGACAAGCGTGTTATATCCATCCTTATCATACACGTTTATAGCCTTTGCAAAGGAAAGAGATAAATGTATGCCAATTTGTTAATTCGTTCATGATACAGATAACCTTGATCGGGCATCTTTAAAAAAAAATACTGTATGTGTGTCTGTATGTGTGTGACGAAAGTTTCGGATCGCATAACTTCAATACCACAATTCCAAAAATTATATTTTTTTTCGTATTCTTCAAGTTTACATCCAGAAGAAGAGGTGATTAGATTTTGGTTATAATTGGTTAACCGGAAGTACCCTCATTTAAAGATTTTAACAATTTTATTGATATTTAACGTTATTATAATTTAAAGAATATATTATTCTTTATACGATTTGATTGCATTTTATACTTCATATTCTATAGATATAGAATTAAAGAATTATAAAGATATTAAATTTCATAAATCAGCCAGCTATGCTAACCATGGAAACTGCTAATATATCCAAATAATTCAAATTGACAGATATCAGTATCAATGAATAGTTATTTAAGTATTAAGGGCAGTAAGTGCACCTTACCGGTTGAGGATTAGTTACATCCGATACCGGTAAGAAGCACTTAATGCCCGCAATGCTTATTATATTTTTTGCACGATCGTCCCAATAATAACAAATTACAGTTTAGAATTATTTACAAATTATTTTGACATTTAAAAAAAAAATAGTTGTCATTTTTAAGTAAGCTATGATCGTTGTTTTGTTATCGTTAAAGCTTTAAAAATTGTACATTTATTTTTTGTTTACGTAATTTTCACCGCCTCCAGATCGGTAGATAGTCACATCACTTACCGGTCAGTCACATCACTTAATGGTCAGTACCACATCACTTACTGCCTTGGAAACCCTATCGGTAAAGTTTTAAAAAACCTGATTGTGCAAAAACGTAAATAGTTGTCAATTTGCGAAGTCTGGGACTACGTCCAGAGAACTAAGATAGGGCCATGTTACAATACATCTTACAAAAATCTCATTCGTTTCAATCTGTCGTAAATGCTTCCATAACAGTACCACCTTAAAGTACGACGAAAATGTAGTTAGTGATTTCTATTTCATGACACACCCTGAATCAGTCTTCCTATTACTAGTTTCTAATAAAAACTCATCCAGCAAACACAAACACATCCATTCGATCTAATTTCCCGAGTAAATATTGATGGCTAGTGTGACGTCAGAGCTGTTCTACTTCCAACGGAGATGCGCGCTTTTCTCCACTCCCGTGACGTCATTCTGTTAAACACTCTACTTACACACTATGTGCTATCCATTCGCATAAAGGTTAAAGGTTAGCTATTGTAATTGGATGTTGGCGGATGACCTTTTCCAAGCAATTCTAATAATGTTGACCGTATTTATATTTCATTATATTTATGTCACATTTACACGGCTGAGTGGAGGAAGATAATTGTATTATTTGTAGGCAGTGCAATGTTATAGCTATTAAGTTTATCGATATGTAATCTAATTTGTTGTTTTAATGAATATGTAATGGATACCATATACCACCTACGTTATTAATAAAATAACTCAATAAAATTGATACATTAATGCATTTCTCCTCAATGCCAAAATGGACAGACGCAGCACTTAACGATGAAACAGTTTTCGGAAAAATTTCGTTGTCTATAAATTAATTCAGAAAAACTTAGCATCTAGTTGCCATTGAAAACAAATGATCAATATTGTTTAAATTTTAATGTCAATATTAACATAGTTATGTCGTACAAACTAGATATTCGAAAAAGTATATACAATTTGGTTGGACGGGTGTCAAAATCTGAAATAGTAAATATATTTAGAAGAAAAAATATTGCTGTTTCGACCATTTATAAAACTATAAGTGAATGTGAGGAAGGCATACCATGTGTAAACCTTCCAAAAAGTGGACGGCCTAAAGCTTTGACTAATGCCTAGTCAAATAGATAGGTGTAAATTGCAAAAGACCGGTTGGGAACTTCGACTCGAAAATTGGCTCGCCGACTTCGGGTTTCACACATGACAATCAGCCAAGAACTCAGCAGAAATGGACTTAAACATCGGAAGAGGAAGAAGTGTCCAAAATATACAGAAGATCAGTTACGTAGAATTCCGATATGTTGCCGTGCATTAAGAAGATATCACTTTACAGCTAACAGAGTTTTGATCATGGATGATGAAAAATATTTCACGTTTTCTAATTCGGAAATTAAAGGTAATGATGGATTGTATACGGATGATATAGAAAATTGTCCAAATAATGTGAAATATAAAACAAAAAAAAAATTTGAAGACAGTACGTTATTTTTTATTTTTACGGGTATTTCTTTAACAATTTCAACACTTCCTCCCCTCTTTCCCTGAGGTAAGCCCCCACTCCGAAAAATATAACGAGCCGCCACTGCATTATTGTTGTTTATATTCTTCGAATGTAAATATACATATCAAATTAAAAAATATATAGATTTCATAGGCATACAAATATTTAAATAAAGTTGTATTGTAACATCCATATAAATAGAAATCGGAAACAGACAAAAAATTTACAACTTACCGGAAATAGCTTTTCCGGTAAGTGGTGACAATAATGTTTCCAGTCGAATAACGAAAAAAATTAATACGCATTGATACAAAAGGCCTAATTTTATAAATTACACTGATTAAAATCTTGTTTCAATTGACATTGTATATTCAAATACGAGGATATCCGACACATTATAACACATACCATACCGAATGAAAATTTGCCTTGCAAGTTGACAAATACTATTTTTACCTTCCGTCACCTTTAGGTAAGGAAGGTATTGTCTTTGGTCAAAAAATTCAATGAGTTTTTAGTGAATAAGCATGTTTTCGGGTCCCTATAATACGATTTTACCATTTTTACGATGATGTCTGTATGTATGTATGTAGGTGTGTGTGTATGTATGTATGTGTGACAAAAGTTTCGGATCGCATAACTTCAATACCACGATTCCAAAAATTATATTTTTTTCGTATTCCTCAAGTTTACATCCAGAAGAACAACTGAATAGATTTGGGTTATAATTGGTGAACCGGAAGTAGCCTCATTTGAAGATTTAACAGTTAACTTAAAGAATATATTATTCTCTATGCGATTTGTTTGCATTTTATAATTCATATTCAATAGATATAGAGTTAAAGAATTTTAAAGAAATTAAATTTTATAAATCAGCCAGCTATGCTAAACATGGAAACTACTAATATATTCATATAATTCAAAGTTGAAGTAGATGTTGGGAAGACACGGAAAGATCGGTAAGGAAATAATTCTAGTGTTACAAGTTTCTAGAAAGATACAAGAGAGATGATTACATTGGTTTGAAAATGTCATGAGGAGAAATTAAAATTGGATGAAGGTTGAAGAAATGGAGGAAGACCAAAGAAGGAAGGACTGTATTGCGTAAGACTTGAGAGAAAAGGAACTGAATGAGAACGACACGTAAAACAGAAATGAGTGGAAAAAGAAAATAAAAAATAGCGACCCCTAACGTATGAGGAAGGCTAAAAAAGATGTTAGTGTCAAGTGCAATTTGCATAGTTTGTTATTGGAAATTTAGAATCTTTTGCAAGACCTAACCCTCTTTTGAAATGGAAGAGGGTTAATATTTTTTAAGTTTGATGCAATTTATTATTCGTTAGCAGAACATCCTGTATGTTTGAAATAAGCGATGGCTGGTCTTGTCTTGTCGGTACCGGGTAAGGTTCGCGGCGCAACGTGCGTTGGTTGGCCGAGAAAGTAAGGTCCATGTCCATGTCCTGTGTAGGCACAGCACAGATGTTGAAAGAGCTGTTAAGGAGGACATTTCACTCATATGGAGATTTGCGGTGTTGCGCAGCGCAACAAAACCTTTATGAATGAATTATTTTACACCTACTGGACCAACATATTAATTAACATAGTTCCTGTCTATTTCATAACGAACATAACTAGATCATTATTTCGATAACATGATTACAAGTCAACGTTTATAAAAAATCTGATGTGGCCAGCACAATACTTTCTGTCAATCCTGTGCACTGACGTAGCTATAGGTTTCTTAAGGGGGGGGGTTCCGGTAGGGTTGAATGAAAAATGTATGATAAAAAAATATATGCGCCGCAGGCGTTTTTTTGAAAATTTTCAAGGTCAAACGTGTTTTAATGCAATGTAAGATAATATAGAGTTCTTTACAATGAAGCAAATTTAACAAATTCTTAAAAATTAAATCCATATTTAATGACGAAAACGCGTATGTACGCTCCAAAAGCGTATAGTTGCCCCTTTTACTAGACTTTATGATGCGAGATGGGAGCATAAGCAATAACTACAAAAACAGAAAATACAATGTAGCATTAAATTAAAATATTATATTAATGAGTAGTAGCAATATCATTCTATTGAACTGCTCAAAATAAAATGTATAATAATTAAATGTTAATTAAATTGCGTTCCTCACAAAATACGGGACAATTGGGCGTCCCGAACAATACTTTACGGGACACTCAAATGTTAGCTAAAATAGGGGACAATCCCGTATATACGGGACGCCTGGCAATCATGTTCCCACCGGCATTGCGGCCCATTTTTGGTTTTCATTTTAAGTAGGTACATAAACCCCCATTTTGTAAGAAAATTATATCCAGCTTAATATCAAACGTGGCAAAATATAACCGAATGGGGGGGGGTTGAACCCCCTAACCCCCCCCCCATATATATGTCGGTGATCCTGTGTATTATGTACAAATTCCATACATAAATTTTCTCGCAAAATATTCTAAATTTACAGTAATATTTCATAAACAAACTATACAAAATGGCACTTGACACTGACATCTTCTTCTTTAGCTTTTCCCATTCGTTAGAGGTCGCTATTTTTTATTTTCTTCATCCATTCATTTCTGTTTTGCGGGTCGTCCTTATTCGGTTGCTTGTCTCTGAGGTTTTCCGCAACACAGTCCTTCCATCTTATCTTTGGTCTTCCTCTGTTTCTCCCACCTTCTATTACTAAGCTATTCATTCTTCTTCCAATATATTCTTTATCTCTCCTCATGACATGTTTAAATCAATGTAATCGTCCCTCTTGTATCTTTCTAGAAACATTATTTCCATTAGTCTTTCATTCCTTACCGTATCTTTCCGTGTCTTTCCTAACATTTATCTCAACATCCTCATCTCTGCTACATTCATTTTCTTTTCATTGACACTGACATCTGTCAGTTAAAATTTTCTTAATATAATAGCTGTTCCATGGTTATAGCATAGCTGGCTGATTTATAAAATTTAATTTCTTCATAATTCTTTCTCTATATCCATTGAATATGAAATATTAATTTATTGGGGCGAAAAAATTGAAAATTATTAAGAAACAAACGAAAAAATCAAATATAGATTGTTTTATTTGTGATATGCAAAATCGTACTCTATATCTGAAGTGGCATCAGAAACCAACCACTTCTAAAATACAAAAATAAAATAAAAGCTGTTGGAACACCTGGTATATAGTGTAGACAGCCAGTTCATCGCCCACTAGATATAAGAAAGGGAACAACAAATCGAATAAAAAAAGAGAGAACGCAACGCATTGAATTTGCATTTGGTGCGTGGTGCGTAAGGCACAGCTACAGCCGCCTATATCGTATATGTGACCCAGATCAGCCCGGCGGGTTCAGGTAGGCAGGTATTCAGATATATTACAATGTTACACATATATCGACCCCGAGATAAACGGATATTCAAATTCCCGCATGGTTTGACGAAACAAGATTGCTTCCAGCCCTACTGCCTAACGGAATTACCAAAGCGAATATTGAAATATGATTCAGGAAATATTTAACCAACTAGAAAATAATCTAAAATTCATATAGGTAACATATGTCCTAAAAATTTCAAACATTTTTACCTTCCGACACCTTTAGGTAAGGAAGGTATTGTCTTTGGTCAAAAAAATCGATGAATATCATTTACTGACATTTAACGTTATTATAACTTAAAGAATATATTATTCTCTATACGATTGGATTGCATTTTATACTTCATAAAATGGTTCGAGTGATGTAACAGAGGCGATTACATAGGTTTGAAAATGTCATGAGGAGAGATGACGAATATATTTGAAGAAGAATAAATAGCTTAGTAGTAGAATGTAGAAGAAACTGTACAACAGCAAAGATAAGATGAAAGGACTGTATTGCGGAAAATTTGAGAGTAAAGGAACTGAATGAGGACGATACGCAAAACAGAAATAAATGAAAGAAAATAAAAAATAGCGACTCTTAACGAATGAGAAAAGCTAAAGAAGAAGAAGTCAGTGTCAAGTGCAATTTGCATTGTTTGTTTATAAAATATGCAAATTATATTTGACACTGATATCTTCTTTAACTTTTCCCATTCGTTAAGGGTCGCTATTTTTTATTTTCTTCTTCCACTAATTTCTGTTTTGCCTGTCGTTTTTCTCTTAAGTCTTCTGCAATACAGTCCCTCCATCTTATCTTTGGTCTTCCTCTGTTCCTTCTACCTTCTACAACTAAGCTATTCATTTTTCTTCAAATATATTTTTCATCTCTCCTCATGACATGTTCAAACCAATGTAATCATCTCTCTTGTATCTAGAACCATTTCCCAGATTCTTTAATTCCTTATCTATCTTTACTAGTCTTCCCCAACATCTATCTCAACATCCTCCACTCTGCCACATTTATTTTCTTTTCATTGATACTGACATCTGTTAATTTAAATTATCTGAATATATATGCAGTTTCCATGGTTAGCATAGCTGGCTGATTTAAATAATTTAACTCTCATTAGAAATTTATTATCGAATTTTTTGACCAAAGACAATACCTTCCTTACCTAAAGGTGACGGAAGGTAAAAATGTTGAAATCTGTGCCAAAACTTTTAGGACACGTTAAATACGATATATATACAATGAAATTAAAGTGATTTGGATATAATAAATAAATGTATAATCTTTTGATGAATACGGCAAGGTCATCCCGTGTTTTCTTCGCCCCTGTTGCCAGGGATGAAACGCAACCCTTCTTCAATTCCAACAAAAAATCAATACCCCTATTCACAACTTTTCTTCATTGTATAACACTTCTCAATCACTGTATCACCGTTCATTCACCCACGAGTTGAATCAGCGATTCATGGTTTACTAGGCGTCGGGTCGATTCCGGGCGGCGTCTGCAAAGATGTGGGTCAGACCACGTGTCGTAGCCAGGTCACCGCCACGTGTACGTGCACCCCCTACACCGGGAGAGTCCACCAGGATCTAGGTCACTTAGGGGAGATGAATGGAGACGTGAGGAATGAATGTACAACAGGATTATTTTTGTTGAATGGAAATCAGAAAATAGTCACGATAATGCTTTTGTAAAATTAATATTCGTTAAAATCTCCATAAAATAAAACATAGTAAACAACAATTTAAATATCTGAGACAAAAGTTATACTGTATTCCAAGTAGACAGTTAATGAGATTATTAAAATCCAGTAAATAAAGTGAAGAAATAGACAAAATTGTTCTATTTCTCTGTTCTTAATCATGATCACTTTGATCATTTAGATTGCGAATCACAGCCCGAAGGAATACACTAGCGTCACAAATCTCGCGCCCCGCCTACGAAGGGGAATGATATTAGCTGGGACTACGTAGAAAAATAGTTACCCCTCCTGTAAGATGAAAATATATTTTTTTTTCGAATTTTGGTAATCTATGAATCTTTAATTTTTGTACGGTCCTCGTATGTTAAAATTGTTGTGCGATCCTTTAAAAATTGCAACAAGATGTTAAAATAATAGTTTATACAACAAGGTTAGATATGATGTACAGTGGTGGACAGAAAAAAATAGGACAGTATTTTTTTTCTAGTGTAAACTGATGCTTGACAACTCCACTTAATTAAAATGTTAATGATAGAATTTTTATTAATATTATAGCGCTGGGCAATTTGTCTGATCGGCATTCCTACTTTCGCTTTAACAATTACCGAACACTTCACAATATCGCTATTTCGAGGCATTTTTTTTAATTCGATTCGATAATTCAATTTTTGACAAATCAAAGTGACAAAAGTCATAATTGTAAAGCCAAATTCAAGCAACTAAATCTTATAGAAAAAAAGTTTACTTGATTTACGACTTGTCCTATTTTTTTTTGTCCACCACTGTACATATCGTATGACGCCGTAAGCGGACGCACGAACGAAAAACAAAACTGAAAAGGTCTATAACGGCCGGCGTCCGTTATTATAACGGCCGCCGGCCGTTAAGGTTTATAACAGGCGCCTTACTATTAAGGATAGTATTTCTAAAAAAAAAATTACAGTATCCTGAAGAGCATTATGGTATTGCGTGATTAAAACATTCGGCTCATCGCCTCATGATTGAACATCACACGCGTTTCATTATGAACGCTATATCGAACTTGTATCCTTAAAAATCTATTTAAAGATGTTCGATCAAGGGCATCTGTATCATGAACGATTTAACAAATTGGCATACATTTATCTCTTTCTATTTCAAAGGCTATAAGCGTTTGCGATAAGGATGGATATAACACGCTTGTCTTTCAAAAATTCATATTGTTTCGACTAAGTTAAAACATTCCACTTTAAAACTATATGCTTGTTGTTGATAATACTTTCGCTGTAACGTAAGTTTATTTATTAATTCAGATACATTAACTTGATTCATAGCGGTACGAATACAGTTATTTTCTGTCAGTGTCACTGACATTATGTCAGTATCTTATTTTTTACATATTTAGTTTTACATTTGCTAATAAATTTACCAGTTGACTTATTTTTGAATGCTTTTATTGTAACATATATTTTTATAATAATAAAATAACAGTAGTATCTTATGTACCCTCATGAAAACTACGCAAACGACACTACTGAATTTGTCAGAATGGGCGGAGTAAAAATCTGAATTCATGCAATTCGTAGATGACTTGATCGGACATCTTTCAAAAAATTTACTGTACTTGTTTTCTTAGGCTTTCTTAATGGTATTTGTTGTTCAGATTGTAAAAAAAATGAAAAGTTTTTCAAGCGGGAGTAGAAAAATTACATTTTTTGAACATCCCCTGGCATTTCGCATTCATCATCCCCACACCGCTATGTAGGTCGCGTATCGTTCACCCCTTTTCAGGTCATTGAGGTCAGGTCACGAGGTCGCACCCGGGCCGAGCAAGCTGCTTCCTGCAGCTCTGGTTCCCCCGGTGGATCGGCCAGTGACCCGACAGACTGCAGCTGAATGAAACAGGGTGTCAGGGTGTTGAACCCGTGACCTGTTTCTTACTGATCGATGGACTGCAACCAGGAATTAGGACAAGGGATGGGGAGGTTGTTTCGCAATTCGGCTCACAAGAGAGGAATTCATTGAAATGTTTTTGGAGTTGGTTTCCAATATTTTCTTGGGTGATATAAGTTTAAGCATCACAAAAAGTTTATTGGATTATTGTTTACGGTTGCCTCCTAACGGTCTGACAATTTTTATCTTCCGTCATCTTTAGGTAAAAAATCAATGATGAGTTTTTAGAGAATAAACACGTTTTAGGGTCATATAATACGATTTTACCATTTTTATGATGTCTGTATGTATGTATGTGTGTCTGTGTATGTGTGTGTGACAAAAGTTTCGGATCGCATAACTTCAATACCACGACTCCAAAAATTATAATTCTTTCATATTCCTCAAGTTTACATCCAGAAGAAGAGGTGATTAAATTTTGGTTATAATTGGTGAACCGGAAGTACCCTCATTTGAAGATCTTAACAGTTAAATATCATTGATTGACATTTAACGTTATTATAACTAAAAGAATATATTATTCTCTATACGATTTGATTGCACTTTATACTTCATATTCAATAGATATAGAATTAAAGAATTATAAAGATATTAAATTTTATAAATCAGCCAGCTATGCTAACCATGGAAACTGCTAATATATTCAGATAATACAAATTAACAGATGTCAGTATCAATAAAAGAAGAAGGGAAATAACTCTAATGTAAGAAAGATACAAGAGAGACGATTACATTGGTTTGAACATGTTATGAGGAGAGATGAAGAATATATTGGACGAAGAATGAATTATTAAGCTTTTGATTCTGGTCGCGAATCTGGGGACCCGGGTTCGATCCCGACCGACGCCAAAAATTACATCAAATTTTAATGGCACAAAATTGACCCCTGTGGTGCACTCTCCATGCTGTCTATGAGTGTCCGTGAGGTGACGCCTGGTAAGCACCCGCACGGTACAAATATTCCATCATTACCGATATCTGTGTATAAAGCAGATTGGCACACCCAGAAATGGGTAATATGCCGTGATGAAATATTTATTTATTTATTGATTTATAACAAAAATCTAATCAAGTCTGCATATGAATGTAAGAAAGAGGAATACGTAAAAATTTTAATTTTTGGAATTGTAATATTGGAGTCATCGCAGTCTAAATTATCGTCACACACGCACGCACACACACACACACACACACACACACACACACACACACACACTCGTATTTTAGGGACCCTAAAACTTGCTTATTCATTGAAAACTCACTACAGATTTTTTAACAAAAGACAATACTTTCCTTACCTAATGGTGAAGGAAAGTAAAAAAGTAAATTTTATATTTAGCCTGGTAATAATTCTAAAACTTTTCTGCTTAGATGTATGGTGTAAGAAAATGAACATTCCACAATCTATGATAATTTATTAGCTAGCTTGGAATAAATCTCTTCAGTTATCAATGCAACGGGAACCTGCGGCTTTTTCCCATGTTGCTGTAAGTTGTGAATGACACTCGTTATTCATTGATAAGTAGAAACACCTGTTTGTATGTGCGTCGTGCCATCGTGGCCTTCGCCACAAACGGTGTGCATATCTCTGATAACAATAATTACATAGGGCAAGGTCACCAATCAACATTGAGCAATAAGCGAGATAATACACGATAAATAATTGCATATTTTTAAGAAGTTATTAATACGAGGGTTGCTTTTTTACTTCTCGCTAAGAGAGGTATTGAATTTATGTGTGTGTGTGTGTGTGTGTGTGTGTGTGTGTATGTGGGGAGGTTGGAAAGACGATTTCTCAAAAACTGTAATACTTAATATCTGTTAACTACATATTTCTCAATCAGATATTACTGGAAATAGTTGAAAATTGGACAACCGGAAGTAACAGATTCGTAAAAAAAATCTTCTAAACATTATTTTTTAATTTTTTTTTTGTTCTTGCTTGTATTAAAGAAGAGTAAATTCTCTATTTGATACATATGAATTTTATTATATCTTTTATAGATTTAAAGATAAAGAAATATGAAGTATATAATAATCTATTGCAATAAATCCCAGTCCAAATAATGTCATGGAAACCAATTGAAAAATTAAAATGTTTATAATTGACAGATAAATGTCAATGTCAAAAATCCAGACACATTACTGAATATTTTTTCTAGGAAGTACATACATTATATTATTTCTTATTGTATTAATAGTTAAATATTTAAAATTATAGGTATATTACTTGTACCCTTTTAAAATACTGTCAATCCCGACAATGAATTGAAAACATTTCAAAAAATTAGAAGAGGATAAAATTTCTTCATAGAATGAATTTAAAATTAAACATCCAAATATAAAGACGAAAGTTTCAGATAGCATAACTTCAATACAACGACTAAAAATTTATAATTTTTTCGTATTCCTCCAGTTTACACCCAGAAGAAGAGGTGTATCCATTTGAAGATTTTAACAGTTAAATATGATTTATTGACATTTAACGTTATTATAACTTAAAGAATATAATATTCTCTATACGATTTGATTGCATTTTATACTTCATATTCAATAGATAATTTTATAAATCAGCCAGCTATGCTAACCACGAAAACTGCTAATATATTCAGATAATTCAAATTGACAGATGTCAATATCAATGAAAAGTAAATGAATGTGGCAGAAATGAGGATGTTGAAGTAGATGTTGGGAAGACACGGAAAGATACGGTTGTGTTACAAGTTTAAAGATACAAGAGAGACGATTACATTGGTTTGAACATGTCATGAGGAGAGATGAAGAACATATTGGAAGAAGAATGAATAGCTTAGTTCTAGAAGGTAGAAGAAACAAAGGAAAATCAAAGATAAGATGGAAGGACTGTATTACGAAATGAGTGGAAGAAGAAAATAAAAAATAGCGACTCCTAACGAATGGGAAAAGCTAATGAAGAAGATGTTAGTGTCAAGTGCAATTTGCATAGTTTGTTTATAAAATAATTTTACTGGAAGGTATTGTGCACATCAGATTTTTTTATTATTACTTTTAGAACTCATTTATATTCTTTATACATGTTGAAGAATAGTGATAACATCAAAATTATGCAAAAGTTATCTAATCGCGTATTTTAAAGGTATTTACAATTCTAGTATTGTAATATGTATAGAACAACGTAAATTAACATCAAATATTTTCAAATTACATTGGTAGGCAATCGATCACAACTTTGTCTATCACTACTGAAATTTTAATGACGTAACGTGACATGTAACATCACAAACCGTGTGAACTTACGTATCAATGAATTGATAGGTAGCAGATGACATAATAACAGCTAACACGTTTCATTTTTGCACCAATAGAATATTTATAGACTTAACACCCTGAGTTAAATATTAAGTTAGTAAAATACATTGAATATTTTATATTAACACAAGGGTTTACTTGCATTTTTTCACTAATGACGTCATAAAACTACAAAACTATGAATAACAAAGAGACTATTCTTACTGCCCTAAATAAATATCATTACAAAAATAAATGTTTTTCTCCCCCCGTTGTGTTGTCAATGAGGTCAATTCAGCAAAGCATGAACCAGCCAGCCAGTAAGCAACCAGCGACCAGCATCGAAGACAACAGAAACTAATCAATGACTGCGAAACTCGGGCGCCGCCAGGTCAGGGCGAAGCACCCCCTACTACCACCGCAATGACACACATTCATTCTCCACCCTCCACTGTACACGTCAGCGCATGAACGAACTATAGTATCAACGAGAATATTATCAATGAAAGCTATGACTATGAATGATGATGTATTATGAAAGTTGTAGGTGTTCCTATTTCTTGTTTTATATGATAGCATTTATCTACTAACTAAAATATGTATATCTTCTTGAAATTTAAGACAATCGTGAAACGATTTTATAGTGTGGTATATTTTTAAGAAGAAATTTTGTAAATTTGAAACACGTTGCAATGTTGTTAATGAATATATTGAAGAGAAGAGGGCCTAAATGGGACCCCTGTGGCACCCCCGACGTGAAGTAAAACCATTCGCAGTGTTCGACCAATCAATTGAAATTTAAACTATATCTCAACTGAAGTAAAGTCTACCTACTCTCCAAGTTTTAAAACAATTGACCACGCGATAGCTGAAATATTTGCAATTAAATTTGTCCTTTTTAACACGTGAAGAATAGGAAATGGCAAAATAAACATAACATTTTAAATTATAACCTTTGAATATATAATACATATAAGAATGGCAACGTAATGTATTTATATTAAATATTTCGAGAGAAGGTGCCATCTATCCCTCCGTATACGATTTATTTCTGAGTTAGTTCAAAAAATAAATAATAGGTGGATGTTGCACAGGGTTGCCACGTAGCTAGAACAGCAAGTTAAGATTTTATAAAGGTTTTTAAGTTTGCTACTGTTAAACAAGTATACATGTACATTGAAGATTCAAAATATATTATTTGGTTATTATAAAACAATATTTTTGAATTATTGATTATTGAATACCTCTAACAAATAGTATCTGGCAATGCTGTCAGCACGATTTACCATAGTTCATAGTTTTGTGGTAGGAGTCACTAGCTATCTATAATAATTTTGTGAATAAAAAGAGACAGATATAGTATGTTGTTAGGCCATATGCGTTGCCGTTCTTATATGTATTATATATTAAAAGTTATAACTTTTACATCCAAATCGACATTTAATCGAAAAACTAGTTATGTTTGTTTATTGTCAAATGCAATATGCATCTAATATTATTTAATCTTGCTTGCAAAAATATGCAGTAGATGTCGTGAACCTACTTATAAAATTTATCAGTACGTGGCGTTGATTGTATTCATGTATGGTAACGGCCTCTATAGGGCCGCGTGGAAGGTAAAGCGATTATCTTTTATCATTTACGCACTCATTGCATTTAGCATTTGAAGCAGTGCCTCAAACAGCTCTTTGTCTATCGCACGTATTTCTTACCGGAATGAATGCTTTATCAAAAACATTAGGCAGTTATACTATTCATTTCAAGAGCACTTTATAGGGTGTAAATTAGGTGAACTGCATATTAGTTATAGTCGTGGCTTAAATTATTCTTTTGATATTTATAAAGACAAGCATTAACGGAATAAGTTAAAATTTATATACTACTTTATTTCTTTTCTGGTGAGGCAATGCCTCACCTGCCTATCCTGACAAGCCACCACTGATTTCAGCAGATTCGTTGTGGTATAATCTAACTGGCTACATAAAAATACTGCTTAGTAAAAAAATAATTTCCTACCTTGCTGACGAGGAAGTCCTTCTCGTCAAAATGTCTGCCAAACATCTTCGGAGAATCCCCGGAAACAGGCTCAATCTTGATGCAGACTTCCTGTCCTTTTCTTGCACTATCCACCACCTTATGGTTGATTTCAATACTTGTTATTATGCCCAGATCCACAAACTAAACAAACAAACAAACAAACAAAAACAATATTTTCTCAAAAAAAACAAATTTATTTTCTTACTTCTCGGGTGGGCACACAAATTGGCGTACCATCCCTGACTATGCCCGCTTCAACCATAACTCCCATAACTATGGGATCCCTCGAATTGAAGATGAATTGAGGAAGAACTCTGAGTTTGCAAGGAAATACAGCAATGTGCTTGAATTCATCCCTTTTGCGCTGTTTGAGTTCTTCACGGTATGCCATGAATTTGTCAAACAAATGGTAGATGATGTCTGCTTGGAAAATCTTCACGCCTAAAGTGTCGGCGAGTTCTTGAGCGTCGCGTTCGATCTTCACATCGAAAGCGAGGATTGTAGCGTATCTGGAAAGAAATTTCAAAACATGGAGGTATAGGGATCGTGCTAAAGATCGCATATCGAGATTTTGGTAAATGACCACGTTTTAAGGTCCCTACAATCCAATTTAACGTTTTCACGATGTATGTGTGGATCCTCTTTACGCTCTAACTAAAATACTATCGTTCAAAAAAATTTGAAACCTTGTAAAGGGTTTTTCAATTGCGGCGGGTCGATGTTGGCAGCCTGTGGCGGCCATGGTGTTTTGGTCTGTCTAATCTGTTATTTATTATTCTGTCACAGATGCCAAATCATCATGGCAAGTTACACGGTTGAGCAGCACGCCCAAATAATAAAACTTTATTATCAAAATGAGTGTTCGTTAGTGCAAACGATGCGCGCGTTGCGCCAATTTTCCGGCAGACGCGGTGGCCCTTCAAAGTCGACTCACCAACGATTGATAGCCAAATTCGAGCCGACCGGTTCGGTAAACAATCAGCCAACACCGTCAAAGGAATGCCAGATCGGCCGAGAACATTGTCGCGATCCGTGAAAGTGAGCAAGAGAATCCGAGGCAGTCAATTCCCGGCCAAGATCCAACTGACCCAGTAGATCAGAGTTAATGACCAACGCCGTTTGTTCGCTGACTGGGCTTCGGAGCGCTTGGAAGAGGACCCCAATTTTGGCCGAAAAATCATCTTTAGCGACGAGGCGCATTTTTGGATGAATGGCTATGTTAACAAGTACAATTGCCGTATATGGGACGACGCCAACCCACACGAGGTTCACCAGGTGGTAATGCATCCACAAAAAGTTACTGTTTGGTGCGGATTTTGGGCCGACGGCGTCATTGGTCCGTACTTTTTTGAAAACGACGTTTGTGAGGCCATCACCGTCAACGGCGAGCGCTACAGAACAATGATAACCAAATTCTTTTGGCCCAAATTAAACGATATTGAGTTAGACGACATATGGTTCCAGCAGGACGGCGCTACGTGCCATGATGGACATTTTGCATTTGAGGATTTGGTTATCTCTCGCAAAGGTGACGTGAGTTGGCCACCAAGATTGTGTCATTTGACTCCGCTAGACTTTTTCTGAAATCGCAGGTCTATGCCAATAAGCCGCAATCGACCGATGCCCTTCAAGTCAACATAACCAATGCCATCGCTCAAATTCAACCGGATCTAAGCGGCAGAGTCACTGAAAATTCAACCACTCGGATCCGTGCCACCGTGAGAAGCCGCGGCGGATATTTGGACAATGTTATATTCCATACATAATGGCATAATGGCCTTTCAAATAAAAAAAAAGAATTTCGTTAAAACCTCACACACAGCTTGTTTTATTCCATTTCTACCTTATTTTAATATGGAAAGATCCTATTAATTTTTTATGTAAATCAGATAACCGAAAAATGCACTTTACAGGAAGTTCAAAATAGTTTTTCTTCAAAAAATACCTTTAAATGTTATTCTAATCTAATGATGTATTAGGTCGAGAAAGATCTGCTTTTGACAATAGTGCAAGGTTAAATTGATAGTGAATATATTGACGCCCAAATAATTGTTATTTCGGAATAATAAAATGTCTTCTATTAACCTTTGCTTTATTGTATTTTTACGGAGATGAAAATAATTTTATGCAATTCAAATTTATTTATCGGTGTGTGTGTGTGTGTGTAGGTACAACAAAACAAAAACCCTTAACAATACTTTCGATTCCCCATTTAATAGCTGTCACTCACTCTCTTAAACATTACCATATACCTACAATATTGTATACTTACTGACTGTCGTGTTCCAACATAATGGAAGCCTTCATGACATCCTTTTTAACGACGGGTCCAATCCTAATGCCAGAATACTAGAACAGAAAGCATGAATGGCATATCTAAGAATGGGACAAAAAGCGCAATCGTTACATGGTAATTACGCTACACCATTTGAGTTCTTAGCATCCGCTGGTGTGAAAGAGGAGGAAGGCGTCAACGAACTGGATTATCAAGTGGTTTTGACTTGACCACAAGTAATTAGCTTTTCCGGGTGATGGGAATTTATTAGATATTTTTATTGTAAAATATACATGTCGTAAAAAGTGGAATTATTATCCTTAAATTCAAATGGAAACAATTTTTTTTATTGAGTTTGACTTAATATCTCTAATGGGATCATTTCACATGTTCTGATTTTTACCTCTCGCTAAGAGAGGTATTGGATTCATGCTACAAATCGCATATTCAGATTTTAGTGATTAAGCACGTTTTAAGGTCCCTATAATACGATTTTCAATATTATGTGTGTGGATGTTGGAAGGACGATTTCTCACAAACTATTTTTACTTCCTTGTACGTAAGTAAAGGAAGTATTGTAATCGCGAAAAATTTCGGTTTTCAGATTTCATTTTGATCATCCCTGAATCCATTTTGACTAATTTCGTCGTGACGTCTGTACGTACGTATCTCGCATAACTCAAAAACGGTAAGCCGTAGAAAGTTGAAATTTTGTATTTAGGACTCCTATAACATCTAGTTGTGCACCTCCCTTTCTGGTTATTACACAATTTCCAGAAGTGGCACTTTACATGAAGCCTATAATATATTTTAATGAAAATCTGTTTTAAAATATAATCCAAAACTTTTCAAATTTGGTATACAAGACTTATGTCAATCGAAATAACATAATAGATTTTGGTTAAAATAGGCTAACCGGAAGTGGTACATTACTTGAAGTTGTTAACAGTTTTTCTTGAATAAAATGATTTTATTCAAGTATTATTAAATTAGCCCTTTGTAATAAGCGAGATATGTAAATTTAAAAATTATATACTTTTTTGTTTTTGTAATAAAGCTTGCTATGGATTAGGACAAAAAAATAAAAAAAAAGTTCATGTCAAAATACGTTACATACGTGCAATTTTATGATTCGTACAATAACAAATATTATATTTTTATTGAGAAATTAGTCATATTCATTGTTGTAATCAAATATTTCTTTGTTGTAATCAAAACTCTCTTTAAAAAGAAGCGGGTTAGATTAATGTTAATTTAAGAATGATAGTAGTAAATGAATTATTTTTTTTCTATATCAAAATATTTCTCGGGCTTGGCATTAGACCTCCTGTTTTAGAGATACGAGTATTCACGATAACTCAAAACCTGTAAGCCGTAAAGTGTTGTGCACCTCCCTTTATGGTCGCTACATATCTTACCGTTTTGAAGTTAAAATTAATATTTTGTAATTTAGTTATTAACAAAAAATATGTATAGTTTAATAATCGTACAAAGAAGTCGTGTGGTGTCCACATCAGATTTATTATAAGTAATAGAATATTTCCAATTCGGTGAATTTCAAGAAATTTGCAAGGAAATACGAACAAGTAATTGTTCTATCTATCGAATTTTTTTCTTAAAACCCACCACCCGGCATTTGGAATCCCGCGAGCTGTTCGTACGATACGATGTAGGTACTCCATACTCGTATTCGTGCGATGTACGTGTACGTGTACGCGTCTCTTCCCGGATGCGAGAGTATGTGACGTGTCGGTTGCCGGTTGCCACTCAAGCCACTGCCCCACACCCACACTAACAGAGAAAAAGGTCCTGTTTACTGACTATTTCTCCGAACATGTAGGCTGCGCGACACTTCGCTAGAAATACGTGCGTGGATGAATTGTTATATCTACTTTCATCAATCTATCAAGTCCCATATGTCAGAGAAATTCTAAAGAGGCTGTTATTAAAGATATATGGGGACATATGAATAAAATATTCAATAAATATATCAAAAATTAATAATTGAGCTATTAAAAATGATATCAACTAACAACCTGAACTTCAAAAATTCATATCTCGCTTATTACGTAAATTTTTAAGCCGCGTTTGCACTAAAATTCTTAGTTCTCCTGTATCCACGTATTCATGATCACGTCGATTAGGTTAAACAATAAGCAGTTATTGTGATGAATATTGATTTGGCACTTGTGTGCGTGCGTCTGGTCCGGCGGAAGTACCACCCCTCCCCCCGTAGGGCGGGGGTATCTGTTTGTTATTTCTGCATGTGCATCTTACACGTGTTTCGAACCATGCGCCTAATAAATACATACAAATTAAGCAAAGCGCCAAACGAAAATACGTCATGGATTTAGGTATTATGTTACAAATTCCATACATAATTTTTCTTGCAAAAGATCCTTTCCAGTAAAATTATTTCATAAACAAACTATGCCAATTGCACTTAACACTAACATCTTCTTTAGCTTTTCCCATTCGTTAAGGGTCGTTAATTTTACTTCCTTGTACGTAAGTAAAGGAAGTATTCTAATCGCGAAAAATTTCGGTTTTCAGATTTCAGCGGAAATATCCATTTTGATCATCCCTGAATTCATTTTGACTAATTTCGTCGTGACGTCTGTACGTACGTACGTATCTCGCATAACTCAAAAACGGTAAGCCGTAGAAACTTGAAATTTTGTATTTAGGACTCCTATAACATCTAGTTGTGTACCTCCCTTTCTGGTTATTACACAATTTCCAGAAGTGACATTTTACATGAAGCCAATAATAGATTTTAATGAAAAACTGTTTTAAAATATAATCCAAAACTTTTCAAATTTGGTATACAAGACTTTTATGTCAATCGAAATAACATAATAGATTTTGGTTAAAATAGGCTAACCGGAAGTGGTACATTACTTGAAGTTGTTAACAGTTTTTCGTGAATAAAATGATTTTATTTTGATAATAGAAATAAATGCTTCAAATAAAAGTTTAAGTTTTAATTTCTGCGTCTAGCACATCAAGTATTATTAAATTAGCCCTTTGTATAAGCGAGATATGTAAATTTAAAAATTATATACTTTTTTGTTTTTGTAATAAAGCTTGCTATGGATTAGGACAAAAACATAAAAAAATGTTCATGTCAAATTACGTTAAATACGTGCAATTTTATGATTCGTATAATAACAAATATTATATTTTTATTGTGAAATTAGTTCATTGTTGTAATAAATATTTCTTTGTTGTAATCAAAACTCTCTTTAAAAAGAACCGGGTTAGATTATGGTCGCTATATATCTTACAGTTTTGAAATTAAAATTAATATTTTGTAATTTATTTATTAAAAAAATATGTATAGTTTAATAATCGTACAAGGAAGTCGTTTGGTGTCCACATCAGATTTTTTATTTTCTTCTTCCACTCATTTCTGTTTTGCGTATCGTCCTCATTCAGTTCCATTTCTCTCAAGTCTTTTGCAATATAGTCCTTTCATCCTTATCTTTGGTGTTTATCTGTTTCTCCTATCTTCTACTATTAAGCTATTTATTCTTCTTCAAATATATTCTTCATCTCTCCTCATGACATGTTCAAACCAATGTAATCGTCTCTCATGTATCTATTTAGCAACTTCGAGCTATTTCCCTTATCATTGATACTGACATCTATCAATTTGAATTATCTGAATATATTAGCAGTTTCCATAGTTAGCATAGCTGGCTGATTTAAGAAATTTAATATCTTTATAATTCTTTAACTCATCTATTGAAGATGAAGAATAAAATTCAATCACATCGTATACAGAATAACATATTCTTTAACCAAAATCTAATCATGTCTATATACTTCTTTATTGTAATATTCATAGTTACTAAATTTATTCAAATAATCTATTGCGTTCTATGAATCTAATTAACTGTATACATCATATTAATATTCTATGATTCTTCAAACTGCTAATCACTGACATATTAGGAAGAAGCATATATGTTTACAAATAAGAACCTTGGAAGACCAAAAAAGATAGATCGGATGTTATGTTAATAAAATTTTAAATATATCTTTGCAGTGTTAAAATAAACATAGAAAAATGTCAGAAAATAAATAAATACATCATTGTGGTTTCGCAATTTCCCATATTTGAAGGTGACATTAAAGTTTATCAAATTTATTTGCAATAGTAATATAAAATTGAAATATGTAACTTTTCATTCATAAATTTGCTAATAAACTTTCGCGGCTATAAACACAAACTAAATTCGTGACGTCACAGCTTCATACTAACACAAAGACATTTCCAACGCACACATTTATGAAGAAATTTTATCCTGCTCTTCTAATTTTTCTAGATGTTTCCAGTTCATTGTCGGGATTGACAGTATTTATACCTATAATTTTTAAATATTTGACTATTAATACAATAGTACATTTTAATTTTTTAATTGGTTCCGTGGCATTATTTGGGCTGAGATTTATTACAACAGATTATTTTATACAGGGTGTTTGGCGTAAATCCGGCACCACGAATATTTCGTTTATTTTGAGAGATACAAAAAATGTTAATAAGCAAAGTTAAACTAGACAAAGGGGTTCATAAAATGATCATAGCAGAAATTTTGTATCACTTCTGGTTTTAGCGGAAATGGGTACAACTTTAAATCTAGCATAGGGAATCGGTATTTTTATATATTTTTTTAGAATATACATAAAATTAGCTTCACAATGATACCAAATTATCATAGTTTACTTTAACCATTTATTCTTAAAATATGTACCTATTAATAAAATTCCATACAAAATAAAACATAGCAAGCTATGAAAACAATTTTATTATCTTATAACAAAAAAAAAGAAGAAATTAAAAAAAAATTAGGCGTGAGGTATTATTTTTTTATTTTTTAGCATGTATAAGAAAATGTATAGAAAATAACGGCGGCCATATTGAGCATTTGTAGTTTTTCACATTTACTGTTTCTGTTTTGGTATCGTTGTGAACATGCTGTGTTTCCCAAATACAGTCGAATATCGTTTTTGGATTCTTCCCATTAATGTCCGATTGAGAAATACGTAGTTAAACAGATATTAAATACACACACATATCGTTAAAATATTAAAATCGGATTGTAGGGACCTTAAAACGTGCTTAATCATTAAAATCTGAATATGCGATTTTTAGCATGAATCCAATACCTCTCTTAGCGAGAGGTAAAAAGTTAAATGGGGGGGGTGTCTTCCCAGACTCACCCTGTATAAATATGAAAATAGTAATTTAAATTGTAAACATGCAATAACATTTTTTTTGTTTTCTACAACATAATAATAAATTAATACGTCCTGTAAACTATATTTTAACCTTTTACTTCAAACGATAACTACTTTAAATTTATATTTCCTAACTCAAGTTGTAGCTTATTTATAGCTACAATAAAAGCTTTAAGTAATAATAATGTAAGAAGCAACTCTTAATAAAACAGGAAGCGACCAACACAACCTTTCAAGGAAGTACACAAGACAAGCCGTAATATCCGGTGAACACAATCGAATAATAACCAATCTTTTTGCAATTTAAAAAAACATCATTTTACTCTGTCAATAACTGAGAGAATTATCTGGGACTCGTGATGTTTAAACGTGGTATGTGTTGAGGAACGCGTAAAAAATCTGAATGGCCGGATGTGAAAATTATCAATGAACTAATTATCTTCCTTATCATGTCGGAGCTGCATAACATTCATCTTATGTGCAAGGAAACGCAATAGCAACAATATACCTAACACGACGCAATAACAAGGTCAATATATCACATAGAGATTTATAGTCCTTCTAGAACTTTCGATAGGAAATGCATTCCTAGCGCCATACATCCGACAGGATGAATTAAATTTTACTACAAACGCAACTTAAAATTTTACGTAATAAACGAAATTTTTAAAGGTCAGAATTTGGTGTATGACGTAGGAAGTCCTCACCAGTCGATAAATTGGTGGTTCTAGAGGGTACAAATTTTTCATGTTCAAATCTGTTGTGGCCAGCACTATACCTCTCGCCATTTTCATTTTATGTTGCACAGGGCGCGAGCAGTTATGTGACATTTAGCAATAATCTACATAGGTGTCAAGTTTAATAGTTTTTCATTTAAAACATCATGATTTTTCAAATCCATGTGGATTTTTTTCCTCGACAAGTACATTTGAATGAATGAAAAATTATGACATCTATGTAAATAACTACTAGCCGTCGTTCTGACACGGATCCCCATATCTGCGTGCCAAGGCCAACAAAGTCACATGACTTTTCGCGCCCTATATGTGAATGTGCACGTTTTAAGGTTCCTGCAGTCCGATTTTAACATTTTTACGATGATGTCTGTAGGTATGGATGTATGTGTGTGTGTGTGTGTGTGTGTGTGTGTGTGTGTGTGTATGTTTATGTGTGTGGATGTTGGTAGGACGATTTCTCATAAACTATAAGACTTAATATCTGTTTAACTACGTATTTCTCAATTGGACATTAATGGGACGAGTTGAAAAGGTTTTGGTACCAATTGGACAACCGGAAGTAGCAAATTCTTAAAAAAAAACTTCTAAATATTATTTTATGAAAAATTTCGTTCTTGCAAATATTAAAGAAGATTAAATTCTCTATCTGATACATTTAAATATTTTACTATATCTTTTATTGGTTTAGAGGTAAAAGAATATAATATATAAAGTATTCTGTTGTAATAAATCTCACAAATTACATATGTAATGCCATAGAAACCAATTGAAAAACTAACTGTAACTGAAAATAATTGTATTATTACATATACCCTTCAGAAATACTATCAATCAAATGAATTGAAAACATCTCAAAAAATTAGAAGAGGACAAATTTTCTCTATAGAATAGAAATAACTGATTAGTTTTAGTATGAATTAAAATCGATATCGAACGATATGTGAGCGTATGTTGAACGGCGAACGGGAACCGCTGCATATAAGCACATCCTCGTTATCGTTAGAAGGCTTGCTCGACACTCGTCACTCGCTATCAGAGCAGGATACCGGTCATTGTGTTGCGGGGCCCGGTGCCGGTCGCGGTTCCACACCCTGCCGACCCCACATTCACGTGGGACAAACGTCATATGTAGCAAATGAGATCTGCATCCAAATTTATAAAAAATCCAATAGATATGGATAAATAAATACAGGCCATTCGATTTTCGTTTTGCAATACACTCATGTACAAAATTTACGATAAACGCAAGTTGTACGCGCTAAATCATATTATATAAAACAACATATTAAATAAAATAATTCTGAATCTTTTTGCTATTATAATGTTATTCCTTATTTTTCAGTGCAGTGAGAAATTAAGTAATGTACCTACTATTTATTTTGTGTGTCAATGCTTGAACATAAACATTACTTAATTTCTCAAATTTATAGTTACGAGGGTCATTCAATAAGTAAAGAGACAAATTCTATAATTTTAAAACTATTCAATGAATGTGTACAATCTTTTCAGGGGTGTTAGTTGGCAACCTTGGGATATGCTCTGATCAGCTGTTTCATCATTTTATGTCAACATAACCTCAAAATGTTCAGTTCACCATGGCAAGGAGATTGCACCTTGGAAGAGCAGCGCTCAGTCATTAGATTTTTAGTCGCAGAAGGTGTAAAACCAAGTGAATTTTTTTCTAGAATGTTAATACAGTACGGTAAAAGTTGTATGAACCGTGCGAATTTTTACAAGTGGGTTGATCGGTTTAAAAGTGGCCGAACAAGTGTAGGTGATGAACCCCGATGTGGACGTCCAGTGGAAGTTTGGTCTTTTGGGACTCACAGGGTCCAGTCTATTGCGATTTCCTTGAAGATCAGCGAACTATCAATAGCCAATACTACTCTGAGATGCTAGAACACAAAGTTAGACCAGCTATCAGGAGCAAACGCCGTGGACTCTTGTCAAAAGGAGTCATTCTTCAGCACGATAACGCCCGCCCTCATACAGCCCAGCTAACCCGTGATAAGCTTCAAGAATTGGGTTGGGAGGTCTTACCTCATCCTGCCTACAGTCCCGACCTCGCCCCACTCAAAGACGCCCTACGTGGAAAAAGATTTGCTAACAATGAGGAAGTTAAGGAAGCGGTGCAAAAGTGGCTTCGGGGTAAATCGAAAGAATTCTTCGCTAAGGGAATTAGGAAGCTGCAAGAAAGATGGGACAAGTGCATAACTGTGGGGGGTGATTATGTTAAAAAATATTCTTAATTTTGAAAGATTGAAATAAACCGTTTTTGAGCTATAGCCATTTGTCTCTTTACTTATTGAATGACCCTCGTATATACTCTACTCCGTACTCCTTGGCATAATTTTGGAACGCATCCGCCGGATCAACTGGCAGTCGCTGTCATCAGCGTTAGCCAATAGAATACAAATATTACGTGTATGCGCGAGACAGATAGACTTATACAGAAATGATATTCCCAACTCTCAGTCTAGGCTTCAATTAGTTTCTACGTAAATGATAGGACCATTAGCAATATATTAGTTAATAGATATATGGGTACGTTAGTACCTACAGAGCCATCTACTGAGAGATGCTTTGACTAAAGCCATTTAATAAATATGCTTCTGATGATGACTTCATCAATTTTTACTTTAGCAGTAGCTGATTTATAGCGGTAGCCATGGAACTCAAACAAAATTACAAACAATTGTATCTTAACTGTCAAAAATTTGTGTTTTGTAATTATCATTCAATAACATATTTTTTTGAAAGTATGCAACAGTTTTCTCATGAAGAAAAGCTTCAGATTATAAAATGGTGGATAAATTTTGTTTGAGTTGCACGGCTATCGCAATAAATCAGCAATCTTCAAAAAACTTAAGATTGATTTTCTCGGTTATGAAATGTCAAAAATATTACAGGTTTTTAATTAATACACTGTATATATTTTACTTTTCAACCCACCCTCGTAACAACAAAACAGCGTGAACGTTGTTATAATTCCAGATAAATATTAAAAAAAACTCACCGGAATTTTGCTGGCCCGCAAGAACTCCAACAAAGCCTCCAAAGATCCCAGTGTTGAAGCCTGCACATACACCCCCCGTTCTTGTAGTTTGATTGACGACAGCGCCGACTTCAACTCCCGCGCAACTTCTTCCCGACACAACTCAACCTCATCTTGTTTTTGCGCAACTTGGAGATTCAACCCAGCGATGGCTTTCTCCAATTCTTTAGCGGCGATTTTCACACCTTGCGCAGCTCTGATTTCTTTGTATTCCACATACGCGTTCTTGACTCTTAATTCCCTCATAGGTTGCGGCATCAACAACGACCGAATTTGAGTAACAATCGGTCCGTCCGTCCCCGCGACAATCATCGTATCTCCTTCTCTTAAGGTTCCGTTCACCAAAATACAATCAATTGTTGTCCCCAAACCAGAAATGGCTTTAACTTCAAGAACTGTGGCTTGTAATTCCTCGGAATACATCAATCTTTTCGCTAACATATTCTGACATGATTCCACTATCAGTTGTAGTAGATTTCCCATTCCTTCGCCGGTAACGGCGCTTGTTGGAATTAAAGAAACATAACTTCTGATGTCTGTATTTTCGTAGAACAACGCCGCGTTTAAACCCTGTTCAGCGAATTGGACAATAACTTCTTTAGTCCTCTGTTCGAATTCGAGTTGAGTGTTGGCCGCTTGGGCTTTGATAATATCGCGAACGTCTTTACGGTTCATGGTTTGCCAGTCGTAAAGTCTGTCGATTTTGTTTAAAGCTACGATGAATGGAGTACGTTTGGTTTTGAGAAGGTTTATTGATTCGATGGTTTGGGGTTCGAGACCGTGCATTATATCAACAACGAGAATTGCGATATCGCAAAGGGATGAACCGCGACTACGTAAATTGCTGAAGGATTCGTGGCCAGGTGTGTCGATGATTAACAAGCCTGGGATTTTTAGTTGCAGATCTGCAAACTAAAACATACATTTTAATAAATATTATAGGGGGGGGGGGTGTACTGTAGTTTTTTAATTAAACGAAGATATCCTTTCACGAAAATGATACTTTTAGTTTTTAAATAGTCTGAAAGTTTTGGGCGCGTGGTTTATTTGAATAATGTGATTTTCCTCTGTAGAGAGGAAAATATAGAAGTGTTACCAACATGAATGTTATTTACAAAAAATATAATGTAAAAATTATAAATAAATTCCTAATTTTATTGAAAATCCTTATTTTAGTGATATACATACCTTAAATTATCTTACAATTATGTCTTATATTTTTCTCTTTCTAGATTAAATCACAATTTGACAACTTTAATTTAAATTTAAGATTGATTCATTGGCAACACTGTTACATCGCCTTGCGTCTGATAACCTAACTTTTGACGTGTCAGTTGTGTTGCCAAAGTGTAAATATAAATTATAAATAATAATATATATTGATTCAAATAAAATATTACCCTTAGTCTACTAATCATGTCAATATAAACTATTTTGATTCAAATAAACAAAATATTACCCTTATCCTACTAATATTTTCTTAAAGTGTATTTAAGGTTCGAGTAAATCGTTTTTAAAAACGTGCCGTGAAAAAATGTGTCTTAACAAGAGAAGAAAGCGCTTTTTTCCACTCTAGTTTGACAAATAACTATTTTCTATTTTGCATCTGTAACAAAGCTATAACAGCACCCAAAGGAGTTCGTTAATAGCTCGTTTGAGTGTTGTAACAGCCTAGTACAATTTATTTTTATAAAGTTGGTAGCATAGCTGAAATGTTATGTCAAAAAATATCAAATGTCAAAGCTCACTGAATAAACCATACTAACGATTGTTAAGGTTTTTATTTTTGTTTATATATATTTAGGGCATAAATAGTTCAAAACATTATTAATTGTTGATATTTAAAATATGTAATTTATTTTTATTTATTTATGAACTCTGTCGGTAAATTAGTTCGAGCTTTTTGGCGCTGATGTCATAGCCAAAGTTACGCAGGTTGTGTAGTAGTTCAGACATAAGCAAAATGGCGGCGGAGGAGAAATGTCAACAAGAATTAAGTGTTTATTTATAAGAAAATAGTGTTTTAAATATAAGATGTGTATAATTATATAGTTTTACACTTTCCACATCCTTTTCAGTTAATTTTATACAATAAAATGTAAGTAACTTGTAAAAATTTTATATTTGGTTATGACTATGAAAATGACTTTTTTCATTGTTTGTTTTTGAAATTATAAAATGTATTTTCCGTAATTTCACGTATTTCAGGTGGAGTACACAAAAAATCGTCTGTATTCATTTTTAATTTGATATGAATTTGATTGTAAACAACACGAGACAATTTTAAATTCAAACAATTGAATTTTCAAATGTCACATTATTACCAACTAACACAAAATTCGCTAAATTTTCAATTTACGATTTTTTATTTAAAAATATCATAAAAAGCGCAAAATAGAAAAAATAGTATAAAGAACTCATGTCATAATTGTCGATTATTTTGTTCGAAACTTCCTTCTCACAAAATAAAATGACAATTATGACATTCGTTCTTTAATATACTATTATGGATTGTCTTTAAAATGAAATAAGTAAAAATACGTGCTAACTTGACAGTAATCTAACCTAACAAACAGGTTCTCTTTACTCCGCAAGATATACGTCGCAAAATATCTTTGTCATACTTTGGGCAGCACGTCGGAACTAAGTTACAACGGAAGCGGCAAGGGTAACGACAACCAGTTATCGTCTTCTTTCTTTAGTAGGTACTTAACTATGGTGCTTTGAGCTTAACTGAATTTAATTAAATTTAACTGAATGTTTAGTAATTTCTTTGTTTAATTCAAAACAACAATACAGTTTCATCCCCGCTAATTATTAAACTGATAACGTAAAAAGTATCACACATTCAAAACTGTATCCATGTCCAAAATGGACGCTCAACTTCACATGTGTCTGTTTAATTTAGAAATTAAACTAACACTTTGAATGACAAATGACAGATGTCAATAAAAGTTGACTTACTCCTTTGACGAATTTGATTTGCTCTTGAATATTTTCTATGGGCACATTAGTCGCACCAATTTGCTGCGTAATTCCCCCAGCTTCGCCATCTTGAACGTTAGTCCTTCTCAATTTATCTAGAATTTTAGTTTTGCCTGTATCTACATGACCAAGCACACAAACAACAGCTGCGCGTAAATTATCTAGACATTTGTTTTTCTCTGCATCTTCTCGGCGTTGCTAAAACAAAAAAAAAATAGTAATTATAATAAATGAATGTTTTAATAACAATACCATTATTCTGGCTTTAGCGCGTTCTCTGCGCTTTTCGGCATCAGTTCGATGGTCGTTATCATCATGGTCATAATCATCACTGTCGTCGTCATCGTCGCTTTCATCTTCTTCGTCATCATCGCTTGAACTCTCTTCGGAATCTTTCTTCTCTTCTTTTGGTTCTGATTTGGATTCTACGGTGCGATTTTTATTCCTTTCAGTGTCTTCGGAAACTTCTTCTTCGGAGCTTTCGGCATCCCATGCGTCCTTGACGTCGTCTTCGGGGGATTTTTCTTCAGGTTTTGGTTGTTCGACAATTTGTAATTCGACTTTTTTTTCAGTTTCTTGTATTTCAGGAGTTGGGGGTTCGCCTGAAATATTAATAATTTATAATGGGGTTAAGAAATGGAGTAATTATTTACTTTTTTCTGTACTGGTTTGTTGTTTTAGTTTGTTGGGTCGGATTCTTGTGCCAAGTCGCGGTTTCTTTTCGCCGACATTTGGGAGTTCTAAGCCTTGAGCTTTATAAGCGTCTATCATAGCTTGAGCTTTAGCTCTGTCAGCTTTTTGTTTAGCGGTTAATAATTTTCCTTCTGCTTTTAATCTATCTTTTCGTTCTTTTTCTTTTTGTTTCTTCTTTTCCTTGCGTTCTTGTTCTAGTCGTAATTGTTCCAGCCGTTGTCGTTCTGCTTCTTCTTCTCTGCGAATCCGTTCTTCTTCTTCTATTTTCAAGCGTTCTTCTTCTTCGCGGAGCTTTTTAAGCGCTTCTTGCATAGCAGCGATTGTTTTCTTTCCCGGGCCTTTAACGCCTTTGAGATCTTTTTCTTTATCATCTTTGGCTCCTTTTTTCTTTTTCTTTTTGGAGTCTTTATCGTCGTCGTCTCCTTCGCCTCCTTCGTCATCTGGGGCTGCGGTTTCTGTGGGTGGGTTTTCAGTTGAGTCTGATTTTTCTAATTTTTTAGGCCCTTCTTTTTTAGAAGCTAATTTTTTCTGTTTTTCTCTTTCTTTCTTTTCTTTTTTCTTTTGGGCAGCGGTTTTGATTGTTCCTGCATCATCTGCGTCTTCATTCTCTGGTTTTTCTATTTCTGCAGTCTCTTTCGGCACACTATAATAAAAATAAGACTAGTCATAACTTCTTATGGGGAGATGAACCGCCAAGGAATTTAAGACGTTTCCCCCACTTCAGCGCGGAAGTTCCTCAAGCCGACGCTAGGAGATAGCAAACCAATCACGACTTTTTAAAAGAATTTGCGATTTTTCTCAAATCTAGAATTTTACATACAAGGCTAACGATATTTATGGATACAATTTCTGCGCATATGCGACAGATATCTATTTTTTTGGCGACGAAATATAACTAGACAAAACTTCATTTGGTTTGTTTTGATTTCGGCTGGCCAGACAGAGACAACTAGAGATAGAGATATGTTTAGTCTCGTTTGAACATTGTTCACTAGAGGCGCAAGTGTTCTTAATAATATATTCTTTGGAAATAAAAAACTACTAACTTATGATTAAAAGCAACAAACGAATTATAATCCAACATATTTTAAGTCGATTAACTGAATTAATCGACCTATCTACCATAGTAGTATTTTGTAATTATAATATATAATAAATATTTTTTTCTATTTTGCATCTGTAACAAAGCTATTACAGCACCCAAAGGAGTTCGTTAATAGCTCGTTTGAGTGTTGTAACAGCCTAGTACAATTTATTTTTATAAAGTTGGTAGCATAGCTGAAATGTTATGTCAAAAAATATCAAATGTCAAACCTCACTGACTAAACGATACTAACGATAGTTAAGATTTTTATTTTTGTTTATATATATATTTAGGGCATAAATAGTTCAAAACACTATTAATTGTTGATATTTAAAATATGTAATTTATTTTTATTTATTTATGAACTCTGTCGGTAAATTAGTTCGAGCTTTTTGGCGCTGATGTCATAGCCAAAGTTATGCAGGTTGTGTAGTAGTTCAGCCAAAAGCAACATGGCGGCAGAGGAGGAATGTCAACAAGAATTAAGTGTTTATTTATAAGAAAATAGTGTTTTAAATATAAAATGTGTATAATTATATAGTTTTACAATTTCCACATCCTTTTCAGTTAATTTTATACAATAAAATGTAAGTAACTTGTAAAAAATTTATATTCATTTTTAATTTGATATGAATTTGATTGTAACACGAGACAATTTTAAATTCAAACAATTGAATTTTCAAATGTCACATTATTACCAACTAACACAAAATTCCCTAAATTTTCAATTTACGATTTTTTATTCTCTCAAATATTAAATTATTTTTGAATGCTTGTATACCGAAACGTCGGTTTTGTGAGTTAATAATTTTTACCTTGATTCTTTTTCCTTCCCCTTCTTGATTTTGGTTTTCTTCTCCTCCGCATCCTTTTCTATCTTCCCCTCAGTTTCCTCTTGTGGTTTCTGAGCCTCTTCCTTTTTTCCTCCAGAATATTCCAATTCTAGTTCCGCTAACACTTTTTCTATGTCCTCTTCATCACTATCATTACGTTTTTTCCTACCCTTTTTCCCTTTTTTACCCCCAGTTTCTTTAGTCCTATTTTCATTAGCACTTTCACTATTTTGCACTTTTTTATTGTCTTTTGATTTTTGCACTGTTTCTTCTTCGCTCTTTTCATCATCGGAATTTTCTTCGGGGCCGCTGTCGACTTGCAGAAGAGAGAACCCTGTTGCGACTTTCACTTGTTCGTCTTCGGATTCATCATCGGAGATGTTTTTCTTTGATTTTTTATTTTTGTTGTTTTTCTTGGTGGTTTTTTCAGACGTATCGTTGGAATTTTTCTTCAATGGTTTTGATTTCGCGGATTCATCGTTATCTTCATCATCTATTACTTTATTTCTGAAATAATTAAAATTTTAAGAATGAAGTTTGGTTATGTTAAAAATTCTTACTTAGCACCAGCTTTATCCTTTTTTGATGCTTTCTTGTCTACTTGCGTTTGGGTTTCTATTTCTAAATCACTGTCCCTGAAACGATAATAACAGTATTGTTATAAATATTTTGGAATTGTCCATGCCGACAGATTTTCGGGAAAATTCTCACCCTTCGTCGTCTTGAGCTCCTTTGCGACCTTTTTTAGCTTTACCCATCTTGTATTCTTTTCAAAATTTGTAAAAATATATTTTAGTAGACTAGTTATATAAATTTATGCAATATTGCGAGTAAAAATGTCATTGCCGAGTACACGCTGCACTCATCTAGACTTTTATAGTTGCAAGTAGGGATTTTCATTTTAAAACTAAGTATAACCTCACTACAATCAGCCGGCAAAATTAAAAAATATGATGTGGGATGTGGCTAGCACCTAACCTCCCGCCAATTCCACAGCAATAAAGATTGTTATTTATTGCGTTGACCCGAACCAGCACCCGGAACAAAACCGCAAATTTGTTTGAACCAAAACCGCAAACGAACCCACTTTTAAAAAAATAAATCAACCTCAACCGAACCCAATTTTTGGTGGGTTCGATACCCTGCATTAAGTATCACTTCCGGTTGATCGTTTGTAAACAAAATTTGTTTTTCCAATAAATAGAAGTCTGTAATACAAAATTTTGATTATATTTTATTGATTTTTCTCGAAAATCTGTCAAGATCTACAAATTAAGTACCACTTCCGGTTTACCTATCATGTATAGTCCAAATCTAATATGTTGTTTCAAATTATATACGAGTTTTAAATGCCAAATTTGAGAATTTTTGAATCATATTTTAATATATTTTTTCAAGAAATCTGTTTAGAGCTCCATTAAAATACCACTTCCGGTTAATCATATATAGTCAAAATATAATATGTCGTTCGCATTACCATGTCTTAAATACCTAATTTAAGAAGTTTTGTATTTTATTTCACGAAAATCTGTTCAGAACTTCAAGTAAAGTATCACTTCCGGTTGTCCAATATTACCCAAAATCTAATCAACTCTTTAAATAATAAAAAAAAAGTTTTGGAACTTTGATATGAGTTACCGTGGTTGAAAAAATCGTCACACACACAGAGATATTGTAAATATATTGAATTTTTGAACCGAAAACATTACCTCCCTACCTACGTAAGTATGCGGGAGGTAAAATATTGTTTATTTCGAATTATTACAATTACATATAACATTTTACAAGTTTATAATGCAGTTCCTTCGTAAGTAACTGAAGCGGAAGGCGCCGAAGGCACCGAAGGTCTGGTTTGAGTTTCGGGACGCGATCCCGAAACCCCCGAAATAACTGAATGTGCAGGCGTGGATGATCTAGATTGCACCCCCGTTGAACGCCGTGAAGTTTCAGGTACCGGACTCATTTCAATTTCTTCAATTTCTCCTTGTCTTTCTTGAACAAGCGGTTCAGTTCGTTGAAAAACTGTATCAGATTGGGAACTTCTAGAAGAAGATAAGAATGTTTGACGACGTTGTGGTTGTGCTCGTCGTTTTCTTCTTCTCAAATATATTATTAATCCAGCACCTAGGATAACAATTGCGGCAGAGCCAACAGCTATACCGCTTATTGATGCAATTGAAAGTTGCCCTAAAATAAAATTAAATATATTAAATAATATTCAGAGTTTATGAATTTGTCGCGCGTTTGACTAGCGCAGTACTCGCAAGCCGATGCCGAGCGTTACATCATTTGTTATAAACAATGTTGTTGATGGTGATTTTAGTGAATATTTGTGCAAAAATACATGAGATTAAAGGTAAATTATATATTTTTTGATTCAGGGAAATTTGCTGGTCATTTTGAGGTTATTTGTCAAATTTGTTACAAACACTAATGGCGGATATATATCTGTATTATTACCTGATATTATTTCTATTGTGTCCCCATCTTCAATTCCCGCAGATCCTTGTATTTCTGCACTACATTTCCATGTTCCGTAATGTTCATAACTTACTTTTTTAATTGTTACTTGGCAATCGCCTTTATCTATCGATGTTCCGTTATACCAATATAAACCAGCAATAGGGCTGCAAAATAATTTATAAATAGGTATTCTACATTTTAGAAAAGTTCTGTGGTTTCCTTGATTTAAAGAAGGCTAAGTATTAAGCGTCGTTTATACATCGCCCTGTTTTTGTTTCGTTCACTTTCAAAACGTTCAAATCTTGACCACGAAGTTGGCGCAGACGCAGTCGACTAGACACTAGACCGTTTCAGATGATTCAGGCGTTGCAACAAGGGCGTCGCCAAGGGGAGGGTAGGGAGGGGCAGCTGCCCCTACTTAGAGATTCAGAAAATTTAGATAAAAGAAAAATTAAATGAAAACAGTGTTGTTTGAAAATGGCGCCATAATTATAGCATAGCACACTACACTGTATTTGGCAACACTGTTGCATCATCTGGCCATGATCTCGTCTATAGCCGTGTTCCTTCTGGCTGTGATTCACAATCAAAAGCATCAAAGTGATCATGATTAAGAAGTATGTTTTCTCATATCTTATTCGTTATCCCCACTTTCTCATTTTGTGATCACTAGACAACCGTCCCCTTTCCCTTCTGAATCATCCTTTTTGAGTGATCACACAGATTCATTTCAGAACAAATTTAAAAGTGGCTAACGACAATAGGTTTTCGAGCGTAAAAAAATATATATAAATATGATTTTCCTACAATATAATGTAATGACTCACCATATTTTTGAAAACAAAGAAAATATGTTACATACATAAAAGATTTGTTTTAAGGAAACATACTTCATATATTACCAAGAACATTTTTCTTATATTTCTATATGATCCATTTTTAATATGCTGACTATAAGACACGACAGTAGATTATTTATAAAATAAAATAGTTTGTATTGGTGTGTTTATGATATTTTACGCTAGATGGTGTTTATGCTATTTAAGTTGTTTTCTTGATATAATTTTTAAATCATGATTCAAAAGGATCACGATTAAACTAATCAGGATTCACAAAATCAAAATCACAGTTAGAAGGAACACGGCTTATGGCTGACTGACTTTTTGAAGTACTCCATCGAATGTAAATTTTTCTTGTATAAAAATACCTTTTTATTATGAATACCACTGGCTGGCGACACCCTTGCGTTGCAATAAGGTCCAAAATCGCTCATATTATTTTGAAACGTACGCGAGACTCTGTTCCTAGTCTAACACCTACTCCACTCCAATAAATAATTTTATACTCTGGAGTGTACTTTTTAAATTGTGAGCGCGCCAAGTTCATCTGCGCCAACTTCATGATGAAGATTTGAACGTTAGGAAACTGAACGAAACAAGAAATGAACGGGGGGCGATGTATGAACCTTTGACTAGGAATAGAGGGGAGACTGGGCACGCTATGCATTTCGCTGTAAGAAAACTCCAAATCTTCTTAGCGACTTTCGACCTTATTGCAATTCCAGAACCAGCTGAATCAGTTTTTTTTATGAATATTACTTCTTTCGTATTTATTTTACATTTATAAAACAGTTTCAAGAAAATATGTAGTTATGAATAATCAAGTATTGATTTAGATTTGGTCAACTGTAACATAACAGTATTTAACTGGTCGACTAGACTGATTCAGCTGATTCTGGCGTTGCAATAAGGTTCAAAATCGCTCAGATGATTTTGAAACGTACGCGTGACTATGCCTTGTATCCCCTCTGTTCCTGGTCTAAGATTAAGACGATGTGTGTTATCTATAAAAAAATGTTCTTCGAGATTGAAAAAAACTTACTCATCATTTGTGACAGTTTGGTCAATTTTGAATCCAGTTATTCCATCCGGTAAAACAAACCTACAATATTTCAAAATATTTGAGTTTTTGGCTACAGCTTTACATTTTATTGTAAGTTGAGAATCCCAGTCTGCTGTTAGGGTCTTTTTCACTGCAATCAAAGCAGTGTCGCCCACTCTAATTGGAATATAAACAATATCATCCAATATATGTGTCTCTAAATGACCTATTTGCATATGCCATTCTCCAGATTCGTTGACACTAGCGTCAAATATTGTTAAATCACACAGACCGATACTTATTTTTCCAGTTGTTTTCCTAAAATATCACTTGTAAAACATAATTCGTTAAATTTATTGAAATAAAATACCAAAAATTATTGTTAAACTCTCTATTAATGACAAAATTTGTTCCATTTGGGTGTTTAACTATACAATATTTTATTGGATAATTCGTTTGATAGCTGATAAATAAAGGGTTGTTGACTCCCGCAATTACTTCCGGTATAGTTCTAGTGGCACCCCCCGCGGATCTTTTACTACGAAGTTTATTTTTTTCTACTGTAATTATTGCTTCTTTCACTTCGAATTCAGTAGTTTTTTTATCAACTTCTCTGTGAATTCCCACGGCACATTTCCAAGTTCCATAATCTTGTGTTTTTGGTTTTTCGATAGTGATGCCACAGTCGCCATCTTTTAATTGTCGGCCAAAGTAGCTATATTTTCCGTTGCTAAGGCCTTCGCTAAGACGAAAACCATATTCGCTTCCATCTTTGATAAATCGACAGAAAGTTACACTTGCTTTGTCGGAATTTTTTAAATTGCAATATAAGTTTATTTTGTCTCCAGTTTTTTTTTGTCCTACATCAAACGACTCGCCTATAAAAAAGATTTTGCTCATGAAATAATACAAATACTGGGTTCATACGAACCCAAAAACCATAAATACAACAATAATTTTTACATTTCTAAACAATATGAAATAAATTTAAAATGTAGAATTATGGCGCTCGTTTGACTAGCGCAGTACTCGCGAGCCAATACCAAGCGACTGCATTAATTCATTTGTTATAAACAACAATATGGTTGATGATGAGTTTATAGTGAATATTTGGTGAAAATTTGTGCTCCAGCGTATATAAAATAACTTTTTCTATTTTGCATCTGTAACAAAGCTATTACAGCACCCAAAGGAGTTCGTTAATAGCTTGTTTGAGTGTTGTAACAGCCTAGTACAATTTATTTTTATAAAGTTGGTAGCATAGTTGAAATGTTATGTCAAAAAATATCAAATGTCAAACCTCACTGAATAAACGATACTAACGATTGTTAAGATTTTTATTTTTGTTTATATATATTTAGGGCATAAATAGTTCAAAACACTATTAATTGTTGATATTTAAAATATGTAATTTATTTTTATTTATTTATGAACTCTGTCGGTAAATTAGTTCGAGCTTTTTGGCGCTGATGTCATAGCCAAAGTTACGCAGGTTGTGTAGTAGTTCAGATAAGAGCAACATGGCGGCAGAGGAGAAATGTCAACAAGAATTAAGTGTTTATTTATAAGAAAATAGTGTTTTAAATATAAGATGTGTATAATTATATAGTTTTACACTTTCCACATCCTTTTCAGTTAATTTTATGCAATAAAATGTAAGTAACTTGTAAAAATTTTATATTTGGTTATGACTATGCAACCTGACTTTTTTATTGTTTGTTTTTGGAATTATAAAATATATTTTCCGTAATTTCACGTATTTCAGGTGGAGTACACAAAAAATCGGCTGTATTCATTTTTAATTTGATATGAATTTGATTGTAAACAACACGAGACAATTTTAAATTCAAACAATTGAATTTTCAAATGTCACATTATTACCAACTAACACAAAATTCCCTAAATTTTCAATTTACGATTTTTTATTTAAAAAGATCATAAAATGCGCAAAATAGAAAAAATAGTATAAAGAACTCATGTCATAATTGTCGATTATTTTGTTCGAAGGTTTGGGCAACTCCGTTACGTGTCGTTACCCAAACTTCCTTCTCACAGAATAAAATGACAATTATGACATTCGTTCTTTAATATACTAATTATCATCGAACTTTTGTGACGTCACAAGTAACTGCCTAGAAAAGATATGAGACCTGACTTTTTGAACATATGTGAGGGATTAATTACACTACACATCTTCACGTGGGTTTGTTTACGTTTTGGCGGAGTGAGGTTATGAGTTTTTAGTTCGAAATGGAATTGTATTTGTTTTCAAAACTATTATACGATACTTAATACTTATTGAATACAATAATACACTAAATGAAATAAATAGAACCAGTTGTTTGCACAAGAAAAACACACAACACAGAACTGTCACTGCTTATAAACGTCAAAACATGTGGATGCCATTTTTAAAACTCTCTGTTGTCATGTGAACCCAGCGAAATTTGGGAAATCTAGACATCTTTGAGTGAAATACAATATAGAGTGTCACTTTTGAAAACATTCTTAATAAAATAAAAAATACACTAAACTTCCCCATTGTGAGCGCGCCAAGTTCATCTGCGCCAACTTCATGGTCAAGATTTGTTAGGAAACTGAACGAAACAATAAATGAACGGAGCGATATATGAACATTGAATACGTTTCCATGAGTTTTTAATAAAGCCATAAATAAAATACAATACCTAAAACTTCAACTCGAGGTTGTAGAATAATTTCGTCTATTTTGCCCAAAACGCCAACATTCGCCTTCCATTTCCCAGCATACAACTTATTAATATTTTCCAAATCTACTTTGCATTTATCAAAAATATTATGATCTGTGAAAACTGGGTTAGATATTTCACAATAACTGGCATATTTTGTTATATTGAATTCATCGTGCGTTCCTTCTTTTATGATAAAATCTCCATCCGGCCGGTCAAAGTTTTCTGAAATATTTTAATTTTATTATTACGCTGATAACCCAAATACGAAATTAACTTGCTTATAACTCTCAAATTAATAAACGATTGATACAAATGGTCATCTTCTTCATTTACAGCTTGGAGTCTCCATCGACCTGTATCAGACACTGTAACATTTTTAATTCTGGCTCCGCAACCATTTTTTTTAGAATATGGTGTCCAGAATTCAATTTTAGGACTAAAACAAAAATATTTCACTTTAAACAATTTAAAATATATTTTACTTACTTGATTTCTCCATCAGGGTCTAAAGATATTGTTATTTCGGCGTCCTGTGTTGTGATCTTACATTCCGCGTAATTTTCGGGCACTTTCGCTAAATATATCAACACATCTACACCTTCAATAACGTAAGTAACGTTACTGCTTGGTTCTGCCCGATTTGGATACACATAACCGTATTTAGTTGTCGGATTTTTGATCTTTAATATTTCGTAAGCTAAAACACATTGTTGCAACAATTACGTCATATATATTATTAAAGTTACCATTTATCGAAAAAATAAAACAAAAAATGAATGAAATCACTTTAAATGTAAACATTTTGCGGACCAGATAAGACTACATTTAATTTAGAGAGTTATTTAAAACTGATGTTTTCCTATGAAAGATAAAAAAATATGTAAATTAGTAAGAGTAAAAAATCAAGGATTTTTTAATTTATCGAAAGATACTTAAATTATATAATTAAGTAAATGATATGATAAACATGAATAAATACGGCAATTATTAGCTAAAAAATTGTCTGAGCTACAAGGCGAGGAAAACCGGTAATAATTAACCGAAATAAATTTAAACCGTTTAAAAAAATTATTATTATTACAACAAATACAATGTCGAACAAAAAAAACCGGTTATTTTATGTTCAAAAATGTATTTTTTTACCCGAATCCTATATTTTTAAATACGGATAACCGGTAAAGATTAAACGAAATTAATCAAAACCGTTTTACGATCTCTAACAGAAAAATAATTATAAACAGGTTAACGGGTAATTTTATGTTCAAAAACGGATTTTTTTAACTGAATCCTATATTATTAAAACGGTAAACCGTTAACAATTAACCGGAATAAATTAAAACCGTTTTAAAAGCTATGATTTCGGGCAGAAAACCGGTGGTCTAGTATTTTTAAACATGAATAACCGGTAATTATTAACCGAAACAAATTAAAACCGTTTTAAAATAAATAATCTTGGGCACATAAATCAGTTAACCAGTAATTTTATGTACAGAAATGTGTTTTTTTAACCGAACCCAACATTTTTAAATACGGATAACCGGTAATGATTAACCAAAATAAATTAAAACCGATTTAAAAACTAGGATTCCAGCAGAAAGCAACCAAAAAAACGTGATTTTTTAACCGAAATCAAAAGTTTCAAATACGGATAACCGGTAATGATTAACCGAAATAAATTAAACCGTTTTAAAACACATGATTTTATTTGGGAATTATACTTAAAAATCGGTTAACCGGTAATTTTATGTACAAAAATGTTTTTTTAACCGAACCCAATATTTTTAATTTTTGAAAACCAGTTACGAGTAACCGAAGTAATTAAAAACCGATTTAAAAGCTAGGATTCTAGTAGAAAACAACCAAAAAACGTGATTTTTTAACCGAAATCAATAGTTTTAAATACGGATAACCGGTAATGATGAACCGAAATAAATTAAAACTGTTCCAAAACATATGATTTAGGCCGGGAATCATATTTAAAAATCGGTTAACTGGTAATTTTATGTACAAAAATGTTATTTTTTAAATATGCAAAACCCATTACAATTAACCGATTTAAAATTAAATTGAAATCGATATAATGTATGAAAAAAAGTATGAATGATTTTATTAACCGGTTAATCTAACCGATTTAACAACTTGTTCAGTAAAGAGAAAACTAGTTTTTGAAGAAAACCATTTTTCTTTTTGCGAGTAAAATTACCATTTATGACACTTATGTACACTAAAATAAAACACACCGTGACGCGTCGACACATTATTATAAATTAAACCGACATAACTACTTAACAATACAATGTAAAAATATTATCTCTCAGCTCATATATCTCCATGTTCAGACATACAATTGTGATCATTCTATTCATCTTAAGATAAAACCAATATTTATTTATTAAATTATAAAAGATATGCGAATATATACAAAAAAAAACTTTATTACCAATAGCTACATACATAAAAATAAATGTAAATTGAATATGTAAATACAATAATTATTCATTCCAAGTGATTTTATCATATTGAGAGACTTTTAGGGGTAAATGCGGCGAAATAATATTTGCATCTGCAAACATATTCAATGGGAGATTCAATTCTTGAAATCCACTTTCTCGGCTTGTATATTCACGCAAAATATAATCCTTGCTGAAATCGTGGAAAAGTCTGGTATCGTTTACTCGCACCATAACATTATCAACTCTGAGGAAATATCTTAGCAGGATAAAAAAAGAACTTGGCATCACACGCTAGAAACGAGAAAATTTTGTATTGTTGCATATTTTGAAAAAGGTCTATTTAAATAAGCACCAAATATTTGACCATTAAAATATACAACGCTAAATTATTTTTATTTACATTTTTTGTTGTATAAAATTGTTTTTCTTCAAACGTCATAAAAGTAGCATCTTTTGTGACTTGATTCACAAGGTAGAAGTTTAATTTCTACGACGCCGGAGTAGAAATAAAATAAAAAAATATCCATAGAAACTATACAGATCAACGAATAAGAAGTAATTTTAATAAAAGAAGAAGAGTTGTTAGTATTTTTTTTAATTTGTACTACGGAGTGTACTTTTTAAATTGTGAGCGCGCGAAGTTCATCTGCGCTAACTTCATGCAATATTTGAACGTTATGAAACTGAACGAAAACAAGATATGAACAGAGCGATGTATAAACATTTATGTCGCTTCATATCTAGCCGAATATTATTTCTTTCGTATTTATTTTACATTTATAAAACACAATTAAGAAAATTTGTAGTTATGAATAATCAAATATTTATTTAGATTTGGTCAACTGTAACATAACAGGATTTAACTGGTCGACTACACCGATTCAGCTGATTTTGGCGTTGCAATAAGGTTCAAAATCGCTCAGATGATTTGGTCTAAGTTTACTTTATCGATTAAAGTTACAGATTCAATAAATAGTAGCCTTTAAAATAAAAATCGTATAGAACTTTATACATATTTTCATTAATAACAATGTTGTCAAGTAAGATTCCAATTGGTTAATATTTAAAATTGTCGAAATATTTGGTGCCCATTTAAATTATTCAATATGTTAATAATATTCACTTACAATTTTTACATTACAACAAGCTATCCCATTATCATGCAATTCATCCTCATACAATGTTAATTCCTGATAAAACAGGATTTTTTCCCGCTCTTTTAACCGTTCAAGATTAATTCTTTCCTCTGTTGTTTCAAGTTGGAAATTTTTCAGTGTACCTTTATAATCAGTAGAGAAAGTCCAATCAAACGGTTTAATTTTCTCCTCAAGATTACTATCAGACCTATGCAACAATTATTTTATATCTATATCGAGTGCATGTTTTAAAAAATTACCTCGATTCCTGCCAGACTTTGGCAGTGGCAACTTTAAAAGGCAATCGGCCATTGCTAACGGTTTTTAATGCATCGAATGCGTTAAATTCAATCATGGCGCCATTTTTGTGAGTTAGGGATAATATATTGTTTGGGAAAACCATGTCTGGCATGTGGGGCATTACGAGTGATTCGCTGTACCTTTAAAGGTACATAATTAAAATGATAATTACTAATAAACTGCTAATACTTACATACAAAACTGGCATTTTCCCTCCTGTTTTGAGCAAACTTCTGGCGTTGAGCACTGAGAATGTAAAATATGTGATTGTTTGTATTTTACATTCCAATCGTGAAACATATGCTCTTCTGAATTAACAGGGAGTCTCTGAATGTCAACCAAACCTTTTATGTTACTAATTGTAGTCATTTTTGTATATTTTCTTATGAAATAGTAAAAATATTAACTGTAATACAATATATTGCTTTCAATTCGAAATAGAGAATATAAGTTCTTGGTTAGAATAACTGACAAGCATGACCTTGAATTTGTCGACTGTCAGGCAGCATTCGAATCTAGGGAAATTTAAAAGTTCAGGCGAAAGTTACTACATTTAAATTTGGTGTATTAAAAATTGGCGCGAAGCTGTTATAAATAGCCTATTATATTTTATTTTGATAATTAATATCGCCTTTTATCTTTGAATTACATATTATTTGAGATAAAAAATAAATAAAATTTGTTCATTTCTAATCATTTGTGCAATTAATTAATGGGGTCCCCCACCATATTTTTACTTCTCACGTCATCAACCTGAAAAAACCTTATAAAATGAAATATAACTTGTAGAAATTATTGGGTGTTATTTATTTTTAAAAGAAAAAAAGTACTAGTATTAATTAATGTATATATTAATGATATTTACAATTATTTCTAAGTCAATCGTTATTCCTTTTACGGAATATAAAATTATTTGAAATAATTGTAGGTTATTTTCATATCATACGTTAGCACTACTGAGAATGACCACGTGTCAAATAATTTTATATTCCGTAAAAGGAATAAGGATTGACTAAGAAATAATCGTAAATTAATTAATATATACCTTTCTTTAATACTAGTATATATTTTTTTTGTTTTTCCACAACTCCGGCCGTTTCTTACGAAGTCGTTCTCGCAGTGTTGCCAAAACTTTGAAATAGTAAGTTTGGTTTACAGTTTGACCCTCGGGAACCCATTCAGTCATCACGATGCCGTTGATGTCGAAAAAAACGATTAGCATGGCTTTAAATCTTGATTTCGACATCCTTGCTTTTTTCATAAAAAAAAAACCGTTTATACCATTGGAAAACACGCGCACGAGATAGGGAATTTTCACCATAGGCACGAGAAAAAACACGTTCGTTTCTAACCTCTATAGAAAAATACTACTACAGCGACAAAAACGTGTTTTCGTACCGGAATAGTAGACACTTCCAGCTATTCAACGCTGCATTCGCCCCCCCCCCCCCTCCCCCTCTAGGACGCCATCTGCGCGGCCTGTCTCGTTATTTAATAGCCAGACCTCGTATTTGATATACCGCGTTAATATGCGGCTAAATAGATTGTGATTCGTCGAAAGCCGTGCGGAATTATTCCAAACGGCGTACGGAATTATTCCACACAGTTTGTTGGAATAATATTAATTCCAACATAATTTTAAGTTGTGGAATATGTAGTTTACAAAATAGTGTTGGAGAAATAATTTAATCTTGTCCTAATGAAGTGATTCATCCTTTTCTTTATTTTTTTGAAATTTCGTCAACAATTGAAACTTTTATAACTTCCCCGCATGCGTCCTGTATTCCTTTTCCTGCTATTCCTGTCTCCAGTTATCCTGCGACGGGCGTCGGGTCGGGATGTTCGCGCCAGGACGCTTTATGCCGACGTCGCGTAGCTACGACAATCGGCGTGCGTGATGAACATCGACAAGAACGTCCTGTTAAAGAGGGCCGGCTTCAAGACCCGCTTGCTATTGTGGTGGAGTAGAATCAAGGTCAAATCTGCACTAGGTCACCTGGGGTTGTTGTTGACGTTGATGGTGTACACAACTGCAGGGGGGATTGTAAGTAGGAGACAAAGATTCTGAAAATTCATAATTATAATTATTTGTAACAAAAAAGTGTTAACAATTACTCGAAAGTTCAGTCTTACTATACCAACGTTTCGGTGCACCTTGCACCTTCTTCAGGGTCTACAACAATTATACAACAAAAATGTAATACATACAGAATAACATGGACATTATCACACTTACAGTAAGATCTTAGAAATTGTTACAATTCATGTACACCAAATACACTCGTACAAAACATTCAGTTAATTTATTAAAGATCGTACAAAAAATTCAAAGAGCATACACAAAATAGCCGCAAATATCCTGTGTAAGGATTCTGGTGACATCATTGATACGGACTCCTATTGGTCGTCTGCACACCAATAATAATGTAGCAAGTTGTAGGAATTTAGTTAGAGGGCATACATATAAAAGTTCTTGCAACAGCATTCTAAACTAATTTAATTAATTTCGGTAAAGTGTCTATGCCAAAATTAACAAGAAACAAATGTTCAATACCTCCCACCATTTCGGTTTTTGGTTACATAAGAATAGGGCGCGAGCAGTCATGTGACATTGTTGGCCTTAACAAGTAGATATGTGGGCCGTGTCAATTAGTAATTATGTACATAGATGTCAAATGTCAGAATTTTTCATTAAAAATTTCAAGATTTTCTAAATTCACGTAGTTAATTTATCACCAGGAGTGTGGAATTTACTTGTCGAGGAAAATAAACCACATGGAATTGGAAAATCACTAAATTTAGAATCAAAAATGGTGATATTTGACATCTATGTACATAATTACTAGCTATCATTCTGACACGGGCATCCATATCTGCTTGTCAAAGTCAAGTCACATGATTGCTCGCGCCCTATTGTATTTAACATTTTTTATATACCTACACTCTACACTAAAAATTCTACTTATATCTATTCTTTATATATATATTTTTTAATTTTAAATTCATTCTATGAAAATTTTTGTCCATTCTTCTAATTTTTCAAAATGTTTCCAAATTATTGTCGGGATTGACAGTATTTTTGAAGGGTATATGTAATATACCTGTAATTTTAAATATTTATTTATTTATTTATTTATGAAATTTGGAGAACCAACAGTTTTTACAAACCAATTATAGGTTCCCACCTATTAACATTAAGAATAATTACATATACAGTGTCTATATCTTAACTACGTCGGTACATAGCATAATGAAAAGATTCAAAGAAATACAAGAACGCATAATCAAATTTAACTATTAATACAATAGAAATACTGTAATGTATGCACTTCCCAGAAAAAATCTTCAGTAATGTCTCTGGATTTTTGACACTGACATTTTAATTTTTCAGTTGGTTTCTATAACATTATTTGGGCTGTGAGATATATTGGAACAGATTATTATATGCCTTATATTTCTTTACCTCTAAATCTATAAAAGATATAATAAAATATTTATATGTATCAGATAGAGAATTTACTCTTCTTTAATACAAGGAGGAACAAGATTTTTCACAAAATAATATATAGAAGATTTTTTTTAAGAGTCTGCTACTTCCGGTTGTCCATTTATTATCAAAACCTTTTCAGCTCTTCCCAGTAATATCCGATTGAGAAATACGTAGTTATAGTTTTTGAGAAATCGCCCTTCCTATATCCACACACATACAAACACACACACACACACACACACACACACACACACACACACAGACATTATCGTAAAAATATTAAAATCGGATTGTAGGGACCTTAAAACCTGTTTAATCGTTAAAATCTGGGTATGCGATTTTTAGCATGAATCCAATACCTCTCTTAGCGAGAGGTAAAAAAGTATCAAGGATACGGCTTATGTTATTTTATTATTTTCCGCACACATATGTATATGAAAATCAGAAAGGTGATTTATCTTTGTTTTTTACTTCAAAACGCGACAAATATATGATATAAATTCAACCAGTTTATTTGCAAGCAAAACTATAAAGTATAAAATACGAGTATAAAAATTTTATATTCATAGATCCAAAATCATTTTGAAAGTATTATAATACAAAACTTTTCAAACACATTCTCGCCCACGCATATATATTTTCAGTCACATTTCAAACATGTATTTTATGGAATCAAAAAAATTATCGGCTTGTAAAAAATAAAAATTATAATTTTATACAGGTGTTATATTTTAATGGATCCAGCAAATATCTCGCTTATTTATTAAGTTAGTAATTTCTTTCATATAACATGATTTATACAGCAATATGTAAGCTACTTGATGACGGATGTACATTGATGATACCACTTCCGGTTTATTAGTAATTAATATCAACCTTGAAATTTCAAATGGAACATACTATATTTTTTTACTAATTTGAAAAGTACATCAAATTTGCTTTCCAATCATGTAAAATAATCCATATGTTACATTATTAAAAAGTAAAATGGCGGGCATTTATACACCTAGTCGAAAAGAGAATAGTGTGCCATGACTATGGCTTGAAATAAAACAATTAACTAAAACAATTGTAATACTGTAAATGTCAACCTGTAAATACTCAGTAATAATTGTTATTGGAACAAATTGGTTAAATTTTTTTTATGGGGCTACGTGAAAGATTTTGTTTATAAAAACCAGTAAACACATTAAACGAACTGAAGAATAAAATTGAAGCGACAATTGAATCTTTATCTGCAGACCAAATAGAAAGGGCTACTTATTCTATTTCAAAACGTTGTGAAAAATGTATTGAAGAGCCTGGGTGTCATTTTGAATATTTGTTGTAAAGTCATTTTGTTGTTATTAAATATTCCTTATTCTTATTTTAGTTACAATTGTTTTATTTCAAGCCACAGTCATGGCTCACTATTCTCTTTTCGACTAGGTGTGTAAAAAAGTGCCCGCCATTTTACTTTTTAATAATGTAACATATGGATTATTTTACATGATTGTAAAGCAAATTTGATGTACTTTTCAAATTTGTAAAAAATATAGTATGCTCCATTTGAAATATCAAAGTTTATATTAATTACTAATAAACCGGAAGCGGTATCATGAGTATACATCCGTCATCAAGTAGCTTACATGTCGCTGTATAAATCATGTTATATGAAAGAAATTACTTACTTAATAAATAAGCGAGATATTTGCTGGGTCCATTAAAATATAACAACCTGTATAATATGATGAAGACTTTGCAAAGAACCACAGATTTAATTTACATTTTACATACAAGTATGCAATGATAACGAACGAAACAAATGTAATTTATTAAAATTATCATGCGTATTTTTATCCCTAGCAAAACTTAATTATGAGCTTTTTTGAGCTTAAAACAATATGAAGTCCATTGTTGTAATTTCCCGCAATGTTAGGTACATATTATTTTTCAAATTATACTCAACAGCCTAGCGTGTGCATAGTTATTATTTTAATTAAGTTATTTTATACTCAATGATATAATTAGTTTTTCAATGTAAATTTTTCAACTCTCTTTTTATTAATTAAGATAATCTGCATAAAACATGACGTTTTACTTATTTGTAAATCTGAAATATAAAATTTTATTTTATTAAATAATAGCATATATTTATACCCTTTTTACCTCCCGCTACCCTTGGTAAGGGAGGTATAGGGATTGTGCTAAATATCGCATATCGAGATTTTGGTAAATGACCACGTTTTAAGGTCCTTAGATTCCATTTTTAACATTTTCACGATGATGTCTGTGTGTATGTGTTTATGTGTGTGTGTGTGTAAATTTGGATCCTCTTTACGCTCTAATTCAAATACTATCATTCAGAAAAAATTGAAATCTTGTATTTCTGCCTTATTCTAATATGGAAAGAAGCCATTAGATTTTGGTGGCAATCGGATAACCGGAAATGGCTTTTCTACATATTTAATGGATAAATTTATAAAATATTATAAAAATTATATCTCGGAGCTTATGCACACAACTTCATGGTTACACAGATCAGCTCAAATGTATGTAACTGACAGATAAATATCATTGTCAAAATAATAATCATTTCAAATTAATAACAGTAACGTTTTCAAAAGAAAATTGTAAATAGAACAATAGTTATGTGGAAAGGAACTTAAGGTACATAATTTCTAGTATACTACAGATGGTGTTAATTATGACTTGTGCGAGTTGTCAGTAATAAATGAGCAAGGGAAACCATGGAAATTCTGTTAATATTAGTTGTTTATCTTGGGTGCGGCGATACATTTGTTTTGTGGACATAATAGACGCAGTAATTTAATTATTTATCATTCCATTGATGCATGTTGTAATTGATATTTTGTACAAGGAAGCAAAGATATTCATTTAGTTGACATTGACAGAACGAAATTAGCATTGAATTTATTTTTAGTAGTATAATATTTTTAGAAAATGATATTTCAAGAAGAAGAATAAAATATAATAATTCTTCTTCGTGTATTTATTTTAGTTTCTATTTTCTAAAACAAAATAAGCAACAAGTGAAATACAAAAGATTTATTTTAAGATTAAAAGATCTATTAAAAGAAATTTATTCAACAGTAGTAAATAAACCAACCACAGTACATTAACATAGTGCGAAAGAATATTTATTTTTACTGTTTTTAGCAAATACAAATAATTTCAGATAACAAAATACTAAGAGCGTTTCGAGCATTTAGTTTATCTCTATAAATAGCAAAAGTAAACATTAGGAATCTAGAAACAAATGAACAAAACTTGTGCAGTCAAGTGTTAAAAATATCGCATTGTAAAGATAATATCTGCAATGATTTCAATATTCTTGTACAGATGCAAATCGTCATAATATTTTGAAACTTTGGTAGCAAATCTGCTTTATATGCTATCAGTTACATTGTCTGCGTCATTGTACATACAATCACATAAATTACAAGATAAATCACTGGTTATATTTATGCTTAAAAAGATATAAATGTCTATATACTTATCTAACTTAAAATGCAAATATTTTGAAAACAGAGTTATCGACTTGTAGTTTGAAAATTTGAAATCTACGTATTAAAATCTACATATATATTTCATATCTGAAAAGTAAAATTTGACCCATTTTTGAGGCACAAAATACGCCCATCCCCTCATATACAAATGCTAATGTCTTTTCTCTCAAGTCTTCCGCAATACAGTCCTTCCATCTTATTTTTGGTCTACTATAAGCTATTCATTATCATTCGTCTCCCAATATATTTTTCATCCTCCCTCATGACATGTTCAAACTAATATTATCGTCTCTGTTGTATCTATCTTGAAACAACTATTACTCCAGCCATTTCCCTTATCCTTTAAATTCTTACCCTATCTTTCTAACATCTATCTATACCTATACCTCCCTTACCAAAGGTAGCGGGAGGTAAAAATATAGGGATTATCTTTCATGTTAAAAGTACGAAGATAATTTTAAAACTGAAATGAGAAATTATTATTCTTGGGGAATGGTTTCTGAGTGGGAAGTTATTTACATAAATGAATCATTTTGGGGTTAATCTAAAATAAAATTTAGATTAACACGTTACAGTGTACATTATTGCTCGTTTAATAGTATATACTTTGGCAATGATAATAAAATTTTAAAGACCTATAAAACATGCATCTTTTCCCGGGAAAATAATCTAAATGTTAATTTTTATGCAATTTATTTTACAAGTTTTGTTACAGACGCCGTCAAATAAGTATGAACTGATGCTCAACCTTGTCCCTTGCCGCTTCTTCATTTTTCAGTCCTTCCATCTTATCTTTGGTCTTCCTCTGGTCCTTCAACCTTTTATTATTCATTCTTCCAATATACTCTTCATCTCTCCTCATGACATTTCCAAACCAATGTAATCGTCTCGCTTGATTCTCACTCGAATTATTTCCTTGTCCGTATCCGTATCTTTCCGTGTCTTCCGCAACATCTACTCCAACATCCTCATCTCTGCCACATTAATTTACTTTTTATTTATACTGATATCTGTCAATTTGAATTATATGAATATATTAGTAGTTTCCATGTTTAGCATAGCTGGCTGATTTATAAAATTTAATATCTTTAAAATTTTTTCACTCTATATCTATTGAATATGAAGTATAAAATGCAATCAAATCGTATAGAGAATAATATATTCTTTAAGTTATAATAACGTTAAATATCAATAAATCAAATTTAACTGTTAAATCTTCAAATGAGGCTACTTCCGGTTCACCAATTATAACCAAAATCTAATCAGTTGTTTTTCTGGATGTAAACTTGAGGAATACGAAAAAAATATAATTTTTGGAATCGTGGTGTTGAAGTTATGGGATCCGGAACTTTCGTCACACACACACAGACACACAGATACACATACATACACAGACATCATCGTAAAAATGGTAAAATCGTATTATAGGGTCCCTAAAACATGCTTATTCATTAAAAACTCATCATTGAATTATTTGACCAAAGACAATACCTTCCTTACCTAAAGGTGACGGAAGGTAAAAATGTGATTTATCGAATTTGGTGTGTTGTCTTACATTTATCCATAAACCACGATTTTGATACGTTTGAATAGCTGTTGCTTGGCAACTTTATAGGCCCTCTGGCAATAAAAACCAAAATGCGCTAGCTTTTGAAGGCAAATAAACACGTTTATGATTCCAAAATAAAATAAATTTCTTTCACAGGTATTTCGCGCTTTGGAACACCCGGCTGAACAAGCCCGCGTGTCCACCCTCAACAGTTCCCTCTACCGCCACCGTCGCCATTTGGTAGCCACTGTCATCAACTCCCAAGGAAGAGACGTGGCGAACCTATCCGCTTTGGTTACAGCTGCCTTGGGAGAGTACGAACGCGCACTACAAGATGCCGTACATGGAGGTGTGCAGGTCATGGTGGAGCCTCCAGCGACCCTCCAGGACGTGGGGCTAGCCATGGGGATGGTGCCCGTCAGAGAAGAAGGGGACGAAGATTGGAGTTTGGTGAAAGCGGTGTTTTTTTCCTCAACGGTGCTCACTACAATAGGTAGGATATTTTTTATGTTACTTGTTCACGAATATCGTAGAAGATTTGTAACTTTAGCCATGAATTATAAGCTATACATTTATACAGCCCATTGACGCAAGTTGGTAGGTTCGTAGTTTATACTAACGTGCTTTAACTTCCTAAATTGAAAAAGTTAGAAAGCGAGGTAATAAAAGTGCGAGAACATGAACGATTAGCCGTAGCTTTACTTTAAGTTCGTCGGATGGTATAACAAAGCACACAACATCCACGCCATTGTAATACATAAAATTTCCTCGTTTACAGTGCTCACCAAAACTTGATGTGATAATTGTGAATTCCGCCAAGTTTCTATGTTTCTTCCATGTAATTTAATGGTAACATTTGTAAATAAAGATACAAGATAACTTTGCAATATAGGTTTCTCTACAGAGTATTCTATTTTCAAATGGAATATCTATTTATTTAAATTTGAAAAGTACATGAATTTGCTTTCCAATAGTATAAAAACAATCATGTTATATTATTAACAAATCTGTTGTGGCCAGCACAATACCTTCCGTCAATTCTACGTATTTTGTATAAAATTCCACACAGATTTTTTTGCAAACTAGTCTATGGGCGTTATCTTTTTAGGGGAGAAACGAACTGATATTTTATTGGAAAACAGTTTCTGTTCCAATTTATTTATTTATGTTAAATAATGTAGATATATAATTATTTTTTATCTGCTGGGTGTGACAAACATTATACAAAAATTTAGGACATTTTTATACAGATTGTAAATAAAATTAATGAATGCTTCATGATTTGCATTGTTGCTTAACAAGGACAACATTTTTTTGTCTTTTTTGGGAGATTAAAACATTTTTTACGCAAGTAAGAACAGAAAGAAAAGTTTTTTTCCCAGTTCTATTGCCTTTTTTTCTTCACCTATATTCTCCTTCTAGTGTTTATGTTATGCGTTATGCCATAACATTAGTTTTTATGGTTATTCCAATCGTTCATAAAAGTGAAATAACTAATAAATATTATCCTGGGTAAAAAATACGAAGTTCAGTTTTTTATATATTTTATTTATATATTTTCTGAAAGATAGTATTTGAGTTAGAGCGTAAAGAGGATACACACACACACACACACACACACACACACACACACACACACACACATACATACATACATACATACATACATACATACATACATACATACATACATACATACATACATACATACATACATACATACATCATCGTGAAAATGTTAAAATCGGATTGTAGGGATCTTAAAACGTGGTCATTTACCAATTTTTAGCACGACTCCTATACCTCCCTTACCAAGGGTAGCGGGAGTTAAAAATGACCATTTTTAATAATAATCAATTCAATTAATGTAGATGATCTGTAACTTATTTCATAATTATTTCATTATAATCATACGTAATATAACAAGTGATATGATTATCATCGATGATATTCTTGAGTGAAACCTAGCTGCAGATTTCACGAGTCCGAAGGACGCGTTGAAATGTGCTGTTTCGGTTTCACGAGCAATATCTTCGATTATTAATCATATCACGAGCTTATATTTAATGAGAGAATATAATGAATTTTTGCAATCTAACCTAACCTAACTTTTGATATACATATTCATATTGTATTAAAACATGGTACTTACGAGTTTTATTTAATATTTCGGAGTTTGAATTATTGTTATTATTTATTTTTATACTCAAAATTAACTGTCAATGTCATAAATAAAGAAAACAAATCCCTTAGTAACAACTATAAATACGGTGTTTATTTCCTTGTTTTTTATCATCGCTGTGATTCTGAATGTTGATTGGTGGAAAACATGTCACGTGACTAAGGAATTATATTCTCATACGTAATATAACAAGTGATATGATTATCATCGATGATATTCTCGAGTGAAACCGAGCTGCAGATTTCACGAGTCCGAAGGACGAGTTGAAATGTGCTGTTTCGGTTTCACGAGCAATATCTTCGATTATTAATCATATCACGAGCTTATATTTAATGAGAGAATATAATGAATTTTTGCAATCTAACCTAACCTAACTTTTGATATACATATTCATATTGTATTAAAACATAGTACTTACGAGTTTTATTTAATATTTCGGAGTTTGAATTATTGCTATTATTTATTTTTATACTCAAAATTAACTGTCAATGTCATAAATAAAGAAAACAAATCCCTTAGTAACAACTATAAATACGGTGTTTATTTCCTTGTTTTTTATCATCGCTGTGATAAACGCGTAGCTAGGGAGATTCTGAATGTTGATTGGTGGAAAACATGTCACGTGACTAAGGAATTATATTCTCATTGTAATAGTTGATAACATTTTCAATTATGTTATAATTTGTTGATAGGAGAAAACAATTAAAAATTAATAATATTTACGTGTGATAACTTGAAAAATAAAAGATAAATAATAATTTGCCTCAGATACTATCAAAAAGTACTGTGCAATATTATTACGAATAACCCGTGAACCGTGAGGTGATATCTGTCAAGCGTCACCTTGGGTTAAATTAAATTCAGTCGAAAAATAATAGTGTGCGATATTAGTAAAATATTGCCATTATAATATCTCCATATTGATCTACATAGTTCGAATTTCAAATACCTACATATAACATTTTCATTTGCAAATCTGCATCGATGTGAAAATGACGGATTGTTTATTTCGGTCTCGCTTCAAAAGACATCGCAAGATCTCTGTCATAACATCTTCATTAGTCTTGACTGGACCAGTTTCTGTTGATGGAAGACTAAATTGAAATTTTATGAAGCATGGTTGTTTGGATTAAGCGAGAGCTACACAAGATTAATTATTTATTTCTAATTATGGTTGCTAACTAATTAAACTTTGACAGTATAATCTACTATCAGAATAATATAGTTCACTTATTAACAATGCATAATTAGGAAATCTCTAACAAGATGATATCGATACTTATAATAAATTATATTTTATTAAGAATACTAACAAATTAGAAAAATAAATAAATATATCATCACGACATATTACCCATTGCTGGGTGTGCCAATCTGCCTTGTACGCAGATATCGATAATGATGAAATATTTGTACCGTGCGGGCGCTTACCAGGCGTCACCTCATTGGAGAGTGCACCAGAGGGATCAATTTTGTGCCATTATAATTCGAAGCAATTTTTGGCGTCGGTCAGGATTGAATCCGGGTCCCCAGATTATAAATATATATATTGAACAGTACAATTAAAAAGTATATGTTTAAATTGGCGCCAAATTACATTGCATGTGACGTCCAAGAAATACTAGCCAATAACAGAACTGGGAGATACAAATTAATACATATTTAATATTTCTTCTTTAATAATTATAAAAATATTAAAGCGTACATCAAAATGATCTCCGCGGAATAAAATCATTTGTAAATGGTTTTATATTTACTTGAGGCACTACTGAAACTATTATTTTACTATTATTACTTCTATTTGGGCATACTAGCACAAAACTCTTTTCTACTACCATGTTTGAGTCTTTACAAAATATAAAAATCAGAAATATGGATAGATCTAGTAGATAGTATTGACAGCTGTCACGGCGGGAAATGTAAGCTACTCCCTCATTGGTTAGTATTTTTCTGACGTCATCAGGCGGCAAAAAGGCGGCAATTCAATTTTCGAAGACAATTTTCTCATGAATAAAAAGTAATATGAAAGAAAATAAAAAATACGGGTAATTTTGTTTTCCTTATTCTTTTGATTAAAGCGTAGAAAAAAATCGTGCAACACCTCATTGTTATCAGTTAATTGTTTTTTTTTTCATCAGCAATTTTATTATGATCAAGTGTCAGTGTTATTAACCACTTTAGATAGATTAAAAACTAAAATTAATTGTTATCAAGTTATTAATAAATAATTATTTTAATTTTATGTCTTGCAAATATTCAAGAACTTAAAAAATTCTTACAATAAGCGTATTTTTTTATCATCAATCAGTAATTAATTAGTTCATGATTTGTTCAGATGATCACTGATCTAAGTACTAATTTTTGTTTACCTTTGCTTGAAATTAATTATTGTTATAAACTAAAATCGTTCCACTGTACCTTTAACAATTATTTTACTTGTAGTATTGACACGGTAAGACAATTCTATTTTTTGCAAGTATGCTAGTTAATTTTAGACCACGAATCTGAAGAGAACACCTATTACTGAAACTATTTAGTTCAGCTATGAGTATATCTTCCTGAGAGCTCAAAGTTTAGTTTTTTAAAACAATTACTTTATTACAAATAATAATAAACATCTTCAGCATTTGTTACATACATATGTGTTTGTAAAGACAGTTATAGTTTTGAAGAATAAATACGTAGTCACATTTTAAAACTAAATTTGTTATTTATTTCTGATTCGGTAAAGAGTTTCAGAGAAAATGTATTTACGAAACAAATGAAGAGCAGAACACGACACAAACGTACTGCAGATCTAAATTTATTTTCATGAGGGTACCTCATCCTATTTATCGCAAGAGATTAGAATTATCTGCGTTCCGGTGACCATAATTCTCCGTGACTTCTTCCTCTTCTTCCTCTTCTTCCTCCTTCTCCTTCCATCAGTCTGAAATATTTCCTTACGTAGTGTAACGCGCCTGCATCCGACGCCACTGAGTCTAGCCCGATGCGATCGCCGCCGCTGGTAGTACGTTTCTCGAATATAATCGTGGCGCACAGGTCTGAGCCCTTTGTATTCGATGTTATTATCGTGTTGAATGTTCGAGAGGGACGCCGGACAGTATAAATACCGTTAAATAAACATTGTTTAAATAAATAATCTTAATGTTTAAGTATTAATAATATTCATAGTCTTATAATTGTTTAATCATAGTGTTAATTATTTTTATTATCTTTATCTTATTATTTATCGTTTAATAAACTTTTATTTTTAATTAATATTTCTCTGATTTTTACACTTCACCCAAATAAATAAACGTTACATTGCATTCATATAAGTATTAGCGAATTACTTTTTTTTAGTTAGTGGAAGTCATCCCTGCAAGGCATTAAAATGACCGAAAAATATGGGCTTTATGTCCACATGCAACATCTTCACGCCAAGTGAATGATAATACGTTTTAAAATTTCGTAACAGATGTCGCTAGTCGCTAGAAATTCAACAATGACACCTATTATGGCGCCAAAACTGAATTTTATTTAAATATTGTGGGTAAATTTCTCGACTGTAATGTGGATTAGGTGTTAACAATTACTCGAAAGTTCAGTCAAACAGCATTTATTCTTATTATAACAACGTTTCGGTGCACCTTGCACCTTCTTCAGGGTCTACAATGATTGCAATAACATCAATGCAAGGACTGATATTCAAGAACTTAACAGCGTATATTTTGATGTATTGATAAACAAAATAATAATTCTTTATTTATTGATCTGTAATTTTACAAATCTTAAAATTTTGAAGAAAAAAATCTCTCAGGGGGGGGGGGAGATCGCCCCGTCGCCCTCCCCCCCCTTGGATCCGCCACTGAGTTCAGCTGTATCCTCGCTTGCGGGCTGAGGAAGTCTGTTACCTTTCCAGGTTATTGGCGCTCGCAGGAGAGAGTCTGGACCATCCAGGGATTAGGGATTATAATATTTGTTTGGATCTGTTTTCCATTGTGTATTTTTGTGATCTTTCATTATATTGTTTTCTTACATAAGAGCAGTGGAATATAAAAGATTAATGTTTAATATTTTCACGATATTATTTTCTTGTGATTTACTTTATTTGATTAGACAATTGATAAGAATATTAAGAAGTTGCGGAATAGACGCTTTTACTTAAATTAAAGGGGTTATTTATTGGAATATTATTGATTAATAATAATACTTAATCTTTTGGTAATATGATTTGTATATTAACTTTATTAAATTTGGTTCAGATATAGCCTTACGAAATACTAACTTCTTTATCAATAAGGTCAAAAAAATACTTTGTCGGGTTCAGCAATCTTACTGTCCCTTTGACATAAATGCTTTGTTTGAAATAATTTTTGAAACTGCATATTTATAATTTTATTGTTGGACTCGACAGAGTCAGTTTTTCTGACTTGGTGATCTAATATGGGTTACAGGGTATGGCAACATGGTCCCAAGGACAATGGGGGGCCGTGTATTCTGCATGCTCTTTGCTCTGGTGGGCATTCCACTGACCCTTACAGTCATCGCCGATTGGGGAAGGATGTTCGCTTCGGCTGTCTCATCACTGGTCAAACATATGCCACCGTTGCCCAATGCTTTCAAGTAAGTCAAATTTCCCGAGTAAAAATAAATACTGGGTCCATAAATACATACATTGTTGAATTGATTATGCAGCTGCCTATAACAATCTGTTTCCCTCCTATTCTATACATCTTCTTCCACGATTCTACCATGCTCACGTCACGTATCCCTTCCCCAAATTTTTACAATTATTCTCTCGTAAAGTAGGGATAATTAATCGATTTAAAAAGATACGTGTATTTTATTTTTTTGTCTAGTATTATATTATGTAAAAATAAAAATTGTAAACTTCTCTAACGGAATACATAAAGGTCATTTTCCTTTCAAATTAAAATGATAGGGAAAAGTATGAAATAAACCACATCTATAGAATTATTGAAACAACCTTCATTCGCGTCATATGTGCTTTCAATTTATCCCATACAAATATACATATACCTATGTACATATTTATTTTGATAAAAAAGAAAGTGATAGGAAATTCAAGTAAATATGTATTGAAGATAAACAAAAGTGATTATATTGTCTTTCAAGTATTACAAACATTCTACATTCTTGTATCTTCCCTGCATATTGAGCAGGAAGCAGGATATACATTCCTGCCCTTGTTTTGCTGCAGGAGTGCGAGCGTGAGTCGAATGCGATCCCTCTACGCATTAGGGGCCGTGGGTTTCCTGTTCGTTTATCTTGCAGCAGGAGCAGGACTCTTTGTCATCTGGGAGGACGACTGGACCTTCTTCGATGGATTTTATTTTTGTTTTGTTACCATGACTACCATTGGCTTTGGAGACCTCGTGCCAAGTGAGTACATAAACTACTTGATTTCAAATAAATATTCATTTTTTTCAAAGTTAAAATCAACAAAGGCATTGAATATTTCACATCAATTACATTTACATGTTTTTATAGAATAACAGAACGTGATAATGGATACAAAATTATGCAAATTGTGAACGTGTTTTGAATCAGAAATTGGTAAAACTGTTCAGTTTATAAATAAATTGTTTGCAAATTTTATTTAGCTTATAAAAATTATAAATTATGACAAGACGCTGAAAAGATTCTTCTTACATTTTTTTAGGGAATGTGATTCACCGATTCACGTGAGTTTTCTTCGTGAAAGAACGAATACAAATTTATCTGTCAATTAAAAAAGTAAATAAATACCGCTAAGTTTATACCATCGTTCGATCTTTGCTACATATGTTTGTGTATGTGATCGAGACAGGGCCGTAACTAGGGTGGGGCGAGCGGGGTACTTGCCCGTTTTTTTATTATTATTATTATTATTATTCTGCTTGCCAAACTAGCGGTTTTCTCGATAGATGGCTCTGCATGTGGTTAGTTAACTCTACAGGCATAATATCTTTGTGGCATGTTTATTATCCGTCCGCTCAACCTTCTCAGTGCCTTCTAGAGGCGTCAGTACACCACAATGAAGTGCTCCAATCAGGAACTAAAACGAAATGAGAACGAAATAACGAAATAAACCGAAATTTTTATAAGAACGAAAACGGAAACCAAAACGCAATAAATTTTTTTCGTTCATGATTGAAAACAAAATAATTAATATCGGTTAACCGTTATTTTATTTAATATTTAATTTTATTTCCAGCAAGTATTATATTTGAGTTGCAAACAAGCAGACTTTCAAAGTAACTCTCCCGTAGCTAACCCTGTTACGTGTTAGGTTAAACGGTATACTCGTAGTTTCATCTATTGAACACTGACTTTTTATTTAATTATATTTTTTAATAACAATTTCCTAAAAATGGTGGAGGGGAGGGGCGCAATTTTATATTCCGTCCCAGGCGCAAGAATAGCTAGTTACGGCCCTGGATCGAGAAAGCATGGTCGGTTGAAACTTGGCAAGGGAAATATAGTAATCAAATGCTCGTTTGTGGATCTTTCAATCATGTATACAAATTCTAATGAAGATAAAGTTGGGATATATAAATATTTAAAGTTTTCTTTTATCAATCACTGGTCTGGTGTATCGATTTTATATTTTTAAGTGCAACCTCTCCTATACTAAGAAGTGAGGGCTACAAAAATATATGTCATGTCTTGTGATTTTATCCACAGAAAAACCAAAGTATATGTTACTATGTACTCTATACATTTTGCTGGGGTTGGCGTTAACGTCTACAATAATTGAGTTAGTGCGCCGACAGTACGCATCTAGTTGGCGTCGTTTACAGACGTTGAGCGGCCCCCTGGCGGAGACGCTCCGCCGTTTAGGTGAAGCCGCTGGTGGAGGCATAGCTGCTGATGTGTCAGCCTTGCAACATGATCTACGAAAAGTTCTTACTGTGGTAAGTCAACAGTCAAAAATAAATAGATACAGGTGTTAACAATTACGAAAGTTCAGTCAAACAGCATTTATTCTTACTATATCAACGTTTGGTGCACCCTTGCACCTTCTTCAGAGTCTACAACAATTATACAACAAAAATGTAATACATACAAAATAACATGGACACTATCACACTTGTTAATTTATTAAACTTCGTACAAAAAATTCAAAGAGCATACACACATCCATTTGCTCTAAAAAACGACAACCGGAAAATAGCCGGAAATATCTTGTGTAAGGATTCTGGTGACGGCATTGATACTAAGTTTTTCTTTTAAGTATAAATTAATTGGTTGTTCTTGCATTAATTCACATTAAATTAAAGTTATTTTGTGATATTCTTTATCAAAATTTATGTTAATTTATTGTTAGGTGAACAAATGATTTCCAAAAATTGATTGAGATCTGAAACGATTAAGTATTTTCGACTATCCCTCAGTTCGCCACTGGAATATGTTTAACGAGCTGATTTATTACTCCAGTTCATTTTGAATCGAAGTAGAGTATTTAGTAAGTCAAAGTTAAGGTTACATAAAATAAATATTATGATAATTTTGTGCATCAGACAACTATGATCAAAGCTCATCTAACCACGTTTTCATAAATATAAAACTTTATTAGTTTATCTAAATAATCATAGCAAAATTAAGAATTTCGCAGAATATTTCACAGAAATTATTTTTAGTTCATTACTGTACTACACTCTATTCATTTGTTGATACATATACATACGTAGAACCACGCATGTCTCACTTAGTGGGTTAACACAACCCAGAAAACAATAACAACAACATCATACAACAAACCCTCACTCTTAATAATTACGAAACACACTCATAATCGCACTCATACATGCTCTTCTTCTCTTCCCACTTGGAAAATTCCTCTCTTTAACAACCCTACCAACCACATCCATCCACTTACATATTGGTCGGCCACGCAATCGAAAACGTCAACCACATTAACTCTCTATATCATCAACACATGTGTAATAAATCTATCCCATCGATGAATCTACACCCAATTCATATCGTTTCATTTTCAGCGTTATTCTCTCATTTATGCTGATTTAGCAAAATGACTCGTCCCTCCTCTCGTAAGGTTAAAGCAAAACTAATACAAATACAATTTCGTTTACAATTTAACCTAAGCCGGCGTGCTGCTCGACCGGCATCACTATTGTCATAGGATTGATCCCGCATCGTTCTAGATTTTATATGCTATAAATACCACCCGGTCAGGAGGGTTTTTCTCCGGGTACTCCGGTTTCCCTCTGTCGGTAGGTACACAAACATCCAACACGGTTCGTTGCTGTAGGGCGCTATTTCACCACTCAGGCAGAGCCATCTCTGTTCACTAAGTGAAAGCTCGAAGGCATCAATAACCGAGAATACAAGACTCCTGTCTAATTCTCAACCATCATTACACTGAACAAACAATTACACTGACACATACACAACACCCTGAAGAGGAGATTAGTATCTCCTATACCGGGGCACCACAACATTTTTTTTTTTTATTAATTTAATTATTTATACATGTGAAATACACATATTTTATCCTAATTACGTATATTAGACCTTTGCAATCATTACTCATGCTCTAGCGTTAATTTTAATAGGACCTACGATAGGTACCTTAACGAAATATCAAAAATAAAAATAATATTTTCTAATTATCTTTGAATTAACTTTAAAAGTGGAATATTAATTATGAATTACTGCTATCATATACCATACTTGTAAGCTGCAATGTTAATTTTAGCCGTCATATAAACACGAATTTATAGTCAGAGTTACACTGCATGCCCTATTATTTTTTTTTTGTTCTCATAGTGCAACAAATTAGTTTAATCATAGTACATAAATTTGTCTATAAAGGGTTATACAACAGTAAAAACACTCATAAACAGTTTATGAACGACATCTAAATATATCTACGCTCGTAAAGAGACTACGGAAGCTTTAAAATGGTTTATCACTATCAGTTTTATATTTCCTCTGCAAGTTATTGAAGTTAAATAAACTTATGAAAGTATGATGACTAAACCGAATATTTATACACGATTTTTTTAATCACTTCTCCGCCATCTGCTCACTAATACTTTTCATTTAAATACAAAGTGATCGGGTTTTTAGTGAGCTCTACTGAGTACTATTTTTTGGTTTTTTGCTTGGTAATAATGCATCAGTTTTAAAATAAAATTGAAAATACGCACACATGTAGAAAAGTCCATAGAATTGAATGGCGTAACGCCCATCCATCTATCTTTTACGGTTCAATACTTATAGGCCACGAAAGTCAAAAAAACTTTTGAGAATTTCATTCGAAATAAAAATTTATATTTTGAAAACTAAAATTTTTTCCTGTAATTAGCGGGTTTTAATTAGAGGAATATTATACTTTTCATTTAAATACAAAGTGATCGGGCTTTTAGTAAGCTACTGAGTATTTGAAGGTACCATTTTTTGGTTTTTGCTTGGTAATATTAAATCAGTTGTAAAAGAAAATAGGTACTCATATGTATAGAAATCCATAGAATCGAATGGCGTAAAAGCCCGTCCATCTGTCATTTATCGTTCATTAGTTATACGCCACCAGTCAAAAAAGTGAGATTTCCATTCAAAATAAAAATTTCTATTCTGAAACTAAGGCCCAGCGATTTTTTTCTATATAAAAACAATACAAGAAAAACAACACAAAATGTCAACACGAATTTCGCCTTGAGGCATGCATCTATTAGACTGGAATGCTGTTAAGGTTGCTCAACAAATTTGAAATTGAGGAGTTTGTACTTTGAATACTTTTTCGAAGTTTAACATATATTGTAATATCTGTCAATTATAAACATTTAAATATCTCAACTGGTTGCGCAGCGAGATTTATTACAATATATTATTCTATATTATTATATAATATATCTCCAAATCTATAGAAAATATATTAATAGTATATTATTCAACGAGCGTATTATTATGGCTATTATTCGTGAGTAAAAACGTGTTTATTCATTAAAATGTGAATATGCAATATTTAACATGATCCAATACCTCTCTTAGCGAGAGGTAAAAAATGGAGCTGATAGTTCTCATTGGCCGTTCTTGCATCTTTATTCTCCTCATTAAAATTTAATTTGTCATTTCACACACTTTAAAATTAAACCATTCATTTCCCTCAAGAAATTAAACTTTTTCACCACATCCATATATTATGTGTATTAGGTAAGCATGCCTCGTTGGACCATTGGCGGCGGTACCGCATCGTCCAATGGGGGCAAAGCTACCAAGCATCAAAAAGAATGGGAGGAGGCAGTGGAGGCCGTCATCAGGGATATTACAGCGGGGGCACCACAAAAACAACCCTCGCCTATTGTGCAAATTGTCATTTATGAAAGCTCCGTTTAACTAGGACATATTATAACATCACAAAGATGTTTTTTTTTTTTTGTTAGAATATAATGTGATATATAAATAGTGATGCGGGCGAAGAAATATAAACTAATTGAAGATGTGGGTTACAGGAAATAAGTGATTATAGTCCAAAAATTATAAATATGAGTTAGTGGTTATACACAGCGACATGTACTTTCAATGAAGCCAAACAGTTTGATAAAACTGTTTCTTGAAAAAGTATCTTTGTCGCAAGTTATTACATTTTAAAGTTGGAACGTTTCTACAAAAACGTCCTTTAAAAATGTCTACTTATTAAATAATTGTTCATCATTGTTTATTTTTTCTATTTCTTAACATTTTATCAAAAAATAGGTACAATTTTGTATTATTATGGTACAAAATGATACAGGGCCGGCTCAACAGAGCAAACAAGGGATGCACAGGATTTAAAAAATGAAAATTTGTAGGAAATAGTTGACAAAAATGATTTCAAACTCATCGAAAATTTACTTCAATCGATGTCACGACGAGTGTAAACTGTCATAAATAGTAAAACCTAAATTCGTTAATAGTTCATCCTAGGTAAAAAATGTGAGAATCCGTTTATGTATAAAAGATTTGAGCTTCAATTTTGTATTATTGTAAAATTTTGAGATAAGCAATTGTTTTCAAAAAAATGGTCAAATGGTTCAGGACTATTGGACGAAGTTGCGTCCTTAAAATCAAAAAAAGTACAATTTTGAATTCTAATTTTTTCTTATGTATTTAATTATTTTCTGTGATTTTTATGTTTGGTTACTAAAATTTGACGCTGAACAGAAAGTTGCATTGGGGCGCTAAGACCCCTGGACCTGGCCCTGGAATGATACATATTACTTTAGAAAAAGCACAAAAATTTATTAGTTTATTCAATCTTATATAATAATATGAAGAAATTCAAAATCTTTGAACTAATTATTCAATTTTGATGCATTGTAGTGATACAAATTATTTCATCATTAATCCTTTAGAGCTATGACTAACTGCCATTATACAATTTATTCATATCTTTTTAATAATTAAGATTATAAAATTAATAATAATCATTTCTTTTATATTTATACTTTAAGACTAGATGCACAAATTGAACAATGTACCTAAAATACGTAAGTATTTTATTTATTATAAATAAAAAAATAATCTTACTTAATATGTATATATTTACAAATTGTTAAATAAATTCAATATGTCAGTTATATTAAGTATGTCATCTTTCTCTCATAGGTACCAAATTTTATTTTCGAATATTTAATATATATTGTTCTCAATTTGGCACTCAGGTAGGTAAGTACAATAATAATCTCATCAATTTGCTTATCATTTGCGTATCTATAAAGAACTGACCGTTTTGATCTTTAGACAATATAAAATTGATCTTTGGATCATTGATTTAGAATTAATTTTAAGTAAGATAATGCACAGTAACAAAGTTTACAATATTGAGTCATCAATACGATGACAAAAAAAATCTGTTGTGACCAACACAATACCTCTCGCCACTTCCGTTTTTGGTTACATATTTATAGGGCACAAGCAGTTATGTTACATTGTTGGCCTTGACAAGCAGCATGTTAGAATTTTTCATTAAAAATATCAAGATTTTCTAAATTCACGTAGTCAATTTGACACCAGGAGGGTGGAATTTATTTGTCGAGGAAAATAAACTATTTGGAATTGGAAAATCACTAACTTTAGAATGAAAAATTATGATATTTGATGTCTATGTACATAATTATTAGCTATCATTCTGACACGGGCCCCCATATTTGCTTGCCAAGGCTAACAAAGTCACATGAATGCTCGCGCCCTATTGTATTTAACATTTCTTGTATACCTACACTCTACAGCACTAAAAATTCTACTTATATCTATTCTTTATATTTGGTTTTTTAATTTTAAATTCATACTATGAAGAAATTTTGTCCTACTCTTCCAATTTTTCGAAATGTTTCCAATTCATTGTTGGGATTGACATTATTTTTGAAGGGTATATGTAATATGTCTATAATTTTAAATATTAATACAATAAGAAATAATATAATGTATGTATACTTTTTGACACTGACATTTATCTGTCAGTTACAAACATTTTAATTTTTCAATTGGTTTCCAAGACATTATTTGGGTTGTGAGATTTATTACAATAAATTATTATATACCTGACATTTCTTTATCTCTAAAAAATATTTATATGTACCAGATAGAAAATTTACTCTTATTTATTACCTTTTATCCTTCCAACCTCCCCACATACACACATAGACACACACATACATACACACACACACACACACACACACACACACATACACACACACACACACACACACACACAGAGACATCATCGTAAAAATATTAAATTCGGATTGTAGGGACCTTAAAACGTGCTTAATCATTAAAATCTGGATATGCGATTTTTAGCATGAATCCAATACCTCTCTTAGCGATAGGTAAAAACTAATAACGTATGCCGAATCGTTAAAGAAAATTTAATTTTATTAGAAGTATTTATTTCTAAAATAATCTATAAACGATTGACAGATAAAATAATGCTAGTCATTTGTTCGCTAACCGTCCTTAATCAATTGCTTATCCTATCAGCCATTATATTTTTTAAAACTTTAAATACGTAAATATTTTTTAAATTTATTTAACTATTTACATACAGGCTGTTTTCAAAATTAAATGGTATATATTCTATATATTGAGTACAAGTTAGACATTTATTTTAAAATTCACAAAATAAGGGTTTGATTTTTAAAGTTTATAATTTTAGTGCCATTGCTTGACACTATTTTTTTTAATAATTTATTTGTTATTCTACATTAGTTAAGTGAATAAATAATTCATTATTATTTTTATTTAAATTTCGTGTCGACCAGTGAAACTGCAAATCGACTAACAGACAAGTTCGTGCTAATATTAAGATCGGTGTTTGTTGTTTATTATTGCTGTCTTTTGTCAGTATATTTGTAACTTACAAATGAAAATGTGCTCCAGTCGTAGTAAGTGCAATTCTCGTGAAAAACTTTTGTTGGGGGAGTTAAAATAGTGTATATTTAATTTCGTGATATGAATTTTTGATGTGTGATGGTTTCCAGTGGACTAAATAGTGAAATAACTGAAATTTTCCAATAAACGTTCCTGGTAGCTGTGGTCGCTGATTTCCTGAGATGCTGAGATCTTCAATGCCTCTGTTGGCCAAATTGGACTGACAGTGGGCGAGGTTGGTCCAACATTTATCTCATTTTATTTTATAATTCTTCTACAACTTATTAATATTTGTTAATCTGTCAATAATAACAGATTGTCTCATCGAGAATATATAATAATTAGAAATTATTTCAACTAAGTTTAAATGTAGTTACTGGTATTGAGGCCACAGTTTGACCAAGTTTATCATGTAATTTAAAATGTTTAAAAAATATTATATAAATTCATTTGGGCAGTGTGAATATTTGTACAGAATTTTCATTAAATGGTTGTTAATTTAGTTCAACATAGTTGGTTTTTATGGTTTCTTATGAAAACTGTGGTAAATTGAAATACACCACTTGAAACCACGTGAAACTGTGACGCTGGTCAGTATCACATTTTTTGCATTTTTAAGTTACGTTATTTCGTGATATTGACGACGATATTAGGATGTCTAAGATTGATATGTTGTGGCCACTTCCGTTTTTGGTTACATAAGTATAGGGCGCGAGCAGTTATGCGACATTGTTGGCCTTGACAAGCAGATATGGGGGCTCGAGTCAGAATGACAATTAGTAATTATGTACATAGATGTCAAATGTCATAATTTTTCACGTGGTTAATTTGTCACCAGGAATGTGGAATTTACTTGTCGAGGAAAATAAACTACATGGAATTGGAATATCATGAAATTTGGGATGGAAAATTGATATTTGACATCTATGTACATAATTACTAGCTGTCATTCTAAGTCGGGCCCCCATATTAGCTTATCAAGACCAACAAAGTCACACGACTGCCGCGCCCTATAAATTTCTCATGTCTTTTCTTTATGTGTAGATTATTTTTATAATTTTAAATTTTTGTTTTTGACGGGATTTCTGATAGGTATATGTATATACAGTAAAATTTTTAAAAGATGTCCGATCAAGGGCACCTGTATCACGAACGAATTAACAAATAGGCATACATTTATCTCTTTCTTTTGCAAAGGCTGTAAGAGTGTGTGATAAGGATGGATATAACACGCTTGTCTTTCAAAAATTCATATTGTTTCGACTAAGTTAGGACATTCCATTTATAAACGATATTCGTTGTTGATAATACTTTCGCTGTAACGTAAGTTTATTTATTAATTCAGATACATTACCTGGATTCATAACCGTACGTATAACGTTATATTCTGTCAGAGTCACTGACACTGACATTGTGTCAGTATCTTATTTTTAACATATTTGGTTTTACATTTGCTTATAAACTTACTAGTTGACTTATTTTGAATTTTGAATGCTTTTCCTGTAATATATATTTTTATAATAATAAAATAACAGTAGTATCTTATGTATCCTCATAAAAACTAAGCAAACGACACTACTGAATTTGTCATGATGGGCGGAGCAAAAATCTGAATTTATACAATTCGTAGACAACCTTGATCGGACATCTTTCAAAAATTTTACTGTAGCTATAATTTTAAACATTTAATTTTTATTATTGTTATGCAATAAGAAATAGTACACTTACCAATATCACAGAAAAATTCTTCAATAATGTCAGTTAAACTTCATTTCACGTAAAAGCGTATTTTGACATTTTACTACTGTTGTCAAAAAAAATAATTCTAAGATTTAGTTTCAGGTCTACATAAAACCATATTCGTACTATGACAAATTTTGAATTGGTTCTTATCCACTGTCATGTGTTTAGTTAAAATAGACTTAAGGTTAAGTTTTAGAATTGAGCTGCCAATACCGCTCAAATATGTTTGAAAACTTTTGTAACAACTATCAATTTTGTCTATAGAACAAATTCAACGTATTACGTTTGATAATTTTGAAGGTGAAAAACTTGTCCTTTTTTGCCGGTTAATGTATTTTTCCTCAATAACATGTTTACAAAATTGCATCAAGGCATAATCCAGAATGACCTAGCTAATGTTATATGAGTCAATTTTTATACGCGTTGCAAATTTTATTTTTTTGTATCATCATAGTACGTAGGTACCTTTGCATTTCTTTATTTTGTTATTATTTTTTACAGCCAGGTCCACATATCGGAGGCGTTTTCGCGTTTTCTAGATCTGCATTAGGCGATAAAATAATAGATAAATAAATTTGCAGAAGGTTAGGTTAAATACTTTTAATATAAATCCGTCAGCCAAGCAGGAATAATTCCTGACCCTGATTGGCCTGATTTAACCTACGACGTGATCATTCCTGCACCACGCACCACATGTTAATTATTACTCATACTCATAAGATCATCTGTTGTGGTGTAATTTTCAGTATTATCGTGGTTTACACTGTATAGTACACTTATTCTATATATGAGTCTAGGTCGAAGTCCACCACAAAGTCGCTAACAAGGAAGACAGTTTTGAGCAAATAAGTTGTTTTATTTTCGGTTGTCATTTCTGATAAATTTATATCCGGGTCACAGAGGACATATTTTATGCCTCATTTGACGTTATTGTAAAGTATGAATTATTTATAGAATAAATTCATGAAAAATTTATACCAATTAAGGACAATTTTAGAGATTACAGAATATTTTTTTCTTTGTTTACGTGTACAAGGAAAAACAAATTCAATTTTCAAATGGAATAAAACAATATATTTTTATCCAACGATAGCGTAAATAAAAAAAAATCTGATGTGGCCAGCACATTACCTTCCGTCAATCCTGTGTATAATATATAAATTCCATACATAATTTTTCTTGCAAAAGATTTTAAATTTCCAGTAAAATTATTTCATACACAAACTATTCAAATTGCACTTGACACTGACATCTTCTTCTTCTTTAGCTTTTCCCATTCGTTAGGGGTCCCTATTTTTGCGTGTCGTTATCATTCAGTTCTTTTTCTCTCAAGTCTTTCGCAATACAGTCCTTCCTACTGACATCTGTCAATTTGAATTATATGAATATAATAATAGTTTCCATGTTTAGCATAGCTGGCTGAATAAAATTTAATTTCTTTAAAATTCTTGAACTCTGTATCTATTGAATATGAAGTATAAAATGTAATAAAATCGTATAGAGAATAATAAATTCTTTAAGTTATAATAACGTTAAATGTCAATAAATCAAATTTAACTGTTAAATCTTCAAATGAGGCTACTTCCGGTTCACTAATTATAACCAAAATCTAATCACTTGTTCTTCTGGATGTAAACTTGAGGAATACGAAAAAAATATAATTTTTGGAATCGTGGTATTGAAGTTATGAGATCCGGAACTTTTGTCACACACACACATACATACAGACATCATCGTAAAAATGGTAAAATCGTATTATAGGGACCCTAAAACATGCTTATTCAGTAAAAACTCATCATTGAATTTTTTGACCAAAGACAATACCTTCCTTACCTAAAGGTGACGGAAGGTAAAAAATCTGATGTGGCCAGCACATTACCTTCCGTCAATCCTGTGTGTTATATATATATTCCATACATAAATTTTCATAACAAGATCTTACATTTCCAGTAAAATTATTTCATGAGCAATTTGCATAGTTTATTTATGAAATAATTTTTCTGGAAATTTAGAATCTTTTGCGAGAAAATTTATGTATGGAATTTATACATAATACACAGGATTAACGGAAGGTATTGTACTGGCCACAACAGATTTTTTCAGCATAAATACGTTCTAGCGCGACAAAGTAGAAAAAACGCTCGCTGTCCAAATTTCTAACTATACAATGTTGAGAAATGTCACTTGTCTACATTCTTAATGGAAACGTTTGGTCAATAACTAATCTCACTGTAGTGACACATTTACCACCTTTACAAATCAAAGTAACATATAACTGCTCTGTCGGTATATTACATCACCAAAAAAAAAAAATGCAGCACTATTGTGAATATAAAATAGGGCATTCATTTACAAAAACCAAAGTATAAAATGTTTAGATTAGATTGAAGCAATAGGTCAAGAAGAATGGGAAATAACGATAAATTAAAATTATATATAAAAGACGTTTTTTCTTTATATTAATCCTTATTAATTGAATAGTAGTGTAAGTACAAAGTGTACATTTTATTATTTTTTGTTATGGTGGAGGACCCCACTGTGGCGACTGTAGAAAAAATCTTGTGTGTGTTTCGAGCGCAAATGGACATTGTCGATTTCGACAATGTCTTATTTTGCGGTCTTAATACACAAATAGCTATTGACCAAATAAAATTATTATTATTATTAGGTATATCTTTAATTTCAATTGATTTCATATTTCAAATGAAGTCCAGTTAACATTACATTTACATTTTGAATTCCGTAACAAATATTTTTATTTACTCATGCAAAGTCCGAGGCTATAGTATCTAATAATAACTTATTCTAGCAAATTCTTATATTTTTTTCCTTTTTACCTGTAAGAAACTAATGTTGATTGCATGAAAATTTGCGCAATTTTACATAGAAATTACTGTACAACATTTGATGAAAATACCGGTGAATTAGCGGTGTGACTCAATATTATCTTCCAATGTTTATAGTTCATTTAAACGACTATATATATATACCATAGCAGGAAAGCAGGAATTATATATAACAACTCGTTGTATAACAACGAATGTCATTCTGATTGTTGCGTCCTGCGTGTTCAGTGAAACGTTTTTTAGTGTTGTGTCAAACAAATTGAAGTTTTCTTTTGTTTTTGTTGAGTTCTTTTATTTTATAGTCAGAAAAACAAATGGTGGAGGTAAGTAGAGGTTATTTTTAAATATTTGTGACCGAAATATTTTGTTTTGAACGGAGAAATATTTTTAAAACAGTATACACTGTGTAGACTAAAGGAAAACATTGAATATAGTATGTATAACTTAACAAAAAAATTGTTTGTATTTATTAAACATCTGCCGTTCAAAATAAAATAATATAAAACATTGTGTTTTTTGACATTCTAAGTGCGATATAGTTATAGACATATATTAAGAGTGTGGTCTAATATAAGCAAATTATTTAAATTGTTGAATATTTATAATGAATTAACAAAACATTTTTTTAAAGTACATTTATCTTATTGTCTTCAACAACAACAACGAGGACAAAAAGCGTAAAATAAATTCATTATCATATTAAATACTTTGCAAAAAAAATTGGTGTATCATTCAGAAAATACCGTTCATATTAGCTCAAACTCGTATTAGTTCGGCCGATTCACATTTTCAAAAAATTTAAAATAAAACTAAAAATAATTGATCCACCATTACTATCTCGATAACTATTGGAGCTACAAATACGGTTTAATGGGAAACAATTTCTATTTCACACGACTAATTTAAAGATTCGACCAATTATTCTCAAAATACGTTAGAAAAATTCTGAATTCAGTGATATAATATGTAAAATAAAATCTGTTGTGGCCAGCACAATACCTTTCGCCACTTCCGTATTGGTTACATAAGTATAGAGCAGCTATGTGAAACTGTTGGCCTTAAAAAGCAGATATGTCAAATGTCAGAATTTTTCATTAAATATTTCAAGGTTTTCTAAATTCACGTAGTTAATTTGACATTGTGTCAGTATCCTATTTTTTACATATTTGGTTTTACATTTGCTAATAAACTTACCAGTTGACTTATTTTTGAATTTGAAATGCTTTTATTGTGATATATGTTTTTATAATAATAAAATAACCCTAATATCTTATGTACCCTTATAAAACTAAGCAAACGACACTACTGAATTTGTCAGAATGGGCGGAGCAAAAATCTGAATTCATACAATTCGTAGATAACCTTGATCGGACATCTTTCAAAATTTTTATTGTATATATCAGATAGAGAATTTACTCTCCTTTAATACAAGCAAGAATAAAATCCTTCAAAAAATAATATTTAGAAGAATTTGTTTAAGAATCTACTACTTCCGGTTGTCCAATTATTACCAAAACCTTTTCAGCTTTTCGCAGTAATGTCCGATTGAGAAATACGTAGTTAAACAGATATTAAGTTTATAGTTTTTTAGAAATCGTCCTTCCAACCACACACACACATATATATAGACATACACACACACAGACATCATCGTAAAAATATTAAAATCGGATTGTAGGGACCTTAAAACATGCTTAATCATTAAAATCTGGATATGCGATTTTTAGCATGAATCCAATACCTCTCTTAGCGAGAGGTAAAAGTTAGGTCTCGTATATGTGAAATAGGAATTGTTTATTAGTAATACCAACTTGGAGGATTGTCTCATGTCTTGCAAGGTAGATTTTATTGTACACACTGGATTTTTACGAAGTCGCGGTACAAATCTGGACTAGAAGATGACAGTCTATTAAAGTTTTAAGTCTATATTTAAGTCGCCGAAAGAATTTGTAAAAATTTCTAACCATTTGTGTAGACTTTATAATTTGTTGAAAATGTAAACCATCCGAATTATTATGCGTTTGGGCTCGTATATGATATAGCATAAAAAACGAAATATAAACTCATTATATGTAGCGATAACAAAAAGATAAATAAGTCTGTTACATACCGCGTTTTAAAAAGATAAAATCTTGTGTATCCCTTCCATGATGCATGGATTCAACACGACATAAGACTAATTGATTAATGCCAGTTAACTCAGTAAGTTTTGTCTGTCCAATCGATCATCATCGATTTTTTAAAAGTTTTTAATTTTTGGAGTGCAGTTGTTTTAATTAGGTAAATATGCATTTTGAATATACACAATAAAAACATTATTTCGATTTGTATTAAAATTATATTTTGTATAAATTTTTATTAATATTTTAATAAATGGAGCAATGATTCATCATTAGATTAATTAATTAATTATCCATAAATGATTAATATATTACATGTTTTTATCGCTTCACTCACACCTAAATTAATTTCAAGATTATTTCTATATTTGGACTATGTTTAAAAATAAAATTGTATGTACTACGTTAAAATATATCTACACATTTGTTTCATTGCCAGATTAGCTTATTTTTTCTTGTTAATCTCTGATAAAAACATGTTACTACGTCCATGGTCGTACGAGGAGTTTCAAAGTTCAAAAATATTCGTTCGATCGAGATAAGGTCGTCGTGTTTTTTACTTTTCTACAACGATTTGATTATCATATCTTTAGAATAAAAATTTAAAGGCTCAAAATACCTAACGTATCTTGACCATAAATTGAAATTTAGACTACAAGCAAAATAGGATTCGTTGAGTTATGCTCATAATCTGTAACAGCGCATTTTTTTGTTGAGAAATATGAACGTGAACTTGATATAATCATTTGATAAAATGATACGGGTATATTATGCCACATTATATATAATATACAATGGACTTTTGAGTTTCATAGGCGTAACATCAATTTTTTTATTTTGTTGAGTAATGAATAATAATATAAGTTATATAATATACGATTTCACTCGATTTTACCCGACAACATAACGTCGTCAGTTCCCAAATAACCCCCCCGTGGGAATCAAGTCTAGGAAACCGATTTTACTCATTACTTTGTTTACTTTGACGTTAATATTTTGTTTGTCAAATATTATGTTCAAAATGTCATAATCGTCAAATGTAGTGTCAAAATTCATCATGTATCCAACCAAATATTTCTTGCTTATAGGGCTTTTCGAAGTTCTGGTACTACTTAATTTATTTCTTATGGCTTTAGATAAAAATGTCTCAAACAGAACAAACTACAACACAAGAATGTACCAACAACACAGAAGAATCTGCAGCAACGGCGGATCAGGTGTCAATGAACATGGAAGCCGTGCACAGGGTTGCCAAATTGCCCGTTGTGGAGGCCACTATCAATGCTGCCACCAACTTGTACGAGAAGGCAAAGGTGAGAATGGCAACAGTGTAGATGTGTAGGGATATTGTAAAGCAGAGATTATGATATTTGATATGTGTTGAAAATGAAAACATAAGTCTTCGCTGTTTTGTTAGGAGAGTATGGCGTTCTCCCAGATGTATTTGCGAATACAACAAAATTTATAGTTTAGCTTTATATTACCATATATCACATTTATCATTTTTACAATGAAAGTAGCATTTGTTTCGAACGTTTTCGCTTGTTCTATTGTAACATTTTTGCTATAAATATTGAGCAAAAAGTGCGAGGTTCTTTCATATGATTTTAGCTTTTTTAAGCGTAGCGAAATATATTTCAGTGGGAAGTTCTACACTTTACTATTTTATGATTCATTTTTACTGCAATTGGCACAATTTGTGACACATATATGCGTGGCTGAGTGCGTTAACTTAGGGCAATCGGCTTATTCTATAATGATTTTCAAATATCGTTTCATACTACTTCAAGCACCGTCCAACATCAGTTCATATTTTTTTCAATTTTTCTAAAATTATTGGCAAAACTCAGTTCATATTTTTTTCAATTTTTCTAAAATTATTGGCAAAACTATAGTAATTTAAGTATTAAGGGCAGTAAGTGCACCTTACCGGTTGAGGATTAGTTACATCTGATACCGGTAAGAACCACTTAATGCCAGCAATGCTTATTATATTTTTTGAACGATCGTCCCAATAATAACAAATTAAAGTTTAGAATTATTTAAAAATTATATTGACATTTTTAAGTAAGGTATGATCGTTGTTTTGTTATCGTTAAAGCTTTAAAAATTGTACAATTATTTTTTATTTATGTAATTTTCACCGCCTCCAGATCGGTAGGTAGTCACATCACTTACCGGTCAGTCACATCACATACTGATCAGTACCACATCACTTACTGATCAGTAATTAGTAAACAAAACTTACTGCCTTGGAAACCCTATCGGTAAAGTTTTAAAAAAAACCTAATCGTGCAAAAAGTATTATTTCATTTTACAGTAAAGCCATTGCTATCTCCAGAACTACAAGAGCTACAAAGACGGTTAAATACGGGACTTAACTTATTTTAGTTCGTTAGCGAATTTTATTCTGTATATTCGTTTTATGTAAAAAAATTTGATGATCTTCCGTCAATTCTACATATTTGCATATTCTATGGGCGTTTTCTATTTAGGGGAGAAATGAATTGATCTTACCTCGTATTAAACTGAATTACTCCTAAAAATAACAGCATGTTTTTTAAAAATAAGAAGAAAATAAAAACGTTATATTTAAAACATAATAATCTGCTGAAATGGCTTATGGCTATAATCTGTTGTATTACCCTTTGGGATTTGTTTTTGCCACCTTAAATTATTTTACATTATATTTCCAGTAAAATCTTTTCACAAAGATATTATGTAAATTGTATTTGAAACTGACATCTGTCAATTTGTAATATTTGAATATTCTGTTTCCATGGTGCAGCTATTAGCAGCATTAGGTTGCAAGATATTTCTTTATAATTCTTTATCTCTACATTCATTGAATATGAAGAAAAAAATATAATTAAATCGAATAGAGAATATCATATTCTTTTATTTATAATAACATAAAAGGTCAAAAAATGATATTTAACAGCGTTTTTTCAAGAAAAACTGTTAATAAACATCACGGTCGTTAAGTGCATAGTATATACCCTTTAATGATAAACTGCACTTACCGCCCTTGTTAGTTAAATAACAATTTAGTTGATTTAAGGCTTTATTTTTGTATAAATTACTTTATTTAAATTCTTACTTCCTTAGTATAAAACTTGGCGGAAAGTTTCTTGTCCTTCTACCGTATGATAAGCATGTAATTTCTTTGCCAAAATATCTCACGATTCTAATTTGAGATGTCTGTTTCGTCATTCTCTGTACTATGATCATTTCGTCAATGGAATTATAAACATGTTGAATAATATGTTTAATAAGAAAACCTACATTAGACTTCTAAAGAAAGCATACCAGACGATAAAGAGATGTGGAATATATTCCCGCGAAATTTTCCATAAAACATGGAAGACTGTTTTGATGTCTAATATAAGCAGAATTACGCATTGAATGAAATGGCAAATTTCTCGTTTTTTTACCTCTGTTTGACCTTATTAGTATTTTGTCGACAGAGGACTAACAATATTGAAAAACAAATGACAATCGGATATTTTTAGATATTTTTCTTTGTTTTCTTTTCATTGTGTATGCAAATATAAATTTAATAAATGTCTTTCAAAGGTTGTATGTGAAAATATAACATGTAAATTTTATCGTACGTTGACCTGAAATTCAAGAAATAATTTTTTTGTAAACAAAACTGATTTTATTTCATAACTAAAATCACTTAAATATAAACATTTTAAATTTAAAATAACAAAATAATTATATATTATTAAGTATATGTTCATAAAAACTAACATATAATTTGCAAAATTAAACATGACATGCAGACTACTAAAAGTGAAGGACAAACTTATAAAGTGATAAAGGAAAATCCTTGACTTGTATTTACTATTTATAGATTCAAGATGTGAAAAACAAATATTATTTTTTCTGTAGTGTTGACGCCGAAATACCAGGCATTTGACTACACGGTTTTTTGATCAGTTCGGCTTAAGATACTTATATCGTGAAACCATTTTCCCCAGAATTAATCTCAACTGAAGTATAATGTACCTGCTCTCCAAGTTTTAAAACAATTTGCCACGCGGTACCTGAGATATTTGCAATTAAATTTGGCCTTATTAACACGTGAAGAATAGGAAATGGCAAAATAAACACATTTTAAATTATAACTTTTATATCCATACCGACATTTCATCGAAAAACTAGTATGTTATAGAAAACTAATTAACGGATTTTATTTATATACAGTCGAACTTCAGTAAGTCAAACTTCGATAACTCGTATTTTTGATAACTCGAATCAAACTGGTTGGCAATAGCGCCAAGAGTGAGAATTATGGGTAATTTTTACTTGATAACTCGAACTTCGATTACTCGAATATCTTTATAATTCGAACAGAATATTTGGCGCCAACTTCAATAAGTCGCTTTCTGAGGGAAATCCCCTAATTACGTGATTTTGTAACGGGTGTTTTTATAACATAATGATAGAGGCAGTTCGATTTCTGCACTACTGAAGTTCAAACATATGCTTTGTTAATTATTATTAAGTGAAAAAAAAATACTGTGCCTACTTGATTTATCACGTTTAAGATTTAATTTTATTGCCTCTAGAAAATTATAATCTGAAGATACGATAAATAGGTAGAATTATACTTGACAACCATGCACAAGCGTTTCAGATGGAGTATCAGTTAACAACGCCTGCTTTGGTATTAGCGAATAAGAGGTGATCTTTGGTTAAAGGAATTTCAGACGTACATTCGAAGGAATTTTAAATTGGTATTTTACGTGAAAAGCATGAAAACTTTAAACAGTATAATATTGCTTTTGTAATTTTAAGAAAGAAATATATTAATTTGTTTTGCAGTTTCCATTTGTAGTTTAGAATTAGTACTATATCTCAAAATATCTTATTACTTTTATACCCGAACGTATAGACTGTTAACTGTATGTTAATTTCAAAAACTGGACCGATAGGGCCAAGAGTAATTTCTGGCATGTCCACAATGATGTTTAAATGTAGTGGTAATTCAATCCCACATCATACAACGTGACACAAGATTGTATTCTCGAAAGAGAGATATATTAGCGGTTAAAGTGGAAGATAAATTCAGCCATTGGATAGATCGGCCATAGCTCAGATGGTAGAGCGTTACTCCGGCAAAGTAATGGTCATTGGTTCAAATCCAGGTGGCTGACATTATCAATTCACACTTTCATAATTTATTTCGACCATATAGACTGTTAACTCTAAAATAATTATATCGCATTTATTTTCAGGAGGCAAGTCCTATGGTGAACAGCGTTTTGACAACCGCTGAAAGCACAGTTAAAAGTGGCGTGGAAAGGATCACCCCATTGGCCCAACCAGTGACGTCCCGTCTCGAGGGGCCAATGAAAAAAGTCGATGAACTCGTTTGCGCCGGATTAGACTACGTAGAAAATAAAGTTCCTTGCGTTAAACTCCCTCCAGGCGAGGTAGATTCATTTTTCAATATACAGGCACTGAAAAGTTATTTTGAGTGGCCCGTTTTTCAGTGTCAATATAACGGATTCACTTTGGGTTGACATAATAAAATTTTATTTTTCGTAGATGTACACAAACACCAAAAACTACATCAATGATACCGTACAGCCTGCTGTCCAATCTGCGATACATATGGTAGAACCTGCGGTGCAAACTGCAAGAAATGTTGTGGATCCAATGGTGCAGACTGCGAAGAATGTGGTGGAACCAGCAATGCAGACTGCGCACCTTGTTAAAGATTATGGTATGGAGAAAGTCGAAGAACTTGTCAAGGGAAAGCGGAATGATTCTACTCCAGGTTGGTACCCATACGTATTTGTATATCTAAATCGACATATGGCGTTCGAAATCCGGTATATATAGGGTATGGCCATGACGTGGCTCGCGTTTCGTCCGCCATTTGCGGGCCACTGTCATATTCGTTGTTGTTGCGCAAATTGTTATGTATTTTCGTGGTTATTTGTTTTATTTTAATGCAAAACACATTTAAATATACATCTAATATTTATTTAAAGTGTAAGTAATACCTTTGAATATATAATACATATAAGAATGGCAACGTAATGTATTTAGATTAAATATTTCGAGAGAAGGTGCCATCTATCCCTCCGTATACGAATTATTTCGGAATTAATTCAAAAATACATAATAGGTGGATGTTGCACAGTGTTGCCACGTAGCTAGAACAGCAAGTTAAGATTTTATAAAGGTTTTTAAGTTTGCTACTGTAAAACAAGTATACTGTACGTTGGAGATTCAAAATATATTATCTGGTTATTATGAAACAATATTTTTGAATTATTGATTATTGCATACTTCTAACAAATAGTATCTGGCAATGCTGTCAGCACGATTTACTGTAGTTCATAGTTTTGTGGTAGGAGTCACTAGCTATCTATAATAATTTTGTGAATATTCAAAGGTAATACTTTTATTTTATTTATTTGTGTATTTTCTTGAGATACTGACTACGATGACTGGCAATATTGAAAACACATAAAAATTATCAATATTAAGCACAAACATTTAAATTTTTAAAAGTTTAGAACATATACTTATTATGTAAATAATAACTACAGTTATTAAATTAGATGTGATAATAACAACATATATCCTATGCTCTACATAACCTCTAAATGTATGCCATAATAATAATTGTGTATCTCTTAAATAAATGAATTTTTATTACCTTTATAAATGAATATTCAGTATGTTTGACATTGGCCCGCAAATGGCGGCGATCTTGACCCATGGCCATATCCTGTATAAATATTTTGAATATTTACTTCACATTCAAGCTAAAAAACTTTGTACCATGTTCGTACCTATTGTTATTTTAATATAACCAATTTTATCTGATTATATTAAATATACTGTACAACTAATACGTCACTATCACGTCATACAACAAAATCAAATTTTAAAAATGAATATCTCGGTTATTAAAAGAAATTTTTAACTCAGGTTTTCACAGATTAGGGTGACCAGACGTCCCGATTTTCCGGGATTCGTCCTTGTTTTGAGTTGTATGTCCCGGTATCCCCATCTTCGGGACACGTAATTGTCCCGGTTTTCATACCCGACTCCAAATTTATTATTATTTTATATTTATTATTATAATATTTTTTTTTTTTTACTAAATTTTTAATTGTTTTATATATTCTAATTTTATGTGGCAAATTAATTTTATTTCTTGCATTATGAATGCATTATGTATATGTTTAGACAGTCAACAATCCGTTAAATATATTCTATTTCCTAAAATGTTTTGTGATCTGGCAATTTATTTTTGTACATGAAAGGGGAAAAACATGCAGCTTCACATCCCTTGAAAAAATGTAACTTTCAATTATAAGGCCTATGACATTGAATGAAAAAAAAAAACGCCTACGGCACTTTTTTTTCTAGATATCTTGCCTCACCTAAGTTTTGGTGTACCAGCCGCTACTGGTTTTACAATTCTTTGAAAAATGTCCCGATTTTGCGATTTATTAATCTGGTCATCCTAACAATCTTAGATATAATTGTTCTTTAAGAAAAAAAAAATATATGAGAGAATATCCTATTGCACATCGGCGTACCTTATAAGATCCAAGCTTTCATTGCAAGCTGGGGGTGACTCGTTTATTTGAAAAAAAAAATGTACATAAACATTATCTAATTTTAATGAGAAAAAATCTGTAGTGGCCAACACAATATCTCTCGCCACTTCCGTTTTTGGTTACATAAGTATAGGGCGCGAGCAGTCATGTGACATTGTTGGTCTTGACAAGCAGATATGGGGGCCCGAGTCAGAATGACAATTAGTAATTATGTACATACATGTCAAATGTCAGAATTGTTCATTAAAAATTTCCAGATTTTCTAAATTCACGTAGTTAATTTGTCACCAGGAGTGTGGAATTTAGTTGTCGAGGAAAATAAACCACATGGAATTGGAAAATTACTAAATTTAGAATGAAAAATTGTGATATTTGACATTTATGTACATAATTATTAGCTATCAAGGCCATTAAAGTCACATGACTGCTCGCGCCCTATTGTAATTAACATTTCTTGTATACCTACACTCTACACCAAAAATTCTACTTATATCTATTCCATATATTTTTATGGGAACGGTATTTAATATTTCTTATTGTATTATTAGTTATATATTTAAAATTATAAGTATATTTCATGAACTCTTCAGAAATAAAGCTAATCCCTTTAATGAATTGGAAAAACCTGGAACATTTAGAAGAAATGGAGAAAACTTGCTCATAGGCTGAATTTAAAAATTATAGAAAATACGTAATTAGATTTTTTTGTGTGTACAAGAAATATTAAATACAATACTTATATATACCACAATGGAAAGGGCGCGAGAGATATTGTGATGGCCACAACAGATTTTTTTATTTGAATATCCGTCGTATATACGGTGTCTTATACGTTGTGCATGTGAATAGACGGGCGCCCCCGTCGCGTACGTCCGGCCCTGCTCCCCAGCTCAATGGTGTCGCTAGTGTACATGTGCGTGAGTCTGGAGGAAGTCATGCAACAGGAACACCCGGACCACAATTCCCGCCGTATCTCAGGTTCGCTGTTTTCAGTGCCCGTGTGTTCCTGCTTGCATTACTAACACGTCCAGCAGCACAGGGCCGGACAATCTGCTTTGAGTTTGATTTGTTTAAGAGTGACGCATTACTTACGCAGTTATTTTTATAACATTCAGATTTTTTGTGAAAACAAAGCGCCTACTATATTTTTGTTGTTTTATAAAATACTCATTTGTTTTTTTTTGTTGCAGATGTTTCACATACATGCGAAAAACACACCAAGAAAACCGAATGAATTGTCGTCGACTGAGAAAAACCTCGTGTTCCTTAACCCCCTCTGCCCTTATATCCCCCCCCCCACCAGTAGTTAAGAATATTGTTGTATTTTTACATTAAAAATTTATATTTATAATCATTATAATATATTGTATGCTCATAAGACTGCACTGTCAATTTCAATAAAATTATTTAAAAATTATTGTTTTTAATTTTAAAGATGGCGGATCTGGTTTTGCTGGCTTACGCAGAAACATGAAATAATATTTTTCTACAGTCTACATAGAAAGTAGCCATTTGCGCTCTCTTTTGTCAACGCAAAATGTCACTTTGCCGCCCTAGCGCGACAAAGTAGAAAAAACGCTCGCTGTCCAAATTTCTAACTATACAATGTTGAGAAGTGTCACTTGTCTACATTCTTAATGGAAACGTTTAGTCAGGAACTAATGGCACTGTAGTGACACATTTACCACCTTTACAAATCAATCTGACATATAACTGCTCTGTCGATATATTACATAACAAAAAAAAAATGCTGCACTATTGTGAAAATAATAGGGCATTCGTTTACAAAAACGAAAGTATAAAATGTTTAGATTAGATTGAAGCAATAGGTCAAGAAGAATGGGAAATAACGATAAATTAAAATTATATATAAAAGACGTTTTTTCTTTATATTAATCCTTATTAATTGAATAGTAGTGTAAGTACAAAGTGTACATTTTATTATTTTTTGTTAGGGTGGAGGACCCCACTGTGGCGACTGTAGAAAAAATCTTGTGTGTTTCGAGCGCAAATGGACATTGTCAAGCGACAATGTCCTATTTTGCGCTCTTAATACACAAATAACTATTAGGAGAGAATACTCGTACTCAAATATGGCTATGTAATGTGGCTAGAGAGAGACAGACTATAAGTACAAACTTTCTACAGTAAAAATTTTCAAAGATGTCCGATCAAGGTCGTCTACGAATTGTATGAATTCAGATTATGACAAATTCAGTAGTGTCGTTTACTTAGTTTTTATGAGGGTACATAAGATACTACATTTTATTATTATAAATATATATTTTACAGAAAAAGCATTCAAATTCAAAAATAAGTCAACTGGTAAGTTTATAGCAAATGTAAAACCAAATATGTTAAAAATAAGATAATGAATGAATCAAGGTAATGTATCTGAATTAATAAATAAACTTACGTTACACCGAAAGTATTATCAACAACGAGCATCGTTTTAAAGTGGAATATCCTAACTTAGTCGAAACAATATGAATTTTTGAAAGACAAGCGTGTTATATCCATCCTTATCGTACTTATCTTATAGACTTTGCAAAAGAAAGAGATAAATATATGCCTATTTGTTACAAAAATAATTCGTTCGTGATACAGATGATCTTGATCGGACGTCTTTCAAAATTTTTACTGTATATCACTTTAATATTATGGGTATTTGGGAATATAAATACAAATAATACACAAATAAACTATTTATTTAATATAACAATAATATATTTTTATACAGAAAATAATACCTACTAAATATAAATACATATGGACATACGAGCCCAAATTCATAATAATTCGACCAGTTTACATTTTTAATAAATTATAAAATGTACACAAATGGTTAAAAATTTCTACAAAATTCTTTCAGCAACTTTAAATATAGCCTTAAAACTTAAAAAAAAAACTGTGGGCCAAATAACTGGTGATATATATACAGGGTGTATCAATGGAACAGTGCCTTTTATTCATGTATATGAAAAGTTACACAAAAAAGTGATTACGATATTTTGTAAGGCATACAGGGGGACACATTTTGACAAAACCATTATTATTTTAAAGCCAGTGGTATTCAACTCATGGATCAATGTTACATTAATTTAAATGGCATTATATATTAACTCATTAAATAGAGAATTTTCTTCTGAATTCAACAATATAATAATATCATACCCTTACATTGCGAAAAATTTGATAAAAATTAATTCCAAGTTAGTATTTCATTTCTATTTTAAATTTAACATTTTATCATTAAAACAAAATTATCTGTCATTTTCGTATTTCATTGTTATCCATCATTATATTTAACATAATTTTCGTTACCTTTGTAATAATTAATTTAATTATGGTAGCAGATTCAACAAATACTGATTTTATTTATTGATGCAAGACCCATCAAAATGCATTCCAAGCATGCAATTTATTTGTAGAAAGTTATCCTAATTACACAAGAATAAAGAGTAATTTCGCGAAATAAAAAAAAATAACGAAATTTGGAACATTTCGAAAAAATAATATAATACGTAATGTAACACGAGGGGGGGGGGATGTTACAGAAGCTCTGATGATGGTGGTCTTACTCTTCTTTTCCCAACGATGGCGATTTTCACAGAATGGTGGTCGTTTGGATGGTCGACCACTACTTTATCAAGGAGGAGGACGAACACACATACACTTACACTTAACTTTGATGGCCGATGAACATTTACATTATGGACACAGACATTATTTGGTATTTAAGCTAATTTTTATTTACACACATATTTACATTTAAACTAACTTATTATTAATATATTACACTAGACATCATCAAACAAATAAACTAAATAGTTACGTTTTACATTGAACTGAAACTGAAACCCGAGACTACATGTCTTCCACTTGAGTTTCTAAGACAATCTAAAAACAAAACGTTAACTTCGTGAAAGGATTATCCCTGAGGGGTTGAAGAGGGTATCATATGGCATCTATATCAAAATATCAACCCTGCATGTAGGCCTGCAATAACTTCTAGACTAAATTGTCAACAAATAACTGTCCAATGTCTCTGACAGCTAGACTAAACAGTCAGTTTTTAAACAGTTAAAAAGTTATTTATTTGTTATTGCTCGCCTTGTCACAGTAACAATGACATACAAATATGACAGATAATTTTCATTTGTTTTAATAGTTGTTAGCTTAGCCTACTTCATAAAATTAAAATACTAACTTTGAATTAATTTTTATCAAATTTTTCACAATGTAAGTGTGATATTATTATATTGATGAATTCAGAAATTCGCTATTTAATAAGTTAATAAAAATATATATGATACCATTAAAATAATAATCGCTATACCAAAATGTGTCTCGCTTCATGCTTTACAAAATATCTTCATCACTTTTTGTGTAACTTTTAATATTCACGAATAAATAGCACTGTTCTATGATCTTGATACAGGCTGTTATATTTTAATGGACCCAGCAAATATCTCGCTTATTTATTAAGTTAGTAATTTGTTTCATATAACATGATTTATACAGCAACATGTAAGCTACTTGATGACGGATGTACATTCATGATACCACTTCCGGTTTATTAGTAATTAATATCAACTTTGAAATTTCAAATGGAACATACTATATTTTTTTACAAATTTGAAAATTGCATCTAATTTGCTTTACAATCATGTAAAATAATCCATATGTTACATTATTAAAAAGTAAAATGGCGGGCACTTTTTTATACACCTAGTCGACAAGAGAATAGTGAGCCATGACTGTAGCTTGAAATAAAACAATGAATTAAAACAATTGTAACTATTATTATTAAACGAAAAAATATTTTACTGTGTTAATTCGGCGTCACGGCAGCAGCTCGAAGTTCATGACGTGTACATGATGGAAGGTCTCGATTTGAACTTATAGGTACTGGACGTATTTATAAGTTCAAATTGAGACCTTACGTCATGTACACGTCATGAAAATCGCGCAGCTGCCGTGACGACAGTATCTCATTCTTAAAGTAATTTTACTCTACTATAATGATTGTGAATAAAGATATTTTATTAGATGCACGCGCTTGCGTCAAAATGTAAAAAGCAGTGCAGAGTTACAATTATAGAGCGATGCGGTGACGAACTTATTGTTTTGTAACATAGATTTATACGACCTATAACCTAAGACAATTCACCGAAAGTAATAGCGTCATTGATATATTTATTTAGAATCACAACATATTGTAAAGTTTATTTATTATTAAACAAATATAAAATGTAATTTAAGACTAAAAATCTGGTGTGGCCAACACAATTCCCCCCGTTTTATTTAGTTTTTATTCATGTAAATAAATATTTGAATAACGTATTCAATTCTGGTAACTTAAAACCTATATTTTAAACTATTGGAAATATATATTATATTACAAAATACATCATAGAACTGACGGAAGGTAATGTGCTGGTCACAACAGATTTTTACCTCTCGCTAAGAGAGGTATTAGATTCATACTAATCGCATATCCAGATTTTAATGATTTTTTCGGTCCCTACAATCCGATTTTAATATTTTTACAATGATGTCTGTGTGTGTGTTTGTGTGTGTATGTGTGCATATGTGTGTGTACGTATGTGTGTGGTGGGGGGGGGGGCAGTTAGGATGACGATTTCTCAAAAACTAAAATACTTAATTTCTGTTTAACTAAGTATTTCTCAATGGGGACTTATACAATTCAAATATTTTGGTCGCCATCTAGTGTGTAAAAAAGTATTTAATAATTAGTTACGTAGTGAGCAAGATTTAGCTCGAAGTTTGACGTTTATCACGTGATCCATATTTGGTCCTATGTTCTATATGATTTGTTAAAATCACAGTTATGCCAAAGTTGAAATACAGATATTTCCAAAAAACGCCAAAGAAAACTAAATTTAATAATTTAACATCCAGAGACAAATTATGTATGACTTTAATAAGATTAAGACGTGGATATACACTGAAAGAAATTTCATTATTTTTTCCGTGTCTCTCTCAACCGTTAGAATTTGTAGTGTTTACATAGATTCAGTTCATGTTTTTTCAAATTGAAACGATGAAATCGAATTTGTTTTCCCTCCGTGAGAATCATAAAGATTCGATTCCGCAATGTTTCATTAATAACAATTACTACACATAATAACTTAACCAAACTTTGCTGACTAAATAAATTGTTGGATCAACGGGGTGGTGTTGAAGAGGGAAAACATTTGATGGACTCGGCCATGATATGTCACCTCGCTCTTTCTAAATTTCTTGTCCCTTTCTAAATTTTGTGGAGGGAGGTCCGCTGCCGATCCGCCGCCGATGACGTCAAAATCATAAGTCCCCATTGAACATAACTGGGAAGAGCTAAAAAGGTTTTTTGTTCTTGCTTGTAGTAAAAAAGAATAAATTCTCTATCTGATACATATAAATATTTTATTATATCTTTTATAGATTTAGAGATAAAGAAATATAAGGTATATAATAATCTGTTGTAAATCTCACAGGCCAAATAATGTCATGGAAACCAATTGAAAAATTAAAATGTGTCAAAAATCCAGAGTCATTACTGATGATTTTTTCTGGGAAGTGCATACATTATATTATTTCTTATTGTATTAATAGTTAAATATTTAAAATTATAGGTATATTACATATACCCTACAAAAATACTGTCAATCCCGACAAATAATTGGAAGCATTTCGAAAAATTAGAAGAGTAGGACAAAATTTCTTCACAGAATGAAGTGTAGGTATACAAGAAATGTTAAATACAATAGGGCGCGAGCAGTCATGTGACTTTGTTGGCCTTGACAAGCACATATGGGGGTCCATGTCGGAATGATAATTAGTAACTATATATATAAATGTCAAATATATTTTTTTTTACATTTAGTGATTTTTCATTTCCATGTGGTTTATTTTCCTCGACAAGTGAATTTAGAAAATCTTGAAATCAAGGCCAACAATGTCACATGACTGCTCGCGCCCTATTCTTATTGTTAGGGAGGTGTTACAAAGGCTCTGGTGATGGTGTTCTTGCACTTCTTTTACCAACGATGTCCACGACTTGATTAACCGAAGGACGAACACACATACACTTACACTTAACTTTGATGACCGATGATGATGACTTACATTATGGACACAGACATTAATATTACTAACTTTTTTATTTATACATATTTACAGTAACACTAATCAATTATTAACTATTAAACTTATTATTATTGATTACTAAACTAAACATAACTAAATGAAATAAACTAAATAGTTACATTGTAACTCAGCAGGCGGCCGTTTAGCCCGCGCCAGAAACTAAAACACAGACTATATGTATGAGTGTCTAAGATCGACTATCTAAAACAAAGCGTTACTTTCATGAGAGGCTTATTTTTGAGGGGTTGAAGAGAGTATCATATGGCATCCATATCAAAATAGCCCTGCACGTATGCTTGCAATAACTTCTAGACTTTATTGTCAACAAATAATTGTCTAGTCCGTTGATAGTCATTCTAAACAAATCGCTTTCTAAACAGAATTTGATTAACAAAGATAACAAACTTGAAATATTGATCCTGAAACTATAATTTAGAAGAGTGTATAAAAGTGTATTGCTCGCCTTGTCACATTATGTAACCAAACACAGAAGTGGCGAGAGGTTTTGTGCTGGCCACAACTTTTTTTTATATGTACATTAATAAATATTAAACAATATAAACATTTGTTTTAACTCCTGTGTTTTCAATGTATAAGCTATTTAAATAAATATATCTTTTGAACCACCATTATACACAATGATGAATCAAAAATGAAATAATATACATATGCACTAGTTTTGACAATTGTTTATCCATTATTTAATTAAAACAATACCGTCTTATTTGTTTACTAATTAAAGTAAGTTGCCTATTAATAAAGATTTCTTTTAAAAATTCCAGAAGCAATAACAACTACACATACAGGGTGATGATAGACACAGCAGGACAAGTAGCATCATACTGTCGTTATTTCCTGATTCCCTAATTATTTTAGGTAAAATAGTTTCAAATAAAAGTTGTAGAGCATAAAATTCTGCATCTGAATCATTAAGCATAATTAAATTTGCATGATTTTTAATGGCATAAATTAGGTATGTAGCATATGTTTGGCCGTGCCGGTCACCACCCTGTATTTTGTAATTACTTATTAACTCTTTTGAATTTAAATGTATTCATGTAATCTCTATATATTGGTTAGACGAAATTTAAAACAGCATACACTCTAAAAAATGATACAAGTACAGTTTGCATCATTGTTATTCAGGTAAATAAAAATTAAATGACTTTTTGTTATGTGATGATCATATAAATGTCCTTTATTTCATATTGAAGATAAAAATAATTAAATGAATTTTTGTCATGTGTCGAACATATAAATACTATGGATTTAATCTTGTCAGATCATAAACAAATAAACAGTGTTAACAATAACTTAACAGTTGATAGATGAAAATACCGGGCATTAATATTTTATTTCCTTGTTTATTATAGCTTCAATTAACACGCATACTCCCGGTTGAAAATCTGAGCTAAACAGTATTTCTCACTTGTCTTAAATGTTATATAAACGCTAAACGCCGTCTTTTGTTTCTGGTTGGATCTCTTAGCAGCAAGATACCCAACAGTCACTCGCATTTGTTTATAATGATAGTCTAGTATTTCAATAGTTAATTTCCACAGGTCACTCGGTTAAAAATGTCGTTTTTAAGAAACATATTTTATTGTTGTGATATTAATCGTGTAATGATAATTCAGTGAGAGTTTTTTTTGTGATGTAATGGCAATAATAATAATAGTTTCAAGATGTTTTTAAGGAATTTTTTTAATGACTTTTAAAGTAAGTGTTATTCTTTATTATTTAATACATTTGACATAATATTTTATATAAATGTAAGTATGTACCTATATCTTATTAAAATGAATTCTAAAATGTTTTATGTTATATTTGTAATTTGGTTGGTCCTGGGTTTGATTCTGACCAATGTCAAACTTGAAACTTCCAATTTTCAAATAACACATAATCCTGTGGTACCTTCTTCACAGCTTTGCTAATTCGTGAGGTGACGCTTGTTAAATACCTTTAACCCTACCAGATAATATTACCGAAATTTGCGAATAGTTTACAGATTGGCAAACCCAGAAATGGGTAATTATCGCGATTATATATTTATTTATTGATAGTTGAAAATACATTAATAAAACTTGGTTTAAACCACCCAGTTTTGGGTGTTTCAGTGAGAGAATAATGATTGTCAAAATAAATATTTTACCTAGTAAAATAATTTTCTAAATTTGACGTATAAACGTTACGTTCAAATTTCAAATGGCACAAAATTGACCCCTTTGGTGCACTCTCCACGCCAGCACTGAGTGCCTATGAGGTGACGCATGGTAAACGCCCGCAAGGTACAAATATGTCATTATCATTACTGATATCTGTATACAAAGCAGATTGGCACACCCAGCAATGGGTAATATGCCGTGATGATATATTTATTTATAATATTAAATAACAGGTAAAATAAATGAAATATATTATTGAAATAGATGAAATATTTAATTAATTACTTTACTTTAAATTTAAAATCATTCGCTATTATATTTTTCAAAAACATAACATATTATTGTTTTATACGATTGAATTGCAAATTTCATGTATTTTTCAAATTTGAATAAATATATAGTGTTCCATATGGAAATGTAATTTTAATATAAAATAAACTTCTTTTGAATTTTTTTCCATAATATTTAAAATAATCGATTTATTAAAAAAGAATGGATGAATGATAAATCACCCTGTGTATCTATACAGTTGAGGGTGTATATCAGGCGTCACCTCACGGACACTCAAAGTTGTTGTTAAAAATTACAACCAATTGGAAAATATTTTTTTATGATAAATGAATCAAAAATAAGAATATGAAGCAATTTTAGTTATATTCTTTTTTAAAAATTACTTAATAGTTATTTATGTAATAATCGCAAAAAATGGTTTTTTTAAGTGTTACGTTATTTTTAGCTAAGAATTGAATTTTGTTTAACAAAAGTATAAAAAAATTAGAAACTATTTCGGTTGACTTGTTAAACACAATCAAATGTTTGCTCAATAATTGTACAGATTTTATAATATGTATCTTACATATTTTATTAGAAATTTATGAAGAAGTCAAATACAGGTGATTAAAATTTAATTTTAAAACATATGAAAATTTAAAATTTGTACAAATACGTGACAGAATATGATCTTATATATCTATAAGTCCTTTCATATAATATTTACTCATTTAGTAATAGCAAACAAATAGTTACTTTTTATACAGCCGATAATTAAATTTTATCGTCGTGGATAAAAATACATATTTTTCTATAGCCGGTTTAAAAAATAAAAAAGAATTACAAATGAAATTATGATTTAAGCATAATTTTAAAATTTAATATATATGTTGTGATTTCATTCTAAGAATAACTAGATCTTTCTGGTTGTTAATTGTACGATTGCAATTGTTATTAACACAATCGTCAAATTTTATAACGTATTTATGTCATACTAGTTTCTAAAGCAATATTTTTGAACAATTTATAAAATAAATAGTAAAACATTAATGTTCTAGAACTTTAAAATATCATTTTAAAATTTTCATACTGAATCCTTTATTTATGCGGCATAAAATTGTTCTTCACCTCAGCAGCTTCATCCAAAAAATATCTCAAAGAATATATTTTTCATCAATTATTGCGAATAAGAATGTTAACAAAACCAGAAAAATTTAATTTCAATATGTCAATCTGTCAAAATTTTGCTAGGATTTTCAAACAATTGCGACAGCGTACTTATAGAAAACACATAGTTACAAATTGCTGCATATTTCTGTTAATAATTTAATAACTAGAAACAAGTATGACATAAAATTATGTATGTACCTCAGACGAAAAGTATCTTTAGCTCATACCTTATAGATTCACTTTTCTTCCTTGATACATAAAATACTATTAAATAAAAATTAAAGTACGTTATCTGTCTTTGCCGTTACAATATTATTTTTAAATGTAAGAATTCAGATTTTTGCTCCGCGCATTATGACAAATTCAGTAGTGTCGTTTGCTTAGTTTTTATGAGGGTACGTAAGATACTACTGTTATTTTATTATTATAAAAATATATATTACAGTAAAAGCATTCAAAATTCAAAAATAAGTCAACTGGTAAGTTTATAAGCAAATATAAAACCAAATATGTTAAAAATAAGATAATGACACAATGTCAGTGACACTGACAGAAAATAACGTTATTCGTACGGCTATGAATCAAGGTAATGTATCTGAATTAATAAATAAACTTACGTTACAGCGAAAGTATTATCAATAACGAGCATTGTTTTAAAGTGGAATGTCCTAAGTTAGTCGAAACAATATGAATTTTTGAAAGACAAGCGTGTCATATCCATCCTTATTGCACACTCTTATAGCCTTTGCAAAAGAAAGAGATAAATGTATGCCTATTTGTTAATTCGATCGTGATACAGATGCCCTTGATCGGACATCTTTTTCAAAAAATTTACTGTACTTTATTTACTATTTTGAGTAAACAAAAGCACACTTTATACTTTGCTACAGAATTTTTTTTAAAAAAATCTCCAAATTACTGGAAGATGATAGATAGCTCATTAAATTCCGGAAGGAAAATAGACCAGAAACTCGACCATGTCATCACAAACAAATAACAAGCTTCCCTGTAATATTACATGGTCCGCGAATTAAAAATCCATCAACCAAATTTAGCCAAATCTTACAAAACCTAACGATGCATTCTAAAACAAAACAATTCGATTAGATTGTTTCTCATAGCAAGATTTCATTTGTTTGAAACAAGTATAAAACAACGATCTTGATTCTTGGTGTCATTTTGAGCAGAATTTAAAGTGACTAAGTAACAACATGATACAATCAGTGCTGATATTTATCGTGGTGGCCTTGGTAGTGTATTACTACATGGAGGATAAAAGGATGAAGGAGCTTGCCCAGAAGATACCAGGACCAAAAGGATATCCGATTATTGGGAATGCATTGCTGTTCATGGGAAAACCACGAGGTAAATATGAATATTCATTTGTTTAGAAATATTTATTAAATTTTAATATTTTAAAATAATTAAGAATTAGTTACATAAACAGTAATGAAATGTTATTTAAGTATTAAGGGCAGTAAGTGCACCTTACCGGTTGAGGATTAGTTACATCCGATACCGGTAAGAAGCACTTAATGCCCGCAATGCTTATTATATTTTTTGCACGATCGTCCCAATAATAACAAATTAAAGTTTATAATAATTTAAAAAATATTTTGACATTTAACAAAAATTAGTTGTCATTTTTAAGTAAGCTATGATCGTTGTTTTGTTGTCGTTCAAGCTTTAAAAATTGTACATTTATTTTTTATGTATGTAATTTTCACCGCCTCCAGATCGGTAGGTAGTCACATCACTTACTGATCAGTACCACATCACTTATTGATCAGTAATTTGTAAACAAAACTTACTGCCTTGGAAACCCTATCGGTAAAGTTTTAAAAAAAAACTGATCTTGCAAAAAATATCTTTATTTTTTCATTTCATTAATTTTTACAAATCTACAAGTGTCTCATATTTTTGGACAATATTATAACTGTAATTGCAAAAACTACATTTTCTCATATATTAGTCAGTATTTAGAAGTCATTACAAAATATAATTTTCGTGTTTCTAAAATTATAGTTATTATTTACTACTTATATAGTTCTTTACTGACAAAAGTAAACTGTACAAAAACCATACATTTTTTGTGAAAGTAGCGTAATTGAATTATAAATAAACACTGAAACATAATATGTCGAAATTTACAGTGTCTAAATGAACAAAAAATAAATAAATATATATTAACACGGCATATAACCCATTGCTGAGTGTACCAATCTGTTTTGTATACAGGCACTCATTGCTGGTGTGGGGAGTGCACCACATATTTGCGACCAGACACGTACACGGCCACGAGACCCTATAATAAAATAAAATTTCCCTAAATATTAAATTACTAATCGTATTAGTTTTTGCTACCAATATATTCAGAAGTACTCACTATATGTGAAAAAATATTTTTTTAATTTTGCGTTTTATTTATTACGAAGCCAATTGCGTATCGAAAAAGCCTGCGTTGCGATACGAAATTTTTTATTTTAGAAAGTTGGTACAAGAATACTAATACTCCAATAATTTAAACCAAATTGATTTGATAACGTGTCGTCTAAGTAATTATTAAGTATTTGATCTTTTATATCCTGAGATTTTTACTATACAGGGTGTTATATTTTAATGGACCCAGCAAATATCTCGCTTATTTATTAAGTAATTTCTTTCATATAACATGATTTATACAGCAACATGTAAGCTACTTGATGACGGATGTACATTCATGATACCACTTCCGGTTTATTAGTAATTAATATCAACTTTGAAATTTCAAATGGAACATACTATATTTTTTTACAAATTTGAAAAGTACATCAAATTTGCTTTACAATCATGTAAAATAATCCATATGTTACATTATTAAAAAGTAAAGTGGTGGGCACTTTTTTATACACCTAGTCAAAAAGAGAATAGTGAGCCATGACTACGGCTTGAAATAAAACAATGAACTAAAACAATTGTAACTATTATTATTAAACGAAATATATTATTTTTGTCATCATATTTTAGACAAAATGTTTCAAATGGATGTTGTAAAGCAAAAATTTTTATATCCGAATCAATAAAAAAATCATTTTGGCTACTCCATAACTGCAGAAATAAACTTTGAAAATTCACGGAATTACAATTTAGTAGTATTAGCCATGGAATTAGAAACAATAGTCGAACAAAAGCGTAATGTTTTATGCGTCAAATTATTACAATTTATTTAGACAATCATTATTCTGACACTGACGTATATTGTTAAAGAAAATTAACTTTTTGCATTAATATCTTAATAGTATTTTATGTATCTAGGACGTAAAGTGAATCTTTAGACACTTTTCGTCTGAAGTACATACATAATTTTATGTCATACTGGTTTGTAGTTATTAAATTATTAAAAGAAAATGCAGCATATCTTACCAAAATTTTGGCAGATTGACAGATTGAAATTGAATGTTTCTGGTTTCGTTAACATTATTCGCTATAATTGACGAAAAAATACATTTCTCGAGATATTTTGGATGAAACTGCTGAGGTGACGAGCAATTTAATGTCGCATAAGATAAGGATTCAATATGAAGGTAAAACTTTAATGTTTCATTTGTTGTTTTATAATTATTCAAAAAACGTTGCTTTAGAAACCAGTATGACATAAAATAAATATCTATTTGTAATGTTAAACTTTATATATTTTATTTATCTTTCTCCGTGCAAAGTACAATTTATTTTCAATATGGCAAACAAAACGTCATTTTAATAAATAGTTTGAAAATCATATATGTCAATATTACATGCCATTACATAACTTATGATATATGTGCTGGGGAAATCGTACAAATCTGTAAATTGTAATTAAAAATGAAAGTTGTAACAATGAAAATATTATGCGACAAAAATTAGATTCACTTTTGAATTATTTCTCATTATAGTTACAATTCATATGTAGGTGTTCCAAAAGTAGGGGACAATTTTTGGTGAGTTTAAAAAGAGTTACTATAATACTTGGTTAGTTTCAAAAAAACTTTCGGTATGTATTAAATATTTGTGTTATTAAATAGTTCAAAATATTTCAATGAGTATTGACAGTAAATTCATTTTATATTTATTTTTTTCTTATAACTTGAGCGATTCGAACTAGTATAGGTAATCCAACAAAAAATGAATTATTTCCAGAGGTTTTTAAACGCTTTTACAATCTCGGCCAGGAATACAAAGAAATAATGGCCTTGTGGATAGGCCCCAGGCTTGTAATAGGTCTGCTGGACGCTAGAGACGTAGAGGTCGTCTTCAAAGACCGACACGCTATGGGCAAGTCAGATGAATATAATTTTGTCAAACCTTGGATGGGTGATAGCATTTTAGTATCAACAGGTAATATCTTTAATTTTTTTTATAATAAAAAATACTTTTCAATTTATACTTTCTGCAGGATCAAAGTTTCGTGCGCATAAGAAAATAATTATGCCTGCATTTTATACTAGTGGACTGAAGAATCATATAGGGTTATTTAATGAACATGCGCAGAGACTAGTGCAGGCGTTACGTTGCGAGATCGGCAAAGATGAATTCGACATACAAAACTATTTATTCTATACGATGCTTTGCGAATTTCTAGGTATAATAAATGTTTGAACGTTATTCTTGTGTTTAATAGCTTCATATCCTTTAAGAAAAAAAATACTGTATTAACAGGCTTATTTTGCTAAAAAAAATCTGTTGTAGCCAGCACAATACTTCTCGCCATTTTAATTTTATGTTGCATAGGGTGCGAGCAATTATGTGACTTTGTTACCCGCAAGCAGATATGGGGGCCCGTAATAATAAAGTACATAGGTGTCAAGTATCATAAGTTTTCATTCAAAACATCGTAATTTTTCAAATCCATGTGGATTATTACATACTATTGATGACAAATAAACATCAGAATATTTTGAAATTTTGAATAAAAAATTATGACATATGACAATTGTGACATCTATGTAAATAACTACTAGCCGTCATTGTGACACGGATCCTCATCTGCTTGCCAAGGCCAACAAAGTCACATGACTGCTCGCGCCCTATAAGTAACGAATTTAACATTTCTTGTACACACAAATAATTGAAATTGTATTTATTCCTTCGTTCTATGAGAAATTTTGTCCCACTGTACTAATATATTCAAAATTCTTCAAATTCATTGACAGTATTAGCGGTATTTCTTAAGGATATATGTAATATTAACATACCTATAATTTAAATACATATTTAATTAATAATACAATAATATATATTAAATGTACTCGTACCTCCCAGAAAAATCTGATTTTTAACACTGACATTTAAATTTATATGTCAATTACAAACATTTAAATATCTCAACTGTTTTTTGGGCAACGAGATTTATTACAACAGATTATTCTATATTATTATATACCATATCTCCAAACCTATACGAGATATAATAAAAAAAAATTAAATGTGTCAGATTGAGAATTTAATTTTCTTTAATATTACCAAGAAAAAAATTCAAAATATAATATTTAGAATATTTTTTTTCAAGAATCTGCTATTTCCGGTTGTTCAATTGTTACCAAAACCTTTTCAGCTCTTCCCATTAATGTCCGATTGGGAAATATGTAGTTAAACAAATATTAAGTCTTATAGTTTTTGAGTAATCGTCCTTCCAACGTCCCACATACACACACACACACACACACACACACACACACACACACAGAGACGCGCCTTCTATCATTTTCTTTTAAGAGATTCATTTTAATTTTCGTCAACAAATCAAAGAAAAACAATATTATATTTGGTATTTTTACAGAAACAACTTTAGGGGTCAGTAAAGACACTTTAGATGAAAAAAGTATAATCGAATATGGAAAAGCAAATTCTCAGTAAGTATAAAAATGTAGTACTGTAATTACAAAAAATATACTATTTTTTTTTAAGGCTGTGCAAAATAAGCCACATTCGCATGTACAAAGTCTGGTTGCGTCCAGATGTCATCTTCAACAGGTCTTCTCTCCGTCAACAATACGACCGCGCCGTCTCCATAGTCCATCCACTTTGCGAGCGTGTCATCTCCCAGAGAAAAGCTGAAATAGCAGCTGGACACCGGATCGCTAATAAGGAAACTGGGGAAGAAACTTCAGAAGACGTGCCAATAGGACAATCATTTCAAAAACCCCGAAACGCCGTACTGGTTGATTTGCTTATCAACGCCACGAAACCAGATGGTTCTAAATTCACAGACGATGAGATTAAGGGTGAAATACTAACTGTTATGTTTGCGGTAGGTTCTTAGATAATTAATTGCATTTATTTTTACTATACTAACGTTTCGGTACACCCTTGTACCTTCTTCAGGGTCTACAACAATTATACAACAATAATGTAATACATACAAAATAACATGGACATTATCACACTTACAGTAAGATCTTACAGATTATTACAATTCATGTACACAAAATATATTCGTACAAAATATTCAGTTAATTTATTAAACATACACACATCCATTTGCTCTAAAAAACGACAACCGAATAATACGGAAAATAGTCCTAGTGGACCTCTGTACATCAATAATAATGTAGCAAGTTGTAGGAATTTAATGGAACTCAGTTTGACCTGCAAAAATACACTATAATATACGCTGTTAAGTCCTTGAATATCAGTTCTTGCATTGATGTTATTGTAATCATCCCTGATATATAACATATCAAGAAACATAAGTTTGGAGTCATCTGCTCATCCTCCAAAATCTAAAAAACACACTTTTGATCGGGATAATTTCAAGATTAATATCTTTATAATTCATTAACTCTGTATTCATTGAATATGAAATATAAAATTCAATCAATTCGTATAGATAACAGAATATTCTTTAATACTTATAACATATGTCAAAAAATAATATTTAACAGCCTTTTTTTTTTAAAAAAGTGTTAAAAATCATCAAATGAGGATACTTCCGGTTGGCCAATTATAACCAAAATCTAATCAAGTCTGTGGATGTAAGGAAGAGGATTACGTAAAAATTGTAATTTTTGGAATTCTAGTATTGGAGATATCGCGGCCGAAATTATAGTCACACACACACACACACGCACACACACATATAGACAACATCGTAAAAACAGTAACATTTCTTTATATTTACATATTTTCTATAATTTTAAACTCATTCTATGAGCAAGTTTTCTCCATTTCTTCTAAATGTTCGAGGTTTTTCCAATTCATTAACGGGATTGGCGTTATTTCTGAAGGGTTCATGTAATATACCTATAATTTTAAATATATTATTATTAATACAATTAGAAATATTAAATACTGTTCCCAGACAAAGCCTTCAATACTATCTCTGAATTTTTGACACTGACATTAGTGACATTTATCTGTCAATTACAGACATTTTAATTTCTCAAGTAGTTACCATGGAGATGTTTGGGCCGTGAGCAGGCTGTGAGATTTATTACAACAGATTATTTTATAGATTATATATCTATATCTTTAAATCTATAGAAGGTATAATAAAAAAATTAAATGTGTCGGGTAGAGTATTTTGTAATAACATAAATATTCAAAAAATAATATTTTTGTTAAATACTACTACTTTCGGTTGTCCAATTGTTACCAGAATCTATTCAACTCTTCCCATTTCTGTTAGATTGAGGAATCCGTAGTTATACAGGTCTTTAATCTTATAGAATTTGAGAAATCGTACCTCCAACAACCTCACATACATACACACACACACACACGTACACACACACACACACACACACACTCAGACATAATTGTAAAAATCTCTTAGCGAGAGGTAAAAATATATGAGATCTTTTTACCTTGGAAGTCAACTTTAAGTGAAGATTAATTTTCTCTATAAAACTGGCCGTAAATTTTTGATATTTAAAAAACAAAAATAAATAAAATAAATGAAAAATGCAATACACATTGATGTTTTGTAATATGAAAGAAGAATGTCATACACGTCATACATCATTTAAATAATTATTCTTACAATCCCAAATTACGAGTACAAGTTATACACCCATTACAAAATGAAAATTCTAGACGCTGATATTATTGTCGAAATATTTTTTGCTGCATTGTATGTGACGTGTGGTTTTTACATGTATGCATATTTTAGGGACAGGATACTACAACTGTAACCATAGGATTTGCTTTAAGTCTGTTGGGTCTTTACCACGATGTCCAGGTAACTTTTAAAAATTGGGCATTAATGGAATAAAATTTATAATGAATTACTTTTTATAGGAGAAAGTGTACAAAGAACTATATGATATATTTGGAGATTCTGATCGAATAGCCACTTATGAAGATCTACAAAAAATGGAATATTTAGAGCGAGTGATGCAAGAAACATGGAGACTTTATCCACCAGTTCCTGCCATCGGCAGGAAGCCAACTACCGATATTCCCCTAGGTAGATTCCTGCAAATTTCATATTTATATAATTATTTTCATTTTATTACGTTTGAATTAAATTTGGTACTTAAAACGTTTGCAATTTAAGGCATACATGAGATCCATGGAGTTTGTTTTTTTCTCAAAATTTAGACGTAAAATATAAAAGTCTTTGACAACTTTAAGAAACTACAAAATGTCGTGATGCAAATTTGCAATATTTTTGACGTTTCATTTTACAGAGCAGCTGGCAGTTGCAGACGCCATTTTACTTACTATGTACAAAAATACTAATTTAGAACTGGCGTCTCGACGCTTAACGCTACTTATATGGCCGTATTAATAGTCGTTCCTCAAACTCAACCTTAAGATTTCCTTGGCTGAGACGTCCTCAACTACATGAGTTAGGTGTGTTTTATAGACGTCCCTTCGGCAAACCTCGGCTGAGGAAGCCTCAGCTCTACCTCACGGCGTCCTAGCCGGGGACACATGCGCAGTTTTAGGTTATAATTGGCGCGATTTGAAACACTGGTATATTTGAGGTATTGAGGTTATATTGTTACAGTTTTTTATACATTGTAATAAACATAGATAATGGCAGAGGATAACTTTGACGACTATTTTGAGTTTAAGGAACATCGTGTAAGAGAACGATTTCGTTTACAAAAACTGAGTTATGAAAGTAAACATGCGTGCTCAAGATAAAGTAGGGTTAGAAAAGAACAGAACTGTACATAAAACAATATTTACAATAAACAACAACAAAAATTCATTACTAACGTGGGACCTGTTAGTCCCCACAGTTAAATTTAAAGAAACTAGAAGTTTTTTTACAGTTATAAAACAATATTTATATTTTTTTATTTCTATTTTGTTATATAAATACAGAATTAATAATTCATGAAAAGTCTATTGGCAGTTGTAAAATACTAGGGATGATTATACGTTAAAAAGTGCATACAATAAAATATTTTTTATTTTTTCGGTAAATTTTATCTTATTCTAACTATTAACATTTAATACTAAAAAGAAGTTTTTAAAACGCGTCAGTTATAATTTACAATTGCGTATATGACTCTGCTAAAGAGCCTCAAGGAAGGCTTCAACCTACCTTGAGATAAGGAAGCGTTTTCGGGACTCAAGGAACGTTTATTGTACGGGCAAGGCGGCCTCAAGTCTTCCTTCGCCCAAGGAAGCCGTGAGGAGCGACTATTAATACGGGCATTAGTGTTGGTTGATGATGACGTCCCTAGCTGGAGGATGGGATGACACACTAGTCGTGATTGTGATTTTGTGAATCCTGATTAGTTTAATCATAATCCTTTTGAATCATGATGTTTTTTAGTAAAATTATTTGCAAAGTGATATTTATTTATTAAGGTACCACCCACAATTATATTAAAAACGAAAATAAATAAATTTTTGGATGCTATGATTATTACTCCAATCCAACAAATTTTGATATGGTGTATAAAACTTGAATACATTGCTTATAATAAAATTTCTTAGGTTTAATAATAATTTATTTGCAAATAAACCATTGTCTGCATGTGACAAATGTTTTCGTCTTTAATAATTCGCAAATATTTTTTATTAAAGTAATAAAATTTAAGTTGGCAATTAATTGAGTATATTGTCAGTTACCTTTACCCTCAGTTTTATAGATAATACTAACATAAATATTGTATTATTTACTGTTGGAACGAAAAAATTTGGGACTTGTCTATTGTCATATATTTGCCCGTAGATTATTGTTTAAATTAGAAATTTAGTTAATAACATTGTATTTAAATCCAGTACACTTTATTAATACATAAAATAAAAAATGCCCAAATATAGTTTTAACTATTGTAATCTAAAAATTTATTTCTTCTTGCTGTTAATATATTTATTTCAGTGGGTACGAATACATTTGGGGTTGGGCTCGTATGATTAAAATTTCGGGTAATTGTTAACAATTAAAATACCTTTCAGCATCTAGAGACTGCGTTCTTCCGAAAGGTTGCACAATCGCTATCATAACTGCACTTATTCACCGTAACCCCAAGTACTTTAAGAGTCCAAATAAGTTCAACCCGGATAACTTCCTGCCAGAAAAGGTGAAAGAACGTCACCCCTACTCTTTTATTCCTTTCTCAGGAGGAATACGCACTTGCATCGGTAAGTAACGAACAACGGGAAGTACTATCATTTGCTTACAATTGTTTGTTTTGCATCTTATTAACTTCTGACACTTGTTTTTTGCAAACAGAAAGTATATTTCTATTTATAACGAAATATTTACACATTTAACATAAGTGCAATACATTATTCATAGCCAGTACATAACGTATGTCCGAAAAGTTTTTTTTAATATAAAATCGTAATACTTAATAATTAACTGTTTCATAAAGCATAAAATTATGAACTTAATTATATAAAGCGCAATTTTACATTTACATCGCCTCACACTGTGCGACACATGGGATTATACAACATTTTTAGAAATTTGTTGTGGCCAGCACAATACCTCTCGCCACTTCCGTTTTTGGTTACATCAGTATAGGGCGCTAGCAGTCATGTGACATTGTTGGCCTTGACACACAGATATGGGGGCCCGTGTCAGAATGACAATTAGTAATTATGTACATAGATGTCAAATGTCAGAATTTATTATTCAACATTTCAAGATTTTCTAAGTTCACGTGGTTAATTTGTCACCAGGAGTGTGAAATTTACTTGTCGAGGAAAATAAATCACATGGAATTGGAAAATCATGTAATTTTGAATGAAAAATTATGTTATTTGACACCTATGTGCATCATTCTGACATTGCTCGGGCCCTATTGTACCTATTTAACATTTCTTGTATACCTACATTCTATCAAGAAATTTTGTCCTACTCTTCTAATTTTTCGACATATTTTCAATTCATTGTCGGGATTGACAGTATTTTTGAAGGGTATATATACCTATAATTTTGAAATATTTGACAATTAATACAAGAAGAAATAATGTAATGTGTATAGTTCCCAGAAAAAATCTTCAATAATGTCTCTGGATTTTTGACACTAATATTTATGTTATTTACAAGCATTTTAATTTTTCAATTGGTTTCCATGACATTATTTGGGCTGTGAGATTTATCTCTAAATATATAAAAGATATAATAAAATATTTATATGTCTCAGGTAGAGAATTTACTCTTCTTTAATAATAGCAAGAACACAAATTTTCAAAAAATAATATTTAGGAGATTTTTTTAAGAATATGCTACTTCCGGTTGTCCAATTATTACTAAAACCTTTTCAGCTCTTCCAAGTAATGTTCGATTGAGAAATACGTAGTTAAACAGATATTAAGTATTACAGTATTTGAGAAATCGTCCTTCCAACCTCCCCACACACACACACACACACACACGCACACACACACACACACGCAGACATCATCGTAAAAATATTAAAATTGGATTGTAGGGTCCTTAATCATTAAAATTGGGATATGCGATTTTTAGCATGAATCCAATACCTCTCTTAGCGAGAAGTAAAAATTGAAATTTTTGCCAGAACTTTTAGGACAAACGTTATGTCCAACAAACGCCCAAATTTTTAATTTATTTTATTTTACAGGCGCAAAATATGCGAACTTAAATATAAAAGTTCTACTTTCAACCTTACTAAGAAACTATAAAATTCACGCACAAAGAACAGAAAAACAATTTAAACTGGTAGCTGAAACAACTTTAAAAAGAAAAGAAGGGTTCCTAATCAATTTAGAAGCTAGACCAAATGCACCCCTATTACCTCAAAACTTAAAAACAGAATGTACTACTGAAGGGGATACTATAGTCTTACCTGCAGACATTAACTTAAATACCTATCGAAGAAGTGTGTCTTTTGCGACATAATATACTATTTTTTTATGTTATAATTATTGTACTGAGGGCTAGTATTATCAACAAGTTTTAAATCGTCATTTAACAAGGAAAAATAAGCCGAATGGATATATTATATAAGACTTCTGACATTAACATTGCTGTTAGAGTTACGAAGTACTTTTTTTGTTAAATGCTTATTTAAAATTAAATAATTTTTGTAAAACATATTTATAGTAATTGTATTAATAAAATCACCATTTCACTAAATACAATATATTTATTCCTAGACCGTTTGACACTGTCATAATTTTATAGGGTCCATGCCAAAACCAGGTGAGTGGAAGTATACAGTAAAATTTTTGAAAGGTCCGTTCAAGGTCGTCTACGAATTGTATGAATTCAGATTTTTGCTCCGCCCATTATGACAAATTCAGTAGTGTCGTTTGCTTAGTTTTTATGAGGGTACGTAAGATACTACTGTTATTTTATTATTATAAATATATATATTACAGTAAAAGCATTCAAAATTCAAAAATAAGTCAACTGGTAAGTTTATAAGCAAATGTGAAACCAAATATGTGAAAAATAAGATACTGACACAATGTCAGTGTCACACACACTGACAGAAAATAACATTATTCGTATGCCTATGAAACAAGGTAATGTATCTGAATTAATAAATAAACTTACGTTACAGCGAAAGTATTATCAACAATGAGCATCGTTTTAAAGTGGAATGTCCTAACTTAGTCGAAACAATATGAATTTTTGAAAGACAAGCGTGTTATATCTATTCTTATCGCACACTCTTATAGACTTTGCAAAAGAAAGAGATAAATGTATGCCTATTTGTTAATTCGTTCGTGATACAGATGCCCTTGATCGGACATCTTTCAAAAAATTTACTGTACATATGGCAGTATATGTGATTTACATGTTTTTGACTTTTTGATATTTGAAATAATTATTATATTGAAATGATTTAAAAATATATAAGGTACTAAATCATATTGAAAGAAGCTTTCAGTATTCATAGTATAATGAAATAAAACAATATTTGGGTTTAATTCTGTAAATTTTAATTATTTAAACGACGTTTTGTTAGCGAAGTGTTATCTTCATCAGGTATATAACAAAGTACATGTAGTCAAGACAACAAGTTTACAAAATAAGGGTAACATAGATTAAAAGTTAAATAAAAAATCTGATGTGGCCAACACAATACCTTCCGTAAAATTTAATTTTTATTAGAGTAAATACTTAAAATTAATTTTAAATACCGGGTTCGATCCCGACTGACGCCAAATATTTCGAATTTTAAATGGCACAAAAATGACCCCTCTGGTGCACTCTCCACACCAGCAATAAGTGCTCGTGAGGTGACACCTGGTAAATGCTCGCACGGTACAAATATGTCATCATCGTTATATACAATTTTATGCCATTTAAAATTCTAAAATATTTGGCGTCGGTGGGAATCGAGCCTGTTCCCAAGATTCGCGTGAAGTGACGCCTGGTAAACGCCTGCACGGAACAAATATGTCATCATTATTACCGACATCTGCGTACAAAGCAGATTGGCTCACCCATGGGTAATATGCCGTGATGGTATATGTTTTTATTATCTTACCTATATTTTTACATATTTACTTAGCTGGAAACTGTATTAAGTTCCTTTCCATATAATAATTGTTCCATTTACTATTTTCTTTTTAAAACGTTAATATTATTATTTGAAATGATTAGTTTGTTGACAGTGACATATATCTGTCAGTTACAAACATTTGAGATCTGAATTGTGTAACCATGTGTATGAGTTGTGTTTAAAGCGTAGGCTCCAGGATTAAAATTATAGATAGTTTTATAAATTTATCCATAAAATATATAGAAAAAGTATTAATGCAAACCTGTAGAAAATTTAATAATTTTTAATTATTATATAACATAAATCTCGAAAAAATAACATTTAAAGGTATTTTATCTGAATTACTCCAAAATCTAATGACATCTTTCCATATAAGAGTAAGGTAGAAATACAAGGTTTCAAAATATTCTGAACGATAGTATTTGAATTAGAGCATAAAGAGGATCCACATACACACAAACACACACACACACACACACACACACACACACATACACACACACACACACACACAGTCACATACACACAGACATCATCGTGAAAATGTTAAAATTGGATTATACGGACCTTAAAACTTGGTCATTTACCATAATTTTAATATCAGATTTTTAACACGATCCCTATACCTCCCTTAGCAATGGTAGCGGGAGGTAAAAAAAACTCTAGGTTTTTACCATAACACTCGTTTTCAATGAAACAATTTCTTATCAAATTTTTGACAGTGTGAAACAAATTTAATACCCAAATTAACGAGTGAAACTTCCTTTTGTACCTTCCGTCACTTTTAGGTAAGGCAGGTAGGTATTGTCTTTAGTCAAAAAATTCAATGGTGAATTTTTATTGAATATGCACATTTTAGAATCCCTAGAATACAATTTTACTATTTTTACGATAATATCTGTATATATGTATGTATGTATGTATGTATGTGTGTCTGTGTGTCAAAAGTTTCTCCTTCGATAACTCCAATACTACCATTCCAAAAATTACAATTATTTTTTTGTACTTCCGTAAGAAAAGTTGATTATTTTTTGTCTATAATTGGTAAACCGAAAGTTCTCTTATTTGAAGTTCTTTACAGAAAATTGGCGGAGGACCCGAAAATCTGATAAAAAGGCCCTATAAATTATTGATAGATAACTTATTGAAAAGTTGAATTATTACTGCATCACTTTAAGAAGCTCATATTTCTAATTTTGAATACAAATATCTCGAAAACAAAGAGAGATACTTAAGGACCTTAATAGGTTAATAATAATTTTTGTCCTGTCAAAAGTTAAATAAGTTAATTTATTATTGTACAGAATGGAGCCCAGAAACTTCCTTTTTTGAAGGCGAATAAATTAAAAAATATTGCTTTTGATAAGAAAGAACATAATTTCTGTTTAATAATAATAATAATTTGTATGACCTTTCGTCCTTCAAAGAGCTAAATTTCTTAATACTAACTTATTTTATATATTCAATATGTGTATTATTAGCTATTTTTCATATGCAAACAATTGCAACAAATCACAATAGCCATGAGTTGCATGAATTAATATTCCTTACCACGTCAAACATTTTATATTATTATTGAATCAAACTAGTAATTTATTTTTATTATGATTTCATCATCAATCATATTGACCTGCATGATTGACCCATACTAAAAATTGTAAATAATGAAATAAGTAGACAAACATGTCAGAATAACAGCTAGTAATTATGTATATGTCATTATTTTCATTCAAAATTTCATGATTTACCAATTCCATGTAGTTTATTTTCCTCGACAAGTAAATTCCACACTCCTGGTGACAAATTAACCACCAATGGAATTGTCAATGAAAACTTATGACATTTTGACACGAGCCTCCATATCTGATGACAAGGCCAACAAAGTCACATGACTGCTCGCGCCCTATTGTATTTAACATTTTTTGTATACCTACACTCTACACCAAAAATTCTACTTACATCTATTCTTTATATTTAGATTTTTAAATTTTAAATTCATTCTATGAAGAAATTTTGTCTTCTAATTTTTCGAAATGTTTCCAATTCATAGTCGGGATTGACAGTATTTTTGAAGGGTATATGTAATATACCTATAATTTTAAATATTTAACTATTTATTAATACAATAAGAAATAATATAATGTACTTCCCAGAAAAAATCTTCAGTAATGTTTCTCGATTTTTGACACAGTTACAAAAAAATTAATTTCTCAATTAGTTTCCGTGACATTATTTGGGCTGTGAGATTTATTACAACAGATTATTATATACCTTATATTTCTTTATCTCTATATCTATAAAAGATATAATAACATATTTATATGTATCAGATAGAGAATTTATTCTTCTTTAACACAAGAACAAAAAATAGTATTTTAGAAGAATTATTTTCAGAATCTGCTACTTCTGGTTGGCCAATTATTACCAAAACCTTTTCAGCTCTTGCCAATAATGTCCGACTGAGAAATACATAGTTAAACAGATATTAAGTAGTATTTAAGTTTTTAAGAAATCGTCCTTCCGACCTTTCCACACACATATACACACACACATAACACATATATCCAAACACACACACACACATACATCATCGTAAAAATATTAAAATCGGATTGTAGGGACATTAAAACGTGCTTAATAATTAAAATCTGGATATGCGATTTTTAGCATGAATCCAATACCTCTCTTAGCGAAAGGTAAAAATGAACGAAAGAACGCCCAAATATGGCTGTTACATGTGTAACGTATTACGGAAATACGGATCTTGAACACTGTATGTGTGCATGTATTTAAACATTTTTATAGTATATGATACCAATAGTTTAATTTTTTAATTTAACAAAAAAAATATCTAATAATCCACTTATACGACAGTTAAATATTATAATATTTACAAAATATTTATTAAGTAAATATTTTGATGTAATTCTTTAAAATATAGACAAATACTGTCTTTCCCACGATTCAAAAACGATAGATGAATTACATATTTTGATATATGTACATATATGTTAGAATATATGAATATTATAATTAAATGACGTAAAATAATAGTTTGTATCCCTCACCAGGTGACAAAGTGCACCATTTGTTCCACATAAAAGGACCCTGACTGATTAGTTCAATCGCAGTTCCATCAGTGGCCAACAACCAACCAACATACTAGTTTTTAATTACCAATAAGGTACAGTGAAAGTGATTATTGCATTTTGGATATTTATTTTTTGATATTTAATAATATTAGATAATTAGATTAGAACCAAGCAAATGAAGATTGGCAAAACAATCATAGTCCAAATATTGTTAAATGTTAAGCGTTTCTATAAAAACGTTTAATTATTATGTAATTGTTCATAAATGTTTATTTTTCTATTTTTTAACATCCAATAAATAATTTTATAATATTTAAACATGATTTTGAATTAAATTAAACTACAGAAATCTATGAAAGGAATCTAGAATTTTTTTTTTATCTGAAATTAAAAGAAAAATATGGACTAGAATCCAGTTAGTAGAGGTTTTTACCTTGGCAATACGCGGGTAAGTTCTGATTTTAATATGTGTTTAAGTGATGAAAAATTTAAGATTTTGACCTTAGGGAGGGCCGCCACCTTTGATTAATTATGTTAGTAAACGAGAATAACAATTTATGAAAGATATTTAAATTAATCGAAAAATAAAGACTATTAGGTATTTAAGACTTAGTCTAATAGGTTTTTCTATAAGAGAGGTATTGGATTCATGCTAAAAATCGCATATCCAGATTTTAATGAATAAGCACGTTTTGTGTTGATATGTTGAAGGTACGATTTCTTAAATTCTATACAATTAAAGACCTGTTTAACTACGGATTCCCCAATCTAACATTAGTGGGTAGAGTTAAATAGGTTTTGGTAACAATTGAACAACCGGAAGTGGTAGTTTCTTAAAACATTCTTCTAAATTTTTTGAAAATTTATGTTAATATAATAAAGATCTTTAAATTCTCAATCTGATACATTTAAAATTTGTATATCTTATATAATAATATAGAATAATCTGTTGTAATAAATCTCGTTGCCCAAACATGGAAACCAGTTGAAATATTTAAAAGTTTATAATTGACAGATAAATGCAAAATGTCAGTGTCAAAAATCAACAGTTTTATTAACATATATTAAAATCAAAACGACCCCACCTTGAGTAGGGTAAAGGTCATTATTGACTGGACTGCTAAGGTTGTTTTGTCTAATTTCTAACGATGTAGTTTTTTACTAGAATGGCCGCCCCAGAAGTAGCAAGTGGTCTTCTAGGCTTTATGCCCATGACCTCCATGTTCTACATGCTGCTAATACCAGCCCTCGTACTCTGGTACGCATATTGGCGTATTTCACGTCGTCATATGCTCGAGCTGGCCGCCAAAATCCCAGGACCAAGTGGACTACCTGTCATTGGAAATGCTCTCATTTTTACTGGATCTTCCCATCGTAAGTGTGCCCAAAAATATCGTAGGGGGCTTAACTCCTCCTTAAAGTTCAGTGAATTGATAATATAATGTATTTAAATGAATCAGTTTTTATATTAATATCTTTGAAAAATTACTTAAGAAGTACAATGACGACAGAAAAGCTTATTGTTTTAGCTCTCCTGTATAATAAAAAAAGAAATTGACAGACTATGCATAATAGATATATTTATACACCAAGTGAGTTAAGATAATGTTTATTCATGAACGTTTAGTAGCAGATTCTTCAAAAAATCTTCTAAATATTACTTTTGAAAATTTTTGTTCCTGCTAGTATTAAAGAAGATTAAATTATCTATCTGATACATATAAATATTTTTTATATGTTTTATAGATTTAGAGATAAAGAAATATAAGGTATATAATAATCTGTTGTAATAAATCTCACAGTCCAAATAATGTCATGGAAACTATTTCTTATTGTAATAATAGTTAAATATTTGAAATTATAGGTATATTACATATACCCTTCAAAAATACTGTCAATCCCGACAATGAATTGGAAACATTTTAAAAAATTAGAAGAGGACAAATTTTCTTCATAGAATGAATTTAAAATTTAAAAATATAAATATAAAGAATAGATGTATTTGGTGTAGAGTGTAGGTATACAAGAAATGTTAAATACAATAGGGCGCGAGCAGTCATGTCACTTTGTTGGCCTTGACAAGCAGATATGGGGGCCCGTGTCAGAATGATAGTTAGTAATTATGTACAAAGATGTCAAATATAATTTTTCATTCTAAATTTAGTGATTTTCCAATTCCATGTGGTTTATTTTTCTCGACAAGTAAATTCCACACACCTGATGACAAATTAACTGCGTGAAATTTTTAATGAAAAATTCTGACATTTGACATTATTTACATAATTACTAATTGTCTTTCTGACACGAGCCTCCATACCTGCTTGTGAAGGCCAACAATGTCACATGACTGCTCGCGCCCTATAGTTATATAACCAGAAACGGAAGTGGCGAGAGGTATTATGCTGGTCACAACAGATTTTTTTATATTGCATTAATCAATTCACCAGCCAGTATATAAAGTATTTTTAAATTTGTATTGAATTCCTTTTCCGTTTAGAAATTTTCAAGCGCTTGTACGACTTGAGTTTGGAATACGAATCCGCTGTCAAAATCTGGATTGGCCCAAGATTGTTCGTCTTTTTGTACGACCCCCGAGACATTGAACTAATTCTGAGCAGCCACGTTCACATCGACAAATCCGTTGACTATCGCTTTTTCGCCCCTTGGCTGGGAAATGGCTTGCTCATCAGCACTGGACAAAAATGGCGTTCTCACCGTAAACTCATAGCCCCAACTTTCCACTTAAACGTCCTTAAATCCTTCATTGAACTGTTCAACGACAACAGTCGTCAAACCGTTGAAAAAATGCGCAAACTCGATGGAAAGTCGTTTGATTGTCATGATTACATGAGTGAAGCAACCGTTGAAATTTTATTGGAAACCGCCATGGGAGTGAGCAAAAAAACTCAAGATAGAAGTGGATATGAATATGCTTTGGCTGTTATGAAGATGTGTGATATTCTTCATCTTAGACAAACCAAAATTTGGATGAGACCTGACTTAATCTTCAATTTCACCAAATTGGGACAATCTCAAACTGGACTCCTCGGCATTATACACGGACTCACCCAAAAAGTATAAAATCAATAAAATAACATTTTTTTCATAATTAACAAATTATATTTAGGTCCTGCAAAGGAAAAAAGAAGAATATTCAAAGGGAACATTCCGTGCTTCCTTGCTGGCTGATAGAAATGAAAAACTGGCTGAAGAATTCAAGAAAGCTGAAGAAGTCACCGACAAGAAGACAGGTACCAATCTCGATGGATTATCTTACGGCCAATCTGCCCAACTTAAGGACGATTTGGATGTTGATGACAACGATATTGGAGAGAAGAAACGTATGGCTTTCTTGGACCTTTTGATTGAATCTTCTCAAAATGGAGTTGTTATTAGTGATGAGGAAGTCAGGGAACAAGTAGACACCATTATGTTTGAAGTAACTATAACTTTTTTTTTATTATCTCTCGCTAAGAGAGGTATTCGATTCATACTAAAAATCTCATATCCAGATTTCAATAAGCACCTTTTAAGATCCCTGGAATCCGGTTATAACATTTTTACGATGATGTCTGTGTGTGTGTGTACGATTTCTCAAATTCTATGACTAAAGACCTATGTAACTAGGGATTCCTCAATCTAACAGTAATGGGACGAGTTGAATAGGTTCTGGTAACAATTGGATAACTCGAAGTAGTATTTTAACAAAAATATTATTTTTTGAAAATTTATGTTATTACAAATATGAAAAAACAAATTCTCTATCCGACACATTTAATTTTTTTAGTATATCTTCTATAGATTTAAAAATATAGAAATATAATCTCTGTTGTAATATATCTCAGCCTGCTCACAGCCCAAACAATGGTAACTACTTGAGAAATTTAAATGTGTGTAATTGACAGGTAAATGGCTTTTTCTGGGAACGATATTTAATATTTCTTATTGTATTATTAAATATATATTTAAAATTATAGGTATATTACATGAACCCTTCAGAAATACCGCCAATCCCGTTGATGAATTGGAAAAACGTAAATTTAGAAGAAGTGGAGAAAATTTGCTCATAGAATGAATTTAAAATGATAGAAAATACGTAAATATAAAGATTAGGTGTAATTAGAATTTTTTGTGTGTACAAGAAATATTAAATACAATACTTATGTATACCACAATGGAAAGGGCGAGGGGTATTGTGATGGCTACAACAGATTTTTTATTATACATGTATCATAATAACACGCAAAAGCGTGCGTAAATCAACCATAAAAACACGCCAAATTTTTGAATTACTTAGGTAACGAAAAATGACAAAAAATATGAATAACAACTAAAACAATGATTATTATTGGTTTTTATTTAAATTTTTGTTGTTAGCAATATGGAATTTTAGCTGGGTTTATGATTTCGCTGTCAGCGTTTGCTGGAATGTCTATATTATCTTTACTCGACAATTCAGTCAAACATATATTCTCACTATACCAACGTTTCGGTGCACCCTTGCACCTTCTTTCAGGTAGTAAGATTTTACAAATTGTTACAATTCATGTACACAAAATTAGTACAAAACATTTAGTGAATTTATTAAACATCGTACAAAAAATTCAAAGAGCATACACACATCCATTTGCTTTAAAAAAGAACGGAATAATACGGAAAATAGCTGGAAATATCCTGTGTAAGGATTCTGGTGACATCATTGATACAAACTCGTATTGGTTGTCTGTACACCAATAATAATGTAGCAAGTTGTAGGAATTTAAATAGTAAGGAATTTAATGGAACTCAGTTTGGCCTGAAATTTGCCTTTTCCTTTTTGAACTTTTCTAATACACCAAAATATACGCTGTTGATGTTATTGTAATCATCCCTGATATGCAACATTATTATTGGTGTACAGACGACCAATAGGAGTTTGTATAATTGATGCCACCAGAATCCTTACACAGGATATTTCCGCTTATTTTCCGTATTATTTAGTTGTCGTTTTTTAGAGCAAATGGATGTGTGTATACTGTTTGAATGTTTAATAAATTAACTGAATGTTTTGTACAAATTTTGTTTACATGAATTGTAACAATTTGTAAGATCTTACTGTAAGTGTGATAATGTCCATGTTATTTTGTATGCATTACATTTTTGTTGTATAATTGCTGATTTTTATTAATAGGGACACGACACGACTGCTGCCGGAAGTAGTTTCTTCTTGTGCATGATGGGCGTGCATCCAGAAATCCAAGATAGGGTTATCCAAGAAATGAATGATATCTTTGGAGATTCTGATCGTCCAGCAACTTTCCAAGATACTTTAGAAATGAAATATTTGGAACGAGTTTTACTGGAAACTCTTAGGATGTACCCACCTGTACCACTCATTGCCAGAGAAATCAAGACGGATGTTAAACTTGGTAAAACAAAATTCAAATTGTTAATAATAACAAATTAATGTTTGTTTTTATATAAAGCATCCAGTGATCTTGTAATTCCCGCTGGAACAAACGTTGCTGTCGCGACAATCAGACTGCACAGATCAGAAAATATCTATCCCAATCCAATGAAGTTCGACCCAGATAATTTCTTGCCAGAACGGATGGCCAACAGACACTACTATTCTTTCATTCCCTTCAGCGCTGGGCCTCGTAGCTGTGTCGGTACGTCTTTAAAAATATTTTTAATATTAAATACATTCTAACTCTTAAATACAAATAGGTCGCAAGTATGCCATGTTGAAGTTGAAGATCCTCCTATCAACCATCATGAGAAACTTCCGTGTTACTTCCGACATGAAAGAAGAAGAATTCAGGCTCCAAGCTGACATCATCTTGAAGAGAGAAGAAGGATTCAAAGTGAGACTCGAACCCAGAAAGTCAATGGTTAAAGCATAAATTGTAATAAACTGTTTTTCGACTATAAATATTAAATAGGTTGCAAATATTATTTAATTAATCATTTATTGTTAATATTATTGTATAAGGGCTGCAATGTGAATAAATAATTCATTCACCAATATAATCTTACTATTTATTCCTTTAAAATGTAATCAAGTCATTAATTTCTTCAAATCCTCGTCCCATAAAGTTATAATTATATTATGTAGTAAATCAATAAACAAAATTAATTTTATGCCTTGTAATGTCAGAAATTATGTATGAAAATGTCGAAAATCATCCCAAAATAAGCTATAACCACGGAATTGAAACAAAAAAATCTGATGTGAGCAACACAATACCTCCCGCCATTTACCTATGGCATCCGATTCGATCCCGATCAACGCCAAATAATTCGAATTTTAAACGGCATAAAATTAACCCTTGTGGTAAACGCCCGCACAATACAAATATGTCATCATCATTACCGAAATGAGTGTATAAATCAGATTAGCACACCCAGCAATGGATAATATGCCGTGATAATATATTTATTTGTTTCTTTATTTAAATACATACCTACATATTTACTAATGCTAGAAATTATGTATTTTAAGTTCCTTTCCATAAAACTATTGTTCTATTTACAATTTTCCTTTTAAAATGTTACTATTATTAATTTGAAAAGATTATTTTTTGACAGTGACATTTATGTGTCAGTTACATACATTTGAGCTGAACTATGTAACCACGGAGATGTGTTTAAAGCATAAGCTCCGAGATATAATTTTTATATTACTTTATAAATTTATTTATAAAATATATAGAAAAAGTATTAAAGCAAACTTGTAGAAAATGGAATATTCTTTAATTTTTATAACAACAAATTGAGAAACAATTACATTTAAAGGTATTTTTTGAAGAAAAACTATCTTGAGCTTCAAGTAAACTGCCATTTCCGGTTATCCGATTGCCACTAAAATCTAATGACTTCTTTTCATATTAGAATAAGGTAGAAATAAATGGTTTCAAAACACAAACATACATACACACAGACATCATCGTGAAAATGTTAAAAATGGATTCTAGGGACCTTAAAACGTGGTCATTTACCAAAATCTCGATATGCGATTATTAGCACGATCCCTATAACTCCCTTACTAAGGGTAGCGGGAGGTAATTAACAAATGTTAACGATTTATCATTTATTTTTATTATTACTTGTAATTTCTGTTCAAGTGAACAAATATTAATTTAAATTAAAAGATAATTTTAACTGGAACAAAAATTAGAAATAATACCTAATAAAAATAAACCGTTAGAGATATGTTATTTATTTTGTCTCAATTCCAATTGCTATTGTTATTTTTCAGGTGATTTTCAACATTTATATACCTAATTTCTGCCGTTACAAGACATACAAAATTAATTTTGCCAACTGATTCAGATGTAGAATTTATGCTCTACAATATTTGAAGCTAAAGATAAACAATACACCATTCGCTTCCTTAAAGTCTCCTCTACAATTTGAGTATAAATTTATCGCATAATTATTGCTTTTTGCGATATATTTTTGTAATGTGAAAGCTAGTTAGGTGGGATGTGGGATTAGAAACGCATGCGCGTGTCAATGCTTACAAACATTTTCACGTGGTTGGAACTTGTCAAACTGTGGACGAAAATTTTGTGATTTTCAGTGGAAATAATGCTTTGTACTAGTGTTTAAAGTGTAGAGTTAAATAGTATTAAGTATACAATAGTTTTAAATAAGTTTTATTAACGAGAAATTGTTATATTTGTTCCAGAACTTGGATTTGGAGAAGTTGCAACTATAAGGTACGTCAAATTTTGGTTATGTTTTAACATATTCTTGTAGTTTTTAAAACAATCTTCCGAATTAAAATAAATATTGTCTGTCCACGTGATGGAGATATTTTACTGGGCATAAACAAAAGTTTAAATGTTGTAGAAATGTAGCCAATAGCTGTACTCGTAGTATTTGTTTGAAATAGTTCTTTCTTTAACAAAAAATAAATTTTCGAGATCTGGTGGTTCGTTTAGTTTTATAAATTTACCCAATTCCTATATGCAAAACTTTAGTTTTTGAGAATTCATTTTTATTTGTCTGACTCGAATTTGGTGAACCGGATTCGATTTCCACCGACGCCAAATATTTCGGATTATAAATGGCACAAAATTGTTCCCTGTGGGGCACTTATCACGCCAGCAATAAGTACCCGTGAGGTGACGTCTAATGTAAGCCCGCACGGTACAAATATGTCATCATCATTGCCGAAATCTATGCACAAAGCAGATTGGCACACCCAGCAATGGATAATATGCCGTGATGATTTACAATTAGAATTCCAAATTGCTATCAGAAATCTAAATTAGGGTCATGTTACAATCAGGGCCGTAGCCAGAATTTAATATTAGGCAATGTGGTTATTTCTTATTTTATTTTTCTGGGTCGAAGTGACCCATAATTTTAAAGAAAACAAACTATTTTATTAATTGTCAAATTTTGAAAATGATAGCTGCTCACCAGAAAAAGCTAAGAGATGAAGAATTAAAACAACTTAAACTTAATATCTTAGAAAATCTTCCAAATTTAAATAAACGAGAAATTAGAAGGCATCGAATACCATATCACGAAGCTATAATTCGGGAATTAACGGAAGATGGTTTCGAAGAATCGGCAGCTTTTCTGGATGCTCTTATTAAATATCAGCAAGAAGAATTTGATAAAGGCGGATTGGAAGCAATAATATTGAATAAACCTATGTTAAAAAATGAAAAAGAAATATTAGATAGTCTTAGTGAAGGTCTTAGGGCAGCAGAAACTGGAATTCAGAACGGTAAACATAGTAATACACTAGAAAACTATAATTAATGTAAATTAAATTAACTACAGTTTCGACTCCGTGGGAAATATTAAAAATACCCCCCCCCATATTTTAAATATTCAATATATTTCATAAATATTGCACACAATTGTGGGTAATTTCTCGACTGTGATGTGGATAAGGTGTAAACAATTACAACAATTATACAACAAAAATGTAATACATACAAAATAATATGGACATTATCACACTTACAGTAAGATCTTACAAATTGTTACAATTCATGTACACAAAATACATTCGTACAACACATTCAGTTAATTTATTAAATATCGTACAAAAAATTCAAAGATCATACACATATCCATTTTCTTTAAAAAACGACAACCGAATAATATGGAAATTAAACGGAAATATCCTGTGTAAGGATTCTGGTGACATCATTGAAACAGACTCCTAGTGGTCGTCTGTACACCAATAATAATGTAGCAAGTTGTAGGAATTTAAATAGTAAGGAATTTAATGGAACTCAGTTTGGCCTGAAATTTGCCTTTTTTTTGAAAAATATGCGCTGTTAAGTCCTTGTATATCAGTTCTTGCATGGATGTTATTGTAATCATCCCTGATATGTAACATTTCAAGAAACATACGTTTGGAGTAATTCTCCAAAATCTTGAAATTATCCAGATCAAAAGTGTGTTTAACGTATTGGAATGTTCAGCCACAGCACATTTGTTCGTCGTATTGTACTATGTTGATCTGCGATATTCGCTCATCCAGATATTCGATAATTTTGGATCCGGGTCTAAGCATCGGATTTTGGATTCGAATATCAAATCTTGGAAACGGATTTGAGTATTGGATCTTAGATTCGAATATAAGTATGGGTATATGTGTAATAAAAATAATACAAATTTGATTTATTTATTTACAATTTACTAAATAGGACTTTGTGAAAGTATAAATTCATTTTTCCTTTCCATTTGCACAAACTACAGTAAAAATTTTGAAAGATGTCCGATCAAGGTTGTCTACGAATTATATGAATTCAGATTTTTGCTCCGCCCATCATGACAAATTCAGTAGTGTCGTTTGCTTAGTTTTTATGAGGGTCCGTAAGATACTACTGTTATTTTATTATTATAAAAATATATATTACAGGAAAAGCATACAAAATTCAAAAATAAGTCAACTAGTAAGTTTATAAGCAAATGTAAAACCGAATATCTTAAAAATAAGATACTGACACAATGTCAGTGTCAGTGACTCTGACAGAATATAACGGTATACGTACGGCTATGAATCCAGGTAATGTATCTGAATTAATAAATAAACTTACGTTACAGCGAAAGTATTATCAACGAGCATCGTTTATAAATGGAATGTCCTAACTTAGTCGAAACAATATGAATTTTTGAAAGACAAGCGTGTTATATCCATCCTTATCACACAGTCTTACAGCCTTTGCAAAAGAAAGAGATAAATGTATGCCTATTTGTTAATTCTTTCGTGATACAGGTGCCCTTGATCGGACATCTTTCAAAAAATTTACTGTACCTGGCTATTTTAGAGGGGTATTATAAAATGTATTACTGTTTATTTATTAATGTATACAGACCGCTGTTTGAAGTTTGAATTTGTATCCAATTACTGATGTTAGCCTTCACATTCAAAATGAAGAATCGGACCCAGACTTAAAATTTGGATCCGGATTCGTAAACAAAACATCGAATCCGGATCCAAGTTCAGATTCGTATCTAAGTTCAGATCCAGATACAAATCAGGATCCGGATCCAAATTCCAACTAAATTTGCGGATATCCGCTTCAATATCCGAACGTCGAATATCCGATGTTCCGGATATTTTGAAATCCCGGTTCTAGGATCTAAGTTTTGTCAGATCCTCAGCACTAATTTTTAGCTGACGTTTGTGTAAAATATTACGCTATAGTTCTATAGCCTTCTACTACAACTGACGTAAATGTCACTATTGTTGCATCATCCAATTACCTACCTGAGCATTATTTATGAAATGGCCCCCATATAATGTAAATGACATATTCATAACACCTTATAGAATTCCATTGTGTGTTATTCATGAACAACTCATTCGCTAAAGTCGTGTAATACATAATAAGAAAGAAAATTTCATGCTGAATTCATATTTTGAAACCGTGTTGTCCTATTTTTAACTGTGTGAGAGTGGTGAATGAAAAAAGAGTAATGAACTGATTCGAATCTGTGTCTGTAACTCGCAAATAGTCATCTACAAAAATATTGCAAGGAATAATATAAATAATACTAAGCAATTATTTAAAATTATAATTAACGCATGGAAATCTATAAACCACAAAATCATAGATAATTTACCTAATTCGATGCCACGACCAATACAATAAAGGATTACATATATAAAGTAAAAATTTTGAAAGATGTCCGATCAAGGTTATTTACAAATTGTATGAATTCAGATTTTTGCTCCGCCCATTATGACAAATTCAGTAGTGTCGTTTGCTTAGTTTTTATGAGGGTACATAAGATACTACTGTTATTTTATTATTATAAAAATATATGTTACAATAAAAGCATACAAAAATAAGTCAACTGGTAAGTTTATTAGCAAATGTAAAACCAAATATGTGAAAATTAAGATAATGACACAATGTCAGTAATTAATAAATAAACTTACGTTACAGCGAAAGTATTATCAACAACGAGCTTCGTTTTAAAGTGGAATATCCTAATTTAGTCGAAACAATATGAATTTTTGAAAGACAAGCATGTTATATTCATCCTTATCGCATACGCTTATAGCCTTTGCAAAAGAAAGAGATAAATGTATGCTTGTTCATACGTTCATGATACAGATGGCCTTGATCGGACATCTTTAATTTTTTTTACTGTACTTGTGAAATATAGTACGATACTTTTTACAATTATGTCACTTTTCCATTTGAGAATTTTTAAAATATATTGAATATTTAAATTATGGGGAAGTATTTTTTATTAGTCCCTATGGAGTCGCTCATATTTATGTCCGATATTGTATATTAAGAGTTCAAAATTAAAGTATATAAATAACGAAAACGGATTTGTGAAAAATGCATGAATCTCACTGAGATTTGAACCCAGAGCCTCCCTATTTCACATTCTAAATTTAGTGATTTTCCAATTCCATGTGGTTTATTTTCCTCGACAAGTAAATTCCACACTCCTGGTGACAAATTAACTACGTGAATTTAGAAAATCTTGAAATTTTTTATGAAAAATTCTGACATTTGACATCTATGTACATAATTACTAATTATCATTTTAAAACGGGCCCCCACATCTGATTGTTAAGGCCAACAATGTAACTTCACTGTTCGCGCCCTATACTTATGTAACCAAAAAAGGAAATGGCGAGATTTTTTTTTTTTAAAGATGTCCAATCAAGGTCATCTGTATCATGAACGTATTAACAAATTGGTATATATTTATTTCTATCATTTACAAATACTACAAGCATGTACAATAAGGATGAATATAACACGCTTTTCTTTCAAAAATTCATATTGTTTCGACTAAGTTAGGACATTTAATTTTAAAACGATGCTCGTTGTTGATAATACTTTCGCTGTAATATAAGTTTATTTATTACACTATGTGTGTATCTTATTTTAGGGAGGACCTGGGTTCAAATCCCAGTGAGATCCATGAATTTTTCATAAATCCGTCTCCATTATTTATTATTTTTAAACTTCAGACAAAAAATCTGAAGAAATAGACAAGTTATTAGAAACTGCAATTCATTTCGCAAATGAAAATGAAAACTGGTGGTGGCTTGCCGAACAACTATTTTCTCAAGCTGTTGATTGCGTTAAAGACTATTTTGAAGATGGAGGCAAACGAAATGCTGTTATTCGATACATATACGGCAGATTTCTACTCAAACAATGTAAGTTTATAATTATTGTTTCAACATTAATACAATAAATTATTGTACAGTGAATGATTTGTACAGAGCAAAAGATCATTTGATAATAGCACGAGAAATAGCGATTGGCCAAAACTGGACAGCGACTGAAGCCTTGAAAAAACACCAAGGAAATTTATTTAGAGAAATTTGTGAGCTACTTTGCGAATTGCTTATAACTTTAAGTAAGGAGGAATTAAAGACATATCCTAAAGACGCTTATAAACTTTGTCAGTTAGCTCAAAAACGAGCAGTGGATGGTAAGAATTATAATACATAGTCGCATAGTCCTGCCACAAATACTATCAAAATTGCCGCTTTTATGGAAGTGGAATAATCATAACTAATACGAGGTCTGGCTATTAAATAACGAGACTGCTTATGAAAAAGAGTTTTATTTTAAAAATTATTTTATAATCGAATGCTCCCCTCAATGTACTCCCCTCTCCATTCGTTTTTTCCATTGGTCAAAGCAATGTTTCAAGTCTTCTTTTGTAAGAGCGTTTAGGAGCTCTGCCGATTTTCGCTTCACCTCTTTCATCGACTCGAACCGGGTTCCTTTTAAGGCAGACTTGATCTTCGGAATCAGAAAAAAGTCAGGCGAGTACGGCGCGTGTTCGAGCACTGAAGTGCCTCTAGCGGCTAAATAACGCTAACTCCGGCCGTTTCTTAGGAACTCGTTCTCACAGTGTTGCCAAAACTTTCAAATAGTAAGTTTGGTTTACAGTTTGACCCTCGGGAACCCATTCAGTCATCACGATGCCGTTGATGTCGAAAAAACGATTAGCATGGCTTTAAATCTTCAGTGCTCTATCGGCCTTCAGAAAACCGTTTATACCATTGGAAAACTGTAGTAGTACATATTGTAGTGAGGATTCGCGATACATCTAAAGAAAAACCAATATAAAACACGATATATATCAAAGTTTTAGACAGTATTTATGACAGGACTGTAAATTCGGGAGTCCTTGAAGTAATAAATAAATAATATTACAGCGCAAAATCCAGCAGGCGAAGCTGAAAGTTTATTTCAGCAAGGATTATGCGAAATGGAATTAGGATTACCTGAAAAAGCCCTAACTAAATTTAATAAAGTTTTAATAATGTATTTTTCGACCAACAACAAACCTGGTATTTGTGAAGCTCGTATTCAGTTAGCCCTCGCGCACTCTAAGTATAAAATTATTAACATTTATAATTTTTTTCATTAGTATTTGTAAATTTTTAGACTAGATAATATAAATGAAGCAAAATATCATTTACACACTTTATTAGAATATACAAAGAAACATGAAATGCCGTTTCAGCTGGCTCTATGCCATCGATGTCTTGGAGAAATGTATTTGTCTCAAAATATAGGACAAGAAGCATCGACTCATCTTTTGGAAGCGTTAAATATGTTTCATGAATTAGAGGATTATGATAATAGGGAACAGTCTAAGACTTTTGCGGCTATTGCCAGCGGTAAGATTTTTACCTCCCGCTATCCTTGGTAAGGGAGGTATTGGCGTGTATTGCTAAGCGATGTGACATCAGGCGGCAAAATAATGAACTACAGGTTGACTTTTTATTAAAGTATGTAATATTAGAAATGTATTAAATATTATACGTATTTCTGTATCTAAAGTGACATATATATTGTAATATTTCCACGAATACATCCTATATTAATGTTTGCTATTTTAATTATTTTTTTGAAGATATCATCTAAAGAAGAAGTGGTTATACAATTTAAGTTAAAGTTTTATAAAAGTGTACTAGGAATTTACATTAATTTACCCTTAATGGATAATATTTAACCTACTATAAAATAATATAAAAAGAAAATTAAATATAATACAGTACTATGAGAAAAATACAATTCTATAAATTATGTGTTTGCCCATTTGACAATAGATTGACGTCATATCTCGTTCAACCTGTAGTTCAAAACTTGCCACCCCAGCGCTGCGATCTTAAAAATACATGCCAATAGGGATTATGCTAAAAATCGCATATTGAGATTTTGAGAAATGACCACGTTTCAAGGTCCATAGAATTCGATTTTAACATTTTCACAATGATGTATGTGGGTGTGTATGTATGTGTGTGTGTATATGTGTGGATCTTCTGGTCACTCTGCTGAAATACTATCAATCGCAGAATTTTAAAACCTTGTATCTCGACTTTACTCTAATATGGAAAGAAGCCATTGGATTTTGGTATAAATCAGATAATTGGAAATCGCACTTTAGTAGAAGTTCAAAATAGTTTTTCTTCCAAAAATACCTTTAAATGTCATTTTTACGCGATTATGTTATTACAAAAATTAAAGATTATTGAATTTTCTACAGGCATGCATTAATATTTTTTTCATATATTTTATAGATAAATTAATATAATCCCGGAGTCTATGTTTTACAGATAAACACAATTTCTTAGTTACACAGTTCATATTTCAAATTATGTAACTGACAGATAAATATTACTGTCAAAAAATAATTTCAAATTATTAATAGTAACGATTATTAATAGTAGTCTAAGGTTATACAGTAAAATTTTTGAATGATGTCCGATCAAGGTTGTCTACGAATTGTATGAATTCAGATTTTTGCTCCGCCCATCATGACAAATTCAGTAGTGTCGTTTGCTTAGTTTTTATGAGGGTACGAATGATACTACTGTTATTTTATTATTATAAAAATATATATTACAGGAAAAACATTCAAAATTCAAAAATAAGTCAACTAGTAAGTTTATAAGCAAATGTAAAACCAAATATGTTAAAAATAAGATACTGACACAATGTCAGTGTCAGTGACTCTGACAGAATATAACGTTATACGTACGGCTATGAATCCAGGTAATGTATCTGAATTAATAAATAAACTTAAGTTACAGCGAAAGTATTATCAACAACGAGCATCGTTTATAAATGGAATGTCCTAACTTAGTCGAAACAATATGAATTTTTGAAAGACAAGCGTGTTATATCCATCCTTATCACACACTCTTACAGCCTTTGCAAAAGAAAGAGATAAATGTATGCCTATTTGTTAATTCGTTCGTGATACAGGTGCCCTTGATCGGACATCTTTCAAAAATTTTACTGTAAATAATATATATTTTTCTTTCTTTATACAAAATAACTCGGGGATTCCCCGACGGGGAAGAACCTTATTTTGTGTCGTGTGGGGTCTTAGTAGGGTGTAATTAGAAACTGCAATATGATTACTAATTTCCCTTATCAATAAAAAATTAGAAAAATTCCCTTTTTCCCATTGAAAAATTCCCTAGATTTGGGGAATTTTCCCTAGACTTGGCAACATTGGTCTGTGTTTCTATGACGACTGCTGCCGCCACTGGTGAACTAAGAAACTAACATCTTTTTACTAGTATAATAATGAACAATATTTTTGTACTAGTAAGATAATGAATATGTTCTATAGCGTGTGTATTCATTCAAATCTCGATATGCGAAATGTAAATCAGTTTTAAAGTATAGATAATATATCATTTAATAAATAATCTGTAAAATCTTACCTTAAAGAAGAAATAAGCCCAAAACGTCGATTTTATAAAAAAATTATAAACAATTAAAAATCTAAACTCCATTTTGTTTGTAGGAATGCAGTTGATGCTTCCCTATTTAAAACTCATTAACGCGTGTGATAAATCCCATATGTTTTACTATCATAATTTATTAAAATTGGTCCACTGGAAAGATTCAAGAGCTGAATTTTGGGAAGAAGGCGACGAAACAGACCTCAAATATCTTGCAAAATACATGGAAATGTACGGCGAATTTGCAAAACCGTCGCATTCATCACTCGATTTTTCAGTTCATTTATCACATAGTCACAGCGATCAGAAAGTGGATTCTCGCCAGAGTAGTTCACAATTATCACAAACGTTTTGATTTTGGCGGGAAATTATAAAAAGATATAATTGTATAATGGTTTTTTATTTCATACTAAATGTACTAATTATACATTATTTTATCTTAACCATTAAAATGAATATCGGATTGGAACACATGTTAAACTTATATAAAAAATAACTATAAAAGAATTTAAATATAATGAAGTTTACTTAATATTATACACTGTGTAAATAGTTAATGTAATGCTACTTTTAAGGGCCGATTTACACATATATTTATTTTTGGGTAAAATCATCCATAAAAATAACGTCAATTATTTATTGACACATGTATTAATATACTACAATTATTATTTTTATCGTGTCTATTTTTTTCCTTATCACAAAATACAATTTTTACATTTTAAAATGTGTACAAAAAAATTAACAACTTAAAAAATTGTGAAATTATTATTACGAGATTGGAACAATACAATGTTTTTAAGGGATTTCGAGAAAATAATCGCTGCAAGAATCTTCAATCTTTTGTTTTTTGATGTGGCGATTTATCCATGCAGTATGGGCGTGCAACTTTTATAAAAACAACTGAAAGAAACTAAACCTAACGCGCAGAACTCGGAACCTCAATCCGAGTTCTGTGCGTTAGGTATCGTTTTTGTCAGTTGTTTTTATATAAGTTGCTTGCCCATACTGTATGTATAAATAGCTAATTGTTTGAACCAGCAATTAAAATAAAATAGCGATTATCTTCAAATAAACAAATTTACTATAGGCAATATGGGCAATAAAATGTCGTATCAAGAAGCGCTCTGTTACTTCCGGTTCCGGAGTGACACCAATTTTGAAATTTCAAATGGAACATACTGTTTTTTTATATTTTTGTACGTTGTATTATTAAGAAATAAAATGGCGGACGTTTGAAATATACCGGGTGTTTCCTTTAAAACAACCAGCGCTTTTTTGGGCGAACTAATGACTTTAGAGAAAAATGTTATATACAAAAAATTACCAGGAAAAAGGGAGGAGGAATAATAAATAAAAAATTCAACCAGTGGTTCTCAAACGGTAGAATAAAATTATATTTTTTTAAATGGCAACCTATATAAATTTTTTGTCCATTAGATAGAGAATTTTTTCTGATTTCAACGATATAAATATATGGGGTTGTATAACAATTATTTCGAGAAAAATGATATTAAAAATCAGAAATAATTCTACAATATTGAAGTAGGCTATGCAATAAACAAATGCAAACAAATGATACAGGTGACAGATAGTTTTGTTACTTACGTTATTAAGTTATATTAGATATAAGAAAATAATATACTATCGTAACCTAGCCAATAGTTGAATTAATAGTTGTTTATTGCATAGCCTACTTCAATATTGTAAAATTATTTCTGATTTTTAATATCATTTTTCTCGAAATAATTGTTATACAACCCCATATCATATTTATATCGTTGAAATCAGAAAAAAATTCTCTATCTAATGGACAAAAAAATTATATAGGTTGCCATTTAAAAAAATATAATTTTATTCTACCGTTTGAGAACCACTGGTTGAATTTTTTATTTATTATTCCTCATAAATTAAGCCCTTTTTCCTGGTAATTTTTTGTATATAACATTTTTCTCTAAAGTCATTAGTTCGCCCAAAAAAGCGCTGGTTGTTTTAAAGGAAACACCCTGTATAGTATGTTCCATTTGAAATTTCAAAGATGGTATCACGTACTTCGGAACCGGAAGTAATAGAAGTAAATTTTCGCTATTTCGTTTAATAACGGAGATAATTGCTGGTTTAACGAACCCCCCTTAACTTTTTATTATAAGGAATAGAAAAAAACTTTATAGAAGTTTTATTGTAGTAAATATACTATTTGATTTTTTTATAAAGTCAGGTTTACATGATACGACTATCAACTTTTATTTTTCAAATGGGAACCTAAAATTGTTTAACTAATTAATTTTGTCTCCCCGAAATACCTTAAAAAATATCAGCGAAAACAACCGATCAATTTCGGGAAAAAATAGACACCGATACAATATTTTCAAGTGTTGTAATCCCGTGTGTGTACATTTATAAAAACACCTATTATAGACAATAATATTAAAATATATTTGAAAACATTTACGATTCCAAATCTTCCAACAAACTTTCAACATTCTCATATTTATCAGTTTTTTGCACATTTTCCTCATTATCCTCCGTTTCCACATCCGATTTTAATCCGTTATTTGTTGCATTTGTTTCATTTTGCGATTTTGTTTCGTTTTGCGCTTTTGTTTCATTTTGCGATTTTGTTTCATTTTGCGACTTTGTTTCATTTTGCGCTTTTGTTTCATCTTCGTTTGTGTTTGTCTCGTCGTTAATATTATTTACTTCTTTATCCGTTTCGGGTGGTGTGGATTCAGTTGGGGTGTCATCATTTTCTACGCATAAATTTAACGTACTTCCGTCATCATTTGGGGTGTTTGATTCGTTGATTTCGCGGTCGCTATCATCATTTGATGAATTATCATTGTTGTCATCAGGGGGGTTGGTTGGTTCTTGGGGTTCTTTTGCGGGGGTTTCGTCGTTATTTTCAGTTGATTCTTGGGTTTCTGTATTTTCGGGTTCGTTTTCTTTGTTTTGAATATTTGTATCATCGTCGGAAATGTCTTCATTTTTTGAATCATTTGTTTCATTGTTGATAATTTCTTCAATTTTATCATTTTCTTTATTGTTTGATTTGTTTGTGTCATTGTTGTTGCTGTTCTTTTCTGTTTCTTTATCAGATTCGTTTGTTTCAATACCGTTGCTGATTTTTTCAGGTTCGTCTAAATTTTCTCCATTTTCTTCTTCATCTTTTTCTGAGTTTTCGTGGTTATCATTTTCATTGTTGATATTTTCTGTTTTATCGACTGATTCTTCTGTTGTTTGGGGTTCATCTTCGCTGATTTTATTTTCTATTTCGGATAAAGTATCGTCAACGACTTGATTGATAATATTTTTGCTTATTTCAGTTTCTAATTGTAATATTGTATCATTTACGACTTGTTTAACAAGTGTGTCAACATCTGAAGATATTTCATTCTGAATTGGGTCTGAATGAATAGGATTTAGTTCTTCTCTGGTGAGTTTAACAACTGGTGTATATGAGGCGTCGTGTTCTAATTCGTGTAAATAAGATTTGTATTTTTTGACGAATGATTTCCGGCATTTTGAACATGGATGTTTTGTTTTTAAGCATTCATTTTCGTCGATTCGCACTTTTCCTTTATTTAGTCGTGTTGATGTGCGAACTGGTGAAGTGTTTTCTTCAATTTCTTCGTCAGCAATTTTTGTTTTTTTATTCTTCTTACTTTTCGCAGGTGTTTCATATGTTTCATTATATGTTTTATTTGTTTCTACAGATTTTCTCAATTTTCTAGTTGTTTTGTCATTAGTTGCCGTTTCTAAAGATATTTTTCTTTTATTATTTTTTGTTTCTGGACTTTTTTTTGTTTGAAAATTGTCAATTAACACACTTTGACTTCTAAATTTTCGTAATGTTCTCCTTGGTGTGTCGTCATTTTTTGGTGTGTTATTATCAAAATCGCATGAAATATATGCAATATGATACATCATTTTCTCGTCCGACATAACTTTATCTGTTATTTTATTATTCAAATGTATCTCGTTACATAATATTTCTCGGTTTACATTTGATAAATGTCTAAGTTTTGTGTCCAACGGAAATGTGTCATTGCTTGTTTTTGTTTTCTTCTTATCTGGAGCTGCATTCTTCTTCGGCGAGTCTTTTAAAAATGTTTGGCTTGAGTCTACTGATACGGACTTACTTCGTGTTCTTCGAGAACTCCGTAATGGCGGTTTTGGAACTGCGAATTGGTCTTCAAGTTCTAGATCTTCACTTCCAGAATGTTTTCTTTTCTTCATGTTTTTAATTTCCCCGTTTTCACTCTTCAAAAATAATAATATAAAGGTTTTGTTTTATATTATACAGGGTGTAACAGCTAAACGAGCCACCTCAAATAATTAATATAATATTTTATTGATTTTTCGATCAATATTCTCTTTATTAGTTTAATTTTTTAATACAGTTGTCTTTAAGGGGCATGATTTTTATATCGAAAAGAAACAAATATTTGTACTGGAGGCGCGATTTAAATTTGATCCAAAATAAATTGAAACTTTTTTGGCGCAATTGATATATGAATTATGATCGATTATTGATTTAGAATAGTCTCAAAATGTTCCAGATTACTTCAAAATGTTTTAAATGTATTTACAACCGTCTGAAAATGTTTTAATTTGCTCTCATTTAACGCCCTGAAAATGTTTTTAATTATTCTCAAGTGCCCGAAATTTATTTAGAATTGCCTGAAAATGTTTCAAATTATTTCAGAATGTATTCAAATTTACTTAGAACGTCTTAAAACTGTTTCAAATCTTTTATAAATGTATTTAATTTTATTTAGAATTGCTTGAAAATGTTTCAAATTATTTTAGAATGTTTTAAATTGATTTAGAATCGCCTGAAAATATTTTCAAATTATTTCAGAATGTATTCAAATATACTTAGAACACCTTAAAAATGTTTCAAATCATTTCAAATTTTTTAAAATTTATATATAAACACGTCTGAAAATGATTTAAATTATCCTCAAGTGCCCGAAATTTATTTAGAATTGTCTGAAAATATATTAAATTTATTTAGAACGCCTTGAAAATGTTTCAAATCATTTCAAAATGTTTTAAATTTAATTAGAAACGTCTGAAAATGTTTTGAATTATTCTCAAGTGTCCGAAATTTATTTAGAATTGTCTGAGAATGTTTGAAATTATTCCAGAATGTTTTAAATTTATTCTGAACGGCCTAAAAATATTTTATATTGTTCTCAAGTATCTGAAATTTATTCAGAATTGCCTAAAAATGTTACAAATTATTTCAAAATATTTTAATTTAATTAGAAACGTCCGAAAATGTTTTCATTTATTCTCAAGTTTCCAAAATGTATTTAGAATGGCCTGAAAGTGTTTCAAATTTACTTAGAACGCCTTGAAAATATTTAAAATCATTTCAAAATGTTTTAAATTTGTTTAGAAACGTCTGAAAATGTTTTCAATTATTCTTAAGGTAGCTCGTTTATCTGTTACACCCTGTATATTGTAATCTTACCTGTATATATTTCAAAATAATGTCCTTAACTTTATTCCAAGAAATAATGCAAAAACAACATTCTAAACAGATTAATGATAATTTCGGAATTTTCTTATTTTTGTTTACGTTTTTTAATATACTCAATGCGTCTTCAATTAGCTTGTTGGTACCATTTGTCAAATTGGATTCAATGCGACAGATTGAACATTTATTTTCTTGTTTACCCTTTGTTTCAATATATTTATTCCTCACATTAACGTAACAATTAATGATGTAGGCACAAGAAAGACATAAACTTTTTTCTGTACGCTTTTCCTTGAATTGTAGTAAGAACTGAAATATAAAATATATTTTTAGCATTCCTATAATTCGATTATTGTGTTGCACTAACTTTATTATCATTAATTTGATTAACATCAAAATAATGTTCTTTCAGTAGCTCAATATATTTTTGTTTATCTTTACCGAAAAGTACAAGAGTATTTTCAGAACAAATGACACACAAACCCTTGAAAATGTCCATACTTAACCTACAAGTATTTTGAATGCATACATTTTAAATGATAAGCTAATAAATACATACTCTTCACTTAACACTATTATGAAAACAATTTAAATTTCATTGCAATTTAACCTAACAAAGCGCGCTTATTTTATATATAATGTTCAAAAAACAAGTCGCGGTTAAAACGAATGGCGGTTCGTCGATTTGGCTTGGTTTGGAATATCGGCGTTCTTCAATGTTTTAAAATGTGATATATAGGTGGCTGTACTGGTACTGATTATTAGGGTCATTATATTAAAATTTGTGAAAATATATACTAAACCACCTATTATTTGGTGCGGGATGCATAAAACTATAGAATACTTACACATTGCTTTATTCAAATCGCGATTTATGCATTTTGCGACGTAAAATAGCCCTGATGAATACGTGAAGTTTGCACATAGAAATGCTTTTCACGGACAAGCAAGCGACACGCATACGCAAAGTACGTATAAAGGTTTGTTCACCACTATAAAAACCAGAAAAGTGAGGTTAGAATTTGCTAATTGGCGCGAGTTCATAGTTTGAATTCCCTAGTTTACAGCCAAAAAAGATATTTTGTAAAAGAAATTAAGCAGCTCTTGTTAAAAATTCGATACTTTATTAAGTAATAGCTTGCTACAGTTTAAACCTCGTAAAAATGTAAAGTGGTACAATTTCTCTTTAAATTTAAAAGGTCTGTTCAAAAGAATAGCCACTTTTGAAAAAAAAAAACTAGACGTTTATTATGAAATAAATTTATTGAAAACTATATTAAATCATGGATACATCCATTTAATATAAGATAAACACCATTTTACACCCAAAATTGAGGTAGACAACTCGAAATTTGATACGTACAAATACCTAATAATATGCAAGAAAATAATACATTTAAATCACTATTTACAAATTTTACGATAACTAATATTAAGTTAACAAGTTATTTTATTATATTTTCCAACTTATGTCAACAATTTGAACCCATAGTTCAAAACATTTTTGGGTGCACTGCAAATCCGTGAAATTCAGGTGCGCGCGCACCGCGCATATGTCATCTTGGACACGTCATGTATGTATCGAACACATGGCAAGTGTTGAGAATCATGTGTTTTTGTTGTGAAAATTCATTTTGTGTGTGGAAAAACTGGGAATATTCATGAAGTAATACAATATAAAGTGATAATTCAACGATGGAATTTATAATTTTCACGGCGATCGAACATTTAATGCAAGAAAATCCTTGAGGCGTTGAGGCGTATTGTCAACAAATTTGTAAGTGAATGTAATTTCTATGTCATTCGATATGTATTTAAATGTATTGGAAACATTGTTTCGTGATAAATTATCTTTATGATATTTATATTTAAATTATATTTATATGTTTTTTCATAACACGTGACAGGCTTGTAAAATGGAGGATATTGTTTGTTATTGTATATAAATCATAGAAAAATGTGTAGAATTGGATAGGATACGTATATTTGCTGTTTAATATTTATTTTCCACGTAAAATTCATGTTGTAAAAATCTGATGTGGCCAACACATTTTATGTTACATAAATAAATAATAAATATATCATCACGGCATATTACACATTTTGGGCCATTAAAATTCGAAGTAATTTTTGGCGTCGGTCGGGGTCGAACCCGGGTTATAATTAACGAATTTAACATTTCTTGTACATACAAATAATTGTATCTATTCTTTCGTTGTATGAGGAATTTTCTCCTACTCTTCTATGTTCAAAATTCTTCAAATTCATTGACGGTGTTAGCGGTATTTCTTAAGGATATATGTAATATTAACAAACCCATAATTTTAAATATTTAATTAATAATACAATAAGAAATTATAAATGTACTTCCCAGAAAAGGCTTTCTGTAATGTTAATAAAACTGTTGATTCTTAACACTGACATTTTGCATTTATCTGACAGTTATAAACATTTAAATATCTAATTTATATTATTATATACTATATCTCTAAACCTATAAGAGATTAATAAAAAAAAAATGTGTTAGATTGAGTACTTAATTATCTTTATTATTTGTATTAACATTTTAAAAAAATAATATTTAGAAAAAAATAGAAACTACCACATCCGGCTGTCCAATTGTTACCAGAACCTATTCAGCTCTTCCCATTACTGTTAGATTGAGGAATCTGTAGTTACACAGGTCTTTAGACTTATAGAATTTGAGAAATCGTACCTGCAACATACACACATACAAACACACACACACACACACACACAAACAGACACAGACATCATCGTAAAATTGTTAGAATGGGGTTCTAGGGAGGCAAAAATAATTAAAAATTGGTATAGGGCCCCATTCAATTTGCATCGATGTGTAAAAATACGTCCAAATTGACCACACACAAAATGGTACAGAATGTTTCCTCATTTTAATGTAGCAACAATCAACAGATCATTCCGAAGCCATTCGGCGAACGGTTTTGCGCGCCTCTAACATCATTCACATTTACTGCCTCATTTTGCTGAGGTTTGCCTCGTTCGCTTTCTTGCTCATATATGTACCCGTCCTTATGTGAATATTTTATTGTGTTAATAGTGAAATATTGTTAACTATTGTTGCAAATTAATAACAATCGTAAGTTTAAACAATGTTCCAAAAGTGAACAATCAAAAAATTGTATAACACAAGGTGTCAATTACTTATTATTTTGTTTGTTAATTTATCTGATTGGTAATTTAATTATTATATAATGCCTAGCTATTATACATAGATTATTTTTTTCAATCGTATTGCTGCAGTCCTAGTGTACAGACGTGTATGTGGTGTGCGTGTGTATTGTGCCTTTGAGGAAGACTTTCTGGTCCTTGGAGACGACTTCACAGGATACTTGCAGGACTTGCAGGTTTTATTTATTCCTAGTAAGATTATATTTTTATTTGAAACATGTTTCTCAATTTCTAATAGTTTAGAAATAATTTTAAAATGAAAAGATCGGCCAAATTCAGTTATCCGCCATTATATAGTAACCATTGAGAATTTTTGGCAAAACAAAAGCACATCGAATTTGGCGCCCCAAAGATGCGCCACATGTCTCATTTAACCAAAGTCGAATCTCTTAGTTTGCGAGATCCCAATGGTGGCCTTTACAATCCGGATATGCTGTATAGTACTCATTATTGAACCATGGAATGTAATACATATTCAGAAATTATTAGTATTTATTTTGACAATCATTATTCTGCCACAGACGTAATAAAACGTTACGCTTTTGTTCGTCTTTTGTTTCTAATTCCATGGTTAATACTATTAAATTGTAATTCCGTGAATTTTCCAATTTTATTTCTGCAGTTATGAAGTAGTCAAAATGATTCTTTTATTGATTTGGATGTAGAAATTTTTGCTTTACAACATCCATTTGAAACTTTTTGTCTAAAATAATTAGGGGAGCAATGCGCACGGAATCACGGAAAAACTGATTTCCGATGTTAAACGCCTGTTTCACTTTCTGTGATTAATTTACAACAGATTTATATAATTTCATATGTATACAATGTTCATAATTTTCTTTAGTCTACCCCTTTGACAACATGCTTTTTTTTTAAATTATAAGAGATACTATCAATAATTCATAAAATGATTGAAATAATTATAGTTTATTCTCAGTTCTGAATTTCTCTTAAGTTAATCATTTAAATTCAGTGATAATAAGTGCAACAAAAATTCTACAGTTTAATTAAACAAGCAAATTTTGATAGAATATTTAATTACAGAACTCTAGACTGGAGAATGTGTACGTATTGCAGAGGAACAGGATAAGCTGTAAAAGGACCAAAACGATCTGCAGAAGGATCTGGACGCTTATGCTCCATATTGATATACAGATGTAGTGCTGAGATTATAATAGTTTTAAGCGAGTTTCCAGGACATGGAGAGGATTTCCTTGGAAAGACTACGCCCTGCCTATCCCCAAAAACAACCCCAATATGTATTTTAATCCTTGTACCCTTAGATATAAGATATATAAATAAATAAACCTTCCCAAATAAAACATTTATTTCCAATAAAAACATTTATGATGTTTCATGCTTCATATTATAGTTATAATGTAGTAGTAGGGCATATTATGCATACATTCATATATTTCGATAAAACATAAGACTGTTTATGATGTAGTCAATACGATTTTATATAATAACAAATTAACTAATCTTTAAAAACAAATCAGCTGGTTCATTTTAAAGTTCTCAATCATTCACACATTTGACGACATCGACTTTGCAAAATGGCAGAAAAGAATGTTATTTATTTATTGTGTGATATTTGTTTAGCGTATATTAGTATATTTAATGACTCCATTTCACATTGCTCAAAAAGTATTTTAAATGAAAGTATATGTAATACTTTTCATAATAATAAAAAATATTTGTTGTTATTTTCGTAAATAATTATATAAATATATTGGTGCCAGAAATAATCATAAAAAATCTGATGTGGGCAGCACAATACTTTCCTTCATGAACAAACTATGCAAATTGCACTTGACATTAACATCTTTTTCTTCTTTAGCTTTTGTCATTCGTTAGGGGTCGCTATATTTTATATTCTTCTTCCACCCATTTCTGTTTTGCGTGTTGTTTCTCATTCAGTTCCTTTTCTCGCAAGTCTTCCGCAATACAGTACTTCCATCTTATCTTTGGTCTTCCTCTGTTTCTTCAACCTTCTATTACTAAGCTATTCATTCTTCATCCAATATATTTTTCACTTTTCCTCATGACATTTTCAAACCAATGTAATCATCTCGCTTGTATCTTTCTAGGAACTTGTAATAGGTACTAGAGTTATTTCCTTGGCGTATCTTTCCGTGTCTTCGCTAACATCTACTTCAACATCCTCATCTCTGCCATATTCATTTACTTTTCAGTGATACTGATATCTGTCAATTTGAATTATCTGAATATATTAGCAGTTTCCATGGTTAGCATGTTTAATATCGTTATAATTCTTTAATTCTATATCTATAGAATATTACATATAAAATGCAATCAAATCGTATAAAGAATAATATATTCTTTAAGTTATAATAACGTTAAATGTCAATAAATGATATTTAACTGTTAAAATCTTCAAATGAGGGTACTTCCGGTGGACCAATTATAACCAAAATCTATCGAAAAGAGAATAATGGTCTTGTTTACATGTACATTTTTTAATGCAGAAAAATATAGTTTCCCAGTCGGTGTCAGCAGAGATTATAGAGCGAATTGAACAACTTATAAGGGCAATGACATTTTTAAGTGAAGAATATTATATACTCACACACTCGTAAAAAAATTCATGCATTCCTTAACATGTAGGCATGTTAAAAATAAAACTAATTTTTGTTGATATAATCATTTAAGATTTATTATTGTTTTAAAACTACATTTTCTTGTTTGAAAACAATACAAACAATATCGTTGAATTGTACACATTTTATATAAAAATCGTCCGTAACTATTAGTTTAAATCGCAATTTAAAGTAGTAGAGGTATTTGACAAGCAATCAAGCAAAGTTCATTTTAAATAAAGGTGTGTTATCAAAAAATCTGCACAAACTTTTATACCTTTATATTTTACTTAGAAAAAGACAGCAAACTAAAACAACTTTACCCTAATATAAACTACAGTTAAGTAACATTCTGTATAATAATCCGCCGCCAATTTAATTTATTTTTGAATGTCCAGCTAATATTATCAAAATGTTTTCCTTTTTGAAGTGGCGAAGTGTATTTTTAATTCTTTATATGTAATTTATTATTTCGATTAAATTTATATTCTGTCGGATCATGAATGCCTTGTTTATAAATACATATATACAGTAAAATTTTTGAAAGATGTCCGATCAAGGGCACCTGTATCACGAACGAATTAACAAATAGGCATACATTTATCTCTTTCTTTTGCAAAGGTTGTAAGAGTGTGTTATAAGGATGGATATAACACGCTTGTCTTTAAAAAAATCATATTGTTTCGACTAAGTTAGGACATTCCATTTATAAACGATGCTCGTTGTTGATAATACTTTCGCTGTAACGTAAGTTTATTTATTAATACAGATACATTACCTGGATTCATAGCCGTACGTATAACGTTATATTCTGTCAGAGTCACTGACACTGACATTGTGTCAGTATCTTATTTTTAACATATTTGGTTTTATATTTGCTTATAAACTTACTAGTTGACTTATTTTGAATTTTGAATGTTTTTCCTGTAATATATATTTTTATAATAATAAAATAACAGTAGTATCTTACGTACCCTCATAAAAACTAAGCAAACGACACTACTGAATTTGTCATGATGGGCGGAGGAAAAATCTGAATTCATACAATTCGTAGACAACCTTGATCGGACATCTTTCAAAAATTTTACTGTACTTTGATTCACGAAAGATGACTATTCATGGTCGCTAGTTCGAAGAAAGAATACACAGCGCTTTATACAGTAGTAACTTAGCAACATTTCATGTTAGAAAGAGAAAGATTATTTGACGTATATACAGTTTATGTTGTGTGACAGATATACGTAAATGCTGACATTACTTTCCAACACATTACAAATAATAATGACGTATGTCGTAGAGTTACAGATATCTAATTATCTACTGCACTGCCCTCTGTCCTAATAGTTACCCAGTGACGTTGACATTTAAATCAAATTATTATTCCATGGTTTTTGTCAAGTCTATGTTTTTGGGTTTTGCAAATACATAGGTAAATAGGATAAATCTTTGAGAAAGGCGTTATTTAAAAAGAAACATAATTTTCATATAAATTACACTTATTTTCTTCATTTAAAATGTATCCATAAATATTTCATGTTGCACGTCTATGTATACGAAATGCAGTAAAGTTATCTGCTAGTAATATTATACCATACGGTTAATAAATGACCTTGAATTGTCATGTTTCGTGAACCAAACTATACATGTTTATGTACAGTAATTTTTTTAAATATGTCTGATCAAGGTTATTTGTATCATGAACGAATTAACAAATTGGCATACATTTATCTCTCTCCTTTTGCGTCCTTTGTAGTCTATAAGCGTGTGCGACAAGGATGGATATAACACGTTTGTCTTTCAAAAATTCATATTGTTTCGACTAAGTTACGACATTCCACTTTAAAACGATGCTCGTTGTTGATAGTACTTTCGCTGTAACGTAAGCTTATATATTGTGGCAGTATTTTATTTTTCATATATTTGGTTTTACATTTGCTAATAAACTTATCAGTTGATTTATTTTTAAATTTTGAATGCTTTTATTCTAACATATTTTTTGAATAATAAAATAACAGTAGTATCTTTTGTACCCTCGTGAAAACTAAGCAAACGACACTACTGAATTTGTCAGAATGGGCGGAGCAAAAATCTAAATTCATACAATTCGTAGATTACCTTGATCGGATCTTTCAAAAATTTTACTGTACATACGTGAAATTTTTAATTTTGCCTAATTTTCTTATAGATTGTTTATTTTTTCAATAGATTAGATAGATAGAAGGTTCTTTTTTTTGTTTACATCCGTTTTCCTAGCTTTTCTTCAACTACCTTTGGCACTTTATGGTGATTATCTGCTGTCAACTCGTTTAATTATATTATACGTAGTATGCCGTGGTATTCCCATTAGAACAAAATAATTGACGGTGAATAATTTTTCGTATAATCTGTTTTAAATAAAAATCGCCAATGACTCGCCTTCGATCATTTTCTTTTATGAAATGTTTGTAAACAATTCAAAGGAAAATGATATTTTTGATATTAGACTAATGTAAACCTCAAACCAAATTATTATTAAGTTTTAAAGAATATTAATAAATTAAACTTAGTGCAGATTTTTCATTAACACATCCTTAATATAATAAAAAAATCTGATGTGGCCAGCACAATACCTACCGTCAATACTATGTATTATGTATAAATTCCATACATAAATTTTCTTGCAAAAGATTCTAAATTTCCAGTAAAATTAATTCTTAAGCAATTTTTTATTTTCTTCTTCCATTCATTTCTGTTTCGCGTGTCGTTCTTATTCAGTTCCTTTTTTGTCAATTATTCCGCAATACATTCCTTCCATCTTACTTTCGGTCTTCTTCTGTTTCTTCAACCTTCTATTACTGAGCTATTCATTCTTCCAATATATTCTTCATCTCTCCTTATGGCATGTCCAAACCAATGTAATCGTCTCTTGTATCTTTCTAGAAACTTCTTCCGTGTCTTCCCCAATATCTATCTCAACATCCTCATCTTTGCCACATTAATTTTCATTGATACTGGCATCTGTCAATTTGAATTATCAGAATATATTAGCAGTTTCCATGGTTAGCATAGCTGGCTGATTTATAAAATTTAATTTCTTTATAATTCTTTAACTCTATATCTAATGAATAAGAATGAAGTATAAAATGCAATCAAATCGTATGGAGAATAATATATTCTTTAAGTTATAATAACGTTAAATGTCAATAAATCATATTTAACTGTTAAAATCTTCAAATGAGGGTACTTCCGATTGAGCAATTATAACCAAAATCTAATCACTTATTCTTCTGCATGTAAAATTGAGTAATACGAAAAAAATATAATTTTTGGAATTGAGGTATTGAAGTTATGCGATCCGAAAGTTTGGCACACACACACATACATACTTACAGTTATCTCTAAACACTGATCATAAAATTTTTTGACCAAGACAATACTTTCCTTCCCTAAAGGTGATGGAAGGTAAAAACATATAAATTGATCTATTTATTGTTTAATATGGGTTACTGCCAAATTTATCATGTATTAACTACACGTTATTTTCATGTTCTTCAATGAATTTTAGAAATATATCATTATTAATTATTATTGATTCTTTTTTAGCTGTCAAAACATTCATTTAATAACTTATTATATAAACATATGAAATATACAGCAGAAAATTTGTATCGTGAAAAACAACAATTGTATGTCCGTTAGATATCATCTTACAAAATACGTACATATATGTATGCATCATATGCTAACTTCGAAAATACAACTTATATGATTGCACATATCTGATATTTATTTATTTATAATCAATCCTGTATCATACTTAATTTCTAATTTAATAATAGCTTTTTTTCTGAGACTTATAGACAAACTCATCTATCTCTATAAGTCTTGGGGAAAAACATTAAAATACGTACAAAATGTAATTATTATGTAACATACTTAATATACATTTTATGATACATATTTTATTTTATTTATATCTAATCTCTAAGTGATATAGTTATGTTAATAAGGACAATAATGTATTATATAAATAACCAATAAATACAGCAAAATGAACACAATCTATTATTAAAAAAACCCAATTCTCCTTTCCCAAAATTAAAAACATTTAGGTAATCTACAATTCTCCAAAATACGAACTAGAAAACTAGAGCATCGATTTGCGATTGGCAGCATCTGAATGAGCAATTTTGCAAACTAAAAATCCAGGTTCGATTCCCGCTACCTGCCAAGAGCAAGGAACGGCAAGCGATTCGCGGCAGTACGATTACATAATCGCCGAGATACAGCCGACAGCAAGGCTTCTGGCCATCAAAATCAAAAAATCATGCAAAATCGACGATTTTAGCGCGTAGCAGCAGAAAAGTAGCATTTTACGGCCGTTGCAAGCATTTTCGAGCTCTCAGACGTGTTTTCAGCCGATCGCAAGGCTACTACCCATAAAAATTAAAATTTCGAACGCACAATCGTCGACCTATAGCCTACAGCAAGGCTTTCTGGCTTCAAAATTCAAAAATCGTTCAGAATCGGCGATGTACAGCCTGTAGTAAACAAAAAATAGAATTTTACTCACTGTTCAAGCATTTTCGTGCTGCCAGACGTATATACATACAACCGATCGGATAGCCTAGTACTCATCAAAAACACAAATCTCAGACTCAGAAGGCTGTAGCAAGGCATTTATTCATAAAAATAAAAATTCCAACCGATCAAAATGCGATAGCAAGGCTTTTGTACGCCGAATCGTAGGTCTACCCCTTCCTTTAAGAATTTCTAGCTATATATTGGCTGTCTGATAGATTTACAGCCATTCAGCGTGGGTGATGGCATCGAACCGGACACTCTGCTCCGTGAACCTCGGTTATAAGGCTATATCGAGCTATTTACAGGTTTTTTGCTGCTTTCTAGCTAGCCACCAGGATTCGTACCCCAGGCGGCTGGGGTACGCCCTGGTGGCTAGGCTAGGCTAGGCTGGGATGCTCTGCTGGTTGCTGGATGCTGGTAGCTAGTAGGCGGGAATCGAATCTGGATCTTTGGTTTGCTAGATCTTGTAGCTCGTCGTTCTGGTTTCAGATTGACGGGCTACAGGATCATTGCTAGCAAGCGGGATATGAACCTAGAACTTTGGAATGCGATTTTTGGTAGTATTGGAATGAAAGATATTGTTATTCTAACAAGGATTTATTGATCGATATGTTACATAATAATGATATTACAATATATAATACATGAAATATATTATTTAATATGTTGATCTTTGCATTTGTGAATTGTGATGCATTACAAAACGGTCGCAGTTTCACAAATACAAAGATGGTGATATGTGCTCTAAATACGCCAAATTTAACAATGAAAGAATAGTGTATCTCATGCATATGTACATGAGGGATGATAGTTTTGTTTATCGGAAGATATAGTGCAATTTTTAATAAAGATAATTTTATTTCGACATGTACATTTATTTATTAAGATATACATATTGAATGAAATAATTATACATAACAGCGTAAAAGTAATATCACTTTCTATAAGATACTACTTTTAAAGATAACAATATATGGATGATTTACTAAAGTATAGAACGTAAGAAAATGTTTTATTAAATGTAAAGGTTCATGTTTTATTAAAACATAACGTGACTTATATATTTCTATTAAAGAAAATATTTATTAGTACAGTTCATAATGTAAATAAATATTGTTATCCTTTAATTATGTAGTATTTATAATGATCAGGATTTCTCTTAATATTTATTAGATTACATTTTAGTATGGTATGTATCTTAGGGGATGAAACGAGAGTACAGAAAAATTAAAGCTATAATAAATCAGTTTTATGGTTTCATATATAATTCTTATATTTTATATCTTATTAATACAGATTGCTTTTCCAAATTTGGATTTCGGGGGTTGTTTCTATATCTAAATAGCTAAATCTCTATTATTGGAATACTGCAGATTTAAAATGAATTACTCAAGCAAAGTGAGATAGCGACTTGCGGTTTTCAAATTTGAATTCAGGGTGTTGTTTTCTATATGAATGCTAATTTTCAGAAATTCGAATTGCGGAAAAAAATGGTCATGTTATTGCAAGATAGCTAAATCTCTAATCAAATACTGTAAGTTTAAAATGAATTACTCAAAAAACTAAGTGACAGAGTATTGCGGTTTAATAATTTGGATTTAGGGGATTGTTTCCTATATAGATGCTAATTTTCAGGAATTCGAATTGCGTCATATTCAGTCATATTTTTTTCAAGACAGCTAAATCTCTGTTGAAATACTGCAAGTTTAAAATGAATTACTCAAAAACTAAGTGATATAGCGTTTACAAATTTGTATTTAGGGGATTGTTTTCTATATGTATGCTAATATTAAGGAATTCGAATTGCGGAAAATAAATTCAGTCATGTTCTTTTCAAGATAACTAAATCTCTTTTGAAATATTGAAAGTATAAAATGAATTATTCAAAAACTAAGTGAAAGGGTATTGTGGTTTACAAATTTGGATTCAGGGGGTTGTTTTCTATATGTATGCTAATTTTCAGGAATTCGAATTGCGGAAAAAAATCAGTCATGTTTTTTGCAAGATAAGTAAATCTCTATTAAAATTCTGCAAGTTTAAAACTCAAACTCAAAACTAAGTGACATAGCGTATTGCGGTTTACAAATTTGGATTTAGGGGATTGTTTTTTATATGTATGCTAATTTTCAGCAATTCAAATTGCAGAAAAAAAAATCAGTCAAAAACTAAGTGACGGATTATTGCAGTTTACAAATTTGGATTTAGGGGATTATTTTCTGTATGTATGCTAATATTCAGGAATTCGAATGACGAAAAAAAATAGGTCATGTTTTTTTTTCAAGATATCTAAATCTCTATTGAAATACTGCAAGTTTAAAATTACTCAAAAACTAAGTGACAGAGTATTGCAGTATACTAATTTAGATTTAGGGGATTGTTTCCTATATGGATGCTAATTTTTAGGAATTCGAATTGCGGAAAAAAATAATCGTTTGTTTCAAAATAGTTAAATCTCTAATGAATCCTGCAAGTTTAAAATTAAATAACTCAAAAACAAGTGAAATAGCGACTTGGGATTTTCAAATTGAATTTAGGGAGTTTTCTATATGTATGTTAATTTTCAAGAATTCATATATCAAGATAGCACAAATTTCTAATGGAATAATACTGCAAGTTTAAAATGAATTACTCAAAAACTAAGTGAGAGAGCGATTTACAGTTTTCATATTTGGATTCAAGTGGTTGTTTTGTACATGAATGCTAATTTTCAGGAATTCGAATTGCGGAAAAAATTCAATCATGTTTATATCAAAATAGCTAAATCTCTAATGAATACTGAAAGTTTAAATGGAATTACTCAAAAAGTGAGTGAGATAGCGACTTGCGGTTTTCAAATTTGTATTCAGGCAGTTATTTTGCTTATGTTCACGTAGTTACGAAACGCCGTATAGGGAGTCATTTTCAATATGTAGAGAACTTAGTTTTTCGTTTTTCTGTACCCTTTAAGCAGTTTGTATTTATGTTTGTATGTATGTATGTAATGTATGAATGTATATTATACCTTACATACTGTAGAACCCTTAAATATATTAAAATGAAAATATATATATGTTACATGATGACATGAATTGATTTTATATACGAATACTTCATATTTAGGAGGATATGTTTTATTTATATACATAAATCTTATAAATAAGTTTTGAGGGGTCCAAAAACATGTTGGGAGTGTTTTGCGGTGCTCTGCAACAAATGTGACTATCTCTAGCGTCGAAATCAGGATTCATGTCCTTCTGGAACTCACATCTTTCTATGGCTCGTCCAGGACTATAGTTGATCTCTCTGTTACATGGTTCTATAAGAATAAATATATACCCGAAATTAACATTTGAATTATTGATTATAGATAATTTGGACTTTACATATGTTTCATTCATTTGAAATTATTTAAAAAATCTTAATATGAAATACAATATTAAAATGAATATTTCAATAATTAATATCTCAATTATTGATTGTACTGTATTATACAAATAATTTATTAATGAAGCATAAGTTACGTAACTGATACACATTTATAATTTTATCAACAAAAAATAGGAATATCTGCATTTATGTTGTTATTAATTATTTAAATGTAAAATAAAATTGATGGTACATACAAAAATATATGATATTTGTAACGAGAAAAACACTAAATAATTTCAAATTAAACCAGATCAGAAGTAATCTTTAGAAATAATAGGAGTAACTATAAAGTATGTAGTTCAGAAAAAAAACCTTACTATGAATAAATGATTTTGATGTATAACTCCAAGTCCTGAAGTCCTCTTTAATCACCAGGAAGTCGCCTTCGTCCGTAGTACACAAGGACACCAAACACACGATTGTTCACAAGCACTGCAACAATAAATAAAACAAAATTAATCAATGTAACAGCTCGGCATTAAATAATAATCAAAAAATAGTAGTTAAAAAGTAATGGAGTCACCATTTGTCGTAATATCGGACACATTCATAATTACGTACATATGAAATAAAATATATATAGCAGTAAAATATGTATACAGGACATACAATGATATATGATTTATTAAATAATATACAGGGTGAAGAAGAGAATAGGCATTTAATATAAGAAAACATTTTTTTTTCAAATATTATCTCTGCCATACAACTTTATGAGTTGCTTTACACATAGATTTATAGCGAATAAAATGTTAGAAAATTGTATATGGTAGAAATATTAAATAATGTTCAATTAATGCAAACCTTCTTAGACATAGATAATACGAACAATTATTTAAATATGTATAGCTTATATCTATACTAGAATAATCCGTCGGAATTAATGGTTAATATATCGAATAAAGAGTGCATCTATAAAGTAGTATAAAAGTAAAAAAAAAACTCACTTGAAATAAATGAAATCTATGGATATAACTCCAGTCCTGCAGGTATCCTACCGTTGTCTCCAAGCACCAGGAAGTTGTCCTCGTGTTAACAGCACACCACACACATGTCTTTACACTACCACTGCAACAAACAAACTGAAAGAATTAATGTTTAAGTGTTAGATAATTTGCCCCTACAAGTACAAATTAACAATTATATAACAATGAGTCATTATACATAATAATTGCTGTCTATGTATTAGGTAATTTGTTCAGGGTGTTTTAAATTTTTTGAATGTAGAAATAGCGCGAATAAATTTTGAGTACACAAAAGGGTTGTAAATAAAGATACACTACCATACCACCAAATTTTAACTAAAAACAATTTCTATATCAAGTGTAATTTAAATTAAATAAAAACTAAAAGAGATAATGACTGATACTTTTCAAATTTGGATTCTGGGGCTTATTTCCAGATGCATACATTATTGCAATTTGAAAGCATTATTAACAACATCAACAATGCCATTGATAAATAATATGTACAACAATGGTCCAAGTACAGAACCTTGAGGTACACACCTGAAGTACTGACATACTGACTTCTGTCATGTATATAGGAGAATATAAAATTTAATAAATTGTCACAAAATCCCATTCGCCCTAATTTAGTTATTAAGATGTAATGTATAATGGTTATGTTATATAGATACTTTATATACATAGTTGAGGTGTTTTTTTTTATTTCTTTACATATATCATATAAATAAAATTGCAATGTGTACTATAACATGTTGGGGTTGTTTTATGGTGCGATGCTCTGCAATACTGCGACCATTTCCAACGCTAAAATCAGGATTCATATGAGATGCAACTTGATCAGGGTCAGGATTTCTGATGCAGTTTCATCCAAATCCACAACTCCTTTCTCTGTTACAGGACTCTGTAACAAACAATATAATAATCAAAAATAAATATGAATTCGTTGCCATTGACCATAGAATATAATATCTTATTTGCAAGTCATTAAAAGATGTATCATTTATTCATAAGTATTGAAATATTATCTAAGTATAAAGACACTGAGAAATTCAATTACGAAGAAACATATACAGACTGTACAACGAAACGCGGAACAAATGAAAAGTTTTAAAGTAAAAACGATCTGTAAAACAAAAATTTGATGTGACCTACACAATACCTCCCGCCATTTTTTTTATTTATTAATTTACATACATATACCTATGGGGTCTCGTGGCCGCGTGCCTGAGTGTCTGGTCGCGAATCTGGGGAACCGGATTCAATTTCTACCAACACCAAATATTTCGAATTTTAAATGACACAAAATTGACCCCTGTGGTGCACTCTCCACGCCAGAAATGAGTGCCCGTTAGGCGCCGCTTGGTAAACGCCTACACGATACAAATATGTTATCATTACCGAAATCTGTGTACAAAGCAGATTAGCACACCCAATAATGGGTAATATGCCGTGATGATATATTTTTTTTATTTCAATACATACCTGTATATTTACTATTGCTTGGAAACTATCTATGTTAAGGGTGCGTTTTCTAAACAGCGCCATGATGTAGTAGCGCTTTAACGTACAACTACTTCTCTGTATATATACAAATATCACTAATAGATGGCGAATTACGGTTCTGATCCGTACTAACATAACGGTATTTTTCGTTGTCTACCTGGAAGGCACAAAGCGAATAAGCCGACCGCTAACTTTTACAACTTTCGTCCAACGTCCGTCTTGGTCAGATGCTGGCTAGATTTTCAATTTGTTCAGCTACACAGAAAATAGCTATTTTTCAGGAAAAATATTATTTTTTTTGTATAAATTTTAGAAGTACATTAACATGTCCTAACGCAGTATTCTCAAATATTAAATGATATAGTATAAAAAATGATAATACAAAAAAATATAAATAAATACTCGGTTAGTTTCAATAAGTGAAATTTTATTTCAGTACGTATTTCGGCTTGTTCGGCCATCATCAGGAAAGAACTAAATGAGACGAAAACACAATTTAAATAGCAGGTATAATTACAAGAATAGGGATCAAAGTAGACAAATCAATGGAGATTTATAAAGGTCTATTTGTTCGTTCCTAAGAACTGTACCGTCTTTCAAAGCCTTTTGGATTTCCATTGATTCTAAATAGTCCATCATTAATCCTTTAGAACACAGATGTTTAACAATTTTTTTTTACGTTAACATTTTGATTTTCCAATATACAGTGTTTCGCTACATTTGATGTACATTTAGTTTTCGAAATTGCACTAATATGTTCTATGAATCTAAGATTAAAGCTACGACTCGTTTGAATTAAAAAAAAAAAACTTTAGTAAAACTAAATAAACATACGGGTGATTCAGTCAAATGATTATTTATAATTATATTATAATGTCTGTATTTGAAGAAATAGAGAGAAGGTTAATGAGCAAATTAGTAGTATTTTATCCAACTATTTTAATGAAAAATAAATGAAAACAATTGAACATAAAACACACGAGTAATTTATGAAACTAATATTCTATTCGCGACTCTTGGTTATAGCGGAAATACTAGATGCGGACACTCTGATCTTCGTTATTTTTTTCCTTAAAAAAACTTATCTGATGATGTTATATTGATGTAGTGACCGTTGATGTAATTGCAAATAAATATAGAAAAATCTACAATAAAAAAGAGCCAAAATGAATCTGGAATGACTGCAATATTGTAATAAAAATGTTATTAAATCAAACAATTTATTTCACTGTCCTTGCAGTACTTACATATCATTCTATAATGTATCATTGCCGCCCTGATGTGGCTGCGGTAAGGCTGATTAGGGTTGTTTGTTGCGGTATAGAAACAAAGAGAGGCAATTCGAGGGAAAAGATTAGGGGATTTCTAATGAAATTCAACAGAAATATGACGCGTAATGCAACCAATGTCAACCGGTGGAAGGCGGAGATTCACCCTTCCATAAATGGCATAATTTGGCATTTTAATTGTGTATGTACTTTCTGGGAGTGCAGACATAATTTTTTGAGCGATTTTATCTGGAGTGCGTATTGCCCTAAATTATTAGAGGCAATAGGCTTAGACCCGGATTATATACAAAAAGCTCAACAAATAAAAAATAAGATATCTGAGTAGGGGTTTTTATGAAATAAATTACCTATAATTTTATAAATATATTATTTTTATACTAATTATATCATTATTATTACATATGCCTTATAATCAAAAGAGTTTTATCGACTTTTAAGAACAAACCTATGTCACTTGTCGGTATTAACCATGGCTTACCGACATGTTTAACTTAATATCCATTTGCCGAGGATTAAAAAAAGTTCTGAACAATAGAAGAATAATTCGTAGAAACACGAGAACAAAGGGCCAGTAAACCATTTTACTTTATTACCCATATATTCCTATCCCCACTCAAAAATACAAAGGGTAGATGCGGCAGGTATAGACAAATCTTGTCTCTCATTTTTTTTAATTTTATACAAATGTTACTAAAATTATACAAATCTATATAAATATTTTGTTTTTCTCAAATATTGTTAATTGTTTATTTATTGTATTTTTTATCTTTCACGGAGATTTCATATTTATTTCAATTTTTAGTTTCATTCATTATTTATATAACTTTACAAAATAAAATATTTTGCTTTTTTGTTAATTAAAAATTAAAGATCTAGAATTAAACAGTTGACATTCTAATAAATAACTGTTCGTATATGAAGAAAAATTATGATTCTGAACATTTGTTTCGATTTCTTTGCCCACACGACTTCATTAAAACTTCTCTGAAATAATGCAAATAAAATATTTTTTACAATTATATTAGTTTATATGTAGAATACATATATTTTTTTAGATTAATAATGTAAAAAGTATTCCATTTGTTGCAATTAAAATCAATCTTATTATCAATATTATATTTTGTCTCATTTTAAATTTGCCACGCTTTACTCTATAATACCGACACACGAGGATAGACATCTATAGAAAATAGTGTGAACTATTTTACGAAAACTTTTGCTATTGAGGGCAATTATTTCACCATATATTTTGTCACCAATTTCTCAACATCCAGCAGAGCAATAAAGTTCAAATTTAGTATTACTAACATATTTGACAAACTTTATGGTTTGAGATAAATTTGGCGCGATTTTATCATTCAGTTCGAGAAATATTTTTTTTATTATTGTCAACAATAACGTAAAATAACTAAAATTTATTTCATTCCACAAACAAAAAAATATGTATTTTAATTATGTATGTTTAAGAGAAATATCATTACACAGAAAAAAGAAATTGTTGACAAAAAAATCACTATTTTGTGTATGCGACCCGCAATACGTTAACGCACCCTTAAGTTCCTTTCCATGTAACTATTATTCTATTTACAATTTTCTTTTTAAAATGTTACTATTATTAATTTTAAATGATATTTTTTTTGACAGTGACATTTGTCTGTCAGTTACATACATTTGAAATATGAACTGTGTAACTAAGAAATTGTGTTTATCTTTAAAACATAGACTTCGGGATTTATAAAATTGATTATTTTATTAATTTATCTATAAAATATATAGAAAAATTATTAATGCATGCCTGTAGAAAATTCAATAATCTTTAATTTTAATAATAACATAATCGCGAAAAAATTACATTTAAAGGTATTTTTGGAAGAAAAACTATTTTGAGCTTCTAGTAAAATGCGATTTCCAGCTATCCGATTTACACCAAAATCTAATGGCTTCTTTCCATATTAGAATAAGGTCTAAATACAAGGTTTCAAAATTTTGTGGTTCGTAGTATTTGATATATGATAGTATTGAGCTAGAGTGACCAGAAAATGTTAAAATCGAATTCTATGGACCTTGAAACGTGGTCATTTATCAAAATCTCGATATGCGATTTTTAGCATGATCCCCATACCTCCCTTACTAAGGGTAGCGGGAGGTAAAAAATGAAACATTGAAGTCCTAGAACTTTAAAATATCATTTGTCATATGATAATAAAGATACATATACTCGTACAACCTTTTTTCAAACCAATACAATTTCTATTTCAAGTTAGAATAAATAAGAATAATTACAATTATAGTACAAATATTTTTATTATACCAATTTATCAATTATGTATGTTCTTTTCAGATGCAGCCGTGTGAAAAGCCGACATCCTGGTGTTGCAGACTTCGGAACTTGTAACCTGAAGCAGTCATCAATGGTAAGTTACTCTGGTAGATATTTCTTGTGATTTTGTCCATGGGCTAGCTGTTAAATCTTCGTTTTGATAAACACGATCCCTGTAAAATTAAATTGTCTATATGTACACATATATTTCAGATTTTTCAGCCGGCTGAAACAGATATTAACTACCGCGATTTTTGATAGGTACAACCAAGATTTTTAATTTTAGTACTTTAGTAATGGCAATGATCGGCGAATTTTCTCAACATATCGTCCGCTAGTACATAATCACTGAACTGTATTATTACACTGATTAGAATACACTTTCAAGTAATCATTACACAACACTCGCACCATTTAAATTAACAATTACAACACTTAATAAAACAAAGTTTAAAATATCCACTGATAATGAATAAATAAATATAGTTTTAGCGTAAATTTTAATACTCTTATTTATATCGCGAACTATAAATTGAATAAGAGAATGATTGTAATAAAAACTACTAAGTTTTTCGGTTCCTATCAACACTACACTATCGCAATACACGATTATTCACAAGCACCCCATGTTCGCTTCACCAAAGACAGAAAGGAACTGAAGTCTCCCTTATAAAAACATAATATTAATATTATAACGTAACAACTAACACTAATTAAGTGTTAATTGATTACGTTTTTTATACTTTGGCGCACAAAATAAACAATGTTTATGTTTGTTTTCAGGTTCCGCGAAGGGCCGTACTACACCCAGCGATAGGATACGGTAACTACAACACTGGACGAAGAAAATAGATGAATTTTATAAGAATAAATAAACAAAAGAGTCTTTTTATTTACCTTTCCTATGTAATAACAAAAGAGACAGGGAAATATCCTAAAATTTAAGGGTTTTTCCGAATTTTCCTATGCTATCCTTTAGTATTAAGTTCTCTAGGTACGAAAATAACCATCCGATAGGAGTCCGCCCTTTTATAAAGGGCTTATTTGAGCCCTTAGGGAAAATCCGACCACGGATTTCAATTTTGCAGATCCAAGTAAGTTTAACAACAATTGTCAGGTCTTTCTAGCCCTTTTAGTTCACGAATTAGCGTAGGCCCTTCGCCACAAACTTGAAGGGCAAATATATTGTAAACCAGAGGGTTTTCATCAATTCTATGCAAGCCAATGGAAAGCGTGGGTTCAAATCCTCCCGATACGTTATTTTCCGGCCTTTTAGCCCTTTTAATTAACGAATTTAAGCATTGAACCCTTAGGAAAACTTTGAGGGTCCGTATCTCGGAAACGGCTGGTTTTTCAGCGATTTCCTTGAAATTTCGCGTTCCCTTAGCATCCATTGAAATGTCGTGGTCGTAGAATAACATATTTAAGTTTCAAGGGCGTAGGACCAAGGGTTTAAAAATTCACTAATTAAAATTTGACAGCTTCGTTCTTTACAAAAATTCAAACATTTCGATTCACATGTAAATAAGAAAAATTGACTAGCTCTGAAACTATTAGGGCTAGAAGGGCGAAACAAATTTTATTATACTTATTTCGACCTGTAGATTACGAATCTGAAGTCAGATTTTACCTAAGGGCTTAATTAAAGGTCGAAGGGCTTAAAACGGCCCTTAGGAAAATAACTGTCCTTGGAATCGTGTTCTACGGGTTGAAATTAGGCTAATAAAATTTATCCCGCCCTTCTAGCTCTTTTATAACAACGATAGCGCATGCCCTTTGCCATAAATTTGAGGGCTAAGAATGTTGTAAACTAAAGGGTTTCCAATAATTCTGCTTAGGCCAATCGATGGGGCATGTTTAAATACGCCAGATACGCTATTTTCCACCCCATTAGCCCTTGAAATAAACAAATTATAGGTAAAACCCTTCGGAAAACTTTAAGGGCTCGTATCTCGGAAACGGCTGGGTTTTCAGCGATTTCCTTGAAATTTCGCGTTCCCTTAGCATCCTTTGAAATGTCGGGGTCGTAGATTAACATATTTAAATTTCAAGGGCGTAGGGCCAAGGGTTTAAAAATTCGCTAATTAAAATTTGACAGCTTGTTTTTTTAAAAAAGTTGAACAAATTTTATATTTATTAATATGCAAAATAGAGTTCTCATATTTCCATGTTATCCCAATTCAACTGAATAAACTGTACATACTTCCCTGTCTCTTTGTTGTGGTATTTTCCTCTGGAATAAATAAGGGGTTGTTAAATAAAAACTTGTATTAATTTAAGTTATTTTTATTGTTTATTTGTAATACATTGTTGTCTTTATTATTGTCATAGTTTAAATTGTATTTTTTAATTCTTATTCTTTGTATTTCATGTATAAATATACTTACCCTTGTCCTGAAAAATTAGAAATAGGGATGTTTAAATAATAGTTTGTATAAATTTTAATTGTATTTATTGTTATTTGTACCTTACATTGTTGTATTTCATGTAAACTATCTTAATCTACAATATTTTATACAATAAAATATAAATTAAAATATAATTTGTCTATTTTTTTTTTATTCCTTCTACTTAGGGGATGAATTCTGTAAAATTTTAAATCCCTATATGTATATAGTTCTTCAAATGGCCGTTAGATGGCAGCACCTATTGGAAAGCGTTGTTCTCAAAATATAGGGATGCAGAAATTTTATTTTGTTTATACATACGTACATACAGGATTCTAAATAGTTCCGAAAATGGCCGTCTGGGGGCAGCACCTACATGCGATAAACGTTTTAACTAAGGCCTATTGTGAATTTGGAATCATTGGTGGGACATTTATTTCAAAGTCTGAAAATGGGAAGCGGATACATAGATGTTATAATTCACCACATAATGACAACGAATAAAAACAATTGCAAAAATCTTATGATTTTTTTTTATATTTTGGCAATTTTCAGTTATTTTGATGTATAAACAATTGCAATGTAGCTGTTTTAAAAACTACATACGTACGGGGACTTAGAAAAAGTATATTTTGCATGTAGCTGACGCAGATAAATGGATGCTATCTGTAAGCCCCAATTCAAAATGGACACAAAATCCCATTTTTAATTAGTCTAAACACTAAAGGCTATTGAAAATTATGTATGTACGTCGTTATGTACACAAAAAAATACTTTTTGGTCGGTTTTACTCTTAGTAAATCGACAGGTGCTGCCAACTGGTGGCCGTTTTAAAAACTTTATACGTGTAGAGTATGGACTTAGAAAAAAAATCAATTTTTTAATATAAAAATATATTTGTATTATTTATAAGATACAAAATTTAATATAAAAATATATTTGTATTATAAGAAAACACTTTATTTTTAAAAAATTAAAGTTTATTGGCAATATTATTACAAAGGACTGTTTGACAATCACAAATAGTTAACAGATTTGTTAACAAATTTAGTAAAAATCATGAACAGAAATATAACAAATGAATAGTAAAAGACTTAAGAGTTTAAAAATTCTGTTCAAAATTATTTCCAACTAAATTTGTTAACAAATTTATTAACAATTTATAAAAGTGTCATCCAGGGTTTAGTTATAAAACTAAAACATTTGTTACAATTGACATTATTATGGTTATTTTATTTGTTGTTAGATATTTTTCATCTTTATTCTGCAAATAAAAGTTTATCTGGAGATTTAACTTTTATTTACAGAATAAAGATGAAAAATAACTAACAAACAAATAAAATAATCATAATAATTTTATTTGGTAACAAACATTTTAGTTTTACAACTGATACAAAACTCTAAGTTAATATTATATATTTTTAGACTAAAACCGCCCAAATATATAATATATTAGAGTTCCGTTCACAATACTTATGGACTAATTTAACAAACTAATACTTGGCATCCCCAAATAAGATTCCTTGTTCCCATTGTTAAAGGTACAAGATTTCTTATTTGGTTTTAAGATCGTTTGCAAACCTTTATATTAAATATATATTATATATTTTTTTGGTGTTACCGCCTCAACCGCCCACTCACCAAAATATATAATACTTATTAATATAAAGCTTCGTTTACATTAAACATTTAAAAACTAACATTGCCCTGATCGCGTCAAAATACTTAATAATAATTACAATTTTTACTAAAACTACCTAACTTTAAAACTAATGTGATGGGTTTAAATAAAAATAAACAAAATTAAAAGATTGTTTTATTGTACAAACATTTTAAAGAAGTCATTATGCAGAGGAAGCCATGGAGACGCATCGCAATCAGCACTGCAACAGCGGCAACAGCGGCGGTGGGGAATTCTTTTAACTTAAAACTATCTTAAAATTATAACTGAAACGCTTTATTTAATAAATGGTTTATATAGAGAGACACCACCCTCAATGCCACCCACGCTCCCTATATATATACCATTTATTAAATAAATACTATTTCGTATACAATAATACCTTATAATTTAACTTAAATTATTGTAGTTCCCCCCAAATTAAGTTTATGAAGTGCACAAAAAATCCTATCTTACGTTAATATCTTTTTCAAACAAAAGCAAATCTAAAAATGGTAAGTTACGTTAATTTTCTCTCTCTCAAAAAGCAAAAACAACCCTCGCCTATCTTATATCTAAGCTATCTTATGTCTACGCAAGCTATCTTATATTTAGACTATGCTAAGCTAAGATGAAGTGAGAGAGAGAGATATACGATCTAAGACAAAAAGTGAGAATACCGGGGTGATTCTCACAGTTGTTTACGTGGGGGCTAAGCCGACCCCAGTCGCGACCACAAGGGTTTACGGCCTACAACGCGAGCCAATTAAGGACAAGGGAAGCAATTAAGTGATATTCCACGGCTTGGATGCAATAAAGAGCTACTCCCGATGGCATCGCCCGGCCATTCCCGAAACACCTAACACCGAACGCGATCAACCCGTGTGCTCAAACAAAGTTAAATCAAAGAAAAACTTTACATTGTCTTTAATTATTCGTTGCCATTAAAATTAAACGATGATTACGTTGCCTCCGGATGAGGAGAGCACATAACGCCATAATAGAGCTTCCTGTGTAAGCATTCAGGTTTGTTTAAAACTTTTCTCATTTGAGTCTAGCGGTTTTAAAGCGTCCAAACTAGAGCAGAGGCCGATACGAACGGCGGTCAGCACTGGTACAAAAGAATTAAACTGTCCCTAGAAACATTCACACAAGTGTGAAGCGATCCACCAGAATATAGGTTTCACATGGCGTTGTGAATTACTATACATATCAGTCCACTCAATTATGGAAATCGCGCACGAACCCTACCTAACCATTCCACTAACCGTCAATGTTAATAATAATAAAAAAATAAAGGAAACCCGAACCCACAAACAAGTTTCGAATCTCACACCCCCTACTTCCTGATTCTCTCACCATTTGACAGCAAGCATGCCCCGATACACCAATACATACAATTTTTTTTTTCACATTCACTCTCCCTAGATGCCGTCTGGGCAATCAAAACGCACGATTTTATGATGAATTATCGGTAGGGAATGCACTTCAACTATATCAATTTATTTTTAATATTTAAAGAAAACGCGTGTTTGCTCAACCGCGATGAGCCAAAAGTTTAATTAAGACCTGAAAATACATTTCAAAGTACTTAAAACTAAACTACTCAAAAGTGAATATGTATATCACAAAAAGTTTTATTTAAGCAAACTATTACTTATGTTTATTTGTATCAATATTTAAACGAAAAAATAATTTTAAAACCCTATTCACTTGTGAGTAGTACAATTTATAATCTAATATTATTTTAGTCTTCTTGATGTCCGATTCCTGAAAGATATATGCTAATCAAATGTTTCCAGATATTGATTTTATATTGATATACAGTCGATATTTCAATTTTAAATTGTTTGGATATTATATAGACATTCATGACAGTTATATTTCTTTCAATGTATTACTCAAAATCGAATTTGAGTACAAGATAATATTTAGATATTTATAATAGTCATATTTTATTGTCTAAGTTCTCATGGTTGAATATGAGAACAAGTTAATAATTAAGCATATAGTCATAATCATTTGACAATAAGTTCTCATGGTTAAATATAAGAACAAGGTAATAATTAGGCATATAGTCATAATCCTTTGACTACAAGTCCTCATGGTTGAATATGAGAACAAGTTAATAATTTAGGTATGTCGTCATAATCCGTTGACAATAAGTTCTCATGGTTGAATATGAGAAGAAGTTAATAATTAGACATATAGTCATAATCCTTTTAACTATAAGTCCTCATGGCTGAGTATGAGAACAAACGATTTTATAAAAAATAAAAGTTTCCTACCAGTTCATCCATCGATGGTCCGGCTACGTCGTAGATTTGTCTGGTGCTCAGCTATCCCTTCCAAGATCCTTGAACTTGCAAACTAAAGCAGCAGAAGATCTGCAGTGTTGAAATCCAAGCTCGAAATCTGCATCCAAATTCTCCAAGTTTCTTGATGTCTCAGACCAACGAAAGGTTCGCCTATAAAATAATAATTATTGGTTTGTGATCTTTGAGCTACTTTAAAAACTATAGGAAAATTCGTATGACAAACGTGTCTTCATTACACAAGATATTTGATGAAAGTAATGTTTTTCTCAATTAATTTATATAAATACACTTTTGCAAGAAAATTTATGTATTGGATTTATACATAATACACAGGATTCACGGAGGGTATTAGGATGTTGAGAGGGAAGACACGGAAAGATACGGTAAGGAATAGAATAATAAGGGAAATAACTGTAGTGTTAGAAGTTTGTATAAAGGTACAAAAGAAACGATTACATTAATTTGAACATGTCATGAAGAAAGATGAAAAATATATCGGTAGAAGAATGAGTAGCATAGTAATACAAGGTAGAATAAACTGGGGAAGACGAAAGATAAGATGGAAGGACTGTATTGCGGAAGACTTGAGAAAAAAGGAACTGAATGAGAACAACACGGAAGAAAAAAAATAAAAAATAGCAACCCCTAACGAATGGGAAAGGCTAAAGAAAAAGAAGATGTCAGTGTCAAGTGCAATTTGAATAATTTGTTTATGAAATAATTTTACTGGAAATTTAGAATCTTTTGCAAGAAAATTTATGTATGCGATTTATACATACCGTGAGTATTTTTTAACATGAAACATGCGATTTGTCATATCCATGGTTACGATTTAATTGACAGCAATGTATTTGCCTGTCTCATTTAAAATGAAACATAGGGGACAATTTTGACATTTGTCTACTCTGTCAGTGTCAAAAAACCAATTTGAAATACAATGGTTTATACTGTGGAAGAGAAGGTGCAGATTATTAAGTGGTATTATTCGAATTTTAATCCAAGTTTAAGGCAAGTGTCGAACTTGTTCCGCGCTTCATTTCCTGACAGGCCTACACCAAGTGCAGCAAAAAAATTAAGAATAGTGAATACCTTTAGAGGAAATTGTTGCATCGAGCCTGCACATAACAGTAGGAATAGATCCTGTAATATATTAACAGCGCAGAAAAAAACATGAAATTCTGACTTTAATACAAAATAAGAACAGATTAACATTAAGAGAGATTGGGCAAACTACTGCTGTAAACAAAGCTACTGTACACAGATTATTTAAAAAGGATCATTACAGTATTATAGCTCATACCATTTCCAAAATCACCAGGAGTTAGTTATGGACGATACGAAACGAAGAATAAATTTTTGTGAAAGAATATTTGAAAACGTTAATAACAATCCAGATTTGCTGCAAAATATACTTTTTACGGACGAAGCAACTTTTTATTTTCATGGCGAGGTAAATTCACAAAATTGTCGGTATTAGTCCAGGGAAAATCTACATTTGTATCATAGTACGAGGACTCAACGACCCAAGAAAGTTAACGTTCGGGCTGGCATAATAGGAACCCATATTATTGGGCCATTTTTTATTAACGGGAATATTACTGCTCAATATTTAAATATAATACTTCTGTCAAATTCATCCCCTATGTTTCATTTTAAATGAGACAGGCAAATACATTGCTGTCAATCAAATGTCAAGTCGTAACCATGGATATGACAAATCCCATGTTTCATGTTAAAAAATACTCACGGTATTACACAGGATTGACGGAAGGTATTGTGCTGGCCACATCAGATATTTAACAGAGTTTTTTCAAGAAAAACTGTTAAAACATTCAAATGAAGGTTCTTCCGGATGACCAATTATAACTAGAATCTAATCAAGTTTGCATATGTAAGGAAGAGGAATACGTAAATAATTTTTGGAAATTAATTCGATCCATTTCATCCTCAAATATGAATTATTAATTAAAGATTAATTCAAATAAAAATGATAATAATGTTATATGTACATGTGTACAATATAGGAAATAAATAAAGGAATAGATAACAACGTTCCTCTATCTATTTCCTACATTGTACATGTGTACAAGATAGGAAATAAATAAAGGAATAGATAACAACGTTCCTCTAACTATTTCCTACATTGTACATGTGTACAATATAGGAAATAAATAAAGGAATAGATAACAACGTTCCTCTAACTATTTCCTACATTGTACATGTGTACAATATAGGATATAAATAAAAGAATGGATAATAATGTTTTAACCAAGAGGATGGTATAGTTTGGCTATTTATAAGCCGTTTGATATGATTTTAATTGCAGATAACTTAACTGCATTTCGTATGCATAAGCGTCAAACAATAAATATTTATGGATACATTTTAACTGACAAAAAATAAGTGTAATTTTCGATGCAGTTTTAAGTTATTAATTATTATTATTGTCTTTAGACATCCTACCTATATTTTAGGTAAGAAATATATGTACATACAAAACACATAAATAAATAAATGATGATGTGGGCCCCCTGATAAAACTTAAAACTAAACATACATAAATAAATATAGAAAAATGGGGGGGAGCTAACAGTGGGTACTCAACGTCGGTATCGAGTTGTGTACGTCCCTAGGGTTTTCCTCCGTACCGCAAGGGCTAGGTTCGCACCAACGGTAGACAACCATCTAACGACTGGGCACCTAAAAGGGTAACTCAGGAGGCCCCGTTGAAACTGCTCACATCCTAACCACAATGGCCCGTACTACGATCACGGTTTTATCAAAAACGCTGTTTTAAGAAGTGCCATATATCATTATTTAATAACAATAATAAATAATATCGAATTTATTAAAATAAGATTTAAAAGCAGAACATAATTTGTATTCAAACAAATATTTAAAAAAAAACGATCTTCAAACATACGTGCAAAATTAAATGTTGAAATTTGAATTTGACATTTTTTAAAACAGCGTTTTAGTTAAAACCGTGATCGTAGTACGGGCCAATGTATAAACATGCACAAATAAATCTATCTTTTAAACCTAATTCTTAACAGGTTATGGGCCCAGATCACATCCCAGCGCAAAGAGTTAACGAATAACAGTAAAAAAATATTAAATATGTCGAGTGTTGAATTTCCACAGCTAAAGACGGATAATTTCAATAACTGCATTTAGAACCATAATATGTTACAAATGTCATAAACCTAGACATGTCGCAAATGATTGTACACAAAATAATAATTATGGACAAAGACAAGGACGAAGACAACTACGAGGTAATTTTAGAGGACAAAGATATAGTAGTAGTCGTGGAAGAGGAGCATATAGAGGTGGTAACTATTCTTTCGCAGCACAGCAAGATGATTCACATACTTTTGTAGCTTTAAATGCTGATACTGAAATTGCTATAGAAAGTTTTATTTTAGACACAGGAGCAACAGAACACTTAGTAAGATTTAGAACCATTTATGAAAAATATTGAAGAACTAAGAGTACCAGTAAAAATAGTAGTAGCCAACAATAAAGTAATGACATCGTTTAAGAAAGGAATATTAATGACAAAAATTCAAGGAAAAGAAATAAATATAGAAGCTTTAATAGTCGACGATTTAAGATTTAATTTACTATCAATATCACAAATTATAAACAAACGATTCAAAATTGAAATAGAAAAAAGGGGTTTAATAATTTATAAGAAAGGATTTATTTTACACGCACAGCAAGCAAATAAATTATATATGTTAAATATGGAAATAATGAAAAATAACTTTCAGCAAGCATTAAATTCTGAAATTTGGCATCAAAGATTGAGTCACTTGAATAGAAGAAATTTGAAGCTTTTAGGTTTGCCTTATAGCAATGAAAAATGTGAAAGATGCATAGAAGGAAAAGCATGCAGATTACCATTTTATACAAATTTTAAAAGAACACACAGAATAGGAGAATTGATCCATACGGATATTTGCGGCCCAACCAGAAACTTTAGAGGGATATAAATATTTTCAGGTAATTATAGATGATTATTCACATTTTACAATGGTTTATTTATTGAGAAGAAAAAATGAAGTACAGGGAAATTTAATATCATATATAAAAGAAGTAAACACTCTATTTGGTTTAAAAACTACAAGAATACGAATGGATAATGGAGGAGAATTTACAACGAATACATTTAAAAAATTCTGTAAGCGTAAAGGGATACAAATGGAATATACAATGCCATATAGTCCACAGCAAAATGGAAAATCAGAAAGAATGAACCGGACTCTTATGGATAAAGTAAGAACAAAATTTGTACACTAATTTGCCAAAATAATTATGGGGCGAAGCAATGAGAACGTCAGCATACGAACTAAATCGTTCACCCACAAGTTGTATTAAAGGAACAACGCCAGCAGAAATTTGGCATGGGCAAAACGATCTGTCAAAATTAAGAATATTTGGAAGTAAAGCAAAACCAATGAGATTAGTAAGCTATGGTAAAGGTGGTTATCGTTTATGGAATCCTCAAGAAAACAAAATAACTGAATCAAGAGATGTTATATTTGATGAAAGTAAATATAGATATGTACAAGAAGAAATGATATCTGAATCAGACATACAAAGAAGAATAATTATTCGAAAAGATGAAGAAAATGAAAATATTAGTTATGAAAGAGAAGTAATTCCAGAAGGAAGAGATGAAACAGAAGATAATCAAGTAGAAAACGCAACAGAACAATCAGAAGAAGTCAATAATGAGAAGAAGCATACAAAATTTGGGCGACAATTAAACAAACCAAGATACTTAGATGAATACGAAACATATGTAGCATATTGCATGATAACACAAGCAGAAGAACCTATACATTACGAAGAAGCGATAAAAGATAAAAATTGGCAAGAAGCAATAAATAAAGAATTAAACGCTTTAGAAAAAACTAGAAACATGGGAAGAGGTAGAATTACCAAAAGACAAGACAGCTATAGATACGAAATGGGTTTTTAAAGTTAAAGAAGATGGTACAAAGAAAGCTCGTCTAGTAGCAAAAGTTTGGGAAGAGAGAAGTTCAACAACTTTGTGAAGAAAATATTTTGCTAAATTTTGTTATATTTAATTTTGGAATGTAATAATGTATGTAACATAGTAGTGATTATTTAGCGATTTTAATTTTATTTAAAATTCAAATCGAGGAGGAGTGTTGAAAATAGTCACTACTATGATCAAGTAGTGTAAAAAAAAGAGTTGAGTGTGTTGATTGATATGTTGACATGTAATTAGACAGATAATAAAATATATTAGAATAGTACGAGGATTCTATCTTTTAAACTTAAATCTTAAAAGAATATACATACATAAATACATAATATACATACATAAATATGTACATAGGATGTCAACAATATATATGGACGAAAGCGCGGCGACGAACGGATAAAAAGATAACATGAATACAAAAAACACATTTTGTGCACATATCTTTCATTTATTTTTACATTATATAGATATATGATTTCGTGGTTGTGTGTATATGTTTGTAAAATTAATACAAAAGCAAGTGTGTGTAACTAAAATTTAATAAGTTAAAACTTTAAACTAATACTTTAAAATGCAAGTGAACTAATTGTAATTAATGAAAACTGTAGATAAAAACTTTAAAACGCAAATGAACTAAGTGTAATCATTTAAAACTGTAAATAAATACTTTAAAATGCAAGTAAACTAACTACACTGTTTGGTACATGTTTTCGTCACCTGATCACAAAAAACCTAATGTTCTTAAGATCTAGAGCCAGTGTAGTTTCGTTTTTAAATGAAATGTCTATTTTTTTATTATTTACTAAAAATTAATGAAATGATTAAATAAATTTAAATATGTGTACGTTTTCAAATAATTATACAATGTAAGTTCAATTGAACACTTTTGAATATAACTTAAAAATATATCTTTATTTAAAAAAAAAATACAACAAATTTTAGATTTAGTTTTGAACCCGAGTATTTTACATTTCTAGCCATTTATTTCACAACTAATCATGTGTAGTACTAAGTTAAATAATGGGTTAGACACTCCATATAAAAACTACGCTACCCTGTCCTTAAATAACGCGGAAACCGACCCGAACCCGAAAAAGTATCGGCAAAACTTTAATTATATTTAACCCTAACTTTAAAATGCAAATGAATTTAATTTTAATGTACTATTAACAAAAAAAATAAATAATTACGACTTTAACTAAAATAATTCTAACTATTATTCCAATTTTGTGGTTGTATATTGGCCTTAAAGTCCTTAAAGCCTTAAACAAAGCTTTAGACAAGCCCTGCTGTTGATTAAAGGCTTAAACCAGCCTTTACACTCCTTGGAAACTTCGTTGGAACCCTATATTGTAAACCGTACTTGTATAAAAATATTTTTAAACAAATACAATTTTTTTGGGAAATGAAACTTATTTGTGAACGAACGGATATTTGTTTAAACTAATTCTAAAAGAACTAAGTTTCGCTGATTTATATGATATTGTAACGAGTTATAAAGGAATATAGAAGAAAATATAATTATTTGAATTAAATTCAACAACATAAGTCATATTTTCAGGAGAAAAATGAATTTACTTTTGTGTTATGCTGGAAAAAATAGCAAAAAAGCGACAATGAAGAGGGGCACATAATATAACGACTTACATTGATGAACACAACTCTGCTACCAGCAAGAATCAACTACACCCAACACGGCTGCATGGCTCAGCTATCCCAGGACGGCTCCTTGAAACAGCAAACTCCAATACGGATCGGTCCTCCAAGAAACATTTTTTCATTGACAGGAAATCTGAAACACAAAAAAAATAAATTTTAAAATACAAGTATTTCAATAATAAAACATGTTATTAGTATAGTTAACTATTAAAACTGTTAAACTATTGTTTAAACTTACCATTGTTGCTAATTTGCAACAATACACAACAATATTTCACTATTAAAATATACACGATACTTCAATAACATAAAAAAGATGGCTAATTGTGGCGTTATTAGATAATGACGCTATTAAATGAATAATTAAATATTAAAATAAAATTATGTATTAAGTATGAAAATAAATTAAATTAACGATTCTGACCGACTCCAAAATTATGCCGAATTTTAAATGGAACAAAAGTATCCCTGTGGTGACTCTCCACGTCAGCAATGAGTGCCTGTGGTGAAGTCTAGTAAACGCCCCCATGGTACGAATATATCATTATCAGTACGTGTACAAAGCAGATTGGCACACCCAGCAATGGGTAATATGCCGTGATGATATATATTTAAAAAAATCAATTTTCTTGGCTATTGTTAAAAAAATCAAACATAAAAAAAAATTAAAACAGTTTTGTAGTGCACTCTCCACGTCAGCAATGAGTGCCTTCGAAAACGCCCACACAATATTAATACTTTTATTATCATTACTGATATCCAGCAGATTGGCACATCCAGCAATGCCATGGTGATATATTTAAATTTATTTTTAACATTATTAATAAACCAAAAACAATAAAAAATGTAAAAACAATTTTAATTTTGAACAAATATGTACTATATAGTTTTTTTCCGTAAAATGAACAGGAGATTAAGAAATTACATAAAATTTATATATGTTAAATCCCTATGTTCACCCCTAACTAAATTCCGAACTTAATATCCAGAATATATCGAGACCTATTGCCAGATATGGATCAATAATCAGATCAATATTTTATAACAATTAGATCAAAATTAAATCGAATTACATTTGACTAAATTCATAAAAATAAACACAATTTCGTATTAATATAAAACTTGAAATTATAAATATAAAACCAGAGCATATAATATTAATTGAAATTATTTCTATTAACACAAATTACATCGTTTGAATATTGGTAGACATCAAAATAAAAGAAAATTTTATTTTTAGACTCACCGTTCACAACAAAATTCTGCAAACATGCACTAAACAGTTCAACCAAAACCACGTGTTTCATAAAAAAAATTCTGCTTAAAATATGTTGAATTCACATTCGGCAGGACTTCAAAAACTATATCACGATAATAATAAAGACATAATAACAATTATTATCATATTTCTGGCACGGTTTCATCAGTTTTTCCTTTGTTATAAGTTTTTGTATCTCGGAGCACGTGGATGCATCATTGTTCATTGCTATTACGTAGCGTCTATTCCCAGAGTGCAATGCTTTGAGGAAGAAGGCTAGGATTGGTCGAAATAGATTAGGTGGGGTCACGTGGTTCAACAACAAATTCATTTGAAATATGTAAAATGTATTTATTTCTGACAAAGGAAAAATGAATTTATTTTTATGTTTTTGTAATATGCGATACAAATTATGAATTTGTTGAATATTAATATGTTATAATAAGCTATTTTACAATATCTATAATTTTATGGCGGACAGGAAATTGAATACAATACCGGTTAAATGTTTTTGTCTGCAAACCGGTTTCAAGGATAGTTTAATAGTTGCCAAACCGGTTATTAAGCCTGCTAATTTACAAGGTTCAAAATACGGCCTTATATCAAATCCACTAAATATGAGATACTATTGTTATTTTATTATTATAAAAATGTATGTTACAGTAAAAGCATTCAAAATTCAAAAATAAGTCAACTGGTAAATTTATTAGCAAATGTAAAACCAAATATGTGAAAATAAGATACTGATAGAAAATAACGTTGTTCGTACGGTTATAAATTAAGATAATATATCTGAATTAATAAATAAACTTAACGTTATAGTGAAAGTATTGTTAACAACGAGCATCGTTTTAAAATGGAGTGTCCTAACTTAGTCGAAATAATGAGGTGACTAGCGTGTTATATCCATCCTTATCGCACACGCTTGTAGTCTTTGCAAATAACAGAGATATAAATGTATACCAATTTGTTAATTCGTTCATAAAGATCGGACATTTTTAAAAAAAATCTGATATGGCCAGCACAATACCTTCCGTCAATCCTTTATAGTATGTATAAATTCCACACATATTTTTTCTTGTAAAATTTCTAAATTTCCAGTAAAATTATTTCATAAACAAACTATGCAAATTGCACTTGACACTGACATCTTCTTTAGCTTTTCCCATTCATTAGGGGTCGCTATTTTTTATTTTCATCTTCCACTAAAACGTTCTTATTTACTAAAAACTCATGATTGGATTTTTTGACCAAAGACAATACCTTCCTTACCTAAAGGTGACGGAAGGTAATAAAGGTGACGGAAATTAAAAATTATTGTACAAGAAACAAGAAAACAACTACCTCGGCTATTTCTACTAACAAAAAAAATTGATGTGGCCAACACAATACCTCCCGCCATTTAATTTTTATTAATTCAATACATACCTACATATTTACTTTGCTGGAAAATGTATTAAGTTCCTTTCTATATAATTATTGTTTTATTTACTATTTTCTTTTTAAAACTATCCTATTTTTGATTTGACAGTGATATTTATCTGTCAGTTACATACATTTGAGATTTGAACTGCGTAACCATGGAGATGTGTTCAAAGCGTAGGCGAGATTTAAATTATAGCTAATTTTATAAATTTATCCATAAAATATACGGAAAAAGTATTAATGCAAACCTGTAGAAAATTTAATAAGCTTTAATTTTTATAATAACAAATCTAGGAAAAATAATATTTAAAGGTATTTTTTGAAGAAAAACTATTTTGAGCTTCAAGTAAAGTGCCATGAATCCACACACATACACACACACACACACACACACACACACACACACACACACACACACACACAGACATCATTGTGAAAATGTTAAAAAATCTCGATATGGGATTTTTAGCACGACCCCTATACCTCCCTTACCAAGGGTACCGGTAAGTAGGTAAGTAAATAAAAATGTTTAATAGTTTTATTATGTTCCAGCGAGTTCTACAGAAATGAACTATACATACGGACGACAAAACTGTAATAAATTATCAGCGTTAGTCCATATTCGCGTATCAAACGTGGGTAGTCTATTTAAATATCATGCATTCACAAGACAGAATGTTCTTTGTTACCTACATTTTTACGAGGAAAATTGTTGCTATTATGGACGCCCTGCTATGATATGGTGGATTTATGGAATTTGAAATTTGAGATTTTATGTGCTAGAACAGTTTATAGCAGAATAAATATAATTTACTATAGGTACACTATCTTTGAAGAGATAAACGATATATAATAATTACAAGCATATCTTTTTACCTCTCGCTAAGAGAGCTATTGGAATTATGCTACAAATCGCATATCTAGATGAAGAAGCACGTTTTAAGGTCCCTAAAATCCGATAATAATATTTTACGATGATGTGTGTGTGTTTGTGTATGTGTGTCAGGTTGTTGAAGGTACTCAAATTCTACAAGACTAAAGACCTGTGTAACTACGGATTCCTCAATCTAACAGTAATGGGACGAGATGAATAGATTCTGGTAACAATAGGACAACCGGAAGTAATAGTATTTTAACAAAAATCTTCTAAATATTATTTTTTGAATATTTATGTTATTACAAATATTAAAAAGAAAATTCTCTGTCCGACACATTTAAAAAAATTATTATAGCTTTTATAGATTTAAAGATATAGATATATAATCTATAAAATAATCTGTTGTAGTAAATCTCACAGCCTGCTCACAGCCCAAACATCTCCATGGTAACTATTTGAGAAAATAAAATGTCTGTATTGACAGATAAATGTCACTGATGTCAGTGTCAAAAATTCAGAGATAGTACTGAAAGCTTTTTTTGGGAACGATATTTAATATTTATTATTGTATTATTAATTATATATTTAAAATTATAGGTATATTACATGAACCCTCAGAAATAACGCCAATCTCGTTAATGAATTAGAAAAACCTCGAACATTTAGAAGAAATGGAGAAAATTTACTCAGAATAAATTTAAAATTATAGAAAATACGTAAATATAAAGATTAGGTGTAATTAGAATTTTTTTGTACAAGAAATGTTAAATAAATACTTATATATACCACACCACAATGGAAAGGGCGCGAGAGGTATTGTGATGGCCACTACAGATTTTTAAATTGGGAGAAATGTTTGAAATAAAATAATTTATTTGCTTAATTTCTGTTCAAGTGAACAAATATAAAAATGTAAATTAATAGATAATTGTGATGAGTCGGACAAAATTTTTTCATAGAATGAATTTAAAATTAAACAATCTAAATATAAGGAATAGATATAAGTAGAATTTTTAGTGTAGAGTATAGGTATACAAGAAATGTTAAATACAATAGGGCGCGAGCAGTCATGTGACTTTGTTGGCCTTGACAAACAGATATGGTGGGCCCGTGTCAGAATGATAGCTAGTAATTATGTACATAAATGTCAAATATCATAATTTCTCATTCTAAATTTAGTGATTTTCCCATTCCATGTGGTTTATTTTCCTCGCCAAATAAATTTCACACTTCTTGTGACAAATTAACTACGTGAATTTAGAAAACCTTGAAATTTTTATTGAAAAATTCTGTTTGTCAAGGCCAACAATGTCACATGACTGCTCGCGTATTATACTTATGTAACCAAAAACGGAAGTGGCAAGAGGTATTGTGCTGGACACAACAGTTTTTTATTAGTTAGGTTCACAGAGGAAAATTCTTATTTAATTATAAAAATATTTATAAAGATTAAAGATAAATTATTGGAGTTGCAGTTTTGGTGAAAAATGTTTATTAGGATTTCATCTATTTAACATTCCGACGTTTCCATTCCAACTGAATCATCATCAGGGATAGTTAATGTATATTTTAGGAACAATTTATTAATACGAAAATTAAATAATAAAAAATCTGATGTGGCCAGCACAATACCTTCCGTCAATCCTGTGTATTATGTACAAATTCCATTCATAAAATAATAGAATAAAATGAAAGCCGCAAAAGCATAACGAAAGTAACTCATTTATCTATCTATTTCAGATTCCATGCCTGACCATGAGGGCTTCGGAAACATGGAAGCAGAAGAAGGCAAAGCATCTTTAGAACAAACAGCATGTATAAGGTTAGAATCTTGCTGATTTCATACTATCTGCTTTTACAATTCTGTAACGGTGGTAGCCGTTCCTCAATATGTAAAATAAACTAATGGATAATGAAATTGTATAACGAATTGTAAATATTTATAATATTTATATGTAAAGTATATTTCTCAACTATAAACATTATTCGGTATATAAACAAATATAAAATGTAAGGCATATAAAAAATTAATAATAACAAAGAAAAAATACGCCAAGCAAAAGTCTTCATACACTTTGTTTATTGTCGAATGCAACTTGTACTATACAGGGTTGAATTCTACGGACTTTTTTACATAAGCACGCTAAGTTTCAACCAAATCTATGAACGACTAATATTTATTATACAGCAATAATGAAAGTAGAAAAACTATATTTTCAAAGGTCGTTGACCCCGTTTAGGGTTAATAACCCCAAAACTAAGGGGCGGCAACTTTTCTACCATACATAATTCGATTCTACGGACTTTTTTACATAAGCACACTAAGTTTCAACCAAATCTATGAACGACTAATATTTATTATACAGCAATTAAATAATGAAAGTAGAAAAACTATATTTTCAAAGGTAGTTGACCCCGTTTAGGGTTAATAACCCCAAAACTAAGGGGCGGCAACTTTTGTACCATACATATTTCGATTCTACGGACTTTTTTACATAAGCACACTAAGTTTCAACCAAATCTATGAACGACTAATATTTATTATACAGCAATTAAATAATGAAAATAGAAAAACTATATTTTCAAAGGTCGTTGACCCCGTTTAGGGTTAATAACCCCAAAACTAAAGGGCGGAAATTTTTCTACCATACATATTTCGATTCTACGGACTTTTTTACATAAGCACACTAAGTTTCAACCAAATCTATGAACGACTAATATTTATTATACAGCAATTAAATAATGAAAATAGAAAAACTATATTTTCAAAGGTCGTTGACCCCGTTTAGGGTTAATAACCCCAAAACTAAAGGGCGGAAATTTTTCTACCATACATATTTCGATTCTACGGACTTTTTTACATAAGCACACTAAGTTTCAACCAAATCTATGAACGACTAATATTTATTATACAGCAATTAAATAATGAAAGTAGAAAAACTATATTTTAAAAGGTCGTTGATCCCGTTTAGGGTTAATAACCCCAAAACTAAGGGGCGGCAACTTTTCTACCATACATATTTCGATTCTACGGACTTTTTTACATAAGCACACTAAGTTTCAACCAAATCTATGAACGGCTAATATTTATTATACAGCAATTAAATAATGAAAGTAGAAAAACTATATTTTCAAAGGTCGTTGACCCCGTTTAGGGTTAATAACCCCAAAACTAAGGGGCGGTAACTTTTCTACCATACATATTTCGATTCTACGGACTTTTTTACATAAGCACACTAAGTTTCAACCAAATCTATGAACGACTAATATTTATTATACAGCAATTAAATAATGAAAATAGAAAAACTATATTTTCAAAGGTCGTTGACCCCGTTTAGGGTTAATAACCCCAAAACTAAAGGGCGGAAATTTTTCTACCATACATATTTCGATTCTACGGACTTTTTTACATAAGCACACTAAGTTTCAACCAAATCTATGTACGACTAATATTTATTATACAGCAATTAAATAATGAAAATAGAAAAACTATATTTTCAAAGGTCGTTGACCCCGTTTAGGGTTAATAACCCCAAAACTAAAGGGCGGAAATTTTTCTACCATACATATTTCGATTCTACGGACTTTTTTACATAAGCACACTAAGTTTCAACCAAATCTATGAACGGCTAATATTTATTATACAGCAATTAAATAATGAAAGTAGAAAAACTATATTTTCAAAGGTCGTTGACCCCGTTTAGGGTTAATAACCCCAAAACTAAAGGGCGGAAATTTTTCTACCATACATATTTCGATTCTACGGACTTTTTTACATAAGCACACTAAGTTTCAACCAAATCTATGAACGGCTAATATTTATTATACAGCAATTAAATAATGAAAGTAGAAAAACTATATTTTCAAAGGTCGTTGACCCCGTTTAGGGTTAATAACCCCAAAACTAAAGGGCGGAAATTTTTCTACCATACATATTTCGATTCTACGGACTTTTTTACATAAGCACACTAAGTTTCAACCAAATCTATGAACGGCTAATATTTATTATACAGCAATTAAATAATGAAAGTAGAAAAACTATATTTTCAAAGGTCGTTGACCCCGTTTAGGGTTAATAACCCCAAAACTAAAGGGCGGAAATTTTTCTACCATACATATTTCGATTCTACGGACTTTTTTACATAAGCACACTAAGTTTCAACCAAATCTATGAACGACTAATATTTATTATACAGCAATTAAATAATGAAAGTAGAAAAACTATATTTTCAAAGGTCGTTGACCCCGTTTAGGGTTAATTACCCCAAAACTAAGGGGCGGCAACTTTTGTACCATACATATTTCGATTCTACGGACTTTTTTACATAAGCACACTAAGTTTCAACCAAATCTATGAACGACTAATATTTATTATACAGCAATTAAATAATGAAAATAGAAAAACTATATTTTCAAAGGTCGTTGACCCCGTTTAGGGTTAATAACCCCAAAACTAAAGGGCGGAAATTTTTCTACCATACATATTTCGATTCTACGGACTTTTTTACATAAGCACACTAAGTTTCAACCAAATCTATGAACGACTAATATTTATTATACAGCAATTAAATAATGAAAGTAGAAAAACTATATTTTAAAAGGTCGTTGATCCCGTTTAGGGTTAATAACCCCAAAACTAAGGGGCGGCAACTTTTCTACCATACATATTTCGATTCTACGGACTTTTTTACATAAGCACACTAAGTTTCAACCAAATCTATGAACGGCTAATATTTATTATACAGCAATTAAATAATGAAAGTAGAAAAACTATATTTTCAAAGGTCGTTGACCCCGTTTAGGGTTAATAACCCCAAAACTAAGGGGCGGTAACTTTTCTACCATACATATTTCGATTCTACGGACTTTTTTACATAAGCACACTAAGTTTCAACCAAATCTATGAACGACTAATATTTATTATACAGCAATTAAATAATGAAAGTAGAAAAACTATATTTTCAAAGGTCGTTGACCCCGTTTAGGGTTAATAACCCCAAAACTAAAGGGCGGAAATTTTTCTACCATACATATTTCGATTCTACGGACTTTTTTACATAAGCACACTAAGTTTCAACCAAATCTATGTACGACTAATATTTATTATACAGCAATTAAATAATGAAAATAGAAAAACTATATTTTCAAAGGTCGTTGACCCCGTTTAGGGTTAATAACCCCAAAACTAAAGGGCGGAAATTTTTCTACCATACATATTTCGATTCTACGGACTTTTTTACATAAGCACACTAAGTTTCAACCAAATCTATGAACGGCTAATATTTATTATACAGCAATTAAATAATGAAAGTAGAAAAACTATATTTTCAAAGGTCGTTGACCCCGTTTAGGGTTAATAACCCCAAAACTAAAGGGCGGAAATTTTTCTACCATACATATTTCGATTCTACGGACTTTTTTACATAAGCACACTAAGTTTCAACCAAATCTATGAACGACTAATATTTATTATACAGCAATTAAATAATGAAAGTAGAAAAACTATATTTTCAAAGGTCGTTGACCCCGTTTAGGGTTAATTACCCCAAAAATAAGGGGCGGCAACTTTTCTACCATACATATTTCGATTCTACGGACTTTTTTACATAAGCACACTAAGTTTCAACCAAATCTATGTACGACTAATATTTATTATACAGCAATTAAATAATGAAAATAGAAAAACTATATTTTCAAAGGTCGTTGACCCCGTTTAGGGTTAATAACCCCAAAACTAAGGGGCGGCAACTTTTCTACCATACATATTTCGATTCTACGGACTTTTCTACATATGTCCACCAAATTTCAGCCAAATCGATGAGGGACCCATTTTTGCTATAAAGCGGCAAAGATAAAAATTTGTTTAAGGGTTCCCATCCATTTTATGGGGTTGTAACCCCGAACCCTGTCAAAATACGTAAAATTTGTGTGCCCCATTGAACTCGGCACACTTTAATTAGTTTGTATACCAATTTTCATAATTTTTTAACGATAGGTTCAAAATTTATACAGTCTCAAAGTTGAAATTTGTTGTAAGAAAATTATTAACGAATTTTGTCTTGGAGATTTCAGGGGATTCCGTATGATGTCAGGGGGAACCCCCTGTGACGTCATAGTTCCCACGGGGATTTCCCCGTTTTTAATAGGCAAAAGAAAAGGGTAGATTTTTGTCCAACTTTAAAAATTCATAACTCGGAACGGTTTAAGATATCGGGATGAAATTTGGACAGGATACTTTTGGGACCTTTTGGCGTCGATTGGTAATTTTGACAATTAATTTATTAAACCAGGGGTATTAAAAATGTTGGGGTAAAGTTAAAGTGGTGTAACTTTTGAACCGTTTGAGATATGGGGATGAAATTTGGTATGGGTTTAGTTAATACTTTGGAAATTAATGGGGTATTTGGAATATAGGGTTTATTATGTCAGTGGTAGTAAAAATGTGGGAAAAATATATAAATTGCTGTAACTCTGGAACCCAATGACTTATTGGTGTGAAATTTGGTACATGTACTAACATAATTATTGGTAACTGGAATATATAATTATTTATACCAGTGGTATTAAAAATGTTACCCCAAAAATATAAAATGCTGTACTTTGGAACCCTTTGACTTATTCAGATTTTTTATTTTATTTTAAGATAATTATTATTACATATTTAGAGAACATAATTATTAATACTAGTGGTATTAAAAAAAATCTGATGTGGCCAGCACAATACCTTCCGTCAATCCTGTGTATTATGTACAAATTCCATTCATAAAATGTCTTGCAAAAGATTATAAATTTCCAGTAATATTATTTCATGCAAATGACACTTGACACTATCATTTTCTTCTTCTTTAGCTTTTCCCATTCGTTAGGGGTCGATATTTTTTATTTTTTTCTTCCATTCATTTCTATTTTGCGGGTCATCCTTATGTCAAAATTTTTCATTCAAAATTTATTTTTTTGGTATTTTATGATTCCTTTTCTCGGCAACTGAATTCCACACCTCTGATAATAAATATACCACATGAAATAAGAAAATCATGAAATTTTGAATGAAAAATTACGACATTTGTCAGTTATGGACGTAATTAATAGCTGTCATTTTGACACGGGTCTACATATCTGCTTGCCAAAGTTAGCAAAGTCACGTCACTGCACTCGCCCTACACATAATTTTTTTTGCAAAAGATCCTATATTGCCAGTTAAATTATTCCATAAACAAATTATTCGCATTGCACTTGACACTAACATCTTCTTCTTTTTTAGTTTTTCCCATTCGTTAGGGGGTCGCTATTTTTTATTTTCTTCTGCCACTAATTTTTGTTTTGTATGTCGTCCTCATTCAGTTCCTTTGCTCTCCTTTCATATTATATTTGGTCTTCCTATGTTTCTTCCAAATTCTGTTATAAGCTATTCATTCTTCCAATATACTCATCTCTCCTCATGACATGCTCAAACCAATGTAATCGTCTGTCTTATATATTTCTAGAATCGCCCAACACTAGAGTTAATTCCCTTATTCTTTCATCATTTACTTTTTATTGATATTGACATCTGTCAATTTGAATTACCTGAATATATTAGCAGTTTCCATGGTTAAGTTAGCACAGCTGGCTGATATATGTAATTTTATAATTATTACAATCTTTATAATTCTTTAACTCTATATCTGTTGAATATGAAATATAAAATGCAATCAAATCGTATAGAGAATAATATATTCTTTAAGTTATAATAAAATTTAACTGAGTTTTTCAAGAAAAACTGTTAAAATCTTCAAATGAGGATACTTCCGGTTGACCAATTATAACCAAAATCTAAACAAGTCTGCATATGGTTGTAAGGAAGACGAATACGCAGAATTGTAATTTTTGGAATTCTAGTATTGGAGATATCATTGACGACCCGGCGGTCACATACACACACACACACACACACACATACACACACACACACACACACACACACATACAGACATCATCGTAAAAATAGTAAAATCGTATTGTAAAGACCCTAAAACGTGCTTATTCAATGAAAACTCACCACCGAATTTTTTGACCAAAGACAATACCTTCCTTACCTATAGGTGACGGAAGGTAAAAAGGATGAAAATGTTGTCAAAAAGTATAAAGGTAATAACATAAAAGCGTGCATACATCAGAAAACACTTCAGTAAATAAATATTTATGCTTATAGCAAAATGATCTTCACAGAATGATTTGGTTGTGGAATGTGTAGTTTGCAAAATAGTATTGGAGAAATAATTTCCTAATTCTTGTGTTGGAAATTAACATTCCACTAGAACAGTAGTCATAAAAGTTCCTACGTTTTGCTGGCTTAGGCCGATAATAAAATGTTTCCGGATGATTTATAGACATGTAAAACTACAGTAAAATTTTTGAAAGACGTCCGATCAAGGGCACCTGTATCACGAACGAATTAACAAATAGGCATACATTTATCTCTTTCTTTTGCAAAGGCTGTAAGACTGTGTGATAAGGATGGATATAATACGCTTGTCTTTCAAAAATTCATATTGTTTCGTCTAAGTTAGGACATTCCATTTATAAACGATGCTCGTTGTTGATAATACTTTCGCTGTAACGTAAGTTTATTTATTAATTCAGATACATTACCTGGATTCATAGCCGTACGTATAACGTTATATTCTGTCAGAGTCACTGACACTGACATTGTGTCAGTATCTTATTTTTAACATAATTGGTTTTACATTTGCTTATAAACTTACTGGTTGACTTATTTTTGAATTTTGAATGTTTTTCCTGTAATATATATTTTTATAATAATAAAATAACAGTAGTATCTTATGTACCCTCATAAAAACTAAGCAAACGACACTACTGAATTTGTCATGATGGGCGGAGCAAAAATCTAAATTCATACAATTCGTAGACAACCTTGATCGGACATCTTTCAAAAAATTTACTGTACTTATATTGGACGGAGGTACAAAAAAATGAATTTAGTAACATCAGAAAGTGCTATTTTGTTGGATAATTTTTTTTGGGACGAGCTGCAAATGTGTAGAAAACCAAGACATTCTGTATTGTGAACAATTAAAATGCATAAACATAAAGAAAAATGCGTGTAAATAGCAATTATTTATTCATATAAATAAAAGTACTAAAACTCTTCATACTGTAAGGTTAAGAATATAAACAATAAAAGTAGATACTCATTCCAGTATGCAAATACGTTCGCACCTTGCACGTTGCAAACACGAATGCAAATTCACATGAATACAAAATCATCTCAGTTTCTTTTGGTTTTAATTGTGCCTAAGAGATGCCAGCTCTGTCATTCGCTTTGGAAATGTCAAATTACCTTTAACTTGGGTAATTTACACCTACTTACGGACAAATTTAGTGTAGATGATGACAAAATAATGTGAGTTTATTTTTTCTGGAGAATCTTATAAGGTTTTAATACTTGTAATTTTAATATTTCATGCTAATGTTGCCGATTAAAATGATTTTTTAATAACAGGTTATTTGTTAGGTGTGGTGTGGTTGTTGACAACTTGATCAAGCTAATTTTATTTTGGTCCTACACGGTTTTGTAATAAAATATGGAAATGAGGACATGATTATTTCACATACTTTTCGTCCTTAATGAATATTTTAGTTCTAGAACGAATAACGGGGGTTTAATGAAGCTAATTTGATTTTATAAATTGTAAAAAACAAAATTTGTTTTTTAGAACTAATGGGGTGTTTTACTATTTCATTTATTTATTTTTTCTAAACCTACTTCTTGTTTCGTGAATCACAAATGTTAAATCTTACGGTGTTTTTCATTTTAAGATACAGAGTTTTTTTACCTTCCGTCACCTTTAGGTAAGAACGGTATTGTCTTTGGTCAAAAAATTCAATGACGAGTTTTTAGTGAATAAGCATGTTTTAGGATCCCTATAATATGATTTTACCATTTTTACGATCTATAGGATTTGATTACCTTTTATTAAACTATTCTATGAAACATCTTTCTAATAAAGAGATTTTGGAACATATTTCTACTAACTGTAAATGTGACGTTTATATCAAAAGAAAACAACATTTATGTTTATATTAAACCAATATAAAACATCTAATTTCCATTTGTATTCAATGTTTCTAATAGCCAAACCGTGAAAAATGTCACAATGACTTTATCTTGTTATAAACTGATATATTTACGACTAATTCATTCGCAGGAAATTTAAATATGAAAAGAATTATTTCTTAAAAGATAAATAATAGCGAATTTGGTCGACATTGGTGCGTCCTTTCCTTGGCGAAATAACAAATAACTTTTGGTTAAGTGTCACCTCTTTATGGGATTTTGTGAAAAGTTTAAAGACTTCATTTATCACAAGACATTTAGTCTCGTGATGTTTTTTTATGTCTTTAGTAGCGCTATAAAATTAAGACGATTCGATTCCGAAACGAGAAGTTTTTGAAGAAAGATAGCGCAGGTATTTTTGAATGGAGTAGTTCTTTTACAGTGGCGGAGTACGAAGTGAAATATATGTTACAAGAAAAGCAAAAAATGGATAAATGCAAATACCGCTAATACTGTCAATGAATTTGTAGAATTTTGAACATATTAGAAGAGTAGGACAAAATTCCTCATAAAACGAAAAAAGAGATACAATTTCAATTATTTGTGTGTACAAGAAATGTTAAGTTCGTTACTTATAGGGTGCGAGCAGTCATGTGACTTTGTTGGCCTTGGCACGCAGATATGAGGATCCATGTCAGAATGGCGGCTAGTAGTTATTTACATAGATGTCACAATTGTCATACTTTTTCATTCAAAATTTCAAAATATTCTGATGTTTATTTGTCATCAATAATATGGAATATACTTGTCGAGGAAAATAATCCACATGGCTTTGAAAAATCATGATTTTTTAAATAAAAAATTATAATACTTGACACCTATGTACATTATTACTAGATATCATTCTCACACGGCCCTCATATCTGCGCCCTATGCAACATAAAATGAAAATTGCGAGAGGTATTGTGCTGGCACAACAGATTTTTTGTTGTTAAAAATATCCAATAATGGAAGCAAAACTATGAAAATCGTTATAAATTATTACTAGTAAATTTAAGATATTGCTAGCAATAAATTGTCAACAGACATAATATCTCTGCAAATTGTGAAACATAATAGATGAACGATAAAAATTAATTCTACCAATTAAATATGTTTTGAGTTTGTAAATAGTGAACGTAGAATTTTATTACTGCTACTAATCTGTTGTTTGAACGATGGAGAATAGCAATTATAAATGATACGATTTCTGGTTTATTTTTTCATTAATTAAAATATGAAATAAGTAAGATTTTATCTATCTGTGTACGAATATATCCTTGAATACTTTAATATTGCTACCGAATTAGTTATAATATTGACAGATATATTCATTAATCACTTGGCAAAATATTTTCATTAGAAGTAAGACATACAGTAGTTACAATTTAGTATTTCCGTAGGCAGATTACATAGATTTTGTATCTGTTGATTACTTATACGATTATTATTGATACTTGTTTGTAATTTGTAAAATACTTACAAAGCTAGATTAAATTAAAATTCCAAAAGAAAATGAATTTACTTTAAAAAAAATAGCAAAAAAGCGACAATGAGAGAGGTACATAATATAACGACTTACATTGATGAACACAACTCTGCTACCAGCAAGAATCAGCTACACCCAACTCGGCTGCATGGCTCAGCTATCCCAGGACGACTCCTTGAAACAGCAAACTCCAATACGGATCGGTCCTCCAAGAAACATTTTTTCATTCACAGGAAATCTGAAACACAAAAAAAAATATTTTAAGATACAAGTATTTCAATAATAAACATGTTATCAGCATAGATAACTATTAAAACAGTTAAACTATTGTTTAAACTTACCAATGTTGCTAATTTGCAACAATATACAACAATATTTCAATATTAAAATATGCACGATATTTCAATAACATAACAAAGATGGCTAGTTGTTGACAAAAAACATAAGACTGGCGAACCGGCAGTGGCGTGGTTATTACATAATGACGCTATTTAAATGAATAGTTAAATATTAAAATAAAATTATGTATTAAGTATAAAAATAAATAAAATTAACGATCCCTACCGATTCTAAAATTATGCCGAATTTTAAATGGAACAAAAGTATCCCTGTGGTGACTCTCCACGTCAGCAATGAGTGCCTGTGGTGAAGTCTAGTAAACGCCCCGATGGTACGAATATATCATCATTATTATCAGTATGGGTACAAAGCAGATTGGCACACCCAGCAATGGATAATATGCCGTGATGATATATATTTAAAAAAAAAACAAATTTCTTGGCTATTGTTAAAAAAATGAAACATAATGAAAAATGTAAAACAGTTTTGTATAAACTTAAAATTCTGAACAACTTTGCACTAAACAGTTTTGCCTCTGTGTGCACTCTCCACGTCAGCAATGAGTGCCTGTAAGGTGACGCCTCGAAAACGCCCACGCAATATGAATACTTTTATCATTACTGATATCTAGCAGATTGGCATATCCAGCAATGCCATGGTGATATATTTAAATTTATTTTTGAAGTTATTAATAAACCAAAAACAATAAAAAATGTAAAAACAATTTTAATTTCGAACAAATATGCACGGTATATATTTTTTCCCCATAAAATGAACAGGAGATTAAGAAATTACATAAAATTAATATAATGTTTAATCCCTATGTTCACCCCAAACTGCCACGACCCGGAATATTAAATTCTGAATCTAATATCCTGAAATATATCGAAATCTAGTTCAAACCCTGGATCAATAATCAGATCAATATTTTATAACAATTAGATCAAAATTAAATCGAATTAAATTTGACCAAATAAAAAATAAATAAACACAATTTCGTATTAATATAAAACTTGAAATTATAAATATAAAACCAGAGCACATAATATTCATTGAAATTATTTCTATTAACACAAATTACATCGTTTGAATATTGGTAGACATAAAAATAAAATTTTGCTATTCATACACAGTTCAATAAAATTCCAAAAGAAAATATTGATTTTAGACTCACCGTTCGAAACAAAATTCTGCAAACATTCACTAAACAGTTCAACCAAAACCACGTGTTTCATAAAAATTTTCTGCTTAAAATATGTTGAATTCACGTTCGGCAGGACTACAAAAACTATATCACGATAATAATAAAGACATAATAACAATTATTATCATATTTCTGGCACGGTTTCATCAGTTTTTCCTTTGTTATAAGTTTTTGTATCTCGGAGCACGTGTCTGCATCATTGTTCATTGCAATTACGTAGCGTCTATTCCCAGAGTTCAATGCTTTGAGGAAGAAGGCTAGGATTGGTCGAAATAGATTAGGTGGGGTCACGTGGTTAAACAACAAATTCATTTGAAATATGTAAAATGTATTTATTTCTGACGAAGGAAAAATGAATTTATTTTTATGTTTTTGTAATGTGCGATACAAATTATGAATTTGTTGTATATTAATATGTTATAATAAGCTATTTTACAATATCTATAATTTTATGGCAGGCAGGAAATTGAATACAATACCGGTTAAAAGTTTTTGTCTGCAAACCGGTTTCAAGGATAGTTTAATAGTTGCCAAACCGGTTATTAAGCCTGCTAAATTACCCGGTTCAAAATACTGCTTTATATCAAATGCCACAATATGTGAGATACTATTGTCATGTGACTTTGTTGGCCTAGATAAGCAGATATGGGGGCCTGTGTCAGAATGACAGCTAGTAATAATGTATATAGGTGTCAAGTGTCAAGTATCATAATATTTTTACCTTCCGTTACCTTTAGATAAGGAAGGTATTGTCTTTGGTCAAAAAATTCAATGATGAGTTTTTAGTGAATAAGCATGTTTTAGGGTCCCTATAATACGATTTTACCATTTTTACAATGATGTCTGTATGTATGTATGTACGTGTGAGTGTGTTTGTGTATGTGTGTATGTATGTGACGAAAGTTTCAGACCGCATAACTATAACACCACGATTCCAAAAATTATATTTTTTTCGTATTCCTCAAGTTTTCATCCAGAAGAACAACTGATTAGATTTTGGTTATAATTGGTGAACCGGAAGTAGCCTCATTTGAAGATTTAACAGTTAAATATGATTTATTGACATTTAACGTTATTATAACTTAAAGAATATATTATTCTCCCAGCTATGCTAACCATGAAAATAGTTAATATATTCAGATTGACAGATGTCAGTATCAATAAAAAGTAGATGAATGTGGCAGAAATGAGAATGTTGAAATAGATGTTGGGGAAGACATGGAAAGATACAAGAGAAAATGTCATGAGGAGAAATGAAGAGTATATTGGATGAAGAATGAAAAGCTTGGTAATAGAAGGTTGAAGAAAGAGAGGAAGACCAAAAATAAGATGGAAGGACTGTATTGCGGAAGACTTGAGAGAAAAGGAACTCTATGAGAACGACACGTAAAACAGAAATGAGTGGAAGAAGAAAATAAAAAATAGCGACCCCTAACGAATGGGAAAAGCTAAAGAAGAAGATGTTAGTGTCAAGGAAATTTGCATTGTTTGTTTATGAAATAATTTTACTGGAAATTTAGAATCTTTTGTAAATTTATGTATAGAATTTATACATATTACACAGGATTAACGGAAGGTATTGTGGTGGCCACAATATATTCTTCAAAATGAGGTATAATTATTTTATCATATTACGACATGACCTAATACTATTAGAAAATGAACATATTGATTCAATTAGTTTATGTTAATTTTTATGGTATTCTTGTCTATAACATCCTACATAGGAATTTACTTAAGATAGTTGCCACACCTAAATAACTACATCTGATTAAGTTCTCATTCATTGTTTTGTTTCGCATATCCAAACTCTTAAACTTCCTTACTTGCAATCTAACATTTAACCCTCATCACAATTGTAGGTTATAATTACATTTCGCATTTAGCAACGTCAATACTTTTTCCAACTTTCACAATTTTTCCAAAACCCGTACCTACGCCTTGTACACCTACAGACTCTGTAACCGTCTTCTCTAGAGCCAAGTAAAGAATGTTTGATTTTAGATGGCGAAATTGTTACGAAAATCTACTCACACAGACAGAAGTACACACGCAAGAAGAATTGGGAAATGAACATAGTTAATAGAGAGATTTGGGATGTTAACTTAATTCTTTCTTGTCGTACTGCCTACGCAATTATCGACTAAGTTTTATAGCGGAAATATTAACGATGTTGAGTATAAATTATTGAAAGGTGTAACACAAAGTAGAACATGTATAGTCGCAGTTTATTTTCATGCAAATTATTTATGTATATTATTCTCTATCGAATGTGAGAATTTTATTAATGATAGTTTGTGTTATTAAGTCTAATTGATTACTGAAAAGAAAGGAAATGATATATATTCCTGGAAAAGAGCTTTTAGTTTTAGCAAAAGTATTTGTGAAATATGTTTACATGTATTTTTACAACAATAATTAATCTTGTAAATACATTATTGCCTTGCCGTTATACGAGACTAACAAATTAGAGAGATTAGAAATAATTATCATTAAAATTTGCTGTATAAATGTGATTAAAATTTTATCGATATAATAAATAAATTTTATTTAATAACAATAATTATTATAAAAATCTAATGTGGCCAGCACCTTCCGTCAATCCTGTGTATTTTGAATAATTCCAAACATAAATTTTCTTGCAAACGATTCTACATTTCCAGTCAAATTATTCTTTAGCTTTTCCCATTCGTTATGGGTCGCTATTTTTTATTTTCTTCTTCCACTCATTTCTGTTTTGCGTCTCGTTCTCTCAACTCTTTCGTAGTACATCCATCATAACTTTGGTCTTCCTCTAATTCTTCAACCTTCTATTACTAAGCTATTCATTTTTCTTCCAATTTATTCTTCATCTCTCCTCATGTCATGGTTCAAATCAATGTAATCGTCTATCTTGTATCTTTTTAGAAATTTGTAACACTAGAGTTATTTCCTTACCTATCTTTCCGTGCCTTCCCCAACATCTACTTCAACATCCTCATCTCTGCCACATTAATTTACTTTTTATTGATACTGACATCTGTCAATTTGAATTATCTGAATATATTAGCAGTTTCCATGATTAGCATAGCTGGCTGATTTATAAAATTTAATATCTTTATAATTCTTTAATAACTATGAATATGAAGTTTAAAATCGTATAGAGAATAATATATTCTTTAAGTTATAATAACGTTAAATGTCAATAAATCATATTTATCTGTTAAATCATCAAATGAGGTTACTTCCGATTCACCAATTATAATCAAAATCTAATCACTTGTTCTTCTGGATGAACTTGAGGAATACGAAAAAAATATAATTTTTGGAATCGTGGTATTGAAGTTATGCGATCCGAAACTTTCGTCACACACACACAGACACACACACACACACACACACACACACACATACACACACACACATACATACATACAGACATGATCGTAAAAATGGTAAAATTGTATTATAGGGACCCTAAAACATACTTATTCACTAAAAACTCATCATTGAATTTTTTGACCAAAGACAATACCTTCCTTACATGTAACGGAAGATAAAAACGGTTTACTTTTATGTAGATTCATCAGACTATTTGGCCAATATTAAGTGTCTAATACCTTCGCTCAACACTCTAAATTATAATTATAATTCCTATCTAGAAATAAAAAGTGAAGCCAAGTGATTCGCGCTTATTATGCCGCTGACGACTATCAGGGACGTCAAAGAGAATTTCTCTGCGGAGTGACGTTTCTCCAGTATTTTAATTGGAGACTGTGAGATGATGTTTCGGGGGCACCGCTAGCGCGTGGGCGGCACAGGTGCACGTGCGTGTCTGGGGCCTAAGGCGCTACGCATTGCAAGGCGGATCATGGATTACATCCATAATAACTACACAGTATCAGCTCGGACGCAGAGACGGACCAGAACAAAACAATAAAAAAATGTTGTTAATGGGTTGTAAAAAGATTGAAAATTAACCGTTAATATAGAAATAATTAAGGCAGGATACAAATTAGTCTTTTTACATCGCGCTAAGAGAGGTATTGGATTCATGCTAAAAATCCCATATCCAGATTTTAATGAATAAGCAAGTTTTAAGGTCCCTACAACCCGATTTTAATATTTTTACGATGTGTGTGTGGATATATGTATGTGTGTATGTGTGTGTGTGTGTATGTGTGTGGGGAAGTTGGAAGGATGATTGTTATTTTAGAATAACTACGATTTTTTCGTCTCTAATAATTCCAATTCCAAAAATTGCATTTTTATATTTAACCTTTATGAAAAGTTCATTAGCATTAGAGTACCTTTATATACAGGGCATGCCCATGGGGCAAGATCGCCGCCATAAGCGAGCCAATGTCAAACATACTGATAATTCATTTCCCTATTTATTTGTAAGAAATGTAATATTATATTAAACAGGAATATTAAATAATCACACTATGAATCTATAAAGGTAATAAAAATTTATTTAAGAGATACACAATTATTATTATGACATAAATTTAGAGGTTATGTGGAGCATATGATTTAGGTTGTCATTATCCCATCAAATTTAATAACTGTGGTTATTATTTACATAATAAGTTTATATTTTAAAATTACCTTTTAAAAATTTAAATGTTTGTGCTTAATATTGGTAATTTTTATGTGTTTTAAATATTGCCAGTCATCGTAGTCAGTATCTCAAGAAAATACACAAATAAATAAAATATAAGTGTTACTTATACTTGAAATAAATATTAGAAGTATATTTAAATGTGTTTTGCATTAAAATAAAACAAGTAGCCACGAAAATACATAATAATTTGCGCAACAACAACGAATATGACAGTGGCCCGCTAATGGCGGACGAAACGCGAGCCACGCCATAGGTACCCTAATTAGCATTTGGTTATACCACCATCTCGTAAAATTTATTGGAACCAGAGGCAATTATTGATTTGGTCGTTCCACGAAATCAACCGATTTACATCATCAACAAAATAAGGAATACTAAAAATCCCGAAACTTATGAAATATTTTCGGAAAATATGAATTATTATTATTAATTATTATATATAAAGAGTTCAGAACAATGTAAAAAATATATCATTCTGTTATGCATATCGACAGTGTATTGAAGCAATGAAATAACGAGTTCTTTTTTTCAGAAATTAATAGCTCATATAGAAAGTACATAATTTTTTTAAGTATTGAAAGAAACCACCTATATAAGTGTTAAACATGTTTTACACTTGATAGTACCTATACAAGGTATATCTGCTTCTGATGAAGTACTGCAAGTTTTATGCGTCGTTCTGTCCAAATAAAATCTATTGGTTACACCAAAATTTTACTGTAAAAATATGACGACACATTTTTAGCTCTCGCTAAGAGAGGTATTGGATTCATGCTAAAAATCACATATCCAGATTTTAATGATTAAGCACGTTTTAAGGTCCCTACAATCCGATTATAACATTTTTACGATGATGTCTGTGTGTATGTGGATGTGTGTGTGTGTGTGTGTTAGGATGTTGTAGATACGATTTTTCAAATTATACGAGTATACGACTGAAGACCTGTGTAACAACGGATTCCTCAATCTAACAGTAATGGGAAGAGTTGAATAGGTTCTGGTAACAATTGAACAACCGAAAGTGATAGTTTTTTTTAATTTTTTTCTCTAAATATTATTTTTGAAAATTTATGTTACTACAAATAATAAAGATAATAAAATTCTCAGTCTGATACATTTAACTTTATACTATATGTCCTATAGGTTTAGAGAGGTAGACAGAATAATCTTCTGTAATAAATATCATTGCCCAAAAAACAATTGAGATATTTACATGTTTGTAATTGACAGATAAATGCATTACGTCAGTGTTAAAAATCACCAGTTTCTTATTATATTATTAATTAAATATGTTATTAAATTTTTTAACATATTAGAAGAGTAGGACAAAATTTCTCATAGAACGAAAGAAGAGATAAAATTTCAATTATTTGTGTGTACAAGAAATGTTAAATTCGTTACTTATAGGATGCGAGCAGTCATGTGACTATGTTGGCCTTTGCAAGCAGATATTGGGATCCGTGTCAGAATGACGGCTAGTACTTATTTACATAGATGTCACAATTGTCATATGTCATAATTTTTCATCAAAATGGATAGAAAATCATGATGTTTTGAATGAAAAATTGTGACAATTGACACCTATATACATTATTACTAGCTGTTATTCTGACACGGGCCCCTATATCTGCTTGCCATGGCCAACAAAGTCACATGACTGCTCGCACCCTATGCAACATAAAATGTAAATGGCGAGAGGTATTGTCCTGGCCATAACAGATTTTTTTTTTATACACCAATCATCATTGCGTCGACAATATTTGATCCATTGTCTTATTTTGTCAAGAACTTTACAAGTATATCTTCAGAAACTGCAAAATTGTTCTTAATTTCTTTTTGTCTATGAATTGGTGTGGTGTAAAGCTCGCTTTACAATTACAAACAAGAACAAATTCTCTGATACGGATCTGAGTTGCACGCCATTCATTTAATGATTGTCAGAGCTGTCCACCTATGCTCCTGTACCAAATATAGATTCAGATTTATTAACTACAAATAATCAAGTTCGTAATTAAATTGTGAGAGCTGACGGCTTGGACGCACGCGCACGTGCACACGCGCATGTTCGATTTAAAGTTACTTTCCTTGATCGATGAGATGCTATCAATCACATACATTTATATACTGAACAAATTAAAAAAATTAGAATGGGATTACACGTTGGAAAATAGATTGTTTAGAAATACAACTATTAGAAATTTGATCTTATTGTTTGTGTGTGTGTGTGTGTGCGTGTGTGTGTGTGTGTGTGTGTGTGTGTGTGTGTGTGTGAGAGACGAAGGTTTCGGATCGCATAACTTCAATATCAGGATTCCAAAAATTATATTTTTTTCGTATTCCTCAAGTTTACATCCAGAAGAACAACTGATTAGATTTTGGTTATAATTGGTGAACCGGAAGTAGCCTCATTTGAAGATTTAACAATTAAATTTGATTTATTGACATTTAACGTCATTATAACTTAAAGAATATATTATTCTCTATACGATTTGATTGCATTTTGTACTTCATATTCAATAGATATAAGAGTTAAAGAATTATAAAGAAATAAAATATTATAAATCAGCCAGCTATACTAAACATGGAAACTACTAATATATTCATATAATTCAAATTGACAGATGTCAGTATAAATAAAAAGTAAATTAATGTGGCAGAGATGAGGACGTTGAAGTAGATGTTGGGGACGACACGGAAAGATAGGTAAGGAAATAACTCTAGTGTTACAAGTTTCTAAAAAGATACAAGCGAGATGATTACAATGGTTTGAAAATGTCATGAGGATAAATGAAGAATATATTGGATGAATGCTTAGTAATAGAAGGTTGAAGAAACAGAGGAAGACCAAAGATAAGATGGAAGGACTGTATTGCGGAAGAATTGAGAGAAAGGGAACTGAATGAGAACAACACGTAAAATAGAAATGAATGGAAGGAGAACATAAAAATAGCGACCCCTAACGAATGGGGAAAGCTAAAGAAAAAGATATTAGTGTCACTTGCAATTTGCTTTGTTTTGAAATAATTTTGTTTATGAAATAATTTTACTGGAAATTTAGAATCTTTTGCAAGAAAATGTATGTATGGAATTTATATATAATACACACGAAAAATAAGTTTTAGAATATTTCCAGTTGTCCAATTGTTACCAGAATCTATTCAACTCTTCCCATTACTGTTAGATTGAGGAATCCGTAGTTACACTGGTCTTTAATCTTATAAAATTTTAGAAATCGTACCTCCAACACACACACACACATACACACACACACATACATACACACACACGCACACACACAGAGAGAGAGAAAGATATCATTGTAAAAATCGTAAAAAAGTGTTGTAAAGACCTTAACCACAACTAAAATATTTTAATTTAAGGATGTAGATGAAAATTCTCGTCTATCTCTGGCTTCATCTAGATTCTAGATAAAGACGAAATATTTCAGTGGCAACTGGTAAGCACCTGAGCACAATCAAGCTCTTGTAACTAGCTGCTAGCCTGATTGATCGTACAGCTCCCCGATTCCTGATTGAGAGACAATCGCAGAGTGAAAACAGTTGACAGCCCAGCCTGCTATTGTTAAAAGGATTACAGCGTAATTGGTTTTATGTTTGGGCTTACATTTTTATTGTCCATTGATTAGAATGGATTGATAATCGTGAGTTGCACTTTAGTTGTTCAGCGATTTGAATTTCTATCTGACTGATGAACAATAACAAAAATGGAAGTGGTTTCAAAAGAATTTAAATTATATTTTGTTTTTAATTAATGAAAAGAATTATTTTCTTTCAAAATAATTACTAGTCCCACCTTCAACCAATTATGAATTAATTCAAATATAAGACTAAAGATTTTTTTACCTCTCGCTAAGAGAGGTATTGGATTCATGCTAAAAATCGCATATCCAAATTTTAGTGAATAAGCACGTTTTAAGATTCCTAGAATCTGATTATAACATTTTTACGATGATTTATGTGTGTGTATGTGTGTGTGTGTGTGTGAGAGAGAGAGAGAGAGAAAGTTGGTAGGTTCTGGTAACAATTGGACAACCGGAAATAGTAGTATTTTAACAAAATTCTTCGAAATATTATTTTTTGAAAATTTATGTTATTACAAATAGTAAAAACCAAATTCTCTATCCGATACATTTAAAAATTGTATTATAGATATAGATTTAAAAATATAGAAATATAATCATACGTAATATAACAAGTGATATGATTATCATCGATGATATTCTCGAGTGAAACCGAGCTGCAGATTTCACGAGTCCGAAGGACGAGTTGAAATGTGCTGCGTGGGTTTCACGAGTAATATCTTCGATTATTAATCATATCACGAGCTTATATTTAATGAGAGAATATAATGAATTTTTGCAATCTAACCTAACCTAACTTTTGATATACATATTCATATTGTATTAAAACATGGTATTTACGAATTTTATTTAATATTTCGGAGTTTGACTTATTGTTATTATTTATTTTTATACTCAAAATTAACTATCAATGTCATAAATAAAGAAAACAAATCCCGTAGTAACGACTATAAATACGGTGATAATTTCCTTGTTTTTTATCATCGCTGTGATAAACGCGTAGCTAGGAAGATTCTGAATGTTGATTGGCGGAAAACATGTCACGTGACTAAGGAATTATATTCTTTACCGTGAGTATTTTTTAACATGAAACATGGGATTTGTCATATCTATGGTTACGATTTAATTGACAGCAATGTATTTGCCTGTCTCATTTAAAATGAAACATAGGGGACAATTTTGACATTTGTCTACTCTGTCAGTGTCAAAAAACCAATTTGAAATACAATGGTTTATACTGTGGAAGAGAAGGTGCAGATTATTAAATGGTATTATTCGAATTTTAATCCAAGTTTAAGGCAAGTGTCGGACCTGTTCCGCGCTTCATTTCCTGACAGGCCTACATCAAGTGCAGCAAAATTTTTAAGAATAGTGAATACCTTTAGAGGAAATGGTTGCATCGAGCCTGCACATAACAGTATGAATAGATCCTGTAATATATTAATTGCGCAGAAAAATACATGAAATTCTGACTTTAATACAAAATAAGAACAGATTAACATTAAGAGAGATTGAGTAAGCTACTGCTGTAAGCAAAGCTACTGTACACAGACTATTTAAAAAGGAGCATTACAGATCATACCATTTACAAAATCACCAGAAGTTAGTTATGGACGATACGAAACGAAGAATATTTTTTTTTGAATGTTTGAAAACGTTAATAACTATTCAGATTTGCTGCAAAATATACTTTTTACGGACGAAGCAACTTTTTAATTACATGGCGAGGTAAATTCACAAATTTGTCGGTATTGGTCCAGGGAAAATCTACATTTGTATAGTACGAGGACTCAACGACCCGAGAAAGTTAACGTTTGGCCTGGCATAATAGGAACCCACATTATTGGGCCATTTTTTATTAACGGAAATATTACTGCTCAATATTTAAATATAATAGTTCTGTCAAATTCATCCCCTGTGTTTCATTTTAAATGAGACAGGCAAATACATTGCTGTCAAACAAATGTCAAGTCGTAACCATGGAAATGACAAATCCCATGTTTCATCTTAAAAAAAAATCACGGTATAAAATAATCTGTTGTAGGAAATCTCACAGCTCAAACATTTCCACGGTAACCAGTTGAGTAATTAAAATGTCGGTAATTGATAGATAAATGTCACTAATGTCAGTGTCAAAAATTCAGAAATAATACTGAAGGATTTTTTGGGAATGATATTTAATATTTCTTATTGTATTATTAATTATATATTTACTATTTATTTATATACTGCCAATTCCGTCAATGAATTGGGAGAACCTCGAACATTTAGAAGAGTAGGAGAAAACTTCCCCATAGAATAAATTTAAAATTACAGAAAATAAGTAATGGACACATTTGGCAGCATTCCTCTATTATCTTTTTGAAGCTGGTCTTAATCTGTTTAAGAATTCAGAAACCTACTGGTGACCTTTTAATTTAGAAATAGCAAATAGCTGCTTAAAAATGAGTTCCACAAATAGACATCATCTTTGTTTTGTCTCATTCATGTTAATATATATACGATCGTACAGCACCCACCAGTTCTGCAAAAGGCAATATTAAATCTTGTCGTTTACAGCGTGAAATAATGACATACGATACGTATGTTATTTATTTTTGTTTGTTATTGAGAGTGTTTAGGCGTAAAAGGCACTTTAATTACCGCTTTACATAATTCTAAACGCCTACGTACTTGAGAATTATAATTTATATCTACCGCGTTCAATAAATAATATTTCATATGTGTGATTGCTTTTATTGCTACAAAACTATTAACAAATACAGTTTCGTCAGTAGTGAAATTAAGTTTAGTTTACACGACCAAATTAATTAACAAGCGAGGTTATGATAAATTTTTGACAGATGAATATGTCAAACACGGATCTGTCAATTTACAGTTATTAATGATGTTTTTAAACAACGATTTTCAATTTTTAATAAGATAAAGTAGTAGTAGTTTGATATCTGTTTCTTACATAAATCTGTTCCTGCTGAAATAAAAACTTTTTGTCGATTAATTAGATTACAAATTTATACAATTTGTAAGGATTATTTATTGGGTGCTTGTTCTATTTTGATTTGCAACATATAAAACTTAAATGTTAATAAATAAGTGGGTGTCTTGAGGCTTGTATTTAATTTGCAATTGCATTCTATCATAATTACTGCCGTTACTGTAATATTAAATAAATGATATCAGGTGTTTACTTTATATATTAAGCTAAAGTAAATATCTAATTTATTACACTTTATACTAACTAATAACAAAGTTTAATTGGATACTATAAACAAATATATTAAGTGAGAAATAAAAGTTCAAATACAAATTTAATTGCGTATCTTGAACATAGAGTAGGCGAATATATCATTTGAGATAAAAATGTGTACAAATGTTTGACATGTTATATTAATTCAAAAAATGATACTACATTTATCATTCACAGATTATTAAAAGTGATTTGTTTCTAGGATTAATATGTAGACCTATATTTCAAATGGATTTTTTAATAATTAATCTTATATTTCATTTGAAACCAATAGGGATGCTCACTATTTTTTACAGTTTTTTAAGGTATTGTCTTTGGTCAAAAAATTCGATAATGAGTTTCTAAAGCACGTTTTAGGGTTCCTAGAATACGAATTTACTATTTTTACGATGATGTCTCTATGTGTGTGTGTGTGTGTGTGTGTGTGTGTGTCTCTCTCTCTGTGTGTATATATATACCGGGTGGAACATCATACCTGTGTACATAGGCGATTCATATGAGAAAAACAATTTTTTTGTGCGCATTGCTCCCCAAATTATTTTAGACAAAAATGCTTCAAATAAATGTTGTAGAGCATAAAATTCTGCATCTAAATCAATAAACAGAATTACTTTTACATGCTTTGTAACGACACAAATTAAATAAGAAAATATTGAAAATTACGTTGAAAATATCAAATAGCCATGGAATTGAAACAAAAATAGAAACAAATAAATGTCTGACGTTTGACAGATAAATAACTAATTTGATAGGTCTTAATGTTTACATGAATTATTTCTAATTTAAAAAGATTTTCATTAAAAATCCTATAAAAAATAAATATTTCATTGAAATGTACAATTGTCGTAATAATAGGTATGAAGATTTTTGTATGAATTTAATTTACCTATTTATTTGTTTCTATTTTTGTTTCAATTCCATGGCTATTTGATATTTTCAACGTAATTTTCAATATTTTCTTATTTAATTTGTGTCGTTACAAAGCATGTAAAAGTAATTCTGTTTATTGAATTAGATGCAGAATTTTATGCTCTACAACATTTATTTGAAGCATTTTTATCTAAAATAATTTGGGGAGCAATGCGCACGAAAAAACTGTTTTTCTCATATGAATCGCCTATGTACACAGATATGATGTTCCACCCGGTATATATATATATATATATATATATATATATATATATATATATATATATATATATATATATATATATATATGTATGTGTGTGACGATCGTTTCTGATCGCATAACTCCAATACCACGATTCCAAAAATTATATTTTTTTCGTACTCCTCGAGTTTAAATCCATATGTAGACATGATTAGATTTTGGTTATAATTGGTCAACCAGAAGTCCCCTCATTTCAACTTTTAACAGTTTTCCTTGAAAAAAGTAGTTAAATAACATTTATTGACATTTAATGTTTATACATTTTAAAGAATATATTATTCTCTAGACTGGGTTGCATTTTATACTTCATAATTAATAGATATAGAGTTAATGAATTATGAAGATATTAAATTTCATAAATCAGCTAGCTGTGCTAACTATGAAAACTGTTAATATATTCAGATAATTCAAATTGGCAGATGTCAGTGTCAATGAAATAAAAATGAATGTGGCAAAGAAATATCTAGCAATTTTGGTATGTAAATTAATAAAAATTAAATGCCGGGGGGTGTTGCGTTGGCCACATCAGATTTTTTTTTGTATAAAAATTTTCAAGGATTATTCATTTAACTTTAAAATTATTGTTTCATATTGTTTTTCACACGGTTATCTGTACCTTTTCCTTTATAGGAACTGAAAAACCATTTTAAAATTCAACATTTCATAATTCCAAGAACTCTCATTAATTATCAATATGAATAAAAGAACACGATATCTTTATAAGTATATTTCCTTTAATTAAACAAAGAATATCCCATTCATCCAATAAAACAAATCCGAAAAAAAAACCTCAATTCAACTGTTGAGAAATAAAATAAACAACATCCGCTAATTCAAGTGCAGCTTATGAATGGAATTCCAGCATAATATTTAGTGTCCGTTTGTCCTTGCAGCTGAACTAGTATAAAGTATAATACCATTTACAGAACCGCTATAACGCATAGGAACACACATAGTGTTGTAATATATAACTTATCCTAATTAGGGTTATACGCATATGGTATAGTACTAGTAAATTGATTCTAAAACTATACTACAAATGTAAAGTACGAGTTACAAATGCCAATAGCCCTATAAATTAAAAAAAAAAATACGGTGTAACACACATGGTTGTCTCAATATAAGTATCGTGACCACCACAATAACTCTCGCCACTACCATTTTTGGTTATATACATATAGGGCGCGAGCAGTCATGTGACATTGTTGGCTTTGACAAGCAGATATGGGGGCTCGTTTCAGAATGATAATTAGCAATTATGTACATAGATGTCAAATGCTAGAATTTCATTAAAAATTTCAAGATTTTCTAAATTCACTTGCCGAGAAAATTAAACCACATGGAATTTGAAAATCACTAAATTTGGAATGAGAAATTATGATATTTGACATCTATGTACATAATTACTAGCTATCATTCTGACACGGGCCCCTATATCTGCTTGTCAAGGCCAACAAAGTCACATGACTGCCAGCGCTCTATTGTATTTAACATTTCTTGTATACCTACACTCTACACCAAAAATTCTACTTATATCTATTCTTCATATATAGATTTTTTAATTTTAAATTCATTCGATGAAGAAATTTTGTTTTCTTCTAATTTTTCGAAATGTTTCCAATTCATTGTCGGGATTGACAGTATTTTTGAAGGGTATTTGTAATACACCTGTAATTTTAAATATTTAACTATTAATACAATAAGAAATAATATAATGTATGTACTTCCTAGCAAAATCTTCAGTAAAGTCTCTGGATTTTTGACACTGACATTTATCTGTCAGTTACAAACATTTTAATTTTGCAATTGGTTTCCATGACATTATTTGGGCTGTCAGATTTATTATATAGAGAATTTACTCTTCTTTAATTAAGCAAGAACAAAAATTTGCAAAAAATAATATTTAGAAGAATTATTTAAGAATCTAGTACTTCCGGTTGTGCAATTGTTATCAAAACGTTTTCAGCTCTTTTGAAAAATCGTCCTTCCAACTTCCCCCTCCACACACAGACATCATAGTAAAAGTATTAAAATCGGATTGTAGGGACCTTAAAACGTGCTTAAATATTAAAATTTGGATATGCGATTTTTAGCATGAATCCAATATCTCTCTCTGAGCGAGAGGTAAAAAAGAATATATTCATACATATTATTTATTTTGAAGAATGCTCTATTTGTAAAGTTTTAGAAGCACTTGCTCTATTGCTACCTCAGTAGTGAGATTCAATTCTGATACGATAACTCAGGGACCATTCATAAAACCGCGTTACCTTAATCGGTGCGCGGTTAAAGATATTTATTATAGTGAGTGGTTTGTAAGAAAATTGAGATAATGAGGTGCTGGAAAATATTTGACAGTCGGAACTGATAGTTTTATTCTAGAGTCAAGTTTGGAAAGTTTCTTTGTTATGAAATGTATTATACGTACGAGGATAATTTAAAAGAAAAATATTTGTTTTGTTTACTTTAAAATTTATATATAATTCTATTTTGAAATTCGTAATTCATCTACAGACCTCATATATATAATAAATAAGAGTATTGAAAGTTGCTATAGTATCGTCAAGGAATCTAATTAATATTGTGTGCCTGAGTGTCTAGTCGCGAATCTGATGGCCCGGATTCGATCCCGACCGACGGCAAAATTATTTCTAATTTAAAATAGCACAATAGTGACCCCTGTGGTGCACTCTTTGCACCAGCAAATGAACCAAATCTAACAATATTGATAAGAATTATCAATGGTCTAACTCTAAGTTTGTAAATCTGATAAACTCAATTACAAATCCTCAACCTATGTGCCAATTTCATCAACTGGTAGCCGCCGAAAACGTCACACACAACCGTTAATAATTTAAATAATTTTCTTGTTGTGTGGACGGATTTTGTTACCGGCCTCATTAAAATATTTATCAGTGTCATCTAGTGGAGTTCTCCCAAAGGTTCACCTTTGGCGTCATTAATAACATGTCACAAGGCAGAAGAAGTTATCGGCGCAAGGCATCGGAACATTACAAATTATATACTCGTACGTTGCGAATACGCAAAACTTCGTGGGTTGAAAGTTTTTAAAACTGATAAACAGGATTCATGTTCAGACGGTTTGAGTGAACATTATCAATTCTGGATTTGCTGATACATATTATATTGACTGTTGTTCATACTTTAAATGTATGAAAGTTCGATGTCTGAATTTAAAAGAAATATTTGAATTTTCGCCATTGGTGACTTAGGAAATTAAAATTAAAGATGCGGTAAAATAGCTATTTGTGTATTAAAACGAAAATAGGACATTGTCGATTGAGAGGTTCTCTCAAAATTGACAATGTCCATTTGCGCTCGAAACACACACAAGATTTTTTCTACAGTCGCCACAGTGGGGTCCTCTATCATATAAAAATAATAATAAAATGTACATTTTGTACTTACACTACTACTCAATTAATTAATTAATATAAAGAAAAAACGTCTTTTATATTTAATTTTAATTTATCGTTATTTCCTATTCTTTTTGACCTATTGCTTCAATCTAATCTAAACATTTTATACTTTCATTTATAAATGAATGCCCTATTTTATTTTCACAATAGTGCGGCATTTTTACTTCCTTGTACGTAAGTAAAGGAAGTATTGTAATCGCGTAAAATTTCGGTTTTCAGATTTCAGCGGAAATATCCATTTTGATCATCCCTGAATCCATTTTGACTAATTTCGTCGTGACGTCTGTACGTACGTACGTATCTCGCATAACTCAAAAACGGTAAGCCGTAGAAAGTTGAAATTTTGTATTTAGGACTCCTATAACATCTAGTTGTGCACCTCCCTTTCTGGTTATTACACAATTTCCAGAAGTGGCACTTTACATGAAGCCTATAATAGATTTTAATGAAAAACTGTTTTAAAATATAATCCAAAACTTTTCAAATTTGGTATACAAGACTTATATGTCAATCGAAATAACAATAGATTTTGGTTAAAATAGGCTAACCGGAAGTGGTACATTACTTGAAGTTGTTAACAGTTTTTCTTGAATAACTTATTTTATTTTGATTTTAGAAATAAATGCTTCAAATAAAAGTTTTAGAGAATTAATTTCTGCGTCTAGCACATCAAGTATTGTTAAATTAGTCCTTTGTATAAGCGAGACATGTAAGTTTAAAAATTACATACTTTTTTGTTTTTGTAATAAAGCTTGCTATGAATTAGGACAAAAACATAAAAAAATGTTCATGTCAAATTACGTTAAATACGTGCAATTTTATGATTCGTACAATAACAAATATTATATTTTTATTGTGAAATTAGTCATATTCATTGTTGTAATCAAATATTTCTTTGTTGTAATCAACTCTCTTTAAAAACTTCCTTTATGGTCGTTATATATTTTACTGTTTTGAAGTTAAAATTAATATTTTGTAATTTATTTCTCAACATATTGTATAGTTAGAAATTTGGACAGCGAGCGTTTTTTCTACTTTGTCGCGCTAGAGCGGCAAAGTAACATTTTGCGTTGACAAAAGAGAGCGCAAATGGCTACTTTCTATGTAGACTGTAGAAAAAATATTACATATATGAATCCTAAAACGTGCTTATTCAATAAAAATTCATCATTGAATTCTTTCACCAAAGACAATACTTTCCTTACCTAAAGGTGACGGAAGGTAAAAATATAATAATAATTAAAACGTTTATAGATAAAATAAATCTAAAATGGAATAAAACGCATTAATTAAACTATTAAACATGGTCTTTAATATCCAAGTATAAATTTCACATTTAAACTTGCAATCTGCCCACAAAATAGAATAAAAACTTGCATTTCCATAATCCTTTTTGACCTTTTGTATCTATGCGCACAACAAAGCAATTGTATTGCACCTGTCAGAAATATATTTATTACATTCGTACATTCGTCACATTTAAAATTGAAATTTGTAGACAATCAGGGCACAAGTGAAATGGTGCTGAATATGTGTGTAGGATTCAACAGTAAAAGGGAAACAACAGACGATTTATAGGTTTTACGTAGCAGTAATATTTAAATTGTTTATTACATAACGAAATAAGAATTATTATTTATGACTGACTACATTGCAATTGTAATTGCAAATACATTAGAAACATTTTGTTAATTAGCTGCAATTTGGTATTTTGTTTACAAAATGATATTTTGTCTGTATTATTTTAAAGTTTGTATAACATAATAATAATTTTACACACATAAAGTATACTTCTTCTTCTTCTTCTTTTGCCCTCTCAAAGCTTCCTTCTCCATTTATTCTCGTCCATTAAATTTTTTGATTTTTTACTTCTCGCGTTTTAAAATTCCTTCAATCCGATTTTAACATTTTTACGATGATGTGCGTGTGTGTGTATGTGCGTGAATACGAGTGCATGTATGTGTGTGTGTGTGTGTGTTGCCATGGATCTCTGCATATCTTACTGTGCACCCGACGGACGCTCGAGCCCTTGAACACCCATGGCGTCGACGCCACTGGTCTTACATATTACATTTTAGATTATTCTATATAAAATAATATTTCTTAATATACACTCTGTTATTTATTATTCGCTACTGTAAATATGCAATTAAATATCTGCTCTACTTGTCATGTTAAGTGTATGCTAACTTCTCACAATTTCCTATTTAATTAACACATTATAAAATTCTGGTATGTGTTGCTATTAGTCCTTAATAACTTCGTTGTAAGTAATTCATAGTTCAAAGTAATGATTTATTACCGGATTTTCTAGGAAAGAATTTCACTCAATAAAGAAAGGATTTTTTTATTTCGCATTTCAAAATAAAATAAATATATGCAAAAATTTAACTTCAACCCACCATCCACGGGCAATGTAGGCAATGTTGGAAGCCTACATACAGCCTTAAACGGACGAACTGTTTCACTTAATATATTCTTGTTTTAACATAAATACACGCACACATACGGACAAACGTACAGAGTACTTTCAGACATATAAGATTTTACTTTAAACAAAATCATAATAGCCATTAAAAAAACTTTAAGGTCTATGAAAATTTAAAAGTATCAATATATAAATAAATATATCATCACGGTATATAACCTAATACTGGGGGTGCGAATCTACTTTCTACGCAGATTTCGGTAATGATGATGAAATATTCGTACCAGGCGTCACCATTGCACGCGTGGAGAATGCACCACAGGAACCACTTTTGTGCCATTTAAAATTCGATTAATTTTGGTGTCGGTCGGGATCGAACGCGGGTCCCCAGATTCACAAGGCGCTCAGCTACACGGCCACGAGAGTAGAATACTATATTTACTTATTATAACCTGAGTGTCTGGTTGCGATTTGGGGAACCGGGTTCGATCCCTACCGATGCCAAATATTAAGAATTTCAAATGGTACAAGATTGACTCCTGTGGTGCACTCCCCACACCAGCAATGAGAGACCTGGTAAACGCCCGCACGATGATGTCAGCATCGTTACCGAAATCTGTGTATAAAGCAAATTGGCACACCCAGCAATGGGTAATATAGCATAGATATATTTGACATATTTAGCTTCTTTGTTTGTACCCCTCGCTATCCAGATTTTAAAGAATATGTACGTCTTAAGGTCCCTACAATCCGATTTTAATATTTTTACGATAATGTCTGTATGTGTGTATGTGTGTGGGGATGTTGGAAAGATGATTTCTCAAAAACTATAATACTTAATATCTGTTTAACTACGTATTTCTCATTCGGAAAGTACTGGGAAAAGCTGAAAAGGTTTTCGTAATAATTGGACAATCGGAAGTAGCAGATTCTTAAAAAAATCTTCTAAATATTATTTTTTGAAATTGTTTATTCTTGCTAGTATTAAAAAAGAGTAAAGTCTCTATTTGATACATATAAATATTTTATTATATCTATAGATTTAGAGATAAAGAAATATACGGTATATAATAATCTGTTGTAACTGACTGATAAATGTCAGTGTCAAAAATCCAGAGACATTACTGAAGATTTTTTCTGGGAAGTACATACATTATATTATTTCTTATTGTATTAATAGGTAAATATTTAAAATTATAGGTATATTACATATACCCTTCAAAAATACTATCTATCCTGACAATGAATTGGAAACATTTCGAAAAATTAGAAGAGGACAAAATTGCTTCAAGTAGAATTTTGGTGTAAAGTGTAAGTATACAAGAAATTTTAAATACAATGGGGCGCGAACAGTCACGTGACTTTGTTAGCCTTGGCAATCAGTTATGAGGCCCCTGTCAGAATGATAGCTACATAGATGTCCAATTTCATATGGTTTATTTTCCTTGACAAATAAATTCCACAGACCTCGTGACAAATTATCTACGTGAAATGAAAAATTCTGACATTTGACATCTATGTATATAATTACTATTGTCCTGACATGGGCCCCCATATCTGCTTGCCAAGTCCAACAATGTCACATGACGCGCCCTACACTTATGTAACCAAAAACGGAAGTGGCGAGAACAGATTTTTTTAGTCACCGGAAGACCGCATTATTTTTTAGTTTATTTTTAAAATGAATTAAAATTATAAAATTGACTTACCATTGCTCGAAACGTACCCAATGAATGTATGTTTCTAATAGCTGCTTGCTCTAGAAAAAAAGAAAATAATATTAGGTACTGGTATTTTACTAATTTTTTACAAGAATGTCATTTATATCAAAAAACAGTAGTTCAATAACAGTCTACTATATGTCTATATTAATTTACTATATTCTACTCATTTTCTCTATTCTATAACTATAACTATGTCAGTTTGAATAATACACAGCTTTATATTATTTCCTGTAAATTAAATTTTACTCGTATTATTTATACTTTAAAGTCAATACTTCATAACATTTAATGAACTGTACATATGTTTCTGTTTACTCGCTCACATACATCATTGACCAGCATACGATTGGAATACATACGTAGGTAGCAGAAGTTATACCAGTTGTATTGTAAGTACCCTGGTATTTATCAGGCAACTTTTAATAAACTGTTCAGCCATTTTTGCAAAAAGATAACGGATTGTGTAGCAGTTACATCCAAATATTTCACGCCTTAGAGAAAAATTATTCGTTTTTGGTGTCACTTGCCTTTTAGGGTAGCTACTTCAAAAGATTTTTATTATTGAAAATAAGTATGATTTCTTTTGCTGTATTACTTGTATTGCTGAATTTGTAAATACGTAGGATATTTTATGAACTGGAAATGTAATATTTTTCAACTTTCATTCACCAAATTTGTCAGTTTGAAACTGTTTTAAGATATTAAGTAAATGCGGATAGCCAAATATGTATTCGTAGATGTGTCAATATACTAGGGTGGAAACGTACTCGGGTGCGACGATCTAACAAGTTGTCCGTTAATCCGTAAACAAAATAAGGGTTTATTTGTTATTTTTTTTTTAAATTATAAATAACTGATTTGTAAAATAAAATTAGAACAAAAAAAAACATTTAGCAAACAGTTTTTACTACCACTCGCTATGAGAGGTATTGGATTATGCTAAAAATCCGATTTTAACATTTTTACGATGATGTCTGTGTGTGTGTATGTGGATGAATGTGTGTGTGTATGTGTGTGTGTGTGTGTATGTATGTGTGTATGTATGTGTGTATGTGCGTGGGATGATGGAAGGACGATTACACAAAAACTATAAGCCTTTATATTTGTTAAACTACATATTTGCCAATCGGACATTCATGGGAAGATCTGAAAAGGTTTTGGTAACAATTGGACAAGCTTCTTGAAAAAAAATCGTCTAAATATTATTTTTTGAAAAAATTTGTAATATTAAAGAACATTAAATTCGCTATCTGATACATTTAAATATTTTATTATATATTCTATAGATTTAGAGATAAAAGAAATATAATACATAAAATAATCTGTTGTAATAAATTTTACAGCCGAAAGAATGCCATGGAAAATAGTTGTAAATTTAAATTGTTTGTAACTGACAGATAAATGTCTATGACATTACTGAAGACTTTTTCTGGGAAGTATATACATTATATTATTTCTTAATATATTAGTAGTTAAATATTTAATATTATAAGTATATTACACATACCCTTCAGAAATACTGTTACTTCCGACAATGAATTGGAAACATCTAGAAAAATTAGAAGAGGACAAAATTTCATCATAAAATGAATTTAAAATTAAACAATCTAAATATAAGGAATAGATATAACTAGAATTTTTGGTGTAGAGTGTAGGTATATAAAAAATGTTAAATACAATAGGGCGCGAGCAGTCATGTGACTTTGTTAGCCTTGACAAACATATATGGGGGCCTATGTCAGAATGATAGCTAGTACTTATGTACATAGATGTCATATAACATAATTTCTCATTCTAAATTTAGTGATTTTCCAATTCCCAATGACACGCAGGGGGCAATGGTTCCGTGCTGCCCACTTGATGCATTGACTTGCACTTCTCGTTTACGTTATTGTTTTGTGGTACGACCCATTCTTGTAGTACAAATATTTCTATAAATCGATGTTTAAACGGGTTTGTAATGCATAGTGTTCCTGCTATTCATCATATGATGTATTCTCCTATTTTATCAGTAATGCATAATAATTTATTTAACACTTCATTTCGATGAAATATTGTTCATTAAGGGAACGTTTAATATATTTACGTTGGAACAAGCCATTATTGCAGCATTCTCGTATATTTATTTATTTAAAGACAATAATTTTGAAAAAGGTAATACAATTGTTATGATACCACTGGCTACAGATTGCTCCCCGCCCTGCATTAATTATCAAACACTTGTCTCTAATTTCTAATCCATCATTGCAACACCGTCCGGCATATATCAAATCTGTTTCTTACTTGTGCCCCCACGCCCTTGTGGCACACCCGCCTCTGGCTCTGCGTCTCGGTCGTGTGGGCTCCGTAACCGGATGATTTTTCTCCGAGTTAGATGTTTTTGCAGTTCGAATTCGTGGGGGCGTCGTTGCCTGCCCATAAATGGATAAAGGCTTGTCTGCAGAAGGCCACAACCAATGCAAGTATATAAAGTACCCTTTCCACTTGTAATGTGTACCTACATCTTGACGTGTCTAACATTTTTAACATTTTTTTGTTCATCTTTGTGTTAAGACATTGAAAGATTTTTACCTTCATTAGGAAGAAGGTTGTTTGTTTTCTTAGTCAAGACTATTTGTTTTCTTTAAGGTTCATTGCACAAACGTTTAACACTGTACCAATACAATATTTTATTTGTAGAGATAATTAATCTTATTTTACTAAAGTTAAATTGACATTCTTACTATTTAAGAAAACGTTCTATAAACCAAACCCAATGTTTTGAAAATGAGACAAGGTCATTAATTTTTAAAACAAAAGATGGAACTAACTTTGTAAATAAAAGTTTGCGTAGGTAAACAAGTACAAGTAATAAAATATTTTGACTCGTTCAGTAGATCTCAAGGTCGGAATTGTTTAGCATGTATCTAAATTAGTAAATAAAAATATTAATACATAAAATAATATTTATAAATGAATTAATAAATTGAAAATCTGATGTGGCCAGCACATTACCTTCGGTCAATTCTGTGTATATTGTGCTATAGTACTATACATAAATATTATTGCGAAAGATTCTAAATTTCCAGTAAACTTATTTCATAAACAAAGTATGCAAACTGCACTTGACACTTATATCTTCTTCATCTTTAGCTTTTCCCATTCGTTAGGGGTCGCTATTTTTTATATTCTTCTTCCACTCATTTCTGTTTTATCTTTGTTCTTCCTCTGTTTCTTCAACCTTCTATTACTAAGCTATTCATTCTTCATCCAATATATTCTTCATTTCTTCTCATGACATTTTCAAACCAATGTAATCATCTCGCTTGTATCTTTCTAGAAATTTGTAACATCCTTATCTCTGCCACATTAATTTACTTTTTATTTATACTGACATCTGTCAATTTGAATTATATGAATATATTAGTAGTTTCCATGTTTAGCATAGTTGGCTGATTTATATAATTTAATTTCTTTAAAATTCTTTAACTCTATATCTATTGAATATGAAGTATAAAATGCAATCAAATAGTATAGAGAATAATATATTCTTTAAGTTATAATAACGTTAAATGTCAATAAATTAAATTTAACTATTAAAATCTTCAATGAGGGTTCACCAATTATAACCAAAATCTAATCAGTTGTTCTTCTGGATGTAAACTTGAGGAATACGAAAAAAAAATATTTTTGGAATCGTGGTATTGAAGTTATACAGACATCATCGTAAAAATGGCAAAATCGTATTATAGGGACCCTAAAACATGCTTATTCACTAAAAACTCATCATTGAATTTTTTGACCAAAGACAATACCTTCCTTACCTAAAGCTGACGGAAGGTAAAAATCATGGACCACCGGAACTTGAAATCATCATAAGTACTGGAACTCCAGTCTTTTTCAGAGGGAGTAAAATTAAAATATTTTTAATTCAATGTAGGTACGCTTCTTATTGGCATGAAATCAGTCCTTCAGCCTTATTTAGTCGCAAATAGAAGTAAATTTTCTGTTTTGTCTTTTAGTTAATTTGTACATAATTTATTCACATATAAGAATATAACTTTGAACATATGTATAACAAATTATACGTAGGACTAAAGATGTATAACTTAGTCTAGAACCAGCTACTGTATTTTGCAGTCTCATATTACTAAAACGATATGAAAAGCAGGTAATGAATTTTAAATATGTTTTAGAGGAGAGTCAGTGACTTTTCGAAAGAATAAAATATACACCTTACTTCTCAATGTATATTTATTATGTAGAATTTCAAATTAAGTTTTATGCATCTGTTTTTCTGCTACGTAGATGTTTTGCATATTCAGATTTGCTTCTTGCGCGAAGTGTTAAAAACTATCCATATAAGTATTTAATACCTATCAAGCGTTTGCTAAATAAAGGTATATAAGTACATGATCTTCGACCCTTGTATTAATGCATATTCATTAATGGAAAAATACGTCGACGGCACGACCATTTGCATCATAAATAACTTTATATTTCCTTATAAGGAGAAAATGTCTGATCGCAATTATATTATAAGTACCTACAATACTTTACTTATACCTGTAATTATTATAATAATTCTGTCATTTAAATATTTATGAATTTGCCATTTGTAATACTCGAGTTAATGGTAAAGCATATAAATAATTAAAAGACTATTTATCATTAATTTGCGTCTATAAAACTACCCACTCGGCAAAAAAATTATTTGTACATTTTTAGAAAGTATAACATTCCGAGAAAACATACGTACATTTTACATATTAAGAATGATATAATAAAGGTTACAGCCAAAGAAAAAAATCATTTGGTGCAAGCTATAATTATTATATATTTTTACCTTCCGTCACCTTTAGGTAAGGAAAGTATTGTCTTTGGTCAAAAAATTCAATGATGAGTTTTTAGTGAATAAGTACGTTTTAGGGTCTATATAATATAATTTTATCGATGATGTCTGTATGTATGTATATGTGTGCGTGTCTGTGTTTGTGTGACGAAAGTTTCGGATTGCATAACTTCAATACAACGATTCCAAAAATTATATTTTTTTCGTATTCCTCAAGTTTACATCCAGAAGAACAACTGATTAGATTTTGGTTGTAATTGGTGAACCGGAAGTAGCCTCATTTGAATATTTAACAGTTAAATTTGATTTATTCATATTTAACGTTATTATAATATATATAATTCTCTATACGATTTGATTGCATTTTATACTTCATATTCAACAGATATAGAGTTAAAGATTTTTAAAGAAATTAAATTTTATAAATAAGCCAGCTATGCTAAACATGGAAACTACTAATATATTCATATAATTCAAATTGACACGGAAAAATACGGTAAGGAAATAACTCTAGTGTTACAAGTTTCTAGCAAGATACATTGGTTTGAAAATGTCATGAGGAGAAATGAAGAATATATTGGATGAAGAATGAATAGTTTAGTAATAGAAGGTTGAAGAAACAGAGGAAGACCAAATATAAGATGGAAGGAATATTGCGGAAGACTTGAGAGAAAAGGAACTCAATGAGGACGATACGTAAAACAGAAATGAGTGGAAGAAAATAAAAAATAGCGACCTCTAACGAATGGAGAAAACTAAAGAAGAAGAAGATGTTAGTGTCAAGTGCAATTTGCATATTTTGCTTATGAAATAATTTTACTGGAAATTTAGAATCTTTTGCAAGAAAATTTATGTACGGAATTTATACATAATACACAGGATTGACGGAAGGTATTGTGCTGGCTACAACAGATTTTTCGAATTGTTGTTGGGTAGGGTCTGGGTCGATTATTAAATGTAATAGCAAATACATCTGAAACTTGGTTACTTCGATGTCATTGTTGCGTCGGAAAGTTCAAGAAGGACATCGCGCTATATACCGTCGCCAAAGCCAGCGAACACAATCTGATATATAGAAGCAACGAGCACGGAATTTGGAATGAAGAATTATGATATTTGACATCTATGTACACAATTACTAGCTATCATTCTGACATGGGCCACCATATCTGCTTGGCAAGACCAAGAAAGTCACAAAAAAATCTACTTATACCTATTCTTTATATTTTGATTTCTTAATTTTAAATTCATTCTATGAAGAAATTTTGTCCTACTCTTCTAATTTTTCGAGATGTTTCCAATTCATTGGGTATACAATAAGACATAATATATGTAGGTAATTCCCAAAAAAAATTCTATGGATTATTGACACTGACATTCAGTTACAAACAATTTCATTTTTCAATTGGTTCCATGACTTTATTTGTGCTGTGAGATTTATTACAACAGATTATTATATATCTTATATGTCTTTATTTTTAAATCTATAAAAGATATAATAAAATATTTATATGTATCAGATAGAGAATTTACTTTTCTTTAATAGTTCGCTGGCCCCGTCCTACCGATACGAACCATCATCGTCCGCCCCTGTGTCCTCCATTCACCTGATGCATCTCGATCGCGATGTATCCGACACGAACAGCACTTATCAGTGACATTTGTGTAAAACACTCAGTCGCAGCTTGGTTGGAGTTGGAACCAAACCATTCACACTGCCCACTCCAACTAACACGACTCTAGGACGCTCTGCCAGTTGCCATGACAACCGTTGGAGGATGACATTCCACTTCTCACTTCACGGAGAAGATTATCTAGTTCTGAATTAGAGTTAGCATAAAACGCAACGTATGCTAATTACATAGCTTCGCTCTATAGATATTCTGGTGGTAAATAAAGTTGTTGTTTTAAATGGATTTGTTTGTAAGCGAATTGGGAATTTATGGCGCCATAGATATCTAATTAGATATGGGTTCTTAGCGTTTTATATCAATAGACCATTTTAGAAATTTGAGCGACCTCTAGATTTCTTTTTAAATTAAAGTTAGTGCCGTTAAATGGCAGCATTTCAAATTTATACGCAACCTCAACTTATAATTTTAGATTTTAGAACTACATATTTCAAATAGCAAAAAATCTGTTGTGGCCAGCACAATACCTCTCGCCACTTTCGTTTTGGTTACATAAGTCTAGAGCGCGAGCAGTCATGTGACAATGTTTAGTAATTATGTACATAAATGTCAAATGAATATTTCATTAAAATTTCAAGATTTTTTAAGTTTACGTAATTAATTTGTCACCAGGCATATGGAATTTAATTGTCGAGGAAAATAAACCACATGGAATTGGAAAATCACTAAATTTAGAATGAAAAATTATAACATTTGACATCTGTGTACATAATATTCTGACACGGGCCCCCATATATGCTTGTCAAGGTTAACAAAGTCACATGACTGCTGGCGCCCTATACTTACGTAACCAAAAACGTGGCGAGAGGTGTTTTGCTTGCCACAACAGTTTTTGAATTGTAGTATTGGAGTTGTCGGATTTGAAAGAATCGTCACACACACACATACATACATACAGACATCATCGTAAAAATAGTAAAATTGTATTCCACGGAACCAAAAATGTGCTTATATATTAAAAACTCACCTCAATTTTTTTGACTAAAGGTGACGGAAGGTAAAAGTCACGCAAGTAGCAATTTCATCATTTTGGCTTATATGTACGTATAGCAAAACAATCCATTATTTTTATATTAAAATTATTTTTATACACGGAAATACATATGTATATAAATTTTATTGCAAGACCGTTATGATGGTATACCACAAGATAAAGGTATAGACAATTTAATTATTTCTTACTGCATTTATCATTTTCTAATTTGTTATTTAATAATTTCTTATATAGCAGTTTTAATTTTCTTTTCTAGCATTAACGACGTTTTATATGGCATTTGTTAATTTCCTATAATATATCGCATCCTTTGAAAAATAAATTATGCATTTTGTTGCAAACATAAAACTTTTTCGATTTATTTTCTTTTTAGACTTAGTCTATACACTCAATTTATTTCCAAAGTAAGAACAGTCAAGTCTTCCGTATCCGAAATAATGTGTTCTAATTTTTCGAAATGTTTGCAATTCATTGTCGGGATTGACAGTATTTTTAAAGGGTATTTGTAATATATGTATTTCCCAGAAAACTCTTTAATATTGTCTGTCGATTTTTGACAATGACATTTATTTATCATTTACAAATATTTTAATTTTGAATTTATTTCCATGACATTATTTGGGCTGTGGGTTTATTACAATAGATTATTATATACTTTATATTTCTTTATCTCTAAATCTATAAAAGATATAATAGAATATTTATATGTATCAGACACTCTTCTGTAATACTAGCAAGAATAATTTTTTTCAAAAAATAATATTTAGATGTTTTTTTTAATAATCTGCTACTACCGGTTGTCTAATTATTACCAAATTTTTTTAGCTCTTCCCAGTAATGTCCAATTGAGAAATACTTAGTTAACAGATATTAAAAATTATAGTTTTTGAGAAATCGTCCTTTCAACCTCCCCACACACATACACACACATATATCCACACATACACACGCAGACATCATTGTAAAAATATTAAAATCGGATTGTAGGTACCTTAAAACGTGCATGAATCCAATACCTCTCTTAGCGAGAAGTAAAAATACAAGTACTAAATAATTATTAAATTTATATAAATCACAAAAGAACATGTTTATGTAAAACTAAATATACGAGTAAAGGTAATTAATTGTAAATTACGGTTTCGAAAAATGATATTTTATATGAGAAACTATAAATGTTCTTCGATTAATTATTTATACATATACTTGTATATTTTATTGCCAAAGATAAACAATAAAATGAAAAGTAATAAAAATTACATATATGGATATAAATAGTTTATGCTAAAAAGATGCAGTAGGTAATGTCAAGGATATGACAGATTTTTATGACTAAGACAAATGCGTAAAAATTGCAAATAACAGTTTATACTAAGGTGACGTTATATGATCAAAGAATCGTACTTACTTTTCGTCAAATTTTTACAACATAATTTTTTATGAGATTTTTACCTTCCGTCACCTCTAGGTAAGGAAGGTATTGTCTTTGGTCAACAAATTCGATGGTGAGTTTTCCAAGAACAAGCACGTTTTAGGGTCCTTATAATACGATTTTACTATTTTGAAGATGATGTCTATATATATGTGTGTGTGTGTGTGTGTATGTGTGTGTGTGTGTGTGTGTGTGTGTGTGTGTGTGTGTGTGTGGAACTAAAGAATTATATAAATTTCCAGTGTGTTATTACTGATAAATGATACATTAGCCCCTTATTCTCAATCATTTTTTGTATATAACCTTAATGTTTAAAGTCATTAGTTCACCCAAAAAAGCACTGGTTGTTTTAAAGTAAACACCTTGTATAATAGTTTTAAACTAAAGATTAATGTGATTTAATTAAACTATTATTTTCTTACGAATCTACGCCTCTGTATAGATCCAAATTTGTATTAAATCCCAATGAATCAAATTGTGATTCATTCCAATTTAAAACTAAACTACATCAATAAATATTGAAATGAAATCAATGATCACATCAGATAAAAAACTTATTCTTCAATGACAAGAATTTATTTCTGGCACTACTTGTAGTTCAATTATTTCTTTACAGTTAGATGCGCTATTGTTATGAAAATGAGATGATTTCAGTAAGCAGATACATGATGCCAGGTTGTCAACATTTCTATTAATATTTAATTAGATTCTTACAAGGAGGTATTGTAATTAGCTTTGTTGAATTTCGGATTGTTTATTTAAATTTCAAGTAGCACCAATTGTCAAAACAATTGTATATTTTATTTCATTTTCCTTATAAGTTGAATATATTTAAATTAATTTTTTATTAAATTAAGTAGCTGGAAAATGTTAATTGTTCATAATATTTTCTTATGATTCATAACTTTGGAATTTATTGAATAATTGACATATATTTGCACATCACACATGTTCATTTACCTTTACAAACATATATTACGAAACTAACCAAAAAAATAATATGTAATTCAGTTTTATTTTCTACCTATGTGACAAGGCGAGCAATAAATAAATAAATTGTAGTTTCAGAACAAAATTCTGTTTAGAAATAGTTATTATCTTTTATTAACTGACTGTTTAGTCTAGCTGTCAGAGACATTGGACAGTTATTTGTTGACAATTAAGTCTAGAAGTTATTGCAAGCCTACGTGCATGGCTGATATTTTGTTATGGATGCCATATGATACCCTCTTCAATCCCTCAGTGATAATCCTCTCACGAAGTTAACGCTTTGTTTTTAGGTAGTCGATCTTAGACACTCATGTCGACGAGAAATGTAGTCTGTATTTCAGTTTCTGGCGCGGGCTAAACGCCTGCCTGCTGAGTTACAATGTAACTATTTAGTTCATTTAATTTAGTTATGTTTAGTTTAGTAATCAATAAAAATAAGTTTAATAGTTAATAATTGATTAGTGTTAGTGTAAATATGTGTCAATAAAGAAGTTAGTAATATTAATAATGTCTGTGTCCATAATGTAAAGTGTGTTCATCGGCATCTAAGCTAAGTGCAAGTGTGTATGAAGTGTAAGTGTATATATGTTCGTCCTCTGTAATCAAGCGGTGGTCGACCATCCTAACGACCACCAATAAGTGAAAGTGGTCATCGTTGGTAAAAGAAGTACAAGACCACCAGAATAAGAGCTTCTGTAACATCCCCCCCCCCCTCGTGTTACACCTAATTGTTCAATGATTCAATATACTTTTCTAGAACCTGAATCAGAATCCGAACCTTAATTTTCAATTTTAAAAGAGCTGAACCCGAATCCGAACCAATATTTCTAAACGGGTTACCCGAAATACGTAAGGGTTTACATGGTAAACATTTTTGCAAGGTGAAAATCATAATATAGAAACATTTAACATAAAGATAAAAAACTTTTCGCTTAAATCTAGTGACCTTTGTATTTCGCCTAATAAACAATACACTTGTAAAATGGTTTCCTGATGGTACCACTTTGGTATTGTTTAATCAACTTCACATTTCTACTACCCTGCTACCCAAAAATGGATAATAAACCGTGACGATATATTTATTTATGCATTATTCCACAGATACCTAATATTTTCAACTTTAAATGTGGACATTAAAATTTGTTGTAGAGTGCATCACCGAAGTGTCTTTTGTACTAAAATATAAAATTTACAACATATATTTTTATAGATAAGAAAAATTATACTATTGCATTCTTCAGTCAACATCCTTGCAACAATTAAGTTTCATATTACCGGGCAAATGAGAAAAAGAAGATAGAGCGACTTGCTGGTGACGTGCGTGTCTAATATTTGCCTACATTCCTGCGAAAGGCGTGAAGATGTCATGACGAACGACGTGCAATGCAGTGAAACAAGAGACGGACCATGGTCGGTAACAGTGGCGCGCTCAATTACCGTTTCCTTTCGAGACAACGGATAAGATCAAAATGAAAATGAGATGTAATAGATTCCGCGCATTACAATTCATGACTAATACTTTTTTTGTATTTTGTTGGAATATTTATATAAAATCAAATGAAAAATATTAATGCTGTCAAAATACTCGGTTAAACGGATATCCTATTAACCGATTGATTATTTCGATTATTACCTCGCTAAGAGAGGTATTGGAATCATGCTAAAAATCGCATATCCAAATTTTTAAGGTCCCTACAATCCGACAATAACATTTTTCGATGATATCTGTGTGTGTGTGTATAATTGGTGTACCGGAAGTAGCCTCATTGGAAGATTTAACAGTTAAATTTGATTTATTGACATTTAACGTTATTATAACTTAAAGAATATATTATTCTCTATACGATTTGATTGCATTTTATACTTCACATTCAATAGATATAGAGTTAAAGAATTTTAAATAAATTAAATTTTATAATTCAGCCAGCTATGCTAAACATGGAAACTACTAATATATTCATATAATTCAAATTGACAGATGTCAATATAAATAAAAAGTAAATTAATGTGGCAGAGATGAGGATATTGAAGTAGATGTTGGGGAAAACACGGAAAGATATGGTAAGAAAATAACTATAGTGTTACAAGTTTCTAAATACAAGAAAGACGATTACATTGGTTTGAACATGTCATGAGGAGAAATGAAGAATTATATTTGAACAAGAATGAGTAGTTTATTAATAGGAGGTTGAAGAAACACAGGAAGACCAAAGATAAGATGGAAGGACTGTATTGCGGAAGACTTGAGAGAACTGAATGAGAACGACACGCAAAAATAGCGACCCCTAACGAAGGGGAAAAGCTAAAGAGGAAGATGTCAGTGTCAAGTGCAATTTGAATAGTTTAAGAAATAATTTTACTGGAAATTTAGAATCTTTTACAAGAAAAATTATGTATGGAATTTATACATTATACACAGGATTGACGGAAGGTCTTGTGCTGGCCACAACATATTTTTTTCTGGGAGAAATAATAAGTTTCACTGCAATGTTATTAAATTGGAAATGTAAACCTAAGCGTTGTTATGTTTAATTGCTCTAGAACATTAAGAAATTCCACTCCTCAAATATTTGTAGCATACATACGTATCTAGCAATAATATTCTTTATTTAATTACAACTTAACAATTTTCAGTTAAAGTTAACTCCGTGAATCACAAGATGCCTCATTCTTCTATCTATGCGTCACCAAAATTAAAATTACATATTAAGAATTACATGAGTCGTAAGTTAGGTGCGTTTTCTAAATCAATATACACTTCGCGAACTATGCAAAAACGAGTAATTTATCTGCATAAGTGAACTAATTTAAACTGCCTATAGCCTCCGGTTATTTTGTAAGTAATAAATTTGCAATATTCGTACATTATCTTGGATCGGTTTAAGTGCATCTAATGACTCTCTCGATGAAGAAAAGATTACAGATGCTTGTATCAGGAGACTTCGATCGAAACCAAAATGGCAAAAGGGTATTTCATAATATTCTTTGATTTACATATCGCATTCTTTATTTATATATTCATCCTTTAAAGAATGAATTGTTCTAATAATATTATTATGTAAATACTCCTATTGCGTATCCCTACCTATTTTTTTTAGTTTATTACCTTAAAAATCTTACATTCAAATTTCCCTAAAAAGTTCAAAATTTCAATTATTTCCAAATATTTCTCTACTTCTCAACATGATGATTCCACATGTTGAATTATTATTATTATTGACAGAATAACAGAAAATTGTCATTTTACAAATAAATGGTGCAATTTGTACCTCTCGCTAAGAGAGGTATTGGATTCATGCTAGAAATCGTATATCCAGATTTTAATGATTAAGCACGTTTTAAGGTCCCTACAATCCGATTTTAACATTTTACGATGATGTCGGTGTGTGTGTGTGTGGATGTATGTGTGTGTATTGGGGGACGTTGGAAGGACTATTTCTCAAAAACTATATACTTAATATCTGTTTAACTACGTATTTCTCAATTGGACATTACTGGGAAGAGCTGGAAAGGTTTTGGAAATAATTTGACAACCGGAAGTAGCAGATATATATATATATATATATTCTATTATATCTTTTATAGATATAGAGATAAAGAAATATAAGGTATATAATAATTTGCTGTAATAAATCTCACAGCTCAAATAATGTCATGGAAACCAATTGACAAATAAAAAATGTTTGTAACTGACAGATAAATGTCAGTGTAAAAAATTCAGAGACATTACTGAATTGGTTCTGTTGACACAATTCTGGGTGGTTGATAGATACGAACCATGCCTCGAGTATCTTCGAAAATTTACTTTTTTGGTTGAGTTAGGTAAGAAGCGTGAGCATTGGAGTTCGAGTAATCTTATTTTGCGAACGATTTAGAGTTTTGTGTAATTCGTCATATTGAAAACGCCACTGATTTCAATGACCATAAACACCTAAAGAATGACAGTTTATCTACTTGATTTAGTCTCGGCGCATGTCTATTCAAATGTACCCACCTCGCTCGAGGTAGGTGAGAATAGGTAACTTGAGAGTAAAGTACCTTGAATTTAGAACGCATAGATGGAGTTAACTCTAAAATTTCCGAACATGCATTTGTTTTGACGCGGTAACTCTGGGATTTAAATGGACTATAGCAATTGGCGAATCATTTTAAGGGAAGTTGTCAAAAGAATTAGTATTTCATGCGAATAGAATTGTTGGCAAAGTCTTGATTCACCACTTAGATTATATTTTTTTTGCCAAAAACAACATTGTCCTAATGCTGTAGCCACCGTGGTCTCCTGCTACTTTTTCCTCTACATCAAGATAAAGATGTTATTGAAAGGAAAACATTTTGCGACCTTAAGCAAGACCGCTGAAGTTGCTGAAGGCTATGTTGGTGTGTGTTATATCTAATGAGGGATACTTTGAAGGGAATAATATTACTGATAAAGTATTATTTTTTGAAACAAATGAAATAAATAAATAGGGGCCATAGACCTGTATGGAGTTGATTAGCAGGCAGCTTGGGCTGTTAGGAAGGGGGTAGATATGACCCCAATTCGCTTAGGTCTCTTTAGTATTAAAATAAAACCATGAGCGAACAATAAGGGCATGTCTCCGTGGAGCAACGGATTATTATCAAGTTTTTGGCCAAGGAAGGCGCAAGTCCAACCGAAATTTTGCGGAGGCTGAAGGCCCAGTGCGGGGACAACATGTTTTTAAGGACCCGTGTCTTTGCTTGGCATAAGGAGTTCTCTGAAGGGTGAGAATCAGAGCCACGATTGCCGCCAAAAGATGAGCGTTACCGATGTCAACATCGAAGCGGTTCGGAATCTCATGAAGACTGATAAACGCATAATGATTTAATGCGCAATATTATTGCAACTTACTGGATGCCGCAAAATTGTCCTATCGAAGGAAAAGAAAAACGCAAACTGTCAAAAATGTCATTTTGCTTCAAGCAAACACTACGAGGCAAAAATTGAACAGAATTGGCTGGGAAACGAGGCAAACATTTTTTTACTAGTACAATAATTAACAACATTATTGTGTGGACAAAATAAATTAAACTGTATACTCATTAAGAATCGATGTTTTGTTTAGAATATCAGAGCCATAAATCAGATATGCCACTTATTTGTGCTTATTGTACACACTGTTCCAACTTCACATCCATCACCCAAAAATCCTCTGAGTGAACATAACCTCTCTCACAACAAACAACATGATCTGTCATTCATCTTTGTAATTATTGCAAGTGCACCACTTCTCCGTCTCCGCCACTGCATCGCCTGCAGCCTCCACCCACGTGGTTCCACATCCACGTCCACGCACCACGCACCGTTCTCCGTTGCGACAATGGTCCGGAGCTCGCAGCTGTCGCGCGGTAACTCCGCCCTGAGCTCAATGAAAAACCTACACATTCCCAGAGTTATTCCACGTTGATTAATGCAGTCAATCGAGAGGAGCCGTAGATGTTGTTCACGCACGGTGACACTTGCACCCAAACACAAACGTTTCACGCGTTTGACGGATAAAGTTGAGGTTATGTGACTGCTGTGAAGTGATGTGAGTGTGGTGAAAAGCGCGGGAAAATGGAAAACATTTGGGGGAAGGTGAGTTTTGTTTTGAAGAACAAAGAAAACTTACATTCTCAATATTGTTACCATAATGATAAACAATAAAGACGCCAGACAATAGCTATTCAAACATATCAAAATCCTGGTTTATGGATATATGTCAGACAACACAACCAATATAATAAATCACATTTTTCGAAAACCGCTACTCGCAAAACTAAGCACGTTTTAAGGTCCTTACAATATGATTTTAGTATTTTTACGATGTCTGTCTGTGTGTGTGTGTGTGTATGTGTGTGTGTGTCACCGGAAGTACCGGAAGTACCCGAAGATTTTAACAGTTTTTCTTGAAAAAATGCTAATAAATATTATTTTTTCACATTTAATGTTATTATAAATATTAAAGAATATTCTTATCTATACGAATTGATTGCATTTTATATTTCATATTCAATGGATATAGAGTTAAAGAATTATAAAGATATTAAATTTTATAAATCAGCCAGCTGTATTATAACCATGGAAGCAGCTACTATATTAAAAAATAAAATAACTGACAGATGTCAGTGTCAATGAAAAGAAAATGAATATGGCACAGATGAGGATGTTGATATAGATGTTTGGGAAAATACGGAAAGATAGGATAAGGAATGAAAGAATAAGGGGAATGGCTTGAGTGATAGATGTTTCTAGAAAGATACAAGAGAGACGATTACAGTGGTTTGAACATGTCATGGGGAGAGATGAAGAATATATTGGAAGAGGAATGAATAGCTTAGTAAAAGAATGTAAAAGAAACAGAGGAAGACCAATGATAAGATGGAAGGACTGTATTGCGGAAGAATCTTACTGGAATTTAGAATCTTTTGCAAGAAAATTTATGTACAGAATTTATACATAATTTACAGAATTGACGGAAGGGAATTTGCTGGCACATCAGATTTTTACCTTTCGCCTAAGAGAAGTATTGGAATCATGCTAAAAATTGCATATCCAGATTTTAGTGAATAAGCATGTTTTAAGGTCCCTAGAATCCGAAACATTTTTACGATAATGTCTGTGTGTGTGTATGTATGAAATTGTTGGAAGTACGATTTATCAAATTCTATAAGATTAAAGACTTGTGTAACTACGGATTCCTCAATCTAACAGTAATGGGAATAATTGAATAGATTCTGGTAACAATTGGACAACCGGAAGTACTAGTATTTTAACAAAAATCTTCAAAATATTATTTTTTGAATATTTATGTTATTACAAATATTAAAAAGCAAAATTCTCTATCCGACACATTTACAATTTTTATTATACCGTCTATAGATTTAAAGATATACATATCTAGAAAATAATCTGTTGTAGTAAATCTCACAGCCTGCTCACAGCTCAAACTTCGCCATGGCGACTACTTGAGAAATTAAAATATCTGTAATTGACAGATAAATGTTATAAATGTCAGTGTCAAAAATTCAGAGATATTACCGAAGGCTTTTTCTGGGAACGATATTTAATACTTCTTATTGTATTATTAATTATATATTTAAAATTATAGGTATATTACATGAACCCTTCAGAAATAACGCCAATTCCGTTAATGAATTGGAAAAACCTCGAACATTTAGAAGAAATGGAGAAATCTTGCTTATAAAATGATTTTAAAATTATAAAATATACGTAAATATAAATAAATAAATATTTCATCACGGCATATTACCCATTGCTGGGTGTGCCAATCTGCTTCGTACACAAATATCGGTAATGATGGAATATTTGTACCGTGCGGGCGCTTACCACGCGTCACCTCACGGGCACTCATTGCTGGCGTGGAGAGAGCGCCACAGGGGTCAATTTTGTGCCATTAAATTCGATGTAACCCGGGTCCCCAGATTCGCGATCAGACACTCAGGCACACGGCCACGAGACCCCATGAATATAAAGGTGTAATTAGAATTTTTTGTGTGTACAAGAAATGTTAAATACAATACTTGTATATACCACAATGGAAAGGGCGCGAGAGGTATTGTGATGACCACAACATCATGATATCATTATACAGTAGTTCTAAAATATTGAAATGAATTAATTTTATTTATATGTATGTGCTACCAAGAGATTTCTATAATTTGAATAATAATAACAACTCTATGAAGAATCTCATGTGTGAATATATAATAGGCTCAGATTCTTTGCATATAATAAATATGTAATTAATGCTAATTGATGACATTAATTTTACTTAGGCTTGTAAATAATTTCGAAGAGAAAATAGGAATAGGAATTTAATTTGTATGCAAAAATGTGAACAATTCTAATTTGTTTAATTTAAAAATGACAAGTTATAATTAACCATCCGGACGACAGATTTTGGCCCACCGGGCAAAGTATATTTTTTGACCCCATGGATAAAATATTTAAAAAACACAAATAAATGTTGTAAACAGCATTTGTTTTTACTATACCAACGTTTCGGTGCACCCTTGCACCTTCTTCAGGATCAACAACAATTATACAACAAAAATGTATTACATACAAAATAACATGAACATTATCACACTTACAGTAAGATCTTACAGATTGTTACAATTCATGTACACAAAATAAATTCGTAGAAAACATACAGTTAATTTATTAAACATCGTACAAATAATTCAAAGAACATACACACATCCGTATCTTCTTTGAATTATTTGGCCCATCAGGCATTTGTCTGGTCCGACGGGCTAGTCCGACGTTGACAATTTCTGTTTAATATTACAATTAATAATAAGAGTTGAGTTATCATTAAATAATTGTAGGCCCGCGAAATATGTAATGCACAGCTGTACAACAAATGTAACCTAATTTTTTAATACAATTTTTTCTTCAGGACTGTAGTAGTTTTTATACTAATTAAGATAACATATCGCAGTGTGCTGCTATGATTCTAGAGTAGTATAAAGTTATAATTAATTGATTACAGAAAAATATATTGTAGTCATATTTGAAAATATTAAACATGATGTGAAATTATGAATGTTTTATTTACGGCCAAATTCACCATTTCTTAATTTTAGCATCCTCATCTCTGTCACATTCATTTACTTTTCATTGATACTGACATCTGTCAATTTGAATTATCTGAATATATTAGCAGTTTCCATGGTTAGCATAGCTGACTGATTTATGAAATTTCATATCTTTATAGTTCTTTAATATTGAATATGAAGTATAAAATGTAATCAAATCGTATAGACAATAATATATTATTTAAGTTATAAGAACGTTAAATGTCGATAAATGATATTTAACTGCGTTTTTTCAAGAAAACTGTTAAAATCTTCAAATGAGGATACTTCCAGTTGACTAATTTAACCAAAATCTAATCACTTTTTCTTCTGCATGTAAACCCGAGGAATATGAAGAAATTAAAACACACACACACACATACAGAGACATACATACAGACATCATTGTAAAAATGGTAAAATAATATTATAGGGACCTTAAAAAAACTCATCGTTGAATTTTTTGACCAAAGACAATACCTTCCTTACCTAAAGGAGACGGAAGGTAAAAGACCAACAAAAATGATAAATGTGATTCATGCTTAATCTGCAACCAGTAGCCCAAATTTCTCCAAAACTTAATCATTAATAAAGTTGTTGATTAGTTCTCCCGTTATCTCCGCCCATACAAATATCTGATCTATATTCATAACACACATTAAATATTTTTAATCCTGCAATACATCTTAATATATTAATAGCCAAGCGTTTAAGGAACGGCGTGTGGTACATGAAGGAAAAGATTAACGCACGATCAATAAATCTCAGCTTTCATAGTTCAAAAAAGATCAAAGCGGGTATAGTTGATTTCATCAAAACTCGCAAGATCAGCATATAATAATAATAATAATAAAACACTCCTTAAATATACGAATATTCATATGTACAAAGAAATTTATAACTATCTACTGTATATCATATTATTGCATATATTTATATGTATATACAGGTTGTATCACGGAAAGTGAAACATATGCGTTTAACATGGGAAATCTGTTTTTATTTTAGCCAAAAAGTTTCAAATGGATGTTGTAAAGCAAAAAATTTATACATCCGAATGAATAAAAAAAATCATTTGTCTACTTCATAACTGCAGAAATAAAATTTGAAAATTCACGGAATTACAATTTAATAGTATTAGCCATGGAATTAGAAACAAGAGACGAACAAAAGCGTAACGTTTTATTACGTCAGTGTCAGAATAATGATTGTCAAAATAAATATTTTACTAATATAATCTCGAATTTACCATAAACTATGGCCAGAATAATGCCATATTATTTGTAACTTTTATTCATTTGAATAATTATTCTCTAATATCGATTTATTATCACAATTTGTCAAAATAAATACTAATAATTTGACGTATAAAACGTTACGCTTTTGTTCGTCTCTTCTATTCTAAATTCACGTAGTTAATTTGTCACCAGGAATTTGGAATTTACTTGTCGAGGAAAATGGAATTGGAAAATCACTACATTTATAATGAAAAATTATGATATTTGACATCTATGTACATAATTACTAGCTATCATACTGTCACGGCCTCCATATCTGCTTGTCAAGGCCAACAAAATCACTTGACTGCCCGCACCAAAAACTCTGCTTATATCTATTATTTCTATTTAGATTTTTTAATTTTAAATTCATCCAATGAAGAAATTTTGTCCTACTCTTAATTTTTGGAAATGTTTCCAACTCATTGTCGGAATTGACAGTATTTTTGAAGGGTATAATGTAATATACCTATAATTTTAAATATTTAACTATTAATACAATAAGAAATAATATAATGTATGCACTTCCCAGAGAAAAACTTCAGTAATGTCTCAGGATTTTTGACACTGACATTTATCTGTCAGTTACAAACATTTTAATTATTCAATTGGTTTCCATGACATTATTTAGGCTGTAAGATTTATTACAACAGATTATTATATAACTTATGTTTCTTTATCTCTAAATCTATAAAAGATATAATAAAATATTTATATGTATCAGATAGATAGCAAGAACAACAATAATATTTAGAGGATTTTTTTAAGAATCTGCTACTTCAGGTTGTCCATTTATTACCAAAATCATTTCAGGTCTTCCCAGTATTGTCCAATTGAGTTATATGTACGTAGTTAAACAGATATTAAGTACTATACTTTTTGAGGAATCATCCTTTCAACACCCACACATACAGACATCATCGTAAAAATATTAAAATCGGATTGTAGGGACCTTAAAACGTGCTTAATCATTAAAATCTGGATATGCGATTTTTAGCATGAATCCAATACCTCTCTTAGCGAGAAAAAAACTACAAAAATGCATTTTTGTAGTTTTATAATATAGGGACGTATTCTTTGCCATTCTGCGTGTTTTGGAGAAATGAACCATAGATGTAGGAAAAGATCACTGCATGATCAATAAATCTCAGCAGAGCTAATCGATTTCATTAGAGCATGTTCCATAGCGGCAGTTAATAATGTCTATGCCTGCGAATGCAATGTGTAAAGTGTCACTTTCAAAGTGCGGACAATCGATTGAAAAGTGTTCTCAATGAGAATTACCCATTCACGAGCACCGAGATAAATGGAAGATAAATATGTAATAAGGAATTGGATTTATTGAGTACGTCGATCAAATGATAATACATGCAGGTGTGGTTTGTAATAGATATGAAAAACGAAATAGCGGTATTTGTTGTTTTTGTTTCTATTTGCAATTTTGTGTTTCAAATATGTTACCGGATATTGTTATACGGGGAAATAGGAAAAAGTTGTAAATATATTCAATTACTCTTGATTTCTATCAATCACTGAGACTCATGTATTACTTAATCAATGAAAAGAATAAAAACAGTACAGAAGAATAATTGGTATTCTTGTCTTGGAATCAATTACGGTATGTGATGATTTTCATTTGAAAAACGTAGCATAATGAATTAATCTATTATTTATATAGTAATTAGACAAATTATGCACGGGGAGGAAACGGAAATTAAGAAAATAATGATTAATTAATTTTTCACTTGTGAAGTATAAATTTAAATGATTCTTTGGTCCATGTTTGGAGTTTGTTGAATTTGAATGTCAATTTTTACCTCTCGCTAAGAGAGGAATTGGATTCATGCTAAAAATCGCATATCCAGATTTTAATGATTAAGTACGTTTTAAAGTCCCTACAATAGGATTTTAATATTTTCACGATAATGTCTGTCTGTGTGTGTGTGTATTTCTCAATCGGACATTACTAGGAGGAGCTGAAAAGGTTTTGGTAATAATTGGAAAACCGGAAGTAACAGATTCTTAAAAAAATCCTCTAAACATTTTTTTTAAACGTTTTATTCTTGCTAATATTAAAGAAGAGTGAATTCTCTATCTGATACATATAAATATTTTATTATATCTTTTATAGCTTTAGAGATGAAGATATATAGGATTTATAATAATCTGTTGTAATAAATCTCACAGCCCAAATGATGTCATGGAAACCAATTGAGTTATTACAATGTTTGTAACTGACAGATAAATATCAGTGTCAAAAATCCAGAGACATTATTGAAGATTTTTTCTGGGAAATACACACATTATATTATTTCTTATTGTATTAATAGTTAAATATTTAAAATTATAGGTATATTACATATAATCTTCTAATATACTGTCAATCCCGACAATGAATTATTGGAAACATTTCGAAAAATTAGAAGAGGACAAAATTTCTTCATAGAATGAATTTAAAATTAAAAAATATAAATATAAAGAATAGACGTAAGTAGAATTTTGGTGTAGAGTGTAGGTATACAATAAATGTTAAATACAATATGGCGCGAGCAGTCATGTGACTTTGTTGGCCTTAACATGCAGATATGGGGGTCCGTGTCAGTAATTATGTACATAGATGTCAAATATCATAATTTTTTATTCTAAATTTAGTGATTTTCCAATTCCATGTTTTATTTTCCTCGACAAATAAGTTCCACACTCCTGGTGACAAATTAACTACATGAATTTAGAAAAACTTGAAATTTTTAATGAAAAATTTTGTCATTTGATATATATGTACATAATCACTAATTGCCATAAATTTACTTATTTATTTAAATGTAGAATTTTATTCTCTACAACTTTTTCACCTAAAATAATTAGGGAAGCAGGAAATTAGGAAAGTCTGATTTTACATGTTGTAGGTCTTATGTTCGGCTGTGCCGGTCATCATCCTGTATATGCTAAACACTGATTCACTGTAATTTAAATAAATAGATAATAATAAATATTTAAATACAAAAGAAAAATATACAAAGTATTTTCTTAACTAACAATTATTAGTGTGTCCGGCTTCTATTTGAATATTCCATCGGAAAAGTAGTGGTTAAGTATCAGTGTCGTATGTTTGCATATATTTATATGCAAACTTTAATTTAAAATGAAAATTAATTAATTTATTGCTATAAATAACCACACACCTTTAATTATTCTGAATAAATGATACTGAAATTAAACTGCAATATGCACCTACGTTTGAATTTAAAGGACATTTTCAGTATTTATGCATTAGAGACTTATATGGTATCCATTTAAACAATTAAAAAATGTATAGCCTACTCACATGAATTTCATTCAAATATTTACATTTAAAATATTTTTTTCAAAATAAAATGTATAATTTACGATTTATTTATTTAAAAATCTGTTGTGGCCAGCACAATACCTCTCGCCGCTTCCGTTTTTGGTTACATAAGCACATAGTATAGGGTGCGAGTAGTCATGTGACATTGCTGGCTTTGACAAGCAGATATGGGGCCCTGTATCTGAATGGCAATTAGTAATTATGTACATACATGTCAAATTTCAGAATTTAATTAATATTTAAATAACTTCACTTACATTTGTAAACGTATGCTATTTTAAAATTTTGGAAATAATCCAATTACATTATGTATGTAACAGTATTGCTATTACCTATAACAGGAGTCTAATTTTAGCATTCAGGACAGTATTTTTAGTAAAGCAATACAGTTAGATCAATAGGACAATTACAGCGAAACGAAACAAGAGTGATTAGAAACAAGATGGAAATTACAGCTTTGGTTAATCGAGTGTGCTGTGTTTATGCCCACTTATCATATAACTGTTCATCTGTTTCAAATTTCCATGAACGCATCTCGACTCTAACTGGTTGACATTTCATATTAGGCCAATTTGCTCCCAGTAAGTGTGGGTTCGGAATGTTTGGATTAAGAAATTTTATCACGAAATGCGCATTCTACACTATTTAATATAATAATTAATTAAAACATATATTTCTAGGTTCTACATTCACTTTTACTTTTATCGTAAAATCTGAGCAATTTGGACATCTATATGTCAACTCTTATTAAAGTATAATAAATGAGGAGTATAGGGAAAAATCTAGGCATGGCTCTTTCAAAATTTTATTTATTTTATCATTATCATTCGATTCTACATTCGGAGATTCATCTTTTAAGATCATAAAACTGAAAACAAACAACTTAGTCTCTTGTAATCACTCACGAAGGTATGGTTTTTACTAATGTAGAATACGTTGCTGAATTTTTACCTCCCGTCACCTTTCGGTAAGAAAAGTATTGTCTTTGGTCAAAAAATTCAATGTTGAGTTTTTAGTACGTTTTAGGGTCCATATAATACGATTTTACCATTTTTACGATGATGTCTGTATGTGTGTGACGAAAATTTCGGATCGCATAATTTCAATACCACGATTCCGAAAATTATATTTTTTTCATATTCCTCAAGTTTGCGCCCAGGAGAACAAGTGATTCGATTTTGGTTATAAATGGTCAACCGGAAGTACCCTCATTTGAATATTTTAACATTTTTCTTGAAAAAACGCAGTTAAATATCATTTATTGACATTTAACGTTATTATAACTTAAACAATATATTATTTTCTATACGATTTGATTGCATTTTATACTTCATATTCAAAAGATATAGAGTTAAAGAATTTGAAAGATATTAAATTTCGTAAATTAGCCATGGAAAGTGCTAATATATTCAGATAATTAAAATTGACTGCGTTTTTTTCAAGAAAAACTGTTAGAATCTTGAAATAAGGATACTTCCGGTTGAGCAATTATAACCAAAATCTAATCATCCTTTCTTATGGATGTAAACTTGAGGACTGTAAAACGTGCTTATTCACTTAAAACTCATCATTGAATTTTTTGACCAAAGACAATACCTGTATAAGTGTATACAATGGAGTGCTAGTGCCTGCTTTGATGTATGGAAGCGAATGTTGGGCATGGGCGCGAAAGCATAAAAAGAGAGTGACTGCCGTGGAAATGAGGTATTTACGTGGTGTATGTGGGTATATAAGACGGGATCGCGTGAGGAATAATTTGGTGTATGAAGAATATATAGTTAGGAACAATGGCCTGTACTACGATCACGGTTTTAACTAAAACGCTGTTTTAAAAAATGTCAAATTCAAATTTCAACATTTAATTTTGCACGTATGTTTGAAGATCGATTTTTAAAAAATATTTGTTTGAATACAAACTACGTTCTGCTTTTAAAACATATTTTGATAAATTCGATATTATTTATTATTGTTATTAAATAATGATATCTAACACTTCTTAAAACAGCGTTTTAGTTAAAACCGTGATCGTAGTACGGGCCAATGTGATTAAGAGAGTTGGTGTGAGTCAGTTAAGATGGTTTGGGCATGTGGAGAGAATGGCAAATGAACGGCTTGTTAAGCGTATATATCTTGGTGAAGTTGAAGGTTTTCGATTGCGTGCCCGACCAGTGTGTAAGTGGATGGATGTGGTTGGTAGGGTGCTTAAAGAGAGAAAGTTTCCAAGTAAGAAGAGAAGAAGAGCATGTATGAATGCGATTATGAGTGTGGCCGACGCGAAAGAAGTCTGCTTATATAGGAATGTATGGCGAAGGATTGTTTCCTAACTATTATTGTGATCCGGATGCGGTATTTCGCTACCGAAAATCGGTCACTTTAATATGTGTAAGAGTAAGGATTTGTTGTATGATGTTGACGTTGTTATTATTGTTTTCGGGTTTGTGCGAACCCACTAAGTGGGACACGCGTGATTTTATGTATCTATGTATGTATGTATGTATGTATGTATGTATGACAATACCTTCCTTACCTAAAGGTGACGGAAGGAAAAATTCAAATTCCCAAGATTAATACTAGCAAGGAAGTACAAAGATACTACTATTATCAGTATTACTTATTTTAAGCGCTACTTACTTAAGTGTAACTTAAACGGGCATAGTATTAAAAATCCCCATGCCATGTGCGTGTTTTGGAATACCTTTACACTGAAATAATTATAATTGTAAATAATGTGTTATATTTAATTTTTAAATATATGCGCATACCTATACGATATATTTATTTATATATTAAAAACACCAGGCTTACCGTATGTATAAACAAGTATGTATGATATACGAGCTATTAAATATATGTTTTATTCTCCTATCCTATGTAATTCATAAACTTGAAAACAAGCAGCCTTCATGTGATCTTATGTAGCAATTAATTACTTTCAATTATCAAGCAGCCTTAAGACGACTGATATAAATAAGAACATTAGACTTACTCTAAAGGCAAGTATAATTATATTGTGTACACATTTTTAGCAGCTAGAAATATCAATGATGTGATGGTATTTTTAAAGATATTTTGCTTTCTGGTGTAAAGAATTAGCAGCGTCGGATAAAGTAAACATTTTATCTTTCAGAGATTTTATTAAGTATACATTATTATATGGATTGCTCCATTATCATGATGAACGAAGAATGAACAGTGGTGTATATGTAATGAATATAAGGAAATTTAAGCATGAAAATGTTACTATTTTACCGTGGTTTGTTAATAGTACCCACTTCAAACCATTGAATAATTTGATAGAAATATGGAAGAATTGCAAAACAAATTAATGAAACATTGGAGTAACCAAAGAATAAAAAATCTGTTGTGACCAGCACATTACCTTCCGTCAGTTCTATTTATTTTGTAGAAATTCCATACATAAAGTTTCTAGCAAAGGATTCTCCTTGTAAAATTATAACAAAAACATTCTACGTCAATTGCACTTGACATACAGACATTTTTCAATTAGAATTTTCTAAATACGTTGTATGTATATAATATTTACAACTTTATTTATTTATATTTAATACATATACTAAAAAATCTGTTGTGGCCAGCACAATACCTTCCGTCATTCTCGTGTATAATGTATAAGTTCCATAATTTTTCTTACAAAAGATTCTAAATTTCCAGTAAAATTATTTCATAAACAAACTATTCAAATTGCACTTGACACTGGCATCTTCTTCTTCTTTAGCTTTTCCCATTCTTTAGGGGTCGCTATTTTTGCATGTCGTTCTCATTCAGTTCCTTTTCTCTCAAATCTTCCGCAATACAGTCCTTCCATCTTATCTTTGGTCTTCCTCTGTTTCTTTAACGTCCTATTACTAAACTATTCATTCTTGTTCCAATATAATTCTTCATTTCTCCTCATGACATGTTCAAACCAATGTAATCGTCTTTCTTGTATCTTTCTAAAAACTTGTAACACTAGAGTTATTTTCTTATCGTATCTTTCCGTGTATTCCCCAATATCTACTTCAACATCCTCATATCTGCCACATTAATTTACTTTTTATTGATACTGACATCTGTCAATTTGAATTATATGAATATATTACTAGTTCCCAAATTTGGCATAGCTGGCTGAATTATAAAATTTAATTTCTTTAAAATTCTTTAACTCTGTATCTATAGAATATGAAGTATACATTGTAATCAAATCGTATAGAGAATAATATATTCTTTAAGTTATAATAACGTTAAATGTCAATAAATCAAATTTAACTGTTAAATCTTCAAATGAGACTACTTCCGGTTGACCAATTATAACCAAAATCTAATCATTTGTTCATCTGGATGTAAACTTGAGGAATACGAAAAAATTATAATTTTTGGAATCGTGGTATTGAAGTTATGGAATCCGGAAATTTTGTCACACACACACAGACACACATACATACAGGCATCATCGTAAAAATGGTAAAATCGTATTATATGGACCCTAAAACGTGCTTATTCAGTAAAAACTCATCATTGAATTTTTTGACCAAAGACAATACCTTCCTTACCTAAAGGTGACGGAAGGTAAAAAAATGTACAAGAAGTGCTCGAGAATTCATTATTGATATTTTTAATATTTCCTTTCAACATATCCAACCCACTGTTCACCGTATATTATTTTATAATAAATTTTACTTTCACATCAGATCAAATAAATAAAATTTTGAAAACAGGACAATAATACTCAACAGACATTATCTAACATAAATCTGTTTAAAATTAGAACGAAATCTACATCGAACAAAACAAAACCGCAGAATTTAAACAATTTTGATTCGCAATTACTCTTTGAATTGACAGATTGACACGTTTCTTAATCACCTCCAATTCAGAAAAACAATCAAAAAAATATTCTCTTCTCCAATTTAATTAAACGATATCAGTGGCGTAGCAGAAACAATTTTACGAAACAGAAAATATAGAGATTACTAAATGCACAACTTAAAAATTATAAATAAATAACTATAATATAAAAAAATATAAAAAAATTAAGACATTGTTTACTATTTTTCTTCGCAATCCTAAGTGGTGAATTGCAAGCCAAGTGATTAGAATCGCTATGCCAAAACTTTGACAAGTTATTTTACATGACAATGTCCAAAATATTTGTAATACAAACAAATGAGAACATTTGAAAAATAAAGTATTTCTGGACATTTTAAAAATACGTATATCAGTGTGAATGTGGCAGTAAACAAGAAAACAATTTTCAAATATAGTTTATCTAATACCCAATTTATTCAGTATTATTGAAAATAATGTGTTACCTACATTTAAATTGGGCAATATTACGAAGAAACCTCTTTAAAATTGCAACATTTAATTTTTAAAATATTTTATATAAATATATCATCACGATTTATTATCCACTGCTGTGTGTGCCAATTTGCTTTTATTTGCAGAATTCAGTAATGAAGAAATACCGGATGCTTGTAAAATGGGGGCAAATGAATATTTTCTTTAATAGTATATTAAAGAACGAATGTCATAATTGTCATTTTATTTTGTGAGAAGGATGTTTGGGTAACGACGCGTAGCGGAGTTGCGCAAACCTTCGAACAAAATAATACTATTTTTTCTATTTTGCGCTTTTTATAATCTTTTTAAATAAAAAATCGTAAATTCAAAATTAGTTGGTAATAATATGACATTTAAAAATTCAATTGTTTGAATTTAAAATTGTCTCGTGTTGTTTACAATCAAATTCATATCAAATTAAAAATGAATACAGACGACTTTTTGTGTACTCCGCCTGAAATACGTGAAATTACGGAAAATACATTTTATAATTCCAAAAACAAACAAAGAAAAAAGTCAGTTTTCATAGTCATAACCAAATATAAATTTTTTACAAGTTACTTACATTTTATTGCATAAAATTAACTGAAAAGGATGTGGAAAGTGTAAAACTATATAATTATACACATCTTATATTTAAAACACTATTTTCTTATAAATAAACACTTAATTCTTGTTGACATTTCTCTTCTGCCGCCATGTTGTTCTTTCTGAACTACTACACAACCTGCGTAACTTTGGCTAGGACATCAGCGCCAAAAAGCTCGAACTAATTTACCGACAGAGTTCATAAATAAATAAAAATAAATTACATATTTTAAATATCAACAATTAATAGTGTTTTGAACTATATATGCCCTAAATATATATATAAACAAAAATAAAAACCTTAACAATCGTTAGTATCGTTTATTCAGTGAGGTTTGACATTTGATATTTTTTGACATACTATTTTGGCGTACTATTTCGTAGAAAATTTAATAATCTTTAATTTTTACATAACATTAATCCCGAAAATATAATATTTAAAGGTATTTTGAGCTTCCAGTAAAGTGCCATTTCTGGTTATCTGATTTACATCAAAATCTAGTGGTTTCTTTCCATATTAGAATAAGGTAGAAATACAAGGTTACAAAATTTTCTGAACGATAGTATTTGAGTTAGAGCGTAAGAAGGACCCACACACTCATACACACACACACACATACACACACACACACACACACACACACACATACACACAGACATTATCGTGAAAATGTTAAAATTGGATTGTAGGGACCTTAAAACGTGGTCATTTACCAAAATCTCGATATGCGATTTTTAGCACGATCCCTATATTTCCCTTACCAAGGATAGCAGGAGGTAAAAATGCAGATTGACACATTAAAAAAGAAATAATAAACCATAAAAAATATATTTTTAGTAAGTGCCTTTAGCTACGCCACTGGTACACGCAGAGAATTTAAAAATACTTATTACATAGCAGTCTTCTATATATCCGTTTAAATACGCATAGTCAAGGAATAGAAATACTGAAATAGTCTGTTCAGCAGGTTCGGCATTGAGTTTAAAGACGAAACGAAGATGAAAATGTGTTATGCATTTGGCTAGAATTAGCCGCTCGCTATGGCTATGGGCCGGGATGTCATCGCCGCCTCTGATATGTATACCAGGGAATTTATTTGCAGGCGGACCCGGAAATTCACACAGCCAAACTTCAGATTTTGGATTTTTTATAGAAACGCGATAGGAGATATTGTAGGTATTTATAGTAGGAAGCAAATAAAAGATCAAAATAGATTTTATACAGATTCTTTGGGTATTGTTCCAAAGTTTTCTAGTACGTATATGGAGTGGCAAGGAAAATACCTTCCGCCAAAATGTAATACCATATTACATTAAACTTTAGACAATCATTTTTCGAATGGCATACCACAAAATTTATAACATTTTTACAATTACGCAACTGTCATGGTCATTGTATATAAGGTTGCAGTAAAAGTACAGTAAAATTTTTGAAAGATGTCCGATCAAGGTTGTCTACGAATTGTATGAATTCAGATTTTTGCTCCGCCCATCATGACAAATTCAGTAGTGTCGTTTGCTTAGTTTTTATGAGGGTACGTAAGATACTACTGTTATTTTATTATTATAAAAATATATATTACAGGAAAAACATTCAAAATTCAAAAATAAGTCAACTAGTAAGTTTATAAGCAAATGTAAAACCAAATATGTTAAAAATAAGATACTGACACAATGTCAGTGTCAGTGACTCTGACAGAATATAACGTTATACGTACGGCTATGAATCCATTTAATGTATCTGTATTAATAAATAATCTTACGTTACAGCGAAAGTATTATCAACAACGAGCATCGTTTATAAATGGAATGTCCTAACTTGGTCGAAACAATATGAATTTTTGAAAGACAAGCGTGTTATATCCATCCTTATCACACACTCTTACAGCCTTTGCAAAAGAAAGAGATAAATGAATGCCTATTTGTTCATTCGTTCGTGATACAGGTGCCCTTGATCGGACATCTTTCAAAAATTTTACTGTACATAGTCGTATACAGGCTGGTGACCGGGCCAGCCGAACATTAGGACTTTACCATGCAAAATCAGACTTTCGTAATTTCCTGCGTCCCTAATTATTTTAGGTAAAAAAGCTTCAAATAAAAGTTGTAGGGCATAAAATTCTACATCTGAATCAATAAGCAATTTTGCTTGGCAAGCAGATATGGGGGCCGTTATCAGAATGATACCTAGTAATTATGTACATATATGTAAAATATCATAATTTTTCATTCAAAATATCAGGATTTTCTACTCATCAGAATATTTTGAAATTTTGAAAATTATGACACCAATTGTGACATCTATCATTCATCTATATAAATAACTACTAGCCGTTATTCTGACACAGATCCTCATATCTGCTTGCCAAGGCCAACAAAGTCACATGACTGCTCGCGCCCTATAAGTAACGAATTTAACATTTCTTGTACACACAAATAATTGAAATTCTATCTGTTCTTTCGTTCTATGAGGAATTTTGTCCTACTCTTCTAATATGATCAAAATTCCTCAAATTCAGTGACGGTATTAGCAGTATTTTTTAAGGATATATGTAATATTAATATACCTATAATTTTAAATACATATTTAATAAATACAACATCCTAGCACACACACACAAACATCATCGTAAAAATGTTATAATCGGATTCTAGGGATCTTAAAACGTGCTCATTCACTAAAATCTAGGTAAAAAATGAAAAAAATTATGAGGCTTCAATTTCATTGTACATATTTTATGTAAAATCTACTACTAACCTATTCATTCTTCTTTCAATATATTCTTCATCTCTCCTCATGACATGTTCAAATCAATGTAATCGTCTATCTTGTATCTTTCTAGAAATTTCTAACACTAGAGTTATTTCCCTTATTCTTTCATTCCTTGCCGTATCGTCCCGAGTCTTCCCCAACATCTATCTCAACATCCTCATCTCTGCCACTTTCATTTGACACTGACATCTCTCAGTTTGAATGATTTGAATATATTAGCAGTTTCCATGGTTAGTATAGCTGGCTGATTTAAGTAATTTAATATCTTTATAATTCTTTAACTCTATATCCATTGAATATGAAGTATAAAATGCAATCCAATTGTATAGAGAATAATATATTCTTTAAGTTATAATAACGTTAAATGCCAATAAATCATATTTAACTGTTAAATTCTTCAAATGAGGCTATTTCCGGTTGACCAATTATGACCAAAATCTAATCTCTTGTTCTTCTGGATGTAAACTTGATGAGTACGAAAAATATATAATTTTTGGAATCGTGGTATTGAAGTTATGTGATCCGATACTTTCGTCACACACACACACAGACACACATACATACAGACATCATCGTAAAAATGATAAAATCGTATTATAGGGACCTTAAAACATGCTTAACACTAAAAACTCATCATTGAATTTTTTGACCGAAGACGATACCTTCCTTACCTAAAGGTGATGGAAGGTAAAAATTATTGAATTGATATTGAAATATGAGTTAATAGTATTTATTAAATTTTAAACATAGTTAAAATGTGTATCTCTCAATATCTGACAAAATGTTCTCTATACATAATTTTAATAATTTATGTAAATTAAAACTTATATACATACAAGCTTATCAAGAATACTATATTATTCACATATACCTACATAATAAATTACAAAGTGTAGAACTAATAGATTTGTATTGATATATTGATTGAAATAGATGTCAATAATTTGGTTGTCAAAAATATCAGAAACATGACTATGCTTTTTATATTAGAAAATATATAACACCTATCATTTGTCATTTAATCTTACATTACTTAAATGATAATCTATAATTTAAATAAAAACATGTTTAGAAATCTTATAATTGTTTCGACTTTCGTCACTTTTACTTCCTAATCATTCATATGGTTCTTTATACAGTAGACTTACATTGTTATAATTTATTATGTTTTCATTTTAGGCTGTACAATAATATAAAAATTATTGGGATAGTTTTACATGTACGTTTGCCAATAGGGAGATGTTCCTGTAAACAATTTTCCTGAATGATTTTTATAATGGGGGACCAGTGCCAAAAATAATATACATAAGTACTATACTGCTATTTAAAATCTTTGCGTAATAAATTTAAAATATTTCTCTTACTCGAATGTAAATATAAGATCTCAAGAACAACAGTTAATTTTGTAAGTTACTCACCATCAATATTATAAACAATATATAGATATAATTGTCAATAAAATCTAACTTATAGGTTCAAGATTTGTTGAATAAAATAAGGGAATAACAATACAAGTAACAATAAAATTTTAAACTGTATAGGACGAAGATAATCTTGTGGAAGGTATTAACAGTACCCACAATAAAAGCAGTGAATTGTAGTAAAATTGATCAAAGAATGCATTAATGAGAAAATATGTACGAATGAATACATACAGTAAAATTTTTGAAAGATGTCCGATCAAGGTTGTCTACGAATTGTATGAATTCAGATTTTTGCTTCGCCCATCATGACAAATTCAGTAGTGTCGTTTGCTTAGTTTTTATGAGGGTACGTAAGATACTACTGTTATTTTATTATTATAAAAATATATATTACAGGAAAAACATTCAAAATTCAAAAATAAGTCAACTAGTAAGTTTATAAGCAAATGTAAAACCAAATATGTTAAAAATAAGATACTGACACAATGTCAGTGTCAGTGACTCTGACAAAATATAACGTTATACGTACGGCTATGAATCCAGGTAATGTATCTGAATTAATAAATAAACTTACGTTACAGCGAAAGTATTATCAACAGCGAGCATCGTTTATAAATGGAATGTCCTAACTTAGTCGAAACAATATGAATTTTTGAAAGACAAGCGTGTTATATCCATCCTTATCACACACTCTTACAGCCTTTGCAAAAGAAAGAGATAAATGTATGCCTATTTGTTAATTCGTTCGTGATACAGGTGCCCTTGATCGGACATCTTTCAAAAATTTTACTGTACATTTAAAAGTGGAAGAAAACCAGATATGAAAGAAAAAGTTAAAAAAATCTGTTGTGGCCAGCACAATACCTTCCGTCAATCCTGTGTATTATGTATAAATTCCATACATTTCCAGTAAAATTATTTCAAACCAAACTATGCAAATTGCACTTGACACCGACATCTTCTTCTTCTTTAGCTTTCCCCATTCATTAGGGGTCGCTATTTTTTAATTTCTTCTTTTACGCGTCGTTTTCATTCGGTTTCTTTTCTCTCAAGTCTTTCGCAATACAGTCCTTCCATCTTATCTTTGATCTTCCTCTGTTTGTTTAGCCTTCTATTACTAAGCTATTCATTCTTCTGCCAATATATTGTTTATCTTTCCTCATGACATGCTCAAACCAATGTAATAGTCACTCTTGTATCTTTCTAGAAACTTTTAACAATAGACTTATTTCCCTTATTCATTCATTCCTTACCTTATCTTTCCGTGTCTTCCCCAACATCTATGTCAACATCCTCGCGTCTGCCAGATTAATTTACTTTTCATTGATACTGACATCTGTCAGTTTGAATTAGCTGATTTATGAAGTTTAATATTTTTATAACTCTTTAACTCTATATCTATTGAATATGAAGTATAAAATAGAGAATAATATATTCTTTAAGTTAAAATTTTTATACTTGCTAATATATTCAGATAATTCAAATTGACAGATGTCAGTAAATAAATGTGGCAGAGATAAGGATGTTGAGATAGATGTTGGGGAAGAAACGGAAAGATACTTACGGAAGGAAAGAATAACGGAAATAACTCTAGTTTTAGAAGTGTCAAGAAAGATACAAGAGAGACGATTACATTGGTTTGAACATATCATGAGGAAAGATGAAGAATATATTGGAAGAATGTATAGCTTAGTAATAGAAGGTTGAAGAAACAAAGGAGGACCAAAGATAAGATGGAAGGACTGTATTGTGGAAGACTTGAGAGAAAATGAACTGAATGAGAGCGACACGCAAACAGAAATGAGTGGAAGAGGGAAATAAAAAATAACGACTCTTATAACGAATGTGAAAAGCTAAAGAAGATGAAGATGTCAGTGTGAAGTGCAATTTGCATAGTTTGTTTATGAAAATTTATGTATAAATAAATAAATAAATATTTCATCACGGCATATTACCCATTGCTGGGTGTGCCACTCAATACACAGATATCAGTAATGATGGAATATTTGTACCGTGCGGGCGCTTAGCAGGCGTCACCGCACAAGCACTGAATTCTGGCGTGGAGAGTGCGCCACAGGGGTATATTTGTGCCATTAAAATTTGATGTAATTTTGGGTGTCGGTCGGGATCGAACCCGGGTCCCCAGATTCGCGACCAGACACTCAGGCACATGGCCACGGGACCCCATTTATAAAATTTATGTATGGAATTTAAACATAATACACAGGATTGACGGAAGGTATTGTGCTGGCACTTTTACCACATGGTATCTCATGGACCCTCAAAGTAATCGAAGAGTGTACATGCTGTCATCTATAAATCATCTCATTTAAATTAAGTTGTATCATAAGTCGAAAAATTACACACATGGACACCCATATAAACTTACAAATTTAATAACAGCGATCAAGCACACTTACACACACACACATCCGCTTGAAGTATGCATCCTCCTCCTGCCGTCCCGTCTATTCTCAAGCACGCAGGTTAATAATAACCATCGTTCAGCGGTCAAAACTGCCAAATACGGCAGAATCTCGAGTTACTTGCGTGCCGCCAAAACGGCGCATAAACACGACGCCCTGCGTCGCGAGCGCCCGACGCCTGCTTCGGCCATTTCCGTTCTGAAGCGCGCCAAAGACGGACAAAACGCGGGAGCGCTTCAAGCAGGAGTATTGTTAGGTTATGTTAGTGATCAAATTGTGACATAATAGTGGATTGAAAATACCTAGTGAAAGTTATTTTAATTGTTCATGTTTTTCAAGTTAATAAAATAATGTGAAAGTGGTGAATTATATATCTATGTTGCCTACAATAGAACAATTGAATCGTAAGTTATAATTGTTAACCTAATTTTCAAATGCAACGTTTTGAGTTATTTTTAATCCTGAACACTCCACAAACGGATGTCTGTATATGGAATTTTTGAAACCCGATTTAGTTGCCCGAAATAACTTATTATTTGCTCGGATTTCTCTCTATTTTTATCCGTCATTCCTTATACGTGCCTTCCTATTCACATATCATATTTACAAAAGGAACTATTTTTAAGTTTACGCACCATAAAAATGGTTGTAACAACCGTAAAAAACATTATTCTTTATGGGTTTCATATTCATTTGTATAATATGTAAAGAATAAAATGATATTATTAGTAATGGCTCATATAATGTTCTACATAATTGTTGGAAGAAATAATATATTCTATATAAAGGTATTGTTCAATAAATAATTATAATTTTTTATGGTGCATGAATATACTAGGATATATATGGACCAAAATAAATTTTAGGTTTCTCTATTTATGGCAAGAAAATTACAATAAAATATTTTATGGCGTTGTTAAATTAAATTACTTTTAGCGTTCAGTAATACAATTTCACTTGTATTGTCAATTTATTGATAACAAAAAAATTTGATGTGACCAACGCAATACCTCCTGTCATTTAATTTTTATTAATTTAAACGTTGTCGCGTGCCTGATGTCAGGTTGCGAATCTGGGGAACCCGATTCGATCCCGATCAACGCTGTTATTTAAGTGGCACAAAATTGTGCCCCGTGTTGCACTCTCCACGCCAGGCATGAGTCGACGATTGGTAAATGGGCAATGGGTAATATGCTGTGATAATATATTTTTATTTAAATACATAGCTGCATGTTTACTAACGCTAGAAATTATGTCTATTAAATTCCTTTCCAATTTTCGTTTTAAAACAATATTATTAATTTGAAATTATATATATATTAAGTTCCTTTCCATATAATTATTGTTCTATTTACAATTTTCTTTTTAAAACGTTACTGTTATTAATTTGAAATCATTATTTTTCGACAGTGACATTTATCTGTCAGTTACAAACATTTGAGCTGAAATGTGTAAACATGAGTTGTCTTTATAGCGTAAGTTCCAAAATATAATTTTTATAGTACTTTCTTTATAAATGTATCCATAAAATATATAGAAAAAGTATTATTATTATACACACATACATACACACACAGACATCATCGTGAAAATGTTAAAATTGGATTATAGGGACCTTAAAACTTTTAGCACGATCCCTATACCTCCCTTACCAAGGGTAGCGGGAGGTAAAAAAATCGTAAGTGTTATTTTTAGTCATTGATTAAAATAATTTCCAAATTTGGTAAAAAGTAATATGGTATTATGATTTTAATTTAACGATAAGATAAATTAATTTAAAATAAAAAATTTAAATATATTTTCATACGTAATATAACAAGTGATATGATTATCATCGATGATATTCTCGAGTGAAACCGAGTTACAGATTTCACGAGCAATATCTTCAATTATTAATCATATCACGAGTTTATATTTAATGAGAGAATATAATGAATTTTTATAACACATTGTGTGTGCTGCTAACCTAACTTTTGATATACATATTCATATTGTATTAAAATATGGTTTTATTTAATATTTCGGAGTTTGAATTATTGTTATTACTTATTTTTATACTCAAAATTAACTGTCAATGTCGTAAATAAATAAAACAAATCCCTTAGTAACGACTATAAATACGGTGATAATTTCTTTGTTTTTTATCATCGCTGTGGTAGACATGTAACTAGGGAGATTTTGAATGCTGATTTCGGTAATGAGAAAATAGCTTATCATAGGGAGCGATTCGAAGATACCTAACAGACTCTCATAGGGAAAGTATAAAACATGTTATAAGGGCTTGTTTTATAATGTACATAAATCCAAATAATTTAAACTAGGTCAAATTGAAACCGGTATTATTGAAATTGAAAATGGTTACCTCTAGACCACATTTCCAAATTTATATTATTTAAACATATAATTTAATACTTCTTAAATGCAAATAGTCTAAAATAGTAATAGTAGAAATATTTGATAAAGTTATCAGTATATTATGTAAACAAATACTTTAGCACGCCCCGTTCACAAAAATATGTATTTACATAAATTTAAGTTCACATTGACTTAAATTTTATAATTTCTAAGCAACAAATTATCAATGAACTTATTATTGCGTATTAATTGTCAGAAGGACGATAGAATTGACAGATAATTAAAATCTATAAAAATATTGGATATATATTTACTATATGTCTATAGTATTACTACAATTAAACATAACTGCATACTTAAATATCTGATGTAGCCAGCACAATACCTTCCGTCAGCCCTGTGTATTATGTATAAATTCCATACATAAATTTTCTTGCAAAAGATTCTAAATTTCCAGCAAAATTATTTCATAAACAAACTATGCCAATTGCACTTGACACTGATATCTTTTTCTCTAGCTTTTCCCATCCGTTAAGGGTCGCTATTTTTTATTTTTTTCTTCCACGCATTTCAGTTAAGCGTGTCGTTCTCAGTATCTTTTCTCTCAAGTCTTCCGCAATACAGTTCTTCCATCTTATCTTTGGTCTTCCTTTGTTTCATATACCTTCTATTACTAAGCTATTCATTCTTATTCCAATATATTCTTCATCTCTCCTCATGACATGTTCAAACCAATGTAATTGTCTCTTTTATATCTTTCTAGAAACTTGTAACACTAGAATTATTTTCTTACCGTATCTTTACGTGTCTTCCCCAACATCTATCTCAACATCCTCATCTCTGCCACATTCATTTACTTTTCACTGATAATGACATTTGTCAATTTGAATTATCTGAATATATTAGCAGTTTCCATGGTTAGCATAACTGACTGATTTATGAAATGTAATATCTTTATAATTCTTTAACTCCATACATATAAAATGCAACCAAATCGTGTAGAGAATAATATACACATATTCTGTAAGTTATAATAACGTTAAATGTTAATAAATAATATTTAACAGAGTTTTTCCAAGAAAAACTGTTAAAATCTTCAAATGGGGGTACTTTCGATTGACCAATTATAACCAAAATCTAATCACCTCTTCTTCTGGGTGTAAACTTGAGGAATCACACACACCTACATACATATATTACTAAAAATTCATCATTTTTTGACCAAAGACAATACCTTCCTTACGTAAAAGTCCAGCATCTCTACGTTTTTGCAAGGGAGTGAAATAAATTGTATTATTCGGAAATTTATAATTCAGTGCAGAAATAAATTTACGCTGAATACCAACAACTTTATTCACATATATTTGATAATATGGCGACATACAACAGCAAATTCCAGTTATCTGACAAACCAATAGTATAAATGAACGAGAGAGGTGGGGTTTTTAAAATTTGATCCAACTCCATTAGTTAAAATCAAATACTTTTCTACTGCGTGAAAAAGAGATTATGCAACATTTACTGTAGTTGATGCATAAGTCATTCTGCTTAACATAAATATTTAGTCTATCAAGATATTCTTGAAGACTAAGACAATCAGTCAAATAAACATTTTTTTTATATAACTTAAGATCATCAGCACACATTATGAATTTAGAATTTTGAAAACATTATCATTTCTTAAGCGAGAACTATTTAATATAAATCTTAGTACGGTAAATTATACAGTACTCAAAGATGGCAGCACATAAAATTTTTGAACATCAAATATAGTTTGTCTTTCTTAATATAATTTTTTTTTTGCAGCGGATACAATGCAGACAGGAGAGTTAGAGCGCGCGGCCTCCGACGAGGCTCAGCCGCACGCCAGCATGACTGTAACGCGGGATAGTCCCCATCCTGCCCCAATCCTGCCGCCGCCATTGCTACCAGCAACAGATTACAAGTGAGTAATCTTTGAGTTATATAACCCGTGGCACGCGATTGTTCAACTGGTGAAGCATAGTGAAGGTGCGGGAAATTAAACTAATGAAAAATATCATGATCTACAGCTGTTCGCCGTTACATTTTAACCCTACGCGGACGGAATTAAATATTTTTCAATAACAAAATATAATGTATCGAGAAACTATTTGGTAAGGTTTTAATTCATAAGGTGCGAACCTTAACAATTTCAAAAATTAGTGACGTTTAGGGTGGTTTTTTGCCTGAGAGGGGATGTGTCGATCAATTGTTTGCTCTTCGTATGATTGTTGAGAAGTCACTTGACAAGAACAAGAAGGTGTTCTATGGCTTTCTTGATTTAAAGAAGGCGTATGATAGCGTTCTTCGAGATACTTTGTGGGATGTATTCAGAGTACGGTGTGAATGGAAATTGGTTGAGAGCGATTCGAGCGTTGTATGAGGGTAGTTAGTGAGGCTGCTGTGAGAATAGATGGTAGGTTGAGTGAAACAGGGCTTTGGTATGTCTCCGTGGTTGTTTAACTTGTATATGGGTGTGTTATTGCGGAGAGCTTTGTGATTAAGAGAGTTGGTGTGAGTCAGTTGAGATGGTTTGGGCATGTGGAGAGAATGGCGTGTGAACGGCTTGTTAAGCGTATATATCTTGTTGAAGTTGAGAGTTTTCGATTGCGTGACCGACTAATAGAGAGAAAGTTTCCAAGTAAGAAGAGAAGAAGAGCATGTATGAATGCGATTATGAGTGTGGCCGACGCGAAAGAAGTCTGCTTATATAGGAATGTGTGGCGAAGGATGATTGTTTCTTAACTATTATTGTGATTCGGATGCGATATTTCGCTACCGAAAATCGGTCACTTTAATATGTTTAAGAAATTAAATAATAATTATATTGTGCCATTGAAATTCGGATAATTTTTTGGGTCGGTCGGGATCGGACCCGGGTCCCCAGATTCGCGACCAGACACTCAGGCAAATGGTCACGAGACCCCATATACAGAAATTATGTATATTTCTATACCCTGACGAAAAATTATCTATCTCTTCTAGATTGAAACCCGATGCGGACGCAACTGACACCACCTCATCGGACATCGAATCCGACTCCGAATCGCGTCGTCCTCCTTCCCAACCCTTCCCAACAAATCGTCTATTCCCTCCTCCTTCTTTAGACATGACTTCAGGTCTTCCAGAACATCAGAGCAACGAATCAGTCCGCAGTTGGCTACAGCGCATAACTGCCATGCAGCAAGAAATTCAGCGAAAGCAGAAACATGGGTTGAACCCGGGACTCAGCAATGTAACAGGCTTTCAGCAACAGCAACAACCATCAAGGGTTGTAAAGTATCAAGATTTGCCATACATGGGCGAGATGACATTGGATAATTCGAAACCTAGACGAGGGCGAAAACCAAAAAAAGCAGATATTTGTCATTTAATTTATAAAAATTATGGTACAATATTTCCTGGTACTCCAAAAAACATAATGGATTCTCAAACTGAAATGAAAAAATCCCCAAAACCTCAAAAAGAACCAACGGAACCTATCCAACGGACCAATGTCCAAAATAGGATAATTTCCAGCCTTTTAGAAAAACGCCTAACTCAAGAATCTTTACGTAATAAAGAACTTCTCTCCAAACCCGAACAACCAAGCACTCCCAAGTCCCCAGACCAAGACGAACCCCTCAATTTGTGTATCAGAGATCTCAACCAATTAAAGATAAGACTACTCAGGAAACATGGAAATGTATACGCGTCGGATTCCATGTCGGTGTCGACTGATGTTAAGTCGGAACCAGCTAGTGATGATGACGTGGAATTTGTAGATGAAAGTCCATCGCCGGAAGTGGCAAGGGTGCCCAAAATTAGTCCAGTGCTTAATGAAGAAATTGCGGACGTGAGAAATGCAGGGGATGTTACTGGACCAGGAGGGTAAGTAAAATTATTGTTCTATTGGATTCATGCTAAAAATCGTATATCCAGATTTTAATGGTTAAGCACGTTTTAAGTTACCTACAATCCGATTTTAATATTTTTACGATGATGTCTGTGTGTGTATGTGTGGATGTATGTGTGTGTGTGTGTGTGTGTGTATGTGTGTGGGGAGGTTGGATTTCTCAATCGGACATTACTGGGAAGAGTTGAACAGATTTTGGTATTAATTGGACAACCGGAAATAGCAGATTCTTAAAAAAATCTTCTAAATATTATATTTGAAATTTTTTATTCTTACTAGTATTAAAAAAGAGTAAATTCTCTATCTGGTACATATAAATATTTTATTATATCTTTTATAGATTTAGAGATAAAGAAATATAAGGTATACAATAATCTGTTGTAATAAATCTTATAGCCCAAATAATGTCATGGAAACCAACTGAAAATTTAAAATGTTTGTAACTGACAGATAAATGTCAGTGTCAAAAATCCAGAGACATTACTGAAGATTATATTATTTTTTATTGTATTAATAGTTAAATATTTAAAATTTTAGGTATATTACATATACCTTTAATTGGAAACATTTCAAAAAATTAGAAGAGTAGGACAAAATTTCTTCATAGAATTAAAATTAAAAAATCTAAATATAAAGAATAGAATTTTTGGTGTAGATTGTAGGTATACAAGAAATGTTAAATACAAAAGGGCGCGAGCAGTTATGTGAATTTGTTGGCCTTGACAAGCAGTTATGGAGGCCCGTATCAGAATGATAGCTAGTAATTATGTACATAGATGTCAAATATAATTTTTCATTCTAAATTTAGTGATTTTCTGATTCCACGTGGTTTATTTTTCTCGATAAGTAAATTCCACACTCCTGGTGACAAATTAACTACGTGAATTTAGAAATCTTGAAGTTACTAATGAAAATGTACATAATTACTACTTCTCATTCTGATACGGGCCCCCATATCTGCTTGTCAGGGCCAACAATGTCACATGACTGCTTGCGCCCTATACTTATGTAACCAAAAACGAAAGTTATTAGATAATAATGTTTTTTGGTTGTACCATCAGCCAAAAAAATATTTTTTGTTCAATAAGTTTTTAACATAAAATGGAACATAGATTCCTTTAATCTATTAATTTAAAAGGTGCAATTATTATTATTTTTTAATAAAACATTCATTTCCCCCAGGTATGTTTACTGGCCAAACGCCGGTATATTCATCCACCCAATGGCTTTACATTCTCAACTTCTCCACTACCACCGTTTAGCCAACTTCCCCCTCCCTGAAAATTCCCCCACCAGTCCTTTAGATTCCCCACCAACCCCTACTCCAAGCAAAGAATTTCGAAAACTAGTCCCAAAGCATCCCCCAGCATCTCCATCGGGGTCAACGCATACGGACACGCAGAGGGATGTTCATAGGGATGTGAGAGAAGCTAGGAGAACGCCGGAGGAGAGTACGGAACATGAGGGGGGGAGCAAAGAAAGGGGAAAAAGAGGGGCAAGCGAAAAGGGGAGCATGCCGACGAAGAGGAAAAGAAGTGCCATTTTTATACCGCCCATACCGAGTGAGAATCAGACCAACCCTGCCACGGAGGTAAATATTAAAATGAAAACCATGGTAACGCTATTCTTAGCCATTGCTTAAGGTAGTTGTCACTCGAGTGTACCTATTCAAAATCTTGTTCTATGTTCAAAATAAAAATTAAGCTAATGCAGTTTATATTTGCAATAACATTATATACACAGATTGCATCAAAATAGTTAAAAGCTAATATCAAACACTGTAACAGATGAATTTTCTTTAATTTTCCGAAGAAAAGTTTTCTTTGAACTGTACCACTCGCACTAACACATACATATGTCAATATACTCACACTACAGTATGAATGTTGAAGAATAACTGTGGCAACGTCGCACCTAGACATTTATTGGTACATTCGGGTATAAAAGTAATAAGATATTTTGAGATATAATACTAATTCTAAACTACAAATGGAAACTGCAAAACAAATTAATATATTTCTTTCTTAAAATTACAAAAGTAGTACTATACTGTTTAAAATTTTCATGCTTTTCACGTAAAATACCAATTTAAATATATGTACGTCTGAAATTCCTTTAACCAAAGATCACCTCTTATTCGCTAATACCAAGTGGACGTTGTTAACTTAACTGATACTACATCTGGAACGCTTGTACATGGTTATCAAGTATAATTCTACCTATTTACCGTATCTTCAGATTATAATTTTTACATAAAATCCGTTAATTAGTTTTTTTACAACATACTAGTTTTTCGATTAAATGTCGATATGCATATAAAAGTTATATGAAGTATTTACATGAATAAAAATTAAAACGGGAGGTATTGTGTTGGCCACATTAGATTTTGTAGGTTAATTTTTGGCACCGCATTTATTTGGCCTTATTTGCCCCGAGGTAGTAGGACAAATATTTATTAAATATTTTCATTTAAAAACAATGAAAATGATGTTTCACAAAAACAAGGCTACTAGCAATAAAACAGAATAATTAATAACAAATAAATTGACTTACATTTTCTGCATCTTCATCAATTTCAGGTTATTTTTGCACTATTTCTAATTGTTATTCCCAGTAATAATGAACCTTACAATATTATTTACACTTAACAAACACTAAAAACAATATTAACAACAATATAAATAGTTAATAACATTCACACATATTGCAAATGTTGTTTACACGGACAGAGATACCGATACACTAAAACTAAACACGATTCAATGCTGAAACAAACGAACAGACCTGTTAAAACAAAAAGTGCCGCCTAGTGCAAGCTTATTGAATGAATTTCATTTTTGTTATTGCGGTATTAATGTCAATTTTTGTGTATATAAACGTTTTCCCATCCTCAAAAACATTTCAATCAAATATTATTTTCTGAAAAAAAGTTATTGGGGGTTGAAGAAAAAAAATTTAGGAACAGATATTTATCCTGCAATCCACACCTACGTATATTTAATAACCTTCTTTGTTATGTTGCATTTTTGTTTTTTACCTTCCGTCACCTTTAGGTGGAAAAAAATTCAATGTTGAGATTTTAGTGAATAAGCGCGTTTTATATGGACCATATAACAAAATTTTACCATTTTTACGATGTCTGTATGTATGAATGTATGTGTGTGTGTGTGTGTGTGTGTGTGTGTGTGTGTGTGTGTGTGTGTGTATGTGTGACGAAAGTTTCGGATCGCATAACTTCAATACCACAATTCCAAAAATTATAATTTTTTCGTATTCCTCAAGTTTACATCCAGAACAATAGGTGACTAGATTTTGGTTATAATTGGTCCACCGGAAGTACCCTTATTTGAAGATTTTAACAGTTTTTAATGTAAACGTTCAGTTAAATATCATTTATTGACATTTAACGTTATTATAACTTAAAGAATTATTCCCTATACGATTTGATTGCATTTTATACTTCATATTCAGTAGATATAGGGTTCAAGAATTATAAATATATTAAATTTAATAAATCAGCCAGCTATGCTAACCATGGAAACTACTAATATATTCAGATAATTCAAATTGACAGATGTTGCTGAGAGCTGGCTGATTTATGAAATTTAATATCTATATAATTCTTTAACTCTATATCTATTGAATATGAAGTAATAAATGCAATTAAATCATATAGAGAATAATATATTCTTAAATAAATATATTACCCATTGCTGGGTGTGCCAATCTGTACACAGATATCGGTAATGATGACATATTTGTACCGTGCGGCCGCGTCCCAGGCGTCACCTCACGGGTACTCATAGCTGGCGTGAAGAGTGCACCACAGGGGTCAACTTTATGCCATTAAAATTCGAAGTAATTTTTGGCGTCGGTCGGGATCGAACCCGGGTCCTTATAGATTCACAACCAGACACTCAGGCACACGGCCACGAGACCCCATAATATATATTCTTTAAGTTATAATAACGTTAATTGTCAATAAATCATATTTAACTGTTAAATCTTCAAATGAGGCTACTTCCGGTTCACCAATTATAACCAAAATCTAATCACTTGTTCTTCAGGATGTAAACTTGAGGAATAAGTTATGCCATTCAAAACTTTCGTCACACACACAAAGTACACACACACACAAACATATACATATAGACATCATCGTAAAACATACTTATTTACTAAAAACTCATCATTGAATATTTTGACCAAAGACAATACCTTCCTTACTTAAAGGTGACGGAAGGTAACAATATAAAATAAAATTACTTACCTTACGCTTACGTCGTATTTTCTTGATTTTCATTGAATCACCACACATTCACAGATATCGTCACAATCTAACCTAAAACTGTCTTACTTTCAGGTATCCATCTGCAAGTTTAAATTTACCGGAGGGGCGAAACCTTCGTTACAAGAAAAGAAGATGCTTTCTGTAGACTCTGGGGGCAATTTCCGGTATTACAGCGGCACTGGTGACAAAAGTATGAGAGGATATGAGTTCTTTTCACGCGACGCACTTCAGCAACAAGCTGCTGGCACTTCAGGCACTGGGACAGGCGCGTTCTTGCAGGTAAGATAAACAGAAGAGGTCTAAATAGAAAAGAAGGAAATTGTAGAAACAATAATTTATTATAATATAGTTATTTAGGATGAATTTAATGTTTACAATATAAAAATAATATTTAATACGAAATTAAAGAGATTGTAAAAATCTATAAATATGATTGCAAAAGATTTTATTCTTTGTTGAGATTGCAACAATATTTCTTAATAACTTTTTTGTCGAAATCTCAATTTTTTAGCATCTTTAGCCTCCCCCCCTCCTAAATTAACGATGGTTTATTATTTTTTGTAGTATCTAATTACTTTTCCTTTTTTTAATTTGAGTACAAGTGGCTCCTCGAATTTCGAACGGTTGATGTTCAAAAAACTGGAAACACTTGAAAGTTGAATCGTCTCCTGGAACGGATTATATTAGACGTTCGAGATTCCATTGTACAAGCATAGTCTGGGAAGTTTTGAGCCTAACATAGAAACTAGTATCTTTTCGATGCAATTTTGTTTTTCAAGATAAGTCTCCTGATTTAAAATAATACTTTTTCCAGCGATGCTCCAACCTTTTTTACCCGTCCAAATAGTAGTTTCTTGCTCTGCAAAATAAACTTCTACGGTTGTAATGATCTCGAACGATAGATACGGCGACCGTCGAAGTTTAAAACGAAATTTCAAATTTTATTTATTAAAATTTTGCGGCTGGAGTTTCGCATTAGTCTGTATTGTGGCGTGTTTTAGTAAAACGATAAATAAGTAGCATTCGATGTGCAAAAAATCACAGTTTTATTCATTTTGATAAGCGTGTTTGACATCTCATCTGCATAACTCAGGCAAACTAACTAAATTACGTCTTGTATCACAATTTTAATTTTGCTGTATTTTGCTAATACAATTACCCCTTAACCTTAAAATAATCAAATAAGCTATATACGTATTTCGAGAACTAAGTTCTCATCATCAGTAGTGCAAATTTAAGCAGAGTAGTTAAGATTACTCAACATGTAAACCATGCCAGAGGTCCAAACAACTCTGAAAACAAGGGAGAGAACTGGGGTTATATAGGGATGGAAGGTGAATGAATACCAATTATAAACTAAGATTTAGCGTCCAATGATATTTAAAATTAAAACGTCATATAAAATTTAAATTTATATTAAATCGAATAGTTTAGAATTTGGTATGGGACCGAGATCTGCGTTCATCAAATTATTTTTAAATTTATTTATTATTAAGCTCTCGTATGCGTCTAAATATCTATCATTATTAATATGTTTTAAAAGTTTAATATGTAAACTTTATTAATAAAGTTTACATCGGGCAAACAAAAAAACAAATTGATACTCGGTTTAAAGAACATTTTTATCATCTAAAAAGCGGTAATCCCGAAAAATCTAGCGTAGCTCAACATATGTTCATTAATAATCACAAAATTAACAATTCTAATATTAAACTTTTACAACATATTAATAATGATAGATATTTAGATGCATACGAGAGCTTAATAATAAATAAATTTAAAAATAATTTGATGAACGCAGTTCTCGGTCCCATACCAAATTCTGAACTATTCGATTTAATATAAACTTAAATTTTATAGGACTCCCATCCTTATATTATCCCAGTTCTCTCCCATGTTTTTTAGAGTTGTTAGACCTCTGGCATGGTTTACATGTTGAGTAATCTTAACTACTCCGCTTAAATTTGTACTACTGATGATGAGAACTTAGTTCCCGAAACACGTATATAGCTTATTTTATAATTTTAAGGTTAAGGGGTAATTGTATTAGTTTTAGTTATAATTTACCTCAGACTCCTCATATAATTCTTCTATAAATCATAGAAAATGATGGAGCAAGCGGCTATTCTGCCCTATTAGATTTGAGCGCTGTGCTTTCGCACTCAATTCAACTTGATACAGTCGTTTTATTTGAGGTGACTTTTTAGCAAATCGAATGCTACTGTTGTAAAACCGTTCATCTTAGGTGAATTCAACGATATACTAGTTTCTATTTATCGTAGCCGGAATAATAAAATTTTTGAAGCCCTCTTATTGTCGATAGGCGAGCGGCGAGAAAATTCCCATGCTCCCTCCAAGCGACCCTAAAACCAACCCTCCAGATTTCATGTTCAACGAAACCCCCCTTCAACCTTTATCCCTCTCCCCGGATCTCTCTTTGAATTCAACCCGCCACCGGAAACGCAAGACCCGGAAGTCCCTCCAACGGGAGAAGCTAGAACAAACCTTCAAGGAAAAGGGGTTCCTGATCCAAACCCAGCAGTTGGAGTCCGCAGAGGGTGCTACTTACTGTAAATTTCGACAGTTGAGGAAGTTCACCAGGTACCTTTTCCGCTCCTGGAAAGACTACCTTCCTGGAAGTGTGAGGGAGTTGCATGAAACGGAAAGGGAAGAGGAGGAAGATGGCTTGGATGCGGCAGCAACTTCCGTTATAGTTCCAGGTACAACAGAAAATTTAAGTGAACGAAGAAATAGTGACTTGACAAGTGTATGATAATACCAAAGATATGGTGCTATAAATTATAAAAGACAGTGACTGATTTTTAGAGTAGTATAACGATTAAAAGGTGCTAATGACTTTATAATTATTAATTATTAATTCTAGTCCAAATTGTGTAAAAAAGTGCCATTTTGTGGGAATTGTGCATTGTTTAAATTTACGTTTTGTGTATTTTAATAAATGACGGATTTAAAATTGAGCAATTTCATTCAAAGTTAATTGCTATTATGGTTCATTTTTCAGAAATTCGTCGGATAAAACGAATAAAAATATGTACGAAGGGAGTTTTTTTTTATGTTATCTACCTAGCTATGAAAACAACGAGTTAGACAATAAAAAAAATTATATTTTTTGCACGATCAGGTTTTTTTAAAACTTTACCGATAGGGTTTCCAAGGCAGAAAGTTTTGTTTACAAATTACTGATCAGTAAGTGATGTGACTAACCGGTAAGTGATGTGATTACCTACCGATCTGGAGGCGGTGAAAATTACATGTTCTTACGAAGAATTCTACCAATCTTGTCCGCGACATTTTTGACATAAGGAAGTGTCTACTGTTTTTGTTATTATTTTTATTTATATATTTGTTGATTTGTTATCCATTCCTGAAGAAGGCAGTAGTTAATACTGTCGAAACGTCGGTATTTACATAAATAAAACGAAATTAAATCTAAAAAAGGTTGTATCATTTCAAATCACTCATTTTCGTTTCTTTAAACTGATATAAAAATGGTAAATGTTAAGCGATTGGAGTCAAATTTGGAGATGACACTATAAAATGTCACAGAAACTTGACATTAGAAAATTGTATATTGTTTTCTTAGCTAGGTAGATAACATAAAAAACTCCCCTAGTAGTTAGGAAGGTTTCGCAGACCGCGTGCGAGTACTGTGGGGTTAATCAGGCGAATTGTTTAGTAACCTGTTTAGTCGGGAACTCAAAATACCAAATTTTTAAATATTATTTTTGCAAAAAATGAGTATTTATTAGAAAACAAAAAAGTGTGCACATATTGTAGATATTGTTTTTATAATTTGCTCAATTTTAATTTCATATAGTTTCTAATTTTGTAATAGATTGGAAAGTATTTTTTTAAACCGAAATATAATATGCCGTCCAAACGTATATTATATGTAATTAACCTAAAATTGTAAATACCTATAACATAATTCATGTTCATCTGATCATCATTGTTGCTGCCATACTTTTTCAATCTATTTTGTATGTAAAATGAATAAATTATTTTTAATTTATATTGTATATTAAAATATTGTTAAAGCATTTGAAAAGTTATCGTGATGTAAAATGATATTTTGCATTTGTAACAACCATCACGGTAAGTAAACTGTGTAATGTATATTAACCACTAAGTGGTTTTAAAACATTGTTAATTGTTAAAAGAAATTAATGTAACTTGGCTTATTGTTATATCAAGGCTGTGGGCATTAAATAAAACCATATACAACGTAATAAGAAGTCAAATTGTTTCATTTTTTAATAATGATGGTATAATAATAAAGATAAAAGTAAATTTATATAATATGCTGCCCCGAAATATATGAAATACGGCTACATACTACTAATATATTATTCATAATTACAAGATATTTTACACCCAGATAAATTTTATTATATTCATGTTTTCATCACGATCTTTCAGTGAGCGTATAGATTCCTAAAATCTAAATATCATACGCCTAAATACGTAACATTTCATAGAATGAATTATTATATGAATTATGTACAGCAACGCATTTACATCTTGTAAAAAGAGTATTATATGTTGCACTTTAAGTTGAAAATTTACAAATTGGTGACTTATGACTAATTTATTTTATGTTACAAATATTGCATATACGGAATTACAGAACCATACTTACAATTTTATTATATAAATATATGATTCCTATATATTTGATATATTTATAAAAACATCAATATCAAAATAATAAAATTAAATAGGTTTCTACAGTAGCTATTTTTTTAGTGTACCCTGTTATGAAAACTATTTTTCTCAAAAATATTACAGTAATTTTCAATAACAGGACACTTATAATACCTAATATTATTCACAAAGTTTGTGCATTATAAAAACACTATAATGTGTATGTAACTTATGAATTAAATGTTTACATTTTAGTTATATGACAATTTATTATTTTATAATCTGATCAAACAGCATTTATTCTTACTTGCCAATGTTTTGGTGCACCCTTGCACCGTCTTCAGGATCTACAACAATTATAACAACAAAAATATAATACATACAAAATAACATATTATCACACTTGCAGTAAGATCGTACAAATCGTTACAATTCATGTACACAAAATTCGTACAAAACATTTAGTTAATTTATTAAACATCGTACAATAAATTCAAAGAGCATACACACATTCATTTGCTCTAAAAAACAACTGAATAATCGGAAAATAGCCGCAAATATCTTGTGTAAGGATTCTGGTGACATCATTGGTACGGACTCCTATTGGTCTTCTATCAATAATAATGTAGCAAGTTATAGGAATTTAAATAAAATGTAAGGAAATTAATGAAACTCAGTTTGGCCTAAAATTTGCCGTTTTTGAACTTTTCCAATGCACCAAAATATACGCTGTTAAGTCCTTGAATATCAGTTCTTGCATTGATGTTATTGCAATCATCCCTAGTATGTAACATTTCAAGAAACGTTTGGAGTATTTTTGCTTTTCCTCCAAAATAATGAAATTATCCAGATCAAAAGTGTGTTTTACGGCCGAATTCACCATTCCTTAATCATGAGGTGATTCACAGATCAACGCTGATCCTAAATCAATCCAATTCACCATTACAAATCAAGCTAATCTACTAATCAAAATCAATGATCAACTGATTCGTCAAACTCCATGAATCAAGGACTGATCATATCTTTGAATCCTAATTTTGACATTTATAGCTATGTTAGGTTTCTGGCTGTTGTACTCATTTGTAACTTTGCCTCATCCTTCTTCTTTATTTTTATTTAGAATCGCATTGGTTTTATGATTTTTAACTATACATTTACATCTTTCATTTTCACTATATTTAAAAACACTCCTTTATTGGAATCAGTGTAATTTCTACCTATATCAAAATAAAAATATATTATTATAGGAAAATTATAAAATATATTTTATAAATAAATGACAAAGTTACATATCAATACCTTTTTAACGGAAAGTACAATTTCTACGAATAAAATTCCATGACAGTTACATTAACTGTCAAAAACCAAAACAAAACTGTGAATCAGTTGATCATGATTCCTTGATTCAGAAATCAAGTTGATGAATTAGAACATACGTTGATCTATAGATCAGCTTGATTCCTTAATCAACTGATTACTAATCAACGGACTAATGGTGAATTCGGCCGTTAGTGTATTGGAATGTTCAACCACAGCACATTTGTATGCCGTGTTGTTCTGTTTTGATCTGCGGTGTTCGCTCATCCAGATCTTCGAGTAACGTTTGATTGCCCAGCCCCTAATTAAATAAAATGTTAGGAAGCAAGCTGAAGGATCCGGTGGACAAGAACGACAAATCAAACGCGGTTTATAAAGTTCATTGTTTCACTAACAACTGTAAAGCCACATACGTTGGAACGAACAAACGTTTCTAGATTTTGGAGCAGAGCAGAAATACTCCAAACCGTTTCTTAAAATGTTACATACCAGGGATGATTGCAATAACATCAATGCAAGAACTGATATTCAAGGACTTAACAGCTTATATTTTTCAAAAAGGAAAAGGCAAATTTCAAGCCAAACTGAGTTCTATTAAATTCTTTACATTTTATTTAAATTCCTACAACTTGCTACATTATTATTGGTGTACAGACGACCAATCAATGTCACCAGAATCCTTACACAGGATATATCCGGCTATTTTCCATATTATTCGGTTGTCGTTTTTTAAAGCAAATGGATACATTAACTGAATGTTTTGTACGAATGTATTTTGTGTACATGAATTGTAACAATTTGTAAGATCTTACTGTAAGTGTGATAATATGTTATTTTGTATGTATTACAATTTTGTTGTATAATTGTTGGAGACCCTGAAGAAGATGCAAGGGTGCACCGAAACGTTAGCAAGTAAGAATAAATGCTGTTTGACTGAACTTTCGAGTAATTGTTAACACCTAATTTAAATATATACTTGAATATAAACATTTAACCATAGTTATGTATTATTAGGGCAATATAATGATCTATTTACACATATATAAATACATTGTGCATTACAGAATAGTCTAAATTACTTTTTATATTTTTATGTAATTGACTTGTTATAATATAGTATCTGCAAATCCAGTGTGCATTGACAATTCCAATTCAACTGTTAAAGTGCAACAAATATTTATATTTTTATCCATTTTTACAAGTGTTACCATATATTTTATTAATCTATAGAATATAGCTCATTCTGACTGTTCGAAACACCTCGAAATTATATTGTGTAGTTGATTATAATTATTTACAATAATTTTAACAAATAAAATAGTTTTAAACTTATTAAATAATAAAAATTGACTACTACTATATTTACACTAATGTTAGTGTATAGTTGATGTTATTAAATCTCGCAAAATTTACATTCAACGGTAAAACGCCATTTAATTTCGAATATTTAAAAACACTGTTAAATTTTATTTGAAATCGTCTCAAAAACCGTCATTAAGTAATCCATCATACGACGATTTCACGCAAAGGCAGTGAAATTTGAGACAACACACGTGTTAATTACGATTACTTCGATGTCCGTAGATTCGCAACACAAATAAATCATATTTCATACATTTGCAAATCTATTTTTCATGAAAATGATCCACAACATACCTGTTATTCGTGGCAAAATAAAATATATTAATGAAGTTATATATGGACATAAATTTCTGGATTGCATTGTGTGTATGTGTGTAGGATGTTGGAAGGACGATTACTCAACAACTATAAGACTTTATATTTGTTTAACTACGTATTTCCCAATCGGACATTCATGGGTAGATCTGAAAAGGTTTTGGTAACAATTGGACAACCGGAAGTAGAAGATTCTTAAAAAAATCTTCTAAATATTTTTTTAAAAAATTTCTTGGTAATATTAAAGAAAATTAAATTCTCTATCTGATATATTTAAGTATTTTATTATAAATTTTATAGATTTAGAGATAAAAGAAATACAATATATAAAATCTGTTGTCATTAATTTTACAGCCGAAAGAATGCCATGGAAAATAGTTGAAAATTTAAATTGCTTGTAACTGACAGATAAATGTCAGTGTTAGAAATCCGGAAACATTACTGAAGACTTTTTCTTAATGTATTAATAGTTAAATATTTAATATTATAGGTATATTACACATACCCTTCAGAAAAACTGTTACTCCCAACAATGAATTGGAAACATCTCGAAAATTTAGAAGAGTAGGATAAAATTTCTTCATAGAATGAATTTAAATTTAAAAGATCTAAATATAAGGAATAGAAACAAGTAGAATTTTTGGTGTAGAGTGTAGGTATACAAGAAATGTTAAATACAAAAGGGCGCGGGCAGTCATGTGACTTTGTTGACCTTGACAAGCAGATATGGGGGCCCATGTCAGAATGATAGCCAGTAATTTTGTATATAGATGTCAAATATCATAATTTCTCAATCTAAATTTAGTGATTTTCCAATTCTGTGTAATGAATAAAATTTTGTATGTCGATTCTGCGAGATTTGGCGACATAAACTACACATAAATAATAATAATGTGACGAGTATTCTCGAAGATTCGAAGTCGAAAAGTCAGAATGGCTTAGTAGTAGAAGTATCCATCTAGAGAGGCCACTACGGTGTCTGATTGCAACGCATTAGGGCACTTATCGAATATTATGTTTGTATGTTTTTGTTCAGGACAAACCTGGCTTCGAAGTAACTTGATCGCACTACTTTATTACTTACTTTTAAGATGTAATGGATATCTGGGTTTGAAAAAGGCGATGGTCGGAAGTTTAGATAATTGGTTTGCACCAAGGAATTGGTGGAAAGTAAAATTAAACTGTTAGAAGTTTATAAAGTGTTGTCAGAAAGCGGTGCGATCAAAATGTTCAAGTATAAAGCGTATGTGTAGTTGTATAACGGAACTACAATAGATACAATTATTTATTGCCTGCGTTTTGCAGGGTTAGAATAAATAGGTTCCCTAAAGAGTATAAAAAGATATTTTAGGTTTGGTCCAATTTCGGCTTACATCTTAAAATTAAAATTGAAACAAACTTAACCATTAATAACAAGATATAAAAATATCAAATAAAAATACAGCCTTTGCCAAAAGTATTTAACACCCTTTAAATAATGCAATTAAATATATCATCAGGCAATATTTAATTTTGCTACAAATTAGAAGAATTTCAAGGAACGATACAAATACAGTATTAAAGGATGCCTAATATTTTCGCCAAAGCTAAATACAGTTGTTCATTTTAAATGGGCCACCATTGCTATCTTGAGGATTATAAGAGCTAAAGAAAGTTAAATGGGCAAACAGTTTCTATTACACAAGAAAAATTTTAAATAAAGAATTAATTTTTTTCGACCATTCGTTAAAGAATATAATTCTAAATTCAGTGATATAATATTTATATATCCTTACATGATGATTTTTATGAGAATAATGCATGAATAGAAAAAATGAAATTTTTACCTCTTGATAAAAGTGGTATTGGATTCATGCTAAAAATCTCATATCCAGATTTTAGTGAATAAACTCGTTTTAAGGTCCCTACAATCCGATTTTAATATTTTTACGATGATGTCTGGTGCGCGTGTGTGTGTGTGTGTCGGAGATACGATTTCTCAAATTCTGTAAGACTAAAGACCTGTATAACTACGGATTCCTTAATCTAACAGTAATGGGAAGAGTTGAATAGGTTCTGGTAACAGTTGTATTGTATTATTAATTAAATATGTATTTTAATTATAGATATGTTAATATTACATATACCGTTAATACTATCAATGAATTTAAAGAATTTTGAACATATTAGAATAGTAGGATAAAATTTCTCATAGAACGAAAGAAGAGATACAATTTCAATTATTTGTGTGTACAAGAAATGTTAAATTCGTTACATATAAGGCACGAGCAGTCATGTGACTTCGTTGGTCTTGGCAAGCAGATATGAGGATCCGTGTTAGAATGACGGCTAGTAGTTATTTAATTGTCATATGTCATAATTCTTTGAGGAAAATAATCCACATGGATTTGGAAAATCATGATGTTTTGAATGAAAAATTATGATACTTGACACCTATGTACATTATTACTAGCTGTCATTCTGACACGGGCACCCATATCTGCTTGTCAAGGTCAACAAAGTCATATGATTGCTCGCGCCCTATGCATCATAATATGAAAATAGCGAGAGGTACTGTACTGGCCACAACGGATTTTTTTTGTAACAAAATATGGAATCTTACAAAAATAAATTACTATTTAAACAATTTTATTATTAATTAATATTATCTCAACTATTTTCACAGCCTGCTTGATATCAGAGCTTAGCAGGTTAATTCATTTCTTCAATAAAAATGCACTCCAAGTAAACCGGAAGTGCTACCTTCAGGCCAAACACCGTGATTTGTGAGTCCCTAAGCCTATTTTACAAATATTTAAAGAGAATTAGAAAACAATTATAAATAAAAAAAGTCACTGTATGTTATCATTTAAAATAAAAAGTTAGGCCCCGTATTTTGACAGACACTGGTCGAAATAAATAAATTATTTGCCCATTTAAACGTCTTTCTAGCTCTTATAGTTCTCGATATAGCAATGGTGGCTCATTTAAAATGAACTCCCCGTATATCAACATGCTTAACAATCAACACCATTCATTATAATTGTAACCTAATTAATTTATATTAAAATTATGTTAACATAAAATATATGGAATAAAAACAATATATAAATATTGTATTATTAAATAAACCAACTGTTAAATCATTTATATATAGTCAACATTATGATATGAATTCTTGTTTGTTTAACAAAAATTAATATAAATAAATAATTTCGTATAAATATTTCTATATTGTCAAACGATCTGACTTCACAGAGAAAAACTGTTTCAAATTTGGAATGTGATATACTTTCGAATAAGTTAATCTTGTTGGTCCAATATTCTGGCTACTAGTGGCTTATAATTCGGGCAAGTAGCGGACTTGTTCTGGTCGTTAGACAACTTGTATGTTGATTAATCACAGCAGAGAGGCACGGTTTTCCGTTATACATTCGTGAACTAGTACCGAAAATATTATTGCGTATATGTGTCCAGGGTACACCCATACAGACGATCAAATCATTATATAATACTGAGGTAGGTAAAACAAATAAGTTGTTGGATTGGAAATCAAATTGTAGTTTTTAAAAAATATAATATAAATTTCAATTCCATGCGGCGTATGCAGATACGATATTTTTTTACATGATTATAAAGAAAATGAAAAATAGAAATAATAACAATGTATGATTATGAACACATACATACATAAAATCACGCGTGTCACACTTAGTAGGTTCGTACAATCCCGATAATAATAAGAACAACATCAACATCATACAACAAATCCTTACTCTTAAACATATTAAAGTGACCGATTTTTGGTAGCGAAATACCGCATCCGGATCACAATAATAGTTAGGAAACAATCATCCTTCGCCACACATTCATATCTAAGCAGACTTCTTTCGCCTCGGCCACACTCATAATCCTTACTCTTAAACATAATAAAGTGATCGATTTTCGGTAGCGAAATACCGCATCCGGATCACAATAATAGTTAGGAAACAATCAACCTTCGCCACACATTCCTATCTAAGCAGACTTCTTTCGCCTCGGCCACACTCATAATCCTTACTCTTAAACATATTAAAGTGACCGATTTTCGGAAGCGAAATACCGCATCCGGATCACAATAATAGTTAGGAAACAATCATCCTTCGCCACACATTCCTATCTAAGCAGACTTCTTTCGCCTCGGCCACACTCATAATCCTTACTCTTAAACATATTAAAGTGACCGATTTTCGGAAGCGAAATACTGCATCCGGATCACAATAATAGTTAGGAAACAATCATTCTTCGCCACACATTCCTATCTAAGCAGACTTTTTTCGCCTTACTCTTAAACATATTAAAGTGGTTGATTTTCGGAAGCGAAATACCGCATCCAGATTACAATAATAGTTAGGAAACAATCACCCTTCGCCACACATTCCAATCTAAGCAGACTTCTTTTGCCTCGGCCACACTCATAATCGCATTCATACAAGCTCTTCATACTCGGAAACTCTCTCTCTCTCTCTCTCTTTAAGCACCGTACCAATCACATTCATCCACTTACACACTGGTCGGCCACGCAATCGAAAACCCTCAACTTCACCAATATATGCTTAACAAGCCGTTCATTTGCCATTCTCGCCACATGCCCAAACCATCTCAACTGACTCACACCAACTCTCTTAATCACATTGTTCCCAACCATATAACAAATTATTCCTTACGCGATCCCGTCGGACATACCCACATACACCACGTAAATACCTCATTTCCACGGCAGTCACTCTCTTTTTATGCTTTCCCGTCCATGTCCAACATTCGCTTCCAATTTCCATACATAAAAGGAGGCATTAACACTGCATTATATATACTTAACCGAGCATCCCTTGATACGTTAACGTTTCGTGCAAACGTACCCAGAGCCCCATTACCTTACATCCCGCACTCACTCTCCTTTCTATCTCTCGATCAATTCATCATCACCCAAATATACAAACTCATTTACCTGCTCTAGTTTCACTCCATCCACCAACACATTGCACTCAGTCACCAATTTACTCCGTTCAAATACTAACACTTTGGATTTATCAACATTCAACATCAGCTTAATAAGTCGTGGTTACCTGTTATTCGTTCATAATTTGTCGACACGTCATTAAATAATTAAATTTTTACAAAACTAAACCCAAATATTGTTGAAAGCTTCTTTCAATATTTATATTATTTTATAAATTTCAACTTCTGATAATCAAAATTGGATTTTTTTTTAAATTGTCTGTTTTGGGCATAATCCTGGACACTGATAAAATGGCGTACAGTAAGGATAAAGAAAAGAGGACGAAGGCATCCTTAGAATATTATCATATGAAATTCGTTGCTAAGTCAAGTAAACTACAACAGTGCACATTTGTGCGTAGCGAGGTCCTAGAACATTCTAGAATAAAAATTTACGAATAGTTTACTATATAACAAGTTACACCGTAGTTTACACATTTTATTGAATATTTTACATCTTTAGCTTGATAAATTTGGACCCCCTATTATATTTCATTGCGATCAACTAGCAAAAAGCCAATATCTACTAATGTACAATCTAAGAGTTATAATACAGACTCGTATTTATAGAAAGAGATTATCATACAAGTTTTTTTCGAAGATTTTATGTAGGCCACCACTACAATACCTAATAGGCACAGACTATCTTACATTATACAATATCAAGATTTGTATTTCGATTTTATTTGCATGTGAAATTTATAGAATAATTTGAGAAGGCTTCTTTCGTGCTTGGAAAATAAAAGAAAATATTTTAGAAGACGAGTTGTCATTGTAAATATTTAGAAATTTATAAAATTGGATAATTAAGTAACTGAAATCTGATTATGCTTACATCTTAACAGATCTACCAATTACGGGCATTTCAATGATAAAAAATGGTCTAAATTTCATTTACTATTTAAAAAAAAAAAACATGAACAGCTATATTGTCGAAATTGTATTATTTTAAATTTCTATGTAAATTTGCGTTCAAATAAATATTATAAACTCTTTTAAAAATAGGCATAGCTTATATTTTAAATATTATGATTGAAGTGTCCGATTAAGGTCATTTGTATCATGAACGAATTAACAAATTGACATACATTTATCTCTCTCCTTTGCTCACGTGCGATAAGGATGAATATAACACGCTTGTCTTTCAAAAATTCATATTTTTTCGACCAAGTTAGGTTGATAAAACCTTCGCTGTAACGTAAGTTTATTTATTAATTATTTAATAATATTATTTTCTGTCAATATCAGTGACACTGATATTGTATCAGTATCTTATTTTTCACATATTTGGTTTTACATTTGCTAATAAACTTACCAGTTGACTTATTTTTGAATATTGAATACTTTTATTGTAACATATATTTTTATAATAATAAAATAACAGTAGTATCTTATGTACCCTCATAAAAACTAAACAAACGACACTACTGAATTTGTCAGAATGGGCGGAGCAACAATCTGAATTCATACAATTCGTAGATGACCTTGATCAGACATCTTTCAAAATTTTTACTGTACATTAAATTTAACCAGCGATAGAACCCTCATTTAAAAAAATAGTCCTGTTTAAGATAAATGTATGCCAAATTGTTAATTCGTTCATGATACATTTTAAAAAAAATATTGTACCATATTTTCGGACGGAGGAAGTATTAACTTTTTTATTTTTGCCTCAAATTAAACGAAGAAAATTAAAAACTTAAATGTTGGAATAAATTCAAAAGCAATTTATTTTTCCTTGAAAATAAGTGCAAAGCAAAAACTGGTAGATTAAGAAAAAAAATACTCACTGATTACAAGTTTTTTAAAGATAAATTTCTACCAAATAATTTCCGCAAATAAGAAGAAACTTGAGAATATTCTAACCATTATCTTCTTGGTAAATTTGTAAGACATTAATTTGTTCCCACTTGTGATTTAATCTGAGTCGGATTAAAACTGATTAAATTGCAATCATTTTTGTAAATCTACTCCTAACCCAGAAACTCAAAAAGTAATTAGTACTTATTTATTATTTATACGTCTGTATAATTAAAATCAAATATTCACAAAAAAAATATATATATAAATATCATTCATTTCGTCAAGACTAGAAGGATCGAGTTAAACAATACATTCTTCATTTACAATAGGTACAAATAAACCTATACAATTTGTTTTTAGTCACGAAAATAACAATTGTTTTAGTGAGTTTATTGACATAATGCCACTAATATGAGAAAAACGTAAAATCCAACATTGGAATTGTTTCGATCCTGCCAGTTTCAATGACATAATCTGTTACGAAGTATCGAAAAGTATTGCTTAAGATACGTAATATTTAGAAAAAATTATCACTACTACGCATGTACAATAGATTCGTCAAACAACAAGAATAAAAAGTAAAGAAGTCTTTAAAAATGTTTATATTTGTGCATTAACTATGATTAATATAGTTTCATTCTGTCCATGAAAATTCACTTTATTTATACTAAAAATAATCTTTTACCCCAAATGATTCTTTGGTTTGCATCACGACGTAGGTAATGCATAATATTCTCTCAATAAAGAAATTTTGTACCATATATTTTTGTTGAATAATACGTTCATTGTATAGTCGTCGTAGATAAACTATATACAAAATTTATCTTTTGAATAATAACCACTACTTGGATTACACGATTATTGAATCAAATACACGTCCTGTTTAATAATTTCATATATTTCACAATTTTTCTTTATTGAGAACCTTAAGTTGTAATTCTGTGCTAATTCGTATTAACTTACGATAACATTATGACACAAAATTTAAGATTTAGGAAATTGCTCTAATATCACTCTAATAATAGGTAAGTATCTTTATGTTTTGATAATGTACACGAGCCCAACGCCAAATATATTCGTACCCTATTAAATAAATATATTAACAGCAATAAAAAATAAATTTTTAGGTTACAATAGTTAAGACTATATTTGGGCATTCTTGTAATTAATATTAATGAGCTATAACGAAAATATCCATTGTTGTAATCAACAACTTCACAATTATTATTTGAATTTAACAATGCTAGAAAAATATCTGTTTGGCTGGATAATTATTTTACTTAAACTTCATTAGAGCTCTAATGCAAAAAAAAATCTTATTCAATCGAAAGAAGATACGATTTAGCTCAGAATTATATCATAGTTTTACACACCACCCCAACAAAAATTTAATATCTCACCACCTAGAATCACGTGTTCTCATTCACTGTACTCGTGCTGGGCTGCGCTTGAGGATGCGGGGGGTACACGGACACAGGGGGACGGCCGCTCAACGTCGGAAGCGGGTGCGGATCGAACTTGCGTCGCGACGACTTCAGCGCGAGGTTGAACGGCGGCGGTCGTAGTCAGACGTCGTCTTCGATGCAACGGAGAGAGATCTGTTGCTTCTGTGCCAACGCGTTCAGGACGTACACTAACTGGTCGAGTTTTTTGTCCATCACGCTTAGCTGGAACATAAGAAATATTAAGATGTATATTGTTTGGAAGTTAGTGGTGCCAATTTTGAATATATGATAAGTTAAAATAAAAATTCCTCACTATTTAATGTAGTTCTTAAGTGTATAAACAAATAAATAATTTCTCGTTTCTTTAATTCATAATTTAATATTTATTTTAGCCTATATTAATTATCCATATGTTTACTTATAAAATAAACGCTTTAATAAATTGCCAGTCAATCATTTTAAACTGTATGGTAATGACATACCCTATGTTTACTGAAAAATGAAAATACGACCAACAGATTTAAATATTTGACTGATGCAAAAGATAAAAATACGGTTTTTCTCTTTGAAATAATATTTAAAATTTAGTTTTATGATTTTTTTTATTTCTTTAATATCATAGCTCCAAATAGATCCAATAAGCTACGTATTTTATTATAGAAGGAAAGGTGTTTGAGTTTCGTAAGGTCAAGACCCGGAAAATTTTAAATTTTTATAAAGACAATTCCGTCAAAACGAACTCTTCCAGAAAGAGAATAAAAGAACAAAGGGGAGACCTAAACTTTATATAAGGTTAAGGAATATTTTATGACAAAGATAAAAAAAGGAATGAGCGAAAGACAGAAAAGAAGAGAAATGAAAAAAGGAAAAAATAAAAATAGGGACAGATGGAGAAAACCACTTGTTATTCATTCTCTTTTTGTTTTATTAAAACAAATTAATTTTTGAACATATTCATCAGTTGGTTGGAAAAGATGAATAAAAATGTCCTGTTTCTTTGCCTTAATTTAATTAATGATGACGTCCATTAACAGATATTTTGGCTTCATTATATAGTACCAAATTTGAACCCAGTACACGATGAAAATCGTACTGTAATTATTTACAATCAAGATATAATCAAGGTATAATAAAAATAGCGCTTCGCGTCGCGCTTTTATACTTGACACGCGTGCTTTAATATACTATTAATTGTAACATATCGTAATTTACATGAATGTTATATTATCAAGATCCTTTTAATGTTTTTGAAATTTAAGTTGAAATTTAACAAGATGCAACAATGAACGTACCACTATCCATAAACTTATCTACAATATGCCTACATTTTATAATTGTCTTCAACCCTCTTTCGTAATCTTTACCCACTTTCCTGTACTCTACATAACAAGGCAAACAAGTAGTAGACCTGTAGCCGCGGGTACAGTCTTGGACAAAAAGAGACTCACCTGTTGCTCGACGCGGTACAGTCGGGCGCCCACCGTCATAGGCTTTACGTTGCCGACTCGGTCGATGCCAGCGAGGTAGCTGCCTGGCTTGCCGAGGGTCTGGTCCAGGCGACGCTGCAGCTCCTAAAAGAGAAGTATTCTTCACTGGTGGTAGATAGAGTGCTCGTCAGCTAAGAAAAAGTCATTTACGTCATCAATTGATGCGCAAAGCAATGACGTAGTGATGACGTAGGCCCACACATTTTGTAGGCAGTGGCGTGCCATACATTTTCATTAGAACTAAACGTCAGAATAAGACACGAACGACACTGGCGTATCACGTGAACAGGGCAATGACAAAAATTGGTTTCTGCGCTGATGACGTAAAGGCTTTTTCTTAGCTGACGGAGTCTCTACTATTACATAATTTGAGAAATAACATTTTTCTATACTTGTTTTTATGAATTTTACGATTTTATGCAACAGGGTAGGTGATTTTGGAGGTATTCATAAATTAAACCCATGCAGAATAATAAGACTTTCTTTTTACTTTCCGTCACTTTTAGGTAAAAAAGGTATTGTCTTTGGGCAAAAAATTGTCTGTGTGTGTGTGTGTGACGAAAGTTTCGGATCGCATAAATTCAATACCACGATTACAAAAATTATATTTTTTTCGTATTCTGTACCCTCATTTGAAGATTTTAACTGTTTTTCTTGATAAAACACAGTTAAATATCATTTTCCGTCGACCGTTTATTAATAGGCTATCTTAATGTATAGAAAATCATTCATTAATGATCCCTATTAATGCATGATTTTTTATTAATAAACGATTTATTGGGTGCGTTCACCACATGGAACACAGCATATATTGCTAACGCTAAGTTGTAGCAAAAAGGTAGACAGAATTAAAAATCATGCTTTTGACACTTACTAGCTAGGTATATATTCACGTAGCATACCTTTAAAATGAATTTGAAACAATAAAATTCCTCAAATAACATAAAAAACCGCTTGTGTCATCTAGGATTAAGTTAACTGAACGCACCCACTGAAAACAATTGATGACAAAACTTATTGATTTTCTGACGTAAAATTTGACGTTCGGTCAACCATTACTAACTTAAAAAATTTTTTCATGGAGTAAAATTAGATTTTCCATTTAAGTAAGATACGGTCAACGAAAAAATATTGTAACTAACACGTGTGTTAATTGGCGATTAATGATCTCAACAATTAACGCGTGAGCGTAGCGAACGCGTTAAAATGTCTCGATCATTAATCGCCCTCATTAACACACTTGATAGTTAAATAACTATTATTGACATTTAACGTTATTATAACTAAAAGAATATATTATTTTCTATATATATATATATATATATATATATATATACATATATATATATATATATATATATATATATATATATATATATATATATATATATATATATATATATATATATATATATATATATATATATATAGTCAGCTATGCTATCCATGGAAACGGAAACTGCTAATATGTTCAGATAATTTAAATTGATAGATGTCAGTATCAACGAAAAATAAATGAATGTATTAGATATGAGGATGTTGAGATATGTGTTGGGGAAGGCATGGAAAGGTATAAGGAATGAAAGAATAAGGGAAATAACTCGTTATATGAATTTTCATTTTTATGAAATAAAAACTCCAACCTTATACTAAAAGGCAATGTTAAGGGCTGTCAGTCACCAGTGTCAAAACTTTGATAGGTCGATCGGCTTTTGTATGAAATTTGAAATAATGAGAATAGTGTTAGTGTTAGCACTTCGCGTTTAAAGTATGCCTAGACGGATTGGATGTACGTATGACTATCGACGGAGCCCTACGAGAAGTTCGGCGAAGCCGAGATTTCGCTAGTCCTTATACTAAATGGCTTATGGATCTTCCTATATATTCTTTCATCTCGATGATCGCTAAAACTTTAGACAAGGCTTTAATGGAGCGACCGATTTTCGTGAAAGTTGTTTTAAGTTGTAGAAATTTATTGTCTTTAGGTCCCTAATAATGGACGAAGCCGAGATTTCGCTAGTTTATATGCTAAATGAATCAATATCCGTTTGGTAAAAATATAAGTATTATTCCATATTCGCAAATATAATAATTCTTCAATAAGTGTAATGCTAAATATGTAGTACCATTGTGAGGAAAAGGTATTCCGTATCCTTCCAAAATTCATTTGATTGACAATACTCGGAATGCCTAACATCCACGCACCATTTGTAAAGTAATTCTCTTGGTGAGTTTCATTCAATAAATTAATAAGGCCGTCCGCGAGACCGGTGGTGCATGCATTTTTAAAATTCAATTTTCACATAGAACGCGGCTACGTTTGTGGAATTCTACGCAGCACGATTTGGAATTCTCTACTGCGCTCATGTTTGCCATGCGATGGGCACAACTGCAGTTTTATATTACAAGAGCCTCTATGTAGGTATTAATCACTCTTAGTTTTATTAATTCTGTTTCAGCCAAATTTCGCAATTAGAGCAAATTGGGAATATTAATAATTCTTCTTATGGAATTTATGAACGAAAAAATATATTTTATGCAAAACGAATCAGTAAAAATAGGTTTTCAAGTCGAATTACTAAAAAACGGTTTATTTTTTATGACAGTTTAAATTGATCTTAAAATACATTTTTCATTTATTTTTTGATATAATAAGAAACATTGAAATGTTCATTCGTAGCTTACGTTATTAATACTGATGAGTGATTTAATGGCACAATGTCGTTACGAGTATCATAATAAAGTGGAAGAATAAAATAAAAATTAGCGACCCCTAACGAATGGAAAAAGCTAAAGAAGATGTCAGTGTCGAATCTTTTGCAAGAAAATTTATGTATGGAATTTATACTTAATATACAGGATTGACGGAAGGTATTGTGCTGGCCACATCAGATTTTTTAAATTATTTTAACGGAATTAAATAAAATATTATACATAATATGAAAACGTTATAATATTTGACTCACAATTAAGAATTATAACTCAATAGAATGCTGTTAGGAGTGAATTATGATTGACATTATTTAATAGCAGTAAAAAAAAGAATACAATAGAATTATATAAAAAGTAGATAATAAGTATAAGAAAATACATTTTCTTATTGATTAAAGTAAGCACCTTAATAGAAGCTTTCTGAACTTTATATGAACTGCTATATAAAGCTATTAAACAGTTATTGTGTACGAAAAGTTTGACTTTTAGACAAAGTGCTGCAAGACATTGTGACACATAAAATATTAGTTTTGTATGAAATTATAAAGTAAACTTTGTTAAATAAAACAAAAACAAAATTAAATTTGCATTTTACATAAGGTAAGTCAGTCTTTAATATCCATTTACATCGCTATCGTGTAATGCTGGATTTATACAGTATACGCCGTAACGTAACGTGCTGTAACGTAATATAAAAAATAAAATTATGCAAACGTATGTGATCAGTTATACAGACGTAAGCCGTATCGTGACGTACCGTACCGTGTCAAAAACCCAAAGATCTCTTTCTAGGTTACGGCACGTTACGGTCCGGTCCGGACACAATGTCAGTGTCAGTGACACTGACAGAAAATAACGTTATTCGTACAGCTATGAATCAAGGTAATGTATCTGAATTAATAAATAAACTTACGTTAGAGCGAAAGAATTATCAACAACGAGCATCGTTTTAAAATGAAATGTCCTAACTTAGTCGAAACAATATGAATTTTTGAAAGACAAGCGTGTTATATCCATTCTTATCGCACACGCCAAGGAGAAAGATAAATGTATGCCAATTTGTTAATTCGTTCATGATACAGATAACCTTGATCGGACATCTTTAAAAAAAAATACTGTAGAAATATAGTAACACTTAAGAATCATTCAAAATCATTGAAATTTTAACAGAAATTTTAAGAAAACCTTAAAATTTAAATGTCAGCTATCTATTGCGACATAAGGAAATAATTTTAATTGAAAATAAATAAATATAATCTTACCTTAATGCGAACCATCATATTGAGATGCCCCTGACTATATTGTTCGATTACGTCTCGAACATCGTACGGTTTCCGGGCTTGTTGGAATTTCCTGCGAGCTACGAAGTATTTTATTTTGCGGATCGCGCGAATTGCATTTTTGTGCGCTTCAGTTAACCTGCACATTTATTGAAACCAATTATACATTAATTTATGTTGCAAGCATGATAGTATTCTTAACAAATGAAATGATTATTTATAAGCTCAGTCTGAAGATATTGCTAGAAACAAGTATAAAGCAGACATCAGAAATAGATCGATATATGGAAGCATAATGGTAAATTATACATACAAATGTGTCAATAAAGATAGCGGGTGTACGTACAATACTATAACTCTTATATGCATCTACAAAGGTTTTTTTTTATCTATTATTGAGAACGATATTTTTGTATTTTAAAGAACATTTTCCAGTCTTCACCTTACCAGCATTCATTGTTTAGAATGGCTAAAATATTTTTTTGCACGATCAGGTTTTTTTTTTAAACTTAACGATAGGGTTTCCAAGGTAGTAAGTTTTGTTTACAAATTACTGATCAGTAAGTGATGTGGTACTGATCAGTAAGTGATGTGACTGACCGGTAAGTGATGTGACTACCTACCGATCTGGAGGCGGTGAAAATTACATAAATAAAAAATAAATGTACAATGTACAGCTTACTTAAAAATGACAACTAATTTTTTTAAAATGTCAAAATATTTTTTAAACAATTCTAAACTTAATTTGTTATTATTGGGACGATCGTGCAAAAAATATAATAAGCATTGCGGGCATTAAGTGCTTCTTACCGGTATCGGATATATTGGAGATCTCCAAACTAATCTTCAACCGGTAAGGTGTACTTACTGCCCTTAATACTTAAATAACTATTTCTGCACCCTTAATATTAATTGTGGGTAAATTTCCTGACTGTGATGTGAATTAGGAGTTAAAAAGTTGAGTCAAACAGCATTTATTCTTACTACTGTGCAGTAAATTTTTGAAAGATGTCCGATCAAGGTTATCTACGAATTGTATGAATTCAGATTTTTGCTCCGCTCATTCTGACAAATTCAGTAGTTTCGTTTGCTTAGTTTTCATGAGGGTACTGTTATTTTATTATTTTAAAAATATTTTTATAATAATAAAATAACAGTAGTATCTTTATGTACCCTCATAAAAACTAAGCAAACGACACTACTGAATTTGTCATAATGGGCGGAACAAAAATCGGAATTCATACAATTTGTAGACGACTTTGATCGGACATCTTTCAAAAATTTTACTGTATGCATATAATTTCGAAATTGATGCTTTTAAAATTATAGAATTGCACTTTCACCCTATCTATTTGGTACTAACTGTGTGACCCTCGGCGGTTCGGCATCCAAATCACAATCGATCTCATCGCTCGCCGCCTCCGTCACCGAGCTTGTCTGCGAGACAAACACCGCCCCCCTGGCACTCTCTCTTTCCCCACGTCGCAATCTCCCTGTCGGGGGCGGCACATCGCCTCCAGGCTTGGGCTCATCCATGTAGAACACCACGTCGGCCTCGGAGTCGCACCGTTCGGGAGGGGGCGGCGCTGTTGTGCCCTGCGGCGTCCCGGGGCCCCCGCCGCTGCTAACCTCCATCCGATTGCGAGATTTGCGACGTTTCAAGACGGAGGCTTTCTTCGCTACCTGCAAGATCAGGGACTGACCCAACCCAACACAATGCAAATTACACCGAGTACGAACAGCTAGGGACTAATGCTAAGACTAACAACGCTATGGCTAGGCATGGTGAAGATGCGCACATTTAACAACTATGATGCACATCTATCTAACAACTAAGTTTGTACATTGTATTGTACACTGTTAAGGCAAGGACACATTGTTCTGATGCGATACCATACCACACCGTAATTTAATTTTTATTCATGTAAATACTTAAAATTTTAAAACCGGGTTCGATCCCGACCGATGCCAAATATTTCGAATTTTAAATGGCACAATAATTACCCCTGTGGTGCACTCTCCACGCAAGCAATAAGTGCTAGTGAGGTGACACCTGGTAAACGCCCGCACGGTACGAATATCATCGTTACGGAAATCTATGTACAAAGCAGATTGGCAGACCCAGCAATGGGTAATATGCCGTGATGATATATTTATTTTATTTATTTATATACTTACCTACATTCATTGCTGGCGTGGCGAGTGCACCACATGGATCAATTTTGTTAATGTTCTAAAATATTTGGCGTCGGTCGGAATCAAACCCGGTTCTCATATAGTCATTACCAATTAATAAATTTGTAATATGTTTTAAAACGATATTAGTACATGGTACTTACATTAATAATTATCGTAATCATCCATCCTTTTAGAAATAGACAATACAATTAATTCCACAACTGATATTAAAACCTCATCATTTACACTACAACTTTCGAAAGCTCAGGAACGCTTTCATAAATTTAGGTCACGTGACGTGGTCAAAAAACTTTCATATTTGTAAATGTCATATTATGTCATCGATCAGATGCAGTAATGGGACAACTGACAAATGTGTCATATTAAATATTCAAGCTTATCATAAAAAATTGATTCGTCCTATTTTTATCTTTTTAAGCTTACGATTGCTTTACGCAGATGTAGAAAGCCATGAATGAAAACAAATGATTTATATGTATTGAAATATTTTTTAACTTTCGTCACCTTTAGGTAAGGAAAGTATTGTCTTTGGTCAACAAATAGTGAGTTTCTAAAGAATAAGCACGTTTTGTGTGTGTGTGTGTGTGTGTGTGTGTGTGTGTGTTTGTGTGTATGTGATGATTGTTTCGGATCACATATCTCCAATACCACCATTCCAAAAATAGTATTTTTTCGTATTCCTCGAGTTTAAAAAAAACAGCGATCCCTAATGAATGAGAAAAGCTAGAGAAGAAGATGTCAGTGTCTAGTGCAATTTGTATAGTTTGTTTATGAAATAATTTTACTGGAAATAATAATAAATAATAAATTCTTTAAGTTATAATAACGTTAAATGTCAATATGATATATGATGAGGGTACTTCCGGTTCACCAATTATAACCAAAATCTAATCAGTTGTTCTTCTGGATGTAAACTTGAGGAATACGAAAAAAATATAATTTTTGGAATCGTGGTACTGAAGTTATGCGATCCGAAACTTTCGTCACACACACACACACCCACAGGCCCTAAAACGTGGTTATTCACTAAAAACTCATCATTAAATTTTTTGACCAAAGACAATACCTTCCTTACCTAAAGGTGACGGAAAGTAATAATACAACACTTTATTGTATTAGTAAAGACTAACATTAATTGAAAAACAATTACCATACTGACCAAGTAAAACAACAAAAGTATCAGATAAAATCTGTGATTATTCGCTTGAATTTCATGTCAATCCCCAGATATGATCTAATTACAGAATTTGTATTTCAGTTATCCCTATCTATTCAATAATATAAACCGCATTTCGTATGAATTAGCGTGACAGTGACGCTAAGAGTCAAAGGTCAACGAGAATTTCAATCATAATCAATATAATCCCTTAGCGGTTCGAGAAATACTGTTAGGGTAGAAATCGGTCACACCCCAAAGACTACTAAACAGTTTACGAATTTTAGGATTGCGATTAAAATATTGCGTTTAGGGATTTTCAAATGTGCTTTCGTTTTACTCAGATAATGATTTTGGTCTATTTTTTATACTTCTAAACTATTAATTCCATTGTCGCCAGTGTTAAATAATACACTATGAGTATAACAATTATTTATGTGAAGAAAAAAAATATAATTTTGATATTTAATTGAATGTTTCTAACACCAAATGCTCTAGCAAAAGCAAAACATTTAAACATCAACAAAGCATTCATGTACATTCACATTTATTTAAAAATGTTTTATACGAAAATGTATGTATAACTATGTATAGGTATGTATAAAAATCTACACCATACAAACCTACTCACATTTCAAAACTTGAATTTTTTTTCAAAATTGGAGCTTTTTATGTCTTGTAAATTATATATAAAATGCTATCCATTACTATGAATTTACTACGAATTATAATTTTTGAGATATTTTTACATAAAGAATGAATTGTATAGAAACTTACACGTACAGTCAATTTCCAAATATTCAGTAAATAAAATAAAAATATAAAGAGACGAACATGATATTTTGGTACCATTTTGTTGCTTTGTTTTAATTCGCTGTTAGAGGTTGGAGAACCAAACTCACAATAAAGGCTAGATAAAAACGAAAACATTACAGCAAACAAAGAGTTAAAACAACTATAAAGATGGTAAGGTAGATTTTAAGCATTTTCTAAAGGTGTTGAAAGACATATTGAACAGATCTAAGTGTATAAAATTAGTGTTGCATATGAACATTACACGGTTAATACAGGAGTACTTATAATTATTTGTGTAACTTTCTAGTAACTTAAATAAATTATAAGACCTTGTTACTTTTGGTGCAATATGAAAATTAAATAGTGAAATAATATTATTAGAATAAAGCAAATTATTGAAAACTTTATACAAAAAAATCATATCAAAATAATTTCGCCTACTCTGTAATGGGGTATTCCAGTGTAGTAAAATTTAAAAGAAAAAATATTATAATGTTATTAACTAGGTTGCAAAACGGCCGAATTCTGAAAAATAAACTTAAAATTGTTTTATTTAATATGATTTTCCATGCGGAAAAGATTACACGTGGTGTATGACGTCCATTCGTTCTATGACGTATGTAATGACGTACTTTTCTGCTTGTGGAAACAGAAGAAGCAGTGCGTTCACCATTGATGCTTTCTCGTTTCTCAGCTGATCTTTGTTGGTGTTTCTTGCTAGTTTTTATATTTTGCTGTAAGAATGACAGCAACCAAATTCTTAACTAATAATATTTTAATATAGTTACAACTAAAATCCACGGATAACAAAAATAAAACAAATGAAAGTCATCAAAAACAAAATAGCATCTGACACTGTGAACAAACCAAATCCCCTTCCCCTTACTTGCTCCAAGCCAAGCGACTAACAGCGGAAATGACACAATAAAAAACTCAAATTTTCACATTTGTATTTCAAATTTATTGAAGTTTCAGGATAATTTTTCTTTTATTGATGTAGGTATGAAAAAAACAAATGAATTCCGAATGAAAAGAAATTGACTGTACATCGATTTTTTCTCCTGACGACGGATAGAATGTCTAGCTCTGCAATATGTGTAATGTGTATGTGTTGTACCTTCGAGAGCGGCGTATTCACGCTAGAGCTGTTGGCGTGACTGGGCGAAGCGGCGGGATCTTTAACGTAGATTTGCCACGTGGCAGACGAGTTGAAGTTCTTGTCAGCCGCATAGCAGCGCCACAGGCATTGGATCAACATGGCGGCCGCCGGAATCTGCCGGTTGAAATGCTTCTGGCGTTGCTTCTGTTGCACCTTCAGGGCGAAGCCGGATCCCAGAATGCCCTACAACAAACAAAAACAATACTTAGACATGTTATAGTAAAATTATAATAGATGTTCACACCACATATGTACAGGAAACCCAGTTAAGTTTATAATTTAATATCTGGAAAACTAGGGAATTGTAATATCCTCCAAATCTGATGTGGCCAGCACAATACGTTCCGTCAATTCTGTGTATTTTGTACATATTCTATACCTAAATATTCTTGAAAAATATTCTAAATTTCCAGTAAAATTATTTCAGGAAAAAATTATGTAAATTGTATCAGGCGAGTACGGACCGTGTTCGAGCACTGGAGTGCTTCTAGCGGCTAAATAACGCTTCACAGACAGCGCGTTATTGGCAGGTGCGTTGTCCTGGTGCAAAATCCACAATTCCGGCCGTTTCTTACGAACTCGTTCTCGCAGTGTTGCCAAAACTTTCAAATAGTAAGTTTGGTTTACAGTTTGACCCTCGGGAACCCATTTAGTCATCACGATGCCGTTGATGTCGAAAAAAACGAGTAGCATGGCTTTAAATCTTCGGTGCTTTCTTGGCCTTCAGAAAACCGTTTATACCATTGGAAAACACGCACACGAAATAGAGAATTCTTACCATAGGCCTCTTTCAACAACATATAACACTCAGTCAGAGTTTTTTTTTTAATTTAAAGAGAAATTTCACATTGATCCATTCCTCGTGTTTTTCGTCACACATTATTATCGGCACGAGAAAAAACACGTTCGTTTCTAACCACTGTAGAAAAAATACTACTACAGCGACAAAAACGTGTTTTCGTACCGGAATAGTAGACACTTCCAGCTATCCAACGCTGCATTCGTTCCCCCCCCCCCCTTCTCCTCTAGGACGCCTTCTGCGCACGCAGTCTCGTTATTTAATAACCAGACCTCGTACATACATTGACCATGAAAGAAAAAATTCATTCAATCCGCATAGAAAATAAGATATTCTCTGGAGTTGTTCCAGTTACCCAATTATAATCTAATTCTAATCAGCTCTTCATCTGGACGTGCAGAAGTGGAAGACGGAAAAATTATAATATTTGGAACAAACATACACACACTCACATACAGACATCATCGTAAAAAAATGTATTAGTATTCTAGGGACTCTAAAACGTAACAGGCTGTTAAAATTAACATGATACGTTGCAGAATACATACCAATATCATTATAGTCTCTTTGTTTATTTGTATATGTCAGTTTGTTTTAACTGATTCATTAGGAAATACTCGCATGTTTTATAATTTAATTTATGAAAATCATTTTAGGTAAATTAAACTATATATTTATTAATCTTAATTAAAACTTCGAGATCGTAGATAATCAAATAACTACCTACCTCGAAATTCAACAGCAAAAACATATACATAGCTACGCACAAGATGTTTTGCTTACGTACCTATCCGACATTCTGAATAAAACATGAACCTGAACCAAAATTAAATTAACCTTAAGCATTAAAGTATCTTCCTAAGGAAAACATTTATTCACCAACATACTTCTTTATAAATTGTTGAGAAAAGAATAATTTTTCCAAGTTCTGTAAGCTACGGTATTTCCTCCTTGTAAGTATTCGTCAAAGGTGGCTTTGACTTTGAACAACCCCTTTCGTCCACCCTCACATGTGGGATGTTGCGTGCTCGTATCTTTCGTAGCGTCAGTTTCTGAATTCTTTGTAATTTGGAGAGAAAAATAAACGAATATGAATTAGAAATTGTTTCTTGGCGTATTACCTACTACGCTTATGAAGAGCAAAAGCCCGGATTTTAGAAGTCATGTGTAGTGACCGTTACCGTGACCGGAGCGTTTCGAAACTCAACGTCCGAACTCCCAGAACCGAACCGGATATTCTCCGGGCACGTCTGCTTCTGATAGGCCATTGTTAACCAATCGTGGCTACGCACGAACAGATTGTTGAATTGAACTTGTTATAACATGCAAAGGGAAAAGGATTCTGGTGTTTCAATAATGAAATGCTTAATGTAATCAGTTACGGGATGTTAATTTCAGAACAAAATGATTAGTACATGAATTGTTAGGTATTCAGATTAATTTGGGTTACATTATTTACAATCCTTAAATTCTGAACAATACAATATGCGTCTTTTTTACTCAATTTTCTATTCATACTATAGAGCTGTATAATTATTTTATAAATTTATTTTATAAATATCAGTTTAATAAGAACTATAATAAATGTACATATGTAGATGCCAAACATGGTTCACATGGTTAATTTGTCACCAGGAGTGTGGAATTTACTTGTCTAGGCCAACAGAGTCACACAACTGCTCGCGCCATATTGTATACCTACACTCTACACCAAAAATTCTACTTATATCTATGTTTATATTTAGATTTTTAAATTTATGGAGTCTCGTGAATATAGGGACCCGGGTTCGATCCCGACCGACGCCAAAAAATACATCGAATTTTAATGGCACAAAATTGACCCCTGTGGCGCACTCTCCACGCCAGCAATGAGTGCCCGTGAGGTGACGCCTGGTAAGCGTCCGTACGATACAAATATTCCATCATTACCGATATCTGTGTACGAAGCAGATTGGCATACCCAGCAATGGGTAATATGTCGTGATGAAGAAATTTTGTCCTACTCTTTTAATTTTTTGAGATGTTTCTAATTCATTGTCGGAATTAACAGTATTTCTGAAGGGTATGTGTATTGTGTAATATACCTATAATTTTAAATATGTAACTATTAATATATTATATTTCTTTTATCTCTAAATCTATAGGAGATATAATAAATTATTTAAATGTATCAGATAGAGAATGTAATCTTCTTTAATATTTGTAAGATAAAAATTTTCAAAAACTAATATTTAGAATTTTTTTAAAAATAAATGCTTCCCATCAATGTTCGATTGGGAAACACGTAAACAGATATTAAGTCTTATAGTTTTTGAGAAATCGTCCTTCCAACATCCATACACACACACACATATATATATATATATATATATATATATATATATATATATATATATATATATATATATATATACACATCCACACACACAGACTTTATCGTAAAACTGTTAAAATCGGTTTGTAAGAACCTTAAATTTAGTAACTTTTCAATTCCATGTGGTTTCTTTCCCGCGACAAGTAAATATCACACTCATGGTGACAAATTAACTACGTGAATTTAGAAAATCTTGAATTACTAATTATCATTCTAATACAGGCTTGTCAAGGCCACCAATGTAACAAAAAAACGAAAGTGGCGAGAGGTATTGTGCTGGCCACAACAGATTTTTACTTCTTTGTACGTAAGTAAAGGAAGTATTGTAATCGCGAAAAATTTCGGGTTTCAGATTTCAGCGGAAATATCCATTTTGATCATCCCTGAATCCATTTTGACTAATTTCGTCGTGACGTCTGTACGTACGTTCGTACGTTTGTACGTATCTCGCATAACTCAAAAACGGTAAGCCGTTGAAAGTTGAAATTTTGTATTTAGGACTCCTATAACATCTAGTTGTGCACCTCCCTTTCTGGTTATTACACAGTTTCCAGAAGTGGCACTTTACTTGAAGCCTATAATAGATTTTAATGAAAAACTGTTTTAAAATATAATCCAAAACTTTTCAAATTTGGTATACAAGACTTTTATGTCAATCGAAATAACATAATAGATTTTGGTTAAAATAGGCTAACCGGAAGTGGTACATTACTTGAAGTTGTTAACAGTTTTTCTTGAATAAAATGATTTTATTTTGATTTTAGAAATAAATGCTTCAAATAAAAGTTTTAGAGAATTAATTTCTGCGTCTAGCACATCAAGTATTATTAAATTAGCCCTTTATATAAGCGAGATATGTAAATTTAAAAATTAAATACTTTTTTGTTTTTGTAATAAAGCTTGAAGAACCGGGTTAGATTATGGTCGCTATATATCTTACTGTTTTGAAGTTAAAATTAATATTTTGTAATTTATTTATTAAAAAAATATGTATAGTTTAATAATCGTACAAGGAAGTCGTATGGTGTCCACATCAGATTTTTTGATATGTATTTATTGTTCCATGTGCAGACAATTATCTCGCTAGCTAAACACCTAGGTCAAACATTTTAGCCTAATCTCCTGTTTATATTATGCATACTTTATACAATGTTCATGAAAACAACTTGTAATTTATTATCATGTATTCTATTGTATATTCTTTTTGTTATATTCTTATACATTACGTGTAATGGGTTTTGCTTGTTTAATATAATTATTATTAATGTTAGCTTCATTTTGGCTTTACATTTTAACCTCGCCTATAATTTAATGGCATTTATATTTAAACCACAAAATTTATTAATAGCGAGCACACAAATAGCAGAATTTAATTAAATGGGAAATAATTTTATATGAAAATAGTTTCAATACTCATAGAATGAGTTCACTACACATTAATTCTTGCTAACATTTCCACCAAATGGAAAGGTATAACCACGAAGCAGCCACAAATCCGATCTTATTATCGGAACAGTTCCATTGTGACGTTAATGAAATTCTATTGTATACGAATTTCACGTTGTCTGTTTCTCTATTTGATATAACATATCAACAAACCGAACAAGCTACGTACGTATAAATGCTCAGCACAGCTACATAGTTCCTACAACTTTGTACAATAAAACGATTCACCTGTTAATTACTATATTCTTCATAAATTTGTGAATTATAATAAACGAGACCTCAAAATATATATTTCAATCGGAGCGTGTCAATGTGTCATTTTGATTTAATACGCACAAAATTATCATAAATTTTGTAAATCTAGTCGAAATAACACATTTTAGCAAGTCTTTTAGTATCTAAATTATATAAAAACGTTTTGCTTTATAAATCATTATTGTCACGTTACATTACGGTTTTATAAATCTTCCACATTTATTGGAAAAACTGAAAATACGAACAAAAGAGAAATCTAAATCTAAATTGAAATATTTTAGTTTTTATAATATGAGCAAAACATACTATGCAATGGATATAAACCCGCTATATAATAAATGAAAATACGGTTATTCGTATGTCCGAGATCATAAAGAATTTAAAAAGTATAAAATCTCGCATTGTAAGTTTTTAATACAATCATAAAATTTTCATCTGATGTACGATGAACCCAAATTTAAGCTTGTATAAATATTTTGCAGATAAATAAAATATAAATTTATAAATCTGCTTTTATGTATTATACTGTATATTTATTATACATATGTCAATTTCTCCATTGTTCGGATCTATCAATAAATCGTATATTTTTTTCACAAGCCCATAAATTTTATTAACTAGGATTCGTTAATCGATGAATTTTAATAAAAAAATAATATATATACCTACTTCACTTAATGTATTTTTACCTTCCGAATATATTGTTCTCTATACGATTTGATTGCATTTAATACTTCATTTTCAATAGATATAGAGTTAAAGAATTATAAAGAAATTAAATTTTATAAATCAGCCAGCTATGCTAACCATGGAAACTGCTAATATATTCAGATAATTCAAATTGACAGATGCCAGTAACAATGAAAAGTAAATGAATGTGGTTGAGATAAGGATGTTGAGATAGATGTTGGGGAAAACATGGAAAGATACGGTAACGAATGAAAGAATAAGGGAAATAACTCTAGTGTTAGTTTCTAGAAAAATACAAAAGAGACGATTACATTGGTTTGATCTTGTCATGAGGAGAGATGAAGAATATATTGGAAGAAGAATGAATAGCTTAGTTAGTAAGGTTAAAGAAACAGAGGAACACTTGAGAGAAAAGGACCTGAATGAGAACGACACGCAAAACAGAGATGAGTGGAAGAAGAAAATACAAAACAACGACCCCTAACGAATGGGAAAAGCTAGAGAAGAAGAAGTTGTCAGTGTCAAGTACAATTATGCATTGTTTGTTTATGAAATAATTTTACTGGAAATTTAGAATCTTTTACAAGAAAATACTTGTTATGAATTATATTATTTTGTATTTTTTCTCACTTTTGTAATATTTTTGTTTGTTATATATTGTTATATATTGTATATCCTGTCCAGTAATTGGGTGCGCCTGTTGGACAGAGTAAGTAAATAAATAAATAAATATATAAATAAATAAATAAATAAAATTTATGTATGGAATACATAATACACAGGATTGACGGAAGGTATTGTACTGGCCACATCAGATTTTTTGATAACAATTTATAATATTGTATTAATCCTCTGTAAATAGGAAGTTGTTTCGTGTAGAGTAATTAAATAAATAAATAAATAAATAAATAAATAAATAAATAAATAAATAAATAAATAAATAAATAAATAAATAAATAAATAAATAAATAAATAAATAAATAAATAAATAAATAAATAAATAAATAAATAAATAAATAAATAAATAAATAAATAAATAAATAAATAAATAAATAAATAAATAAATAAATAAATAAATAAATAAATAAATAAATAAATAAATAAATAAATAAATAAATAAATAAATAAATAAATAAATAAATAAATAAATAAATAAATAAATAAATAAATAAATAAATAAATAAATAAATAAATAAATAAATAAATAAATAAATAAATAAATAAATAAATAAATAAATAAATAAATAAATAAATAAATAAATAAATAAATAAATAAATAAATAAATAAATAAATAAATAAATAAATAAATAAATAAATAAATAAATAAATAAATAAATAAATAAATAAATAAATACATAAATAAATAAATAAATAAATAAATAATAAAATAAATAATAAAATAAATAAATAAATCAATCAATCAATAACTAAATCAATAAATAAATCAATCAATCAATACCTAAATCAATATTGGTATAATTAAAAATGGTTAAATAGAATTATACAACCTTTTTTAGTTTAAATTCTGTTTATATGTATTTAAATTACGACGTTTCGGCAATATAAACTATTGCCTTCTTCAGGTATGAATTGTCACCTTAGTTACCTGTTGCTATGTTTTGTTATTTATTTATTTGTATTTGTTGATTTGTAGTTCATGTTCATACCTGAAGAAGGCAATAGTTTATATTGCCGAAACGTCGTAATTTAAATAAATATAAACAGAATTTAAACTAGAAAAGGTTGTATTATTCTATTGAAATATGAGTTCTGAAAGATTTTATAATAATTTAAAAATGGTTAATAAACTGTGGCGATGTTTTTACTTATATATTTATAAAAAAGAATAAGATCTACTTACGGCTGGAAGCGCAAAAAACGAAATCGCAAAGACACTAAAACAGCTCGCCACTATCTTCCCCAACCATGTTTGCGGCACCGTGTCCCCATACCCTATCGTCGTCACTGTAATCACCCCCCACCAGAGAGCATCCGCATAACTAGAAAAATCCGTCTTCCCGTCAGGGCCTACAGCATCTTTCTCCGCCAGGTACACGAAATAGCTGCTAAAGATGAGCCCCAGGAAGCCGATGTACAGCGTGGTGATGAGCTCCTGCCGATGGATGAACACAACGGAGCCAAGGAGGCGCCATGTGCCTCCTTGCCGATCCACGTGAAGCATGCGAAGGATTTGTAAGAAGCGGATGCCTCGGATGGCGCTCGTGGCGAAGACCTGGCCGTTGGAGCCGACGGCTAGGACGACCACCGAGGCGACTACTACGATGAGATCTAGAAAAGGAGAAGATTTATTAAGAATAAGTGTCAAGAAAATATATAAGATTTTTACACGAAAAATATTTTGATTCAAATTAGTAGATACAGCATCTCAAAATATTATTCCCCAGCAAATGCTGTTAATTCACTTTAGAATAAGATTGTTACAAATTTGTAAAATGAAGTTAATTAAATAATGAATTCATGTAGTTCGTAATAGTACTTATCTCAATGAGAGTACTTTTTTCGTCATAAAAAAAATCAATTTCAATTCGCTCTCGTACTGAATACATATGAAATGTAATAGTCATTAGGTGTAATTATAATGGTAATTGCGCATTCCGCGGTAGTGCAAGTGGCTGATTCCACGGATCAACCATTTGATTAATTAACAGCTACGCTAACCCCATAACAAGGTACAAGAACCACAGGCAAACGATCTATATACCACCTATTGTAATCTATTAATTTGCTTATGCATTTTGCATGCTCAATTCCATTGACGCAGGAACGTTGCACTAGTTAAATGATTACTATTTAGATATAAATAGTTTGACACCATAGGGAAATACAATCTGTTTATTTTAAAGTTTTTGATATAGTTTAGTTCAAGTTCATTTATTTGACTTATATAATCCCTGTAATTTTGACTACAATTGCGAAAACCGCTTAACGAATGGGAAAAGCTAAAGAAGATGAAATCATTTTGGAAATATAGGATCTTCTGCAAGAAAATTTATGTATGGAATTTGTACATAATACACAGGATTGACGGAAGGTAATGTGCTGGCCACATCAGGGTACACTCTTTAACGGAATGATAGATTTTTTGATCTTTTACAAAATTACTTAAAGCCATTATTTTTAATTAACTTTGGGTCAATGTTCCCTTCTAAAGACTCGGAATAATTAGATGGATTTGTAAAGATTGATGATCTGATGAACACTAGTACGTGTATACACCTCACTTAGCGAAATTAACTTGCTAGAAAAAAAAAAGAATATACCGTACATACAAAATATTAATTCTATAGTTTCTATAGTTATGTTATATTCTGGTCTAACTCTCAGGAGCCGAACAGATGTTCAAATAAGAGTAAAATATTACAAACAAAAGGTAGAACAAGATTAGATCTCGTTAGCGATGAACCAATCTAGTAGAGAGCTAATTCAAGCGTTGCGCTGCCCGACGAGTAGGGTAAAATGAAGGTACCAGTTCATAATGATAATGGACTACGTGAAACGGAAAAATAAACTCTTGAGTTTGTTTTCTGATGAGAAACAAGCAATTTACAATCAGAGAATGGAGACAGAATAATATCTTTGATATTAAGCAGTGATAGAACTCGTCGAGTGCAACAATATTTCTTAATAATTTTTTTCCTCTCGCTAAGAGAGGTATTGGATTCATGCTAAAAATCGCATATCCAGATTTTAATGATTAAGCACGTTTTAAGGTCCCTACAATACGATTTTAACATTTTTACGATGATGTCTATGTGTGTGTATGTGGGGTGTTGGAAGGACGATTACTCAAAAACTATAAGCCTTTATATTTGTTTAACTACGTATTTCCCAATCGGACATTCATGGGAGGATCTGAAAAGGTTTTGGTAACAATTGGACAACCGAAAGTACGAGTAGAAGATTTTTGAAAAAAAAACTTCTAAATAATATTTTTTTAAAAAATTTCTTGGGAATATTAAAGAAAATTTAAATCTCTAACTAATACATTTAAATATTTTATTATATATTCTATAGTTATAAAGATAAAAGAAATATAATATATAAAATAATCTGTTATAATAAATTTTACAGCGGAAAGAATGCCATGGAAAATAGTTGAAAATTTAAAATGTTTGTAACTGACAGATAAATGTCAGATTTTTTCTGGGAAGTACATACATTTTATTTCTTAAATTATTTATTATTTCAGCCTTTACTTTGTGATACATTTTTGGAAGTTTAAGTTTAAATAAAACAAAGTGATATTAACAAAGTTACTGTGTTTTATTTAAACTTAAAACTTATTTTTTTCTTATTGTATTAATAGTTAAATATTTAAAATTATAGGTATATTAAATATATTCTTCAGAAATACTGTCAATCCTGACAATGATTTGGAAACATTTCAAAAAATTAGAAGAGGATAAAATTTCTTCATAAAATGAATTTAAAATTAAACAATCTAAATATAAGGAATAGATGTAAGTATAATTTTTAGTGTAGAGTGTAGGTATACAAATGTTAAATACAATAGGGCGCGAGCAGTCATGTGACTTTGTTGGCCTTGATAAGCAGATATGGGGGCCCATGTCAGAATGATAGCTAGTAATTATGTATATAGATGTCAAATATCATACTTTCTCATTCTAAATTTCCAATTCAATGTGGTTTATTTTCCTTGACAAGTAAATTCCACACTCCTGGCGACAAATTAACTACATGAATTTAGAAAATCTTGAAATTTTTAATGAAAAATTATGACATTTGACATGTATGTAAATAATGTAACATGACTCTTCGCGCCCTATACTTATGTAACCAAAAAAAGGAAGTGGCGAGGGGTATTGTGCTGGCGACAACAGATTTTTAACTGTCGATTATTCAATTTTACTTCCTCGGTTGTACTCTATTTTTAGCGGAATATCCTGACATAATACTAGAAATATTAGAGCAGAAAATTTCCAATTTAGTTACTGCTCTATTTTCGTACGACATCTGAACTTTTATCGCATATCAAACGTCAATTGAGAAAACACACTTTAAAAGTTTTATAATTCAATTTTTATTCCTTAATATTTGATTTTCATTGATAGGTACATATCGGCAGTAGATATAATTATCCTCAATGAAATTGAAAGGCCAATTGCATTATTCATTATTTAATATGAATATATATATATATATATATATATATATATATATATATATATATATATATATATATATATATATATATATATACCACGTTTCCCTACCAAACTTTTCGAATGTTCTCCGATAAATCAGTTCTTTCGTTCCAAAACATTCCTTATTCTTTATGTATGATACGAGTATCAAGCATCGCGAAACTTTTACGGGGATTCAAAGAACTTCTCTCTGTTTATAGCTAATAGTGTCTGGAGAGAACTTGGGTGTGAATTCCCACTTACTGGAAACTTTTTATGGAAACTTTTTATTACTCACAATAACACTACATGCATGCGCTGCTGTACTGCATTATTCTATGCAAATTCGCTGCCAGAATTTAAAATTCTGAATAGGATATGCATTTATTGGTGGTTGCAGGAAGATGGAATTTATTCAGAATTTATTCAGTTAATTTTCACAAGCTTTACTGGTACTGAAGTTGACGAATTTCATAATTTGTAAAAATCAAACCTTGTGCAAATAAGATTAATATTTAGGTATACTAATTTTCTACAAAATCTTCCTGTTATTCATAACCATAATTGAATTGGTTGAAGCTATAGTACTATAGATGAAGCAGATCAGACTTATTCTCGATCGAAAAATAAAACAGGGAGACAGTCTTAGCCTGCTCTTTATAGTAATAATGAATACGATACTAAAAAATCTGTTGTGGCCAACACAATACCTTCCGTCTATCTTGTGTGTTATGTATAAATTCCATACATAAATTTTCTTGTGAAAGATTCTAAATTTCCAGTAAAATTATTTCATAAACAAACTATGGAAATTCTTTTTTAGCTTTCCCCATTCGTTAGGGGTCGCTATTTTTTATTATCTTTTTCATTTCTCCTCATGACATTTTCAAACCAATGTAATAATCCTTCTTGTATCTTTCTAGAAACTTGTAACACGAGAGTTATATCCTTACCTATCTTCCCGTGTCTTCATCAACATCTACTTCAACATCCTCATCTCTGCCACATTAATTTACTTTATTTTGAATTATATGAATATATTAGTAGTCTCCATGTTTAGCATAGCTGGCTGATTTATAATTTTAATTTCTTTAAAATTCTTTAACTCTATATCTCGTGAATAGGAAGTATAGAATGCAATCAAATCGTATAGAGAATAATAAATTATTTAACTTATAATAACGTTAAATGTCAATAAATCAAATTTAACTGTTAAACTTTCAAATGAGGCTACTTCCGATTCTAATCAGATGTTCTTCTAGGTGTAAACTTGAGGAATACGAAAAAATATTATTTTTGGATTCGTGGTATTGAAGTTATGGGATACGAAACTTTCGTCACATACACACACACAGACACACATACATACAAACATCATCGTAAAAATGGTAAAATCGTATTATTGGGACCCTAAAACATGCTTATTCACTAAAAACTCTTCATTGAATTTTTTAACCAACGATAATACCTTCCGTCACCTTTAGGTAAGGAAGGTATTGTCTTTGTGGCCATCACAATATCTCTCGCGCCCTTTCCATTGTGGTATATATTGTATTTAACATTTCTTGTATACACAAAAAAATCTAGTTACACCTAATCTTTATATTTACGTATTTTCTATAATTTTAAATTCATTTTATGAGCAAGTTTTCTCCTTCTAAATGTTCGAGGTTTTTCCAATTCATTTACAGGATTGGCGTTATTTCTAAAGGGTTTATGTAATATACCTATAATTTTAAAAATATAATTAATAATAGAATAAGAAATATTAAATACCCCAAAAAAGCCTTCAGTACTATCGCTGAATTTATGACACTGACATTAGTGACATTTATCTGTCAATTACAGGCATTTTAATTTCTCAAGTAGTTACCATAGAGATGATTGGGCTGTGAGCAGGCTGTAAAATTTACAACAGATTATTTTATAGATTATATATCTGTGTATGAAGTAAAAATTATAGACAAAATCAGAAACGTGCTTATCAGCAATTTATTTGACAAGTATCTGCAACGAGGTATAATCAAGCTTTTGTTTAATTATTAATAAATTCAGGGAGCTCTTCCAACTTTTCCTATTAATATACGTCGTTAAAGGTGATTATATTGACTAACTTGAAAATTTTAGGTGGATATAGTGTAATTTTTGTAGTAGAAATTGCGAGTTGTATTTCACGAATAGATATCATCTGTACAAACACACTTGGGCGTCCCCAAAAGGTCGGGATGGAGCTGTTTTTGGCTCAGAGAATATTTACTGTCTCATTTTCACCTGTGGCTCCACTTTCCCTTGTATCCCTAAGGATTTCACAAAGGACCTAAATGTGACTGTAGAGTATATTACATATTACCAAGCTAATCCACTGCAATCCGTTTATAAGCGGCTCATATGGCCATTTCTTAATTAAATACGTTAATTCTTCATGAGAACGCGAACGCAGTATTGTTTCATTCCTACTGAATTATATGAGAATGAATATAACGCAGGAGAAAATCCATTTTCTATTAAATAGTGATTACAAACGTATAATAATGGCGACTTCAATTATAATAATAAAGAAAGAGAAACAGGACTGATTTTTTTTAATTCCAGAGGGTCATAGACTCGTATGGAGTTTATTAGCAGGTATCTTGGCCTGTTAGGAAGGGGGTAAGCATGACCCCAATTCGCTTAGGTCTCTTTAGTATTAAAGAAAACCATGAGCGAACAAGAAGGGCATGTCTTCGTGGAGCAATTATTATCAAGTTTTTGGCCAAGGACGGCGTAAGTCCAAGCGAAATTTCGCGGAGGTTAAAGGCCCAGTGCTGGTGTTTACAGACCGCTGTAAAGATAAACAGGCCCATTTTAACGGTTTGAATTTGAACACAATTCCAGATGTTCGACTTCACATTCAAAATGAAGAATCGGATCCAGAATTAAAATTTGGATCTGGATCCGCAAACAAAACATCGAATTCGGATCCGTAAACAAAAATTCGAATTCGGATCCTAATCAGGATCGAATTAAATTTTCGGATATCCGCTTCAATATCCGAACGTCGGATATCCGAGGATCACGGTATACTGCGCCGGTCTGTATAAGGTTAAGAAATTATTGGCAAAAACCAAATTCAGCAAAATTTATTTTTTTGCCAAAATATACTGACCTATGAATTTTCCAGAAGTGCATAACTAAAATGGCCTTCGAACTGGGAAACTTTTCTCTAATTAGCATACCTCCATATCCTCATGTTGAGATTGTTTAAGTTTGTCAATATAATAGTTTGAAATACTTTCAAAATTAGATACGGAATATATGGGATAGTTTCATCAAAATATCTCTCTACTCATATACTATCCAACATACATTGGATTTTATTTTGTGCTCGTATTTCAGGTGTATTTCATGCTATTTTTATCATGACAGTGTTACATTCTCACTTCCGGATCAATTTCCAACAGCCTACAGTAATGGAACCAATTTCCACGTATTCAATATCACGGAAATGATTTTTTAATATACGATATGAGTTTTTGTTAGGTTTTAATTTGATTATGTAATTGCATTCTGACATGAAATACATTTTAGTGAGCAAAAAGGAAATGTGTTTTCAATAAAATTATGAATTTATAAACCCAACCCAACGTCATTATGACGTAGACATTCACATTACTTTCGAAAAAGAGTTTTAGCAAAATGGACCATTGCATGAACCAACAAAAAAAACGTGTTTATTATTATTTTTATAAAGAATAACAAACAAAAAAAAAATAGCGAAATATTCTATATTTTTATTCGTTAATCCGTAATATTTTAATGATAAGTTCATTTTATTCGCAAACAGTGGATTATACTAATTTGATTTCGTTATTTTTTTACCCAGCAATGGGTAATATGCCGTGATGATATATTTATTTTATTTATTTATAATAATAAGAATAATAATTTATTTGGCTAAAAAACATTTAATCAATATACTATTTCTTAAAACAAACTACATCAAAATGTAGATAAGTACCTACTTTAAATTCATTTTTCCTGAAAAACATTTCATGATAAAATACCATTATTCACCCACCTATGATACATATTGGCTTCCTCACGAACCGAAGACGTCCGCAACAGCCCATATATTTCGAACGGCACCCCGCAGACCACAGTCGAACGATGTACTCCACACCAAAAAACACTACCAAGCATATTTCCTGCAATAAGAAACAAAAATTATTAACCGTTCTCTGTGATTACTTACAACTTAAACTAACATTCATTCGTACATTCCTTTACAAGGAGTTTGTTAATTGGAATGAAAGATATTTAAGTTTTAAACTACAGGTTAGTTCAAAGGAAAATTCTAGGAAAACTAACTACCAAAAGGATGAGAAAATATTGACGAAGGAAAGACTTTATATAGTTGTATTGTTCGTACTAATGAAACAAATATTTCAATCATCTCTTGTATTTATAAACTATGTCTACTGTAAAATTAATTCTATGCCATTTGTAATACCTCATGTATACAGATGTCCTAAATTAAATGGTAAACATTTAAAATTGCGAACAGTTTTAAAGTTATTCAAACAAAACTGAAAATCGTGATTTTATAAAAATATCAATATAACTCTCTAATTATAAATAAATAAAATAAATAAATATATCAATCCGGCATATTACCCATTGCTGGGTGTGCCAATCTGCTTTGTACACAGACATCGATAATGATGAAATATTTGTACCGTGCGGGCGCTTACCAGGCGTCACCTTATAACATGCATCCAGATGCCCTTGAACAATAATTACAAACAAAAAAAGAAAAAATAAACATTCATTATTTTTGTCAGACCAACACTTTAAACATGAAATTTTAATTTGAATGTGCATAAATTGTTTCGTTGTTTATATATTTCATTTACAATTTAACTTATTTAAATATTTTTACAACCGTAACGGCCCCAATCGTTACAACCTCACGGGCACTCATTGCTGGCGTGGAGAGTGCACCACAGGAGTCAATTTGTGCCTTTAAAATTCGAAGTAATTTTTGAAGTCGGTCGGGTTCTTATATTCGAGACCAGACAGTCAGTCAGGCACACGGCCACGAGACCCCATACTAACTAATAGTATTTCATTATCTTCCGTCACAGGTAAGGAAGGTGTTGTTATTGGTAAAAAAAATCAATGGTGAATTTTAATGAATAAGCACGTTTTGGAATCCGTAGAATACGAATTTACTATTTTTACGATGATGTCTGTATGTGTGTGTGTATGTGTGTGTGTATGACGCTCGTTCTGGATCGCATAACTCCAATACTACAATTCCAAAAATTATAATTCTTTCGTATTCTTCTTCGGTACGTCCATATAAAGAGTTGATTAGATTTTGGTTAAGATTGGTTAACCGAAAGTACCTTAATTTGAAGATGTTAACAGTTGTTGAAAAAAAGCAGTTAAATATCATTTATTGACATTTAATGGCATTACATTTTAAAGAGTATGTTATTCTCTATACGATGTGATTACATTTCATACTTCATATTCAATAGATATATAGTTAAAGAATTATAAAGATATTAAATTTTATAAATCAGCCAACTATGCTAACCATGGAAACTGCTAATATATTCAGATAATTCAAATTGACAGATGTCAGTATCAATAAAAAGAAGATGAATGTGGCAGAGATGAGGATGTTGAGATAGATGTTGGGAACACGGAAAGATACGGTAAAAAATGAAAGAATAAGGGAGTGTTAGTTAGAAAAATGAAAAAAAATGCACTATACTCAAATATCGGCAAAATTTGCTACAATCTAATAAGTCTAATAATCGAAACCGTCATTCCGTAAGTTCGAAGTAAAATCAAATCAAAATAAGCATCCCCAAGTCGCCTCGCTGTTTACAACTTCGGGGAAGCTCCATAATTAATCTTATAAATTCGAATATTATCCTTGCTTATGAAAACTTATTTCCGCAATCTTATCTCTCATAGAGATTCTCTCCTTCTCTCTGTGATCTCCTCTCCTCTCTCTGTTGACAGTAAATCGTTTAGTGAGCGATGAGGGTCAAGAAAAGCGACGGACAAAGATAACAAATAGCCGTGTCCCTGTCTAACACACCGTCTTGCGGTATCCCTAACTTGCAGTAGGGATGAGAAATCTTGTTGACAGGAAGGAGACGTTTAAAAATCAGGATAACAGGAAATCGAAGGATTAACGTTTATCACTTGATATGCCTGGCAACAAGGTTTATTTTTAGCGGAATTTAAATAGAGTCTTTGTTGTGGTTTTTTAAAAGGACAACATGTTTGCGTATGGAAGTACAAAGTTTAATTTTGTTTTTACAATTTCGTTGTGTATCTAGGCGCAGTTAAAGACATACATTAATTTAGAGGTTAGTTTATGTTCATGCGTATTAAGAAAGATTGAAAGCGAAAAACATATTTTTTTCGTTATTTTTCATCAAATTTGTTATTTTTACCTTCCGTCACCTTTAGGTAAGGAAGGTATTGTCTTTGGTCAAAAAATTCAATGATGAGTTTTTAGTGGATAAGCATGTTTTAGGGTCCCTATAATACGATTTTACCATTTTTACGATGATGTCTGTATGTATGTGCGTGTGTCTCTGTGATTGTGACAAAAGTTCCGGATCGCATAACTTCATACCACGATTCCAAAAATTATATTTTTTTCGTATTCCTCAAGTTTACATCCAGAAGAACAACTGATTAGATTTTGGTTATAATTGGTAAACCGGAAATAGCCTCATTTGAAGATTTAGCAGTTAAATTTGATTTATTGACATATAACGTTACTATAACTTAAAGAATATATTATTCTCTATACGATTTGATTACATTTTATACTTCATATTCAATAGATACAGAGTTACAGAATTTTAAAGAAATTAAATTTTATAATTCAGCCAGCTTTGCTAAACATGGAAACTACTAATATATTCATATAATTCAAATTGACAGATGTCAGTATCAATAAAAATAAATTAATGTGGCAGAGATGACGATGTTGAAGTAGATGTAGGGGAGGGGAACACGCGGAAAGATACGGTAAGAAAATAACTCTAGTGTTACAAGTTTCTAGAAAGATACAAGAAAGACGATTACATTGGTTTGAACATGTAATGAGGAGAAATGAAGAATTATATTTGAACAAAAATGAGTAGTTTAGTAATACGAGGTTGAAGAAACAGAGGAAGACCAAAGATAAGATGGAAGGACTATATTGCGGAAGATTTGAGAGAAAAGGAACTGAATGAGAACGACACGCAAAAATAGCGACCCCTAATGAATGGGAAAAGCTAAAGAAGAAGATGTCAGTGTCAAGTGCAATTTGAATAGTTTGTTTATAAAATAATTTTACTGGAAATTTAGAATCTTTTGTAAGAAAAATTATGTATGGAATTTATGCATTATACACAGGAATGACGGAAGGTATTGTGCTGGCCACAACATATTATTGTAATTAAATAAAATATTTTTTTGTAAAAACTTTACAAGCATTTAGATTCCTTTAATCTTTTAAATACAAAATTTGCAAACAAGCACATAATTAATGGTTGTCATAATTTTAGTTGATAAATTAATCAGAAATGATATTTTTCCACTTCCTCGTGTTATAATATGCGGTTATTCTACGAAAAGTACCGTGATTTTATTGAATACATCACAGGGAGAAAGGTGTACGGTACAATGACTAATGCGAAAGTATCACACGATATCCTTATTTGAATATCGATCAAACATACTCCTGCTAGAATTACCGTATTATCGCTACGTTCTGCTATCAGCAACTTCAAAGAATTGTAAATGTCAGTAAAGTTTTCATGGTACGGTTTTATAGATTTTTATTCTAGCAAAATAATGCAAAATAAAATATACTACCTACTTGGAATTAAAAGGAAATATTTTGGGCGAATTAGCTGCAATAAATTTGATATATCATACTTTTACAAAATACTTAGTGCAAAGTGGTACTAAATGTAAATTATGTGAGGAATTTTTGTCGTCTACCCATGACGGAAAAACCCGAACGGATTTATAAACGAAAATTATTTGGTTCGTTTGGAACCTCGTGGCCGTGTGCCTGAGTGTCTAGTCGCAAATCTGGAGACCTGGGTTCGATGCCAAAGATTATTTCCACGCCAGCATTGCGTGCCCGTGAGGTGACGCCTGGTAAGCGCCCGCACGGTACAAATATTTCAACATTACAGATATCTGTGTACAGTAAAAATTTTGAAAGATCAAGCTTATCTATGAATTGTATGAATTCAGGTTTTTGCTCCGCCCGTTCTGACAAATTCAGTAGTGTCGTTTGCTTACTTTTTATGAGGGTACGTAAGATACTACTGTTATTTTATTATTATAAAAATATATATTACAGTAAAAGCATTCAAAATTCAAAAATAAGTCAACTGGTAAGTTTATAAGCAAATGTAAAACCAAATATATTAAAAATAACATAATGACACAATATCAGTCTTAGTGACTCTGTCAGAATTAATAAATAAACTTTCGTTACAGCGAAAGTATTATCAACAACGAGCATCGTTTTAAAGTGGAATGTCCTAACTTAGTCGATACAATATGATTTTTTGAAAAACAAGCGTGTTATATCCATCCTTATCGCACACTCTTATAGCTTTTGCAAAAGAAAGAGATAAATGTATGCCTATTTGTTAATTCGTTCGTGATACAGATGCCCTTGATCGGACATCTTTTAAAAAATTTACTGTACAAAGCAGATTGGCACACTCAGCAATGGGTAATATGCCGCGATGACAATATTTATATATTTTTACCTCTCGCTAAGAGAGGTAATGGACTCATGCTAAAACCGCATATCTAGATTTTAATGAATAAGCAAGTTTGTGTGAGTGTGTGTGTCTGTATGTGTGTGTGTGTGTGTGTGTGTGTGTGTGTGTGTGTGTGTATGTGTGTGTGTGCGTGGATGTTGGTAGGACGATTTCTTAAAAACTATAAGATTTAATATCTGTTTAACTATGTATTTCCCAATTAATGGGAAGAGTTGAAAAGGTTTTGTGTGTGTGTGTGTGTGTGTGTGTGTGTGTGTGTGTGTGTGCGTGTGTGTGTGTGTGTGTCTATGTGTGTGAGACTTTCAATTTTCAATGTTCTGTTTATGATTTATGGCAGTATATAATCTGATTTTGATGAATGAGATATTTTAGTCGATTATGAATCATGAGAATAATTTAACTCTTCAATTAATGGCAGTGATATGTTTTGAAATGTATGCCAAAATCACCAAATTGATTTTCTAATTCTGAATTAAATATTTATACACATATAATGGATAATACTGACCACAATCTAAACATTAAACAGTAATAGAACAAAGTAAAAAATTACGATATAATTCGTGAATTCTAAATCCTGTGTTCCTCCTTAATAAAGTGGTCTCCAATCAGTTAATCGCCCCCCTCCCTCCTAGTATTCCTCATATTTTCCCCCAGTATTTGACTACTAGATAAGTGAATTATTTATAAGATAAAAATTTCTTTTAGTATTATAGAATATTTAGCTAATTACTAGACTAGTACTATCTATCATGCAATTAATATTAGAAATATAAATCAATAATACATACTGTACATACCATCCAAAACAATGTTTCATTCGCGAAATTAGAGTAGCTATCAATCGTTGATAAGACGCTGAATATTAAGCAGATCAGCACCACCATGAACCTGGAACAGAAAGAGGAAATTAATTACAGTTTAGTGCGAGAGTAATCAAGACGTTGCCGAATACGAGTATTAACATTAGCAACACCACGATACAATCTAGCAAGCTGGGAGATAGTAAATGACAATCGATATACTGGAAAATTTTATATTACTGAGATTATTCTGTAAGCATCGTTACGACATTACGAATCGTAAAATCGTAGTAACAGAAATCGTTTAATAAGCTAATCTGTAAACGTTCAATATAACACATTACGCATTGTAGGTTGTAGCGTTATTCTAACGAATTTCGTTGAAGTAATATTCTGTAAACAATATTTATAATTTGGTTTACGATCTAGAAAAATTGCTCAATTATGTAGACATAACCTATAAAATAATGTTGTATCAGAGTAGTTATTTTTGTAACAAGTGCGAGAAAGACGTGATTCTAACGGATGCAAGTTTTTCAAACGTTTTCTGCATGTGTTGCAAACTTTTTTTTTGTATGTAATACACGAAAACGCTGAAAGAGAAAATAATTAAGAGATGAATTTCATTTTATGTAAAATAATAATACTATTTTTTTTTTGTTCCGTCACCTTTAGGTAAGGAAGGTATTGTCTTTGGTCAAAACATTCAATGACGAGTTTTTAGTTTTAGGGTCCATATAATACGATTTCAATAATTTTTCGATGATGTCTGCATGTATGTATGTGTGTCTGTATGTGACGAAAGTTTCGGATCGCATAACCAATACCAGGATTCCAAAAATTATATTTTTTTCGTATTCATCAAGTTTACATCCAAAAGATGATTAGATTTTGGTTATAATTGATCAACCGGAAGTACCCTCATTTGAAGATTTTAACAGTTTTCCTTGAAAAAACGCAGTTAAATATCATGTATTGACATTTAACGTTATTGTAACTTAAAGAATTCTCTATACGATTTTATTGCATTTTATACTTCATATTCAATAGATATAGAGAGATGAAGAATATATTTGAAAAAGAATAAATAGCTTGGTAAAAGAAGGTTGAAGAAACAAAGGAAGATGGAATGACTGTATTGCGGAAAAGGAACTGAATGAGAACGACACGCAAAACAGAAATGAGTGGAAGAAGAAAATAAAAAATAGCGACCCCTAACGAATAGGACAAGCTAAAGAAGAAGAAGAAGTGTCGAGTGCAATTTGCCCAGTTTGTTTATAAAATTTAGAATTTAGAATACACAGCATTGACGGAAGGTATTGTGCTGGCCACATCAAATTTTTTCAATTTATACAAAAAGAAATCTTGCAGCAAAAATAGAAGTGGACAAACAGTTCTGCGCGATATTATGTGTAAAAACTAGGGATAAAGTACAAACAGTAATTTATGTTAATTACCTTGTTTACATATAATTTAAATTCTAAAAATACATAAAAATGGAACAATGAAAAAATCACATTTCTTTTGATATTAAAGCAGAAATATTAAATCGTTTTCACATTTATTGCCAACGATACGCTTTAAAATTTCAGTCTAAAAATTGCCAATTATTTGTTCTGTTTACGATATCGTAAAATGGGTTGTACAGATTCTTCATACAATATTCTTTCATGCCCCGTAAAAATGAAAAATATCTGACGAAACACATAACGCAACGTCAACAATAAATGCATTTAACAACGCCCTGTTGCAATTCCATAACTATTTTTATTGTCGCTTTATTTGCAAAATGAATTTTTCACTATTATTGCTGTACATGTAATAGTAGAACAGATAGCAGAAATATTGGTTATGAACGTTATGAATAATGAAAACAACATGAGTGCTATTCATGTTTTCGTGTAATTTGAAAATAAATGTTATTGTTTATCTCTACATTGTTAATTAGATGTAAAATAATTTACGCTGCCTGTTTGTGGTAACAATTAACTGACATGTTTGACATTTTAATTTTAATTTGCGTCAGTTATTACAAATTTTCAGCATTCGAATGTTACTATCGATAAATGCTCATTACACCGTAACGTTTAATAAAGGAATTTGATAATGAGTTTTTAATAAATATATTTGGTTCATACTGGAAAATTCGACAACCATTCGACGGATACAACAATTATATTTTGGCCATTATAATTTTATAATAAATAAAAACGACAATTAATAATTTCATTTTGTGATAAAATCTGGTAAAACTTTTTACCTTTCGCTAAGAGAGATATTGGATTCATGTTAAAAATCGCATATCCGCGTTTTATTGAATAAGCACGATTTAAGGTCCCTAGGAAACGATTTTAACATTTTACGATGATGTCTGTCTGTATGTGAGTGTGTGTTAGGTACGATTTCTCAAATTCTATACATCCAAAGATCTGTTTAACTACGGATTCCTCAATCTCACAATAATGGGAAGAGTTGAATAGGTTTTAGTAACAATTGGACAACCAGAAGTGGTAGTTTCTTCTAAATATTATTTTTTGAAAATTTATGTTAAGCGGCCACACGGTACAAATATTTCATTATTTACCGATAACTGCGTACAAAGCAGATTGGCACACCCAGCAATGGGTTATATGCCGTGATGATATATTTATTTATGTAACATAAAATGGAAAATCGAGAGGTCGTCATGTTTCACCAGTTTACAACTTCTGAAGCTATCGTCAGAAGCCGGCCAGCAGAACAAGTAACCACAGACGCGATTCGCACTATTTGGTGCTCATCAGTGTGGTGTAATCTGTGGCCACAATAAGTGGACTCCTGGAGCAGAGGCACCAACTCTAGTCACTTTTTGTTTGACATTGTTAACATATTCTCAATAAAATGACAAAGTAACATCCACTTGTTTTTTTATTCCACTTCGTTTCCGTTCGCATTCACCCCTTTTTTCAATTAATTAACCCTTGCAAAAAAACCAATTTACTTCCGTTACAAAGTGTACCTATATAGTGCAAGTGCATTGCTTAGTCTATTTATAGATATAAACTGATATAGGTCTAGAAGCGGTCAGCGTGAAAATCTATACTCACTCGCTAGGGGGTGGGATAGGTACACCGTTCGTACACTGTGGTCAGAGCTCCTGTATGTCCGTATGGATAAGGCTGGATAAACAGTGGAACTGAATAGATACGCTCCAGGATATTTGGAAGCCCTCGCCCACAGAAGGGTTGTTGATAGTGGCACGAACATGGGGTTATTATTAAGTGAACACGCAAATGTAATAATGCCCGCGTTCAGCAAAATAATTGAACGGTTCGCTAGAATCTAGCGCTAGAAGAATTAGCTACGAGGGTGAATCAAATATAATAGATAATTCCAGAGGGGTCATAGACCCGTTTGGAGTTAATTATCAAGGAGCAACGGATTATTATCAAGTTTTTGGCCAAGGAAGGCGTAAGTCCAACCGAAATGTTGCGGAGTTTGAAGGCCCAGTGCAGGGACAATACATTTTTAAGGACCCGTGTCTTTGTTTGGCATAAGGAGTACTCTGAAGGGTGAGAATCAGAACCACTATTGCCGCCAAAGGATGAGCGTTACCGAAGTTAGCATCGAGGCGGTTCGGAGTCTCATGACGACTGATAAACGCATAATGATCAACGCACATTTAATGCGCAATATTATTGCAAGTTACTGGATGCCGCAAATTGTCCTATCGAAGGAAAAGAAAAACGCAAACTGTTTTTTGTCATTGGCCTACATCCTATCATACTAGGTCTTCCCATTCCCGGGGGCTTTCTATTCAGCTGTTTCGATTAACGCCCTGATAAACCCTTTTGGGACTTTGGGTATTGCGATAGATTGTGCCGTCGTTATAAATAATCTCATATTTATAAAATATTCGTAGTAAATCTAATTAATTTTTGTTTCGTGTTTGTTTGACAAAGATTTCTTATTTTCATGCATTATATGCATCTCGTATCTTGGAGTGAACTTTTAATGAAATTTTCGTAGATTACGACGCAATATTTGTTACCGGATATTACATTTCGCTCCCATATTGCATTATTTATGCACGTGATGCTTGAAATACAGATATTATCTAACAATAATTCAAATAGAAAGTTCCAAATTTTGTTACTGTAATAACAGTTTTTTTATATTTTTTATTTTAGTCATTTCCTTTCGATATTTGTATACGTGGCGTAAACAGGATAGGATGATTCACGGGTACCGAACACCTTCATTATTTTCTTTATTGTTGCGAATAGAAGAAAATCATTAAAAGACAAGCTATAGTAGATCGAGGGCGACATTCTATTATTATGGTTCTTAAGTTGCAACATAAAGTTATATTTTTTTAATGGGATAGTATATATTCGATAGAGTATTTCAAAGTATCACAAGTGACATAGTTATCTTTGGCCAGTTGTTCATGCAATTCCAGAGTACCTTTGACTCATAAGTGAAGGCACATACTGCTTTTAAAGCAACCTGGGTGTCTGACAATATGTTGATTGTTGCTCCTTTGAGACCTTTGTTTAGGTTTATTTGAGCACAGAGATTTATTACTTAGATCTCTACTTGGAATATGGTGGGACTGGTGCCTGTGGATTCTTTTATTTGGTAACCAAACACACCCACTCCAGTTTCTCCTGACTCTAGTTTTGAACCATCCGTAAATCAGGACAAAGAATCCCTTGGGAAGTGTGGCCCTCATACTGTCCACTGCAGGCCAATGATTACCTTATACGTCTGGTCAAAATTGTATCTTGTCGTCATTGTATCATGGCCTACGAGATCCCCCTAAGTGTGAGTGCCTGGAGCATCGCCTCTTTCTTCACTTGAAGATGCAGAGGCGTTAACCCCAGAATCACTTTCAGTGCTGCAGTTGGACAGGTATTTATAACACCTGTAGCACATATAAAGGCTAATCGTTGTATTTTCCGCAACGACCCTTGGCTGTATTTTGTTTAACTTTTGGCCACCATACGAATGCAGCCCCCCAGTTCTTACTAAGACGGCGGTATTAGCAACAACTGAAAATGGTTGTTAATTTTAACAACTTTACTTAAAGAATTAGGCTGAATATGATGATAAATTTCATCTAAAAGACTTTTTCGTGCAATAAGTTTTAGCATGCCTACTATTCTCAATTACATTAATGGCATTTTAAATTGTATTTAAATATACGTTTAGTAGCATAAAGTCATGTACCGCCTAAAATTCATTTATATTTATTAGCATAATTAAACCTTTTCGTGGCGCTGACGTGGCACTGTCCAACAAATGAATCCCGAAACAAATACTCATTATTTTTCAAGGTGTTGAGCCAATTCAGCGGACTCCTTATCTGTTTATCCAGTCGATCGGGAGAGTCCATTTAAATCGAGTGAAGAACGTGACATATTTTCCTTGCCCGTGTTTGAATAAATGAATATTTTATATGATAAACGGTGTTTTTAGTTGATCGTGGAAAGCGATAGGCTGCTAGGAAAGTTAATTTAAGCCAATTGTAGCGCTAACGTGCAAGAATAAAGAGAATGTGTTATTTTCTTTGTTGTTTTTATGCTGCAGTTGATATGAAAATATTTCAAATGGAAACATAAACATGACAGAATTATGAGAAAATAATGTGTATGTGGTGCTGCTTTAATGATGTAATTTGTCATACACTGTAACGATAACATTTGCAAATGTTAAATGTTAATGAATTCATCTCGTTCTTACATATATACTATTAAAGAATAATACATTATAATATATTAATTATGTTTTAGTAGAAATACTCAAACTAATAAACATACAGGATGAATACATGAATCCATGACTTGGGAAAATAATATAAATATACAGATGTCGAAGGCCAGCATTTAAATACCCAAAACCATTAAAAATAAAACATTTATTTGTACCTCCCGCTAGCTTGGTAGGGGAGGTATAGGGATCGTGCTAAAAATCGCATATCGAGATTTTGGTAAATGACCCCGTTTTAAGGTCCCTCGAATCCAATTTTAACATTTTCACGATGTCTGTGTGTTATGTGTGTATGTTGGGACAAGTTAGTGATGTGAAGAATAAAACCCGTGCACGTCGCTCAAGAACAGCCGAGAATATTGCTGCTGTAGCCGAAAGTGTTGAAGAAAACCCAGGTTTGTCCATTCCTCGTCGTTCTTTGGAATTAGGCATTCCACAAACGTCATTACACCGTATTTTGCATAAAGATTTGGGTCTTAAGGCTTATAAAGTCCAGTTAACACAAGAACTCAAGCCGGCCGATCATCAACAACGTCGTGTCTTTGCTGATTGGGTCGTTGAAATGCATGAAAATGATCCGGAATTCCATCGAATCACAATTGGCCACCGAGATCTTGTGATTTAACACCTTGCGACTTCTTTCTTTGGGGCCACGTGAAAGAGAAGGTCTACGCCAACTGCCCAGCGTCGACTCAAGACCTCAAAGATGGAATTCGTGAGGCTATCGAGGACATAGGACAGCCACTTTGCGATTTGGTTATGGAAAATTTCATGAAAAGGATATTGTCCTGTCAGCGTGGTCGTGGTGGTCATTTGCCTGATGTTATTTTCCACTATTAACGGCATACCTTCCTCTTTATAATGAAATAAACATCCGATCATTTATATTAAAAAATGGCATTTTTCTTTGAATATCAAAATAACACCTCTTATTGGAAAACCCTTTATGTGTTACAATTAAAGTATCAACTTATGTATGCTTCCACTAGCTGTTTTAGTGAAAGTATACATTATTTTATATAGTGCATACTTTATCTAGTTAATGTATTCATTGACTAGTTAGTGTATACACCTTCTTTTCTCACTGTCTACCTAAATCCGAGTTAGGTAGACAGTTAGGTATTGTTTCTGCTTTTTTTTTTATAAAATTTATACGCTTAGATTGTTGGGTGGCCAGCTTGGGTGGGCAGCTTGGGTGGGCATATTGCGTGGGCAACGCAATAATTTATACTGTCACTAAAACAGCTAGTGGAAGCATACATCAACTAGACAGTGTATGCACTGACTGAAATGTATACTTTAACTGTAACATATGCATGCGTGTGAGTGTGTGGATCCTCTTTACGCTCTAACTCAAATACTATCATTCATAAAGTTTTGAAACCATGTATTTCTACCTTATTCTAATAAGGAAAGAAGCCAATAGATTTTGGTGTCAATTGAATAACCGGAAATGGCAGTTTACTTGAAGCTCAAAATAGTTTTTCTTCAAAAAATACCTTTAAATGTTATTTTTTCGCAATTTTTTTATTATAAAATTAATACATTTTCTATATATTTTATGGATAAATTTATAAAATATAAAAATTATATCTCGGAGCTTATGTTTTAAACACATCTCAATGGTTACATAGTTCAGCTCAAATGTATGTAACTGACAGATAAATGTAAATAGTAACGTTTTAAAAGGAAAATTGTAAATAGAACAATAGTTTTATGGAAAGAAACTTAATATACATAATTTCTAGCATTAGTAAATATGCAGGTATGTATTTAAATAAAGAAATAAATAAATATATTATCACGGCATATTATCCATTGCTGGGTGTGCTAATCTGATTTGTACACACATTTCGGTAATGATAATGACATATTTGTATTGTGCGGGCGTTTATTTGGCGTTGATCGGGATCGAATCGGATTCCCCAGATTCGTGACCAGGCACGCGGCAACGAGACCCCATTGGTAAATGGCGGGAGGTATTGTGTTGGTCACACAGTGTCAGTGACACTGACAGAAAATAGCGCTAATCATACGGCTATGAATCAAGGTAATGTATCTGAATTAATAAATAAAGTTACATTACAACGAAAGTTTTATCAACAACGAGAATAGATTTAAAGTAGAATTAGTCGAAACAATATGAATTTTTGAAAGGCAAGCGTGTTATATCCATCCTTATCGCACAAGCTTATACGTAGTTAAACAAATATAAAGTCTTATAGTTTTTGAGTAATCGTCCTTCCAACGTCCCACACACATACACACATACATCCACACACACTCATACACAGACATCATCGTAAAAATGTTAAAATCGGATTGTAAGGACCTTAAAACGTGCTTATTCATTAAAATCTGGATATACGATTTTTAGCATGAATCCAATACCTCTCTTAGTGAGAGGTAAAAGCTTATTTCCCATTTTAAACACACATCTATGTCACGAATTTTTGTATTTACCAAGTATGAATACGTTCCATAATAAATTTCCTATGAATTTCATACAGCTACTTTATCTCCATTTATTATATTCATTTATAACATATTTATTTAGTCTGAATAGTAGATTGCAAGTATTAAAATCTAAGGAAAGCAAAGTCACGGTAGAAATTTAAATACGAAACGAATGGCGTACGTGCTGCTCACCACGAACTTTAAACTTTAAATATACATTGAATAAGAAATAACTTATTGCACTACGAAGTGAAGATATAATTTTAAGTAGGTACATTTTCCTAGTTGAATATTCTTATTTTTATTCAAGAAAACTAAACTACTAAATAAATTACCAAATAATTCATCTGAATTCAGTAAACTGCGAAGTTAAAATATCATCCAATACATGAGCAATTCTATTGTAGACGATGCTTAGCTTATTCATTTTCCTGCCATATTGTATTTCTTTTTGCTATCGCATTCTATTTCTATATACAGATCATTTCTCCTTTGCCACAAAAAATGTACTATTCCAATCATTCTCACATTTATTTAACGTTAATACCGCTATCCTATAAATTCTCATTTTACAATACCTTCCCCTAAAACTCTGTGCATTCCAAACCATAAATCAACCCCCTTTAGCTTGATTTCCTCCTTTCGGTCAATACAACATACATTCACAGTTATTTACCCCTACATATATGAATGCGTGTGTTGTTATTAATTTCTCGCGACCTTCGGACCACGAATCAATTCCTATTACATATTTATAGAAGCGGGGGAGTCCCCTGTCGCCGTGACGCGAAGAGGGTGAGATTACTTAATATTTATCAGGCATCACTTGCACTGCATACCCCCAAGCCGAATTCAAAACTGAATGAAATGTGGGTCACAATGAGACACAGCAGAGGGAAACCCCAAATTGAAGGAAATTAGAAGAAGAAGGAAGATACGAAGTCAGTGGTTGTCATATGAATGAAGGACTTTGTACTTAAAGTTACATGAGAATGATTAAGAAAGATAATCAAATTGACGGTAAAAAGAAAAGATTAGTCTTAAATATTTGAAACGCCCGCGTAGAGAAGAGACTTAAAAAAGATGTTGAAAGTACACAATACATAATGAAAATTAAAAAAATAATTTTAAATAAAAAATCTACTCTCGCCACTTCCGTTTTTGGTTACATAAGTAAAGGGCGCGAGCAGGATGTGACGTTGTTGGCCATGACAAGCAGATATGGACGCCCGTGTCAGAATAACAATTAGTAATTATGTATGTCAAATGTCAGAATTTTTCATCAAAAATTTTAAGATTTTCTAAATTCACGTAGTTAATTTTTCACCAGGAGTGTGGAATTTACTTGTCGAGGAAAATAAACCACATATGGAATTGGAAAATCGATGTTTTAATTTTAAATTCATTCTATGAAGAAATTTTGTCCTACTCTTCTAATTTTTCGAGATGTTTCCAATTCATTGTCGGAAGTAACAGTATTTCTGAAGGGTATGTGTAATATAACTATAAAATTAATATTAATACATTAAGAAATAATATAATGTAAGTACTTCCCAGAAAAAGTCTTCAATAATGTCTCCGGATTTATGACACTGACATTTAACTGTCAGTTACAAACAATTTAAATTTTAACTATTTTCCATGGCATTCTTTCGGCTGTAAAAATTATTACAACAGAATATTTTGTATATTATGTTTCTTTTATAAATATATAGAATATACCGGGTGATCATTTGAAAACTTCCCACCTTGAATAACTCTTTAATTAATAAAATTATCAAAAATCACTAAAACAGGTCAATGTTATTTTGGAGGGGGACATTTAATAACCTATTCCAATCAGTTGGGAAACTTTCACCCTCCCCTCCAGCCACCCCCACCCCAAAATTTTAAATGGCACTACCCCATGTGTGATACATCATACATTTAAAGGTTGTAAAATTCTCAATATTTTAAAGCAAAGAAAATTAAAATCGGCCGAGCCGTTCATGAATTAGAGACAAAAATGTATGCCCAATTTGAGTGGTTGATCAAGCCATCTACCTACGTTTTGCTTTGAAACAAAAGAACGTGCGTCGTACAAGTTCAAAGTGTCAAGTGTTGTAGAATTCAGGAATTAAATATCGCCGCTTCAGATAACTTTAGATTACTTTGATTTGGGGTAGCGTTTGTGCCAATTGTGTCACTGAAATGACATACACTTTAGAAGAGAGAATTGAAATAATTTTCATTTATGTAGCTGAAAATCAGTGTGCTCGACGTACAGCCAATGAATTTAATGCAAGACATTGAACTTGTACGACGCACGTTCTTTTGTGCCATTTAAAATTTTGGGGTGGGGGTGGCTGGAGGGGAGGGTGAAAGTTTCCCAACTGATTGGAATAGGTTATTAAATGTCCCCCTCCAAAATAACATTGACCTGTTTTAGTGATTTTTGATAATTTTTTTAATTAAAGAGTTATTCAAGGTGGGAAGTTTTCAAATGATCACCCGGTATATTCTACTTCTGGTTGTCCATTTGTTACCAAAATCTTTTCAGATCTTCCCATGAATGTCCGATTGGGAAATACATAGTTAAACAAATATAAAGTCTTATAGTTTTTGAGTAATCGTCCTTCCAAGATTTCACATACACATACACACACACACACACACACACACACACACACACATCCACACACACACAGAGGCATCATCGTAAAAATGTTAAAATCGGATTGTAGGGACCTTAAAACGTGCTTATTTAATTAAATCTTGGTGTGCGATTTTTAATATGAAACCAATACCTCTCTTAGCGAGAGGTAAAAATGATTGTTGAATATTTGCGACTAAAGTTCATCTAGAGAATCCGTGTCATTGTGATGATATTAGTGTTTGTATATGTAGACTATTTTAGGTAACGTAATATGGCAAACTGTAACTCACTCATTTGCCCCTCATATAAACCTCAGAAATGTCTTTTATATGATGTGGTATCAGCCTGGGAAAAAACCTCAACATTTTACATGTCGACTAATGTGGTCTGACATTTACATATCTCCCTATTTCAGATGTCATGTTTGCTATTCGTATCATTCGTGTCCGGAAAAAGAAATAAGCAAAACGCCGATTTACACAAATTACGCCGATTCGAGTGATGTGCTCTCTACGTCAACTTCTCTAGCAAGAATAGGAATTTGTCTTGCGAAAGCTCTACAATGTGAAGCACTATCTTATTGCTTGTGAATTAAATTTTAACAAGATAAAAAGTTCTATTTAGATAATGTCTTCTGATATTAACAAGGTGAGAGAACAAACGATAAAGGGAAAGATAATCTATAAAGATGATGTACAAGCTTGGACGTCGTTTGCAGTGAAAATGAGATTCTTGTTTGCAGAACCTGTTTGCTGTTTTTATTGTGTACACAGTCCAGGCTTAAATACATTTTAACATCCGTAAATGAACTTTGCGCTTGCACAAAATTTATACCTTCATATTTCACAATGTTTTCATGTTGCGAGAAATGAATACTGTGTTGCAGAATAAGTTTATATTAGTGTTATGTTGTTAATATATACGAAATTAATTTTCTCCATTATTTTGGAAGCTACACATTCCACAACTAAAAATTATGTTGATGTTTGATGTATGGAAGCGAATGTTGGGCATGGACGGGAAAGCATAAAAAGAGAGTGACTGCCGTGGAAATGAGGTATTTACGTGGTGTATGTGGGATCGCGTGAGGAATAATTTGGTGTATGCAGAGTGTTTGGTTAGGAACAATGTGATTAAGAGAGTCAGTTGAGATGGTTTGGGCATGTGGAGAAAATGGCGAGTGAACGGCTTGTTAAGCGTATATATCTTGGTGAAGGTGAGGGTTTTCGATTGCGCGGCCGACCAGTGTGTAAGTGGATGGATGTGATTGGTAGGGTGCTTAAAGAGAGAGAGAGTTTCCAAGTATGAAGAGAAGAAGAGCATGTATGAATGCGATTATGAGTGTGGCCGAGGCGAAAGAAGTCTGCTTAGATAGGAATGTGTGGCGAAGGATGATTTTTGAACTATTATTGTGATCCGGATGCGGTATTTCGCTACCGAAAATCGGTCACTTTAATATGTTTACGAGTAAGGATTTGTTGTATGATGTTGATGTTGTTCTTATTGTTATCGGGTTTGTGCGAACCCACTAAGTGGGACACGCGTGATTTTATGTATGTATGTATGTATGTATGTATGTATGTATGTATGTATGTATGTTTCGCATATCTGATCGAAGTGATCGTGAAATGGGTGATATTGAAGATGTTCCATTTCCAAATCGTGTGTCTGAAGGTAATTAGTTGATTATTATCTTATCAAAATAACACGTGATTCGTATTTACCCTCAAAATATTGCTGCGTAAACCGGTGTCATCAAGCTCCACCCACTACTGTAATCTTACACCAAATAAAGTATAGCGCGATTTATTTGACAGAAAAATTATCTGGCCACTAGATCCGATCAAAACAACTTACAAAACAAATTACGTTTTTAATTCCCACGCTCAATATTTTGTAATTCATTCCCTTAATCTAGCACCTCGTACCTCTTGTAAAACAATTGAAACAATTTGTTAAATGGCAGCTGCTTGACATCGTACTGTGGCTCAACGTGAACGTGGCCGTAAACGTGAGCGTGAGACGAATCACTACGTCATGCCACGGTTACGCCACAAGCTAACCCGTACGATTTACGGTAAGGCTTAGGGTAGAACACAATTCAACCATCGGAGTGTTTGAACAGGGATGAGTAAAACGGAAATTATGTTTGATGTCTGCTTACAGAGGGCCTCTATTTTTTTATTTGCTTCTTCCAATCATTTCTGTTTTGCGTATCGTCCTCATTCAGTTCCTTTTCTCTCAAATTTTTCAGCGATACAGTCCTTCCATCTAATCTTTCGTTTTCTTCTGTTTCTTCTACCTATTATTGAGCTATTCATTCTTCTTCCAATATATTCTTTCATCTCTCCTCATGACAAGTTCAAATCAATGTAATCGTCTCTCTTGTTTCTTTCTAGAAACTTCTATCCGAGCCATTTTCCTTATCCATTCATTCCATGTCTTCCCCAACATCCTTATCTCTGTCACTTATATTATATTACCAGTTTCCATGGTTAGCATAGCTGGCTGATTTAAGAAATTTAATACCTTTATAATTTTTTAACTCTATATCTATTGAATATGAAGTATAAATTCAACCTAATCGCAGAGAGAATTATATATTCTTTAAATGTCAATAAATGATATGTATAACTCCGTTTTTTAAAGGAAAACTGTTAAAAGTTGCAAATGATGGTACTTCTGGTTGACCAATTATAAGCAAAATGTAATCAAAGCGATCCGTAACGACCGTCACAGACACACACACACGCATACACACACGCGCATACACACGTACATACAGACATGATCGTAAAAATAGTAAATTCGTATTCTACGGACCCCAAAACGTACGTATCCACTAGAAACTCACTATCGATTTTTTTAACCAAAAACAATACCTTCCTTACCTAAAGGTGACGGAAGGTATTCGGTATTCGAACTGAACGTAATCAAAACGACAAAACTATCTTGTCCGGTTTTGCTTCATACATTTTATTTCAAAAATATCAGCGTTTAAAAATAATGAAATTCTTGAAATTAAAACATTGATACATTTTACATATTTATTTTTACTACTCATAAAACAGTGTAACAAAAATTTAATGAACACATCACAAACATGTACAAATCGTAAATAAATATTACATTCAACTGAAAAATGAAATAGAAACATGAAATCCTGTCACTGATAAATCATTCTTGAATTTTAGTTCCACCATATGCAAATTTGGCAAAAAATATTCACCAAAAAGTTAAAAATCTCTTTCATATTTCACATTTTCCATCGTATCCATAAATATGTTAATCCACTAGTAGCAGTGGTATTTTATATTCACCGTTCATTAGAATTTTTCAGTAGCGGGTAGAATGCTCTGTAACTGTGCCGGATTTTATGTATGTTCGAGCACCTTTCTGTCCTGAAAAGAAACAAATGAAGCCTAACGAACCTGTGGCACGTATACGCATTTGCACCTCGTTAACCGGTTCCGTTATTGTGAATATTGTAGCTGAATATGTTTTTTCACAATAGTAGGTATCGCTATAAATTTGTATATTAAATTTTCTGCGCGTTTTGAAATGTAGTGAAAGAGTAAAAAAATTACACATTATATAGAATTGAACAATATTCATCCGAAAAGATGAAAAAGTAGTATATTATGAATTTGGATCCGATTCACGTTTATCTACAAATGTGCTTCCTTTGATAAAAAATCATAAGGGCTATTAATTAAAACTAGTTCAAACTTAATTCACATACAATTAAAAATAGCATACGGGTCAAAATTAAACGAGGTTACTTCAAACATCAAAAAAGTATTAGAAATATATTTTTCAATAAAATTAGATAAAAGGAATTGATTTCTACCAGGGCTGGACCTCTGATTCGATTGACACAATAAACATTTTTTTCCTCTCGCTAAGAGAGGTATTGGATTCATGCTAAAAATCGCATATCCAGATTTTAATGAATATGCACGGTTTAACAATCCAATTTTAATATTTTTACGATCATATGTGTGTATATATGTGTGTGTGTGCGTGTGGATGTTGGGAGGACGATTTCTCAAAAACTATAATACTTAATATCTGTTTAACTACATATGCTGAAAAGGTTTTGGTAATACATGAACAACCGGAAGTAGCAGATTTTTAAAAAAATCTAATTTTTTGTAGAAATATAAGCAAATAAAAAACGAAAATGTTTGTAAATGACAGATAAATGTCAGTGTCAGAAATCCAGAGACGTTACTGAAAACATTTTCTGGGAAGTACATACATTATATTATTTCTTATTGTATTAGTAGTTAAATATTTAAAATTATAGGTATATTATATACCCTTCAAAAATACTGTCAATCCCGACAATGAATTGAAAACATTTCGAAAAATTAGAAGAGGGCAATTTTTTTTCGTAGAATGAATTTAAAATTTAAAAATCTAAATATAAATAGTAGATGTAAGTAGAATCTTTGGCGTAGAGTGTAGGTATACAAGAAATGTTAAATACAGTAGGGCGCGAGCAATCATATGACTTTGTTGGCCTTGACAAGCAGATATGGTGGCCCGTGTTAGAATGATAGCTAGTAATTATGTACATAGATGTCAAATATCGTAATTTTTCCTTCTAAATTTAGTATTTTCCAATTCCATGTAGTTTTTTTATGAAATAATTTTACTGGAAATTTAGAATCTTCCAAGAAAATTTACAGGATTGACGGAAGGTATTGTGCTGGTCACATCAGATTTTTTTTGTCAAAAATGAGTGTACCGCTTGATTCATTTTCATGTACTTAAATCTCTGAAAAAACTGCAAAACTTTTTTAACTTGAACCAAACGTGGTAAATAAACAAAGAAAGAAATTTTCTCTCACGTAAAAATATCTTTCATTAAATCACCTTCAAAAATAACCCTTAAAAATTCTTTAGAAATTTCCATAAAATTTATTCCTTCTGACAAATTCCTCCTTTCAGCTCTTAGGCATTCATTCAGGTAACCTCTTGAATAATGTCACAAGGAGACGCTCTTTTCCTCATATAAAGAAATGCGTTTCTCCAGAGGAAATGTTATCAGATGATGGATGAATATGTTATAATGCCAATACTACCCCAGCCCAGCCAGTGTTGATAGAAGAGCGAGCCAACTGAAGTATCGATTGGAAATGAGCATTGCGGTTTACAAACTTTATTAGTGGAATTATGTTGTCAGATCGTAAAATAGGATGAGTTATGATTGTGCCAAATCAAGCTAAGAAAACGTTGGGGTGTTTGGACAGGAAGTAACAAGCAAGTTCAAGTTCAATCTCAGAGGAAAATATGGATGATAACAGATTGTTTAGAATGTTTACGTTACGTATAGGACAGACTACCAGAAACTATAGATTTAGGAACAAAATGATACAACCTTATTAGTTAAGTTTAAGGAATAAAACAACAAATATATAAATAAATAATAACAAAAACATTAGAAACATGAAACCATGGTAGCAAATTATAACATATTTAATATAGGAAGCCATGCTCGACTAAGATATAAACCGTCACAATGATTGAGATTATTACCTTCCGTCACCTTTAGGTAAGGAAGGTATTGTCTTTGGTCAAAAAATTCAATGATGAGTTTTTAGTGAATAAGCATGTTTTAGGTTCCCTATAATACGATTTTACCATTTTTAGAATGATGTCTGTATATATGCATGTGTGTGTATGTGTGACGAAAGTTTCAGCTCGCATAACTACAATCCCACGATTCCAAAAATTATATTTTTTTCGTATTCCTCAAGTTTACATCCAGATGAACAACTGATTAGATTTTGGTTATAATTGGTGAACCTGAAGTAGCCTCATTTGAAGATTTAACAGTTAAATTTGATTTATTGACATTTAACGTTATTATAACTTAAAGAATATATTATTCTCTATACGATTTGATTACATTTTATACTTCATATTCAATAGATACAGAGTTAAAGAATTTTAAAGAAATTAAATTTTATAATTCAGCCAGCTATGCTAAACATGGAAACTACTAATATATTAATATAATTCAAATTGACAGATGTCAGTATCAATAAAAAATAAATTAATGTGGCAGAGATGAGGATGTTGAAATAGATGTTGGGGAAAACACGGAAAGATACGGTAAGAAAATAACTCTAGTGTTACAAGTTTCTAGAAAGATATAAGAAAGACGATTACATTGAAGAAGAAAGATGTCAGTGTCAAGCGCAATTTTAATAGTTTGTTTATGAAATAATTTTACTGGAAATTTAGAATCTTTTGTAAGATGATTAGATTTTTGTTATAAAGTACACAAATCGAAAATGGTATAGTTTAAAAGGACTTTTCCAAATTTTAATGTGTAGAGAGGCTTCGGTAAATCTCATAATTTTACAAGTTAAATAAAATTATACTTCAGTAAAAATTCAGAAAAAAAGTTAAAATCCTCGTATGTGTAACAGAATGTTTATGTCATAAATTTATAAATTTCTGACATGATTTAGTTGACAGTGGCATTAAATTTAAACGGGAAATTTGAATAATTCAAGTCTCCTAAAATATAGCAAACGGTTGTTTGATATGTATGAGCTTTTTTTTGCTTTATTCCCAAGGCAAAAATATCTTGTATTTACTCGGATTTGAGTAAAATGAAACTGACAAATTTAAAAATACAGATACAATCACACAAAGGATTGAGATTTAATTTAAATTGAGTATGACAAATTTTAAAAGCTTATCCTCAGATGAAAAATTTCATAATCAACAGTTTATTTTTAATGAATAAAAATTGCGAAAACAAATCACGATATGGGAAACAAAACACAAAATATTTTAACAAAACATAACGAGAAATAGATGACACAATCAGTGGTAAAATTTTAAGAGAGAACCATAGTCTCCGTTTCTAAGCATTATTCATAAATCCATATCTACATATGGAGTAGCACTAAAACATTTCCATTAGATATTAGCATATTACCTTCCGTCACCTTTAGGTAAGGAAGGTATTGTCTTTGGTCAAAAAAAATTAATGATGAGTTTTTAGTGTATAAGCATGTTTTAGGGTCCCTATAATACGATTTTACCATTTTTAAGATGATGTCTGTTTGTATGTATGTATGTATGTATGTATGTATGTATGTATGTATGTATGTATGTATGTATGTATGTGTGTGTGTGTGTGTGTGTGTGTGTGTGTGTGTGTGTGTGTCTGTGTGTATGCGACGAAAGTTTCGGATCGTATAACTTCAATACTGCGATTCCAAAAATTATATTCTTTTCGTATTCCTCAAGCTTACATCCAGAAGAACAACGATTTGATTGTATTTTATACTTCATATTCAATAGATATAGAGTTAAAGAATTTTAAAGAAATTAAATTTTATAAATCAGCCAGCTGCTAAACATGGAAACTACAAATATATTCATATAATTCAAATTGACAGATGTCAGTATCAATAAAAAGTAAATTAATGTGGCAGAGATGAGGATGTTGAAATAGATGTTGGGGAAAACACGGAAAGATAGGTAAGGAAATAATTCTAGTGTTACAAGTTTCTAGAAAGATACAAGCGAGATGATTACATTGGTTTGAAAATGTCATGAGGAGAGATGAAGAATATATTGGAAGAAAAATGACTAGACGGTTGAATAAACAGAGGAAGACTAAAGATAAGATGGAAGGACTGTATTACGGACGACTTGAGAGAAAAGGAATTAAATTAGAACGACACGCAAAACAGAAATGAGTGGAAGAAGAAAATAAAAAATAGCGACCCCTAACGAACGGAAAAGGCTAAAGAAGAATATGTCAGTGTCAAGTGAAATTTGCATAGTTTGTTTATGAAATAATTTTACTGGAAATTTAGAATCTTTTGCAAGAAAATTTATGTATGGGATTTATACACAATACACAAGATTGACGGAATGTATGGTGCTGGCCACATCAGACTTTTTATTTTCATTTAATTGTAAGGTTCGGAACAACCAAAACCAATTAATAAAGCGTAATGAAATTTGTAAAAAAATCTCTAGAGTTAAGGAATTAATTCATTAATATTCATTAAAATTCCATTAATTATCATTATCCTGGATCATCTTAATCGGCATGTCCAATCCGACGTGTTAATATTTCACGCTAAACCCTTGATATGAAGCTATGATCCTAAAGTTCTGTAACCGTAGCAGTACGTTGTTGTTAACGGGTAGACGTAAATCTATTTACATGGACGTGAAATAGAAACTCTGGGGTACTGCTATACTGGTGTGTTCTAAACATACCCTACTCCTCTACTCTAACACGTTTACGATTCTACTACAGAGATACAACTGCATAACTTGATAAATCAATTACGACTAACTGGACGTATGATTCGCTTACATGTGGACGAACGTAGTGTTTTATTCACAACACCTAAATAGATGATTCATTATTTAATTACCTTCCGTCACCTTTAGGTAAGAAAGGTATTGTCTTTGGTCAAAAAATTCAATGATGAGTTTTTAGTGAATAAGCATGTTTTAGGGTCCCTATAATACGATTTTACCATTTTTACGATGATGTCTGTATGTGTGTGCGTGTCTGACGAAAGTTTCGGATCGCATAACTTCAATACCACGATTCCAAAAATTATATTTTTGTCGTATTCCTCAAATTTACATTTAGAAGAACAACTGATTAGATTTTGGTTATAATTGGTGAACCGGAAGTAACCTCATTTGAAGATTTAACAGTTAAATTTGATTTACTGACATTTAACGTTATTATAACTTAAAGAATATATTATTCTCTACACGATTTGATTGCATTTTATACTTCTTATTCAATAGATATAGATTTAAAGAATTTTAAAGATATTAAATTTTATAAATCAGCCAGCCATGCTAACCATGAAAATTATTAATATATTCAGATTGACAGATGTTAGTATCTAAAAAGTAAATGAATGTGGTAGGGATGAGGATATTGAAGTAGATGTTGGGAAAGACACGGAAAGATAGGTAATGAAATAACTCTAGTGTTACAAGTTTCTAGAAAGGTACAAGCGAGATGATTACATTGGTTTGAAAATATCATGAGGAGAAATGAATATTGGATGAAGAATGAATAGCTTAGTAATAGAAGGTTGAAGAAACAGAGGAAGACCAAATATAAGATGGAAGGAGAGTATTGCGGAAGACTTGAGAGAAAAAGAACTGAATGAGACCGACACGTAAAACAGAAATGAGTGGAAGAAGAAAATAAAAAATAGCGACCCCTAACGAATGGGGAAAGCTAAAGAAGAAAAAGGTGTTAGTGTCAAGTGCAATTCGCATAGTATACACAGGATTAACTGAAGGTATTGTGCTGGCTACAACAAATTTTTTATTTATATATTTGTAGAACTAAAACTAAAAAGTTTTTATCAATTTAATTGAGTTCTGAAAGATTTTTTAATAATTTACAATATACTATTTCTTATAATTTAAGTGGAATATTCAACGAAATATTACTTTTCCGGACAACTGTGCTTAATCTAAATAAACTTCCCTCCTGCAAACGGTCCTGCTGTAATTCCGAGCAGGTCGTTATTATTTATCGCTATATGTGCGTGGTTCAAGGACACCTCTTGTTCATATTCATAACAGCTAATCTTACTTGCAAAGCAGATTCATTAGGAGCTTTATGGTTTTACTGTTTTTACATCGATCCGAAGAATTATTAATGGTTCTCTGCGCCCAAAAAAGAACACTAAATTTGATGGAATACTGTTGATTAATTATTACGTATCCGGTGGGTTAATCTATCGTTTTAAGGAAACCAACTGCCTTTAAACGAGGATAATGAAACGATTGATTTTTAAAGTGTTGTCTGAGCGGTGGGTAGAGGATTCGTTTAATGGATTGATAAATTGGGAAAATGAAGCTATAGAGAAATTTTGCTGTTTTGTTTGTATTGAGTTAAAACTGATGATTTTCGAAGTTGAGTCTTTATTTTCGTATTTACTTACACAACTCAAATTAGAAGTTCAGAAATAGGATATAATATTGTAAAAAGATAAATATTAATACTGCGCCACCACGAAATTGAGGCTTAGTTACTTATTGTCAAAATTACGAAATGTTGCCTCGTATTTTAACTCCTCATATATTTGCCTTCAATAACTAAAAAAAACTGATGTGGCATTCCCTTCCGGCAATCCTGTGTATTATGTACAAATTCCATACATAAAAGATTCTAAATTTCCAGTAAAATTATTTCATAAACAAACTATACAAATTGCACTTGACAGTGACATCTTCTTCTTTAACTTTTCCCATTCGTTTGGGGTCGGTGTTTTGTATTTTCTTCTTCCACTCATTTCTGTTTTGCGTGTCGTCCTCATTCAGTTCCTTTTCTCTCAAGTCTTCCGAAATACAGTCCTTCCATCTTATCTTTGGTCTTCCTCTGTTTCTTGCACCGTTAAGCTGTTCATTCATATACATATTTTTCATTTCTCCTCATGACATGTTCAAACCAATGTTATCGTCTCTTTTGTATCTTTCTAGAAACTTGTAACACTCGAGTTATTTACCTTACTCTTTCACATAGTATAGAAAATATAATTCCTTCCGCCAATCAACATTCAGAATCTCCCTAGCTACATGTCTATCACAGCGATAATAAAAAACAAGGAAATTATCACCGTATTTATAGTCGTTACTAAGGGATTTGTTTTCTTTATTTATGACATTGACAGTTAATTTTGAATATAAAAATAAATAATAACAATAATTCAAACTCCGAAATATTAAATAAAATGTAAATACCATGTTTTAATACAATATGAATATGTATATCAAAAGTTAGGTTAGGTTAGATTGCAAAAATTCATTATATTCTCTCATTAAATATAAGCTCGTGATATGATTAATAATCGAAGATATTGCTCGTGAAATCGAAACAGCACATTTCAACTCGTCCTTCGGACTCGTGAAATCTGCAGCTCGGTTTCACTCGAGAATATCATCGATGATAATCATATCACTTGTTATATTACGTATGAGAATAATTCAAATAGGAAGAAAACTGCATAATATATTATCTCCCTATGCCATTGCATGTAGCACTCAGGGTGCAGGAAACAAACCCCGGACGAGAGTGAATTCCATGCCCGTACCCGGCACCACACGTCGCCACATAATTAAATGCGGTGTAAAAATAATCAATATCCTACCTTTGAATACATTTTCGCGCTATTAACAACACAGTTTAATTATTTGGAAAGTTAAATTGATTTTTGAAGTACAATTAAGGAAGTTAATTTGTGAGAATTTAGTTATTTCACTAATGGAATGGTCTACAAGGAAATGAGTTATTGTGGAAGATAGAAATGGTTTTCTAGACATGTAACAAGAATAAATTAATGGAGAAATACTAGGGGTATAAAAAAAGTCAAGTTTATTCCCGGAATTTGACTGAACTGGAAAAGAAACTAAAATGAAAAAAATATTTCGGAAATTAAATTTCCTGGAATGACAATATTTTTAACAATTGTTGTCTAACAAATAATGTAATTTGAAAATTAAAATATCCATTGAATATTTTGGCAATTATTTTCGTAGCTTTTCAAATATGTATAACATTACTTTCCGTCACCTTTAGGTAAGGAAGGTATTGTCTTTGGTCAAAAAAATCGATACTGAGTTTTAAATGAATAAGCATGTGTGTGCGTCTGTGTGTGTGTGTGTGTGTGTGTGTGTGTGTGTGTGTGTGTGTGTGTGTTTGTGTGTATGTGTGTGTCTGTGTGTGTGTGACAAAAGTTTCGGATCGCATAACTTAAATACCAGGATTCCAAAAATTATATTTTTTTCGTATTCCTCAAGTTTACATCCAGAGGAACAACGGAATAGATTTTTGTTATAATGGTTGACCCGGAAGTAGCCTCATTTGAAGATTTAACAGTTAAATATGATTTATTGACATTTAACGTTATTATAACTTAAAGAATATATTATTCTCTATAAGATTTGATTGCATTTTATACTTCATGTTCAATAGATATAGAGTTAAAGAATTAAATTTTATAAATCAGCCAGCTATGCTAAACATGGAAACTACTAATATATTCATATAATTTAAATTGACAGATGTCAGTACAAATAAAAAGTAAATTAATGTGCAGAGATGAGGATGTTGAAGTAGATGTTGGGGAAAACACGGAAATTTGTGAGATTCATTTAACAATTAGCATGTTCGAAGCAATAAAAATTAATTTCCTATTGCCCTGTAACAATATCTCGAAGGAAATAATAAAGAAATTACTAATGAGTACAATGTTCGTAATTATAAAACAACACTAGATGATCTAATTACTTTTTACGGGATACACTGAGTTAATTAAAACCATTTCATTGCTTTCTCAAATAACAAAAAAGGAATATAATCTTTTAAATTAATGGAAGGATAATAATAAAAACCCCGTTTCGTTTTGCAGATTATTATATTCTTCTCACGAATAGCATTCGAGCATTGCTCAATCATTCTACTATTCGTCTCGTTTGCTTTACCTTTTATAGTAATTACCGCCCGAATCAAATGACGCAAATCCACAAAACACTGTTGGAACTAAAAAAAATAGCACGTGTCTGTTGTCATATATTTGCCCCTAGATTATTGTTAAAATGATAAATATAGGTAATAACATTTATATTTAAATCCAGTACACTTTATTAATACATAAAATAAAAAATTACCCAAATATAGTCTTAACTATTATAAACTAAAAAAAAATATTTCTTCTTGCTGTTAATATATTTTTTTCAGAGTGTACGAATACATTTGGGTTTGGGCTTGTAATAAGTATTCTTAGATACGGTACAAGAACATAGATTCGTTTAGTGTTAGTGAGTTACGTCTATGATACCGGTAAGGTCGGTGCAGTAAATTTATAGAAGCCCGACTGAAAACTCATGAAAGACAGGAACATAAATCTCGTTTAAGAAATCGAGACGAGAATATATAGATATTTTATGTTTTTCTAGAGCTAGACTGCAACATGTGAGGAATATATTTAGAATCTAAGTAGATTACAAGTACGTTGATGTATTTTTCCTACATACGAAAACAATCGTATAGTAAATTGCAAATAATTTATTTTTCTTAAACACGTGTGTATTAAGTAACTCACTATGCATTAAAATCTTGCTACTAAATTAATACTTTACGATGAGGACGGACCAATATATATTTTTATATCTTGTTTCTATAATTGACAAAAAAAATTAAATAATATTTCTGACAAGATGCATTTTTTAAAAATCTCATTGTAAAAATCCCTCAATGTATATAATATAAAAAAAAATCTGTTGTGGCCAGCACAATACCTCTCGCCACTTCCATTTTTTGTTACATAAGTATAGTAATTTTTCATTAAAAATTTCAAGATTTTCTAAATTCACGTAGTTAATTTGTCACCAGGAGTGTGGAATTTACTTGTCGAGGAAAATAAATCACATGGAATTGAAAAATCACTAAATTTAAAATGAAAAATTATATTTGACATCTATTTACATAATTACTAGCTATCGACACAGACCCCATATCTGTTGTCAAGACCAACAAAGTTACATGACTGCTCGCCCCCTATTGTATTTAACATTTCTTGTATACCTACAATCTACACCAAAAATTCTACTTATATCTATTAGATTTAGATTTTTAAATTTTATGAAGAAATAATATCCTACTCTTCTAATTTTTCGAGATGTTTTCAATTCATTGTCGGGATTGACATTATTTTTGAAGGGTATATGTAATATAGCCTATAATTTTAAATATTTAACTATTAATACAATAATAAATAATATAATCTATGTATTTCCCAGAAAAATCTTCAGTAATTTTTCAATTGGTTTCCATGACATTATTTGGGCTGTGAGATTTATTACAACAGATAGAATCTACTCTTCTAGTATTTAGAAGAATTATTTTAAGAATATGCTACTTCCGGTTGTTCAATTATTACCAAAACCTTTTTAACTCATCCCAGTAATGTCCGATTGAGAAATACGTAAACACACACATACATAGTCATCGTCGTAAAAATATTAAAATCGGATTGTAGGGACCTTAAAACGTACTTATTCCTTAAAATATGGATATGCGATTTTTAGCATGAATCCAATATCTATCTTAGCGAGAGGTAAAAACATGTTTCATAAGGCCTGTTAATGCACTCGTCCTTTGTAAAAGTTGGACAACTACCTTAACAAAATACCTTATAATACTTGTTCTTGACTGTACTATTATTAATTATAATACCTTGTGTTTTCTTAATTTTATCCCGTTATAATGTTTTCAGTATATTGAATGTTATTCTTACATGTACTCAGAAAATTTAATTTTTATTTTTTCCATCACGCAAACTGTTATGTACTGTAAGATTAAATCTTATTCGAATATAAAAATTACGAATATTTCTCTATTTCATGTTCATGAGTTGAAAACACGAACTTTTTAAAAACGGAAACAATAAATTTTTGTGTACAAAGAAAATATGTTATGATTTCATATTAAGTTATAATCTCGTATTTTTAAAGCGGATATTATGTGTATGAATTTTTAATATTAAACTTTCGTATCCCCCAGGGAAATATTTCGAAAAAAGAATATTTTCTTTAGCTTGTGTTTAAAATTAAGTTTTAAAATTTGTCTGGCTTAGATTTACAATATTTAATAGGTTCACTGTACTATTGGGACCTGTCATTTGGATTGGATGCTTTTTGATCAAGATCATCTGTATCATGAACGAATTAATAAATTGGCAAATATTTATTTCTCTCTCATTGCAACGATTACAAGAGTGTGCAATAAGGATGGATATGACACGCTTGTCTTTCAAAAAGTCATATTGTTTCGACTAAGTTAGGACATTCCATTTCATAAATCAGCCAGCTATGCTAACCATGGAAACTGCTAATATATTCAGATAATTCAAATTGACAGATGTCAGTATCAATGAAAAGTAAATGAATGTGGCTGAGATAAATATTGAGGAAGACATGGAAAGGAATGATATAATAAGGGAAATAACTCTAGAGTTAGTAGTTTTTAGAAAGATACAAGAGTGACGATTACATTGGTTTGAACATATCATGAGGAGAGATGAAGAATATATTGGAAGAGGAATGCATAGCTTATTAATAAAAGGCTAAAGAAACAGAGGAAGACTAAAGATAAGATGGAAGACTGTATTGCGGAAAACTTGAGAGAAAAGGAACCGAATGAGAACAACAGGCAAAACAGAAATGAGTGGAAGAAGAAAATAAAAAATAGCGACCCCCAACGAATGAGAAAAGTGTCAAGTGCAATTTGCATAGTTTGTTTATGAAATAATTTTACTGGAAATTTAGAAAGAAAGAATTTATATAATTCACAAGATTGACGGAAGGTATTGTGCTGGCCACATCAGATTTTTTCAATATATTTTTAGATCTTAGCTCTGAATTATAAAACAAAAATTAAAAATTACTATTATAATCGCTTCTGATAAAGATATAAAACGAATTACGCTGAAAATTGGACTGAAACAAGCTGAAATATAATGAAAACGTACACGGAATTTCAGTAAATTACACGTTTCATATGCAAAATTGTCGGTTTATAGGCCATACAGGGTTGAACATACAATTACACTCCACCGAAATCATGCGATACTTGACTAGTAATTTGTATACCACTAATTAATACACTCTCGTATCATAACGGACTGAAGGGTGATTACCGGTTCCTGATAGCCGATCAGCACCGCCCACAAGAAAATGTTTTTGGTAAAATGAAGAAGAAAATTGAGATAATAATTTCATCAATTAAATAAAGCTTTGTCCTACAAAAGATCGGGTATTTTGGGCTTTGGATATGGAAGAGTGCTAGCCTATTCATATGGGTCATGGGTTCGAATACGGGTCAGGTCGGGAATTTTTATTTATTTAATTAGTAATTACAAGCATAGATGTCAAATGTCAGAATTTCTCATTAAAATTTCAAGATTTTGTAAATTCTCGTAGTTAATTGGTCTTCAGGAGTGTGGAATTTACTTGTCGAGGAAAATGAATCACATGGAATTGAAAAATTACTAAATTTAGAACGAAAAATTATGATACTTGACATCCATATACATAATTACTAGCTATCATTTTGATACGGGCCCCCATATCTGCTTGTCAAGGCCAACAATGTCGCATGACTGCTCGCGCCTTATTCTACTTATATCTATTCTTTATATTTCGATTTTTAATTTTAAATTCATTCTATGAAGAAATTTTGTCCTACTCTTCTAATTTTCGAGATGTTTCCAATTCATTGTCGGGATTAACAATATTTCTGAATAGTACTCTTCTTTAATTTTTGCAAGAACTAAACTTTTCAAAAAATAATATTTAAAAGATTATTTTAAGAATCTGGTATTTCCGGTTGACTAAATATTATTTTATTTTTTCTGAAATTAAAGTTGAAAATGTATACTTATTTTAAGCCCTGTGTAGCTCGTTATATATTATTTGTAGTTATAGAATAAAATATTTTAGTTTAAAGTTGTAGGGAATTTTGTCCTATATTAAATTAAATAATTTTTCCCTTTATTATTTATACCGGTAAAGAAATATTTAGAAAGAAATTATTTTTCGTGTTGTTTTTCGAAGGTTGCAGAACAGCCAAAAATGCGCCAAGAATAAAATCTAGGATTTATTATTATATAAATACAAAATAATATCCGATATTTTGCTACTACTGGACGGATTATTGCTAAATTATTAATTCCCCAAAATTGTTTACATTTTAAGTCATACTTTTCAGTACCAACAAAATGTCATTGTGACATTTTTGAATTATTATGTGCTGTCATCTTTTTAGCAATGTACAAATTTCTCCCCTTGGCAATATTTATCATCTCATCTAAAGTATTTCAAGACATTTAGTGAAATTTAATAAATATATCAGACTTTATAAGGAATATGTGTGAAATTGGAGTAAAAAATTATATATGTATCCATTAAAATATGTCGAAAGAGCATCCGCTATCACGAAAAGAAAATAGTCTCAACATATCTCGTAAAAGCAACAGGTAATAATATTTATTGTTTTAGTAATAATTACTAGTATTTTATAACATAAATACACATAATTAAAAATGAAAACAGATTTTTATTTGTTGACATTGACATTACGTTTGTCAAATTCAAAACCTGTTGACACGGGTCTATAAAATCTAAGTCAAATACTTATTGATTTCACTAGTACTTATTCTTAAATGCAGATTCATATGACAGCTATTAATTATATCCATAACTGACAAATGTCATAATTTTTCATTCAAAATGATTTTATGCTATTGTATTATTTATTTTCCTCAGCAACTCAATTCCACATTCCTGATAAAAATAAACCATATTCTCGAGATAGCAAGCGTGGCCCATCTAAAAAGAACACCCTGTATAATAGGCAGGGGTAGCCATAGTTGTCACTCGAGTGTATCTATTCAAAATCTTGTTCTATATTCAAAATAAAAATTTAGCTAATGCAGTTATATACACAGATTGCATCAAAATATGTAAAAGCTAATATCAAACTGTAACAGATGAATTTTCTTTATTTTTCCGTAGAAAAGATTTTTTTTAACTGTACCACTCGCACTAACACATACACAAGTGTCGTATTTCAATATACTCACACTACAGTATGAATGTTGAAGAATAACTGTGGCAACGTCGCAACCAGACATTTATTGGTACATTTGGGTATAAAAGTAATAAGATATTTTGAGATGTAATATTAATTCTAAACTACAAATGGAAACTGCAAAACAAATTAATATATTTCTTTCTTAAAATTACAAAAGTAGTATTATACTGTTTAAAGTTTTCATGGTTTTCACGTAAAATACCAATTTAAAATTCCTTCGAATGTACGTCTGAAATTCCTTTAACCAAAGATCACCTCTTATTCGCTAATACCAAGCGGGCGTTGTTAATTGATACTTCATCTAGAACGCTTGTACATGGTTGTCAATAATTCTACCTATTTATCGTATCTTCAGATTATAATTTTCTAGAGGCAATAAAATTAAATCAGGATGGTAAATAATTTTTTACATAAAATTCGTTAATTAGTTTTCTATAACATACTAGTTTTTCGATTGTCGGTATGGATATAAAAGTTATAATTTAAAATGTTATGTTTATTTTGTCATTTCCTATTATTTACGTATTAAAAGGGCCAAATTTAATTGCAAATATCTCAGGTACCGCGTGGTCAATTGTTTTAAAATTTGGAGAGGAGGTAGATTATACTTCAGTTGAAATAAATAAATATTTCATCACGGCATATTACCCATTGCTGGGTGTGCCAATCTGCTTCATACACAGATATCGGTAATGATGGAATATTTGTACCGTGCGGGCGCTTACCAGGCGTCACCTCACGGGCACTCAATGCTGGCGTGGAGAGTGCCCCACAGGGGTCAATTTTGTTGAAATGTACCTAAAATTTATTCTAGGTAAAATAGTTACACGATATAACTACCTTAAGTAAATTTAATTTGAAATGCAGACCAAATTAGTTTACCGCAGATAAAAAATTCTAATACGTTTTAGTTCAGAAACTTCATCCTATATTCGTAGAGAAATAATCACTAAATCAATACCTTGCACATCCAACAACCAACGCCAAGACGCTCAGCCGGAGCAATCAATCACAGCTACCGTAGATGTGGAAAAACAAAACAAAACAGAGCCTACTACTGACGCAGAAACCAGCAACAGTATCTTCTTGCCTATCGGGGATGAGGCAACGCCGATGGTATCTAAAGTGCTCTTCGACAAGGACAACCCTGAATGTCTAACTAGTGGATCGTGTACTGAGTTCATCCAGTTCAAGAATGAGAGTCCCTCGAAGCAAAATCTAGCAGATATGATGCAGCAGCTGAATTTTGATGATGTTGCTAAGCCGATTCATTATTCCAAGATTGGTATGTATATGCAGAAATAAGACATTAATGATGTCATCATTGTACACGGTAATTTCGTCTTCATATATTTTTACCTACTAAGTTGAAATTTGCGAAATGAAAGGGTTCTTATAAGAGTGGTGGTAGTTATTGTTGTATTTTAATATTTGCATCATTAGACTTAGAGAAATTGTTGAGAAAATAATTTAGTGTTTATAAAAACTGCAAGTATGGAAAAAATTGAGATTCGAGCTGTGATTAAGTTCCTCGCAAGATAAGGAAAGTTGGACAGCCCTGAGGATGATCAAAGTATGACCAAAATGTCGGTTTGATCCAAGAATACATTTTGATTTCCGTTTAATTTTTCAACCTTTATAAACTAGGTGTAAACGATTACTCGAAAGTTCAGTCAAACAGCATTTATTCTTACTATACCAACGTTTCGGTGGATTCTTGTACCTTCACACTTACAGTAACTTTACAAAAACATTCGTACAAAACATTCAGTTAATTTATTAAATATCGTACAAAAAATTAAATGAGCATACACACATCCATTTACTCTAAAAAACGACAACCGAATAATACGGAAAATAGCCGAAAATATCCTGGTGACATCATTGATACGGACTCCTATTGGTCATCTGATTTTAGTTTTAGTTGTGTCCAGTATTCACGATATACACCCTGTTGCATAAAATCGTATACAGTAAAATTTTTGAAAGATGTCCGATCAAGGGCACCTGTATCACGAACGAATTAACAAATAGGCATACATTTATCTCTTTCTTTTGCAAAGGCTGTAAGAATGTATGATAAGGATGGATATAACACGCTTGTCTTTCAAAAATTCATATTGTTTCGACTAAGTTAGGACATTCCATTTATAAACGATGCTCGTTGTTGATAATACTTTCGCTGTAACGTAAGTTTATTTATTAATACAGACACATTACCTGGATTCATAGCCGTACGTATAACGTTATATTCTGTCGAGTCACTGACACTGACATTGTGTCAGTATCTTATTTTTAACATATTTGGTTTTACATTTGCTTTTAAACTTACTAGTTGACTTATTTTTGAATTTTGAATGTTTTTCCTGTAATATATATTTTTATAATAATAAAATAACAGTAGTATCTTACGTACCCTCATAAAAACTAAGCAAACGACACTACTGAATTTGTCATGATGGGCGGAGCAAAAATCTGAATTCATACAATTCGTAGACAACCTTGATCGGACATCTTTCAAAACTTTTACTGTAGCTATCAACAATTGGCATATCGAAGATGCAGCGTGATTCGCGATTCAGAAAAACAAATGTAGATAAATAAGTGTTTATTTCTCAAATTATGCTTTCTTTAAACTTTCCTAGTAGATAAGAGCAATATTTAATCTTCAATTTTATCTAACAAAGAAATGTATTCTTTGATATTCAAAACCTCAAAAAATTCTGAATCATTCCGTTTTTCAAAATTATTATATCTTTCTCGTACTGTATACTGTTTTTGAAAATTAATATTATTAAAAATGAAATCCAATACTTCATCATCACTGTTGTATTGATTTATTATAATAATTATTAATATTAACAAACATTATTAATATTAACAACATCAAAACAACGTTCCATGTCATATGTTCCGTTTCTCTTCACTTCGTGTTTCTATTCGTGTGCACTCGGTACGATATTCTTTGGATAAAACTCTTAACTGGTAGTTTGATTGAATGTTAGTTATCTTGCCGTTAACGAAAATTTATCTTACTGGTAACTTTTAACCATAAGTGGAACAACGCAAACTGAAGTTATCAATAGAATAAATTTTAACCGAATGTTTAACTATGGAACAACCGGCCCTTAGTGACATTGACATTAACTGCAGTACAGCCTACAAATCTACTCAAAATTGAATCCTTGTACCTGTCCTAGAATTGAACACAGTTGGTGAGATCGCCCAGATCGAAAACAACGTCCGCATGAACAACGCTCTGGCCATGCTGAGCGTCGACAGCGACGTCAGTTTCGACTCCGACAACAGCAGCGACGACGCTCAAAGATTCTGCGACGACGAGGAGTATTTCTATGCAAGTTCCAGTAGACCAATTTACTCTAACAAACCTCTGATGAACAATAGAACACTCAGCACCGTCTCCGATGGTTCGCTCATAGCAGTCTTGGATTTTAACATCGGAGAAGATGATAGTCAAGTCAGTAGTACTATGCAGCAACCCGCCTCCACGAGGTGAATATTCTTTGAGGAGGAAACGAAATTGTTGATGGAAAATTTAAAGTACATTTGTTTGTATGTAGTCAATGAACATTTTTTTATTTGGAAATAATTTATAATTAATTGATGTATTTAAAGTAAAAATATTTAATAGTCAAATTTGTTTTTCATTTGTTTAATGTGTTCTGCAAGAAATAGTAACAATATAATATAATAATAGTCAAAAAAAGTCAATTAAGGGTTTAATATATATTAGTCAGATTTTAAATTTTAATAAAAATTTATGAAAATATATATATAAAAGATATTCCTACAATTAACTGTGTGATAAGCATAACCAACTCTGGACTGTGATATCAAAAATAATTTCAGATATTCATAAATTTAAATCTCACTTAAAAATTCGAATTTTAACAGCGAGCTTTCATCAATAGTCCTATATAAATATAAATTTCCAGTAAAATTATTTTATAAACAAACTATGCAAATTGCACTTGACACTGACATCTTCTTCATCTTTAGCTTTTCCCATTCGTTAGGGGTCGGTATTTTTCGTTTTCTTGATCAATTTACTTTTACAATGAATTTTAATTTTACTCAGTTATCAAAGACATAAATTTAATTTTTTTGAAAAAATTCAGAATTTTATGCTCTAAAAAAATTCTGTGTAAAATTTTACGGGAAATCTTTGGCTTTACATTTCAACCATGCCTGTACAGTATACCTACCATTTCTACAACATTGAATCTTTATAAAAATATTTCGCAATAAATGTTTCGAAAAACACATTCATCATAGCTTTTTATACAGCGAAAAATCAATATTATAACCGCCTTTTTACCGAAAAGTTGAATAAAAAAAAGTCGTTAAAATTTCAAAGAGTATTTCCCTTGCTTTCTATGTTGTGTTTATGTAAAAAAAAAACTCCATTAAACGTATAACCACAACAAAGCTCTGCCAAGTTAAACTGAAATATGTGTCGGTATGAAAATTCTCTCTTTACGTTTAGTAAATTTAATAAAAGAACAAATTTCAAATGTCTGCCACACATTAAATCTATCTGTTCCCGCAAAACAAATAACTTGAAACAAAACATTCAAACAATCAAAACTTTATCTTTCGCTACATTCACGCACCTACGTCATGCGATGCGAGTCGACTTCAGACGAATCAAAAAACAAATTTCCTATGAAACAAATGCAGCGGAAAAACTACGGAACACAACAAAGCAGAATTAGAAATAAAAAACTGCCACAGTTGATTGGTAGAACACGCAATACATCGTCCTACTTGACCAGTAGAATTACCTAACCGTAAATTTAAAAGAAATACGAGTCACGTGACTTAATTTTGACAGTTAAATTCCCGCCCTCTCAACCAGGAAGTGGCGTAATTACAGAGGAAAAAATGGTGCTATATAAACGGATATAGTCTTCATTAATCTATGCCATAATTTGTATGCTACAGACTACATGAATATTAAAATACTTAGTAGGAATACGAAAAGTTTCTTGTAACATTTATTAATAGTATGAGGCAAGATTGGAAGTTTAACGCCTATAAACAATAAACTGTGCTATTTTATTTATCCTTATTCATTTATTTTGCTCATTTAGTATTTATTGTATTATATGTATTTTTATCATCTCTTTTTACCTTCCGTCACCTTTAGGTAAGGAAGGTGTCTTTGGTCAAAAAAATCAATGATGAGTTTTTAGTGAATAAACATGTTTTAGGATCCCTATAATACGATGTTACCATTTTTACGATGATGTCTGTAAGTATGTGTCTGTGTGTGTGTGTGTGGCAAAAGTTTCGGATCGCATAACTTCAATACCACGATTCCAAAAATTATATTCCTCAACTTTACATCCAGAAGAACTAGCGATTAGATTTTGGTTACAATTGGTCAACCGGAAGTAGCCTCATTTGAAGATTTTAACAGTTAAATATGATTTATCGACATTTAACGTTGTTATAACTTAAAGAATATATTATTCTCTATACGATTTGATTGCATTTTATATACTTCATATTCAATAAATATAGAGTTAAAGAATTATAAAGAAATTAAATTTTATACATCAGCCAGTTACGCTAACCATGAAAATTGCTAATATATTCAGATAATTCAAATTCATAGATGTCAATATCAATAAAACGTGAATGAATGTGGCAGAGATGAGAATGTTGAAGTAGATGTTGGGGAAAACACGGAAAAATCCGGTAAGGAAATAACTCTAGTGTTACAAGTTTCTAGATACATGTCATGAGGAGAGGTGAAGAATATATTGGAAGATCAAAGATAAGATAAGAGAAGTATAGCGACCCCTAACGAATAGGAAAAGCTAAAGAAGAGGAAGATGTTAATGTCAAGTGCAATTTGCATAGTTTGTTTATGAAATAATTTTACTGGAAATTTAGAATCTTTTGCAAGAAAATTTATGTATGGAATTTATACAGAATACACAGGATTGTGCTGGCCACATCAGATTTTTTAAATTTGATTCATTCAATAATCTTAAGAAATTTCCTGCTGTGAAAATCAGCGTACATAAATCAATTTCTAACAAGAGAATATATACAGTTGCAGGGTCTTAATGCGCCTTAAGATAATATTTAACTTTTTTACTATCCCATTTAAAGTTATAATTAATGTAGTAGTTTAAAATATGGACTACACTGCAGAAGTTTCATGTTTCTTATTTATAAAACAGTATCTTTTTCATACAGTACTATCTGTATAAAATGTAGTCTAATTAAGGATCACATTTACAAGTTTATGAGTTTATAAAACGAACATAAAGCACTACATGGATGTATTTATAGTTTTACTAGTTACAGCAAAACATGTACGACATGAATATGAAGTTTCATATTTAATAAAGAAAATAAAGTGGACTTTTTTGAAAAGCTGATGAATTATTACCGGACACGTAAATTATTAATGAATATAATTTTCGTTTTATTACTTTTCATGCATATCTAATGAGTTTGTATATTTATGTTCTCCGACAAATTATTCCTGGGATAAATTATTTTATACAGGGGTTCATTTTACATGGGCTACCATTGCTATCTCAAAAATTATAAGAGCTACGAAGAAAGTTAAATTAGCAAACAATTTCCATATAACAAGACTGATGTTAAGAACAGAAAACAATTTTTTTCGGCAAATGGTTCTTAAAATCGCATATCCAGATTTTAATGATTAAGCACGTTTTAAGGTCCCTACAATCCGATTTTAATATTTTTACGATGATGTCTGTGTGTGTGTGGATGTATGTGTGTGTGTACGTGTGTGTGTGTGTGAATATTGAAAGGACAATTTCTCAAAAACTATAATACTTAATATCTGTTTAAATACGTATTTTTCAATCGGACATTACTGGGAAGAGCTGAAAAGGTTTTGGTAATAATTAGACAACCGGAAACAGCAGGTTCTTAAAAAAAATCTTTTATAGATTTAGAGATAAAGAAATATAAGGTATATAATAATCCGTTGTAATAAATCTCACAGCCCAAATAATGTGATGGAAATCAATTAAATTTTTTTAAAAAATTCGTAACTAAAAGATAAATGTCAAGAAATATTACTGATTTTTTTTTCTGGGAAATAAATTTCTTATTGTATTAATAGTTAAATATTATTGCCAATCCCGACAATGAATTGGAAACATCTCGAAAAATAAGAGTAGGACAAAATTTCTTCATAGAATGAATTTAATATTAAAAAATCTAAATATAAAGAATAGACATAAGTAGAATTTTTTGTGTAGATTGTAAGTATACATGAAATGTTAAATACAATAGGGCGCGAGCAGTCATTTGACTTCGTTCGCCTTGAGAAACAGATATTGCTTTTGGACAATAAAAAGAGGTATATGTATTTTATCCATTATACTTATCGTATATATTTAATTCGTTTAGTATTGCTAAAAAGTATTTCGCCCAATTTCATCCGACAACATGACGTCATCAATTCCCTCCCTCTCCTGGCGATTTGAATCATATGGTTACGATTGATGACGTAGGGATCAAGTCGTGGAAACTTTTTGCAACAAGAAATAAAAGCTCTACTTTTTCCTATACATACAGATGTCCGTAATGTCGTCTAGGGATTTAAAAATGTCATAACATTTCAGAAAGAACGCATTTATGTAAAGCCGAAATTGGAAAACATTTATGTCGTATAATTTATCATAATTAAATAAGAATTTGCATCCTGTGTTTCCATTTTCCTATATATCGCACAATATGAAACTGTTTCTTATTGAAGCATCTTTTCTTTCATTCAGAAATAGGAAAACTTGTATAAAATTTTCATCAAGTAGGCCAATCACGTTTTTAAGATACACAAGCGAACAGTTAGGTAATTTAATTCCCCATATTTATCTCTTTTTGATTAATCTCGTTAGGGAGCTAATCCTGCTCTCATTGTGCGTGTAGATCCAGCTCTTGCTGAATGTGAAGCAGGGCTTTATTCATAAATTCCGTTTTCTGTGGTGGTGTTTTCAGTTACTTGTGAACTTCAGCACGCCAATTTGCATATTAACGCAAGTTACAAACTTTGTTAGGATTCGAGAATTTCACATTTGTCAAAGATTCGCTTGGGCGAATAGAATGAACAAGAATTTTATTTGTTTGACTGCGTTAGATAAAGTTTTGGTTTCTATATGCATGAATTGAAGAAGTTACTTGGAAATTACAATAGAATATTATTTAAATTTATATGAATATACGCATATATGAATTATTAAAAAATGATACTTTTTTAGTTTTATTTCTGTTTATTTATTTAAATAACGACGTTTCGGCAGTATTAACTACTGCCTTCTTCAGGAATGAACAACAAATAAACAAATAAATAAATAATATCAAAAACATTAGCAACAGGTACCCAAGTGACAATTACAACGTATTTGATATAGGAAACCATGCACGACTAAGATTGAGATTATTACTATTGGTTTTGAATATCTCAATGGCTTCTCTAATTAACCTGTTGTTTAGGTGTGTTGGTCTCGCCAGTATTTTTGTATCTGCAAATTTTATACGGTGGATTTCTTCCAGGGCATGCTCTGCAACTGAAGATTTTTCTGGCTGGTTCAATCTGATCGAACGTTGGTGTTCATTCAATCTTGTTGAAATGGTTCTACCAGTCTGGCCAATGTAAACTTTCCCGCAGACAAATCCCTGATGACTGAAGAGGGATGACGTTTTTAACTTGTCTTAACATATGTCAAATTTTAATATATGGAGAAAACGAAATCTTCATTATTACGAAGAATTCTACCAATCTTGTCTGTGACATTTTTGACATAAGGAAGTGAAGCAAACAATACGTCTCTTTCATTAGCATTTCCACAATTTCTGGTGTGGTAGGCGATTTGGTTGACTTGAACGTGGTTCGTCACAGGTGTGTGTGTCCAGTTATTCTTAAATTCTGAAACCCAGAAACTCACAGTGGAAAAGGAAGGTGAAGCATTCCTAAGGACAGCATCCAACCTGGTTTTGATTTCCGTTGCCGTCTCTTCTTTCAAATGAAAAATCTTGATCACCGCAACTACTTTTTTTAATCCGATTTAACGCTAGATAGATCGACACAGACGCTTATCACGATTAGACTGATTGACAGATTGTATTGAAATTTCTTGACATATGAAGAGTTAAATAAAAGAAGAAGATAAGTTTGCTTTCCAAAATCCAAGACCTATTCGTAAATCATCCTCGTACTGTGTTATAAATCATACAGCTTTATAAATTTAATATAATTGTTGTCTTAACTAAAGTAAAAAACAGTTAAATACAATGTGATGAAAAATGAAACGACAAAAATCATTTATCGTTTCTTTGTTGGAAATGAAGAACAACACATTCTTAAAATGGATAATGATAATTCCATTGGCGATTGTGAAATGCGAAGCGAAGTAGCGGATTGTTTCTACACGTAGGTAGGCTCAACTAAATTGAAATTAAATTTTCAGTGGATCTAGACAAAGATGTCTTTTCAAAACAAATGATGAAATTTCATTAACTGACGATTTAATTATCCAAGGTTAATTGCTATTTCCATGAAACTACTTCATTATTAATTATAATTATTTTACATGTCACTGATTCTATAAAAACCTAATTTCTCTTTTTGCGTTTTCCAATCGAACGAAAGAAAATACTAATTAGGTACGTACAATTGTGCGATCCGAAACTTTCGTCACACACACAGACACACAAGCACCCATACATACAGACATCATCGTAAAAATGGTAAAATCGTATTATAGGGATCCTAAAACATGCTTATTCACTAAAAACTCATCATTGAAATCTTTGACCAAAGACAATACCTTCCTTACCTAAAGGTGACGGAAGGTAAAAATTGATATTTTAGAATCCAGACTTTTTTCTTTGTAAGTAACTAACTTCCACTTTCTTGTGAGCTCTTAAATCTTATCACCACAGCACGGTCCAATAATTCTCTATTTAGTGATTTTTTCCTCTCAGGAAGCTATAATTACATAATCCCTACGGGAGGGCAAAATTCCCTACGGACCGGGTAGTAATTGACTGAGCTGGAGTGTGCTCCATTAGTTTCAACCACAGCCACTGACGGCGCCGTACGCGAAGGGTTCAGCAACAAGCTGCAGGGTACATGTGAACTTAACTACTGTTGCGGTGCACAACTTCAGCAGGATATTTGACAAAAAGTTTACTCCAAGTTTTGTTGTGGATGAAAACTATTTTTAAAGGGTTGATTGATGGACGTGTTTGTAAATAAAAGGTAAAGGTAAATTCAGAATCACTTTAGACCCTGCTTTTCAGGTGGAAATTGTACCGGTTATAAATTTAGGCCATTTACAAAGACTTACTTGTTGAAATTTATGTGACACTTTATGAGTAGGGTCGCCACCTTTCAAAAATTTGAATGGAGGACATAATGAATCAAAACACAAATATACAATAACCAATTATTATATTACTAATAGTCTTGCATTGTAGCATCCAACCCAGCGTGTACTACAGAGCGCCTATTCAGATTTGAATAGTACCGTATTTCAGTACTCTTCATAATTCGTAGTGACGTCACAACTTTCAAGCCCAAACTTTTATAATCATTTTATCCGTTATTTAAAATAATTTAAAGAAATAAAAAAATGAGATGTGGCCAGCATGATACCTTCGGTCAATCCTATGTATTATAAATTCCATACATAAATTTTCTTGCAAAATATTCTAAATTTCCAGTAAAATTATTTCATAAATAAACTATGCAAATTGCACTTAACACTGACATCTTATTCTTCTTTAGCTTTCCCCATTCGTTAGGGGTCGCTATTTTTTATATTTTTCTTCCACTCATTTGTTTTTCTCAAATCTTCCGCAATACAGCCCTTCCATCTTATCTCTAGTCTTCAACTTTCTATTATTACTAAGCTATTCATTCTTCTAATATATTCTACATCTCTCCTCATGACATGTTCAAACCAATGTAATCGTCTCTCTTGTATCTAGAAACTTGTAACATTAGAGTTATTTTCTTACCGTATCTTTCCGTGTCTTCCCTAACATCTACTTTAACATTCACATCTCTGCCGCATTCATTTACTTTTCATTGATACTGACATTCTTTAACTCTATATCTATTGAATATGAAGTATAAAATGCAATCAAATCGTATAGAGAATAATATATTCTTTAAGTTATAATAACGATAAATGTCAATAAATGATATTTAACTGCGTTTTTTCAAGAAAAACTATTAAAATCTTCAAATGAGGGTACTTCTGGTTGACCAATTATAACCAAAACACAGACAGACAGACACACATACATACATACATACATATATACATACAGACATCATCATAACATACAAAATTTAAAAAATAAAAACTTGGGATAGGCTTATTGGGTTGAGCGCATCCCAAGTGTCCCTGTTGTACGTTCTCAACAGAAAATTTACAATATTCCTGAAACGAGCACCGCCGTATATAGAAGAGACATCATTGGAGGTGTTAACAGTCCCCAATAAATAACATGGCGTGTGTAAGCCAAAGGGCAGCATAAATAAATGAGGTAATGAATTATAGTGCGTCCACAAGGACAAATGAATTTTAACCCTCAAAGATTGGTTTCTTTCAATCTGTCAAATACTTTTAGATATAGTCACGAATATGCATCACTTGAAAAAGTTTTGTTGGAAGAGTTACACAATTTATAACGTGAAATAAATTACGAGTATCGCGCTAGAATGATTGAGAATAATACATATGGTTCTATTTTTTAGAATTTTATTTTAAATACGAAAGTCATTTCATATAAATTGCACACAATAATTGTTAATTTATTATTATTAAATCTTATTTAACTGTTAAAATCTTCAAATGAGGCTACTTTCGGTTGATCAATTATAACCAAAATCTAATCACTTGTTCTTCTGAATGTAAACTTGAGGACTACGAAACAATTATAATTTTTGGAATCGTGTATTACATACACACACACATCTATACAGACATCATCGTAAAAATGGTAAAATCATATTGTAAGAACCCTAAAACATACTTATTCAGTAAAAACTCATGATTGAATTTTTTGACCAAAGACAATACCTTCCTTACCTAAAGGTGGCGGAAGGTAAAAATGCCCAAATATAGTCTTAACTATTGTAATCTAAAAATTTATTTCTTCTTGCTGTTAATATATTTTTTCAGAGGGTACGAATACATTGGGTTGGGCTCGTATATTCTTATTATATTGCTCAAATATTTGCTGTATATTATATGCTATTATTACATTGTATGTATAAGTAAATATCATGAAAATATAATGCTATACAAAAATGTTTACTAAAGATAATCTCTAAACACCAGCTTAAAGCTGTTGAAAGATTGAAACCATTTGATGTTCTCTATAATGCCAAGGTTATATGTATCAGATTTACAAAATACGAGGTTTACCCTCATAAATCTTTCTGTTCGCGAAAGATTTGCTCTAATAACCCCGTAATAAAGCTCTAAAAAAACTTATCTTGTATTCATATTCACGTGTTAGGTTTCCAACCGTTAATAAATTCAAATAACGAGGAATGTTATCGTTAAACCGCCGCATAAAATTATGCAAGAAACTTCCGAAAAAAAATCTTATCACCAGCAGGCTAGCGCCTCATTATCTTTGCAGAGTGAAGAACGCGAATTCGCAATTTGTGAGTCTGGAACTGAATAACTCAAGGCGTGAAAGATAAAAATCGCTGTCTATTGTTGTATTGTGTCCTCTTCGCTAGTAACCAGGAATTTGCAATCTTCTTCTAGCAATTTTTTATGCACAATTCTTTCAAGATGGTCTTGGGAGTCTAGGGTAATTAGAAAAGGTTAAAAGGTTACCTTAAAATTCTTAATACCATACTGTTCGATATTAACCTTGTATGAATTGTTTGCAATACGAACTATAAACCCAATAAAATTATTTAAAAATGTAATGTGTATCGACCACAAATGCCCATAATTAAAAGCTACACAATACACAAAGCTTGTGATAAACAATGAAATAATCACATATTGATTATATTGTCAAAGAACTACGAGGAATAAATAATGTTCAGTCATGAAAATATCTATTACCATAATAAAGAGAAATAATATATTGATATAAATAAAATATTGAAAGAAGCTTTCAGATCTCATAATATAATGAAATAAAAACAATATTTGGGATTAGTTTTATATATATTTTATTATTCTGTCTTCATCAGGTAAATAACAAAGTACATGTAATCAAGACAACAAGTTTACAAAAAGAGAGTAACATGGATCAAAAGTTACATAAAAAATCTGATGTGGCCAGCACAATACCTTCCGTCAATCCTGTGTATTATGTACAAATTCTATACATAAATTTTCTTGCAAAAGATTATAAATTTTTGGTATTATGTGATTCCCTTTCTCGGCAACTGAATGCCATACTCCTGATAACAAACAAACCACATGAAATAAGAAAATTATGAAATTTTGGTTGAAAAATTATAACACTTGTCAGTTATGGACATAAGTAGTTGCTGTCATTTTGACACGGGTCAGTCATGTTACTGCATGCGCCCCATACATAAATTTTCTTGCAAAAGATCCTATATTTCCAGTAAAGTTATTTCATAAACAAACTATGCAAATTGCACTTGACACTGACATCTTCTTCTTCTTTTTTAGTTTTTCCCATTCGTTAGGGGGTCGCTATTTTTTATTTTCTTCTTCCACTCATTTTTGTTTTCCGTGTCGTCCTCATTCAGTTCCTTTTCTCTCAAGTCTTCTACAATACAGTCTTTTCATCTTATATTTGGTCTTCGTATGTTTCTTCCACCTTCTATTAATATATTCATCTCTCCTCATGACATGTTCAAACCAATGTAATCATCTCTCTTATATCTAGAAACTTCTAACACTAGAGTTACTTCCCTTATTCTTTTATTGATTTACATTTTATTGATACTGACATCTGTCAATTTGAATTACCTGAATATATTAGCAGTTTCAGTTTCCATGGTTAAGTTAGCATAGCTGGCTGAATTATGAAATTTATATAAAATTTATTATCGTTATTCTTCTTTAACTCTATATCTGTTGAATATCAAATATAAAATGCAATCAAATCGTTTAGACAATAATATATTCTTTAAGTTATAATAACATTTAACTGATTTTTTCAAGAAAAACCGTTAAAATCTTCAAATGAGGGTACTTCCGGTTGACCAATTATAACCAAAATCTAATCAAGTCTGCATATGGTTGTAAGGAAGAGGAATACGCAAGAATTGTACCGAATACCGTGCACGAAAGGCGGTCCACACACACACACACATTCACATACACACACACGCACACACGAACACACACACACACACACACATACAGACATCATCGTAAAAATAGTAAAATCGTATTGTAAAGACCCTAAAATGTGCTTATTCAATGAAAACTCACCACCGAATTTTTTGACCTAAGACAATACCTTCCTTACCTATAGGTGACGGAAGGTAAAAACATACAAAGATAATGTATTTAAATTAATAACGCTAATTTAAATACAGTTGATAATAAAAATCCAATAAAACCCAATTATACCCAAAAGCCCAATACAACAAAAAAGTCTGATGTGGCCAGCACAATACCTTCAGTCAATCCTGTGTATTATATATAAATTCCATACATCATTTTTCTTACAAAAGATCCCAAATTTCCAGTAAAATTATTTCATAACTATATACGTATTTCGAGAACTAAGTTCTCATCATCAGTAGTACATATTTAAGCAGAGTAGTTAAGATTACTCAACATGTAAGAGGTCTAACAACTCTGCAAAAATAAGGGAGAGAACTGGGATTATATAGGAGTTGAGAGTCACAGATGAATGAATACATATTTAGCGCCCAATGATATTTAAGATTTAAAACGTCCTGTAAAATTTAAATTTATATTAAATCGAATAGTTTAGAATTTGGTATGAGACCGACATCTGCGTTCTTCAAATTATTTTTAAATTTATTTGTTATTAAGCTCTCGTATGCATCTAAATATCTATCATTATTAATATGTTTTAAAAGTTTAAAATTAGAATTGTTAATTTTGTGATTATTAATGAACATATGTTGAGCTACGCTAGATTTTTCGGGATTACCGCTTTTTAGATGAAAAAATGTTCTTTAAACCGAGTGTCAATTTGTCTTTTAGTTTGCCCGATGTAAACTTTATTACAATCACTCTGCTTAAATTTGTACTACCGATGATGAGAACTTAGTTCTCGAAATACGTATATAGCTTATTTTATTATGTTAACGTTAAGGGGTAATTGTATTAGTTTTAGTTATAATTTAACCTTAGACTCCTATTACTAATAAAATTATTTCATAAACAAATTGTGCAAATTGCACTTGACACTGACATCTTCGTCCTTCCAATATCCCCCCCCCACACACACACACATACACACATGCATACACACACACATACATCCACACACACACACATACACACATGCATACACACACACATACATCCACACACACACACACACACACACACACACACATACATCCACACACACACACACACACGCACACACACACACACGCACACACACACACACACAGACATCTTCGTAAAAATATTAAAATCGGATTGTAGGGACCTTAACTTAAAATCTGGATATGCGATTTTTAGCATGACTCCAATACTTCTCTTAGCTCTTATCTGATCGGTATTTATAAAACATTCAGCACTTATATATTGGTAAATTATAAAAGGAATCTACATTGATATGATATTTTCACTGGAAATTAACTCCAAACTGTTAAAGTTATTTCATTCGTTATAAATCACCTTGTCCAAGAATTTTCAACAGATTTTTTTCGCACTTAAAGCTCTAAGTTTAAATGCTTCATTTATTAAAATATAGCTTTGGGCAATGAGGTCGTTGACTTTGAATATGTTTATATATCATTAAAAAAATCTTTCCATTTTCCCTCAATTTTCATAATCTACTTCCGTCATCTAGAAGATTGGTTTCCCTCATATATCTTTCATAAATTACAAATTCCCTATAAAGAAAATAACTTGAGTTCAATGTCCGAGAAGAATCAAAATCTTATATTTCTAAAATAGACCACCGACCGGTTGAAAAAGAAAATTACAAGGAACATCAAACGACCTGGCCATTAGGAGTGGCTTCCTAAAACAGCATAATAACGCCAACAATTGAAAATCGCTAATGGCGATTCGCTAATCACATAAATAAGATCGTAATGGTCACGCTAAGGTATTCGTGCATGCGGAATTTAAATGTGGAATTTGAATTTACGTGCCATATTTTCCGAGACTTCGTTATTTAAATTCGAGTGACGAAAACAGGGTTAAACATGAAATGTGTTGCTAACATGAACTTCAAATCACAACGGAATTAGAGCAATTTTCAGTTTTATTATTACGGAAAGTTTGACTTTTAAAGTAATGTCATGCAAAAAATTACCCTAGTTATTAACAAATACAATTATTAGTGCATTATTTCTAAATTTAACGTTCAAATTTATAGAACAATTTCTAGAAATTTATGCTTTCTTGTCTTCATTGCTGCTAGCAGGGTCGGCCATCAACAGTTGTTCGATGCACCTTAAAAATATACCTCTCGCCATTTTCATTTTATGTTGCATAGGGCGCGAGCAGTCATGCAACTTTGTTGGCCTTGGCAAGCAGATATGGGGGCCCGTGTCAGAATGACAGTAATTGTACATAGGTGTCAAGTATCATTTTTCATTCATGATTTTCTATCCATCAGAATAAAATTTGAATGAAAAATTATGAAATATGACAATTGTGACATCTATGTAAATAATTACTAGCTATCATTCTGACACGGATCCTCATATCTGCTTGCCAAGGCCAACAAAGTCACATGACTGCTCGTGCCCTATAAATAACGAATTTAACATTTCTTGTACACACAAATAATTGAAATTGTATCTCTTCATTCGTTCTATGAATTTTGTCCTACTCCTCTAATATGTTCAAAATTCTTCAAATTTATTGAAGGTATTATTAGCAGTATTTTTTTTTCAGGATATATGTAATATTAACATTAATTAGTTAGATTGAGGAATCCGGCGTTACAACATCCTACACACACACACACATACACACACATACACACACACAGGCATCATCGTAAAAATATTTTAAATTTTAAAGAATATATTATTCTTTATACGATTGATTGCATATTATACTTCATATTCAATTTATATATGGAGTTAAAATATTATAATGATATTAAATTTGATAAATCAGCCAGATATGCTAACCATAGGAACTACTAATATATTCAGAAAATTCAAATTAACATTTGTCAGTATCAATGAAAAGAAAATGAATGTGACAGAGATGTGGTTGTTGTGATAGATGTTGGGGAAGACACGAAACGATGGGATAAAGAATGAAAGGATAAGAGAAATGGCTCGAGTGATAGAAAGATACAAGAGAGATGAAAAATATATTGGAAGAAGAATAACTTAGTAATAGAAGGTAGAAGAAACAGAGGAAGACCAAAGGTAAGTATAGCGACTCCTAACGAATAGACAAGCTAAAGTAGAAAATTGCATAGTTTACTTATGAAATAATTTTACTGGAAATATAGAATCTTTTGCGAAAAAAATTATGTATGGAGTTTGTACATAACACATACATACATACACAGGATTGACGGAAGGTAATGTGCTGGCCACATCAGATTTTTATTATTTTAATATTCATTTCTTTAGTCAGGTAAAATAGACATTGCTAGACAATTTAACCTTCTTCCTAGCTCTTATAGTTCTCGAGATAGCAATGTTTGCCCTTTTAATATGAACACTATTTCTTAGCTTAGAATTCCAGGCAATATAAAATTCTTAAACATTTTCTTTGTCAATGTAAGTAGCTATAGATACGTATATTTTTCGTTCAATTTCATATGTGATAAAACGAACACGTATTTGGAATTCCAACTTTGACATTTTCTCTGTGAATCAATATTTCCTGTAAATCGAACGTCGCTACAATAAACTGACATTATTTGCTGATCGAACACTTTTTTACATATAAAAATATTTCTTGCCTTACTAATACACGTACAATGATTAATTATACTTTAACACATGCATGTTGAATGCAAAAATGCATTTCTTCCTTGTCATGATTTATTGCCTTTTTCCTTTTCACGTGACATCAAGCAAAAATCATTCTAAAGTCTGAAGATGATAATTAGGGGAACTGCAGTTATGCAAATTACCTAAGTTTGAAAACGTAATGATTGTTATAATGGCGAGGCAATTTGCCAAATGTATGACATTGAATTTTGCAAGGACAAATTGGATTCAATAAAATGGAAGTTATTTATATAGTTATTTATTTTTATAGCTAATATTTAATATAAGTTTTATAAATTAAATGTATTTCTTTTATTACAAACATATAAAAGTTTAATAATAAAATAACAAATGTATCATAATTCTAAAGATTTTCATTACTAATAAAGTTTTTTCCCACTGTTTAGAATTTTATCTGAAAGTTTACGTCACATGGTTTATAATTTATAGCACTTAAACTTTACTCAGTGGACACCAGTGTTCCTCAATCTTTTCCTCATTGCGGACCGGTTAAATTTCGTTCATTGTATGCTATTGTCGAATTTTATGATATTAGTCATAACATTTTACTACATATGTACAGTAAAATTTTTGAAAGATGTCCGATCAAGGTCAGCTGTATCATGAACGAATTAACAAATTGGCATACATTTATCCCCCTCCTTTACAAAGGCTTTAAGCGTGTGCGATAAGGATGGATATAACACGCTTGTCTTTCAAAAATTCATATTATTTCGACTAAGTTAGGACATTCCATTTTAAAACGATACTCGTTGTTGATAATACTTTCGCTGTAACGTAAGTTTATATATTAATTCAGATACATTACCTTGATTCATAGCCGTACGAATGACGTTATTTTCTGTTAGTGTCAGTGTCACTGACACTGACATTGTGTCAGTATCTTAATTTCATATATTTGGTTTTACATTTGCTAATAAACTAACCAGTTGATTTATTTTTGAATTTTGAATCGTGTTATTGTAATATATATTTTTATATCACAAAAACTAAGCAAACGACACTACTATTTAGTACTTTTATTTTAATTAATAATATTTTTCTGATTTTTACACTTCATCCATATAAATAAACGTTACAATACTATTATTAATCTTTATTTTAAATTTCTCAACAGTATCTTCAGAATACTATATATTTAACTGTTACGCGTAATTGAAGTTAATACATCAGATATTTTTCTACGACCGTTGAAATTGCATAGAAATGAAATGTCAAATTATATATTGCTGTCACTATTTCGATTTGTAATCGTGTTAGCGTTCATGTGTGCTGTATGTGAGCTTCAGAGCTTCAAAGCATGAGCTTGCTTTGCTCGTGTCAATGGCTCGCAATGTCGCCCGATTCTTTTGTAGGATAAGACGATTCAGATATGAGACGAAAACTCTTTGTTTGGGAAAAATGGAATTATTTTTATTTCGAGTTGTATTGTGGTGGAAACTGGAATAGTTTTGATAAGGGAAATGAGGGTTATTTTCTTGGCGAAAGTTGTAAAAGTTAAGTTGTTTTGGAAGAATGAAATAATAAATATTCAAAAACTAACAACAAAAGACAATATTTCAAGGAAAACAAGCATTTATTTCATATATATATATATATATATATATATATATATATATATATATATATATATATATATATATATATATATATATATTTGAAGGAAAACAAAAATTCTATTTTAGTGTAAGATATAATGAGAATGACACAAAAAAGAAAACCTTGTTCCCAATTAGTCTATCATGTATGAATACTTTATGAATATAGAAATCATTTTCCCCTAATACTAAATTCATTGCTTTTTATCGATAAAGTGACATCGTTATGATATTTGTCATTTATGTACATATTTACTAGCTATCATTCTGACACGGTCACCCATATCTGCTTGTCAAGGCCAACAAAGTGACATGACTGCTCGCGCCCTATTGTATTTAACATTTCTTGTATACCTACACACTACATCAAAAAGTCTACTTATATCTATTCTTCATATTTGGATTTTTTAAATTTTAAATTCATTCTATGAAGAAATTTTGTCTTAATTTTTCGAAATGTTTCCAATTCATTGTTGGGATTGACAGTATTTTTGAAGGGTATATGTAATATACCCATAATTTTAAATATTTAACTATTAATACAATACGAAATAATATAATGTATGTATGTCCCAGAAAAAATCTTCAGTAATGTCTCCCACAGACATTTATCTGTCAGTTATACAACTTTTAATTTTTTATTTGGTTTCCATGACATTATTTGGACTGTGAGATTTATTAGATGTATCAGATAGAAAATTTACTCTTCTTTAATACAAGCAAAAACAAATATTTTCAAAAAGTAATATTTAGAAGATTTTTTTTGAAGAATCTGCTACTTCTGGTTGTCCAATTATTAGCAAAACCTTTTCAGCTCTTCCCAGTAATGTCCGATAGAGAAATACGTAGTTATACAGATATTAAGTATTATAGTTTTCAAGAATCGTAAAAATATTAAAATCGGATTGTAGAGACCTTAAAACGGTGCTTAATCATTAAAATCTGGATATGAGATTTCTAGCATGAAACCAATACCTCTCTTAGCGAGAGATAAAAAATGCTACTACAGTTAGTCACCCGATTATCAAAATGTACTAATATTTTCTTCAGTCAAATGACTATTAAGTCGCTTACTTAGAAGCTCAGAATACCAACCATTATCTAAATAAAATATCTTTTCCCCACAAAATACACAACAAACACATTTCTTAAGCTGGTGGCACGTGTTGCGATAGTGTGAATAATGTGTATTTTGTTGTTCATTATAGTTCAAGGTAAAGTATAGTAACATGGAGAATAAATTGAATATTCTAATCAATAGTTTAAGCGCCGTCGCGTCTCCGAACCAGCTTGGGACATTAGCTACCGGACACATGTTGCCTATCAGTAATCAACGTCAACTTCCATACAAACTCTATTCACTACTAATTAATTACCACAAAATATTCATGGAAGTTATGTAGCAGTGACACCTCATACGATAAGGATACATTTTAATAATGTGTTATTGTTAAAATTTGTATTGTTCAAACAGGTATTGTCCTATTTGAATCATATAAAATTCAGTGGAAAACTGTGGCATAATATAAGGCAAAAAAATATACAAGTCACGAGGTTTTATGAAAAAATAGGGAATTTTAGAATTTTGCGGGTTTCTGGCGCCGTGACACCGTCGTCCATTTGACCACCGTTTAATTGTTCGTCTCCCAGTTGCGCGTAGTTTGTGTTTGACAGCAACTTATTGACATTTTGACACATTCGACGATTTTTACCTAAATAATAATAAAATATCTTTACTCACTTTTACCATTAATTATTGTACTGAAACTTATGAAAAAATAAAATTAATTCAATTTAAAAATTTATATTTACGCACATCAATCGTTACGCTTCTGTTTTTAAGTACAACTAGTCAATTTCTTTGTGTTATTAATTTCTAATTTCTTAATTACTTTTTCAAGGACACTCCTCTATTTTTAAATTAAGTATTTGCGTTTTATATATTTATGTTTTAATTAACTATAGTTTGATTTAGTATATATTGGTATTTTTAAAGCATTTCAAGAGGATTCAAGCATCACAAAAATATATATGATTTTTACACAAAAATGTTCCTTGAGACAAGGTCAGTATTTTAAAAGTGGTACAAGTGCCATAAAAATTCAGAAGCTGTGTAAATGTAAAGCCAAAGATGGAACTAACTTTTGGAAAACAAGAACAAGTAATCCCTTTTGGGCGTTGGATAGATCCAAGAAGGCGATGACAGTTAGAAGAACAATAAGAAAGTACTCAAAAATTTAAACGCCTAAAGTCAATTTTAAGCTAGGCTTAAACAAAAAAAAATGCAAACCGAAATTCTGATAGCAGTATTCATTTTCTTATTTGACATTTCGTTTTGATGCGATATTGTCAATTTACGGAATCTTTGTAATTTAAAAAAAACTCTGTCATCTCTTCATTATTCTTTCGTCGAAAGCTTCAGATAAACGGTTTACTTTTGCATGCAAATAAAAACGAACTAAAATCGATCCTCCGGCGTCACGTACTTGGCGGAAGCGTCAGGTCTACCAACCTCATGTTTCAGTAACCGAAGAGCGGCCGCTAGCTAATAACCTACAAGACGACAGAAAAGCGTAAGCTTTAATTGATCGAGATATTTAATATTCCCTTTCTTTTCCTTGTTTTCTTTGTTTTATGCTTTCAAGATGTTATGTTTATTTTTCTCGTGTTTGTTTTGTTAAGAAAGCGTCTAAGTAGCGGGAAATACAAAATATTTCCTTCGGTAACGATTGAATATGATGGTATCATAGTTTTTGTAGTAAAATAAAATAAAAGAAGAAATTGATTTTCAAATAAATGTAAATTCTAAATAAATTAGATGGAAATACATGAAGATTTATGTAGAGACCCTTTCTGTATTCTTCATGTTTAAAAAAAAAGGTTTATTCCACAAAGACTATTATTTATGAATCAGATCATGAATTTCAAAGAACGTATTGTAATAATTTTTATTTATCTGAATTATATTATTGAACTTTTTTTGCTTTATTATAAAGGAATCGATAATTTTGAAAAAGATATTCATCAATTTTTTCGCAAGTTGACCATTGCTCATGTATTCAATACATACCACATATGTACAAAAAGTTTTATACAAAAAAAAAATATATAAATAATGGAAAATTTAGTTTCATTAAAAAACTGATTAGATTTTGATTATAATTGGTAAACCGGAAGTAGCTTCATTTGAAGATTTAACAGTTAAATTTGATTTATTGACATTTAACGTTATTATAACTGAAAGAATATATTATTCTCTATACGATTTGATTGCATTTTATACTTCATATTCAATAGATATAGAGTTAAATAAATGTAAAGAAATTAAATTTTATAAATCAACCAGCTATGCTAAACATGGAAACCACTAATATATTCATATAATTCAAATTGACAGATGTCAGTATCAATAAAAAGTAAATTAATGTGCAGAAATGAGTATGTTGAAGTAGATGTTGGGGAAGACACGGAAAGATAGGTAAGGAAATAACCCTAGTGTTACAAGTTTCTAGAAAGATACAAGCGAGATGATTACATTGGTTTGAAAATGTCATGCGGAGAAATGAAAAATATATTGGATGAATGTTTAGTAATAGAAGGTTGAAGAAACAGAGGAAGACCAAAGATAAGATGGAAGGACTGTATTGCGGAAGACTTGAGACAAAAGGAACTGAATGAGAACGACACGTAAAATATAAATGAGTGGAAGAAGAAAATAAAAAATAGCGACCCCTAACGAATGGGAAAAGCTAAAGAAGAAGATGTCAATATCAAGTGCAAATTTAGAATGGAATTTATACATAATACACAGGATTGACGGAAGGTATTGTGCTGGCCACAACAGTTTTTTTTCTACAATAGTTTGAGAAATAAATGCGCGGGAAATAATTAAAACATAAGATTTTTGTTTTTTTATCATGATCACTAAAAATATGCATAGCTGTCAAAGTATATCAAAATTTTAGAATACATTTTGTAATTTATTTTTCTAAACGAAAGCAAAATATTGTTTGTAATAATTATAACACATAGCCGCCTCGGTGGTCGAGCGTATGCCTAGCAGCGCTCAAAGCGACTTCACCGCTCGGACCCTGGGGTCGTGGGTTCGATTCCCACCAGGGGCTTGGATGTCTGTGAGTGTCTTCTAATACATTATTATAATAATATGTAACAGAAATTGTAAAAATGTGATGTGTTAGATAGGCCTATAACTGTAAAAGTCGAAAAGCCGACAATATATTAAAAAAAAAATTATAACACATGTAGAGAATATGCTTCTGAAACTCTATATAAAATCTGCATTCCATACAGAATAACCAATTTCCCGCATTTGTTACAAAATAACTATTCCGGAAAATACAGTATTAAACACTATTCTAAAGTTTTTAATTTATTTTCTTGTAAACTCATTCGCTTTTATGGAGTCGTATAAAACCTCGTATTTTAATTAACACAATTTGTTAATTCGATTCTTTTTGTGTAACATAATCCTAAAATTACTGTTACATTTTTCCCTAATGAAATGTGTGCCTCGTTCCAAAATTTCATTAGCTGGATTCGTGAAAAAATGTGGATATTCTAATGGAATAAATTTGATAATAGTTGTATTCGTAGATTAAGTTGATTACGGATCGTAGCAAATGAACATTTCGTTTCCATTTGCTAATTCGCAAGCTGTCGTACGGTAGGGTTTCACATTGACAGGCAGGACCATTCATTTAGACGAAGATGAAATAAAAAAGGTGTCACTATGTTGACATAAAAAAGTTTTGGGCACAATTTGAGATTTAACACTTTTTCGATGTTATAAATACGGTATTACTATCAGTATGTGTATTTTAGTTATTTTATTTAAATATTTTTTCTCACTTACCAATACTAGAAATTCATAGGACTAAAATTAATTGGAAGATGTTTGACTTACCTGTAACAAGAAGAAAAATATAATTAGTATGATACATCAATATTTCTTACAAGTAATTGTTGCGAACCAAGTCCACAAAGTAAGACTTTACAGAACATGTATATAACACAAAAGAACGACGGGCCTTAAAGTTTATACTTATTGGGTAGAACCCGGTAGACCGGTATAGTATGACTAATGAACGAAAATACATACATACATAAAATCACGCGGGTCCCACTTAGTGGGTTCGCACAACCCCGATACAACAAATCCTTACTCTTAAACATATTAAAGTGAACGATTTTCGGTAGCGAAATACCGAATCCGGATCACAATAATAGTTAGAAAACAATCATCCTTCGTCACACATTCCTATCTAAGCAGACTTCTTTCGCCTCGGCCACACTCATAATCGCATTCATACATTCTTCTCTTCATACTTGGAAACTCTCTCTCTTTAAGCACCCTACCAACCACATCCATCCACTTACACACTGGTCGGCCACGCAATCGAAAACCCTCAACTTCACCAAGATATATACGCTTAACAAGCCGTTCACTCGCCATTCTCTCCACATGGCCAAACCATCCCAACTGACTCACACCAACTCTCTTAATAACATTGTTCCTAACTATATATTCTTCATACACCAAATTATTCCTCACGAGATCCCATCTTATATAGCTAGATAAACCACGTAAATACCTCATTTCCACGGCAGTCACTCTCTTTTTATGCTTTCCCGTCCATGCCCAACATTCGCTTCCATACATCAAAGCAGGCATTAACACTCCATTATATACACTTAACCGAGTATCCCTTGATACGTTAACGTTTCGTGCAAACGTACCCAGAGCACCCATTACCTTACATCCCGCACTCAATCTCCTTTTTTGTCCCAGAGCATAAAATTTTGCATCTGAATCAATAAGCAAAATTAAATTTGTATGCTTTGTAACGGCAGAAATTAGGTATGAAAATATCGAAAATCATTTCAAAAACAGCAATAACCATGGAATGTCTAACGGAATTATCTGTTATGTTAAGGTAATTTATTTTTATTATTTATTATTCCTAATTTCTGTTGCAGTTAACAATTATCTGTTAAATTATATCGATATTTATTCATTTGAATTGGTTGGCCCGTGAAGTACCTATTTTATAGACCATACTTTCTGCAGCCAAATCTCGTTCGAAAACCCCACTTTTTTCATCAATGATAGAAAAAGAATATTGTATTTTTGATGAATGAATATTTTTTTTTAGAATTTTAAAAGAAAATGCGATTAAAATTATAAAAGCCAATTAAAAACTTTTTATTAAAACTCAATAATTACCTCTTGTAATAATTTGTATTCGCACCTTCTAATTTCATTAAAATTTCAGTCTTTTTGATAATGAAGACGCAAAGAACTGACATTCACCAATTCACAATTTTAATAAAGCATTCGATGTTTTTATTTATGGCCACATTTAACCAATTAAAATGGCTGAGCAAAAGTATTCATGAAGAATTTTTAGTGTTTTCCGCTGAATTTAATATAACATCCCCAAAGCAAAAAACTAACTTCAACTTATGTTTTAATAAAAATAAAAATGTACGGGAATCGTATGTCAGCAAGATACAGAAGCGAAAGTTTTCAGGTTTGCGGAAAATTAAATTAAAAAGTTTAATATCGAGTGTTAGAGATCAAGGATCTATTGGTTTAAATTAAAAATTATCAAAACAATTTTAACTTTCACAGAGAATTCAACACATTATTTCTGCTTATTACCCATTTCTATATGTTACAATCTGCTTCTATTCGCAGACTTCAATAATGATTTGTGTACAGTATAGACAAAATGGTACAAACGAATATTGATGTACACGGATTAAAAAGTGTACTTATATCTTTTATAGATTAGAAATATAAATTATATAATAATCTGTTGTAATAAATCTCACAGCCCAAATAATGTCATGAAAACCAATTGAAATATTAAAATATTTGTAATTGACAAATAAATGTCAGTGCCAAAAATCCAGAGACATTACTGAAGATTTTTTCTGGGAAGTACATACATTATATTCTTTTTTAGTGTATTAATAGTTAAATTTTTAAAATTATAGGTACATTACACCCTTCAAAAATACTGTCAATTCCGGCAATGAATTGGAAACCTCGAAAAAATTAGGACAAAAATTCCTCATAGAATGAATTTAAAATTAAAAAATCTATATATAAAGAACAGATATAAGTAGAATTTTTGGTGTAGAGTGTAGGTATACAAGAAATGTTAAATACAATCGGGCGCGAACAGTCATGTGACTTTGTTGGCCTTGACAAGCAGATATGGGTACCCGTGTCACTATGATAGCTTGTAATTACGTACATAGATGTCAAATAACATAATTTTTCATTCTACATTTCGTGATTTTCCAATTCCATATGGTTTACTTTCCTAGAAAAGTAAATTCCACACTCCTGGTGACAAATTAACTACGTGAAATTTTTAATGGAAAATTCTGACATTTGACATCTATGTACATAATTACTAATTGTCATTTTGAAACGGGTCCTAAACTTATGTAACCAAAAATGGAAGTGGCGAGAGGTATTGTGGCTTTTTCTTTTTAGTGAATACAATACAACCCGTTTCTTAATAAAACTGCACCGACCAAAAAACAAGTCCGTAATTTGCGGTCGAGTTGAATTATTTAGCGTAGGAATAAATCGTAACTTCAGGGAAATACAAACAGTGGGCAGGATTACAAAAGATTAATAGTATAAACGTGTTGAAATTACAATTTAAAGCGTTTGCTCACGCTAATGTAACTGTGCTGTAGCTGTACACTAAATACATGTATCAATGTGCAGCTCAGCCTAATTATAAAACAGCAGAATCCTGGTATCAATGCGAACAAATTTTGGCAAATTATTGAATCGTCCGGATCATTTTTTTTCTGTATACAATGATTAAAAATTCACAGTACATTAAACAATATTTATAAAGAACCACAATATATCTTTTTACTAGAAAAAGAACGTAAAATGTGGAGTATAAAATGGAACGCTGTAACGATGGAAGAACGTGACGACATCATTAAAACATATGCTAATTTGCATAAGATTTCCACAAGATTCTATACTTAACAAACGCTAATGGAAACGTCAACAAGAATGCGGTCTTAGAAGAAAATGAATCTCTTCCATTTTTATAAAAACTAAAGGAAAACTAATATTTCAGGTCGATAATTATAAACACTAACTAATTAGATTTATACAAAAATTAGTCTTAAATACCAAATTTTAATTTTTTTGGGTACATAATTCATGAAAATAATATAACAAAAATTTATCGAAAAATAATATTTAGAAGATTTTTTTTTAAGAATCTGCTACTTCCAGTTATCCAATTATTACTAAAACCTTTTCAGCTCTTCCCAGTAATGTCCGATTGAGAAATACATAGTTAAACAGATATTAAGTATTATAGTTTTTGAGAAATCATCCTTCCAACCTCCCCCCACATAGGTACATACACACAGACATTATCGTAAAAATATAAAATCGGATTGTACATACATACATACATACATACATACATACATACATACATACATACATACATACAGTAAAATTTTTGAAAGATGTCCGATCAAGGTTGTCTACGAATTGTATGAATTCAGATTTTTCCTCCGCCCATCATGACAAATTCAGTAGTGTCGTTTGCTTAGTTTTTATGAGGGTACGTAAGATACTACTGTTATTTTATTATTATAAAAATTTATATTACAGGAAAAGCATTCAAAATTCAAAAATAAGTCAACTAGTAAGTTTATAAGCAAATGTAAAACCAAATATGTTAAAAATAAGATACTGACACAATGTCAGTGTCAGTGACTCTGACAGAATATAACGTTATACGTACGGCTATGAATCCAGGTAATGTATCTGTATTAATAAATAAACTTACGTTACAGCGAAAGTATTATCAACAACGAACATCGTTTATAAATGGAATGTCCTAACTTAGTCGAAACAATATGAATTTTTGAAAGACAAGCGTGTTATATCCATCCTTATCACACACTCTTACAGCTTTTGCAAAAGAAAGAGATAACTGAATGCCTATTTGTTAATTCGTTCGTGATACAGGTGCCCTTGATCGGACATCTTTCAAAAATTTTACTGTACATAAAATCACGCGTGTCCCACTTAGTGGGTTCACACAAACCCGATAACAATAAGAACATCATCATCATACAACAAATCCTTACTCTTAAACATATTAAAGTGACCGATTTTCGGTAGCGAAATACCGCATCTGGATCACAATAATAGTTAGGAAACAATCATCCTTCGCCACACATTCCTATCTAAGCAGACTTCATTCACCTCGGCCACACTCATAATCCTTACTCTTAAACATATTAAAGTGAACGATTTTCGGTAGCGAAATACCGAATCCGGATCACAATAACAGTTACGAAACAATCATTCTTCGCCACACATTCCTGTCTAAGCTTCTTTCGCCTCGGTCACACCCATAATCGCATTCATACATGCTCTTCTTATCTTCACACTTGGAAACTCTCTCTCTTTAAGCACCCTACCAATCACATCCATCCACTTACAAACTGGTCGGCCACACAATCGAAAACCCTCAACTTCACCAAGATATATACGCTTAACAAGCCGTTCACTCGCTATTCTCTCCACATGCCCAAACCATCTCAACTGACTCACACCAACTCTCTTAATCACATTGTTCCTAACCATACATTCTACATACACCAAATTATTCCTCGGATTGTAGGGATCTTAAAATGTGCTTAATCATTAAAATCTGGATATGAGATTTTTAGCATGAATCCATTTTTCACCTTTTGACTAGCGCTCTCTTTTTCTAAGGTATTCGTCAATACTTATACAGTAAAAGACATAAATGTTCAGTCCATTTATATAATATTTTAAAATAAATGCAAAATGCAGCCTTAGAATTCACAATTACAACAAAATACTGATATCTCCAAAGTTTAACAAAAAATAAGTGATAGAAAGTTAGTAGAATATTTAATAAGAAAACCATTACTTCAAAAACTTGCTCAAGAATTAATTTAATATTTAAATTAGTTTGATAAATTGGCGAGGCAATTATGAAAAGAGCCCAGTCCTTATTTCATTTAAAGCAAACTGATAAACGTCTTGCACGAAACCTACTTCCCTTTTCATAAGATTATATCTTGCAAAATAAAATCGTCTAGCCGCATTGTAAACTTTGCCGCGGACTTGGTATGTATTAAAAACAGCAATTACGATACCATCTGGTCATCCATCTTATTAGTGCAATGGCTATTTTAAACGCGAATAATAGTGCCGTGATAGAGAAAAACGATACTCGTGCTTGTATTAGTATACGTAGCTAGGTAATGAGTAATGACCTTTAAAACTTGACATATATTCTGCAGAAAAATCGAAGTTTAATAGTATAACACTTGTTGTAGGAAGTATTGTTTATTTTCAGAACCGGACAAGACAAAATTGCTTAACCGTTTGTACATGTATAGTGTTTAAATATGTCCGATTAAGGTTATCTACGAATTTTATAAAAAAAATTTAGCTCCGCCCATTCCGACAAATTCAGTAGTAGTAGTGTTGTTCACTAAGGGCCGGTTGTTCCATCTATAGTTAAACATTCGGTTAAAATTTATTCTACTGATAACTTCAGTTTGCGTTCTTCCACTTATGGTTAAAAGTTACCAATAAGATAAATTTTCGTTAACGCAAGATAACTAAAAGTCAGTCAAGCTACCAGTTAAGAGTTTTATGCAAAGAATATCGTACTGAGTGCACACGAATTTTTTTTTGTACATTAGTGATGATGAAGTATTGGATTTCATTTTTGATAATATTAATTTTCGAAAACAGTTACAGTACGAGAAAGATGTAATAATTTTGAAAAATGGGATAATTCAGAAGTTTTTGAGGTTTCGAATATCAAAGAATACAGATTTTTATTTGTTAAATAAAATTAAAGACCAAATATTGTTCTTATCTACTAGGTTTAAAGAAAGCATAATGTGAGAAATAAACACTTATTTGTCTACGATTGTTTTTCTGAATCACGAATCTCGCTGTATCTTCGATATGCCAGTGGTTGATAGCTTTACGATTTTATGCAACAGGGTGTATATCGTGTATATTGACCCAGCTAACACTAAAATAATTTCTAATTGATTCCAGATGATGTCTTTTTTACCTCTCGCTAAGAGAGGTATTGCATTCATGCTAAAAATCACATATCCATATTTTATTGAATAAGCACGTTTTAAGGTCCCTACAATCCGATTTTAACATTTTTACGATGATGTCTGTGTGTGTTTGTGTGTGTGTGTGTGTGTGTGTGTGTGTGTGTATGTATGTGTGTGTGTATGTATGTAGGATGTTGGAAGGACGATTACTCAAAAACTATAAGACTTAAAAATTGTTTAATTACGTATTTTCCAATCGGACATTCATGGGAAGATCTGAAAAGGTTTTGGTAACAATTGGACAACCGGAAGTAGAAGATTCTTGAAAAAAAATCTTCTAAATAATATTTTTTGAAAATTTTTCTTGGTAATATTAAAGAAAATTAAATTCTCTATCTGATACATTTAAATATTTTATTATATATTCTACGGATTTAGAGATAAAAGAAATATAATAAATAAAATAACGTTATAATAAATTTTACAGCCGAAAGGATGCCATGGAAAATAGTTGACCAGTTGAACTGTTTGTAACTGACAGATAAATGTCAGTGTCAGAAATTCATAGATATTACTAAAGAGTTTTTCTGGGAAGTACATATACATTATATTATTTCTTAATGTATTAGTAGTTAAATATTTAAGATTATAGGTCTATTACATATATCCTTCAAAAATACAGTCAATCCTCACAATGAATTGGAAACATTTCGAAAAATTAGAAGAGGACAAAATTTCTTCATATAATGAATTTAAAATTAAACAATCTAAATATAAGGAATAGATATATGTAAGTACAATTTTTGGTGTAGAATGTAGGTATACAAGAAATGTTAAATACAATAGGGCGCCTTGACAAGCAGATATGGGGATATAATTTCTCATTCTAAATTTAGTGATTTTCCAATTCCATATGGTTTATTTTCCTCGACAAGTAAATTCCACACTTCTGGTGACAAATTAACTACGTGTATTTAGAAAATCTTGAAATTCTGTGGCGAGAGGTATTGTGCTGGCCACAACAGATTTTTTTCTAAGGGACGGAATCTGTAATCTATAATTCTGGACTCAATTATATTTTTATATTTGTCGACTAATTTAATTAAATTTGTTATTTCCGCGGTAGTAAAATAAACTGCTCTTTCTCTTTATCTATAATTTCCACCACTCGTTTTTTGCAAGTCGAATTTATCATTTTTTTTCTATACGTTCAAAGATAACACGATTTTAATATTTCTGATAGCAATCTGCCAGTTATCTATCCGGAGAATAAAACATCATGGAGCAACCCAAAAATCTTATTCTCTAGTTAAGACGGTAGAATAAATTTATCTAATAGATAGTAAACTGCTATTTTATCTGAACTTGCAACAACTGGGCCTTCGAAAGAAAAATTAAACAAAGTCGAAGCAAAACACACTTGTATTTTGTACGAGACGCCAGCTATTCCCAATAGATGAAAAATGAACAATCATCAGATTTTTATGGTCAATAGATGTGCTGTGATCTGTGAAGCCTCATAATAATTCATCAAAGAATATTGAAATAATATGAGAGAAGACGTTTACTCGTAAAACTGGATGAAAATCGATGATGAAAAAAACTCTATACAGGGTGTTTATTAAACATATGGCAAAAATTGAAGGGGTTATTCTTGGGCCATTCTAAGATGATTTTGTCTTTGGATGATTTTTGAAAAGCCGCTTTGTTTCGAAGATACAGGTCGAAAATAAATCGACAAAACCAATTTTGATATTTTTCAAATTATTAATCCAGTAACAGCAGGCAAGTTATGTGTCAAATTTGGGTTGTAATTGTGGGTGACTGTCTAATTGGACCGGTATTTCTACCAGGAAGACTTACCGGCGTGGTGTATCGCAATTTTTTGGAACATTACCTCAGTTTCTGAAGGATGCACTGTTGGCAACAAGAAATGCAATGTGGTTGATGCACGATGGTGCACCAGCGCATTTTAGTGTGGTTGCTCGTGATTTTTTAACAGTAACATACAAAGATCGCTGGATTGGTCGAGGTGGACCTCAGTTATGGCCTGCTCGATCCCCTGGATTTTTTCCTATGGGGCCATCTAAAGTCATTAATTTATTCTACTCCATTGCTGGGTGTAACTCCATAAGAAACGACCCTGGTGTTTTTGAAAGAGTTCGGCAATCAATGAAAAGAAGATTGGATTCTTGCATCGTAGCTGGAGGTAGTCATTTTCAACAGTTTTTGTAAATTAAGAAACTTTACATGTAATTTTTGGTATTAAATGTTGTTATTGTCGAAAAAAAATTTCGCCCTGTATCTTCGAAACAAAGCGGCTTTTCAAAAATCATCAAAAGACAAAATATTCTTAGAATAGTCCAGGGAATAACCCCTTGAATTTTTGCCGTATGTTTAATAAACATCCTGTATATCTGGCTGATTCAAAACATTTTTTTTTCTGACCAAATAATGAAGTTATACCGGGAGTTTATTTTATCAGTAAACATAGGGTATATTTTTTTTCAGGGCACTGAAAATGTGCCTGTACCCGGTCCTGATTGTCTGGTGGTGCAGCCATGCAAAGCAGGGAAAGTTAAACTTAATTTATTATTTAAGTGGTAACCGCACGACATTCACTCGAACAAGTGCAGACGAAGTAGAATCGATATAATGGAATTATAGATATTGAAATTGGGGATGTCAGTGAATTGTTTATTACAACTCAGTTTTATTACATATTACATCATTTTCACGGCGTAAAAATAGACATAATGAAGATTTTTCCGAACATACAATTTATCACAATGGAAACTTTCATATCAAAATATTTTTTGACTGAGTGATTTCCTATAAAAATCGAATACATTTATTAAACTTTCTGGTTTGTGACATGTCGTTTGATTCTCGTCATATTATGAGTAACAAGTTTTGTCAAAAAGCACGAAAAATATAAGTGTCATAAACTCCGTTTCCACGATTGATCCCTACGTCATCAATCGTAACCATATGATTCAAATCGCCAGGATGGCAGGGAATTGATGACGTCATGTTGTCGGGTGAAATCGGACGAAATCGTCTGATATCCGTAGTATTCATATAAATCAAAGCTGAAAACTGACAGTATATAGTATAACTTATACCGTGTGAATATTATTCGAAGTAAGACATTTATTTCGCAATAAAAAATCAAATGAATAATTATGATGTCAAAACTAACAGCATTATAATAAATATAACATATATTGTATCAGTTTTGTTATTCATCAAAATTTGAAGTATAAATAATTATTTAGCAATACTAAAGAATTGAATAAATATAAGTATAATGGATGAAATATAGATATCTCTTCATATTATATATATATATATATATATATATATATATATATATATATATATATATATATATATATATATGAGAGGATCCACACACACATACACACAGACATCATCAAAAAATGTTATAATTGGATTATAGGGACCTTAAAATGTGGTCATTCACCAAATTCTCGATGGTAGGGAGGTAAAAACATCATTTTTGTCAATAAAAATTAATATTACTGGTTGCAATGCAATTTGTTAAACCCATATTTAACTTATGGGTGTTCGAGCAAAGCTGAATAAATTTAGATGACAACAGGTTGCTGCCATTCCTATAGTGAAGAATTATCAACATACACTACGCCAATATCTCATTTCCACGGCAGTCACTCTCATTTTACAGTTTTCCAGCTATGGCCAACATTCACTTCCATAAATCAAATTAGTAAATTAGTACAACAAGCACTCCGTTTTAACATTTTTAGATAGCATCACATTTCTAGTAGCCGTAGCCAAAGTACCCTGCACCTTACAAATCGAAAGTATGTACACTCGTATGTAATCCAATTTGCGAAATTTTGCGCAAGCCATTTCCGGGTCAATTTAAATCTAAATCCTTCCGGCAGCTCCACTCGCTGTGCATGTTGTTAACAACAATGGAGCAAATCCGACAAGACGTAGGGATATTGTCTGAAATGCACGAGGCGCACATATTCACTTGAAGGAATCAAACTAAGCTTTTAAATTGAACTGGAAAATTGGCATTCAACTTGATTCCATTCCCTTGTGGCCACATGTAAATTGCTACGTTGCCAACCAGTACAATTTCATTCGCTTTGCTTACATGTCGACAGATAGCCAACAGTAAAATAAAAACGATAAATCTACAACAACTCTGCTTTGCTTTTTATTTCATTTTTATAACAGATACTTCGTTTTCCTTTGATTAATTAATTGATACACATTTTTTAACGAAGAGCAATCAAAATTCCAATACTTTTACCACCCGATACCCTTGGCAAGGGAGGTATTGGGATCGTGATAATAATCACATATCGAGATTTTGGTAAATGACCACGTTTTAAGGTCCCTAATCTAATTTTAACATTTTCACGATGATATCTGTGGGCGTGTGTGTGTGTGTGTGTGTGTGTGTGTGTGTGTGTGTGTGTGTGTGTGTGTGTGTGTGTGTGTGTGTGTGTGTGTGTGTGTGTGTGTGTGTGTGTGTGTGTGTGTGTGTGTGTGTGTGTGTGTGGATCTTCTGAGCACTCTAACTGAAATACTATCATTCAGAAACTTTTGAAACCATGTATTTCTACCTTATGGAAAGAAGCCATTAGATTTTGGTGTCAAACAATCATTTAAGAGACAATATTCATAAAATAGAGATTTCTTAACATTTCTTATGTATTTAATGCGAGTTTTAGTTTAAAACCCAAATGTATCATGAAATTTTCGTAATGGTTCTAACAAACTGTAGGAGGACATTTCGCGACTCGTCCTCGTCGTGAAGTCAGAGAATGCGAGTAATGAGGACTGACGTGAACCAGACCACATGTTCTGCTGGCCATTGTTCTCATTTCTAATTCACTGCTCTGCGCTAAGGGCATTGTGTTCTCTGTTTTAGTTAGATGATATTTGTGCAACTCCCTACAACTTGGACAACGGAATTTAACTCTTACGTTTTACCATTACCATACACTCGGTCCTCTCGATAACACATTTATTCTGCGCTATGCATCATTTATAATAAACAAATGCAGGATGACTCTGGGACGACGCACCCCCACCCCTTTAACTTTTTACCTCTCGCTAAAAGAGGTATTGGATTCATGCTAAAAATCGCATATCCGGATTTTAAAGATTAAGCACATTTTAAGGTTCCTATTTTCTCTGATTTTAATAGTTTTACGATGATGTCTATGTGTGTGTGTGTGTGTGTGGATGTATGTGTGTATGTATGTGTGTGTGTGTGTGTATGTGTGTATGTGTGTAGGGAAGTTGGAAGGAAGATTTCTCAAAAACTATAATATTTAAAATATGCTTAACTACGTTTTTCTCAATAGGACATTACTGGGAAGAGCTGAAAAGGTTTTGGTAATAATTGGACAACCGGAAGTAGCAGATTCTTAAAAATATTCTCTAAAATATTATTTTTTGAATTTTTTTTTTCTTAAAGAAGAGTAAATCTGATACATAATCAATATTTTATTATAAGTTTTATAGATTTATAGATAAAGAAATATAAGGTACATAATAATATGTTATAATAAATCTCACAGCCCAAATAATGTCATAGAAACCAATAAAACCAATGAAATGTTTGTAACTGACAGATAAATATTAGTGTCACAAATCCAGAGACATTACTGAAATTTTTTTCTGGGAATTACATACAGTATATTATTTCTTATTGTATCAATAGTGAAATATTTAAAATTATATGTATATTAACATATACCCTTCAAAAATACTGCCAATTCTAACAATGAATTGGAAACATTTCGAAAAATTAGAAGAGGACAAAAATTTTTCATAGAATGAATTTAAAATTAAAAAATCTAAATATAAAAAATCGATATAAGTAGAATTTTTGGTGTAGAATGTAGGTATACAAGAAATGTTAAATACAATAGGGCGCGAGTAGTCTTGTGACTTTGTTGGCCTTTAAAAGCAGATATAGGGGCCCGTGTCAGTATGATAGCTAGTAATTATGTACATAATTTTTCATTCTAAATTTAATTCTGTGGTTTATTTTCCTCGACAAGTAAATTCCACACTCCTGGTGACAAATTAACTATGTAAAAAATTCTTTCATTTTACATCTATGTACATAATTACTAGCTATCATTCTGACACGGGTCCCCATATCTGCTTGTCAAAACCAACAATGTTACATGACTGCTCGCGCCCTATACTTATGTAACCAAAAACGGAAGCGGCGAGAAGTATTGTGCTGGCCACAATAATTTTTTTATTATAAAATAGAAACAAAGACTCCTGTAATTTTTTTATTATTATACCTAATATATTTAATAGTTGCTGACAGATTCGAATCTAGGTCTTCCAGATCTAATTAGAATTAGATAAAAAAAAGTTTAAAAGAGACCTCGCAGTACCACCTTAGACAAATCCTACATTTTTGTTGAAGAACAATTACAGTAACAGCATCGAAACAACGTGCTAAATAATTGAAACGTAAAACGTAATCAGTAAGTCTCACGACAGTGCAAATTCGATAAATATTCTGTAATGTGAATCAGATATCTCAACAACCATCCACCTAATTCATGTATGAAACATCTATGCTCGAGCTCGAGCTCCCAAGAAAACCGCAAGAACATCATTACACTTATCGAGTTAACAATTCATTCTGTTTTCCTTGCAGCACGAAGACGAGACTAAATGGATTTCATGCTGGGCAGAACCATTTCGAAAATTGAAAGTAATTTTTGTATTCGTTCATAATACAAAGTACATGTTTTTTACCTCCCGCTACCCTTGGTAAGGGAGGTATAGGGATCGTGCTAAAGATCGCATATCGAGATTTTGGTAAATGACCACGTTTTTAGGTCCCTACAATCCAATTTTAACATTTTCACGATGATGTCTGTGTGTATGTATATATGTGTGTGTATGTGTGTGTGTGTGTTAGAATGTTGGAGGTCCGTTTTCTCAAATTCTATAAAACTAAAGACCTGTTTAACTACGGATTCCTCAATCTAACATTAAAGGGAAGAGTTGAAAGGTTTTGGTAACAATTGGACAACCGGAAATGGTAGTTTCTTAAAAACTTCTAAAACCTAAAATGCATATCAGTTCATAATGAATTGAGTATGATTACCGATACATTAACACCACCACGAAAATCTTATTCAAAATAGTCGTAAATGCGCGCCATTAAAATTTCGAGAAACGAATCCATTTACCAAACTAAAGTTAATGTTTATCGATTTTCCGAGAAAGAATGAAACGTGTTTCAAAGCCTCACGCAACGTCGGTTCTCAGTTCTGAGAGAATACGTAACACACCCTCTGGAGGAAAGAGATGACGTTACTAACTAGTCAGTAAGAGTGACAAGGACACTTGCAGAGGGATGGAGATCTCTGGAGGACATAGCCACTCTGCTTCGTTCAAATTTATGGAAGTTATTGCGTATGAATATGTTATGGAAAGGGTGGAAACTCATCAGATGATGTGATGGAGTTATTAACAAGATAATATCTTTATATTTTGACAGGGAAAGTTTTATACATTAACAAGGATTTTACATATTAATAATTATAAATTTTCTAAAGGAATCCATACACCAAGTTAAAGATTTCGATCATTCATACTAAAACTAGATATTAATATTAAAACTGTGTGATGGAACCTATCGAAGTTATTAGTTTTTATAATATTCGAATCTTTACATTTACTTTTTACAGTATTTTTTTAAAGATGTCCGATCAAGGTTATCTGTATCATGAACGAATTAACAAATTGGCATACATTTATTTTGTTCCCTTTGCAAAGGCTATAAGCGTGTATGATAAGGATGGATATAACACGCTTGTCTTGCAAAAATTCATATTGCTTCGACTAAGTTAGGACATTCCACTTTAAAACGATGCTCGTTATTGATAATACTTTCGTTGTAACGTAAGTTTATTTATTAATTCAGATACATTACCTTGATTCATAGCCGTACAAATAACGTTATTTTCTGTCAGTGTCTTATTTTTCACATATTTGGTTTTACATTTGATAATAAACTTACCAGTTGACTTATTTTTGAATTTTGAATGCTTTTATTGTAACATATTTTTATAATAATAAAATAACCGTAGTATCTTATGTACCCTCATGAAAACTAAGCAAACGACACTACTGAATTTGTCAGAATGGACGGAGCAAAAATCTGAATTCACACAATTCGTAGACAACTTTGATCGGACATCTTTCAAAAAAATTAGTGTACTTATGCATTCTATTGTATTTTTGAAATCCGCAATCCATTTTCAAGTAAATTAATTCAGAAAATAATTAAACGAATGTAAACCGAATAACACAGGCAGAAATAATGTGCGTTTGTATGGAAATAAAAGATATGATGAATGACTTATGCAAGTCATCAAGCCAGTGGCAAATAAAACTTGACCTACGTAATTTTTACCTCTCGCTAAGGGAGGTATTGGTTTCATGCTAAAAATCGCATATTCGGATTTTAATGATTAAGCACATTTTAAGGTCCCTACAATCCGATTTTAATATTTTTACGACGATGTCTGTGTGTGTGTATGTATGTGGGAAGGTTGGAAGGACGATTTCTCAAAAACTAATACTTAAATATCTGTTTAACTACGTATTTCCCAATCGGGCATTCATGGGAAGAGCTGAAAAGGTTTTGGTAATAATTGAACAACCGGAAATAGCAGATACTTAAATAAATTCTTCTAAATATTAATTTTTTAAAAAATTTTGTTCTTACTAGTATTAAAGAAGAGTAAATTATCTATCTGATACATATAAATATTTGATTCCGTCTTAGATTTAGAGATAAACAAATATAATATGCTGTTATAATAAATCTCACAGCCCAAATAATGTCATTGAAAAATGAAAATGTTTGTAAGTGTCAATAATCCAGAAATATTTATATTTAATATACGTTTATAAATATAATATTAAAATCTATCAGTTACGGAACACATATTACTAACAATAAAACAGAATAATTAGTAACAAATAAATTAACTTACAATTTCTACATCTTCATCAATTTCAGGTTGTTTTTGCACTATTTTTAATTGTTACTACCACTAACAATGAACGTTACAATAGTATTTACACTTAACACACACTAAAAACACTATTAACAACAATAGAAAGAGTTACCTAATAATATTTAGACACATTACAAATGTTTTTTACACGGACAGAGATACCGATAAACTAAAACTAAACAGGATTCAATGCTGAAATAAATGAACAGACCTGTTAAAACAAAAAGTGCCGCCTAGTGCAAGCTTATTATTGCAGTGTTAATATCAAATTTTGGGCGTGTTTTTTTAATTGAGCACTGGAAAAGGTTTTGAATTATCTATATGAACTATATTTCTTAGTTTTGGTGGTAGTTCTCTGCAGGTTTAACTCTCACTAAGAGAGGTATTGGATTCATGCTAAAAATCGCATATCCAGATTTTAATGATTAAGCACGTTTTAAGGTATCTACAATCCGATTTTAATATTTTTACGATGATGTCTTTGTGCGTGTGTGTATATGTGTGTGTGTGTGTGTGTCTGTGTGTGTGGATGTGTGGATGTATGTGTGCGTGTGCGTGTGTGTGTGTATGTGTCGACGGGGAGGTTGGAAGGACCATTTCTCAAAAACTAAAATACTTAATATAGGTTTAACTACGTATTTCTGAATCGAGCATTACTGGGAACAACTGAAAAGGTTTTGGTAAAAATTGGATAACCGGAAGTAGCAGATTCTTAAAAAAAAAAAAATCTAAATATTATTTTTTGAAAATTTTTGTTCTTGTTTGTGTTAAAGAAGAGTATCTTCTCTATCTGATACATATAAATATTTTATTATATCTTTTATAGATTTAGAGATAAAGAAATATAAAGTATATAATAATCTGTTGTAATAAATCTCACAGCCCAAATAATGTCATGGAAACCAATTGAAAAATGAAATCGTAGATAAATATCAGTGTCAAAAATTTAAAGACCTTACTGAAGATTTTTCTGGGAAGTACATACATTATATTATTTCTTATTGTATTAATTATATAAAATTATAGGTATATGACATGTACCCTTCAAAAATACTGCCAATACCGACAATGAATTGGAAACATTTCGAAAAATTAGAAGAGGGCAAAATTTCTTAATAGAATAAACTTAAAATTAAAAAAATCTAAATATAAAGAATAGATGTAAGTAGAATTTTTGGTGTAGAGTGTAGGTAAATTTAATGATTTTCCAATTCCATATGGTTTATTTTCCTCGACAAGTAAATTCCACACTGCTGGTGACAAATTAACTACGTGAATTTAGTAAATCTTGAATGTTTTAATGAAAAATTATGGTATTTGACATCTATGCACATAATAACTAATTGTCATTTTGGCACGGGCCCCCATATATGTTTGTCGAGGCCAATAATGCCACATGACTGCTCGCGCCCTATACTTAAACTTAAAAACGGAAGTCGCGAGATATATTGTGCTGGCCACAACAGAATTTTACTACTGTAATTGCTGGAGTAAATAAATGACTTACAATATGAAATGTATTATTATTTTTAGCAGCCTATAAACTATGTGTCAGTATTTATAGCAGGTCTATGTATTCTTAATGTATTCACGGTAACAAACAGTATATAACTGAAATGAACAGTTTGTCATGTAATTTATAGCTATATTTATTAACCACTTATTCGAAAATAAGCTAGGATGTTGTGGGTCCAAATATAATCATTATTAACTATAAGCACCACTTGACGTTTATTATCCAATAAATTAAATTACCTAGATAATATGAAGTGTCTCACTCATACGTCACTATTTCATAGATAATGCTGCCCATCCTGAAAAGAACTCCTTTCCCAGTGGAGTTTTCTTTGTTCTCGAGTACATTTCGTGGGATAAAATCTCCGTAGTCACTCAACGAAGCTTGTAAGATGGAAGAAAATAACACTAGCGGAATAAAACAGCGGATTTTCTTCAAACTCACTGACGTGACAACATCTTTCTCTGTAGTATCTCACAGCTTAATAAAAAATTGATAGATCGTAAACTGGAAACAGCTTTCAAATCTTCACGAAAACTGTGAAATATCGACGAGATTAAATGTGATTTCATTAGGCAATAAATATGGTCTGAACATTTTGCTTCAAGTTTGTGCAAATATTAATTTTAACTTTCATTGTATTTATTTGCAAAAGTGGCCATACAAAAGAACAAGGTCCCAATAACAGTACAGCACAGTTGTAATAAATAATACATAAAAAATCTTGTTACAAATATTGAAACATGGAAAAAGAGAAATAAACTCATAAAGAGGTTCTTAAATAAATATAAAATGCCACTAAATATATCGGAGAAGCATAATAAATTATTATAACAACACAATAAGCGATTTAACGGGAAAAACATTGCAAAATTAGCCCTATACATTTTTACAGAAAAAATATTAGAAATACTAGTAGAATATGAGGGTAATACTTTTTCGACATTGTATAACGTCAAGCTTCTTCATTTTTAACAACGAATTCTACAAACAAGTTGATGGTGTTGCAATGGGCAATCCTCTGTCTCCTTCCATAGCTAATTATTATATGGAGTCCTTTGAAGAATTAGCTTTGGATTCTACTACGATGAGACCTTCATTATGGTTACGTTATGTTGATGATGTCTTCGCTATTTGGCCCTATGGACGTCAAAACTTATCAATTTTCTTAAACCATTTGAATAATATCCATGAAAATATTAAGTTCACCGTAGAAGTTGAAGAAAATGGCATTATTCCCTTCCTGGATGTGTTACTAGAGAGAAAAGAAGATGGTTCTTTACTACATTCAGTCTACAGGAAGCCTACGCACACTAATCAATATATTAATGCCAATTCGCATCATCATCCTTCTCAGAAATATGGTACTATTAAATGCCTAATAAGAAGAGCTTCAGAAATTTGTCATTCAGAGAAATTGGAAGAAGAAATGAAAGAAATTAAGAATATTTTTATAAAGAATGGTTTTTCTAAATTATCTATCGAAAAATACCTGAAACCGAAAAAAGTCATCAGGGATTTAACAGATTCCTTGTGTCTGCGGGAAAGTTTACATTGGCCAGCCTGGTAGAACCATTTCTACAAGAATGAACACCAGCGTTCGATCAGATTGAACCAATCAGAAAAATCTTCAGTTGCAGAGCATGCCCTGGAAGAATTCCACCGTATAAAATTCGAAGATACAAAAATACTGGCGAGACCAACACACCTAAACAACAGGTTAATTAGAGAAGCCATTGAGATTTTTAAAACCAAGAGTAATAATCTCAATTATTGTGACGGTCTAGATCTTAGTCGTGCATGGCTTCCTATATTAAATATGTTGTAATTGTCACCTTGGTTACCTGTTGCTATGTGTTTGTTATTATTTTTATTTATATATTTGTTGATTTGTTATTCAATCCCGAAGAAGGCTGCCGAAACGTTGGTATTTAAATAAATAAACAGAAATTAAAACTAAAAAAGGTTGTATCATTTTAATTGAAATATGAGTTCTGAAAGATTTTTTAATAACTTGAAGTTTGTAAATAAACGTAGGATGATGGACTCTATCAAATGCTGAAATCTATATAAATTGTTTCGATTTGTAATTTGTTGTCCATGTTAGAGCTAATAAATTCAGTAAATGGAATAAGTTTTGTTAGTACAGATCTCTTAGAACAAAGCCATTTTGTTCGGGTATTATAATATTTTCTAAATTATATTTTAATTCCTTAACTAGCAATAATTCAAATAATTTAGAAATAATAGATATTCAACCTTGTCTTACATTAAAAAAGTTATCAAAAGAGTCTACTTACACTGTAAAGTGATAAACGAAACATATCCATCCTCCAGGATGCTCCAAAAACACATACAGCCTCTCCTGGAATGTCTTCCCTTTCTTGTGGTGAAACACATACTTGGCTTTGAAGGCCTGGTCGATCGGCAGATATATAGGGTAGTAAGGGTCAGGCACTCCACGAGGTTCTTCAGCTGGTTCCTCGCCCACCTCTTCGTCCACCGGCTCGTCAAGTGGTGCAGACTCCCTCCCACGTGAAAACCGCTGTTTGCGTTTCAAAGGAGTGGGGACTCTTTTGTGGTGGGCCTCGCCTGGAGTTGGTGGGTGCGTTTGTTAGAAGGGTGGGGGTGTGGTTAATATATTATATTCCAAAAGTTAATAATTACTATTTCATTTTAAATATTCAAATATTATTCTCAACAGAATAAGTTAAGTTGGACATATTTGGGTTGAAATAATTTTCTTTAAGATCATTTCAATAGAACATAAGCATGATCCCGCCTCCTACAAAAACAACTGTGTTATACTAGAGTTTAATATAAATTTAATGTAACTAATACTCGTCCTTTCAGCAACCATTCAAAATCGTAAAATAGTCCAAGTTAATTTGAAATCGTAAACTAAGCAAACTACTTTAAAATGAAAGTCGTTATTCTGTACCGTTTATTACTATGGACTTAAACTCCGACCTTAAATGGACGTAAAATTAACAGAACTAAACTAATTCTTCGTTCAGTTAGCAATAAAACGGCGATTTTAATTATTGCAGTAAAATGAAATTACTATTTTATAGCAAGGTATTAATCTTATATGAAGACTTTCAAAGTTGCGATTATTTGTTGCAAAGTTCTAATTATTTTACCTTTGGAATATACATATTTATATGAAACGACAAAATCTGAACCAATATAGAATATTAATTATATGATACTACAGTATAGTAGAATATAATTAATTGGTAACAAAATTATCAACCACAATCCCACAATAAATATCAAATTCAGATATTGTATACGCGATTTGTAATGATATCAAAAACACACTATTAAATTAATTAAATATTTTTAATTATAAAATTATTATATTAGGTACGAGGGTAATCCAAAATGGAGCAGCATATAAATTGTTTGACCATCACAGATGTGTAGTTTATTTATTTTTGTGTTGTTCTTTATTAATGTTGTTTTTAAACTAAGTATTAAATTTTTCACGTAAGTTTTTCAATTTCAATTGTTAATAAAATGTTGTAATTGTTCAAAATTTTATAGCTCCTGAAGAAGGCACATGCGGTGCCGAAATTTGTAGTGGCCGAAAAATAAAATTTGTTAGACTGCCATCCAGTAAATTTTATTTCCACATCATCCCCATCCAGTCAAGAAGTTTTCCAGCCAATAAGTATGTTAATTTACTGTTATTTATTGAAGCACCCTAATACGTTTGACTTGTGATTCATTGAATTTAGTGTGTTTAAGAAACCATCTTCACACCCACCAAATCTCGGCGTCCGATGCCCCCTGAGCCTCTGCAAGAACGGCACCCTCTCTGAGGGTTCATTCTCGGTCAGCTCATCCTCAGACCCCGTCGCCCGGAACTTATCATCGTCATGGGAAGCATCTCCAGCGGGCACCAGGTCCTCGTCGGCTCCCGAGCCGGTACCGTTGCCCGCAGCCACGTGGTTCACAGGCGACTTCAGCACGCTCAGTACCAAGTCGTCACTGCTTCCACCAACGGCGTCTACTGCGCTTAAGCCCCCAGAACCGAAGAGGCGGACGCCACTGGACAGGGGTTGGATGTTGCCGTGGGAGTGGTGGCGGACCTACAGGATGGAGGATGGAAATGGTCTTCAGCGAGGATATGACCCCTGACATGACCTTATTTCTCTGCTCAGTTCTCAGTTAATTATAGTAAGGTTTCTTTCCTTTTATCACTTCATGCTGCTTTTATTTAAACAAAACATAGGGTTTTGTGTCATATTTTTTATTTTTTTTATGTTAAGTAGTAGGTATCTGTGAAAACCCGAGTTAAAAATTCCTTTTAATAAGCGAGATAAAATTCTTTTAAATTTGATTTTAGTCTGCTTAGATAGGAATGTGTGGCGAAGGATGATTGTTTCCTAACAAAAAATCCACATTACTGAAGATTTTTCTGGTAAGTACATACATTATAATATTTTTTATTGTATTAATAGTTAAATATTTAGAATTATGGGTATATTATATATACCCTTCAAAAATACTGTCAATCCTGAGGCAAAATTTCTTCATAGAATGAATTTAAAATTAAAAAATCTAAATATAAAGAATAGATATAAGTAGAATTTTTGGTGTAGAGTGTAGGTATACAAGAAATGTTAAATATAATATAGCGCGAGCAGTCATGTCACATTGTTGATCTTGACAAGTAGATAGTTGGAGGCCCGTATCAGAATGATAGCTAGTAATTATTGTCAAATATAATGTTTCATTCTAAATTTAGTGAATTTTTAATTCCATGTGGTTTATTTTCCTCGGCAAGTAAATTCCACACTCCTGGTGACAAATTAACTAAATTAATTTAGAAAATCTTGAAATTTTTAATTAAAAATTCTGACATTTGACATCTATATACATAATTACTAATCGTTATTCGGAAATGGGCCCCCATATCTGCTTGTTAAGGCCAACAATGTCACATGACTGATCGCGTCCTATAGTTATGTAACAAAAAAACGGAAGTGGCGAGAGGTATTGTGCTGGCCACAACAGATTATTTAGTGAAAAGTTTATAGTTTTTCGCGATTCTAGAGGCAATTATATTTTTTTAGCTTCCTTAGACTTGCAATGTTAAATCTTGGGAATTCAATAACTATAATTTTGGATTTACATCGACAAATATTTATTCTGTACGCCAAAGCTGATTAATATTTATTTATGCTTCAACTGCCTTAATTACAGGTAAGTAAAAATTGTGTTCCATTTAAAATTGTACAACAGATGAGTTATGGATAAAAGACAATAAAAATATTTTGATTTATGTCAAAAATAAAATATAGTGCATAGACAAAATATATACTAGATAATAATTACTATCACCACATTAATTATGCTAATGAATTTGCCCATTACTTCCTGGCAAAATTTCTAAGAAGTTTAATCAACATACTACCTGAAATTTGAGTCTGACTCAATGAAATTGTACATCGCATAAAAATAGGCTTTATTCCAGGAAAACTCTTTTATAAATATAACGAACAGACCCACAATGCATTCCTGGAACACAACCAGCTACGCTTACAATTTCATTCAAGTTTTGCAGCGATGTTATTCACCAACTCGAGTACAATAAACTGTGAAATGCGAACTCACGTGACCGATTTTTACACATTATGTCTGCATCAGATAATAACGGATATTACAGTGATTTAACATCACACACGTTTCATTATGAACACTATATCAAACTTGTATCCTTGATATCTATAATACAACCCAAAAAGAAAAACTCAAAAAACCACAATAAAACCAAAAAATATCATCACAGCATATTAACTATTGCTGCTTTGTACACACATTTCGGTAATGATGATGACATATTTGTTCCGTGTAGGCGTTTATCAGGTGTCACCTCACGGGCACGCATTGCTGACGTGGAGAGTGCACAACAGGGGTCAATTTTTGCGAAAATCGATTACTTTAATATGTTTAAGAGTAAGGATTTGTTGTATGATGTTGATGTTATTCTTATTGTTTTCGGGTTTGTGCGAACCCACTAAGTGGGACACGCGTGATTTTATGTATGTATGTATGTATGTAAATACCGATAATACCGTCAATGAATTTGAAGAATTTTGAACATATTAGAAGAGTAGAACAAAATTCCTCATAGAACGAAAGAAGAGATACAATTTCAATTATTTGTGTGTACAAGAAATGTTAAAATCGTTACTTATAGATGTCACAATCATCATATGTCATTATTATTCATTCAAAATTTCAAAATATTCTGATATGTTGTTTATTTGTCATATAGTATGGAATATACTTGTCGAGGAAAATAATCCACATGGATTTGGAAAATCATGATGTTTCGAATGAAAAATTATGATACTTGACACCTATGTATATTATTACTAGCTGTTATTCTGACACGGGTCCCCATATTTGCTTGTCAAGGCCAACAAAGTCACATGACTGCGCGCGCACTATATATAGTTTACTTCAAGTTCATTTCCTTGACTTCTATAATCCCTGCAATTTCGACTACAATAGGAAAAACCGCTTATGGTGAACTTATAACAATAGAAAATAGGTTTCACTTGCAAGCTCTTTCGGTTCATAATCGCTTACACGACGATTATATATTTATTTATTTATTTATTTAGACATACACTGTCCAACAGGAAAAAATCGCAATTGAGGACAGGAAAACATAATAATACATAAAATAGCATAAGTTAACATAAATTAATATTGCTCAAAATAGAAAATATTATATAGAGAATTGACCTGCAAAAATTACAATTCGTACCTATTTTCTATTGCTATAAGTTCACCATACGCGGTTTTCGCTTTTGTTTTAGAAATATCAGGGATTATATGTCAAAGAAATGAACTAAACTATAACAAAATAAAAATGGCGAGGGGTATTGTGCTGGCCACAACAGTTTTTTTTTCAGTTGTAAATTGGTAAATATGTTTTCGTTTATGTATTAACTTGAATAATACGGTTATTTTTGTAAGAAATGTAGAAATAGAAAATTAGTGATATTCAAGTAGTAAAATACACTGACTGAAATACAAAGAAGCATACAAGAAGCATTATAAATCAATTTTCAGTTTGCGGAAAAAGAAGTTTCTTCATTTTACAAGTATAAAGACGTTTCATTGTTCTATGTCGGTGCTGTTTGGAAGTGCTAATTCAAAATCTGTGGGTGCTAAGCACCTCCAAGTACCCCCCTAACTACACCTATGCTCAAACTAGAATCTTCAAGTTTACTGAAGTTATGTCATCATAAACTGACTGTTTTATGGTGTGTTATTTTACCATATATTGGATTCTCGCACTCGATGTCTCTTATTGAAATACTTTACTACTTAAATTTATTTAAATTTATGTCAGATGAAATATAAATCACAATTGTATATTTATTTTATTCAACTCTTTTTGGTATTCAAAAGAAAAGATTTATTCGTATTTATTTTTCTTTGAAATTCAAAGCGTATCGTTCATGTGTATGTATTTTATGTATGTTTGCTGTATCAAAAATAAAATATTCCATTAGGGTAATAGAATATTAAAGTAAATCATTGAAAAAAATCAATGGAAAATATAGAATAGATGTGATTGTAATATATTCAAATTGCATATTATTATTGTACTTTTTCCAAGAATTATTTTAGAAAATCCATAACTCATAAGTTATAAATAAATTAGACGTAAATATACACCAGGTACTACAATTATAATAGTATTTTATGAATCTACGACGAAAAGTGAATCTTTAAGGTATGAGCATGTTGTAATTACTTGTGAATACCTTAAAGACATTTTTCGTCTGAGGTACATACATAATTTTTTGTCATACGGGTTTCTAGTTATTAAATTATTAAAAGAAACATGCAATTTGTAGCGAGTTTTGTATAAGTAGGCTAAGTCAAAATCCTTGCAAAATTTTGACAGATTGACAGATTGAAATTGAATTTTTCTGGTTTCATTAACATTCTTATTCGCTGTGATTGATGAAATTACATTACTCGAGGTATTTTAGATGAAGCTACTGAGGCGAAGAACAATTTAATGCCGCATAAATAAAGGATTCAGTATGAAGCTAAATGTTTAAAGACCAAGAACTTCAAAATGGTATTTCACTTTTGTTTTATAAATCGTTCAAAAAACGTTGCTTTAGAAACCAGTATGACATAAACAAATGTATGTAATGTATATGTTGTAGTTATTTTATAAAAATAAGTTTCTATTGTAATACACATTTATCTTTTTAAACACTACTTTCCTAAGAGGGAACAAATAGTCAATAGTGACAATAGATAAATGTGGCCGAAGGCAGCTCTACGCGGAATTTTGCGAGAGTGAATTTTGTACGTTTGATTAAGGTATGTTCAGATATGTTAAGGAAAGGGTAAGCGACACTTTTAAATTGTATAAATGTTTGCTGCACAAAATTAACCCCTGTGTTGCACTTTCCACGTCAACAATGAGTGCCCGTCAGGCGACGCCTGGTAAACGCCCGCATGGTACAAATATGTCATCATCATTATCGAAATATGTGTAGAAAACAGATTGGCACACCCAGCAATGGGTAATATATATATATATATATATATATATACATATACAGGGTGTAACAGCTAAACGAGTTAACTCAAATAATTCATATATTTTTAAAGGGGGACATCCGAATTAGTAGAAGAGAATATGACAAAAAAAAATTATTTCGTTTAATAATAATAGTTACAATTGTTTTACTTCATTGTTTTATTTCAAGCCACAGGCATGGCTCACTATTCTCTTTTCGATTAGGTGTATAAAAAAGTGCCCGCCATTTTACTTTTTAATAATGTAACATATGGATTATTTTACATGATTGTAAAGCAAATTTGATGTACTTTTCAAATTTGTAAGAAAATATAGTATGTTCCATTTGAAATTTCAAACTTGATATTAATTACTAATAAACCGGAAGTGGTATCATGAATGTACATCCGTCATCAAGTAGCTTACATGTTGCTGTATAAATCATGTTATATGAAAGAAATTACTCACTTAATAAATAAGCGAGATATTTGCTGGGTCCATTAAATATATATACTTATTTATTTATTTAGGATGTCGAACCAGACCTGTACCCCAAAACCCAAATTAACTAAAAAATTCCTAAAACCAGCAAATTGCATTCTCTGAATGGCTGTACCGTCATTATATTGACAAGACAATTTTTCTTTTAAAATGATGTTGAATTGGCCTCATATAAAATACAAAATATTAACAAAGGTAGTTAAGTCAGTAGATTCAAAAAAAGTTTATATAGTTTATCTTCTAAATCGAAATAAAGTGATTATTTTTATTACTCATGATTATTTATTAATAAATTAATAAACAAATCATAGTCATATCCGCTATACCTATATCATAACACATGTGAACGTTACAGATAACAATTTCTTTCCTATAGCACATGTTGTTTTTATAGAAATAGATAATTACGCAGTATAAACGAATAAAAATATCACATAACATTTTTAAAATACCAAATGTAATACACCGCAATAGCGAATCACCTGAGCAGAGAATATCAGGGAAAGGTCATATCTGGGGTCATTAACTTTAACCTGGACTATATTTCCATGACTGGCGGGTCCCTGAACGAAAGCCCTTGAGGGAATTCATCGTGATTCGTTCACATTATACGACAGAAATGGAATTTACGTACTTGGCAATTCGGAAATATTCCTCTGTGCAAAATAGCTAACAACTTTTGGCGATAACGAAATATTTGTAATGATTTAATAAATATTTGTAGAAAATCAAAGTCATCCGCCAAATGTTGATTACAAATTTGCTTCAAATTATGAAGAATATCTTGACAGCAAATGATATCTGAACTATTTGAAATAGTCCAACAATTCAAATTCCTTGTATGTATTCTATTTCTATGTACCTCGAGGCTATTTTAATCCTAAACTATTAACAAGTATTTGAATTTCAAATGTAGAATAATTTCTCTATTAATATGGCGAATCGATATCAAAAGCCTTCAAATAGCCGAAATGTGACTCATTTGAAACACAACACAGAAGTTTTTTTTAATTTCTTCCAAGTTATGAAATGTCAATAATATATAGTTATTTGAGTATTAAGGGCAGTAAGTGCACCTTACCGGTTGAGGATACATCCGATACCGGTAAGAAGCACTTAATGCCCGCATTGCTTATTATATTTTTTGCACGATCGTCCCAATAATAACAATTAAAGTTTAGAATTATTTAAGTAAGCTATGATCGTTGTTTTGTTATCGTTAAAGCTTTAAAAATTGTACATTTATTTTTTATTTATATAATTTTCACCGCCTCCAGATCGGTAGGTGACTACCCGGTCAGTCACATCACTTACTGATCAGTACCACATCACTTACTGATCAGTAATTTGTAAACAAAACTTACTGCCTTGGAAACCCTATCGGTAAAGTTTAAAAAAAAACCTGATCGTGCAAAAAAGAATATTTCCGAACCCTTAGTAGAATAAAATGTATGAAAACAATTACGTTCATTTATATTATTTGTTTTTAAACAAAACTTTTTATATACAGGATGTATCACGGAAAGTGAAATATAAGCGTTTAACATGGGAAATCAGTTTTTCCGTACGAATTGCTCCCCTAATTATTTTAGACAAAAGGTTTCAAATGGATGTTGTAAAGCAAAAATTTCTACATCCGAATCAATAAAAAAAAACATTTTGGCTACTTCATAACTGCAGAAATAAAATTTGAAAATTCACGGAATTATAATTTAATAGTATTAGCTATGGAATTAGAAACAAGAGACAAACAAAAGCGTAACGTTTTATTACGTCAGTGTCAGAATAATGATTGTCAAAATAAATACTTAATAATTTGACGTATAAAACGTTGCGCAAAAAGAGTATGCACTATTCAAACACTCATTTAACGAAAATAATAAAAATTACACAGTACGTCTTAGTTTCACTAGGATACAACTTCTGAGTCAGCTTCTATGAAACCATCGTCAGAAGTCAGCCAGCACAACAAGTAACCATAGACGCGTTTCGCACTTATTGGTGCTCTTCAGTGTGGTGTAACCTGTGTTCTCTGCTCGATCCTCCACAGTGAGTGGACTCCTGTAGCAGAGACAATGACTCGTTGTGCTGGCGGCGATCATAAGATATCTACGATGGTACTTACCTCGACAGGCCTTTTACCATCGTAGATATCTTATGATCGCCGCCAGCACAACGAGTCATTGTCTCTGCTACAGGAGTCCCCTCACTGTGGAGGATCGAGCAGAGAACACAGGTTACACCATACTGAAGAGCACCAATAAGTGCGAAACGCGTCTATGGTTTATGTAATTTTTATTATTTTTGTTTGTTTTACGGAGAAATTCGCAATTTGCTTTTTGCAGTTTGCACTTTTAACTCATTTAACGGTCAATTTTTCCACTTTTAAAATATGAACGAATCACTTGATCCTTTGAAGAAACCATTAATCAACCACCAAAAAGCAGTTTCCTCCCCAGAAACACAATCAACGGATTTCAATCTATCAACAAATAACTCTTTCTGATATGAGCCATCTTTCAGTGATGTTTCCAAAGATTATCTTTTCGAAAACATCTTCTACGTGTTATCCTTGGTTTGCGAACCTTCGGCACAGGTGGGACAAGACTAAGAGTGCGCGAGGTCCTATAGAGGCTCTCTTGCTCGGAGCGGTTCATGTCTTCAAACATAGTCACGGACAGCATGTCCGAGCGGTTCTGCGACCTGCTCCGGGAGGCTCCTGCACGCTCCCGACATCTTCACGGGCATCATCTCCAACGGCACATACCGCACTAGCTCACGAACAAGCTGTATCACATTGTTTTGATTGGAAATAGTGCTAAGTTCGTTTGAAAGGTACAATAAAATTTAAATATTGATGTTCTAAGATTCCGGCTGAACTGGAAACTAGCTAGCAAACCGACCAAAAAATGGAGTGTAAATATGGGTAATTTGCTCGATTGTGGTGTGGTTTTTACCTCTCGCTAAGAGATATTGGATTCATTCTAAAAATCGCATATCCAGATTTTATTGAATAAGCACGTTTTAAGGTCCCTACTATTCGATTTTAACATTTTTTAGACCATGTCTGTGTGCGTGTGAATGTGTGTGTATGTGGGATGTTGGAAGGACGATTACTCAAAAGCTATAAGACTTTATATTTGATTAACTACGTATTTCCCAATCGGACATTCATGGGAATCTTCTAAATATTATTTTTTGAAAATTTTTCTTGCTAATATTAAAGAAAATTAAATTCTCTATCTGATACATTTAAATATTTTATTAAATATTTTATAGATTTAGAAATAAAATAAATATAATATATAAAATAATCTGTTTTACAGCCGAAAGGATGCCATGGAAAATAGTTGAAAATTTAAAATGTTTGTAACTGACAGAAAAATGTCAGTGTCAGAATACATACATTATATTATTTCTTAATGTATTAATAGTTAAACATTTAATATTATAGGTATATTACACATACCCTTCAAAGATACTGTTACTCCCGACAATGAATTGGAAACATTTCGAAAAATTAGAAGAGGACAAAATTTCTTCATAAAATGAATTTAAAATTAAACAATCTAAATATAAGGAATAGATATAAGTAGAATTTGCGGTGTAGAGTGTAGGTATACAAGAAATGTTAAATACTATAGGGCGCGAGCAGTCATGTGACTTTGTTGGCCTTGACAAGCAGATATAGGGGGCCACATCAGAATGATAGCTAGTAATTATGTATATAGATGTCAAATATCATAATTTCTCATTCTAAATTGAGTGATTTTCCAATTCCATGTGGTTTATTTTCCTCGACAAGTAAATTCCACACTCCTGGTGACAAATTAACTACGTGAATTTAGAAAAAATTTAATGAAAAATTCTGTCATTTAATATCTATGTACATAATTCTAAAACGGGCCCCCACATCTGCTTGTCAAGGCCAACAATGTAACATGACTGTTCGCGCCCTATACTTATGTAACCAAAAAAAGGATGTGGCGAGATTTTCTTAAAAAAAAAAACATTTAAACCCCTAAGATTTAACTGCTTCCTACACAGTATCCTTCTACAATTTCCATAACTTTCTTTGAAAAATATTGTAAACATCTTTCAAAACCGAACCTTATTAGCACTATCTCCACTCTGTGTCCACACATTCACATCTGTTCTTATGCACAATGCCACCCTTGCCACATTGGTTTTCACGTGTTGTAGATAAACATAAAACGTTTATAGATAATTAGAGAGTAATCCGTCGGAAAACAGAAGGGCGGCGACCCAGTTACAATGCCGTGATGATTGTTGTTGATGACAGCCGTTTGAGGACATGCGGGCGTACAGACTCCACTTTGTCATCCATTAATTATTGTTACCTGTTGTCTGCGCACTCTATTGTTTTATCACTACACAATATATTCACATTTAGAATTGTTCAGGTGGAGTGGAAATCGAAGCTTACATCGAGTGGAGTGTGGAACATACGAGAAGATGAATAATTTGTAAGAACTTGATTTCAGAAGGATTATTATATTACACACAAAAATGTGACGACCTGGTGGTAGGTTTAAATTCAATTTCAATCTGTCAAAATTTTGCTAATATTTTCGAACAATTGCGACTATATAGTTATACAGAATTCATATTTATTTTAATAATTTAATAACTAGAAACCCGTATGACATAAAATTATGTATGTACATCGTTAAGGTATTTACATGTATTTACTGCCTCGGATGCCCGCCTCGGCCGTAAACAACTTGCTCATACCTTAAGAATTCACTTTTCGTCCTAGATACATAATAGCATTTTATGTATCTAGGACGAAAAGTGAATCTTTAAGGTATGAGCAAGTTGTTACGGTCGATGTGTACTTTAAAGACACTTTTCGTCTGAAGTACATACATAATTTTATATTTGCAGCAATTTGTAGCGTAATAAATATTTACAAACTATCATTGTGGCTGAATGGTTAGCATGACTGCCTATGAAACGAAAGAACTTTTTAAAATTGGGCTTCAAATCTCCATCAAGCTAAGCTGTCTATTTTTATTTTTTATTTTTGTATTAATTACAAATTATACTAAAGATATTATGAGATAATATGGATGAATTAGTTAAATAATTACAAATAAGTTTCTATCGTAATTTCAATGGAAGTAATAACCGTCAAAAGCAAGATTTTAAACTATAGCACATACTTTTTCTTTATAAATACTGTAAAAATACAAAACATACACATATTCATTGTGTTTTAATCATGTTTTATTAAGATCAAAAGAAAATATTATGCAGTTTTATGAAATCCATATTTTGATTATTGTAATCAATTTTTGTCATTGTTCAAACCAATTATTTTTATTTATAAAATTTTATTATCCATTTCAATATCTATCTTCTATTTCCAATTACAATAATTTAGAAATAAGCTTTTTCTATAAATATTACTTAAAGTATTTTTCGTATCAACAATGTGTTCATTGTTTGGTTTTTTGTTTTGTTTATATCAAATATTCGTGTCAAAATGAATTTTTTAAACGCTGACAACCAAGTGATATTATAAAAATGTATTACAATTCGTAATTAATAAATAAAAAATAATGAAAAGTTTAGCTTGATGGAGATTTGAATTCCAACTTTCAAAAACTATTTCATTCAGCCATAATGACTATTGTAAATATTTTTTATTATTGCCGGACACTTTTTATTTGCAAAAAACTGTTTGCCGATGTTAAACGCATATGTCAAGGTTTGCTTGGGCCACACGGTATACAGGTAAATTAAGTCAATTAATATTAAATATTTTTAAAAATAAAAAATCTTATAGCATAGCGGTGAAGTTATTCTTAGATGTAGTCTGGATGTAAAAATTCGGCTCAGGACTTATTTGAAAATAAATCCTGCAAAATATAAACCAAACCAATGTAACAACCAAGACAAGTTATAAACTAAAATAGTCTTTCTTCCAAATTTCACCAACAAATATTTTTTTGTAAATTCCTGCAATTCCATAAATCTTTCCACCAATTCCGAAATAAATCCAATATGCACTTTTATCCACCTTTATCGATCTCACATCACCACATCCCTAATTTCCACATTCCACCCCACATCACATAAGCTCCCTCCACACCTGTAGCACCTTCTTCAGCGTCCTGCTCTATCCCTCAGCTTCCCGAGTACCGAAAGCGACTCCCGAATAACGCGTTCTGCAGCTCTGCTCGAATCGGCGGTCGTGAACCAACTGTTGAGGCGGTCGTCGAGCGGCGAGCTCTTCCCCTCGATCCGCGGAATCGATCCGAAGGTGCATGGAAGGATCAGGGAGTAAAATGGGGGATGGTAGGGTTTTCGGGGGACCTAGGGGATGTTTTGGGGTGTTGAGGGATGGGAAGGGGTTTAGTGAGTGGGTGTTTTACTTTTGGGACGAGATGTGGAGAGTAAGGAAATGATCCAAAGGTGTAATTAAAGGATAAGAATAAGGATAAGAATTGGAATGGTTTTCAGAATAGCTGGGTGAGATTTCAGGATATTTCATGCGACGGCGAAAGTGAAATACCACATATTAGATCAACTTTTAACATGTCTTTATATTAAGTTTAGCCGATTACTTTTATGTTATATATTCAACATTTAAAGAATTCCAAAAAGCATCATTCATAAATTGTTCTTATTGTACATATGTTTGCACTTTTCATCTGTAAATATTACTAATCATAATTTGTCTACAAGTAATATATGACTACCTGATAACGGATGTACATTCATGATACCACTTCCGGTTTATTAGTAATTAATATCAACTTTGAAATTTCAAATGGAACATACTATATTTTTTACAAATTTGAAAAGTACATCAAATTTGTTTTACAATCATGTAAAATAATCCATATGTTACATTATTAAAAAGTAAAATGGCGAGCACTTTTTTATACACCTAGTCGAAAAGAGAATAGTGAGCCATTTTGTTATTAAATGTTCCTTGTTGTTATTTTCTGTATTATTATGACAAAAAAAATATTATTTCGTTTAATAATAATAGTTACAATTGTTTTAGTTCATTATTTTATTTCAAGCTACAGTCTATTTTCGACTAGGTGTATAAAAAGTCGTTAGGGGGTCGCTATTTTTTTATTTTCTTCTTCCACTCATTTCTGTTTTGCGTGTCGTCCTCATTCAGTTCCTTTTCTCTCAAGTCTTCCGCAATACAGTCGTTCCTTCTTATCTTTGGTCTTCCTCTTCTACTTTCTACTACTAAGATTCTTCTTCCAATATATTTTTCATCTCTCCTCATGATATGTTCAAACCAATGTAATCGTCTCTCTTGTACTATCTAAAAACTTCTATCCCTCGAGTCATTTCCCTTATCCTTTAAATTCTTAGCTTATCTTTTCGTATCATCCACAACATCTATATCAACATCCTCATCTTTGCCACATTCATTTTCTCTTTATTGACACTGACATCTATCAGTTAGAATTTTATTAATATAGTAGCTGTTCCCATGGTTATAGCATAGCTGGCTGATTTATTAAATTAAATTTCTTTATAATTCTTTAACTCTATATCCATTGAATATGGAATATAAAATGCAATCAATTCGTATATTAAATTCAGAGACCAAAATCATGTGAAACCCTAAATATTTTCGTAGCAGAATTAAATTTGCGGCCTACGAAATTATTTTTTGTATCTTATGAATTAAAAGAGCCCTTCTTCGTTCTTGAATCCTAGTTCTGAAGATAGTTTAAATATAAACGAAAGCCTGAAATAAGTGTTCTTTACCTAAGCTTATTTAATTTGTCTGCCAAATCCATATCATAGCCCTAGGTAAATCCACAAAGGAAACAGCGCTCATATTCTTCTACACATTTTTTCCTGTGGTCGTTTTTATCTCCAGAGTTCCGCACTTGTTGGAATGCTGTGGAATCCATTCCTGCGAGGGTTTATGGCAACGCCATCAGGTGGCTGCGTAAGTCTGTTTCCTGCACAAGCAAAATGAAGAACATAACCCTAGTAATTTGATGCTACGCTATTCTGCCCGGATTTATAGCTAAACGTTTAAATCCTTTTAAAGATGTGCTTGTTTATCTTCGAATTTGTTTTAGTAAAAAAAAAGTAATAATGTATCTAGAAACTTCATACTTTTGTAGTATAAAATTCTAGAAATCTAAAAATGCGTTCAATTTGTGAAACGTAAAAAAAATAATGCTGTTATTATTCTATGAATGTAAAAATCAATTTGTAACATTGTTTACATATTAAAGGAAATGTATTGATTTCTACATATATGTCACGTTATCCTTGACTGAATTAATGAACAATAAAATGTAAAATTGTCTTTAAACCTTTAACAATTCATAAAAATACTAGTAATTACAATAAATTAACCATTTCCAAATTAATGTTTCAAACTTTTTACGTCTCGCTAAGAGAGGTATTGGATTCATGCTAAAAATCGCATATACAGATTTTAATGATTTAGTACGTTTTAAAGATTTAGAGATAAAGATAAGGTATATAATAATCTGTTGTAATAAATCTCACAGCCCAAATAATGTCATGGAAGCCAAATGAAATATTAAAATGTTTGTAACTGACAGATAAATGTCAATGTCAAAAATCCAGAGACATTACTGAAGATTTTATGTGGGAAGTTATACATTATATTATCTCTTATTGTATTAAGAGTTAAATATTTAAAATAATATATACTCTACTGTTATTCCTGACAATGAATTGGAAACATTTCGAAAAATTAGAAGAATAGGACAAAATTTCTTCATAGAATGAATTTAAATTTAAAAAATCTGAATAGAAAGAATAGATGTAAGTAGAATTTTTGGTGTAGAGTGTAGGTATACATGAAATGTTAAATACAATATGGCGTGAGCAGTCATGTGACTTTGTTAGCCTTGACAAGCAGATATGGGGGCCCGTGTCAGAATGATAGCTAGTAATTTTGTACATAGATGTCAAATATCATAATTTTTCATTCTAAATATAGTGATTTTCCAATTTTATGTGGTTTATTTTCCTCGACAAGTAAATTGTAGGGTCCTTAAAACGTGCTTAATCATTAAAACCTGGATATGCGATTTTTAGCATGAATCCAATATCTCTCTTAGCGAGAAAAAATAGGAAAAGAAGAACACTTGGTTGTATGTTTCAAAGTATATGTATTTACAAACTTTAAACGTATTTCGGCTGTGATGCCATCCTCAGAAGTAACGTAGGAATGATGGAGAACTTAACTAATACAGGTATATGTATAAAGTTTTTAAATCATATACTTTGAAACATATAACCGAGCGTTTTTCTTTGTTCCTATTTAAAATGTTTCAACAAATGCCCCCAGCAACTTCAATTAATATTAAAACTAAATTAAAATTGATTCCTGTAGGAAACATGGGTCCATCTTAATAATTGTAATAGAAAACACTGGAGATGCTTTTAATTAGAGAAAGAGTAATGAAACGCTTGAATAATGAATGAGCTTTGGCTACGGTCTGTTCGAGATCTCGAAACTTGAGGTAACCTTATCATAGCAACGACCGGAGATGTTTACTTACTACATAAATAAAAGCTTGGAACAGTCTTCTGCATGTTCACCATTTGGAAGATGAAATACTCACTTTTGAATTTCAACAAAGCAATATATTTTAACTACTTAACTCTTAATTGTATTAACCGTTTACTGCTCTAGAGAAATATAATCACATACATGGACTGGTGGAGTACACATGAATCCCAATTTAAAAAATCTGATGTCGCCAGCACAATACCTTCCGTCAACCCTGTTAAGTATAAATTCTATACATAAATTATAAATTTCCAGTAAAATTTTTTCATAAACTATGCGAATTGCACTTGACACTGACATCTTCTTCGTCTTCTTCTTTAGCTTTTCCCATTCGTTAGGGGTCGCTATTTTTATTTTCTTCTTCCACTCATTCAGTTCCTTCTCTATCAAATCTTCCGCAATACAGTCCTTCCATCTTATCTTTGGTCTTCCTATGTTTCATCAACTTTCTATAAGTAAGCTATTCATTCTTATTCCAATATATACTTCATCTCTCCTCTTGTAATGTAAGTCTCTCTTGTATCTTTCTAGAAATTTATATCACTCGACCCATTTCCCTTATCCTTTAATAACTTACCTTATCTTTCCGTGTCTTCCCCAACAACTCTGCCACATACATTTACTTTACATTGATACTAACATCTGTCAATTTGAATTATCTGAATATATTAGCAGTTTCCATGGTTGATATTGACAAATTTAATATCTTTAACTCTATATCTATTGTATATGAAGTATAAAATGCAATCAAAACGTATAGAGAATAATATATTCTTTAAGTTATAATAACGTTAAAAGTCAATAAAGGATATTTAACTGCGTTTTATCAAGAAATCTTCAAATGAAGATACTTCCGATTCACCAATTATAACCAAAATCTAATCACTTCTTCTTCTGGATGTAAATTTGTTGAACACGACACACACACATACACACATACACACACACACACACACACACACACACACACACACACACACACACACACACAGGCACATATTCATACAAACCTCAAAAATGGTATAATCGTATTATAGTGACCCTAAAACGTGCTTATTCTCTAAAAACTGATCATTGAATCTTATGACCAAAGACAATACCTTCCGTACCTAAAGGTGTCGGAAGGTAAAAAATAAAGCCAATTTCTTTTTTCCAAAGGTGAAAACAAAAATTCCTGAGAATTAATAATTCAATATTTATAGGAATTATTATAATATTTTTTTTCAATACATAATGTTAAAATAAGGAAAATTACAAGGATATAACCACCCTATTTTTGAATACGTATCCACATTATTTACAAAAGATAATATTCTAGGATTCTGAAAAACCCCCTCTAAAGTAGTTAATAGTAAAAAAATGTTGAACTAAGTCATTATTTTAAAATGAGATTTCTGATTTCTATTTGCTACAAAGTGTTCCTCCATTTCCATTTTCCATTAATACTTTGTGCTACCTATCAAGGAAATAATTAAAATTTTATTTTACTGCACCTTAAACCTACAAACAATCATTCGCTAAAATCTTCAAGTAATAAAATGTCTACAATTCCATCACGAACGATTCAAGCAAAAGACGCAAAATCATATCGTATTATTTCGCGATAGACAACAATGACGACAGAAATATAATACAGTCTAATTTTAATCTGTTTAAGAGAATCCAATTACGATATTTTTGCATGAATTGTTTTGGTGCTGTGTTGCTATAGCGATAAAGTTTTGTTTCTTAGAATGTAACATTAGATAAATAATGTGAGACATATATAATATAAAGTAATAAAATTTAAGATGACAATAAATTGAGTATATTGTCAGTTACCTTGACCCTCAGTTTTATAGATAATACTAACCTAAATGTTGTATTATTTACTGTTGGAACGAAATTTTTTGGGACTTGTCTCTTGTCATATATTTTCCCGTAGATTATTGTTTAAATGAGAAATTTAGTTAATATCATTGTAGGTAAATCCAGTACACTTTATTAATACATAAAATAAAAAAATGCCCAAATATAATCTTAACTATTGTAACCTAAAAAAATATTTTTTATTGCTGTTAATATGTTTATTTCAGAGGGTACGAATACATTTGGGGTTGGGCTCCTATAAGTAATACATATTGACGTTCAAAATGTGTGATCAAAGTATCTTAAATGACAAAATTTAAACTATATATTTCAATATTAAAACAATAAAAGTTTAATGACTATTATCGGGTTTTATCAGATAAATTGTTGATTTCCTGGGAATTTAATGATAATGAAAACGATGTTGATATTTACAAAATTTTAAATGGCTACATCGTAATTATAAACTAAAACACCAACATTCAACTGGCATTAGTCGTTATAAAAACATGAATCGCTACCTTGAAATACATTTATGAACAAACGGTCTAATAGCACTATAAAACCATTTCATTCGATTTTGTCGCATATATCAGTTTATGAACGAGTTTATCTCTTATTAATTCTTCTTTTTTACCTCCCGCTACCCTTGATAAGGGAGGTTTAGGGATTATGCTAAAAATCGCATATCGAGATTTTAATAAATGATGTCTGTGGGTGCGTATATGTGTGTGTATGTATGTGTGTGTGTGTGTGTATGTGTGTAAATGTGGATCTTCTGGACACTCTAAGTTAAGTAGTATCAATCGCACAATTTTGAAACCTTGTATTTCGACTTTATGCGAATATGGAAAGTTTTTCCTCCAAAAATAGCTTTAAATGTCATTTATCGCAATTATGTTAATATAAAAATTAAAGATTATTGAATTTTCTACAGGCATGCATTAATAATTTTCCTATATATTTTATAGATAAATTAATAAAATAATCAATTTTATAAATCCCGGAGTCTATGTTTTAAAGATAAACACAATTTTTTAGTTAAACAGTTCTTATTTCAAATGTAACTGACAGATAAATGTCGCTGTCAAAAAATAATCATTTCAAATTAATAATAGTAACGTTATAAAAAGAAAATTGTAAATAGAATAATAATAGTTATATGGAAAGGACTGTGCTAATCTGCTTTGTACACATATTTCGGTAATGATTCTGACATATTTGTATTGTGCGGGCGTTTACCAAGCGTCGCCTCTCGGACACTCATTTTAGGCGTGGAGAGTGCACCACAGGGGTCAATTTTGTGCCATTTAAAATTAGAAATATTTGGCGTCGGTCGGGATCAAATACGGTTCCCCAGACCAGACACTCAGGCACGCGGCCCCGAGACCCCATAAGTATTTAAATTAATAACAATTAAATGGCGGGAGGTACTGTGTTGGCCACATCAGATTTTTATTTCGCATTTCTGTGAATCTTGACCAAAATTATCAAAATACGAAAACCAAAATGTGTAACAACCTAAAAATATTGTAACAGGCCGAAAATAATCCTACTGGTGTAGCAGTTCACAATAATTTAGGCCGGCCTTCTCAAAGTAGCCTAGGTGAAGGGGAGACCTGTTTCGGTGGTTAACGACGGGTTGAGGAACCACCTATTGCGTTGCGGGCAGGGTACTTACCCCGTACCAGATGTACGTCACGGAACTGCTGGGCTAAACGGCTGGAAATTTGTGGATTCCACTTCACTGCACTTCACAGGGTTATTAGGTCAAAAAATATAAATAATGCTTATAACAAATACGTGCGTAGCTTAAACGCGGGGCGAATATGACAAAGATAAGCGTAGTTTGATGTCGAACTATTGTTCGCAAACTCTAAACGTGCGAATTCTTATTCGCGTGGGCGTAACACTGAGACAGATTTCATCTGACTCCTCGTCCTACCATCAGTACAGAACTTCTAGCTATGCATTTATGCTAACTTAGCAAAACTTAACCGTCTGTCCCCATATTCAAATACATCATGCCATAGAAACTACGCATTATGCCAAGTCACAATATTTATTAACGTCTCTTTCTCATTAACTGTTTCCGTTTCCTAGTAAAATAAAATTCTTAGTATCACAGCATTTATAAACCATGATTCAAAGTTTCATATTTCATAAAAATTATTACAAAATTTATGGCAATACTAAAAATGGTATAAAAATAAAAGTGAACGATTGCGAATCTTTTACTGATGTATAAAATTTTATGCAAAGCTTTGAATATGATAACGACACTCGCATCAAATGTAAGTACATAAAATAGCAATCAATTGACAGTATTAATATATTTTGTTTCCATAAACTGACATTTAATGTTTATATTAAGTCAACGATTTCATCAATGACAACATCAAATTAATAACTAATTTAAGATACAAAGTGTAATAAATCGTCGAATGCAACAATATTTCTTAATAACTTTTTCTTGTAAACCTTCTAGATTTTGAGTTAAAATTCTTCAAAGTTTTGTCACAAATTTCATTACCCGCCTATGGTTGAATAATATACCAACTGCCAAATTCAAAATGCGACTATTCTGCGCGTGCGTATGGCGTAAGTCTACGAACAGCTGGTTTGTTTCCCTTGTTACTGTGACTGAAACAATGAAAGAATGATTACAAACTGGTGAATAGATTGATAGGTACACCAGAAGATGAAACTATACACAAATCGGTAAAGATAAGAGATAATAGAATATCTCGACTAAGGTAACAAAAAAATCATACGTCAAATGTTTATGTAACAACAGGTTAGACAATCCAAAAATGGTAGGACATTTATAGCTCTACAATTGACGGAACAAGAAAACGCATAAAGATGATAAAACTGATGCAGACTTAATCACAATAAATGTTCAAAATGGCCACCGTTATTGTCAATACAATACTGAAAGCGTCGATAAAATGATGTAACTGTTGTTGTTTCAATATCCTCTACATTTTCATATGTGACACTCTGTGTTGTGCTATTCTTCGAGTACTAGACCCTGGCGCTCAGCAAGCTTAAAGGATTTTATTTATTTTATTTACATATATGTACAAAAGTGCGAATATTTAGAAAACGACGATTTGGAAAACGTGCCAAATAAATTTGATGGCACCACAATGTCTGTATACTCGCTATCCGTAAAGGCAGGCATTTTTACTAATTATAACTTTTATAATAATTATTAATCAATTTGACGAAAACAATGGTTTCGTTGTTACTGCTTCTAGATTATTATGAAAATACCTAAACGACTCGCTCATTTATGGGGGGGAGGGTAAAAATGCTAAAGAAATTGAGATTTCGAAAAAGGTATTTTTATTTTTTAATATATTTGTAAACTATAGGTTTAAGTGTTCACCAATTGTATTTTCGGTTTAAATTAAAATTAAAAATTATATTCATTATTTTTCAGATAAAAATGTAGGGAACCAGTGCTATAGAAATGACATGCGTCATATTCCAGACGTGCTTGAAATATTAAACAAAAGATGAAACAAATTTTACGAACAAAGAGTTATAAACACTTTTTGTTAAATTCTGTAAAATACAAAAACATTAATCTTTTTTTATCTTATTTAATTACAATTGTACTGGTATATTTCCAAAAAACAACCAACATCCGAATTAAGACAAACGACTTCCTAAATTATGTATCTTCTAAAAACTTGTCAATCAAAAAACAAAAACCTGTCACCTAAATAGAGAACGTGACGACCATAGAACAAAGACAGGGGGTAATCACGCAGAACAAAACAAAAGAAAATCACAAAGAAAACAAGAAAGAAAATCCATAATGTACTTTTAATTACGGTCTGTTGAACGCTAAAGCGTGGATTTGCAGACAACTAATTCGAGGTTTAGATTATACCATTATCTCACCATATTATGAAGTATTTCTTTATTCATTGTTTATAATGAAAAATCTGATGTGGCCAGCAAAATACCTTCCGTCTATCCTGTGTATTATTTACAAATTCCATACATAAATATTCTTGCAAAAGATTCTAAATTTCCAGTAAAATTATTTCATAAACAAACTATGCAAATTGCACTTGACTTCTTTAGCTTTTCCCATTCATTAGGGGTCGCTATTTTTATTTTCTTTTTCCACTCATTTCTGTTTTGCGCGTCGTCCTCATTCAGTTCCTTTTCTCTCAAGTCTTCCGCAATCTTCCATCTTACCTTTGGTCTTCCTCTGTTTCTTAAACCTGCTATTACTAAGCTATACATTCAAACCAATGTAATCGTCTCGTATCTTTCTAGAAACTTGTAACACTAGAGTTATTTCCGTATCTACTTCAAAACATCCTCATCTCTGCCACATTAATTTACTTTTCATTGATACTGACATCTATCAATTTGAATTATCTGAATATATTAGCAGTTTCCATGGTTAGCATAGCTGGCTGATTTATAAAATTTAATATCTTTATAATTCTTTAACTCCATATCTATTGAATATGAAGTATAAAATGCAATCAAATCGTATATTCTTTGAGTTATAATAACGTTAAATGTCAATAAATCATATTTAACTGTTAAAATCTTCAAATGAGGGTACTTCCGGTTGACCAATTATAACCAAATAACTTGAGGAATACGAAAAAAATATAATTTTTGGAATTGTGGTATTGAAGTTATGCGATCCGAAGGTTGAAGAAACAGCGGAAGGCCCCTAACGAATAGGAAAAGCTAAAGAAAAATATTATCAAATGTAATTTGCATAGTATGTTTATGAAATAAAGAATCTTTTGCTAGAAAATTTATGTATGGAGCTTATACATAATATACAGGATTGGCGGAAGGTATCGTGCAGGCCACATCAGATTTTTTGTTGTTGTTTTTTACCAAAAGCTTCTGAATTGCATTTTTCTAAGACTATGTCTCGTAAAATATTCTTGTACAAATACGAATCAAATATCGTAAAACTCAATATTTGCGAAGGTCATTTACTATTACAATATGCATTGTGACAATGCTGAGAACTTAGCCACATGTGGATCTTGGTCCACCATTCGTTCATTTCCCTTTGCTGTGTTGTAAGCCTGCGTCGTATGTGGGTGTATCTTGCCTTGACATCAACACTTGACCGATTTCAAACGACACGAGTTTCTCTTATCGAGGATTATTTCAAGACTTCCTGGTGTGCTCACTAAAACTGTTTTGTTGTTTTTGCTGTTTGTCAAGGAAACGCGATTCCCCAACAATAAAAAAAATACCAGAAACTAGTGTGAGAGGATTATGACACCATGTGCGAGGGTCAAGTTGGCCATGAAATACAAAATTTACTCATCATTTTATAAATTTATCTATCATTAGAAATTCAATTGCGATGTTAGAATTTAGTTAATACCAGAATTTTTTCAACAGTAAATATAGGGTGTTATTACCATATACTTACAGTATAAAATGATTGACAGCAATGTATTAAAGCGTTTATTTTATAAGTGGAGAGTGCACCACAGGGGTCAATTTTATGCCATTTCAAATTCGAAATATTTGATGTTGGTAGGGATTGAATCCGGTTCCCCAGATTCGCGACCAGACACTTCGGCATGCGGCCACGAGATCCCATAGGTATATGTATTTAAATTAATAAAAATTAAATGGCGGGAGGTATTGTGTTGGTCACATCAAATTTTTACCTCTCGCTAAGAGAGGCATTGGATTCATGCTAAAAATCGCATACCAGATTTTATTGAATAAGCACGTTTTAAGGTCCCTACAATCCGATTTTAACATTTTTACGATGATGTCTGTGTGTGTGTGTGTGTGTGTGTGTGTGTGTGTGTGGATGTATGCGTGTGTGTGTGTATGTATGTGTGTGTGTATGTGTGTAGGATGATGGAAGGACGATTACTCAAAAACTATAAGACTTTATATATGTTTAACTACGTATTTCCCAACCGGACAAGGTTTTGGTAACAATTGGACAACCAAAAGTAGAAGATTCTTGAAAAAAAATCATCTAAATATTATTTTTTGAAAAATTTTCTTGGTAATATTAAAGAAAATTAAATTCTCTATCTGATACATTTAAATATTTTATTATATATTTTATAGATTTAGAGATAAAAGAAATATAATATATAAAATAATCTGTTGTAATAAATTTTACAGCCAAAAGAATACTATGGAAAATAGTTGTAAATTTAAATTGCTTGTAACTGATAGATAAATGTCAGTGTCAGAAATCCGGCCAGAGATATTACTGAAGACTTTTTCTGGGAAGTACGTAGATTATATTATTTCTTAATGTATTAATAATTAAATATTTAATATTATAGGTATATTACACATACCCTTCAGAAATACTGTTACTCCCGACAATGAATTGGAAACATTTCGAAAAAATAGAAGAATAGGACAAAATGAATTTAAATTTAAAAAATATAAATATAAGGAATAGATATGAGTAGAATTTTTGGTGTAGAGTGTAGGTATACAAGAAATGTTAAATACATTAGGGCGCGAGCAGTCATGTGACTTTGTTGGCCTTGACAAGCAGATATGGGGGCCCATGTCAGAATGATAGCTAGTAATTATGTATATAGATGTCAAATATCATAATTTTTCATTCTAAATTTAGTGATTTTCCAATTCCATGTGGCTTATTTTCCTCGACAAGTAAATTCCAGACTCCTGGTGACAAATTAACTACGTGAATTTAGAAAATCTTGAAATTTTTAATGAAAAATTCTGACATTTGACATTTATGTACATAATTACTAATTATCATTCCAAGCCAACAATGTAACATAACTGTTCGCGCCCTGTACTTACGTAACCAAAAAAAGGAAGTGGCGAGAGGTATTGTGCTGGCCACAACAGATTTTTTACTCATGATATGGATCTTGTTGGTATTATAGAAACCGACATTTTGTTTCGATCGTGAACAAAATATTTTACGATAAAACGCAGCTGGTTTTATTTGATAAAAGAAAGGTTGATTTGTAAATCCTTTGTGTCAAGCAGGCTTACAATAAAATGCCTGACTGGATAATCTTATCCATCACGGAACCCGTACGGTGAGTTTGTTAATACATTTGGAGCTCGCATCCATCAACTACATAATAAATAACAAAACGAATTAGTTTCCTGAACGGTTTGAAAATCTGAACTGAGAATTGAAATACATTGAATCATTGAATTTTTTGACCAAAGACAATACCTTCCATACCTAAAGGTGACGGAAGGTAATAAGTTGCATCATTTTAATTTATAATTAATAATATTGACTTTATACTGTGGAACTCCTAATCAAAAATATGAAATACGGAGGCTTAGAGTTTAATATAGTATTAAACAGTATAAATAATTCTCTTCCTCACGCATGATGTTGCCATGGTGATGTACCATACATTGAATCTGTCCAGAATGGGCAATTCAACTAACAACAAAGGGAATTAGCTTCGGTTTATGACCGGAGTAAGACTGTTTAATTCTACCGCTTATGTATAAAGCACAGCGGAAACAAACCCCAGACTCATTCAAAATTAAAACCACTGTCATAATCTGTTAAGTTTTGTTTATTTTTTACGCTAAATGGTTTATTGTTGCGTACGTTTGTTAATGTTTAATATTTCAGTGTCAGATTATGAATGGTTCATTCCACCAAAATTTGAAGAATTCTCATAAAACAATATTTCCTCCCACAATGGGTACCTCCACAATAGCTTTCGTAGGTAATATATATTAAATATACTAGTATCTCCCAGAAAAATTTGCCAGTAATGTTATTAAAACTGCTGATTTTTAAATTATTAAAAAATCTTTCAGGACTCATATTTCAATAAGAATGATACAACCTTTTTTAGTTTTATTTCTGTATATTTATTTAAATAACGACTGCCTTCTTCAGGAATGAACAACAAATCAACAAATAATAACAAAACATTAGCAACGGGTAACCAAGGTGACAATTACAACATATTTAATATAGGAAGCCATGCACGACTAAGATCTAGACCGTCACAATGATTGAGATTATTACACTTGGTTTTGAAAATCTCAATGGCTTCTCTAATTAACCTGTTGTTTAGGCGTGTAGGTCTCGCCAGTATTTTTGTATTTTCAAATTTTATACGGTGGAACTCTTCCAGGGCATGCTCTGCAACTGAAGATTTTTCTGGCTGGTTCAATCTAATCGAACGCTGGTGTTGTAGAAATGATTTTGATTTTGCTCTGTCAATTAAAAACATTTAAATATCTCAACTGTTTTTTGGGCAACGAGATTTATTACAACATATTATTATATCCAATATCTCCTAACCTATACGAGATATAATGAATTAAATGTGTCAGATTGACAAATTTTCAAAAAAATATTTAGATTTTAGAAACTACCACTTCCGGTTGTCCAATTGTTACCATAACCTATTCAACTCTTCCCATTATTGTTATATTGAGGTCTTTAGTCTTATAGAATTTGAGAAATCGTACCTCCAACAACCTCACACATATCCACACACACACAGACATCATCGTAAAAATATTATTCTAAGGTCATTAAAACGTACTTATACACTAAAATCTGGATATGAGGTTTTTAGCATGAATCCAATACCTCTCTTAGCGAGAGGTAAAAATCAAAACAAAACTTTAGCTGATGAGGTGGGTAAATTTACTACATTGGTGTCAGACGTCATCAGTTTCCTCGCGAAAATATCAAACCATAGTTAACCATATATTACTACAGTTAACCCATGCTCGCGAAAAATCGCCTATAGTATAGATGTTAAGTGGTTTTAAAATCCCGAAAATAAATACCTCCTTTGTGTTGTATCGTAAACGTACTTTGTGGGCTTTCAAGTAAACAATCTTAAATAAATTCCCTCTTTTCATTTTCTCTTTCGGTTTTATTAAATTAACTCATTAATCTTTCCCTTTCACCTGTTTCTTCCTTATTTATAAATATGAATTACAAAGTGTTGCGAAATAGCTCAGTATCTTCTCTCTCATGTTTAAGTAAAAGCACTGTTGTTCCTCACGGCTCCCTGGGTTTCAGTTTCAGGTTTCAGCTGCCATCCATTACTGCATTAAATTCTACCTGTCTTCAAACTACTCTCTCAGGAATTCGTTTCTCCTTGATTTGATCAGACAGACCACTTTCTAGCGCGTAAAAGAATAATGTTTAGTTTTTATAGGTCTAGAGATATATGTTTTCTATCTCAAAACAAAGCTAATTTCTTTAAAATTACATTATAAATCATTTGATTGTAACCTGTTAAAAACTAAATGGATATTGTAAAAAAATTGTAGAAAGGTTATATGAAATTCGCCCGTGATATTCAATGATCTATTAATAATGATTCAATTTAATTACATCTACATTTAATTATTGATGAAACATTTTAATTCTAATTATAACATGAACCAGTAATTTGTAATTATAATGATACAGAGAATTTAATTAATAAATTTAATTTGAGGAAACATAAAACAAAATTCAATTTTAACATGTCATAAAAACACTAATACATTTAATATTTTATATAGTTTTCATAATTATTTTTAAAAAAACGTTGGGGCCAGCATAAAATAATTCCCATTGCCAGTTTCAATTTATTTATTTATTTCGTAATAAATCCATCCCACAGGATACAAGATCCCAATTACAGGACGATCATATGATATACAAATGTATAAAAACGAATGAGTTGAAACAGTAAGCACATTCATTAATTAATAAACATATAATAAATTTAACAAGTAACTTAATCCGAACAATATTTTGTTAATATACTCTTAAATTTAGATAAGGAGTCGCCAAATATATTAATGTCAATAGTACATACACTGTTATATGCTACACAGAGTTGTCTTATTGGAGATTTTAATTCATAATTACTCCTAGCTGTTTTACAATGAAATGGTACTTTATTTCTTGAAGTGACGCGTGGAACGTGAAATTGTATTAGCTCAAGACTACATGGGTCATCAATACAATTATTTATTAATTTGTATAAGTAGAGAGATAATTGTAAATTTCTTCTGCTACTTAATGGCAACAAGTTCACTTCAGGCTATAAAACAGAATAATCATGGTTAAAGTTAGAATATTGTCCATGTATTTTAAAATAACAATATTTGATGAATTTATGCTGGACAGACTCAATCTTAGATATATATTTATGATATATTCCAGACTTGTACACAATATTCTAGCTTGGAGCCGACAAATACACAATACAAGCGTTTTAGTGTAGGTGTTTTACAGAAAGACTGACAATTTCTAATTACAAATCCAAGATTTTTGTATGATGATCTTACGGTAGTCTCAATGTGTACAATAAATGTTAGTTTTGTGTGAAATATAATCCCTTTCTCAAATTTCTAAAGTTGCGTATGGTAACTTAGTTAATATTTTTTTAAAATTGTAAGTATAAGTACAAATCTAGTAGTAGCTTAACCAGAGAACACTTTCTTCAGGTTTTGACAGAAAAAAATTTAAAGTTCAATATCTGATATCCCTCAAATAATTCAATATATTTTTTTAACAATTAGCAACTGCAGAATTGTAATTAAACACAAATTAAGTTATCAGATTTCAAAAGTGCAATAATTAAACCAATAGATTACTAATTAACCTCGTTAGACATCTATAATTACCACCTACATTAACAAAACAATCGCCAGCTATTCACTTGTCTAAAACTTCTGCAAACAAAAACTAATCGACAATTCTTAACGATAATCCTAAGTGAACTTGATCGTATTAATTAAGGTAATAAAAAGAGGAGTCCATCAAAGCAGGCTTGTTGGGAGAAATACCCCCTAACAATTCATTATTAACCTAACCATAAAAACAGCTAAAAATAGACGTAGGTATAGTCTACGACAGACGTCCGCTATACTTGGGGTAATTAATAACACAAAAAGATAAAAAAAATCGGACAATCGATATAAGTGGGGGGAATTTAACAGAGTCTAAGCGGTAAATATTAATTTGACCTACCTGCAACGATCAATGGCAGAGAAAGAACAGTAAGTGTTGTGTGAATGTGTACTACACTGCAATCAAGAAACTGAAAAAAGAAACAACAAAAAAAGGGAATTTCAATTCAATTTTTTTGATGCCATCTATGAGCTGTTTCAGAAATAAAGAGGCAAAATTTATTTTATATTTAATGAATTAACCAGGGTATCGAACCTAAACCTGAACCGAACCAAAACCGAACCAAACCGCAACATTTTAGTGAACGCAAACCCTGAACCGAACCTCAAATATATTTTCAATTTTGAACTCGTGTCGGAACCGAACCGGGTTTAAAATTCGGGTTCAGGGTTCAGCTCCGGTTCAGGTTCGAGTTCGAAATGTACGCGCAATCGTTATACAGCCGATAATCGAATCCTGTGTTGTCTGTTTGTGAAAATTGTGTTCGTGTTTTTGTCTTACGTAAATTCCGGCTCGCATTTTAAATTATTTCTATATAAAGATTGTTATTCCAAAAACATTAATTCAATTTTCATTAGGTCGAACCGAACCTGAACCCAATACCTGAACTCGGAACAAAAGCGCAAATTTTATTGTTTGAACCAGAACCGCACCCGAACCTATCTTTCAAAAAATAAATTAACCTGAACCGAACCCAGTTTTTGGCGGTTCGATGCCCTGCTTTATAGGTTTCTAATGACCAAGCAATATATGCAAATCATACTAAATTGTCTCTAGGAAATCCTAGATAACCTATTTTTCGTAGGTTTATTGCTAATTCGAGTCCACCGAAGTAAAGTAGTACAGGGTGGGGCAGAGCAAGTTGCTTATTCAAATAATCATTCCTAAAATATTGTTCGCTGTGGAGTAGTAGCCAATATAAATTCGCCTCCGGGTACATTTCCGTTACCGGTACCGGTAGTAAAGCGGTAACGATAAAGCGAGCACTTGCAAATAACCCTACTCTCTCAAAGATGTCGTTGCTAAAAGCGTGGTGGTGCAACTTGCATTCAGCGCCAAAGTTGAAGCGTATAGTGGTAGGAAGCAGGACTACTATTTGTAAACATTTTTAATATGATTACATATCCGGTTATTGATAAATGCTCCGTTGCATCTCATAAAATATTTATGACGTGTTTTTCAAATAATAAATCTTTCATACCAATGATGAAAGCTAGGCTATTATATTATTATAATTACAAATGTAAAAATCTGATGTGGCCAGCACAATACCTTCCGACAATCCTATGTATTATATATAAATTACATACATTAATTTTCTAGCAAAAGATTTTAAATTTCCAGTAAAATTATTTCATAAACAAACTATGCAAATTGCACTTGACACTCACATCTTCTTCTTCTTTAGCTTTTCCCATTCGTTAGGGGTCGCTATTTTTTATTTTCTTCTTCCACTCATTTCTATTTTGCGTGTCGTTCTCATTCAGTTCTTTTTCTCTCAAATCTTCCGCAATACAGTCCTTCCATCTTATCTTTGGTCTTCCTCTGTTTCTTCAACCTGCTATTACTAAGCTATACATTCAAACCAATGTAATCATCCCTCTTGTATCTTTCTAGAAACTTGTAACACTAGAGTTACTTCCTTACCGTATCTTTCCGTGTCTTCTCCAACATCTACTTCAAAACATCCTCATCTCTGCCACATTAATTTACTTTTCATTGATACTGACATCTATCAATTTGAATTATCTGAATATATTAACAGTTTCCATGGTTATCATAGCTGGCTGATTTATAAAATTTAATATATTTATAATTCTTGAACTCTATATCTATCGAATATGAAGTCTAAAATGCAAGTCTTCCAAGATACAGTCCTTCCATCTTATTTTTGGTCTTTCTCTGTTATATATATATATATATATATATATATATATATATATATATATATATATATTCATTTCTCCTCATGACATTTTCAAACCAATGTAATCATCTCTCTTGTGTCTTTCTAGAAACTTATAACACTGGATTTATTTCCTTCCGTGCCATTCCCAACATCTACTTCAACATCGTCATCTCTGCCACATTCATTTACTTTTTATTGATACTGACATCTGTCAATTTGAATTACCTGAATATATCAACAATTTCCATGGTTAGCATAACTGGCAATTTAATGTCTTTATAATTCTTTAACTCTATATCTATTGAATATCAAGTATAAAATGCAATCAAATCGTATAGAGAATAATATATTCTTTAAATTATAATAACGTTAAATGTCAATAAATGATATTTAACTGTTAAATCTTCAAATGAGGCTACTTCCGGTTCACCAATTATAACCAAAATCTAATCACTTGTTCTTCTGGATGTAAACTTGAGTTATGCGATTCGAGACTTTCTTTCAGCCCTATATCCGTAAATAAGTATTACATCCTTGATTTTTTTAAAAATTAAAATATCTCAAAAACTACTGTATTTATCAAGTTTAAGCAAAAGTATATTTTTTATGTATTTCAATTAGTTAATTCAGAACATTCTGTATATTAAAGAAAGTATATGCGTGCATTTTTCAGTAAAATATAATGTACATGTCTAAAATCTGATTACTTGAGAATATTACAGAAAACGAAATATTATATCTCAGCTTCGCGTGTCGCCGTTAGCGTTATTCTCCAGTAGTATTATACTGATGAGAACCTTGTCTGTCCCTCGTCTTCTAAAAACAAGGGACTTTAACAAAAACAATACCCTCTGCAAAAAATCTACAATGAGCAGGACAAGGAAAAAATGCAGATTCTGACGTTTACACAAAGATGTTTTACACTTCAAATTTTAAAAACTATACAGTTGGATTTTTACTTTACACTCTGTTGCAATTTATGTCTTCCTACAGATGACGATTTTTATTCTTCATAAAAATATTAATACTAGAAAATATTTATAGCATAAAATTATCATAATATCCATCAAAATTCTCAACAAGTTGTCAAATTGATTTACAGACCAGTGTCGAAGTTGCAATGTCTTATATATGTATAGTAAGAATATTATTTATAAAGTATGATTACGTGTTTGTTTAATATTTAATATGTCAATATTTCCCACTCCATAAATTAAATAGTTTAATGAACCGTTGCACTGTGTAAGTAAGTACGCTTAAAAATAAGTAACACTTATAATAGTAGTATCTTTTTTAATTTTAATGATTAAAGCACGTTTTAAGGTACCTACAATCCGATTTTAATATTTTTACGATGATGTCTGTGTGTGTGTATGTGGATGTATGTATGTGTATGTGTGTGTATGTGTGTGGGGAAGTTGGAAGGACGATTTCTCAAAAACTATAATACAGGGTGGGGCTAAACCAATTGAGCAGTTTTGAAGAGTTATAAAAAAGAAACCAGGGTATATATGAAGAAAAATATTTTATTTTTGAAATCAGTAGGACTTACCATTTTATACTCATTATATTTTTTAAAAATAATGTCTTTAAGATGGCGGTCGTTAGCTGCAATACATTGCTGAAGCCGATTTCTGAAGTTTTGAACAGCCCGTTGACACATTTCGCGGGGTATCGCATTTAGTTCTTCAACAATCTGCTCCCTTAGCTCTAGCAGGTTTTGAGGGCGACGCTTTCCTTAAGATATTCCCAAAGAAAGAAGTCGCACATGCTTAAGTCGGGCGACCGCGCAGGCCACCCCACGTCACCTCTCAAAGACACTAGACGTCCAGGAAACATTTATCTTAAAGCGTTTAGAGAATTTCGGGCTGTGTGGGCTGTTGGAATCAAAAGTCCCCCTAATCACTGTTCTTCAACAACCACTTCCAATCGGGGCTGCAGAAAATTTTGCAACATTGAAACATAACGCCCGGAATTCACGGTCACGGTCACGCCTCCCTCTTCAAAAAAGTACGGGCCTATAACGCCAAATTGTGATACGGCACCAACAAAGTGTTTAAACGTCCGCCCCCAAAACCTGCTAGAGCTAAAGGGAGCAGATTGTTGAAGAATTGGACAACCAGAAGTAGCGGATTCTTAAAAAAATGCTTCTAAATATTATTTTTTGCTAATTTGCGTTCTTGCTTGTATTAAAGATAAGTAAATTCTCTATCTGATACATATCTGCTTGTCAAGGCCAACTTAAATGTCTGCTTAAACTATTGAAGTAATGACTAATATAATATGAAGAGATATTCAGTGATTCTGTATCTATTTCAGTGAAATTTGTGGCACATTTGAAATTCGCGACATTGTAAGCTGAACTCAACAAATTAAATACAACTATCCGTTTAGTTTAATCTGCTCAATGCCAGTAAATATTTTAATCTGTCATTAGTTGCGCATTATACGGAATTTGATTTCAATTCTGTTCGGAATTGGGAAATGCACAAAAGTTCGAACTGAAACTGGAGAGAAATATGACAAATGATATTTTTGTGATAATATACAATACTCTTTTATATATTTTTTTAATTGAAATGAAAAATGTATTGAAGTGTCCATCAAATATATGAGTTTAAAGAAAACATAAATAAAAGCAGGTTACCACACACAGAAGTGGATAATAAATTGTGTTGATTTATTTTACACTAACTACTAATTTTTTTCTGTTTTCCTCTGTTCAACATGTTACTCTATATATATTTCATTTCGTATTTCATTTTGACAAACCGCATACCACAAAAATGGCAATATGCGTATTGGAGTAAATGTACTAAACCGAGATTAAACCGAACAGGGAAAGGAAAACCGCAGATTGATTTTCGTGTATAATATTGACGTTCAAGAGCGCGTAACAAATCGAAATAACTGTGAAAAAATAACGAAAACCAAAACAACAACGTGGACACACTAATAATTGTGATTATACATAATTTGTCAGCCCCAGATTCCGAAAATTGTTCGGAACATAATGAATATTACCTACAGAAAAATCAGGTGAATATTTTACTACCCTAATCAATTTATTTCTTTCAGAAATAGTAATTGATACAAACATTCCTTCTCTTTGACAAAGTGATTTTCCCAATCCTTATAATTCTTTAACTCTGTATCCATTGGAAATATAAAGTGCAATCAATTCTTTAGATGATAGAATATTCTTTAATGTTTATAATAACATTAAATGTATAAATAATATTTAACAGCGTTTTTTCAAGAAAAACTGTTCAAATCTTCAAATGAGGGTACTTCCGGTTGACCAATTATAACCAAAATCTAATCAAGTCTGCATATAGATGTAAGGAAGAGGAATAAGTAATAATTGTAATTTTTTGGAATTATTATATAACATACACACATATACAAACATCATCGTAAAAATATTAAAACCGTATTAGAGACCCTAAAACGTGATTATTCATTGAAAACTCACCACCGATTTTCCAGTAAAATTATTTCATAAACAAACTATTCAAATTGCACTTGACACTGACATCTTCTTCCTCTTTACCTTTTCCCATTCGTCAGGAGTCGCTATTTTTCAGTGTCGTTCTCATTCAGTTCTTTTTCTCGTAAGTCTTCCGCAATACAGTCCTTCCATCTTATCTTTGGTCTTCCCCTGTTTCTTCAACCTCCTATTACTAAACTACTCATTTTTGTTCAAATATAATTCTTCATTTCTCCTCATGACATGTTCAAACCAATGTAATCGTCTTTCTTGTATCTTTCTAGAAACTTGTAACACTAGAGTTGTATCTTTCTTTAATTTACTTTTTATTGATACTGACATCTGTCAATTTGAATTATATGAATATATTAGTAGCTTCCATGTTTAGCATAGCTGGCTGAATTATAAAATCTAATTTCTTTAAAATTCTTTAACTCTGTATCTATTGAATATGAAGTATAAAATGAAATCAAATCATATAGAGAATAATATATTCTTTAAGTTATAATAACGTTAAATGTCAATAAATCAAATTTAACTGTTAAATCTTCAAATGAGGCTACTTCCGGTTCACCAATTATAACCAAAATCTAATCAGTTGTTCTTCTGGATGTAAACTTGAGGAATTCAAAAAAAATATAATTTTTGGAATCGTGGTATTGAAGTTATGGGATCCGGAACTTTTGACACACACACACACACAGAGACACACACACACACACACACACACACACACACACAGACACATACATACATACATACAGACATCATCGTAAAAATGGTAAAATCGTATTATAGGGACCCTAAAACATGCTTATTCACGTAAAACTCATCATTGAATTTTTTGACCAAATACAATACCTTCCTTGCCTAAAGGTGACGGAAGGTAAAAATTATAAAATTTTATTTCGTACATAAATAAACAAATGTGCTGAAAGTTAAACTACTGGATTTAAGAAAATAAATCCTGCCTTTATCTATAATGAAACTACGCTCTGTACATTTTTATGTCGCATTCAGTATTACGCCATTCCATAAAATGTACAATTGTAACCGAGTACATTTCAAACGATGTGGAGGCCGACCAAAGTGGTAGTTACTTTGTATTATATTTCGTGAATGTAGACTATGCAATTTCAAATCCCAGTAGAATATTAATATCAACATGAAATGCGGTTTTGTGGCGAAGCTTAGCTCGATAATTAATTTTACTTCGAACATATGGTACCAATTTCAAAGAGAAGTAAATGTGGTGTTTACAAAATTAATAAAACAACAAAAATAATATCATAATGTGGTAGAAATAATCACCAAAATAATTTGAAATCAAGTTTGACTTATGCAGGCCGTATGAAGGTAATTCAAAAAGTAACAGCGAGGGTAGGTCATGAAGTTCGCGGAAACGGAATGAAGAAAGGCATGGGGGTAGTTTTTTTTTAATGCCATTATTTTCAGAGCTTATTGTGCCGACGCAGGTAACACGATTTTAAACACATATTATCGTGTTTCAGGGCACACGTTTACTTTATGTATATATTCATATTTTGTTTTGTAAATGTTTAATATTTTATATAGCAGCCTATGTTTATATTTATATTTTTACCTCTCGCTAAGAGAGGTATTGGATTCATGCTAAAAAGCGCATATACAGTTTTTAATCATTAAGCACGTTTTAAGATCCCTACAATCCGATTTTAATATTTTTAAGATGATGTCTGTGTGTGTGTGTATGTATGTGTGTGGGACGTTGGAAGGACGATTTCTCAAATTATAATACTTAATATCTGTTTAACTACATATTTCTCAATCGGACATTACAAGAAATGTTAAATACAATAGGGCGCGAGCAGTCATGTGACTTTGTTGGCCTTGACAAGCAGATATGGGACCCGTATCAGAATAATGGCTAGTAATTATGTACATAGATGTCAAATATCATAAATATTGATTCTAAATTTAGTGACTATCCAATTCCATGTGGTTTATTTTGCTCGACAAGTAAATTCCACACTCCTGGTGACAAATTAACTACGTAAATTTATATATGCTTGTCAAGCCCGACAATGTCACATGACTGCTCGCGCCCTATACTTATGTAACCAAAAACGGAAGTGGCGAGGGGTATTGTGCTGGCCACAACAAATTTTATTAAATTGCTTTTCTCTTCACTGTTTGCCAGAATTACTGCGTCTGCGAATGCGCACATTGATATTTTTTCGATACGAATCAAAGGATCAATTTCCTTTTGATTGTTAACATATTAATTATAAGCTTGCTACATATTGGAATACTAACACTACGCTTTCGCTTTGTAAATGAACAGATAAACAGGTATTATTGAAATTCACGTTGTCAGAAGTTATCATATACATACAATTTGCGTAGCTAGTTCATTGTGTGAAAACAGTGAACAGCATTGTGACATGAGCAGATATATAGCAAAGGTGTAACGGGTAGACACGACACTAGACCCTAGACATATTAATGCGTAACCAGGGAAATCTAGCTCATTTCTCCTAACCCTATCTTACAGGAAGTTGAAGTTATTACAGAATAAATTTATTTTATTGATCTTAACAAAATCTCTATTCCTTCCCTTTGTATTGAATTTATGTAAAACTACACCAGAAACAAATTACAACACAAACTAAACAAAACATTGACCGAATTCCTGTCTAAACTCTTCTGGTTTCCCCTCGCGCAACATAACCTCAAAACGCGAGCTTACGGATGACGTAAATGATGACGTTAACATGTAGTACCACTGCCACCGCCATCTACCGGCAACGTGGCTAACATTACTAACAGTGGAATAATTGTAAGACATGTTATTCAATATTCATATTCCAATAATAAAAATATGTTTTCATTCTCATATTAATAAAATGTTGATTGGCTACACCTATACCAGGTGTCTAATTGAAATTTCTTATATAGAATTATTGAAAAAAAATTAGACCTATTCATTCATTCATTAAGTTGAAGGCTTTAAGCGCTAACCGCTTTTGTCACTGCGACCTGTAAGATCTGTTGTAACAAGACCCCATCTTAGTTTTCTGGAAGTAATTCCAGATATCTTATGAAGCCAATTACTGCTCCAGTGTCAGTTTCCCGACCTCATTTGTGGCGAGGTACTTATTACCAAGATGGTTAAGTCTAATTACGGCCATAGTTGCACATTATAATTTTTGGAATACATACATACATACAGACATTAGGTATCGTAAAAATGGTAAAATCGTATTATAGGGACCCTAAAACATGCTTATTCACTAAAAATTCATTGAATTTTTTGACCAAAGACAATAAAAATTATATAAATAACATCTACTAGTGGTGTCATATAATGAACTTAGTGTAAATTCTGTAAAGTTCATGAAGTTGGTAGTGGTTGTCTTTCATATATAATATAAGTCAAATATGTAACTTTATAATGTTTATTATTAAATTTGTTATAAAGGATCTCATTTAAACTTTTAATAGATGCATCGCATTATTTACATATTCACTTGTTCTACTTTCGGAAGAAAAATGCATAAAATGAAATCGCTGAGCGCGCAGGTTGTAGTTTATAGAGAAAAAATTCAGAAACATTTATATGAGTACGAAATTTGCATCATCTGATTTCACTTTCAAGTGGAAACAAAGTTTAGATTTGAATAAATGTATAAATTTACCCAAGTTACAAATACATAATTCAATCGTATTAAAATGTATTGTTTGTTTGTAAGTCATTATAAATTAGGCAAGTAATTCTGTAGGTAATCCCAGAGTAACATGAGCAGATTGAATTTAAATGATTCACCCAGACGGCGCTAACTGTAGACGACTAATGACAAATGGAATATACATACTGATATTACGGGACGTCTGACTGTCTGATTGTTTCAATGTGGTTTATTATATTCTATTCATTATTACAATAAATACAAATTAAATTGCTATGGGAATTGTTTCATTTTTGTTCCATTGCTAAACATAATAAACAAATGAATATAAACAAAAATAAATTTAAATAAATGAAACAATTATTTCATTTAATAAAATCTATCTCATTTACCTAAATTTAAATGGATATATAAATAAATAAATAAATAAATATTTCATCACGGCATATTACCCATTGCTGGGTGTGCCAATCTGCTTCGTACACAGATATCGGTAATGATGGAATATTTATACCGTGCGGGCGCTTACCAGGCGTCACCTCACGGGCACTCATTGCTGGCGTGGAGAGTGCGCCACAGGGGTCAATTTTGTGCCTATAAAATGCGATGTAATTTTTGGCCTCGGTCGGAATCGAACCCGGATCCCCAGATTCGCGACCAGACACTCAGGCACACGGCCACGACACCCCATAATGGATATCATAATTTAAATTAGATTCAATATCAAATAAAAACAATATTTGGGATTAGTTCTGTATATTTTTATTTAACGACGTTTCGACAGCGTAGTGCTGTCTTCATCAGGCAAATAGTAAATAACAAAGTACATGTAGTCAAGACAACAAGTTTACAGAAAGTTAAAAACAGAAAATTATGAATAAATAACAGGTAACCACGACTTATTTAGCTCATAACCTGTATTTAAATTAACGTTATATGAGGATTTCTTGATTTCGATGGCTTCTCTAATATAAGATTAAATCAACCAGATAAATCTGCTGTTGCTGAACATTCAAGAATTACATGGAATTGATTTCAAAACCACGAAGATTTTAGCAAGAGAAAATAACTGGATGAGAAGACTAATCAAAAGTTCGGAGGAATGAATGAAAACATTGCTGTATTTCACAACCAAAATGAACAACGTAATTAAAATTAAACTATACAGGAAATTTTCTCCAATATCGTTTATAAACTATTAAACTGAACGAAACTGTAAACTAAGTTTGAAGTATTGTGCCTCAACTTTGAAACAAGTAGTGATTCATTATAATTGAAAACTAATTTAATATTCGATAAATATATTAGCAAAAATCGTAGATAATCACATCATACCACAGAACACTTCATATTGCGACATTTTAATATCAGAATAATCGACTTAAATCTAAACAATAAGTAGTGTGGTAGTATTTTACCTTCCGTCACCTTTAGGTAAGAAAGGTATTAAGTTTGTGTAGCTTGCTATTGCTGATAGCGCGTACTGTTCGACAAAGTAATTTCAGACTCTCAAAACAGTCAGAACTTTTTTTGCTGACTCAGAACTTCCATAATTATTTATTTATTAATAAATCGATCCAACAGAATACAAGATCCCAATATGGGACGATCATATGATATCCAAATATAAAAATATGTTGTGACCAACACAATATCTCTCATTTTCATGTTGTATAGGGTGTGAGCAGTTATGTGACTCTGTTAGCCTTGGCAAGCAGATATGGGGGCCCGTGTCAAAATGGGCAAAAATTGAACAGAATTGGCTGGGAAACGTCGGAACATCCACGCTACAGTCCCGCCTTGTCACCATGTGACTTGAGCCCTTTAAAGAAGCGATGGGAGGCCATCGATACGACGACGACTGTGCGATGGAGGAGTTTGTGCTCCAATGGCTGTGTGAAGGGTCCGCTAGTTTCTACGATGGAATATGTTGGGAAAAATCCGTTTCTATTTTTAAAATAAACTCAGAATTAAAAAAATAGTCCTGTTTATATTTGATAAATGCTAGTTTCATTTACTTAAAACGCCATTAATAATAATTATCCATTTCGACGAAATATTCATTTTTCAAGGTATTTAGTCATAAATTCTCATTGTCTAAGTTAGCAAGATACCGTAATTAATTTCAGGAACTCTTAAATTAATAAATGGATATTACTTTTCCCATATCATTGCTTTGGTTGTTAAAAAATAAAAAAAATATTTCTGTTGTATTTTCTACAAACATTTTTTTTTTTTACTTTCATATTAAAATGTATACATATTTTTCTGAATATTTTTTGTATCTTTTAAGAAGTGAAAAGAAAAATGTATCCATATGAAATATGCTCGAGGCATATGAAGTCTATTTCAACATTGTTATTAAGTTTATCTTGCAAAAGAAAAATCTTTTAAAAAAATATTATTAGGAATGATTTTCTTAGGACTTCTAAGATTCTATTAAAAAATGTTGGGACTAAAACACAGATCTACCCTATCTACTTAAAACTTCGTGAACATTCTATTTTAAAATAAAATATTTATCAGGTTTATATTCAAAATGTTATCAACCGTACAGCATACAGTCCGTAGAATTTAATATTCTAACATGCAAATTCTAACCACCAAATAAAAGAAGGTGCTTTCCATAATAATATAAAAAAAAATGTCGACTCACACTACGAAGTGGTAGACGAAACACTTCCAGGAGTTAGGCCTCTCCAGAAAATTATACACTTGTCCTTGAAAGGTGGCTCTCCCAGCAAGTCTACGGTGCTCCTTGGCGAGATATCTGGTCGCATCGCCCCATTTTGGAGGGCGCTCCAAAAGTAGGGTGCTGGCAGCCAGGGGTCCGCCACCGGGGCCACCTACATTGATAGTAGGGCCCAACACACCACCCAGAGATGGGGTGCTCAAGCCGCTTACCGACGTCACGGTGGCTGGAAGAAATAAATAATGAAGGTTCATTGAAATATTTATCATTCATAATTTTCTGAAAAAATATTCCCGCTGATTTTACCTCTCGCTAAGAGAGAGGTATTGGATTCACACTGAGCTGTCCGGTACATTCGGAACAAAGTATATACTTCAAAAATATAAGATTACCTGTACTTCCAAACTAATTAAAATCTCCTAAGGTATAAAACATTTTTTGCAGTAAAATCGCAACATTCTCCATTATTTTATGAGTGGAAGTCCAAAATTTACAACTAAAACAAGTCACATTCATTAAAGCTCCTTCAGGGGCAAAGAAATCAAAATAAATCAATTGCGAGTGAGTGTGTATGTGTGTGTGTGTGTGTGTGTGTGTGTGTGTGTGTGTGTGTGTGTGGGTGTTGGTGTGAGTATCCAACATCCAGGAAACAAGACGGAAATATTCCTCGCCGGAGGCATTGTTCATCTTGAAGAACAGGAACACATTCTGCGATCTAGGTTACTGCATAACCGGCTGTGACGGAGTACATATATATGCGTCAGTTTATAGCCGCACTTTACGACTATTGTTACGAGTTACGACCTCGGGAATCCACAAGCAAAAATAATGAAGAGGGAATAAATGCTATACACACAGGTTCCTTTTAATGTAAGATGTAATAAATCTTATTCATATTAATGCAGAACGATATTCTTTTAATACAAAATGATACGCACACACTCACGCCCGTTACGCCTTTAATGCCCGCTACGCCAGTGTTTAATAACTCCAATAATACAATTTCAAAAATTATAATTCTATCATATTATAAAGATGTTAAATTTTATAAATCAGCCAGCTATATGCTAACCATGGAAACTGCTAATATATTCAGATAATTCAAATTGACAGATGTTATTATCAATGAAAAGTAAATGAGTGTGGTAGAGATGAGGATGTTCAGATATTTGTTGGGAAGACATGGAAAGATACGGTAAGGAATGAAAGAATAAGGGAAATAATTCTAGTGTTAGAAGTTTGTAGATAGATACAAGTGAGACGATTACATTGGTTTGAACATGTCATGAGGAGAAATGAAAAATATATTGGAAGAAGAATGAACAGCTTAGTAAAAGAAAGTTGAAGAAACAGAGGAAGACTAAAGATTAAGATGGAAGGACTGTATTGCGGAAGATTTGAGAGAAAAAGAACTGAATGAGAGAAGTAATGTGCTGGCCACATATTTGTAATTCATTCATTTTTCTCCAATTATTATGTAAATATATTGTTTGTATCTTTTCTTCCCCTGTATTTAGAATTCCTATTAAGTGAAAAATAAATAAATAAATGTATTACGTATTTGTAAAATGTTCAAGAATTGTAGCATTCCCTGAAGAAGACCGCAGTTCAGCTAAAACGTGGGGATAGAATTATTTTATTAATAAATTGGGGTCTCGTGGCTGTGTGCCTGAGTGTCAGGTCGCGATTCCGACCGACGCCAAAAATTACATCGAATTTTAATGGCACAAAATTGACCCCTGTGGTGTACTCTCCACGCTAGCTATGGGTGCCCGTGAGGTGACGCCTAGTAAGCGCCCGCACGGTACAAATTTTTCATCATTACCGATATCTGTACAAAGCAGATTGGCACACCCAGCAATGGATAATATGCCGTGATGAAATATTTATTTTATTTATTGACTAAAACTAGTGAATTTGTTTGTACATGTAATATCCTCTTTGAAAACTGTTCTGTCCATTGTATTATTGTGAAACGTTCCATTTATTTACAAAATAAAATTAATCAACATTCATTCTTCTGAAACGTTTGAAATAAAATCCAATATACATTCCATCCACATTCCATCATCCAAATATTCAACACACAATACGAATATATTCTCACTTCCTAGATCAGATATGTTAACAAGTATCTTCCAACACCGTCAAGAATTCATTCATTAAATATTCCCGAATGTTTGTAATTTATAATGAAACATCACTCAGACAGACACATCTCTATCGGTAAATCTCAAGTTCCAGTAGAACAAAGCTCAAAGCTCCACTCGGCATGTCAACCAGTCATCTATACTGCACGCAGCGTGTAATTAAGCTCCGCAACAAGCTCGATGGATATTGCAAGCTACAAGCTGCTGTTGAAATGGTGATAGGCAATGTGATATGGTTCATTTGGTTTGATTGGTTCCATTTAGGATTTGCAAAAATTGAACACATGGTGTTTACAACGACCTATAACAATTTATTTTGCTACTTTATTTACTAAACCAATTATACTCAGAACGGTATCTATTTTTAATTAGAATAACAATAAAAATCATCGTGGTTAAGTGAAAGCAGACTGACGTCTCTTTCGGCGAAGGAAATGACTTTAGTGTGTTCACACCTTTGTATAGAAAGAAAAACGAGGAAATCATCGCAGAACTGTCTAGCGCACGTATCAAAGTTCAGGAAATGAGAGCAAAACCACAACGGTGAAGCGTCCAGTTGCCTGGAAAAGTACAATTCCCTGCAGAAATTACATCAACTCAGAGGCGTATTCATTTAACAAAGTAAAAAGTATTGTTACCTTCCGTCACCTTTAGGTAAGGAAGATATTGTCTTTGATTAACAAAATCAATGATGAATTTTCAGTGAATAAGTACGTTTTAGGTCCATATTTATTATAATGTTTCATCAAGTGCCTACAGCTGAATCTTTAAATTTTAAAAATTAAATACGTCTGGACTTGGACGACAATTCGCTCCCTGTTTTAGTGCCTAAAGCTTTTGGCACGCAAAATAGACAGAATCAATCTTTCAACAATTCGACGAAATATATCTCACATAATTTTCTCATATCCCTTCTTAAGAAAATTTCAAGATACGTCTCTGCGCCAACGACCTTTATTGTTAACAGCCACAGCGTCTCCTAAAAGCACGTATAAGTCAACGGCTTATAAATAAATGGATTTATGATTTCATTTCTTCGTGATGTAAATCGTAACGAATTAGGCGGAGAATTCTAAAGGGTATAATTTCCTTTCTCTCTTTGTTACTAATATATAACAAGAACCAACATTATCCATGGATTTATTCACAGTATTTCACGTAAATTAGTGTAGGAACTGAAAGGTAGAAAGGTTATGGCAATTTCGAAATGAATAGTGAAATGATAGAGATTATACCTGAATTAATGGCAGAACAAATTGATTTCAACTCATATTACTTATCTATTTAGTATATATCCATTGCTTAAGTAATTATATTCAACAGAATTTAAAAGTATAATAAATTGCCCTAATAGGGCTATCCCACATTTTGATTATTTTTTCTCAAAAATATATGTAAAATTATACAAGCTGGTGACCGGCACGGATGTCAGTATCAATAAAATATAAATTAATGTGGCAGAGTTGAGGATGTTGAAGTTGATGTTGGGGAAGACACGGAAAGATAGGTAAGGAAACAACTCTAGTGTTACAAGTTTCTAGAAAGATACAAGCGAGATGATTACATTGGTTTGAAAATGTCATGAGGAGAAATGAAGAATATATTGGATGAAGAATAAATTGCTTATTAATAGATGGTTGAAAAAACAGAGGAAGACCAAAGATAAGATGGAAGGATTGCTGAAGACTTGAGATAAAAAAAAACTGAATGAGAACGACACGAAAACAGGAATGAGTGGAAGAAGAAAATTAAAAATAGCAACCCCTAACGAATGGGGAAAGCTAAAGAAGAAGATGTTAGTGTCAAGTGCAATTTGCATAGTTTGTTTGTGAAATAATTTTACTGGAAATGTAGAATCTTTTGCAAGAAAATTTATGTATGTTATTTATACATAATATACAAAATTGACGGAAGGTATTGTGCTGGCCACAACAGTTTTTTTTACAATACATTGTAAACCCTGGCTTATAGTATATAATTGTTTGTTTTATAAGTTGTTAATGGACAAATAAAATGCATAATACCTATCCACGAAACAATACATTTTTAACAACAAATATCCACATTCGTGATATTGATTAAATAAAATGAATGAAAGTTGTTAAACACGCCAATGCCATTAAAAAGAGATTATAACTATTGCATCCATTTTTGGCATCAGCTATGTAAACGAACGACTCAGTGAAAAATGAACATATTGTGTGACATCAAAGGATAAAATTTTGTTTAAAAGTAATGAATAATTTTAACAAATACGTCCTAATTAGAGTCTCCATTACCGGTAAACCGGTTTAACGGTAAATAGGGAAAAAAACCGCTGAAATATTTAACGGATATTGAACATTTGTTTCCGTCAAATTAGTACTCATATATAATATTTGTACGTATCTTCATTTGAAGATTTTAACAGTTAAATATCATTTATTGACATTTAATTTTATTATAACTTAACGAACATATTATTCTCTATACGATTTGATTACATTTTATACTTCATAATATTTAATAGATAGGTATAGAGTTAAAGAATTATAAAGATATTAAATTTCATAAATTAGCCAGCTATGCTAACCATGGAAACTGCTAATATATTCAGATAATTCAGATGTCAGTACCAATGAAAAACAAATGAATGTGGCAGAGATACAAGAGAGACGAAGATGAAGAATATATTGGAAGAAGAATGAATAGCTTAGTAATAGAAGGTTGAAGAAATAGAGGAAGACCAAAGATAAGATGAGAGGACTGTATTCAGGAAGACTTGAGAGAAAAGGAACTGAATGAAAATGACACGCAAAACAGAAATGAGTGGAAGAAGAAAATAAAAAATAGCGACCCCTAACAAATGGGAAAAGCTAAAGAAAAAGAAGAAGAAGATGTCGGTGTCACGTGTAATTTGCATAGTTTGTTCATAATTTTTTTTGTTTAATTTTAATGTTAATTCATATTTTTTAATTGAATGTCTTCCAGAGCGGGACTCATTCACCACACTTTTTCTCTGTCTGTCTGGACCGCGTTTTCACCAAGTCTAACACAAAATTTTATCAGGAACACTATATCATTGAAATTCAAAATGAATGTCATGTTTACCCATCGATTGTCGGGCCCGAGGAGTGCCCAGAGCTACTCAAATGATATGCAACCAATTTCATTACTTTTCTGCCACACCTCGTGTATTTATTCTGATCTACTCGTATTTACAAATTGAAAGCAAATTACATTAAACCCGATGACATTATTTTTTATAGTTTGCAAAGTGGCAGATAGGTGGTATTTCCAGGTCTTGGCGAAGCCAAAACCTCTTAGTCTGTTTAGAGTCCCGATGAACTCAATAATAAACTCGAGAATAAACAGTAACTTGTATGCCAATAATATGAAAGAAGATCTTCCTACCTTGTTGTGAGGATAGGAGTGGTGTCTCCCCCGTGATAGCGGACTCGAGCATCTCGCTGCTGCGGTCGGACATAGGGCTGGGCTGGGGCGAGCCCGCCATCTCGACGATGGTGACGCTGAGCTGGCTGCGTGCCCCAGCACCACCCAGCAGCGTCTGCTGCTCGTCCATGGCCATCGCGTCGCCGTCCGACACCTCCAGCGGACCCGAGCCCAGGCCGCGACAGCCCTTCATGCACCGGGTGGCATCGCTACATAAAACAACAACAAAATTGTTCGGATTAGTAAACGCATACGAGTATAAACATACTAAGAACAAGAAAAAGTAAAAGAAGAATAAAACAGAAACTAATCCATGAGACGTGCATAATCGCATATATATATATATATATACATAATTGACATATTGCAGACCCGTGCGTTGTATATAATGTAATTTTAACATAACAGTCCAGAGAAAAAACTCGATACAAATAATTGTTTAAAAATACATACACTATTGGAAAAGTCTAGGTCAGTTAAATTTACATAGAAAATATATTTTTCTATCAAAAAAAAAAAACATCAATGGCACGATTTACCTGTTTCGTGATAGACACGTACTATTTCAGTTAGAGCAGTAGCGACTCGTGAAAATATATATGTTCATAATTCTTGAAAAAATAAAACATATTACTGACTATATTTCTCAAATTCTATACAACCAAAAACCTATTTAACTACGGATTTCTCAATCTAACATTAATGGGAAGAGTTGAATAGGTTTTGGTAAAAAAAACTTCTAAATATTTTTTTTTTTTGAAAATGTAACACAATAATAAAGATCTATAAATTCTCAATCTGATACATGTAAAAAAAATATTACATCTTCTATAGATTTAGAGATACATAATAATATATAATAATCTGTGGGGTCTCGTGGCCGTGTGCCTGAGTGTCTGGTCGCGAATCTGGGGACCCGGGTTCGATCCCGACCGACGCCAAAAATTACATCGAATTTTAATGGCACCAAATTGACCCCTGTGGTGCACTCTCCACGCCAGCTATGAGTGCCCGTGAGGTGACGCCTGGTAAGCGCCCACACGGTACAAATATTCCATCATTACCGATATCTGTATACAAAGCAGATTGGCACACCCAGCAATGGGTAATATGCCGCGATGAAATATTTATTTATAATCTGTTGTAATAAATCTGCCCAAATAACTCCATAGAAACTAGTTGAGATATTTAAATGTTTACAATTGACAATACCAAAAAATAGTTCATATCATTCTGTACTAAAAAATAATGAAACATTAATTATACATGACATAATTCCCGACAAAAAATACTCTTGCAAATTGTTGAGTCAGAAAAGTCAATAAAATTTATTTACATTTTCCCTAATTGAAAACACAGTTACAGCATAGAAAACGAAACACATCTACAAAATTAATAAAAGCAAAAACAATTGGCTTAAAACAAAACAGCAAGGTAATAGTTTATTCACTATGTAAACGAAGTTCTGCTTAATCATTAGGTATTTAAAATCTGCCAGTCACTACGCAATGTGCAGTGCATGGTGCACGCCAAGTCTTAATATTACGTTTGTATACTAGATAAAAAATCTGTTGTGGCCATCACAATACCTCTCGCCCTTTCCATTGTGGTATATACAGTAAACCCCGGTTAACCGAACTCGGGTCAACCGAAACAGTTCCATGAATGATTACATGCATCGGGCTTCTTTCCCCCCTTCAACCCACAGGCGGGTTGTAGCGACGGGGCGTTCGCACGGGGCTCTCAAATGAATAGTAGAGCGGAACGTAGGTTTTGTTGGGTGTCTTTACGTACAGTTGTGAGTTGGCATCCAAGCGGAAGCGTGTTGTGATTTCTATTCCGGATAAATTAGCTGCTATCAAAGAAGTTGAAAACATATGTACATACTGTCCTGTATATGTAATGTACATTGTTTCAAAATAAAAAGAATGAATAGCTTAATAATAAAAGGTTGAAGAAACAGAGGATGACCAAAGATATGATGGAGGGACTGTAGAAGAAAATAAAAAATAGCGACCCCTAACGAATGGTAAAACCTAAAGAAGAAGAAAAAGATAATAAGAATAATTTTACTGAATATTTATAATCTTTTGCAAAAAAAATGATGTATGAAATTTGTATAGAATACATAGTATTGACGGAAGGTATTTTGTTGGCCACATCAGATTTTTTTCTTTTTCCAATAACTTCTGAACTATTTCCTTTCAAAATTTTATATAATTTTTGAGATGTATGAACATTTAATTGCATAAATGTTATTTCGCGTACCCAGACTGAGTCCTCGCAACAATATTCATTTACCCTCAGCCAAAACTAATCTACACTTATTTATGGTAATGAGCATGACCAGTTTTAGATGGGTGCAATGCACCCAAACCAGTGTTTCCACTGGGTGTGGCCTCTGCTACCTTTTTAATTTCATTTATAATTACACTGAATGAGAACGACACGCAAAACAGAAATGAGTGGAAGAAGAAAATAAAAAATAACGACCCTTAACGAATGGGAAAAGCTAGAGAAGAAGAAGTCAGTGTCAAGTACAATTTGCATAGTTTATGAAATAATTTTATTAAAAATTTAGAATCTTTTGCAAGAAAATTTATGTATGGAATTTATACATAATACACAGGATTGACGGAAGGTATTGTGCTGGCCACATCAGATTTTGTCTTTTCTAGTGTTTTAACAGTATACATATTTTGGCAATTTAGCAATTTTCAGTTAATAAAAAAATTAAAAAAAATATCAAATATTTTGTACTACAACTATTTAAGAATTTGTAAAAGTATTGTTTGTATTATTTGAAAATATTTTTTTGTTATAATTCTTCGAGTAGGCTCGCAACACATGAAAACTATTACATAGCCTTCTTCAAATAATTACATGCATTTCTCAATTCCGCAAATCTAGTCCTACTCAAATCTTGACTTATGCACCGTTCGATAAGGTCACTAGCAAGTACACTCCAGAGTAAAAATTGTAAATAACACAATCTATCCTACTTAAATTTGTACTCCACAGTGTACTTGTCAATGGCCTTGTCGAACGGTGCACAAGTCAAGATTTGAGCATGACTAGACTTGCGGACTCGAGAAATGCATAAGTCATGATTTAAAGAAGGCTATGTAAAAGTTTTCGTATGTTTCAATTCTTCTGAGGCACGCCACTGGAAGGTTGGATCATGTGACCAGTAGAGTTTGTAATGGCTGCATCAGCCAGTGTACACAAATGTGTTCTCGAAGCGTAACGGTCTATTTGGTCTAATTCATCGTTATTTTTCATTTTATTTACGAACATCCTAATCTACAGTCCACTAACATCATACAGTACCAAACATTTGGTCCATCAAGCTAATATAAAGTGCTGAAATCAAGAAATTAGTGCTTCGAACAAGCAGCATCGTGAAAGTGTCAACAGAACGCGAACACAGTAACCGGTATAAGCAGCAGCCAGGCTGCTACGACGTACGTTACGTACATACAGTGAAACAAGTGATTCACCCGTCCAGACAAGTTGTTCAGTCAAATACTCAAAATCAAATACGATAATACAGTAAACCTGGAAAAGTCGGACTCAGTAGGTTTGTTCGAGCGGACAGTTTGTGTTGATGTATTGTGAAACTGTACATGCGGCGGATTTAAATTAATTTTAAATCAATGTAATTTTGATTGCACAACTTTTTTATTATCCTAAACAGTATTTTTGAATTCTATCTTTGAAGTTGAAAATTCCCGCGTAACGCCATCTTTTAGTTCGTTCTATACTTCATTTCACGTAAGAAACTAGTAGATGGTTGAGTCGACTGTTTTTACATGTATTAAATAAATAATTTAAGTTCGTGAAACTAAACTTTGTCAATAATAAATATTTTTATCTGTAAAAATGTACAAGACCTGAATATTAAAAATATATTGTGGCCATCACAATACCTCTCGCACCCTCTCCATTGTAATAAAAGTATTTCTTGTACACACAAAAATTCTAATTACACCTTTATATTTACGTATTTTCTATAATTTAACTTCATTCTATGAGCAAGTGTTCTCCTTCTAAATGTTCGAGGTTTTTCCAATTCATTAACGGGATTGGCGGTATTTCTGAAGGGTGTATGTAATATACCTATAAATATGTAATTAATAATACAATTAGAAACATTAAATATCGTTCCCAGAAAAAAAACCTTAAGTACTATTTTTGACATTGATATTAGTGACATTTATCTATCAATTACAGATATTTTAATTTCTCAAGTAGTTACCATGGGGATGTTTGGGCTATGAGCAGGCTGTGAAATTTACAACAGATTATTTTATAGATTATATATCTATATCTTTAAATCTATAGAAGGTATAATAAAAATTTCAGATGTGTCGGATACAGAATTTTGGCTTTTTAATATTTGTAATAACATAAACTTTCAAAAAAATAATATTTAGAAGATTTTTATTAAAATATTACTAGTTCCGGTTGTCCAATTGATACCAGAATGTATTCAACTCTTCCTATTACTGTTACATTGAGAAATCCGTAGTTACACAGGTCTTTAATCTTATAGATTTTGAGAAATCGTACCTCCAACACACACATGCGATTTTTAACATGTTTCCAATATCTCTTGGCATGAGGTAAAAATTTTAACAAAACATGGTTAAACACCATTTAATTATGTAGATTTTAATTGATCTGGCAGTTGGTATTTTTAACTAGGTTTGCATTCTGACTAATCAAAGGGCAGATTTTATATCCGGATTTTCTTACATAAAATGAAGTATAGAAACTTTTCGATACGTACTTGTAAGTAAATTTTGTGACTATCGACTGTTCGAACGTACGCTCCTGACAGTCTTTGACAGTTTCTGACTGCTGCTCGAACACAGCTTGTGGAAAGACTTCGGCTTGTGTTCGACAATACTCGGATTTTACAATCAGGTGCGGTACTAGCAAAATAAAAAAAATGCCTCCAAAGAGTACGAACACATTGTCTCTTAAAGCAAAAGTCGATGTAATTAAAGCACAAGAAGAAAATGGTTTAACTGTTAAACAATTAGTTAGTAAATATAAGTGTGGAAAAACACAGATTTACGACATTCTAAAAAACAAGGAATGTATAAAGAACGAATGGCTACAAGGCAAGCGCCAAGATTACTCAAAACTGTGAACGAAGACATAAATAGAATATTATATGAATGGTTTTTAGAAGTGAGAAATTGTAATTTCCCCATATCGGGACCAATTTTACAGACGCAAGCAAAAATGATTGCGGAGCGTCTGGGAAAAGATAATTTTAAGGCCTCAAATGGATGGCTGGAAAGTTTTCGTTTGCGCCATGGTATATCTTTTAAACAAGTGTGTGGTGAAGCAACTGAGATAAATTTGACAGAAGTAGACGATTGGAAAACAAAAATCCAAGACATTATAAAGAATTACGAAGTTGAAAACATTGCAAATTGTGCTGAGACAGGATTATTTTTTAGAGCTTTGCCAAGCAACACCTTGACTTTGAAAAAGAATAAATGTATCCAACCTAAAGACAGATTAACGGTTCTTATTTGCGGGTTTGCTGATGGGCACCTTGAAAAGCCTCTAGTAATCGGCAAAAGCAAAACACCCCGTTGTTTCAAAAATATTGATGAATTCCCATTGACTTATCGAGCGAACAAAAATGCTTGGATGACTTCTTCTATTATGGAAGAATGGTTGAAAGTTCTGAACGAAAAAATGAGAAATCAAAAAAGAAATATTGTACTTTTTATGGATAATGCAACTTGCCATCCAAAGATACAACTCTCAAATATTAAACTATGCTTTCCTCCTCGCAACACGAACCTTACACAACCTATGAAGCAAGGAGTCATAAAAAAATTCAAAACTTATTACAGAAAATTCATGCTACAGGCATTGTGTGCTAATATTCAAACATGTTACAACATTACCACATTATCTTCAAAGATATCAGTTTTGGATGCAATTCGTTGGATTTCAAGTGCTGTTGATAATATTAAAATACAATGTGTACAAAAGTGTTTTGCAAAGGCTGGATTTATTTTTGAAGAAACTGCAGAATGTAATGATATACAGGACGAAATTAATAATATTCAAACTTTAATAGACGCATTAGAAGGTCCTGACTGGGAAACTGCAGAAAATTATGTAAACATTGATGCAGAGTTTGTAACTGAAGGGTTTGAATCGCCTGACGAGTTAGAAAATGAAATGAATCAAGACGAAGAAAGCGGAGATGAAGCACACGGTTTAGGTACATACGCAGTAACACAATATTGTTCCAACCATACCACTGACAAGTTTGCAACTACTGTTAGGTGTTCCAACGCGTACTGTTCAAATATCACAAACTAATAAAAGTGCAAACTGTAAAAATTTCACCAGTTCAACAACTTCTAAGTTTGCTTAATGCTGAATGTATGGGGTAATTGTGAAGAGTGACACAATTTATATAATATCTGTCTGCCAAAATTTTTGCTCTGATGTGGAGAGACATGATGGCTGTTTGTACTGTGGATTGGGGTTGATTTTACTGCTTTGATACAGATTCTTAAGCATTTATTTTGAATTATGTTTAAAAATTCAGCCAAACAGCATTTATTCTTACCACCAACATTTCGGTGCACCCTTGCACCTTTTTCAGGGTGTACAACAATTATACAACATACAAAATAACATGGACATTATCACACTTAGGCCCGGTTGTTCCAAGTTCAAATAAAGTAGCAGTTTACTATCAGATAAATTTATTCTCCCGTCTGAACTAAAGAATAAGATTTTTGAGTTGTTCCATGATGTTTTATTCTCCAGATAGCTAACTGGCAGATTGCTATCAGAAAGATTAAAATTGTGTTAGGGTAGAGTTATTTTTGAAAAGTTGGCAACTTAGCTGTCACAATTTTAATAGAAATTTGGTTACTTTTTCGCTTTTCTGTGTTTTGGTGCAGTTGTAGTTTATACTACAGTTTGAACGTTTAGAAAAAAATATAAATACGACTTGCAAAAATGAGTGGTGAAAATTATAGATAAAGAGAAAGAGCAGTTTATTTTACTACCACGGAAATAACTAATTTAATTAAATTAAGTCGACAAATATAAAAATATAATTGAGTCCAGGAAGACAGATTCCGTCTCTTGGAAAGAAAAAAGACAACATCTGGAATCAATTAGAAATTATTTTAGTTTTAGTTGTGGCCAGTATCCACGATATACACCTTATTACATAAAATCGTGAAGCTATTAACAACTGGCATATCGAAGATACAGCGTGATTCGTGATTCAAAAAAACAAATGTAGACAACTAAATGTTTATTTCTCAAATTATACTTTCTTTATCTAACAATAAACAACTGTATTCTGTATTATCATCATTATTATTCGGGTACATGGTTGTCAAATATATTTCTACCTATTTATCGTATCTTCAGATTATAATTTTCTAGAGGCAATAAAATTAAATCTGGGTGGTAAATAATTTTCAAATTCTTATATAAAATCCGTTAATTAGTCTACTATAACATACTAGTTTCGATTAAATGTCATTATGGATATAAAAGTTATAATTTAAAATGTTATGTTTATTTTGCCATTTCCTATTCTTCACTTGTTAAAAAGGCCAAATTTAATTGCAAATATTTCAGCTACCGCGTGGTCAATTGTTTTTAAATTAGGAGAGCAAGTGGATTATACTTCAGTTGAGATATACTTTAAATTTCAATTAATTCAATTGTCTGTAACTTGTTTTTGTACACGCACGCGCATTAAAAAAATCAGACATATGTTGCAAACTTGTTCAGAATTACCGACTGGAACAAATCTAATAATTAATATGTACATATTTCAGTTTTATTTTTAATTTTATTTTACAGCAATGGAAATTGATGAAACAGAAAAAATTATAAACTTTCCAGAAGCTTTGAATAAGTTAACAGCTTTAGAAGATTATGCCCAACAAATTGAGTGTATATCTCTGTCTAAAAGTCTATTGGATGTACGAACAGCCTTGGAGAAATGTGTTCCCGTTAAAACAATGAAACAAGAAACAATTTTAGAAATGTTCTCGCCTAATTAATTCATCCTAATTATATATTTATCTTGTATATACATATGTAATGTTATATTTCTCAAAAATTTATAAATACATAATATACTAGACTAGCATTGCATTGTTTTATTTATTTACAAGTTTGTTATTTTTACCTTCCGTCACCTTTAGGTATAGGGAAGGTATTGTCTTTGGTCAAAAAATTAGGTAATGAGCTTTCAATGAATAAGCACGTTTTAGGGTCCATACAATACGATTTTACAATTTCCGATGATGTGTGTGACTATAATTTCGGCCGCGATATCTCCAAAATTGGAATTCCAAAAATAATTTTTATGTATTCCTCTTGCTTACATTGATATACAGACTTAATTAAATTTTGGTTATAATTATAATTAACAGTTCAGTACAATAGGAATATGTGAAGGATCATGGGCCCATAAACCAAATATTTAAAACTCGTAATATACTTACTGATTATAATACAAATTTGAATTAAAATCATAAAATAATTGGGTTGCATTTATAATGAATATGAATTTAACGGCGTATCTAAATTTAATTAAATTTGTACATATTATTGATATTTGCCAATTACAGTTGGTTTCGCGTACCTATATAAACAACGAATTTCACTGAAATTAATTACAAACGTACACATCAAACAGAAATACACGAATCACAAGTTTGAAGACACACATACATTCATGGTTGCTTTAAGTATTGTTTGCCGGTTTCCTTAGAAACTTGCGTATGTAAACAGTTTATTTAAAACAAACATTACATTGTTTTGCTTTCGCTGTTGGTCGTCTAAGGACAAACACAACTTTCTTTTGTTTGATCATTGGTAAGATGATGCTTTACTTTCAGCTGACACGTGTACGCATTCATTTGTTTACAATAAACTTCCAATATTTATTTACAAAACGAAGTTTTGTCATCTTTGAAAGATTTTCCCATATTTGATACAGAAATAGGTATTGTATGTCTTGAAAACTTTTCATACTTGTATAATACTTAGAACAATGTAGCATATATAATGTATACACCTTCATCACGTATAAGGTCATTATTATTAACATGAAGGAGAAACAAAGGATATAAATAGTTAAAAGTCCTGTGATACTACTTCCGGTCGTGCAAAAAATATTAAATATTACTATGTTCTTGTGCTTATGCTCTAAACCGAAATTCGAACCTGCAACCCATGGACCGTTATAATTTTCATTTACTTGAACCGAAACTGAATCTGAACCGACACTTATTTCTTGAACCTGAACCGAATTTGAAACATAAATACGTTTCAGTTCAGGTCTTTGCTTCTAACATCCCCTTAGCCCTTACATATCGTACGATAACACAATCTTACAGCCTCAATATCTAACATAATAATACTCTCTAGATGGCTTGAACTTCTCAAGTAACTCACTTCCACTCTTTCAAACTTCTTCGATTCTTCTTAATCATACATTCTGAATAGCTATACAATATTTTATATTTCACAATTTTATGAAACAACCAGAATAGCTTTCCTGAATGACTAACCGAAACTTATTGAATTAATTAAAGTTTGAGTCATATAAAATTATTTTTACCAGCAATTTCATGACGTCATAATCCAATACCTACATTTGGATATTCCACAATAATAAAGGACTACGAACCACAGCCATCGATTGGTCAATAAAGCGGTCCGTGACCAGCCTTACCTTGAGTATAACGGTCTGGCTGATAGCAAGTAGAAAACAAGTACACGAAAAAGAACATTCGATGCTTATGCTCATTTATTTTTAGCACCATCGTGGTAAAAATACACAATATAAAATGTAATTTACATTGCATTAAAGACAATGAAGTTCGAGCTATTTTTACCTCCCGCTATCCTTGGTAAGGGAGGTACAGGGATCGTGCTAAAAATTGCATATCGAATTTTGGTAAATGACCACGTTTCAAGGTACCTACAATCCAATTTTAACATTTTCACGATGATGTATGTGTACATGTGCGTGTGTGGATCCTCTTTACGCTCTAACTCAAATACTATCGTTCAGAAAATTTTGAAACATTGTATTTCTACCTTACTCTTATAAATTAAAGATTATTAAATTTTCTACAGGTTTGCATAATACTTTTTCCATATATTTTATGGATAAATTTATAAAACTATCTATAATTTTAATCCCGGAGCTTTAAACACAACTCATACACATGGTCACTCTCAACAAACTAATCATTTCAAATAATAATAGTACCGTTTTAAACAGAAAATAGTAAATGGAACAATAATTATATTGAAAGGAACTTAATACAGTTTCCTGCATAAGTAAATATGTAAAAATATAGGTAAGATAATAAAAACATATATCATCACGGCATATTACCCATTGATGGGTGAGCCAATCTGCTTTGTACGCAGATGTCGGTAATAATGATGACATATTTGTTCCGTGCAGGCGTTTACCCGGCGTCACTTCATGCGAATCTTGGGAACAGGTTCGATTCCGACCGACGCCAAATATTTTAGAATTTTAAATGGCACAAAATTGACTGAATACGTTTCTTACATATCTACGTTAATTTCAAAAACTGGACCGATAAGTGGAAGATAATGTCAGCCATTGGATAGATCGGCCATAGCTCAGTTGGTAGAGCGTTACTCCGGCATAGTAATGGTCCATGGTTCAAATCTTTTCACACTTTCATAATTTATTTCGAACATATCGACTGTTAACTATACGTTAATTTCATTTAACTAATGCTTTATAAGTAGGTTTTGAAATAAATAATTTTAGGATAAGGTGTGTTTTCCATCATCTTTGTAAACTACTAATACAATTTGTATGTCGAGAACAATGACGTATATTTGTACGTCCGTACCACTATTCTTTGCGTCCTTAGTGAAAAATCGAAAGCGAAACTATTTCTGAACCTTTAACAAGTTTCTAAATATAGACAATCACTGCAGGAGAGAAAAACGAGAAAATTAATCAAGTTCTGTGTAATGAAACTTTGTTCAGACGCCTCTAAAACCGTAAACTCGCCACGGCCTCCTTAGCAAGGACGAGGGTAAACATCAACAAGGATATCAACAGGATTAAGTTGTTAGTGTTTGTCAAACTGCTTGTAATAAGAGAAAGCAAATATATTTTAACAATATATAGAGGAATGGGGTCCACAACACCAGCCATAGTAACAAAATAGAATGCGTTTCTTTTATAATAAGGCACTTGAACCTTAGTCACAACATGGCAGGTGAACAGCTGATTCTGGACAACCAAGCTTCAGTTTAACATTTAGTTTTTCGCAAATGTATACATGCTACTTTAAAATGTAACTAGCCAAAATTAAGGATAAGTGAATGAATTATTTACTAGTGAAACGAATCAGTCGTATTTGTAAATATATTTTGAAAAATATTAAGTTGAAATATGTAGATTGTAGCATCAGGTTGCATTTGAGTTTGTATAAGTATTTTTTGTGTGTATTGTTAAATGACAAAATGAATATTGAAATACACAAATATAAATTGAGCTTTATTAGAATTTTTTTAATTTAGAAAGAAAAAGTTTAAATTTGCTATACACTACATTAGATAAAAATAAACATCAAAATAATTGGAATTTAAATTTGATACATCGCTCTGAAATTAATAAAGTTTTAATAAATAAAATAGAAACCGCGTGCGTGAACTTGGTTCCCGGAATCGCTCTATATGGCAGTGCTCGCAATCTCGCGCCGCCAAATACTCATCCGGGAACCAAGTGTTCCCGCACTTGGTATATAAATAACTATTACGCTTTCAAGTTTAAAACAGGATATAATATATTTACTTGTTTGACAACGCTTTTTATAAGTTATATTACATACCTATTTATGCCGCGTAAGTGTAGCTGTGTCCTTTAGATGTCTCTTGTGATTTGAACGGCCCGGATTCGATTCCGATCGACATCAAACTTAAAACAAAAACAAAAATGACTTCTTTAGCTTTAAAAGCTCCTTATATGACGCCTTGTAAACGCAATCAATAAATATTATCATCATTCACTCGTCAGAGGAGGCAATTACTCGAAAGCTCAATCAAATAGAATTTATTCTTAATCTACCGACGTTTCGGTGCACCATTGCATCTTCTTCAGGGTAGTAAGATCATACAGATTGTTACATTTCATGCACACCTAATACATTCGTACAAAACATTCAGTTATTTTATTAAAACATCGTACAAAAAATTCAAAGAGAATCCACACATCCATTTGCTCTAAAAAACGACAACCGAATAATACGGCAAATAGCCGAAAATATCCTGTGTAAGGATTTTAGTGACATCAAAATATACGCTGTTAAGTCCTTGAATATCATTTCAAGAAACACGTTTGGACTAATTCTGCTCTTCCTCCAAAATCTTGAAATTTTCCAGATCAAAAGTGTGTTTTAGCGTATTGGAATGTTTGGTCGTTCCAACGTATGTGGCTTTACAGTTATCAGTGGAACAATGAACTTTATAAACCACCTTTGATTTGTCGTTCTTCTCAATAAGTAATCCACGCTCATTATATTAGTGTTGACATCCAGGAATCGATTTATAGGAAATAGTACTCGTACGTTGATAATTGAACGATCGTCAATTTTTATTATTAAATATATTAAATAAACAAGCACGCAATCCATTTAGATATTAATTATTAACTCATTATGTACCTTAGATTCAATTACAATATTCAAAGTTCTAAAACTTTAATGTGCATGGATTTATCACTATAATAGAGAACACCAAGCACCACATAGAAATTTTAGAGCCAATTAAAGGACAAGACTTGAAGTCCAAATTTAATGACGTCATATCTACATAATGTTTATTGTATGTATGTACGACAGCTATCGTAACTTTACACTCCTACATTTGCTAATATAGCAAACTGTCGTTGAAGTTTGTAATTAATGACCCAATGTATAAACAAACTGCTTCTCGTTTTCTCGCTGTATTCTCTCGAGGGTCGGAAAAGTTTTAGAAACAATGACTAGGACCTTAAGTCTAATGTCAGGAGGTCAACCAGGCGGTCACTCTCCTGAGACGTATTGCACAAACGGTAACGGTAAAATTATTATGGTACGAGCCCAACCCAAAATGTATTCGTACAATATATATAATTCTAGATATGAGAAGGTCCAGGGTTCAAATTCCTGCGAGGTCCATGAAGTTTTCACAAATTCTTTCTTCGTTTAATTAAATATTTCCTCGACCCTACGGCCAAATTCTATGTTTAAATATGTTACAGATTTCAAGTAGACGCCCAGTTTAATATGCCCTGCGCAGTTTAACTTACTTCCGTATATATTTCATACAACGCGCTATAGCCTTCAAAAATAAATCTTGCTGCGAGTTTACGTACACCTGAGCCTAAACCAACCACGAATCTGTTACGGATATGTTCTGGGAAACCAGAAGGACATATTTTGTCGATATTGGGATCAGGTTTATAAATGCAGCTCAGGGAATGGAGCTTTCAAATAGAGAATGAAAGATAAATGGAGCAAATGGATTACTTTTTTCAGTAGCAAAATAAAATGGCTGAAAAAATATTTGTCGATACTAAAAAAACTGCAGTTGTATCCTGAAAAAAGTAATGGTTAGTAATTTCTCTTTCTGAGTTCTTTTACATGAAATGAAATGTCGAAAAATCAATCTGAAACATTATAAGATTATGTTAGATTTATGCTAAGAGACTGCAGTCAACTTTTATTCATTCTTATTATTCAAATAAAAAAAAATAGATGATACATATTTAATTTATGATTTCCCTGGTACAGGATATAAATATAAAAAAAATCTGTTGTGGCCGCCACAATACCTTCCGTCAATCCTGTGTATTATGTATAAATTCCATACATACATTTTCTTGCAAAAGATTCTAAATTTCCAGTAAAATTATTTCATAAACAAACTATACAAATCTTATACATCTTCTTCTTTAGCTTTCCCCATTCGTTAGGAGTCGCTATTTTTTATTATCTTCTTCTTCATTTCTCCTCATGACATTTTCAAACCAATGTAATCAGCCCTCTTGTATGTTTCTAGAAACTTGTAACACTAGAGTTATTTCTTTACCTATCTTTCCGTGAGTTCCCCAACATCTACTTCAACATCCTCATCTCTGCCACATTAATTTACTTTTTATTGATACTGACATCTGTCAATTTGAATTATATGAATATATTAGTAGTTTCCATGTTTAGCATAGCTGGCTGATTTATAAAATTTAATTTCATTAAAATTCTTTAACTCTATATCTATTGAATATGAAGAATAAAATGCAATCAAATCTTATAGACAATAATATATTCATTGTTACAATAACGTTAAATGTGAATAAATCAAATTTAACTTTTAAAAACTTCAAATGAAGCTACTTCCGGTTACCAATTATAACCAAAATCTAATCAGTTGTTATTCTGAGTGTAAACTTGAGGAATACGAAAAAAATATAATTTTTGGAATCGTGGTATTGAAGTTATGCGATCCGAAACTTCCGTCACACACACACAGACACACACACACACACACACACACACACACACACACACACACACACAGACACACCTACAGACATCATCGTAAAAATGGTAAAATCGTATTGTTAGGACCTTAAAACATGCTTATTCACTAAAAACTTATCATTGGATTTTTTGACCAAAGACAATATCTTCCTTAACTAAAGGTAACGGAAGGTAAAAATATATCATCATGGCATATTACCCATTGTTGGGTGTACCAATCTTCTTTGTACACAGATTTCGGTGTACCGTGCGGGCGTTTACCAGGCGTCACTTGACGGGCACTCAATGGTGGCGTGGAGAGTGCTCCACAGGGTTCAACTTTGTGCCATTTAAAATTCGATATATTTGTATATCAATTATAACTATGCTATGACATAACTCGAAATCCTAGAATGATAAAAAAAATAGCATTGCCATCCGAAAGAGAATATCTGCATCCTGTACAATATTAGCGTTAGTTGTTTAAATCCTAATTAAAAATTTAATTGAAACCAAAAACTGACAATAAGAAAAGTTTAACATGAAATCTCTGTTGTAAATCCGATTACAGGATCAAAATTAAACTTTCACTGCCGTCAGGGATAATTTAACTCGGATCTAGCTTCATTAAAGCACAATTGTGTTAATATAATATAGGATAGTAAGAAAATGTACAAAATTATTATTCTGGGAAATTTCGCCAAACACTTGTAATAATTGTAATAATTTATAGTATCTTTTTTACTAAAAATCTTCGAATTTTTATTATGTTTAAGGTGTTATATTTAAGATTGCTTTTTCAATGTTCTGTTCAAATCGACTCATTTTTAATAAAAACTGAAAACACTGAATATAAAGGGTGCTGACCGGCACAGCCGAACATACGCTTCCTCCTTCCCTAATTATTTTAGGTAAAAAAATTTCAAATAAAAGTTGTAGGGCATACAATTCTTCATCTGAATTATTAAGCAAAATTAATTTTTTAACGTCAAAAATGAGGTATGAAAATCACCACAAAAATAGCTATAGCCATGGAATTGAAACAAAAAATTAACAAATGTTAACGATTTATCTGTCAAGCTGGGCCTCTCAATCTCAAATAGAATAATCTCTATCCATTCCAAACACGAACTGTTTTATTTTTCATCCACCCTATTTATACAATTCTTGGTAACAATCTACTCATATTTCTCTATAATTCATATCAGTTTCGATTTGAATCGAGTAAAGCACAATAAGCGGTTTTTAAGAAATGCGTACGTCATAAATTCCTGTTAAGAATACGCGTAGCGGAAGCAGGGTTAACGTTTTGAGTTACGCGCAGGATTAAGTGACGAAATATAAATGAAGGAGAAATCGTCTATCCAACATACTCACACACACGCACACACACACACACACACACACACACATCATCGTAAAAATATTAAAATCGGATTGTATGGACCTTAAAACGTGCTTAATCATTAAAATCTGGATATGCGATTTTTAGCATGAATCCAATACCTCTCTTAGCCGTCATATGAATCAATATATTTTAGTATTTGTACCATCTCCGTCGTTTCAACCAACAACATACATACAGTGTTTTTAAAATTTAATCAATTTTTATAGAATGTTTTCTCGTGAACTTTCAGCGTGCATAAATATTATTTGAAAAAAAAACTGTAGCTGTATTTGACAGAATAATCGATAACTTTATCTACTTTAAAAACACTTCTCAGAACATAAAAAAAAATCAAAGAATATATCAACAACAAGAGGTAGCCAATAAAAAACAAAGAATTCCTTAACTTCCAACAACAATTTCGAAAGTATGTCGAGTATCAAATACGCAGGTGTCTGAAGAAAAAGTCGAGATCTGAACAGCGAAAATGAATAAAAGTTTTCAAATTGCTTGTGAATTTTTGCCTTCAGATTGTTGGAATACATAGAAAAATGTAATTTTTAATTCATTGGTAGAAATATAATCACACTGTTCGATTCTAGAAAGTTCTACAAAACTTTTAGAATAGATTAAAATGATTTTTGCCAAGTCAAATGAATAAAAGAATTATTCCACTTTGCTTGTTGAAAATTGTATAACTCCACCCAGTTTTGGGTGGTGAATTTCTACCCATTTAAGGGTTGGATATACAGCTTTAATTTGCCAAAAATAGATTCCTTGAATAAAACTACATATATATTCAAATTTTTGTTATAATATTTTAACAGATGCATTTTTAAATTAATTATTTGATAATCATAAGTTCATTGACCTTTGCAAATATTGTTTTACGAATATATTTTTAAACATTAGACCAGTCAAGTAAAAAATTTGAAAATTGGGTAATTTATATAATTAAGTAGATACATAGAATCCAATAGTGCTATCGACAAATTTGTACCTTCGCCCATTTAAGGATAACAAATACCCTCCCATTAATTGGCGGGAGGTAAGTAAAAACTATAATTTCATTAATTTTGCATTAAATTATGCAAATTTCTGTAGTCAACAAATGTGTACAACATACGTGAAAATTTTATAAAATATTTATAATTATTTTTATGTATCCTGAGATATTCACAATCATTGAATTATGAAATAATTTATAATAGTTTTTAATAAAATATTTTTTCTCTAACAAACATAGTCGAAATGTTTTTAGTTTAGTTAGGAAATGGATTTTCTCAAAATTGTTAATAACAATTTAATACTACTACTGTACTCTATGTTGAAAATTATGAACTATTTTTTAATGTTTTGTTGTAAATAAGTACGTTGGTGTATCGTGTAAATAGGCGAAAATCAATAATATTGACTTGTTCAATTGACCAATCAGATTTCAAGAAATCGTTGAACATTAAACAGATTCCATTCCATACCTGTCGATACAATATTTTTGCTATGGGAATATTATTTATATGAACATTTAAATGCATATTAAGATCGAGCCCCTTTCAGAAAGCACCGGCACTGGAATTAATTAAACAATTTCGTGTGCTGCACTTTATATGTGTATTTAAATTTCTTTTATTGTTTATTGTAAATGAACGATTTGAATTATGCATTCTTTTGGCCATTTAGTTTCATAAATATCATTTTACTAATTTATTCGTAAAAAAATATTATTAATATAATTAAATATTATTATTATAATATTCCATTTATTATTTTCACAAAATAAAACATTTATTAAATGCAAACATTTACTTTATTTCTTAAGAGTAGGCTGTGCCCCCCTTGCCTCCCCTGACGAGCTAAAATTTTAATATTTAATGCATTTAAGTATGCCATGACATTTATAAAAACTGTTATGGGCTTCAAGTAAAGTATCACTTCCGGTTTATCAATTTCAGTCAAAATATAATATGTTGTTCTCCTTGATATAAAAGTCTTAAATATTAAAATTGAAAATTTTTAGATTATATTTTAATACAGTTCTTCATGAAAAACTGTTACGGGCTTCAAGTAAACTACCACTTCCGGTTTGTCAATTTCAGTCAAAATGTAATATGTTGTTCTCCTTGATATAAAAGTCTTAAATATTAAAATTGAAAATTTTTAGATTATATTTTAATACAGTTCTTCATGAAAAACTGTTACGGGCTTCAAGTAAACTACCACTTCCGGTTTGTCAATTTCAGTCAAAATGTAATATGTTGTTCTCCTTGATATAAAAGTCTTAAATATTAAAATTGAAAAATTTTAGATTATATTTTAATACAGTTCTTCATGAAAAACTGTTACGGGCTTCAAGTAAACTACCACTTCCGGTTTGTCAATTTCAGTCAAAATGTAATATGTTGTTCTCCTTGATATAAAAGTCTTAAATATTAAAATTGAAAATTTTTAGATTATATTTTAATACAGTTCTTCATGAAAAACTGTTACGGGCTTCAAGTAAACTACCACTTCCGGTTTGTCAATTTCAGTCAAAATGTAATATGTTGTTCTCCTTGATATAAAAGTCTTAAATATTAAAATTGAAATTTTTTAGATTATATTTTAATACAGTTCTTCATGAAAAACTGTTACGGGCTTCAAGTAAACTACCACTTCCGGTTTGTCAATTTCAGTCAAAATGTAATATGTTGTTCCCTTTGATATAAAAATCCTAAATACTAAAATTGAAAATTTTTAGATTATATTTTAATACAGTTCTTCATGAAAAACTGTTACGGGCTTTAAGTAAAGTACCATTTCCGGTTTGTCAATTTCAGTCAAAATATAAGATGTTGTTCCATTTGGTTAATCTTTTTGTGTTTATATTTGAAAAAAATATATAGATGTCTTTTCCCGTTCCCGAAATATTAATTTTTTATATTTTTCCTACAAAAATACACTATATCCCTGACTACAATTATTTGTCACCGAGATATGCTGCGGACTTAACACTATGTTTCCTAACAAAAATTACAGTAAAAAGAAGAGTCCATTAAAATGAAATAGTTATATATTTCGCTCTTTGTCTTACAAAAAATAAATATTTGCGAGTAAGTGTACAATCCTGTTCGTTGTTATTCTATGACATGTTGTCTCTGTCTTATAATGTATACGATAAATATGTTGTAAGACAGAGACAACACGTCATAGAATAACAACGAACAGGATTGTACACTTACTCGCAAATATTTATTTTTTGTAAGACAAAGAGCGAAATATATAACTATTTCATTTCAATGGACTCTTTTTACTGTAATTTTTGTTGGGAAACATAGTGTCCGCAGCATATCTCGGTGACAAGTAATTGTAGTCCGGGATATAGTGTATTTTTGTAGGAAAACTATAAAAAATTAATATTTCGGAAAATTGACAAACCGGAAGTGATACTTTACTTGAAGCCCAAAACAGTTTTTCATGAAGAAATGTATTAAAACATAATCTAATTTTTTTCAATTTTAGTATTTAGGACTTTTATATCAATGGAAACAACTTATTATATTTTGACTGAAATTGATAAACCGGAAGTGGTACTTTACTTGAAGCCCATAACAGTTTTTCATGAAGAACTATATTAAAATATAATCTAAAACCTTTCAATTTTAGTATTTAAGACTTTTGCATCAATGGGAACAACATATTAGATTTTGAGTAAAATCGATAAACCGGAAGTGATACTTAACTTGAAGCCCATAACAGTTTTTCATCAAGACTATAATAAAATATAATCTAAAAATTTTCAATTTTAGTATTTAGGACTTTTATATCAAGGAGAACAACATATTATATTTTGACTGAAATTGACCAACCGGAAATGGTACTTTACTTGAAGCCCATAACAGTTTTTCATGAAGAACTATATTAAAATATAATCTAAAACTTTTCAATTTTAGTATTTAGGACTTTTATATGAAGGCAAACAACATATTATATTTTGACTGAAATCGACAAACCGGAAGTGGTACTTTACTTGAAGCCCATAACAGTTTTTAATGAAAAACTATATTAAAATATAATCCAAAACTTTTCAATTTTACTATTTAAGACTTCTATATCAAGGATAATAACATATTATATTTTGACTAAAATTGATAAACCGGAAGTGACACTTTACTTGAAGCCCATAACAGTTTTTAATGAAGAACTGTATTAAAATGATCCAAAACTTTTCAATTTTAGTATTTAAGACTATTATATCAAGGGGAACAATATGTTAGATTTTGACTAAAATTGATACACCGGAAGTGAAGACCATAAGTGGGAAATAAACGTCGTTAAATTGTACAATAAATATTCATTATTTACTGTATCAGAGATGTTTTTAATATAAATTGATCCATATCTATAGACCAAAAGTGAATTGTATATAGAACATAGTGTATTACTGTAATGAAAACACGATTGCGTGCTGAGAATATTGAAATATTACTTTTCTTTTTAGGATACGAAGTATTATACGTATAAAACAGACAATTATTATTAGTTTCCCCGTTTCCTATAGTGCTTGTATGAGACAGTTTGAATTGATGTGTTTGTTTAAGTATTACATTGCATTTGTCCTAAAATTAAATAATCATTATCCTTCATTTTTAACAAGTATCTAATTGAATAAAAGACTGCTTCGCGCAAAAATTAAGTCATATTTGCATAAAGATATCATTAATTCCGCGGGTTATTTTAATACCGTATTGATTAATCCAATATAAATTATTAAAACACGTACGAAAAATAATGATAGCTGAAAACAATGATGTTGCTAAAATATTTAAGGATTAAGTGATTAGCATGATTTTGTGTCAATGTTGTTTTTCGTAATTTTGCCTACATCATAAATTAAATTTTCGAATAATATTTGCAACAGTAAAATGCGAAATCCATCAAAACATATCTTCAAACGATTATGATAAAAAACACATGGCTATTTTTAGTTTATTATTATAAGTTAAACAAAGTCATAACAGACATTTTTACTAAGAAAATAAATACAAAATCATATTGAGTACTTCATATTCAATAAAATGGAGAAATTGTTTATGAATTAATGAAATATCAATTTGGCTAGACGTTCTAAAAATGTGGAACAATCAAGCAAGCCTACTCAAAAACAAAAACAGTATTTAAGTTAATAAATAAATACTATTTAACAAATCTAATGTGGCCAGCACATTACCTTCCGTCAATCCTGTGTATTATGTACAAATTCCATAGGACGCGAGCAGTCATGTGACTTTACTGACCTTGGCAATCAGATATGGGGGCCCGTATCAAAATGACAGCTATTAATTATGTCCATAACTGATAAATGTCATAATTTTTAATTCAAAATATCATTTTTTGGTATTATATGATTCCTTTCCTCGGCAACTGAATTCCATACTGATAACAAATAAACCACATGAAATAAGGAAATCATGAAATTTTTATTTGTTATTATCTTCTTCTTCATTTCTCCTCATGACATTTTCAAACCAATGTAATCATCCCTCTTGTATCTTTCTAGAAACTTGTAACACTAGAGTTATTTCCTTACCGTATCTTTCCGTGTCTTCCCCAACATCTACTCAACATCCTCATCTCTGCCACATTAATTTACTTTTCATTGATACTGACATCTGTCAATTTGAATTATATGAATATATTAGTAGTTTCCATGCCTTATTTATAAAATTTAATTTCTTTAAAATATGAAGCATAAAATGCAATCAAATCGTATAGAGAATAATAATTCTTTAAGTCATAATAACGTTAAATGTCAAAAAATTAAATTTATCTGTTAAATCTTCAAATGAGGCTACTTCCGGTTCACCAATTATAACCAAAATCTAATCAGTTGTTATTCTGGATGTAAACTTGAGGAATACGAAAAAAATATAATATTTGGAATCGTGGTATTGAAGTTATGCGATCCGAAACTTTCGTCACACACACACACACAAACACACACACACACAGACACACACACATACATACACACAGACATCATCGTAAAAATGGTAAAATCGTATTATAGGGACCCTAAAACATGCTTATTCACTAAAAACTCATCATTTAATTTTTTGACCAAAGACAATACCTTCCTTACCTAAAGGTGACGGAAGGTAAAAAATTAAATACATAGTTCCAATAACTTGAAATATACTTGTATAAATAAAAGAACACATTGTCAAGATATAAAAAATTACGACTTAAAAGGTCAATAAAAGTAAAAGACCTCTTTTATTTTTAACGTCAAACAGTCGTTCAGAGCTTAACGCTACTTTGGTTGAGCTTTGAACATAAAGCTTTTTATAAAACGCGACGGAAACTTGTTGACTTTAAGAATCTTTGTAATAATACAAATATTAAAACTTTGAACACGTCTTGAAAATGTTCACTCTTCACTCCTAATACGAAAAAAATTGATGTGACCAACACAATACCTCCCGCCATTTAATTTTTATAAATTTAAATACATGCCTATGGTCTTGTTGCCGCGTGCCTGATGTCTGGTCGCGAATCTGGGGAACCCGATTCGATTCCGATCAACGCCAAATAATTCGAATTTGAAATGGCACAAAATTAACCCTTGTGGTGCACTCTCCACACCAGCAATGAGTGCCCGTGAGGTAAAGCTTCGTAAACACCCGCACGATACAATTATGTCATCATCATTTCCGAAATCTGTGTACCAAGCAGATTAGCACACCCAGCAATGGGTAATATGCCGTAATAATATATTTATTTATTTTTTTATTTAAATACATACATAATGCTAGAAATTATGTATATTAAGTACTTTCCATATAACTATTGTTCTATTTACAATTTTCTTTTTAAAACGTTACTATTATTAATTGATTTTCTGAATGATAGTATTTGAGTTAGAGTGCCCAAAAGATCCACACACACACACACATACAAACACACACACATACACACACACACACACATATGCACACATACACAGACATCATCGTTAAATTTAAAAATTGGATTCTAGGGATCTTAAAACGTGGTCATTTACCAAAATCTCGATATGCGATTTTTAGCACGATCCCTATACCTCCCTAACCATGGAGTAGCGGGAGGTAAAAATATCACTTTTCTTTAATTGTTACATAAACAGTTACTTAACAATCATCATCACCTTTGAAGTAACGAAATTTCAATAAAGTGTCACATAATTGAAAAAATAATTTTCAATTTTATTTAAATCGATGCGCTATGCTTTCATCAAAATTCTTTTGGAGCACCTGCGTTTGAAATCTAAGGCAAGGCCCTTTTGCTAGAGTTCACAGTTCAACTAACACAATTTTAGATTAAGCGGCTGAAAGATTCTAAAAAGCAATTCCTGTGGCAGAAATGTAGATAAGATATGCTTATTGATTTCCAGTAAACTAAAAGAACGTCACTTGACGACATTCTTAAATGTCATGTAATTCACCTTCAAAAACCGACCGGAAAATGGAATTATAAGTGACAAGAAAAATGAAAAGTGGAAACGGAATATGTACGCTGTTTTTTTAATTAGCTATATCTATGATAGATTAATGCGTTTCTGTGACGTCAATACGAAATTAATAACTCTTCTATTATCTATTAAATATTAATAAATAATGCTTTTATACAATGAGTACAAGGAATTTTAAGTGACATGTGTTTTCAACAAAAAGTTTTATTACTATTCTTTTCACCTCTCGCTAAAAGAGTTACTGGATTCATGCTAAAAATCGCATATAACATTTTTACGGTGATATATGTATGGAGTCTGTAGATGTATGTGTGTGCGTGTGTGTGTGTGGATGGTGGAAAGATAATTTCTCGAAAACTATGACTGAATATCTGTTTAACTACGTATTTCTCAATCGGACATTAATGGAAAGAGTTGAAAAGGTTTTAAGTAACATTTGGACAACTGGAAGTAGCAGATTATTATATAAATTCTTTTAAATATTATTTTTTGAAAATTTTTGTTCTAGCATATATTAAAGAAGATTAAATTCTCTATCTGCTACATTTAAATATTTTATTATATCTTCTATAGATTTGGAGATAAAATCTGTTGTAATAAATCTCAAAGCCTAAATAATGTCATGGAAACCAATTTAAAAAATAAAATGTTTATAACTGACAGATAAATGTCAGTGTCAAAAATCTAAAGACATTACTGAAGACTTTTTCTGGGAAGTACATACATATATTATTTCTTATTGTATTAATAGTTAAATATTTAAAATTATAGGTATATTACATATACCTTTTAGAAATACTGTCAATCCCAACAATGAATTGATATTTAATGTTATTATAACAAAGAATATATTATTCTCGATATGATTGGATTGCATTTTATACTTCATATTCAATAGATGTTAAAGAATTATAAAGATATTAAATTTTATAAATCAGCCAGTTATGCTAACCATGGAAACTACTAATATATTCAGATAATTCAAATTGACAGATGTCAGTATCAATGAAAAGTAAATGAATGTTCGGGAAGACACAGAAAGATAGGATAAGGAATGAAAGGGTACGGAAACGGCTCGAGTGATAAAAGTTTCTAAAAAGATACGAGAGATGATTACATTGGTTCGAACATGGCATGAAGTAGTAGAAGGAAAATAAAAATAGCGACCCCTAACGAATGGGAAAGCTAAAGAAGAAGATGTCAGTGTCAAATGCAATTTTCATAGTTTGTTTATGAAATAATTTGCAAGAAATCTTATGTATATAATTTGTACATAATACACAGGATAGTAAATTGCATAAATCAGCGTTTAGGCAAAATATTTTAGCACATGTATTTGTTTACCTATACAACATAAATTAGTTTAATTTTTGGTTTTACATTTCAAGCATATACGAAATTTTATGACAGTTGTGCGCTTATACCACTTCCAAAACAATGGGCATGGTTTTCAAGTAAATCTTATATATTTTGACACTTAGATCCCATTGAATATAAATATGTACTTCAGTTATTAAATAAAATATTTATATGTACACGTGTCAATTCGTCTTATCGCTTAGCTATTAGCGAGCGCCGATTCCTAAACATATTATTGTTGACATTAAGACATAACAAACGAAACTCGTATTATTATTGTACTTGTCTCGTTTCTTAGAAGCTATTATTGTCGAAAAAAATACGGACAAAAATAGCCCCGCTCCAGTTTCTTAATTGCAAAATCTATCGGTTGCTATGTCAACAATCAACTTTAACCCCAAAAGCAACAAGCCGCCAACTCAAAAATTAATTACTCACCGTGCCAAAACAGACGATAAAATCACAGATCACTATTATCACACTAGTAAAAAAAATAAACAACACGCAAGAAAAGTGATAAACTAAATGAAGCGACACTTCGCGAGCGGGCAGACGGCGAGACAGTAATACACCGTTGATAAGGGGGTTAAAACGTGGTGCTTCCCCCACCAAAATAACCCATACCACGCGTTAAGTTTCAGACGGAGCGCGTCCGCAGGCGCCGCTGAAAGCTGATAAGCGAAGCGTCGGTCGTAATGTAGTCGTCGGTAATGCAGGAATCAACAATTGCAATGTGTTATGTGACCGGAATGGAATTCCGCTACATGGATAATAAAATATAAATATTAATCACTGTAACAAATTATTATAAAATATTAGTCTTTTGCCATGAAGATGCTTCAACAGGAAACGAAACGTCGGCTTTTGACTGAATAAATTTTATATATTAACTGCATTCTTGCTGATTTTTTTTATCTATTACTTCTCCAGTCGCTTATCATCATAGCTTGTCATTATATTAATAAAAAAATTGTTGTGGCCAGCACAATACCTTCCGTCAATCCTGTATATAATGTATAAATTCCATACATAATTTTTAAATTTCCAGTAAAATTATTTCATAAACAAATTATTCAAATTGTACTTAACACTGACATCTTCTTCCTCTTTAGCTTTTCCCATTCGTTAGGGGTCGCTATTTTTGCGTGTCGTTCTCATTCAGTTCCTTTTCTCTCAAGTCTTCCGCATACAGTCCTTCCATTTTATCTTTGGTCTTCCTCTGTTTCTTCAACCTCCCATTACTAAACTACTCATTCTTGTTCAAATATAATTATTCATTTCTCCTCATGACATGTTCAAACCAATGTAATCGTCTTTCTTGTATCTTTCTAGAAACTTGTAACACTAGAGTTATTTTCTTACCGTATCTTTCCGTGTCTTCCCTAACATCTACTTCAACATCCTCATCTCTGCCACATTAATTTACTTTTTATTGATACTGACATCTGTCAATTTAAATTATATGAATATATTAGTAGTTTCCATGTTTAGCATAGCTGGCTGATTTATAAAATTTAATTTCTTTAAAATTCTTTAACTCTGTATCTATTGAATATGAATTATAAAATGTAATCAAATCGTATAGAGAATAATATATTATTTAAGTTATAATGACGTTAAATGTCAATAAATTTAACTGTTAAATCTTCAAATGAGGCTACTTCCGGTTCACCAATTATAACCAAAATCTAATCACTTGTTCCTCTGGATGTAAACTTGCGGAATATTATCATTTTTGGAATCGTGGTATTGAAGTTATGCGATCCGGAACTTTTGTCACGTTAGTTTGCAAAAAAAAAATCCTATGTGGAATTTGTACAAAATACGTAGAATTGACGGAAGTATTGTTTATTTTATAAAGTTACCATGACACAGATATACAAACAAATCAAAATTGTGGTTTATGGATAAATGCGAGACAAAATAATAAATTCATTTTTCTCATACGAAAGAAATTAATATGTATTATTGTCACAAAAAAAAAAATTAATAATTTAATTAATTTCTGTATAAAATAAAATCGAAACTTCTAGTACCATCTTGTGTTCATTTCTGAATTAATTTTTATATATTTCATTCATAAAATTGATAGAAAATAGTGCTTCGCGTAGTAATTTTTGTACATATTAATTAAATATGTTTTCTAAGCTATAAAAAAATATTTCTTGTGGTGTTTTCGCCATTATAGCTGTGAAGAGGTATCCGTTAACCCTTCTCAAACAATAATATACATAATATATTTATATTTAACTATGTATAAATACAAATAACTCGTACCTATAGGTACCTACCTATCTAGTGAATTTTGATAACCAAAATAAAATAAAACATATGTTTATTATTATTAAAAACTCTCCGTTACGCGTCGAGCTTTAAACATTCTCCCGTGCTATAATCTTTTAATTATGCCGTTAATACACAAATAACTATTAATGCACAAATTATTAATTTGAAAGTGCATTTTATTTCATATAGTCCTCTTTAAATTTTGCAATTATTTAAAAATTTGAAGTCAGCTTTGGCCAAATATAATATTTAGTATTGCTTGGTGAATTTAACTTTAAAATACAGGGTGTCCCTTAACTTGGTGCACAAACTTTAAGGGCATATAATACTGATCAAAATGAGTAAAAAAAGCTCAGTCAAAATGTGTCCGATCTTTAATAGTTTCCCAGATATAACGCAGTGAAAAATGAGTTTTTACGAGATTTACCTTTGCTATCTCGAAAACTATAAGAATTACGATTTTGATTAATTGAGACTTTTTGTTTACCTTTGAGAGGTAATCTTAGATGGCCTTTTGTTATTTTATAAAAATCAAAACTGAAATGTTGTGGCGACCTTGGTCAATATTTAATTTTCATATAACTACGTAACTATAAGAAATTGAGAAAAATGTTTCATATAAAATTTTATTGTTTTTTATAGTCTTTTTACTGACATAGACAAAATTTTATTCGATCGCTATCTTTGTCAGTTTTTCTTAGATTTTTCGCTTTTCTCGGAAACAGTTGAAGATCATTCCTATGTTGATGAAGCTTTTTTATTCATTTTGGTCAGTACTATATGCCCTTAAAGTTTTTGCTCGAAGTTAAGGGACACCCTGTATATTTCATTTAATTACCTTCCGTCACCTTTAGGTCTTTGGTCTAAAAATTCAATGATGAGTTTTAGTGAATAAGCACATTTTAGGGTCCATATAATACGATTTTACCATTCTTACGATGCTGTCTGTATGGATGTATGTATGTATATATGTGTGCCGGTGTCTGTGACGAAAGTTTATTATATTTTTTTCGTATTCCTCAAGTTTACATCCAGAAGAACAAGTACTTAGATTTTGGTGGCTAGGTATGAAGCGTCGTTCTGTTTCATAACGTTCAAATTTTGACCATGAAGTTAGCGCAGATGGACTTCGCGCGCTCACAATTTAAAAAGTACACTCCGCAAAACAAATTAAAAAAAATACTGACAAGTTCATCTGCGCTAACTTCATGGTCAAGATTTGAACGTTAGGAAACTGAACGAAACAAGAACTGAACGGGCCGATAGATGAACATTAGGACGATGTGTGTGTCCCGATTTTAGTTATAATTGGTCAACCGGAAGTAGCCTCATTTGAAGATGTTAGCAATTAAATATTATTGACATTTAACGTTATTATAACTTATACGATTGGATTGCATTTTAAACTTCATATTCAATAGATATAGAGTTAAAGAATTATAAAGATATTAAATTTTATAAATTAGCCAGCTATGCTAACCATGGAAACTGCTAAACATATTCAGATAATTCAAATTGATTTGTCGTATCAATGAAAAGTAAATAAATGTTCTGGACGACACGGAAAGATACATATCATTAGGAGAGATGAATAATATATTGGAAGAAGAATGAATAGCTTAGTGAAATAGAGGAAGATAAGATGGAAGGACTGTATTGCGGAAGACTTGAGAGAAGAGGAACTGAATAAGAACATAGAACGACACGCAAAACTGAACAACCCTATTATTGTTAAAAAAAATACATCAGGATGAAAAAAATGCAGTTTTTAATTGAAGTAGAAAAACTAATTTAAACGTAGACTTCAATTCTCTAGATGAACAATTTTAGAAGTAAATACCTTACCAATGCTATAAATTTTAATGGCACAAAATTGACTCCTGTGGCGCACTCTCCACGCCTACATTGAGTGCCCGTGAGGTGACGCCTGGTAAGCGCCTGCACGGTACAAATATTCCATCATTACCGATATCTGTGTATGAAGCAGATTGGCACACCCAGCAATGGGTAATATGCCGTGATGAAATATTTATTTATTTATTTATTTAATTGCCGATGCTATGAAAAAATATATATATTCCTAACGTTCAAATCTTGACCATGAAGTTGGCGCAGATGTACTTGGCGCGCTCACAGTACACTCCGGATTACAAAATATACATGAAAATCGTTTATTGAAGTAGGTAGATTTATTAGTACTTTTTTTAATTTGTGCTACAGAGTGTACTTTTTAAATTGTGTGCATGCGAAATTCGTCTGCGCTAACTTCATGGTCAAGATTTGAACGGAAACCGAACTAAACAAGAAATGAACAGGGCGATGTATAAACATATGACGCTTCATACCTAGCTTACAAAGACTCCTTTATTTAAATAAAGTAAATAAATGAAAAGCTGATATTTGTTTAAAACTTTTATATTTCATCAAAAGTACATAAATACATACAAACAATTAGCGTGATCCTATCCATTATTAAAAATAGCTTATACTGAACACAATAAAATATTCAGAGATCAATGTAAAAGATTCCATACTGTGAATTTGGCATTTTATTTCGTTTACATTTTTTTAAACTATAAACGAGTATATTCGTGTAAAATCAGATACAGGCAAGTTTTAACGTCTATAAATATTAAAAATATATTCTTCATCTTTGGCCAAAATGAATACGACTAAAACATTTTCATATATTTCAACAAGGAAGTATTCTTAAAATATACAATAATAAAAAGGTACAACTTGTAAGAATTATTAAAAATTTGTTTTCTTTTGTAAAACTTACTTTATAATGATAAAATTTAGTCGAAAAACAGTGTGATCGTAAATATAGGTTGGTGTTATTCTTTGTATTGATAACGCGCCTTTTCTCGCATTTCTCACACACTATAAAACTTGGGCATTAACACTTAGTGACACGCAAAGTATAAATCCACTTTTATGTAATTATAGAACGAGTCACATTCTTGAACGGAGAACAGAAAAACGCACTTTACGATGCTTCGCACGCAACGCTTATCTCTTCCATCTAACAAAAAAATAATACTAAACAATACTACATTTCAAAAAAAAAATACTAAACTGTACATTAGCTGTTTTCTATGGACAATAGAATTCCTGAATACTTGTAATGTTAAATATACGATTTGGAATATATACGAATACATTTACAAATTTGGGAGACAAGATTTATAATCGGTTTCAGAAGAAATAAACAGGGTCAATGTGTACGCGGCCATCTACTGAATTGGTTAAGTGGAACAGAGTATTATTTATTGGTAAGAGGTTTCGTTCTTTCAAAAATTGCATACTCGTATATATTCCATATCGAGAATAAAAATAATAAAATAATCATCATAAAATAATACTACAAAACAAAAATACATTCTAATAAAATAAAATAATAAAAATATAAAATGCCTAAGATGTAAAATTGTATAAAATTCGTTGCATTTTAATTTGTATGGCGTGAGATTCATAAAATAAAAATACTAATCACCATAATACTGACGGATGTGTTAAAGAGATATAAGCGAATGTTTTTTCAACTCAATATAAATGGAACAAGCCTGTTATTAAATGTAATAAAATGAGCAATTATAGCGTTTTTACACTGAATTTCAAATTGTACGCGACTAGTAAAACAAAAACAAAAGACGACATAGTTTGTGAGCTACAAACAAAAATTCGTTTTTCACTAATTTCAAAAATATCTCATATCTTATTTACTATGATCAGGGCATCGAACCCGAACCTGAACCGAACCAAAACCGAAACCAAACCGTAGAGTGCTCGTCAGCTAAGAAAAGCCATTTACGTCATCAATAGATGCGCGAAGCAATGACGTAGACTCACACATTTTGTAGGCAGTGGCGTGCCATACATTTTCATTAGAAATAAACGTCAGAATAAGACACGAACGACACTGGCGTATCACGTGAATAGAGCAATGACAAAAATTGGTTTCTGCGCTGATGACGTAAATGGCTTTTTCTTAGCTGAAGGGAACTCTAACACTTTAGCCCAAACCCAAAACCGAACCTCAAATGAGTCGAAATCGAACCGGGTATTAAAATTCGAGGGTTCATTTTGAAAATTGTGTTCATATTGTTAATCCAGTTTTCATTAGGTCGAACCGAACTTGAACCCAATACCTGAACAAAACCGTAAATTTTATTGTTTGAACCAAAACTGCACTCGAACCAATCTTTTAAACAATAAATTAACCTGAACCGAACCCAGTTTTTGGCGGGTTTGATGCCCTAATTATGATTGTTAGAGAAAAAAAATGTTTAGATCAATTTTATACCGTTTTTTGCGTAGAATACAATGGAGTAATTAGTTTTTTTTTTTGAAAATTTAATAATTCTCGAGATATATTTTTTTTAAATGGATCCCTATGTTGAAAATAGTCTCATCTTTTTTGCTTATTTTATAAGCTTTTCAATGATATATAACAAGTCTACATTCTTTTATTTTAAACATAAATAAAACAAATTAATTTTTGGAGTGAAAAAAATGAAAATTATTATTGTTTATTTTATTTCTATATTTATTAATTATGTTCATTATGGCTTTGGCACAAATCTAAAAAAAAATAGGTATATAAATTGAAGAAATGATAAAAACTGAAGAAAATAATATTAAAAATAAACAAAAGATGATCTGTAATAGAGTTTTTCATTTGTTTTTTAATTATTTTCAATTTTTTTACTTAAAAAAATCATTTTTTAATCATGTTTGAAACAAACGAATATATAAATTAAGCAAAAAGATGAGACTATTTTCAACATAGATATCCATTTTTAAAAAATGTAAATTTGTGTTACATCTCGAGAATTATTAAATTTTCAAAAAATCTAGTTACGCCATTTTATTCTATGTAAAAAACGGTGCAAAATTGGTCTAAACAATTTTTCTCTATCATAATAAATAAGATATTTTCGAAATTAGCGAAAAACTAGTTTCAACCTGTAGCTCAAAAACAAAAAAAGATCAAAAATTCCTTAAAAAAAAAACTGACGCACATTTGACGCATAAAAACAAATTTTGTGGAGGGTCGTGTTTATTTTCTTATAGAATGTACTTAGAAGTATGTGATGTGATTTAAGGGATAAAAAAAACTCGCTTTGCTTGTGTTCCAGTGTATATATAGAGTTCGCGTGCGAAGCTTCCGTGCTGTACCCAAGTCTAAAAGCAATTAAACTCGTAAATATCCACATGAAAATATTTCATTTCAAAGCGAGCAACAATTAAATGCATCGTATTTTCCTATTGTTAATTATTTGGAATGCAGTCTTCATAAAAATAGTAAAATAATATTTGGTCTTTTTCTTGGTGAAAAACATTAGGAAAATCACTCTTCCACCATCAAATTGCAATTGCTGCGATGGCTAATTCTTATCAATATTTTACATACATAACAACGACAATAGTTATCGAGGACACGGAATAATAATTTCTATGTAGAACATACACTGTGATTGCTGGTGGGGTACCCTGATAAGGAAATGTGACAAACGGTCACTGCACACTTTGGGGAAATTTAGCTGCTTGACGGAGGGGGCAATAATTTTAAATAGTTATTTTCTCCAACACAGCGAAATCTAAAACAATTTACCTAAAAAGTGACCAACAGAAAAATAAATTATATATTATTAAAGATTCAATAAAATACTATAAGACTAAAATTTAAAATATTCAAAATCATAAAGCACAGATTTTATTTTTAAAGTTTAATTTTATTAGGTATTAACAATTACTCGAAAGTTCTGTCAATCAGCATTTATTCTTACTATACCAACGTTTCGAAGTGCACCCTTCAGGGTCTACAACAATTATACAACAAAAATGTAATACATACAAAATAACATGGACATCATCACACTTACAGTCAAATCTTGCAGATTGTTACAATGGGGTAGTTTAGCGTATTTTTTGTTTATTTCAGGGCAACGAACCTGACAAAAAATGGGTTCGGTTCAGGTTAATTTGTATTTTGAGAGATGGGTTCGGATGCGGTTCTAGTTCAAACATTAACACAATTTGCGGTTTTATTCCGGGTTCAGTTGTTCGGTTCAGGTTCGGTTCGACCTAATGACAATTGAATTAATATAATAATAACAATCTTTATATAGAAATGATTTAAAATGCGAGCTGAAACACAATTTTCATAAACAGACAAAACAGGCGTCGATTATCGGCTGCATACGATTCGAACTCAAAATGAATCTGAACCGGAGTTGAACCTTGAACCCGAATTTTAATATCCGGTTCGGTTCCGACTCGGGTTCAATTGAGAAATATATTTGAGATTGTGTTCTGGGTTTGGGTTCAGTAAAATGTTACGGTTTTGGTTCGGGTTCGATGCCCTGGTTTATTTTATTGAGAATGTCTTCAAAAGTAATATTCTATATTGTATTTCACTCAAAGATGCCTAGATTTCTCAAAAAAATAAATTTTCTAAAATAATGACGTCACAGAAGTTCAGGGAGAACGTATAGTCTGCCTTAAGCAGGTGCGCGCTGGTTCACATAACAAGAAGTTTTAAAAATGGCATCCACATGTTTTGACATTTATAAGCAGTTCTTCTTGTGACGACTGTTTCTATTTATTTTATTTAGTGTATTATTGTATTCAATATTAAGTATCGTATAATAGTTTTGGAAACAAATACATTTCCAATTCGACCTAAAAACTCATAACCTCATTTCGTGAAAACGTAAACAAACCCACGCGAACTAGCCATACATAGGATATTTCCGCCTATTTTTCGTATTATTCGGTTGTCGTATTTTAGATCAAATCAAGGCTTCGAACTTGAACCGAACCAAAACCAAACCGTAACACTTTGAGGAACCCAAACCCGAACCTCGAATATATTTTTCAATTGAACCAGAGTCGGAACCGAACCGGGTATTAAAATTCGGGTTCAGAGTTAAGCTCCGGTTTCAGTTTGAGTTCAAAACGTAAGCGTGTTATCATAATACAGCCAATAATCGCATTTTAAATTATTTCTATAAAAAGATTGTTATTCAGAACATTAATTCAATTTCCATTAGGTCGAACCGATCCTGAACCCTGAACAAAACCGCAAATTTTATTAATGTATGAACCAGAACCCATCCCTCAAAAAATAAATTAACCTAAATCTGAACCGAACCCGGTTTTTGACGGGTTCGATGCTCTGAAGCAAATGGATGTGTGTATGCTCTTTAAATTTTTTGTACGATGTTTAATAAATTAACTGAATGTTTTGTACGAATTGTAACAATCTGTAAGATCTTACTGTAATTGTGATATGTTATTTTGTATGTATTACATTTTTGTTGTATAATTGTTGTAGACCCTGAAGAAGGTGTAAGGGTGCACCGAAACATTGGTATTGTAAGAATAAATGCTGTTTGACTGAACTTTCGAGGAATTGTTAACATCTATACCCACAATTTAATTTTGTTCGTTGTTTTTTCAAATTCTACTTTGAACTCCCTATGTTTTTAATCTGTTCAATTACAAAAGAAATACTGAAAATATAAAATATAAATACTAATCGATATTTTCGTCATGGCAGGATTATATTTCTTGTATTTTATTCGTACTTTTATTTCAAACGTCGCCAGAGAAATTTGCACTTGATGACGTAGGACAAACGTTTGTCATGTCCTTTAAATTTTAAAGTTAGAGAAAATAAGTAGATAAAATATGTGGCTAGATAAATACAATAATTAACAATCACAGTGCAGGAGGACCGTCCATCGAACGAAATTCATACTCATACAATAAACTTGTCTCATATTCTCGGTTTGTACGTTAAGGTAACATGAATGGTTTGTATCTGCACGGGGGAAGTAACAGCTGCATTGGCGGACAGTCCATCCGCGTCGGTGGCCTCAGTAGCCACCTCTTCAACCTTAGGTGGCGGCTCTATTCCCGGAGTAATACACGTGCACAGCTCCCCAGTGCTTTTAAAGCTGGTTGACCGTGATGCAGCTTTGAGCTTGAAGCTACCAGAGCCTCGCCGCTCCATGACCGCAGTGGCTGCTTTGTAGCTATTCGTGCGTGATATGCTGTCCTTCTTGGTCTTGAAGCTGCCGGAACGAGAGCAGCAGCCGTTTTCTTTATTGCGCCGGCTGTTGGAACGGTGGAGGTAGTAGCGTTTGTCCCGGCTGTTGGATCGGCGGACGCTGGGGCGACGTTGAACGGATTCTGCGCTAAGAGAGAGGCCCACTGCACCCACTGGAAGAAAAACGGACACGTTTAGGAAAAAGTACCATATTTGATTATAGGCTGCGAGCAGACACGCGACTCGAACGACCTTGAAGTGCTTGGATTTGTGTATTTTTGTCACTTTGCCAACAACAATGTATTATTACTGCTTAAACATTGTAAAACAATAACTTTTTAGCATTTCAAAATCAAATTAAATCAAAACATTCTTGTCAAAGTGATTCGCGCACGCAAATCAGCTGATTTTAAGCACTTCAAGGTCGCTCAAGTCACGTGTCTGCTCGCGACTTATAGGATTCAAGCAGACATCTGGCTCGAACGACCTTCAAACAGTGTGAGCTGCCGTGGGGCCCCTGACAAATGTGAAACATCAAAATTTATTTTTATTGAAATATTTGTTGCTCGAAACAACACCGGAACCAAATTGCATAAATTCCGGCTCGCATTTTAAATTATTTTTATATAAAGATTGTTATTCCTGAATCCAATATCTGAATCCGGAACAAACCCGCCAATTGTGTTAATGTTTGAACTAGAACCACACCCGAACCCATCTCTCAAAAAACAAATTAACCTGAATCTAGACCGAACCCAGTTTTTGGCGGGTTCGTTGCCCTGCACATAAGTAAAGCGGTGAGCGTGGAGTCGAGGCGGCGAGACGGAAAGAGCCGACGTACTACGAACTCGAAAAATACAACACAAATTCATCTCTATAAATTAAGATATCTTTAGTCGTTTTTCCAAAATTTTATGATTTGATTTTAAATCATTTAAATTCGAGGAAATTTTTGAATTTTCTTGCTGTGTCTATACACGAGAATACATTTAGTATTTACGTTTCAGTTAACAATGAGTAATATTTGTAATAAGAATAAATATTTTGTATATTCGTTTGTTTATGTCTACTATAAAAGAAATAGTAATTTAGTCTAATGTAAGTGTCAGCATGAAAATAATATAATAATTTATTGTTAGTTTTCAAAGAAAATATTATTAACAAAATAAATATTTATAATTATTAAACAGTGTCATAGTTATTTTTACGAATATAGACCTTGAAAAAATATAGAATAAAGATAATTCCTCACCTATAGTTCCCGAAGACGACCGCCTTAGCAGTTCCCGCGCAGCGAGCACCACCTCACTCACATCACTCGCTATACTCCCTCCACAACTCGTGCACTCCACCGTCGGCGACAAAAACCATTCACTTCTTGTCCGCATTCTGGCCGTCTGCCTCTCATGCACCAACGGAAGATACGACAAACTCTTCGTGCTTTCGGCGTATCTATTTACATCTCTCAATTCATCCAGCGTCATTCTCATCAATGCAACGGGGGCGGTACCACCAGCAGCAGCCCCGGAGGTTGTAGAGCGGCTGGCACTTGAAGAACGACTCGATGGACCGTTGCCTGCTTTGAATAAGCCGTTTTGCTCCAAGGAGATGGACAACCGCGTACAAGATTCGAGGAGAGTGTGCTCTGGGATCATGCCTAAAGATGTGGAGGTCACTGTTTGGGAAGGAAGACCAGTGCTTTCCATCAATGCTGGAGTGGATTGGCATTCATCTTGCTGGCCCATTGCTGGAGGATATTTCACTATGTATAAAGTATGGAAAATGTCATTTTACTGCGTGAAATGAATTTTATTTACTCCACGCGCTCAACTCACATATTGATATTCTAAATTCCCGATTTATTAGTATGGTTGGATGACTATAGTGTGGTTCACGAATGATGCCAATTCAAGGTCATTTACAAACCGTATGGTATATTACTTTGGTTCACGAAAGATGACAATTCAAGGCCATTTGTTCGAAGAAAGAATAAACAATATTTTATATAGCGGTAATATAGCAACATTATGTATTAGAAAGAGATAGATTATTTGACGTATGTCTACGTGATTTATGCTATATGACAGATATACGTTCCATATTCACATTGCTCTCTAACACACTGAAAATAATAGGAACGTATGTCGATGAGTTGCTGGTATGCAATTATCTATTGCACTGCCCTCTACGTTAAAGCAAATCTAGTGGCGGAGTTTGTTTTTTGAATTTGCATTTAATCAAAATCAACGAATAAGTTTCTAATTTTGATCAGCGATTAAATTGAACATAATCATGGGAGAAAAAGGAAAAACTTTGCGAAGCTATTCAATTTGTGCATAATGAATATTTGCAACGGGAAACAGAAAATAATGGACCATTATTAGATCTTCATCAGGTGCAGCAGATATGTGAATATATATTTTTAATTTCTTTGTAAATTGAAATTGCTAGACAAAAAAGGTTTCATGATTAATAAATGAAATTTAGCAAGTATTTTATTTTAGCGTACAGCAGATGCGCTGCAAATATATGAAACCACTGTACACAGGGTATTAAAACGTGTTAATAAAATAAAAATAAATATTTCATCACGGCATATTACCCATTGCTGGGTGTGCCAATCTGCTTCGTACACAGATATCGGTAATGATGGAATATTTGTACCGTGTGGGCGCTTCCAGACGTCACCTCACGGGCACTCATTGCTGGCGTGGAGAGTGCGCCACAGGGGTCAATTTTTGTGCCATTAAAATGCGATGTAATTTTTGGCGTCGGTCGGAATCGAACCCGGGTTAATAATATCGAAAATGAAGAACGATTAACCTCTTCTGGAAAAAATGACTCATAAAATCAACTGCAACAGTTGATCTTGACACTTTTAACACCGATGCAATTAAAAGAATAATATATGAAATGTATGCTAACAGTAAGTAGTACTTATTTTCAAAATATTTCAGTATTTTTGTAATTATACATAGGTGTTGTATCTTTATGTTCATTATTATACCAAAATAAAATATATCTTTGAAAATGCGTAGACGTTTAACATTTAATTTTGAATGATTAAAATGTATCCACAAATATTATACCTGGTGCACGCCTATGTGTATAGAATGTAGTGAAGTTATTTGCAAGTATTATACCAGATGGTTTGAAAATGACCTTGAATTGTCATCTTTCGTGAACCACTGCAAGATTCGCGTTTAATCGTTTTATGCCAATTCGGCGAATTTAGAAGAAATAAATGCGTTAATTTTTCTTGAAAGCAAAATGTATTATGTATATAGTATTATAAGTTTAAATATTATGTTTTCTTTCTTTTCTAAGAAACTATTGTTATGAATGAATATAATAAACGTTTATCATACGCGTTTTTATTACCAGTTTTATGTTTCAATTTTACTGCTTTCGACAATCAAAATAAAACTACAATGTAGTAATACTCAACAATAGATTAGAAAAACAATAATTACCTTCTAAATTATATTTCATATGCCAACGTGCACACTCGCATTGTAACCACGTTTTTTCAGCCTCCAACGAAAGCTGAGCTGTTAAAAGCATTAGTTAATTAAAATAAGCTACAATTAGTTCTAAATAAAATAAACAAGACATACAAAATATATCTTTATTAAATATTAATTAGCAGCTACAATACTATATATTGGAAATAACAATTCGAACAGTCGCACCAATTTTCATATATTTGAAATTGGTCGCAAAATTGGGAGATCATGCAGACCGGATTGGATGTCAGGATATCGGGAAGGGCTGAAAATTGGTAATTCGAAAGAATCTAAGTGCCACAAAATATTAAAAACGTTCTATGAATCAAAAACAATGATACAAGTGTTACAAAATGGCTGAACGAAACCAAACCGTAACATTTTGAGGACTTATAATTTTTGTCATCTGCGGCGGATCGGCAGCGGACCTTCCTCCACTCAAATTTGGAAAAGGACAAAAAAAATCCTTCATTTGTTATTTAGCCAGAAAAGTTTGGTTGTTATTTTTTCTACAGTCTATATAGAAAGTAGCCATTTGCGCTCTCTTTTGTCAACGCAAAATGTCACTTTGCCGCTCTAGCGCGACAAAGTAAAAAAAAACGCTCGCTGTCCAAATTTCTAACTATACAATGTTGAGAAATATCAATTGTCTACATTCTTAATGGAAACGTTTAGTCAGGAACTAATGGCACTGTAGTGATACATTTTACCACCTTTACAAATCAGTCTGACATATAACTGCTCCGGCGGTATATTACATAACCAAAAAAAATGCCGCACTATTGCGAAAATAAAATAGGGCATTCATTTACAAAAACGAAAGTATAAAATGTTTAGATTAGATTGAAGCAATAGGTCAAGAAGAATGGGAAATAACGATAAATTAAAATTAAATATAAAAGACGTTTTTTCTTTAGATTAATCCTTATTAATTGAGTAGTAGTGTAAGTATAAAGTGCACATTTTATTATTTTTTGGTGGAGGACTCCACTGTCGCGACTGTAGAAAAAATCTTGTGTGTGTTTCGAGCGCAATGCCTCTCAATCGACAATATCCTATTTTGCGCTCTTAATACACAAAATAGCTATTACCATAAAAAACGCACGAAATTATTTGGTTGCCTGATATGTTTTCGTGACTAGTCAGGGAAATGCAACTTTCGCTCCGGTCTCAGAAAAAATATTTTTTGTTTATTTAAAACATAAAAATGGCTCTTAGATCCCTTTGAATTTAAAGACTGTAGGACGAAATATAAACATGCGATTTATAAAATTAACTATTGGAATAGAAAACTACTAAAAATTATATAAATTATATCGAGACTATAAAGCAGGATTTATAATAATGCAAATCATAAAATAAAATATTTTTATTAATTTTCTACCCCATAAAAATCGACATTATAATAGAGTAATAATAAAAACTACTAATACACTATCCTTTACATTTTACATAATAGGAACTATTGTTTACTCTATTTAACGTCGACCTATATCACAAAAAATATTACATATTGTGTAACGTGGTCATAACAATAAAAAAAACTAAATGCATTCTAACTTACTTGCATACAACTGCTGCGCAGAATTTCCTCTCGGAGGCGGTGGCGGATATTGAAAGGAGCAGATCCACTCCCCCTGGACGCGTAAAACGCGGCCGGTTACGCGGGCGTAAAATTCGTAATTGTCACGCCCGAAGAGATCTGACGAAGCGAATTCTTCAATTAGATGCTTCATGACCCGAGTAGCCACCTGCATATGACATCGTTTTTATACTATCATAAATACGACAAATTAAACTCATTGCCAGAGTGAAGGAAATTTTATAAGCCTGTTGCACCGACTTAAATTATTCCAAAATTGAACTTACATTTAGATTTTGTTGCCAAGCTCAAGTAATATTTTACAAATCTAACATTTTGAGTTCTTGATATGGGGTCTTGTAGCCGCGTGCCTTCTGGTCGCGAATCTGGGGAACCGGGTTCATTCCCAATAAGTGCCCGCGAGATAATGCCTGGTAAACGCCCGAACGGAACAAATATGTCATCATCATTACCGAAATACAAAACAGAATGGATAATATGCCGTGATGATATATTTATTTATCTAAACTATAAAATTTAAATGTAGGCGATGCAACCAGGCATAAAATGTTTTCTTCCCACTGATAATACGAAAGAACAAACGGCACACATAACAAGCAAATCAATTCAAAAATTTACAGAAAATAGTAAGAGTACATGACTAGTGCTACTATACTTCATTTCACGTAAAAAAAATTGTTGTGGCTGGCACAATACCTCTCGCCACTTCCGTTTTTCGTTACATAAGTATGGGCGCGAGCAGTCATGTGACATTATTGGCCTTGACAAACAGATATGGGGGCCCGTGTCAGAATGACAGTAATTATGTAGATAGATGTCAAATGTCAGAATTTTTCATTAAAAATTTCAACGCGGGTTCCCATATCTGCTTGCCAAGGGCAATAAAGTCACATGACTGCTCGCGCCCTATTGTATTTAACATTTCTTGTATACCTACAATCTACACCAAAATTTTTACTTATATCTACTCTTTATATTTAATTTTTTAATTTTAAATTCATTCTATGACGAATTTTTGTCCTACTCTTCTAATTTTTCGAAATGTTTCCAATTTATTGTCGGAATTGACAGTATTTTTGAAGGGTATATGTAATATACCTATAGTTTTAAATATTTAACTATTAATACAATAAGAAATAATATAATGTATGTACTTCCCAGAAAAAATATTCAGTAATTAATATTTTGTTTCCATGACATTATTTGGACTGTGAGATTTATTACAACAGATTATTATATACCTTATATTTCTTTATCTCTAAATTTATAAAAGATATAATAACATATTTATATGTATCAGATAGAGAATTTACTCTTCTTTAATATTAGCATGAATAAAAATTTACAAAAAATAATATTTAGAAGATTTTTTTTAAGAATCTGCTACTTCCGATTGTCCAATTGTTACCAAAACCTTTTTCAGCTCATCCTAGTAATGTCCGATTGAGAAATACACACAGACATCATCGTAAAAATATTAAAATCGGATTGTAGGGACCTTAAAACGTTCTTAATCATTAAAATCTGGATATGCAATTTTTAGCATAAATCCAATACCTCTCTTAGAGAGAGGAAAAAAATAGCGTTTAGTCATCAAATAAAATCTACGGAATTAAGTGAAAAAAATATTTATTATTCACTAAATTAGGTTTTACAAATTTAAATTATTATATTTTGAATGTAAAAACGGCCGGTTCTCAAGTGCCATCTACTATTTTCTTATGTGAAATGAAGTATAGAAAAAAAAACTAAACATTCATATTTGTAAATTTTAAATTACTATTTAATCTCAAATATAACAACGATAAAAATGTTTATTGCATCACACAGAAAGTCACATTAAAAACATAAATTTTATTTAAAACACTATTTACAAAGTGCAAAACAAATTTAAAAAAAATGAAAATTATTGATTAAATGAAAACACTATTCGTATATAAACAGGAAAAGAAATTGCAATTCAAGAAACCCAAACAAAAATACAATAAACAGCAAGTAAATATATACTTACGTTAACTTCGGCCTGATAAACAAAGAAAGCAGTTTACAGCAAATGTTTTCAAAAGCAAACAAATGAATATCAAATAATAAATAACATAAATAACTCATTCCCTACTGAACGGTCTAAAGTGTATATTACGCAGTAATTGAATAAGTGGTTGCAATACATGTACAATGGGCAACAGAGCGTAATTTACTATAATTCCAGAAATTAATTCATAATTGAGAGCCCCTTACAAACTATTCATTGTTATAATGACCGAATGAATGAATGAAACACATTGTTTAACATATTTCAACATTTTACGCTTTCTAGATGCTAATTTTTTGCACTAGCAATGTTTCTTTGTACTTATTTATGTAGTGTGCAACTATTATTCATGCTTCAATTATTGTGCACCTGTTCGCAACTAGGGCTGCCACCTTTTAAAAATTGGAATAGAGGACATGAATAGGGTAGTTACCATATGTTAAAATTTAATGAAATTCTTATTTGTTTACAATATATTATAAGATATATACTGTAATAAAATTCGCCATTTATTATGTAAATATTTCAAAAAAATTATTTAAAGCCGCAAATGTCGTTGTTTTACAGCGATGCTATGTCAAAGTGACAGTTGATGGTGATACGCCGTGGACATAACCTTGTTTCTATTCTTAGGCATTTATTTTATCTTTCTCGTAAGTAAAAAAATATACTTGATTATGGATTTGAATCAGAACTGCACACGAACCCATATCTCAAAAAACAAATTAACCTAAACCTTATCCGAACCCAGTTTTTGGCGGGTTCGATACCCTGGTTACAACAATGTAACAGTTTAGTTAATGTTTTTATGAAGTTAGTTTAAAATCTGTGTCCATAAAGTATTCATCATCAAAGTGCAAATGACCCCTCATCGGAGGACAAAATTGAGTAAAGGAGGACTGGTGGCAACCCTATTCGCAAGATTTTATATACAACTCGATGAATTGACTACAGCTCAAAATTTAGGCAATTGTGTTCAGCTTGAGTTTACATATTGATTGAATAATTTGAAAAATGATGGAATGGAATAAAATTTACCTTAAATCGTAAAACATCCTCCATTTTGGCAGTTTTACCATCACTGACACACGACTGAAAAAAGCTAGGTGCCACACTGACTCCAAGTGCTTCGCTAGACATACCGGTGCCGGCTCTTTCACTATTCGATGCGATCACTCGAAATGTACCAAATAACAAGACAAGCAGTCTTTGGGTGTACACAGGCAATGACATTATGATCCTAATACAAAAAGAAAGCATAAGCGATATTCAAACAGAAGCAGCATGTCGCCCTACTTGTGAATTTCGTCCCGCTGTTCCTGACCATCGGACATTTCAATGATCTGAAACAACTGTTGCTCCATCTCACGTCCGAAAATTCCGCCGGGAATCTTACGAAGGAACTTTTTTAAAACACTCGCGATTGTGTAAACACTGAAGTTATCCATATTCACCAGTCTTCCAGTTTGGAGGAAATGTATAAGTTTTTTCATTGCACCCTGGTGACCCGGTGCTCGGAAAACATCTTTTCTGAAGGGGGCCTCTTTATTTAGTTTTAAAATGAGCACCTGGTAAAAGAAATTTCAAATATTGACACTTCTGCGCCTAAGTGTCTGGTCGCGAATCCCCCCGACGCCAAAAATTTGGGACACCCAACAATGGGCGATGATTTATTAAATTTGATGCCGGTTGGATTCGAACCTGGGTTGTATAAACCACAATCACACAAAGCACGCGATTTAAAATTTTAAAAACAGAGCAAAATATTTGAGGATGTATTAATATGATGTATGCGAAACAGATGTACTTACAAGAAGAGGTCCAGGAATGTCATTTTTGCAAACTTCTTCTAAGGATACACCGAACTTAACTTTTTCCAATCGCCGGGGATATGGACCGGATGGATGACCACAAGATGTAACAACATTGCTAAAAGTGGCAGCTCGCCTATGCATTCTGGCAGCCCAACTAGTCATAACGGCCGCTCACCCGACCATAACCTTATAATAAAAGTATCCCCGTTAAACAACAAACACTTAAAACATTTGTTTCACTATTGACACAATACTAACGGTCCTCTATTACCTTCTTCGTCACATGAGCATTGTGATAGATAAAGTTATCAGAGATGTTTGTGATAAATATTTAAACCACACCTTCGACAACCCAAAAAAAAATCGATGGAAACAAACATATCGGCTAGGGAAATTCGACACCAGATATATATCTAGTTAATCACAATGCTGACAACCTTACGGTTTACGGACGGTCGGTAAAATACAGAACCGAACTCCAAATATTTCACTGTATCTACATAGAGATTAAACACTAGAGGGAGCACAAGTCCGAAATCTTATGGTCCGCCATCTTGTACTGTTCCATTTCTGATTCGTTATTTGCTTTTGCTTAAGTGTTTTACTACTAGGCATCAAGTCATGTCACCTACTTTCAAGCAATCTTCTATTCTTCCTACTCGAAAACTTTCTCTTAATCTTAGTCACATTTCTTACCTCCACTACACAGCAGACGTCCACACGTTCACATAAAACGAGTATAGGGCGCGGGCAGACACGTGATTCAAGCGACCTTCAGGGGCTTGGAATCCGCCGATTTGTGTGCGCGTCACTTTGACAACATCAATGTCACTGACAAGAACAATATTTTGACTTATTTTAATTTTGAACTGCTTAAAAGTTTTTATTTTACAATTTTCAAGCTGTAAAAATTACAAATAATTCTATAACAGTCCAAAACAGGGCACCGAACCCGCCAAAAATTGGGTTCGGTTCAGGTTAATTCGTTTGAAAAATGGATTCGTGTGCGGTTCTGGTTCTTAGCATTAATAAAAAATGTGGTTTTGTTCTGGGTTCAGGTTCGGTACGACCTAAATTGAATTAATGTTTTTTGAATAACAATATATAGAAATAATTTAAAATACGTACCGAAAATTATAATTAATGCAACACACATACAGCGACGCGGACGCAAAAGGCGTCGATCGTCGATAAGTGTTACGATTACGTTTATGTTTCGAACTAAAATTGAACCTGACCAGAATTTTGATATCCGGTTCGGTTCAGACTCGGGTTCAATTGGAAAATATGAGATTTGGTTCTGGGTTCGCTAAAATGTTACGGTTTTGGTTCGATGCCCTGGTCCAAAATTATTATAAAAATAACAAGCGAACACAAATCAGGTGATTCCAAGCATTTCAAGGTCACTTAAGTCACGTAACAGTACTCTTTACAATACCTCTCGCCACTTCCGTTTTTGGTTACATAAATATAGACATTGTTGGCCTTGACAAGCAGATATGGGGGCCCGTGTCAGAATATATATGTGATTAAAATAAAGAAAGTAATGTTATTTAATTTTTATTTCAACTAAAATAACGCTCAGTTATACGTACATTTAACAGTCTATTAATAATTAAAGTTATGATTACCATAATAATAAAACATTGGTCTTTTACAAAACTAAAAAAAATATCATTTTAGGCACATGGTGGTAGGTAAAGGTATGTATCAAACATTTACGTTAGGTACACAGAACACATTTTCATTAGTTAAACAACGATTTTACATCTAGGAGTCATAGCCTCGGTATGGCGTCGACGGAACCGGCGATGGTGGCGGAGGCAAAGGACTAAAATAAGTTGAAGACCGCGAACTTGGCGACGGTGGACAACTCTCACTATGACAATGAGATCTCGGTGTTGGTGGCGGGGGAAAAGGACCTCCATCATACCTGCTCCGCGGAGGATAATTACAATCACTTTCATCACACACATCCGTTGAACACGGCGTCGGAGGAGGTGGTTGATTAATCGACCTATAATGCCGATAAGGTCGATGTCTGGGGCCAGGGCTAGACGCAGCGGTCGTTGCTGGACTTGGAGGAGGGTTCAAAGTCTCCCTCGGGTAGCAAGCTAAACTGGAGCCGTTCGTACTACTCGATGCTCCAGTTATATGGCACCGTTCGTAACAAGCTGAAGAACTTTGACTTGGGACTTGAGTATGACCTAGCATCGACATTCTTACTACATCGGGTGGGGGGACATTTCGCATTTTGCTATTGGCGCGGAGGAATTGGGCGGTGCGACTTTCCAGTTTTGGGCTTAAAGGATCAGAGGCTTGATCATCAAGAGGAATTGTTCTGCCGCTTAAATTACTGCCACAACGGCGCTTTATAACAAGAACTATTAAAATTGATAGTCCTAAACAAACTGCTCCTACAACCAGAGCTACGATATAAGTTCCACCAGAGTTACTAACTGGTATTGTATGAGGTCGGGAACAAACTATTTCGGATTCATCTGCTCCGTCTGCGCAATTATCTGTTCCATCACACAGTGAAGTCAAAGCTATACAAACATCTGTGCGAGGACACTTAAATTCATCTTTTGTACAACATCTAATTTCATCTGACGAGTCTGTACATTGAAAAATCCCATCACAAACAGCATTCTGCTCAATGCAATCTCCATTTTGGCATCTATATTGCTCCGGTCTGCAAGTTGGACAATCAACTTCATCGCTTCCATCTTGACAATCCAATTGTCCATCACATCTCCACGCAGCGGGAATACAGTCATTGTTACTTACAGCGTAAGTATATCTATTCCTTCCGCATGTGAAATGGTCCCGACCGCATTCAGGGACTGCGGAGCACCCTCTGCGGTTGTCCTGCAGAGCAAGGCCTTGAGGACAAGCGCATTCAACGGTGGTGGTGTTGCCGATGCAGATGTGGGAACAACGGTGAGATGCACAGGAGTGGTTTAAAGGAGGCGCGCGGACGGACACGAGATCTGTTAAAGTTGTGGTTCCATATGCAAGACGAATTTGATCTTGGTGGGTACTACTGAGGTTGCGTTTGCGGAGTTGGTTTTGGTTGCGTTCGAGCCAGTACATCAGGCCGCCGTGGACGGCGAGTTGGCTTACTGTTGCTTTCATTTCGGTCACGGAATGTCTACGAAAATGAGTAAATATTAAATGGAATAATCATGAGATCTTGCATCGATCCCGCTAAAAACTGGGTTCGGTTCAGTTTCAGGTTAATTTGTTTTTTGAGAGATGGGTTCGGGTGTGGTTCTGGTTTAAACATTAATAAAATTTGCGGTATTATTCCGGATTCAGTTCGACCTAATGAAAACTTAATTAATGTTTTCTTAAAAACCATATTTATATAGAAATAATTTAAAATGCGAGCCCGAATTTACGCAAGACAAGAACACAAACACAATTTTCACTAACAAACAACCGGAGTTGAACCCTGAACCCGAATTACCCATATTTTTTATTTTCCGTCAAATCGATCTTTAATAATGAGAAAATTGCAATTAAGAATTATTTTGTTCAAAAAGCAGTTGATTTTTAGTACATTTTATTTTTATAAAGTTGGTAGCACAGCTGAAATGTTATGTCAAAAAATATCAAATGTCAAACCTTACTGAATAAACGATTGTTAAGATTTTTATTTTTTGTTTATATATATTTAGGACATAAATAGTTCAAAACACTATTAATTGTTGATATTTAAAATATGTAATTTATTTTTATTTATTTATGAACTCTGTCGGTAAATTAGTTCGAGCTTTTTGGCGCTGATGTCATAGCCAAAGTTACGCAGGTTGTGTAGTAGTTCAGACAAAAGCAAACTGGCGGCGGAAGAGAAATGTCAACAAGAATTAAGTGTTTATTTATAAGAAAATAGTGTTTTAAATATAAGATGTGTACAATTATATAGTTTTACACTTTCCACATCCTTTTCAGTTAATTTTATACAATAAAATGTAAGTAACTTGTAAAAATTTTATATTTGGTTATGACTATGAAACCTGATATTTTTCATTGTTTGTTTTTGAAATTATAAAATGTATTTTCCGTAATTTCACGTATTTCAGGTGGAGTACACAAAAAATCGTCTGTATTAATTTTTAATTTGATATGAATTTGATTGTAAACAACATCAGACAATTTTAAATTCAAACAATTGAATTTTCAAATGTCACATTATTACCAACTAACACAAAATTCCCTAAATTTTGAATTTACGATTTTTTATTTAAAAAGATCATAAAAAGCGCAAAATAGAAAAAATAGTATAAAGAACTCATGTCATAATTGTCGATTATTTTGTTCGAAACTTCCTTCTCACAAAATAAAATGACAATCATGACATTCGTTCTTTAATATACTATTAAAGTATAGATACGGATAAAACTCACTTATTTTCTCCATCCATGTTGCACATATAAACATGATATCCCTTCGCTGAACCCTCTGCCCAAACAACCATATCAGTGTCCAAATCCAGCGCAATCGCTGTAATATTTTGTTCGGTTGTGATCAAATCCATATGTTGCGATCCATCCAATCTAGCTCTGGTCAATCTAGGCTGATCTCCATTATCAGTCCAGAACAACCAACGTTTTGTTGGATGGATGGCTAGTAACCGAGGTTGAATTCCTGGACCTCGGACAACGATTCCTACAGCGGAACCATTGTCCAAACGGGTAACGTTGATGACATTATGCATGGAACATGTCCAGAATAGAAGCCGGCCGAGGGAATCGATTGCTAGATCGTAGGGAGAACCGTCGTTTGCGAAATTGCCGGGGACTATGACGCTGGAGGATGAGCCGTTGTCCAGGGCGCGTTTTATTGAATGCGTCTTGCCGTCAATCTATAGAATAAATTGATAAGTAATAAAAAATAATAGATCCGTTGTTACCTTCCGTCACCTTTAGGTAAGGAAGGTATTGTCTTTGGTCAAAAATGATAAAATTGAACATACCCAGTATAAATAATGCGAAATTGGATCAAAATCAACAGCTTTAATTCTATTTAAACCCTGAATTGGCAAAACGGCTTCTGGATAATCAGAAGAATCTGGTAACAATCTGACTACTGAATTACGTTGACTATAAATAATAAACGATGTTGGAGCTGCAATCAAAATCAAATTATTTCAATTAAAAATTATACTTACAATTTACTTACCAATGCAGGTGTTATTTATCAAAATATAATGTGTAGGACAAGCACAAGTATGTGTAATACTCTGAGAATTTCTATTATTCGTCGGAAGAGCAAGACACAAATTAGAACACCCGCCATTTTCCACCGAACATTGATTAGATTGATATTGTCTTTGAGAATGTACAACGACCAAATCTGATAAACCATTTATTCGGGAAACAACTACTCGATCTTGTCCGGTAGATTTATCAGCAGAATATATCTCTCCTAAATAAAATTTAATTATTCTTTTTAAATTAAACATTAAATGAACGTACCTGTTTTCCAATCGGTCCAATATATTTTATCTCTGTACATAGTAAGGCTCATAGGTTGTTCAATATTAGTTAATATTATAATTTTTCGATGTTTACCATCCAAACTTATTCGACTAATAGTTCGATTTAACACGTCGATCCAGTAAAGAAATCGATCATCATAATCAATTGTTAACCCTTTTGCATGACCCGTATTGTTTATTAATACTAATTGTTTTGAGCCGTCCATCGCAGCCCATTTGATGCATTTTTTTGAGCCCCATTCCGACCAGTACATCAAGCTAAAATTTAAATTAAATATTATACAGAAAAATTGTATCTCATCGAAATAATGAGTAATGAAAGAAAAATGTACTTGGAGAATCTCGTAATTCTTGATCTGTGACTATTATGGAGGTGACAAGTATAGGTTAAAGAACTTAAATTTGTTTCAAACATTATGGGACAATGTATACCAACACTGTAGACTAGAGTAACATTGCACTGCGAAAAAGCTATTAAATTCTTCTCAAGTAAGTTGTAAATATTGACAAAATTACACATCGGTATAAGAATAATCGGAGTGCAATCTATCCATCACTTTATTAAAGGGAATTAATGTGTTATTTAGATACAACATGGATGAAAAAATAAAATGTTAAAGAAGATATGTATAACTCAATTTTAGACGGCCCAAAATTAATGTTTTTACTAGAAGAATATGAAGAGAAAGTAAACAAAAACGTTGTTCGAATTGAAAATCCCTGTTTCAAGCTTAAAATTTATATATGGTAAACTCTACTTTGTAATTTATTGTACATAATTTATGGTAAAATATCCTATAGATTTTGTAAATATATGTAAAAATTGTTGTATGTTGAGACATGCTCTTATTGAATAATAAAGAAATTTATACGTCATAGACTTAAATGAGAATATAATTCATTAGTCACGTGACATGTTTTCCGCCAATCAACATTCAGAATGTCCCTAGTTACATGTCTATCACAGCGATGATAAAAAACAAAGAAATTATCACCTTATTTATAGTCGTTAGTAAGGGATTTGTTTTCTTTATTTACGACATTGACAGTTAATTTTGGGTATAAAATAAGTAATAACAATAATTCAAACTCCGATATGTTAAATAAAACTAGTAAGTACCATGTTTTAATACATTATGAATATGTATATCAAAAGTTAGGTTAGCAGCACACACTATATGTTACAATTTTCAAAACTATTTTCTAAAAATATTCTTTGTTTTATGCATACAGCCAGGTAAAATATACGGCGAAAAGTTATGTGCTGGCCACATCAGATTTTTTTATAGAATAATGCTAATTTACCAATCTGGTAGCGAGAAAAATATCTAGTATTGGACTTACCCATAGGCGGGGTCCAAAGCAAGCCCTCTCGGTTGTTCCAAATCCTTCCACAACAACGCTCTTCTACTAGATCCATCCAATCTAGCAACTTCAATTTTATTAGCACCAGCATCCGTCCAATACACATTATGCGCCAACCAATCAATCGCAACTGTAATCTGCGAATTTGCATCCACTCCCGATAACGCTTTTGCTCCTAATTCAATAACTCTATGAGCATCGGATCCATTGATATACGCTCTGAAAACCGATCTCCCATCTGCCCAATACATCCGCATCCCTGCACCATCAAAATCGAGAGAAGTAGCGTGTTTAATCCCAGAAATGGGTATGATGGCGTCGTTTTTGTTGCTGTTGCCATTTTCGATACTTATGCGACCTATAGATTGGTTGCGAGAGTATAAGAGGAAACTGTCTGGTAAAACACAAGTCCGATTGTCGGTGCGGAGTTCGTAAGTCATTTGACAAGCGCAGACGTATTTATTTTGGGGGCGATTCAAGCATAAATGGGAACAACCTCCGTTGAAATGACGGCATGGATTGTCGCCGCGTGTGTCGTTGAGACGGACGGCTTTTACGCCCATTACGTTTGCGGCTTGGTCGGTGATCACAGTTCGGTTTGACCCTAAAATAAATATTCTTTTTCTATTTTGCATCTGTAACAAAGCTATTACAGCACCCAAAGGAGTTCGTTAATAGCTTGTTTGAGTGTTGTAACAGCCTAGTACAATTTATTTTTATAAAGTTGGTAGCATAGCTGAAATGTTATGTCAAAAAATATCAAATGTCAAACCTCACTGAATAAACGATACTAACGATTGTTAAGATTTTTATTTATATATATTTAGGGCATAAATAGTTCAAAACACTATTAATTGTTGATATTTAAAATATGTAATTTATTTTTATTTATTTATGAACTCTGTCGGTAAATTAGTTCGAGCTTTTTGGCGCTGATGTCATAGCCAAAGTTACGCAGGTTGTGTAGTAGTTCAGACAAAAGCAAAATGGCGGCGGAGGAGAAATGTCAACAAGAATTAAATGTTTATAAGAAAATAGTTTTTTAAATATAAGATGTGTATAATTATATAGTTTTACACTTTTCACATTCTTTTCAGATCTCTGATTTTAAATGCTTCATAAATCAAAATTAAATTTGTACTCTGTTAAAAACTAGAATTACCTGTATCTTTAAGTACTCGATCGATAGCCCTCCGATTCCAATCAGTCCAATAAATATAATCACCCATCAAACTGAGGCCAAAAGTATGTGGTAAATTATCATTAATCAAAACTAATCGATCACTTCCATCCATATTTGCAACTTCAATTTTATCAATTTTTGCGTCACACCAATATATTTTAGATTGTTCCAAATCTAATGTCAATCCATTTGGCCATCCTAAACTGCTATTTATAAGTACAATCCTATCAGATCCATCAAGAGAAGCTCGTTCAATTTTAGGAAGTTTTTCATTCCAATCTGACCAAAACATCCATCCATGCTCGGGAGCAACAACAATAGCGCGTGGTTCCCCCAAGCCTTCGTGAACCAAAACTCTTCGAAAATTTCCATTTAATCTACTGACTTCTATTCGATCAGATCCAGTGTCAGTCCAGTATAAATTCCCAGCGACCCAGTCAATAGCGAGTCCGTCAGGGTGGTGAACATCATTAACGACGACGTCTTCTTGTCCTGTTCCATTCAATCTGGCTCGTCTAATCGCCTTTTCTTCATCGTCCGTCCAATATAAATAACCATTCACTGGGTCGTAATCAATCGCAATGGAATAATTTATTTTTAAAGGAAGTATTCTGTGAGTATAATCTTCGGAATCAAGATATAAGATACTAATTTCTGTCCGAACGGCGTAAAGTAGTATTTCTTCTGGTCCAGGAGCACAAGTTTTGTTGGTTATAAGTCGTATACCGATTGGGCATGCGCAAGAATAACCCGGGGGGTATGGAGCAAGAAGACAAAGATGAGAACAGTCGCCATTATTGATAGAACATGGATTTTCTCCCAATTTTGGGGGAGGTTGTCTGCTGGCATCCCAAGTTTGTATACACATTGGAGCTTGGTTAGAATGTACTAATTCTTTTGGGGCATGTGTTAAATTTTTATCTATTTCTAATGTATGAATGTAGGATGTATGCCAATCAGTCCAAAATAATTTATTATGAAACTGCGTAAGAGCAAACGGATAATCTGAAGCATCCCTAACAAGTCTTTTTCTATTTTTGCCGTTATAATCAACATAATCAATAAATTTTAACTTTCCATCAATCCAATATAACAATTCAGATAAATAATCAACAGTCAACCCATTTGGCCAAAAAATATCATTTGAAACTATTACTTTCCGGGTGGAAGGATCGCCGTTCATTCCGGCTCGCTCGATTTTTGGAACCTCCCCCCAGTCCGTCCAAAACATTATAGATCGCATCGGAACCAAAGCAATTGTACGAGGTTGATCAATATCAACCCAAATTAAAACTTTTCGGTGTTTTCCGTCCATTGTAGCTACTTCAATTCTGTTTGTATCGCTGTCAGTCCAATATAATTTATTTGTAAACCAGTCACAGGCTAAACTTTCTGGGAGGATTAAATCTGTTGTTATAACTTCAACCTATAAGAAAAAAAATAGTTTACACGCAGTTTTTTAAATGGTTTTAGTTTTCAGTTATAATTACGTGAAACTGTTTACATGCATTTTTATCTTCCGTTACCTTTCGGTAAGGAAGGTATTGTCTTTGGTCAAAAAATTCAATGATAAGTTTTTAGTGAATAAGCATGTTTTAGGGTCCCTATAATAAAGTGTGTCTGTGTGTGTTTGTGACGAAAGTTCAATACCACGATTCCAAAAATTATATTTTTTTCGTTAGGTTAGCAGCACAGACACTGTGTTACAATTTTCAAAACTGCATGTAATCTTAGTAATTTATTTCTAAACGTTTAGATTTATAAAATTCTTTACCTTGTTTTCTATGTGGGTCCCTCCATCATAAGTTGCGCACTGGATGGTTTCCAGTCCCTGATCAGTCCAACATAACTTTTGGGCAGCATAATTTATATCTAAACCTGCCCCTTGAGTTAAATTACGGACTAATATTTGAACTTTTGGCTTAGTATTAGTTTTGTTATTACTGCTAACTAATCGTATATCTTCTTGCGTTACAAATATGAGTGGAGGAACATATCCGAAACCAGTACCTCCTACATAAATTAATAAATTTTATATAAAAAACATCCAATTGTAAGAGTACTAACCATTTGCGATGTCGATTTGTGTCCATAATAATATTAATATGTGTAATTTTTTTATAAATAACGAAATATTAATACGAAATTTACGCATTTGAAACACGATAAAAATAAATTTAAATCTAGTGAGTCATTATGAAATATTTCTTTTAAAACAGAAGCACATCTATTGTCCTTTTATCCGCGACTGTCATTTGTCACTTGTAACAAGTGAATATATAATAAACAAATGAACATACATATTAAAATAAACAAGTGCTACACATAATCAAATGTTTTCTACAATTTTGTGTACACTATCTTGTACCAAATAGTACATAAAGTTAACAAATATTTTCACACAATTTAAAATCAATAATTTAATAAAAATTTACATTATTTCTAACTTGATTTTAAAGTAAAACTAAACAAAATACAACACTTGCACTGATAAACAACATTCTTATCATTTTGATCTACAGCAAATTTCGGATGTATTACAAACTTAAGAAAAAGAAAAAAAATGAAAAATATATTATTCTTTAATAAATTGAAGAAAATTAAATAATATTAAACAACATAAATGAAATATAACAATAACTATATAAGAATTTTGCGATTGAAATACAAATATGTAACTGAAATATAAAATACAGGGTCGGCTTCAAAAAATATGAGATAAGTTTCACCTAACTTCACTCTATTGAAAGGAAATAATGCGATAAATTTAAATACTTTTAATTCCCGCTACCCTTGGTAAGGGGGGTATAGGGATCGTACTAAAAATCGCATATCGAGATTTTGATAAATGACCGTTTTAAGGTCCCTAGAATACAATTTTAACATTTTCACGATGATGTCTGTTGATCCTCTTTACGCTCCAACTCAAATACTATCGTTCAGAAAATTTTGAAACCTTGTATTTCTACCTTCTTCTCATATGGAAAGAAACCATTAGATTTTGATTAAAATTATTAATTTTTCTACAGGTTTCCATTAATACTTTTTCTATATATTTTATGGATAAATTTATAAAACTATAATTTTAATATATGTCACTGTCAACAAATTAAGCATTTCAAATAATATAGTAACGTTTTAAAAAGAAAATAATAATTAGAACAGTTACCAGCATAAGTTAATATTTAGGAATATAGGTAAGTATATGAATAAATAAATATATCATCACGGCATATTACCCATTGCTGGGTGTACCAATCTGCTTTGTACACAGATTTCGGTAATGGTGAAGACATATCGTGCGGGTGTTTACCAAGCGTCGCCTTACTTATTTCTGGCGTGGAGAGGGCACCACAGGGGTCAATTTTATGCCATTTAAAATTCATAATATTTGGTGTTGGTAGGGATTGAATCCGGTTGCTCAGATTTGCGACCAGACACTCAGGCACGCGCTCACTAGACCCCATAGGTATATGTATTTAAATTAATAAAAAATAAATGGCGGGAGGTACTGTGTTGGTCACATCAGATTTTTAATTATTATTATTAACTTTAAACATAATGGCCGCTAGTATGAACAAGCGATTAAGGGTGATTAGCGAGCATTTGATTAGCATTGTTTTATCTCTAAATCCGTTCTGGATTATTTTAGAGAAAAATACTTCAAATAAAAAATGCGTACAATTAATTTTTCTATAACTCTTATTTGAAGTATTTTTCTCTAAAATAATCTAGAAACGATTGACAGAGATAAAACAATACTAGTCAAATGCTCGCTAATCACCCTTAATCACTGTTCATACTAGCGGCCAATAAAACTGCGTTTGTACTAATAAAAATTGTATAAATCATGCAATGTTTATGAAAAATTATATATTTTTTTATAATTTAATATTTAAATAATACACAAAAATATAGTTAACATGGTAAAGCAAGCTAAGGAGCTAATACAACTAATAAATTAAGTAATTTTAACTTAAATTAGCAATATCCCAAGGAACTATGAGGACCACGTTATAACAATGGTGCTGTGTCTTCAATATCAATATCAGATTCATTGTCCCCTGAAAAACAAAGCATGCTTTGACAATTTGAATCAACATAAAAAGCAAACGTTAATATTAGCAAACACATGCAACAAACAGACACAATTATTTAAACTAGTTTGGTTAATTTATTACCAAAAACACATACATTGTTAGACATAAAAAAATTATATTTACAAATTGAAACAATAAACTGTAATTTGTTAATAATTGATACAATGTATCACAATTTTTGACAATGCTTGCACTCTATATTATAACGAATACAGCACTTTTAAATAAAATTTAATTCAGTATTATCTTTAATATATTTTATGTCATCCGTCCATTTATTAATAATAAACATAACATTAGAAATATATAATAGGCTTTAACAATAAAACACATTATTTATACTGGTAAACAGAACCAAATTTAATAAATTTGGCGTGACAAAAGGTGTATTGAAAAAATTGAAACAATCCAATCAAAAATAGGTAGCAGAGATATTAACAATAAATGTACATACACTCAACAAAGTATATATTAACTGATCTGAATCACAATGAAAGCTAGGTTGATCATAAGTAGATACATTCAATACTAAATGCTTCCTAACTATATTTAATATTTTTTTATTAGTGCTAAATTAACAGTGACTGCGATTTAATGGATTTTAAACTATGTATATTAGAAATATAAAAATATATTGTTGGCGACAGTCGCATGTTCACATTTCATAAGTTTCGTTAGAGGAATATACCTATTAAACTATATACCGCTCAACCCCTCGTATAAGTGGCAAGTGCCCGCAACATTACTATATCCAACCTTGCCACGCACAGCACTAGCGTCTAGCCGATATAAGCAACTTTTATCACGAAAACGAACAAATCGTGAAATCAGTTTCATTTAATAAATAACAAGAAATACGCGACTTTTCATTCATTGCTAATGTAAAATTCCTCACAAACACATTTACGGCCCACGTGGTTTCCGTTTGCTGTTGTAAACAAACTAACCTAAAATTGTGACAGGTAACAACAGAGTTAATAGTAAAGGTATGTAAATTAAACATTTCAAAAGTTGGATGAAATATGTTTTTAGTTAATTTGTCAGCGTCCAAATATATATCGCGTATCTTCGGTGATAAATAACGAATCGAGTGCAGTTGACGCATGCGTGTTCACGCTTGAACATTGCAAAATGTTTCGGACATTTCTTGTGGGCTTTTTAGCGGTAAATAGTTTAATAGATATATTATTAGAGGTGATCTTTTGGGACAATTGACTCCAAAAGTTTTGACTCATGGGCGAGGCGAGAAATATTTTTATTTGAAATAGTTGAATAAATTCCAAACATGGCACTTAGATTCGTCAGAATTTAAATGCTTTTGAAAGTTTATTTCAAGCTCGATACAATAACGCTTTTGAAATCAATTGTTAAATTAGTATTTTCATATTGTTAAATGGAAAAGAACCGATATTTAAACTAAAAAATATTTATATAAAATCGGCTCTGACTAGATGTTAATTTATTCTACTTCTAAACACTAAAATTCATTAAAATTTTATCACTTTTTATATGGACTATAACTCACAATAAGTTAATATAATTCACCTCAATTTCATCCGCTAACAGGTAAAGAAATGAATAGCACTTAACAGGTGTTAGTGATTGAAAATTATTTCTTACATTCAAGACAGTATAATTTTAATTAAAATGTACCTATAATGTGAAAAACCACCACCGTGTCAATGTCTTTTTACAAGTTTCAAACATCCAGTTCTTGTGTCTTCATCAAAGAAAATAAAAATAAGTTATAAATAATAGAAAAAAATGTATAGTAGTTATAGAAAAGAACTGATCATTACATAAAACAAACCAAATACAATATGACGTCGATATTTTTTATTTGCTACACAAATCGCTCACCAAATGTCAGCTACTTTAATTTTTTTCTCCAAGAAGCTACAGTAAAATTTTTGAAAGATGTCCGATCAAGGGCACTTGTATCACGAACGAATTAACAAATAGGCATACATTTATCTCTTTCTTTTGCAAAGGCTGTAAGAGTGTGTGATAAGGATGGATATAACACGCTTGTCTTTCAAAAATTCATATTGTTTCGACTAAGTTAGGACATTCCATTTATAAACGATGCTCGTTGTTAATAATACTTTAGCTGTAACGTAAGTTTATTTATTAATTCAGATACATTACCTGGATTCATAGCCGTACGTATAATGTTATATTCTGTCAGAGTCACTGACACTGACATTGTGTCAGTATCTTATTTTTAACATATTTGGTTTTACATTTGCTTATAAACTTACTAGTTGACTTATTTTTGAATTTTGAATGCTTTTCCTGTAATATATATATTTATAATAATAAAATAACAGTAGTATCTTACGGACCCTCATAAAAACTAAGCAAACGACACTACTGAATTTGTCATGATGGGCGGAGCAAAAATCTGAATTCATACAATTCGTAGACAACCTTGATCGGACATCTTTCAAAATTTTTACTGTATTTAAGATTATTGTGTTGGTAACAAAGCATCACAACGACGAATGGACCTTTTAGATTTTTATTGCATCGTGACGTCATTTTTCGATGCGCCACGTAGTGACATTTTTATGAACTAGAGATAGGTAGGTACCATGTTAAGTAAAATGATTAAAAGGACAAGCATTTATTTTCGATAAAAAAATATTTAAACAAAACAGAAATGTAAATTATTGATTATAAAGTAATTATACTTTATGTGGTGTTTATATCGCGTAATATTCATCATCACAAACTCTTGTGTGAATTTATTTAATGTAGTTACGTTATTTTTTACGCCCTTTCATATTTTGTTTGAAATATATCTGGCTTCCTCAATGCGCAAACTACTGCGCACTACATATGTTATTTTTCCCTATCTCTTTTGATGTAAAAGGTCCATTAGAGTCCGTCAGCTAAGAAAAAGCCATTTACGTCATCAGCGCAGAAACCAATTTTTGTCATTGCCCTGTTCACGTGATACGTCCGTGTCTTATTCTGACGTTTATTTCTAATGAAAATGTATGGCACGCCACTGCCTACAAAATGTGTGAGCTACGTCATCACTTGGCGCATCTATTGATGACGTAAATGGCTTTTTCTTAGCTGACGAGCACTCTACGTTTTGACTGGGTTCTATAAACCACACCTCCATTGTCCAATAACGTGCAGTTTACAATTATCTGTTAATTTAAATTGATATTTGCTCACTTGAACAGAAATTACAAATAATAAAAATAAATGAACCTAGTTTGACAGATAAATCGTTAACATTTGTTAATTTTGTATTTCAATTGCAAGATTTTCGAAAGTTTCATACATAATTTCTGCCGTTACAAGGCACACAAAATTAATTTTGTTTATTGATTCAAATGCAAAATTTTATGATCTATATCTTTTATTTGAAGCTTTTTTACCAAAAATAATTATAATATTTGGAAAGTTCGTAAAATTACGAATTCAATGATATGTTCGAAGTTCATTTTTATTGAATTACAGAAGTGAAAATCCCTTCGCCGCCATATTGAATATCGTTTGTTTTGCAATGATCTATTTGTATTTACAGTGAAAAGTTATGCAGTTACAAGAAGTTTGTGTATATATGTGCGATTTGTCAAGATTGCAGAACTATTAGTGAGCTACTAACAAGGAATTTATCATTAAAAACATTAATACACATACATTACGTCCTATTGTAACATTTATTATATGTACTGTGTTTATAACCTGACTAGATTTACTTTCTTAACAATTTTTATGCGTTTTTGACTCGCTAAACTATAGAATAAGTACAGTTAATTGTATGCATTTTTTAACTGTAATACTTGTTCATTAATTAAATAATGATAAATTCCTTTAAACAGTCTTTGTACATGTGTTGAAATTATGTGCAGGAAACCCGAGTTTATTTATTGCCTTAACGATACAATAACCTAATTTGTTCATATTAATTTGTAAAGAATTTTTTTACACATACTATAGTTCGTTTTTAAACCAGGAGTTAATTCTAAAGTCTTATTTACAGCCTGCAAAACATTGAAACAAAAGGCGATTTCGGGCGACAATCGTTCACTTGTTGTTGCGTTCACACTTTCGGGCGTTGGGATCAGCTTAAACTTCACGAAAGATGACAATTCAAGGTCTCTTGTTCGAGGAAAGAATACACAGCACTTTATACAGTAGTAACTTAGCAACATTTCATGTTAGAAAGAGATAATTATTTGACGTATGTCTATGTAGTGTATGTCGTAGAGTTACAGATATTTAATTATCTACTGCACTGCCCTCTGTCCTAATATTTATCCAGTGACGTTGACATTTAAATCAAATTATTATTCTATGGTTTTTGTCAAGGCTATGTTTTTGTATTTTGCAAAAACATAAATGAAGAGCATAAATCTTTGAGAAATTATTTAAGAAGAAACATAATTTTCAAATAAATTACTTATTTTTTTCATTTAAAATGTATCCATAAATATTTCATGTTGGACGTCTATGTGTACGAAATGCAGTGAAGTTATCTGCTAGTAATATACTATACGATTAATAAATGACCTTGAATTGTCATCTTTCGTGAACCAAACTATACCTGGCAAACTGACCGGCCACCATTTCTTTTTATTATATTGTCGTCCTTTTCTTTTGAAATATCAAAATCAGAATAATTTTATTTTATAAAATAATTTTTAAAACATCTTCATTATTTAACACGAATATTTCATTTAATCTTCCAAATATAAACACAATTTGATTTTCTTATTTACTTACATTTTAACTGTTAAAGAAACTGGTTGTGACAGTTTTAATCTGTCACATCATACCGTAACTGATCCTGCCAAGTGAACGGGTATGTCCAACAATCACAGAAAGAGATAACTAGAGATATGTAGAGTCTACTCTAAAGTTTGCCGAGAGATGTTTCTACGCTCATTATAATATATTTGTAACATGTTGCTCCTTTGTTCGGATTTTGGCAGTTGTGAAGTCGTTCTGTTTTTTGTTTTATTTGTTATTATTCTATAAATATTCCTTGACCAGAATAAATATATCATCAGGGCATATTACCCATTGTTGGATGTGCCAAGCATAATTGTAGCGTGCGGGCGTTTACCAGATGTCACCGCACGGGCATACATTGCTGGCGGGGAAAGCGCACCCAGGGGCCAATTTTGTGCCATTTAAAATTCATGGCGTCGGTTGGGATCGAACCCGGTTTCCCAGATTTGCGACCAGACAATCAGGCACGCCGCTTTTAAATAATCATGGCATTCAATTACTCAATTTAATTTTAGACATATCAAAATCCGGATTCGCCATAAAACGTAAATAAATTTAGAAAAAAGTACAAATAGAATAAAATAAATAATTATATACAATTCTTTTTATCCTTTCCTAATAATAATATCAGTTTGTTTCATACATTTTATAATTGGTTTTCGTTAATTAATAATAATTCAATTGTTTCAAATATATAGTACAATACAAGAACAAGCAGTGACATCTAGCGATTACTTCAGGAGGTAACCCAATATATCTCTATCCTTAGTTGTCTCTTTCTGTTTAGCCGAAAACAAAACAAATGCTATGAAGCTGTATCTAGAGTATTTGTGATTGTTGGTTATGTCAAAATAAAAAAATTATGTTTGGCTGTAAACAAGACTGTTAGTAGTCAATCAGAAATGTAGATTGTATGGTGGAAATAATTCGACAGAGGACTCACGTCATCAACCTGCAAAAAACCTTATAAAAAGAAATATAACTTGTAGTAATTATTGTTATTTATTTTTTAAAAAATATACTAGTATTAAAGAAACGTACATATTAATTAATTTACAATTATTTCAAAATCAATCCTTATTCCCTTTACGGAATATAAAATTATTTGACAACTAGAGTTCCCGTCATTTACATCAGCGCAGAAACCAATTTTTGTCATTGCCCTGTTCACGTGATACACCAGTGACGTTCGTGTCTTATTCTAACGTTTAGTTCTAATGAAAATGTGCACGCCACTGCCTACAAAATGTGTGAGCCGTCATTGCTTCGCGCATCTATTGATGACGTAAATGGCTTTTTCTTAGCTGACGAGCACTCTACAATTATTTCAAATAATTTTATATTCTGTAAAAGAATAGCGATTGACTTGGAAATAAATGTAAATATCATTAATATATACATTACTTATTAATACTAGTACTTTTTTTCTTTTAAAAATAAATAAGACGCAATAATTTCCACAAGTTATATTTTATTTTACAAGGTTTTTTCAGGTCGATGACGTGAATCCTCTGCCTAATCATTTTCACTATATTAGGGAAATCTTGAATTTACTCTTCTTATGCCCATACATATAAGTAAAATATGTAATCGTGAAAACTTCAGATAGAAAAGGATGATTTTGCAAAATTTTACTCAATTGCATTTCACTTTCTCATTACTTTATTCAATTTTATACCTTATTTTCTATCCTGTTAAGAACTATAATTAATATCTTTGAATATATAATACATATAAGAATGGCAACGTAATGTATTTAGATTAAATATTTCGAGAGAAGGTGCCATCTATCCCTCCGTATATGAATTATTTCTGAGTTAGTTCAAAAAATACATAATAGGTGGATGTTGCACAGTGTTGCCACGTAGCTAGAACAGCAAGTTAAGATTTTATAAAGGTTTTTAAGTTTGCTACTGTAAAACAAGTATACATGTACATTGAAGATTCAAAATATATTATCTGGTTATTATGAAACAATATTTTTGAATTATTGATTATTGAATACCTCTAACAAATAGTATCTGGCAATGCTGTCAGCACGATTTACCGTAGTTCATAGTTTTGTGGTAGGAGTCACTAGCTATCTATAATAATTTTGTGAATAAAAAGAGACAGATATAGTATGTTGCTAGGCCATATGCGTTGCCGTTCTTATATGTATTATATAAAAATAATATAATCCAAAATTTTCGAATATTTTAATAAGCACGATTATAGTTGTTTTGTATTTTACTTGAAGTATTAAATGGGCATTAGTTTAAAAATTGATCTAGATGAAATCAACTGCCAGCAGTTCATTTCATTCGAGATGTAATAAACTCGGGCGATATAATTAGTTTGCTGGACGACATTCTTTAACAACAAAATATTTAAGAAAAGCACACAAAAACAATAATTACCTGAATTAAATATCACTCGTCCATCTTCAATAATTTGAAATTAAACAAATCCAGATTCACAAACATTTCTTATTACAGAAAAATAATAACTAAAAAAAAAACGCCTTATTAAAATATTGTATAACTTATATATTTCTTGTAAAATTTTATTGTTCAGAAGTCGCCCATAGAAATCAAAAAAACACTCATCCCGAAGTCACATTTACACTAGTGTCTCGTGTGAAGGAAATGTTATATAGATGGCAGTTAATGAAAACGAGCACTAAGTCAGTCGACCAATGAGCGACGAGCACTTGCGTTTGTTTTAATAGTGGTGTTTATTTCGGGTGCGGTTCTTGTTGAATCGCGTGTTCGTACCATTCTTTTCCGCGGACGTGGAGGACACCGTGGGGACGCTACGGGGCGTAGGACCTCCAGGGTACGGAATTCGGAATAAATCTATGTGGAGATAATCACAGATCTCGAAGCAGATTTGCGACGAGTAGCGGATTAGGTCGAATGTTGCCCAAATCTAAACAAATAATTTAATGAAGAAATATGTATAGGATAGTGATCAAATTTTATATCATAAATTGGAAACTTGTATCCAAATGCATCGAAATCAATAAATAAAATTTATTTTGTTGTCTTGCATACAGAAACATATTTCCAACTCAAAATATAAATTTGAAATCACTGAATATAAGTAAACTAACCATACACAACCACAAAACGACGTATTCATTTATAAATGTGTTGAAATACTGATTTAAGAATAACATTGCTGGGCCCAAAAGGGACCAGTCCATATATTCCATCTCACTTTTGGTCATATGAGCCACCTGAAATATTACACACATTAATTAAGTAATAGTACATTACACACCACGTTCGGAAAATGCCATTTACTGAACGTTATGTATAGATAATTTTTAAGATGTTGGAGACGATTTTTAAAAGCATTTGAATCCAGTAAAATAACTTTCCAGATGTGGTACGACTGTTATTTATCTGCTACGATATATATAAAAGTAAAATACGAGTAATTAGAGAAATGGGTCATGCAAGAATAAAATTGAAAAAATTGTGCATTTTATTATGAAAACATAATTTGGTAAAATTTCTTGTTTAGTCTTCAGTTATAATCTTATTTGAAAGTAAGGAAGGTATTGTCTTTGGTCAAAAAAATCAATGATGAGTTTTTAGTGAATTAACACGTTTTACGGTCCATATAATACAATTTTACCATTTTTACGATGATGTCTGTATGTGTGTGACAAAAGTTTCGGATCGCATAACTTCAATACTACGATTCCACAAATTATATTTTTTTCGTATTCCTCAAATTTACATCCAGAAGAACAACTGATTAAATTTTGGTTATAATTGGTGAACCGGAAGTAGCTTTATTTGAAGATTTAACAGTTAAATTTGATTTATTGACATTTAATGTTATTATAACTTAAAGAATATATTATTCTATAAACGATTTTATTGCATTTTATACTTCATATTCAATAGATATAGAGTTAAAGAATTATATAGATATTTAATTTTATAAATCAGCCAGCTATGCTAAACATGGAAACTGTTAATATATTCAGATAATTCAAATTGACAGATGTCAGTATCAATAAAAAGTAAATTAATGTGGCAGAGATGAGGATGTTGAAGTAGATGTTGGGGAAGACACGGAAAGATACGGTAAGGGGCCGCTATTTTTTATTTCCGTGTCCTTCCCCAAAATCTACTTCAACATCCTCATCTCTGCCACATTGATTTACTTTTTATTGATACAGACATCTGTCAATTTGAATTATATTAATATATTAATAGTTTCCATGTTTAGCATAGCTGACTGATTTATAAAATTTAATTTCTTTAAAATTCTTTAACTCTATATCTATTGAATATGAAGTATAAAATGTAATCAAATCGTATAGAGAATAATATATTCTTTAAGTTATAATAACGTTAAATGTCAATAAATCAATTTTAACTGTTAAATCTTCAAATGAGGCTACTTCCGGTTCACCAATTATAACCAAAATCTAATCACTTGTTCTTCTGGATGTAAACTTGAGGAATACGAAAAAAATATAATTTTTGGAATCGTGGTATTGAAGTTATGGGATCCGAAACTTTTGTCACACATACACACATACATACATACAGACATCATCGTAAAAATGATAAAATTGTATTATAGGGACTTTAAAACATGCTTATTCACTAAAAACTCATCAATGAATTTTTTGACGGAAGATAAAAATTGTAAGTCAACGACTTATACTTACCACTAATCGATTTGTGACCTTGGCGGCAACCATTCCAAAAGCCATAATATATAAAGACGGATACATCTCATATATTTGTTCATTTGATTTTCGGTAAATAATAAACGCTGGTATGATTACCAGAGAGAATGGTATTACCGGAGATAGCACACTCGTTCCCTGTTTTATAAAATATTAATAAACATTTCATCTTGTAAAAATAAATATTATAATGTATCAATTTAATTTTATTAAAAATTGAGAATAAAAATTTAGACAAATATTTATTTAAAGTTGTATTACAAGGATAAGACAATTAGTTTGAATTTTATTAGCACAGCAAGCAAACAAATTAATATACATGCATCACAAGCCTGGGAAAATTATTAGAACAGAAAGAAATTAATAGGTACTAGCACAATTCATAACATGCAAAAGAAACATCAAATCAGAAAGTATATTTCAAGTGAAAGGCGTGAAGTATTGTACGCCCAAGTTTTTAAAACAACAACAATTGGTAAACAAATATAATACTCCAGAAAAATAAATATGCGAATATTTTTTTTTAAGTGCTTGCAGTCAATTGATGTAGTATATTTCACTTTTCCAGATTTCCCTAATTTGGGTAACAATAAATACGCAATATAATATAGTTTTAAAATATAATATAGTCAATTTTTTTGACTCTGTCGGGTACAGTAATAAAACTATAAATATCGCAATTATGATAAAGCGGCATATCCTTTACTTTCTGTAGTATAATAATGTTTGGCTTCGGCCCATATTTTTGAGCCGCTCTATTCATTTATGTTAAAGGACTGTAAGGCTATTTTCCTATACATACCTGGTACACGTTGGATTCAATGCCTGAATAGAGCGGCTCAAAAATATGGGCCGATGCCAAACAGTATTATACTACAGAAAGTAAAGGATATGCCGCTTTATCATAATTGCGATATTTATAGTTCATTTATAGTTTTATTACTGCACCCGACAGTCAAAAAATTTGACTATAGTATTTTATTCAATGAGCATGTAATGTATGCTATTACTCATGAGAATGAAGTTTGCATCACGAGTCGCAAGGCGAGTGATGTAAATCATTAAATAAATCATTCAAATAAAGTTAGATATTTTTATTGCCTAACCAGTGGCGTGCGAAATAAATTTTAATATCCATAAATTTCCTAGATATATCACAGTTATATTTTTTCTGATTTTAGTCTCAAAAAAATTTTTTTTTCTCTGTACAAGAATACATTTTTGAATGTATCGAAAAAACAATATTTAAATGAAAGCGAAAGAATAAGAGTATTTAACTGTTTATGGTTATTTTATAACAATTTATATCTTATTTGTATTGTATATTTATTAATACCTAAATTAGAATAGTTAAGAAGCCAGGAAAATGAAGTAAAATACACTATAGTAAAAATATACTAAAAAATAACACAATTTAGCCGCGTTTAGCAAATGATCTACGTATCGGCTTCATCTTACAGCAACAGTGGATCCATTCTTGCCAACACCACCGGTGAATATGACGGCAACATTTGCCTGCGCTAACATCAGAGCCATCAATACGGCCACAGCCATCGGCACCAGTTTCAGCTCCATATCCAAAGCGGGCAGCTTGCAAACGGTCAAACGTTAGTCAACCGCACCACCCGTATTTATCTGGGCCTCTGCTACTATTTCAAGTAGTATTACAAATGATTCTTTATGAGAACATGAAACATTTGGAACATCACGAAGAGTAAATGTATTTCAGAATAATCAATTTTATTTCAGAATGGGTCAAATGTAACTTTATTAACACAAAAATAATTGGGGCTCTGTGAATAGATTTAAATAAGTGTAGGAAACAGTTTTGGTTTCCGACAGATGACTATTCAAGGTCATTAATAAACCTTTTGATATATTACTTGCAGATAACTTCATTTTTAATTGAAAATTTAAGTACATCTCAACTGAAGTATACTCTAGCTGCTCTCCAAGTTTTAAAACAATTGACCACGCGGTACCTGAGATATTTGCAATTAAATTTGGCCTTTTTAACACGTGACGAATAGGAAATGGCAAAATAAACACAACATTTTAAATTATAACTTTTATATCCATACCGACATTTAATCGAAAAACTAGTATGTTATAGAAAACTAATCAACGGATTTTATGTAAAAAAATTATTGCCTCTAGAAAATTATAATCGAAGATACGATAAATAGGTAGAATTATACTTGACAACCATATACAAGCGTTCCAGATGGAGTATCAGTTAAGTTAACATCGCCCGCTTGGTATTAGCGAATAAGAGGTGATCTTTGGTTAAAAAAAATTCAGACGGAATTTTAAATTGGTATTTTACGTGAAAAGCATGAAAACTTTAAACAGTATAATACTACTTTTGTAATTTTAAGAAAGAAATATATTAATTTGTTTTGCAGTTTCGAATGTACCAATAAATGTCTAGGTGCGACGTTGCCACAGTTATTCTTCAACATTCATACTGTAGTGTGAGTATATTGAAATACAACACTTGTGTATGTGTTAGTGCGAGTGGTACAGTTCAAAAAACATTTCTCCGGAAAAATAAAGAAAATTCATCTGTTACAGTGTTTGATATTAGCTTAATTTTTATTTTGAACATAGAACAAGTTTTTGAATAGGTACACTCGAGCGTCAACTACCTTAAGTAGTGAAATTCTAAATTACAATTGATAATTTCTGAAATAAAATTGATAATGACGAATTTATGAAGTGATATTCCCAAATAAATACAGGCCAAATGCCCAAGTAAGGTAGTTACCTAAGCTTCAAAATAAAGAGCTTGTGTGTAAGTGGATACATATTTCTTATGGATTCATGTATGCTGTTATTAATTAAATCGTTAATAAATCAAAGCCAACATTAGATTTTAAATACATTCTCATCATAATTTATACCACCACAATATCGCAATCATCTCGAAAGCTATCAGGCAATACACCGAAATGATAGGATAGGAAGACAGAAGAAGAAAAAGTTATGTTGATTCTTACGGCGACTGTAGAACCATTTTTTCCACATCCCCCTGTTTGAAATGATCGGCAGAAAGTTACAAATACTTGGACGTAACCAGCGTAGAATATGGCAGACACAACATTCGTCAGTGCATACTCAGAACCGAATACCTATAAGAAATAACTAAACTAATCGCCACGTACACACAGCTTTACTACACCTGCGCCGAGCGCAAGAATCGCTAAATTGCGCATTCAACCGGATGATTATTGCTGATGCTGAACTGAATGTATCCCTGTGTATATTCATGCCAATTTTATTAATTATGTTATGTTGCTGTGGATGTTTCATTTCACTTATGTGCTCTCTTGACCAACTAACATTCACATAAATAAATCTAAGTCATGAAATTCCAGACATAGTTAAAATGTAAAGCTAAAAATGGAACTGAATAATTAGAAAATTTCGAAGACTGGTATAGTTTGGTACACAAAAGATGACAATTCAAGGTCATTTATTAACCGTATGGTATAATATTACTAGCAGATAACTTCACTGCATTTTGTATACATAGACGTGCAACATGAAATATTTATGGATACATTTTAACTGAAAAAAATAAGTATAATTTATTTGAAAATTATGTTTCTTTTTAAATGTTTTTCAAAACCCAAAAACATAAACTTGACAAAAACCATGAGATAATAATTTGATTTAAATGTCAACGTCACTGGGTAACTATTAGGGCAGAGGGCAGTGCAGTACATAATTAGATATCTGTAACTCTACGACATACGTCATTATTATTTGTAATGTGTTGGAAAGTAATGTCACCATTTACATATATCTGTCACACAACATAAACTGTATAGACATACGCCAAATAATCTTTCTCTTTCTAACATGAAATGTTGCTAAGTTAATACTGTATAAAGTGCTGTGTATTCTTTCTTCAAACAAGTGACCTTGAATAGTCATCTTTCGTGAACCAAAGTATAATAAAATTTTAATTTCAAAATACATTCGACAATTTATTTCATTGAAATAATTATAACTATTAAATAAAACACAGATATCTTATATGAACACACGAAATTAATATTAAAAACTCGCTCAGTAGAAACACAGAAGGTACAATTAATGATCAAATTAAATAAAATCAAAAATATCAAATTCACAAATTCACGTCAAATTCAAATGTTTCCCATGCATCCTTATTTTCCACCTCAGAAAAACACGTGGACCAATAGTTACGACGATATTAAATATGTAGGTTCTTAATGCGATGTTAGCGACATCTATTAACCGGAATTGAATACTACTAGCAAAAAGCCAGAGGGCTCAAACTTCATAAATACATAGCCTTTTTTATGTAATAAAAAGGGAGTTTTTTTTTGAATTTTAAATGCCACAAAATTAATCTTCGTGGTGCGCTCTCCACGCCAGCAATGAGTGCACGTCAGGTGACACCACAAAGCAGATTGGCACACCCAGTAATAAATAATATGCCGTGATGATATATTTAAGAAATACGCCGCGGCTGGCAATAATGTGCTGGCTACATAGCTACAACTTCTCTATTAATATTTATATCCATTTTTTTCAAACATATGCTAAACATTTACGACCCTGGGGTCACGATTATTTTAATATTAACAATACTTGTATTATTTACTTATACATTTGCTCAAAAAATTAAATCCATATTTGGATTTACATTTCAACAGTGTCTGGAATCATGGAACGTTAGAATGAAAAATCTTACATTAATATTTTTGAGCTTAAATGCTTTAATAATTATTATAGACACTATTTCTACAAATTTCAAATTACATCGATGTTTTGGTCATTAAAAAGATATAAAGTAAAAGAATTGGAATTTCTAACTTTCTAAATGAATAATGTAATCAAATTTCTGCATTTATTCATAAATACACATATGATAATATACATTCTTTCCATATGAATTCCAAACGCAAAATTAACTTTCGCTTTCAATTTGTAAATTTAAGTAACCTACACTAAATATAAATAAATGAAATTTAATCGGCCCCAAGCCTTTTAATGTGTGTGGAAGTACAGTAAAAATTTTGAAAGATGTCCGATCAAGGTCATCTGTATCACGAACGAATTAACAAATTGGCATACATTTATCTCTTTCTTTTACAAAGGCTATAAGAGTGTGCGATAAGGATAGATATAACACGCTTGTCTTTCAAAAATTCATATTGTTTCGACTAAGTTAGGACATTCCACTTTAAAACGATGCTCGTTGTTGATAATACTTTCGCTGTAACGTAAGTTTATTTATTAATTCAGATACATTACCTGGATTCATAGCCGTACGTATAACGTCATTGACACTGACATTGTGTCATCTTATTTTTAACATATTTAGTTTTACATTTGCTTATAAATTTACCAGTTGACTTATTTTTAAATTTTGAATGCTTTTACTGTAATATATATATATATTTATAATAATAAAATAACAGTAGTATCTTATGTACCCTCATAAAAACTAAACAAACGACACTACTAAATTTGTCATAATGGGCGGAGCAAAAATCTGAATTCATACAATTCGTAGACGACCTTGTTCGGACATCTTTCAAAAATTTTACTGTACCTAGTACTTATTCGTATATTCGAGCAACATATTTTGCATAATATTTGAAGTATTATTGGGTAATACTATAATATTTAAATACATATAAGTTGGAAAGTGTGAATTTTAAAAACGGCTGTGCGCCTTAGTGAAAGATTCAACTTTCTAGGAAGAGCATCAATATTATTGGACAACTTTACAGAATAGGTGTTTCATTTTCGAAGTATTTTAAGATATTTCGGAAACCTTAAAAAAAAAATGAAACACCTATACAATATTATTAAGTGTAAAAGTCGTATTGCGGTGTATTTACATCGTTTGAAGATGTTAGACTTTCACCAAGAAATGTTACGATCAAGAAGTGAATAAGTGAAATGACAGACATGGAAAGATCAACATTTCCGGCTAGCATCGAGGCACCAAGACGTCACGTCATGTCCAAACATGTTTGTACATGCTGCTCCCAGGAACTGTACTACTGGACGCCACGTGTTAGTTAAACGCTAGGAGGAATACGGACAGTGGAAGGAGTCCACATCGAAATAAATGTCTTCAACAGGGAAATGACAGATTGTTTTTTAGGAATTATTTTGAATGTTTATTTTTACCCAGCAAATATCTCGCTTATTTATTACGTTAGTAATTCCTTTCATATAACATGATTTATACAGCAACATGTAAGCTACTTGATGACGGATGTACATTCATGATACCACTTCCGGTTTATTAGTAATGAATATCAACTTTGAAATTTCAAATGGAACATATTTTTTTACAAATTTGAAAAGTACATCAAATTTTCTTTACAATCATATAAAATAATCCATATGTTACATTGTTAAAAAGTAAAATGGCGGGCACTTTTTTATATACCTAGTCGAAAAGAGAATAGTTCGTTTTAAATATGTCATCGTCTACTATGACGTCCATACAAAAATATTAAAGTTAATTGGACTGAATGATTTGAGAACTAAATTAGGAAATTGACAATGAAAATAAATAAATTATATTCTATATCTGTTTTCATTTGTTTCATTGACACAATCATTGTTTGTAGCTTGTAAATAATTATTGCATGTTTTGTTTTACTGTTTGAAACAAATGAACCTAGACATATATCGTTGGAAAATTAAAAATTAAAATATAAAAATTATAACTTTAACATTCAGGTTCGAAATCTAACAGTGAAAAAAAATTAAGAAAAAAATTCTTCTTTAAAATGCTGTACTAATGTAGCAACTTTATTTTAATTTAATGGACTTCGTATCTCCTCCGTCTGTGTGTGTGTGGATGTGTGTGTGTGTGTGTATGTGTGTGGAATGTTGGAAGGATACAATTTCAATTATTTGTGTGTACAAGAAATGTTAAGTTCGTTTATTATAGGATGCGAGCAGTCATGTGACTTTGTTGGCCTTGGCACGCAGATATAAGGATCCGTGTCAGAATGACGGCTAGTAGTTATTTACATAGATGTCACAATTGTCATAATTTTTCATTCAAAATTTCAAAATATTCCGAATATACTTGTCGGGGAAAATAATCCACATGTATTTGAAAAATCATAATGTTTTAAATGAAAAATTATGATACTTGATATCTATGTACATAATTACTAGCTATCATTCGGACACGGGCCTCCATATCTGCTTGCCAAGGCCAACAAAGTCACATGACTGCTCGCGCCCTATGAAACTTAAAATGAAAATAGCGAGAGGTACTGTGCTGGCCACAACAGATTTTTTTAAAATATGTTTTTAGCTAAAGCTGTATATTTTAATTAACCGGTTAAATCCTGTTATTTTTGGCAACAATTACAAGTAAATTTTATTTTAAAATACGCATTCTGATATTACAACTTCAATAAAAGATATTATTAATTTTAGAATGTAGGATTGAGTATTGAGGGGTCAATGAGAAAGTGATTGTAGGAACTAGGAAACGATAGTATACTAGTGTCCCCCAATGATAATAGCAACATTAAATGTTTAAATTTAAAAACCATACAGATTTTTTTTAAATTTTTAAGTTCCTCAATTAAATAAACACAATAATTTTAATAATTAATTGTTATCTCCCGATAGCAAACATTTCCCGTGAAGTACAATTATATAAAATGTGGAGAACGCAACAATTTTAAGGATGCTAGGATTTTGGCGGGATTTAATTGTCGAATTGAGAGAATGTTAGGCCATGCGCGTCAGCGTCACCACCAGCATGCCGCCGGTCGTCCGCCCGCGAAACTTACTGCGACTGTGGACCCGTTCTTGCCTACTCCCCCCGTGAATATGATCATCAATGTGTAGTACAGAGAAATCATGGTGACACAGACCGTTGACATCGGTATCAAATACCATAACATAAATGTATCGCTAAAAAACTATATGGAAAATAGGTATGCATTATGTATTGTATGCAGGGTAGGGTTACCACCTTCAAATAAATAAAATGTACATATAGTAGGGTGATTCTTCTTATAGTAATTATAAAATATTGAAAAGGTGGTACCCCTTTTTGTATTTTTCACACAACAAACTCATGCACACAATGGGGTAGTTTCGCCTTTTTCATTATTTTATTAGAAGCATTTTTTAATTTTCCATATTTTTTTATTTTGCACAATTTTTTTTTTAAATTCCCGCCACTGTGACGTTACCCGTGCCGCTTCCGTTGCAACTTAGTTCCGACGTGCTGCTCGAAGTATGACAATTTTGCGATGTATGTCTTGCGGGGCAAGAGGAACTTGTTTGTTAGGTTAGATTGCTGTCAATTTAGCACATATTTTTACTTATTTATTTTTAAATTATTAAAAAATCTTTCAGAACTCATTTCAATTAAAATGATACAACCTGTTTTTAAAAAAGTTTGTATCATTTTATTTATTTTTATTTGAGCAAGTTTGTAACGACGTTTTATATTACAGTTGATAAATAGTCCACGGTGTTAGTGTCACTATCAACTGTCACTTTGACGCGTCACATTCCATCGCTGTAAAACAACGACACTAGCGACATTTGCGGCGATTTGAATCATGTAATATTTTAAATTTTTGAAATATTTACATAATAAATGGCGAATTTTATTACAGTATTGTAAACAAATAAGAATTTCATTAAATTTTAACATATGGTAACTACCCCATTATATCAAGAATGTTTAAACGAAACAAAAAATGCTGATAATACAACAAAATGGAAACATTCAACAAAAAAAATCCATTTAAACATTTGGCATTCAAATTTCAATATATTAATTTATATTCTTTCATTCATTAACTCTTTCATCTTTTATATACAATACAATAAAAATGAAACATGATGACGATGATGGGACAAAATCAATTCATAATATTTGAAAGAAAACTCAAAAGAAACTTACTTTAGTCGTCCATACATTAGATCCAAATATTGCCGAAATCAGATGAATGGCCATGATGGTAAACTGGGCCTCCGTTACATCAATTTTCCCGAACCTTAAGGTTCCAGAGACATAGGTCTGCCAGTGTGCGCAATAAAATAAAGTTATCGCACAAAAACACTGTAATTACAAAACAATAAGAGAAAACTTACAACAAGTTTGAAAGTTTCTTACTTGGAAAAACATCCAAGAAGGATAATGACCCAACTGAACGGCTATACATGCTGACAAAGCTACGAATATTGTTGATATTGAATCACATCCATGATCGAATAATTCACCCAAAGGACTCGATGTTCCGGTTCGTCTGGCTTGCTTGCCGTCTATTGCATCCAAGCTTTGGTATACGAATAAACCTAAGCCGCATAAGGCGCAGGCCCATCTTGGGGCCTCATGTCTGGCGTCTGGTGAATACCTACATACATATATAAAATCACGCATGTCCCACTTAGTGGGTAACACAAACCCGAAAACAATAACATCAACATCATACAATAAGTACTTTAAACTAAGGCATCGAATCCGAACCTGAACCGAACAACACCGTAACATTTTGTTATAAGAATTTCATTAAATTTTAACATATGGTAACTACCCTATTAAACCCGAATTGAAACCGAACCGGGTATTAAAATTAGGGTTTAGGGTTCATCTCCGGTTCAAGTTAATTTTCAGTTTGAAACAGGGCATCGAACCCGAACCTGAACCGAATCAAAACCATAACATTTTAGCGAACCCAAACCCAGAACCGAACCTCAAATATATTTTTCAATTGAACCCGTATCGGTACCGAACCAGGTATTAAAATTCGGGTTCAGGGTTCATCTCCGGTTCAGGTTAATTTTCAATTTGAAACAGGGCATCGAACCCGAACCTGAACCGAATCAAAACCGTAACATTTTAGCGAACCCAAACCCAGAATTGCAATTGAACCCGAGTCGGTACTGAACCGGAATTAAAATTTGCTCCCATACATCAAAGCAGGCACTAGCATCCCTAGATACCTTAACGTTTCGTCCAAACGTACCCAGAACACTCATTTACCTTTCAATCTACCCAAATATACAAACTAAATCAATGTATCATTACCCATTTCTGGGTGCGCTAATCTGTTTTTGGGAGACAGGCTCTTAAAACAAACATGGGGCGAGCACTTTTGTGCGATGAAACCCCCTAATAATAACATCTAACCACAAAAATACATATACGAAAAAAAATTAATCGTTAATAACCTAAAAATGGGTAAAGACAAGCTACAGGATATGAATGTATAGTAGTGCAAATGAATACTCACCATACTAATACTAAAGTGGTGAGAATATTGATAGCTAATCCCAAAATAGTTATGAGATTTGGGGCCAACCACAAGGGAACTCTTGCAACTAACCAATTCCACCAATACTGCAAAAGTGGATCTAACAAACTCGTACTAGCAGTAGAATATTTGTGTTCACCCAATCTTTTTAACTGAGCCGGACTTAAAAGTCTTTCTTTATAAAATTTCATTTTTAAAAACTCTATACACACACTCACACAATAAAATATACAAGTTTAATATTAATAAGTAGCAAATTGCCACATTTTTCTATGCACAACATAACAAATATACGTCACACATCTCAGCACAACTTGTACAAGCTTAAAGACATCTTGCACTCAATTTTAGTCTGTATATATAATCTGTATAGAAGCTACTTTTTGTAAAGTAAATGAACTGTCGTGGAATAGTGAAAGTAGGAGAATAAGATCATACGATTCGGTGACATTCATTGCTGCCACGTCTAGCAAAAGAAACTAAATTGCTAATATTACACGATCATTAATATTAATTTTGAATACATTACCTTATAAATTTCTGTATATATGCATAATGTTTAATATACATTTTTATAAGAACACATTTTTATAGTTTAAGTGAAAAATAGAAACAATTTTATCATTTTCATTGATAACTATTGGCAACACTACGTTGCCAACATAATTATTTCTAATTAATACATTTGAAATGATTTGCAAGTTTTAAATCAAATGCAGTGACTCACTATACTTATCTAGTCTGGGTATAAAATGCAAATATGTTAATAATGAAAACCAGACTACAATAAAAATTTTGAAAGATGTCTGATCAAGGTCGTCTCCGAATTGTATGAATTCAGATTTTTGCTCCGCCCATTATGACAAATTCAGTAGTGTCCAAAATTCAAAAATAAATCAATTGGTAAGTTTATAAGCAAATGTAAAACTAAATATGTTAAAAATAAGATGACACAATGTCGGTGTCAATGACGTTATTCTTACGGCTATGAATCAAGGTAATGTATCTGAATTAATAAATAAACTTACGTTACAGCGAAAGTATTATCAACAACGAGCATCGTTTGAAAGTGGATTGTCCTAACTTAATCGAAACAATATGAATTTTTGAAAGACAAGCGTGTTATATCCATCCTAATCGCATATTCTTATAGCCTTTGCAAAAGAAACAGATAAATGTATGCCAATTTGTTAATTCGTTCGTAATACATATGACCTTGATCGGACATCTTTCAAAAAATTTACTGTACATTTTATTATTAAACAATGCATCTCACTGACGTCAATAATATAAATAACATAAACAGAACGGGATATTCTAACAACTTTTTTTTATTTTCTGAAACTTTTACTTGTTTGTCGAGTTATTTGTAATACAAATCTAAAATTTTGAGTTCTTTTTATTTAATTTGAAGGAATATGAATACTAAAAAATAGGGCGCAAGTGACTAGCCGATATGGCAACCCGTATCCGAATGACAGCTAATAATTATGTACATAGATATCCTTTGGGTGAGTTCCCGAGGAAGGTTTGGGCTCCGGCCGCTAAACAGTGGAGACGGGGTGGTCCGACGTTGCTGAAATAATGGTGGAAGGGCGCCAGTCACTCAATACATTGGAAAACGGGGTGCTAAATTTCGAAAATGGCGGACCAACGACGAAATACACAAAACATTCCTTATCGTTCCTTACTGAATGTTTTGATTTCGGCTGGCCAGAAAGAGACAACTAGATATAGAGATATATTTCGTCTCGTTCGAGCATTTCTCAATAGATGCCATCCAGTGTTCAACTCAAAATTTAAGCGCCAATGCGATGAAAAATAGGTTTATCGTTATAAAAATAAAAAAATATTTATTAATTATATATTATAATTACAAAATTATTGACTTTACCGAACAATAAATATCTACGAAAACAAACTAACCGACAAATCAGTTCTTCTTATAAAGTTACACTAAATTTCTTACTACTACTAAAAATTTACTCTGAGTACTAAATCTAGTACAATAGTGTACTTAGGGACAACACTGATACCTACCTACATTATCACAATATATGCGCACGCACACATCGGCATCTACATCGGGTATCTTCGGTGCTGAAAGTTATTGCATCGGCTAGACACGTCTAAAAATTCGTCACAAAACACGTGATTTTGGCGCGAAAACATAACAATCCACAATGTTATAATATTTTTACTTTAAAATATAAATCAAACAAAAATCAAAGTGCAATTACTATTATTCACTATAACAGGATTCATAATTACAAATAAATTAACTATAGTGTAAATTTTTATACGAATAGAAAAGTATAAATAAATTGATTACAATATAATTTAAGCTAATTTCACGTGCCATTTACAGTGTGAGAAAGTAATCTACGTTTGATTTCCCGCACAATTTCTGTCCTTGGAACTTCCAATTCAGCCCTTGTAGTGACTTCCCGCAGTTTTACAACTCCTTTTTGTATTTCAGATTCCCCTAAAATAATTGCAAGAGGAATGCCGTTTTCCTCACAATATTGCAACTGCACAAGTAGTTTCGGATTTTTCTTGTACGACTGTTCCACCTAAAACACAACAAATAAACACAAAATTAAAATATTTTACATTTTCTTACTTTTAATCCGGCGTCCCAAAGTTCTTTGCAAATCGCCATGCGGTGCTCCAGAAGATTTTTCTGCGCAGACGCAACATAGATTTCAACTTCAGTAGTCCTGATTTTCGTCTTTGATGCCGATAATTTTCCTTCTATTATTGAAAAAATTCTTTCAATTCCGATGGAAACTCCAACACATGGGACTTGTTTGTGCCGCGGGTCAAACATTCCAACTAGATTATCATATCGACCGCCTCCAGCAATAGATCCAACAGAAATAGATTCTTCGTTGTTTTTAGAATCCCCCATAAGAACAGCTTCGTAAATTATTCCCGTATAGTAGTCAAGACCTCTGGCTAGGCTCAAATCGAAAGAAACTTTGTCTAAAACTCCGAAGATTTTGCAATATTGGAGGATTAGTTTTATGGATTCAAGTCCGGCAACGGCTGATTTGTTTTTGGATAGAGTTGGATCTGATAGAAGTTTTTCTGCAAGCTCTGATGAACCATTCAGACGGACGTATTCTCCAATTCTATCGGCTACTTCGCCCGTTAAGCCCTTTTCGTCCACCATTTCGGTGCGCACTTCTGTCCAAGGAGACTGCAATTTATGAAAATATGAATATTTTCAGTGATTTTTTTATCTTAGGAATAAAAAAAATATTTTTCTATTTTGCATCTGTAACAAAGCTATTACAGCACCCAAAGGAGTTTGTTAATAGCTCGTTTGAGTGTTGTAACAGCTTAGTACAATTTATTTTTATAAAGTTGGTAGCATAGCTGAAATGTTATGTCAAAAAATATCAAATGTCAAACCTCACTAAATAAACGATACTAACGATTGTTAAGATTTTTATTTTTGTTTATATATATTTAGGGCATAAATAGTTCAAAACACTATTAATTGTTGATATTTAAAATATGTAATTTATTTTTATTTATGTATGAACTCTGTCGGTAAATTAGTTCGAGCTTTTTGGCGCTGATGTCATAGCCAAAGTTACGCAGGTTGTGTAGTAGTTCAGATAAAAGTAAAATGGCGGCAGAGGAGAAATGTCAACAAGAATTAAGTGTTTATTTATAAGAAAATAGTGTTTTAAATATAAAATGTGTATAATTATATAGTTTTACACTTTCCACATCCTTTTCAGTTAATTTTATACAATAAAATGTAAGTAACTTGTAAAATTTTTATATTTGGTTATGACTATGAAACCTGACTTTTTCATTGTTTGTTTTTGGAATTATAAAATGTATTTTCCGTAATTTCACGTATTTCAGATGGAGTACACAAAAAATCGTCTGTATTCATTTTTAATTTGATATGAATTTGATTGTAAACAACACGAGAATTTTAAATTCAAACAATTGAATTTTCAAATGTCACATTATTACCAACTAACACAAAATTCCCTAAATTTTGAATTTACGATTTTTTATTTAAAAAGATCATAAAAAGCGCAAAATAGAAAAAATAGTATAAAGAACTCATGTCATAATTGTCGATTATGACATTCGTTCTATTAGGCCTTTAGGTTCACATATTTAATTGAAAATGAAGTCATTATAATTCGGGTTTAAATGTCATCAGCGACTCTTACGTCACATCCGGTAAAATTCGATATTTCCAGTAATATTGTTGTTTTTGTTGAAAAAATGCTTCAATTATAAATCCTACTACTAATTATTTCGCAAAAAAGAAAAGCAAACGTATGGAAAAATGTAATTCATATATAGCACTTTCGATTATTTTTTGCTTATCGCGTATATTCTACTGCACAAGGTCAAAATTCAGTTAGTGACAAGATATCTCCTTTTTACGAAAATTATTTAATTTATGGTATAGAAAGTTTTACCTTATCCAATTTGTCGACAGCGGAACAAATGGAACGGAATTTATCTTGAGGTACTCCACAAGCTTCAAACATACCATCCAACAGTTGTCGGTGATTTATTTTAATGACAAAATCACCAATATCAAGGGAACTTAAAATTTCATGAACTACTCGAATGCATTCCGCATCCGGAATCATTGGATCATATGCACCAGCGATATCGAAATCCTATAATTAGAAAGTAAAAGGAATATATAATTAAAATTAAATATTTCATAACTTACACACTGATAAAATTCTCGATATCGACCTCTCGATATAGACGGATTATCCCTCCGATATACTTTCGCTATGTGATACCTTTTAATGTTGCTAATTTTGTTCATTGCTAAATATCTAGCGAAAGGAACCGTTAAGTCATATCGCAGGGATAAAATTTCGCCTCCTTGATCTTTCAAATCATAAATTAGTTTTGAATCTTCGCCATACTTTCCAGTTAAGACTTCTTTTAATTCGAACACTGGGGTATCAATTGTTTCTGCTCCGTGACGCTTAAAAACTGCTACAATTTTTTCAAGAGCAGCCGAGCGCATTGCCATTTGATCTGGGGCGAAATCTCTGGTTCCTTTGGCAGTTTTAAGTGTGAATTTTTGTGGAGTGGAAGAGCCATCTTCTTCGGTTAATCGTGTTTTTAATTCCAGAAGCTTTGCTACCTCTTCGGCAATCTACAAATAAGCAGGCCGTGGAACAATTGCATGTAAAACAAATGAATGTGATTCTATTGTAAAACATAAAGGGGGAGATTTTTATGAAATCTACTTTGCCATGAAAATAACAAGTGACAATCGCATGTTTCTGCTGTTTATTGTTTGATTTAAAATGAAACAGTGAATGAAGGATTAAAGTGTTTCGTCAAGACTAAGTAGATTGCATAAAAACCTTATAAATAAAAATTCATGTGGTAAGTCTAAAGTAACAAAAAAATGTAAATCTACTGGTGAGTCACTGACCTGTGGATGATTACAAAAACGTTGCGAAACCACCGAGAATAGTTTCACATTACCAGCAGGCCGTGACGATCGGGCAAATGTCCGAAGAAGACAAGTGACAATCATCATGAAACGGATGAAACAATCCTCACAGTCAACACTTTAAAACCACAACCAAAATATTTTACCTTATCATCCAGTCTTGCTTTAGATAAAATTGTAAAAAAGTCTAACATGAGATCATCGTTGGCAGATGAAAATGAGGTCCTCTCTATGTCTGAGAAACTTCTCAAATGATTGTACCAACGATTTAAATGTTCAAATTTAATAAATAATACATTATTTTCTTTGGTTATATTATCATGCAACAATTTATCAATTGTTGTAGGGCAAAATCCGCATAAATAGCTTCTAGTTGATAAAAATTCGTTTAAAATTACATATTCTTTGTCAGTAAATTTAATGTCGAGAAGAAGATTACTATTGCCATTCACTGCTACCTGCAGTAACAATGAACTTTTACAATCTACATCAAGGTGATATCAAATGCAAAACGTGACGCAAGCCTTTCAAGGAATTTTTGATTCGTGCACACGTCAAATAATAACCTAACCTCAATTAAACAAAATTTCAAATTGTGCCATTTATATTAGACAATACATAAAATTAACACTTTTAAGGCTTTAATAATTACATTTAACTTTACTTTATAAATATTGCATCATACAAAAGATGAATAGTTACCCTTTCTTTGGATTCTTTGGCTGCTTTTAATTTCCTAACTAATTCTCCCTGTTCTTTGATTTGTTCTTGTAATTTATCTTTTGCTTCTGACATTGCAAAAGCAGCACTCACTTACACACGTGGTAACTCAAATGATATCGAAATAAAACTAGAGGTTGAGCGGTGTGATATCCGATTCGAGCGCAGTTGGTATCCACTCTACTACGTCCGCGGGAAATTTGCTTTCACTTTAAAATAAGTTGTTCAAGGCCTTTCCCCCAGCTCCAAATTAATTACAGTAAAAAGTATGGAAAAAACAATCATCCTGGTTTAAGGTTCCATTATTTGTGCTTCAATGTATTTATTGCTTTCTAAATAATTAAATATTTACACATGTAGTTCCAATAATAGAAAATATTTAAATAACTCAACATAAAAATTAAAGACGAATTTATTTCCTGGTGACAGGAACATGAATAATAATATTTACCTTTCGCTACCCTTGATTGTAAGGGAGGTATATGCTAAAAATCGCATATACTTAGTTCATGAAAGTGACTATTCAAGGTCACTTGTTCGAAGAAATAATACACAGCACTTTATACAAATAATAATTTATTACAAATAATAATGACGTATGTCGTTACAGATATCTAATTATCTACTGCATTGTCCTCTGTCCTAATATTTACCCAGTGACGTTGACATTTAAATAAAATTATTATTCCATAGTTTTTGTCAAGTCTATGTTTTTGTGTTTTGCAAAAAACAGGTGAAAAAAAAAGAAATAATTTTAAAATAAATTACACATTTCTTTCAGTTAAAATGTATCCGTAAATATTTCATGTTGCACGTCTATGTATACGAAATGCAGTGAAGTTATCTGCTAGTAATATTATACCATACGGTTTATAAATGACCTTGAATAGTCATCTTTCGTGAACAAAAATATATCGAGATTTTGGTAAATGACCATGTTTTAAGGTCCCTAGAATCCAATTTTAACATTTTCACGATGTCTGTGTGTATGTGTGGATCCTCTTTACGCTCTAACTCAAATCGTTCAGAAAATTTTGAAACCTTGTATTTCTACCTTATTCTAATATTGAAAGAACCGGAAATAGCACTTTACTGGAAGCTCAAAATAGTTTTTCTTCGAAAAATACTCTATATATTTTATGGATAAATTTATAAAATTGTCTATAGTTTTAATCCCGGAGTCTACGCTTTAATCGCAACTCCATGGTTACAAGTTTAGATCTCAAATGCATGTAATTGAGAGATATATGTCACTGTCAATAAATTAAGCTTTTCAAATAATAATAGTAACATTTTAAGAAGAAAATAGTAAATAGAACAATAATTATATGGAAAGGAATTTAATACAGTTACCAGCATAAGTAAATATGTAGGAATATAGAATAGGTATATAAATAAATATGTCGTCACGGCATATTACCCATTACTGGGTGTGCTAATCTGCTTTGTACACAGATATAGGTAACGATGATGGACCGTGCAAGCGTTTACTAGGCGTGGAGAGTGCATTTTTGTGCCATTTAAAATTCGAAACATTTAGCGTCGATCGGTATCGAACCCGGTATTTAAATTTAATTTAATTTTAACTATTTACATGAATAAAAATTAAATTAAACGGGAGGTATTGTGTTGGCCACATCAGATTTTTTTATTTTGGCGAAGCGGCAATGGAGTTCCAGTAAAAATCCACAGATGTCGTTGCAGGTATCGGATGAGATTAATTTTGAGCTTCACAGCTACTCATGCAATCTGTCGTCATGGTGTAACAATGCGCATTTTCAAAGAATGAAATGGTTTATTGTAGCAACCCCACTTTCCGGTTATTCCCTTATTTTCATTCCCATGGTTACGTCGTACAGTCGGGCTTAAAATTTATGGTTTTCATTTCATTTTGCGTTTTCCAGGATCATTAATATGCTTAAATTGTAAATAGAAGCTATATTTTTGATTCATTGTAATGTAGGGATGTTATTATTTTGTTTGATGATAAAATAATCAAATGACAATAATTGTAATAAAGCCATTATCTTATAGAGTGTTATTTCTTTTATAATTTATTGGTTTCCAGTAGTTAGTCACCTTTTCCGTCCTGGACAGTAGTAGTAGCAAACAATTAATAGAGTAAACGTGGTTGGAGTGTTTTTATGAACTTTTCTACCCTAATGTACCGCGGGCGCGATCCCCACCATTGAGCTGGCTCTAAACGGTGTAGAGCTGAAGCAACGGGATCTGCGAGTGTGTGCGTGTGTATGCGAGGGCTTCTGCGTCCGTCTGTGTGTATAGCAATGTTGTTGCGAGCAGTGACAGCAACAGCACCACATCGCAAACACGGAATAGGAGTCGGTCCGTGCGATGTTACGATAATGTATTCAACAATGAAAAAATTATTATAGTGACGTTCTAATTGTGATTAATTGTTTATATACTATGTATTTATAATGAAAAATCTAACCAACAAAACTACATTAAATTGGGAGAGATGTAGAACAGTAACAATGAATGAAAACATGTCCGATGAAGATGTAAATAAAAACAAAAGTAACTCTTGTACTCGTGTGAGATCGATTGGCGCCGAATTTAAGTGTAGTGTGTAGTGTTTAAATAACAATAACCATGGATGATAGTTCTCCGGATCTCAGCTTGAAGCTGAGGAGGGGCTCCAGCGACTCCCGCGATTCGTTCTACATGGATTTCGCGCAGGGCATCGACTCGGACATAGAGGAAGTGGCCACCACGTCTGCCGGAGACGTGGGGGATCCTGGAGTAGAAGTTGTCGGAGGAAGCCCCACGGTTATGGGGGTGCCGAGGGATGATGGACCTCGCAGGTAGGGACAGAGGATTTATAAATTACTTCCTGCGGAATTAATAGATTTTATTATGATTAATAAATAAGAATAAGAAATAAATTGAATAGGGGGCCGTGCGTGGATTATTTATATTAATAATAAATAAATTCGTTAATATTTATTACGGTTTTGAGAAATATCTAAGTCCAAAACTCATCGCCTAGAGCCTAAACTTTTTGCAAACGATTAGGCCTTTTAAAAAATCTGTTGTTGCCATCACAATACCTCTCGCGCCCTTTCCATTGTGGTATATATAAGTAATGTATTTAACATTTCTTATACACACAAAAAAATCTAATTACACGTTTATATTTACGTATTTTCTATAATTTTAAATTCATTCTATGAGCAAGTTTTCTCCTTCTAAATGTTCACGGTTTTTCCAATTTATTAACGGGATTGGCGGTATTTCTGAAGGGTTCATGTAATATACCTATAATTTTAAATATATAATTAATAATACAATAAGAAATATTAAATATCGTTCCCAGAAAAAGCCTTCAGTACTATCTCTGAATTTTTGACACTGACATTAATGACATTTATCTGTCAATTACAGACTTAATTTCCCAAGTAGTTACAATGGAGATGTTTGGGCTGTGACCAGGCTGTGAGATTTACTACAACAGATTAGTTTATAGATTATATATCTATATCTTTAAATCTATACAAGTACAATTTTTAAATGTGTAAAATAATATTTAGAAGATTTTTGTTAAAATACTACTACTTCCAGTTGTTACCAGAATCTATTCAACTCTTCCCATTACTGTTAGATTGAGGAATCCGTAGTTACACAGGTCTTTAGTCTTATAGAATTTGAAAGAATCGTACTTACAACCTCTGTCTCTAATAATATTTAAAAGATTTTTTTAAGAATCTGCTACTTCCGGTTGTCCAATTATTACCAAAACGGATATTAAGTATTATAGTTTTTGAGAAATCGTTCGTCAAACATCCCTACACATACACACACACACAGAGACATCATCGTAAAAATATTATTATCGGATTCTAGGGACCTAAAACGTACTTATTCACTAGAATCTGGATGTGCGATACTTCTCTTAGCGAGAGGTAAAAAGACAGAATTTACAATCAGCCTACTACATTCATATACATTTCAATAACTCAATAGAATTATGAATTATAAACAAAATACTAATTATTTTATAAATGAACTTGAAACATTTGCTAACTAGTTATTATTTTTGTTGATTCAGCCATTTTTGTACTTCATAGTAAATGTTTTACATACATTTTATTTTTATGCTTTTGTCAACAAGTAATATATAAACAATATTTTATAAGTTGTAAATATTTTTATGTACATGTTTCGCTCGATTTTTCGCAAATACAACGTATGGTTATTCTCACAAACAGAACATAAAATGAAGATATAAAAATGGTTATATTTAACTCAAGTTTATCTTTTGTCTTTGACATAAAACAGAATAATCTGGATAAAGTAATAAAAAAACTGTGGTAATATAAATTTCTCAAATGATTTTGTAGTAGTCTAAAACCTGTAAGTATTCCATTATGATTTTTAATGGTTGTCTGTAATTATCTTAAAATAGTTTCTTTATAAATCATCATAAATAAATATGCTGGTCCTCCGATTCAATGAACTTATTTAAATATTAAAATATTTAAATACAGCCTTGTATGTCAATCTTAAAGAATATATGAGAACTTATTATCATAAATAGGTACCTATACATCTCGCATACAATAGACACCTTGAAAAGAGCTAACTGTAATTGATATGTATTGTTGAGGAATCAGAAATAATATTAGTTTAAAGATATTTAATTGTTATAACAAATAAAACTAAACATTCAACAATATAAATAAAGATTACAATCAAATTAAAAAATTTGATGTGGCCAGCACATTACCATCCGTAAATCCTGTGTATTATGTATAAATTCCATACATAAATTTTCTTGCAAAAGCTCCTATATTTCCAGTAAAATTATTTCATAAACAAACTATGCAAATTGCACTTGACACTGACATCTTCTTGCAAACCGTAGTCCTCGCCTTCGGCTCGGGCCATAAACTTTTTGCTCGTGTGGAATATGGGCCATTCCATTACTTGTTGTAGAATACACTATTCTAGCTTCGCCTATGCGCGCAAAAAGTTATATTATAACATATTGCGTCTTCTTGATTAATGATCACATAGTTATTTTCATGCTATATATTTCCTAATTTAAGAGTAGAAATTCGTAATAACCTCGCTTTAACAATTTGTTTGTATAGCTTATTAAAAATACGTGACATTTATATAACTGTCTATTTCCTTATTACACTAACATCTTTTGCAAAATACCTTATTCTTCATTTTCTTTCATAGTCTTCTCTATCCAATCCAAAAAACTCGCCACTCTTGTATACACATTTGGATAACCTCTTCCACAGTGTCTCCCCCAGGAAACTATTCCTGCAACTCCTCCATCCACCACTAGAGGGCTTCCAGAATCTCCTTTACACGACCCTTCACCTTCTTTAGTAAAAGTACACATCATATATTCCCTAACAGTGTGGCTGAGCCTTTCTTGGCACGCTTCCTGAGAAATACTCTTCAGGGTGATCCAGTTGAGGTCATCCACTGAGTGCCCGTCATCGTCCATCCTACCCCATCCTGCTAGGATTAACTCCCTTTTGGGTGGAATATAAGAAGGATTCAGAGATATTGGTTGTATAAGGTCGGTGAAGATGATGTCCGAAGATAGGCGAAGAACGCCGACGTCGTTGGTGAAGTTGTCGGCATCCCAAACTGGGTCGTGCTTGATGGTGAATGAGATGTTGTAAAGGGTGCCGTTGACACTTCGGCGGACGGTGCCTGCGAGGATTGACAAGATGGAGGGATCATGACTGAAAAAAAAGAAAAGATATTTTTACCTCCCGCTAAGAGAAGTATTGGATTCATGCTAAAAATTGCATATCCATAATGATTAAGCAGGTTTTAAGGTCCCTACAATCCAATTCTAATATTTTTATGATGATATCTGTGTGTGTGCGTGTGTGTGGATGTATGTGTGTATGTTTGTGGGGAGGTTGAAAGAACGATTTCTCAAAAACTATAATACTTAATATCTGTTTAACTACGTATTTATCAATCGGACATTACTGGGAAGAACTGTAAAGGTTTTGATAATAATTAGACAACCGGAAGTAGCAGATTCTTAAAAAAAATCTTCTAAATATTTCTTATTGTATTAATAGTTAAATATTTAAAATTATTGATATATTACATATACCCTTCAAAAATACTGTCAATCCCGACAATGAATTGGAAACATTTCGAGTAGGACAAAATTTCTTCATAGAATGAATTTAAAATTAAAAAATCTAAATATAAAGAATATAAGTAGAATTTTTGGTGTAGAGTGTAGGTATACAAGAAATGTTAAATACAATAGGGCGCGAGCAGTCATGTGACTTTGTTGGCATTGACAAGCAGATATGGGGGCCCGTGTCTGAATGATAGCTACTAATTAAATATAAAACTGTCAAATATCATAATTTTTCATTCAAAATTTAGTGATTTTCCAATTCCATGTGGTTTATTTTCCTCGACAAGTAAATTCCACACTCCTGGTGACAAATTAACTACGTGAATTTAGAAAACTTGAAATTTTTACTGAAAAATTCTGCCATTTGGCATCTATGTACATAATTACTAATTGTCATTCTGACACGGGCCCCAATATCTGCTTGCCAAGGCCAATAATGTCACATGGCTGCTCGCGCCCTACACTTATGTAACAAAAACGAAAGATGACCTTTAAAGTTTTATAATTTCTTGAAAATGTAAACCGGCCGAATTATTAACAGCTAGTTTTTTTCAACAAAGTAAGAAAAATTTATTATTGAAGAATGCAAAGATTCTCAACTGAACAAAGGAAACGTCTTCAAAGATAAATAACTTTAGGAAAACTCTGAAGGCAAAATTAATTGTTTAGGTTATTTAATCCTTTCAAATATTGATTTTCGATTCGATGCAGTTGAAAGAGTCGCGAAGAGAGCAAAGTAAAGTAACAAAGCGAAATGAAAGTATATACATTTATGTTTTATCCTACGAAACGTAATATACGATATAGCTGAAAGTCCATAAAAGTTGAAGCATTGGCATTGACTGTATTTTACTGTAAAATACGAGCAACGTTTTCAAAAATATGAGAGACGCGAGCTGTTATCTATGCATTTTATTGGTTTGGTTACAAATTGCAAGATAATAAATTGATAACAATGATGTCTAAATTAAACTTAAAGTTAATTGAAATTTTAAGTACATCTCAACTGAAGTATAATCTACCTGCTCTCCAAGTTTTAAAACAATTGACTACGCGGTACCTGAGATATTTGCAATTAAATTTGGCCTTTTTAACACGTAAAGAATAGGAAATGGCAAAATAAACACAACATTTTAAATTATAACTTTTATATCCATACCGACATTTATATGTTATAGAAAACTAATTAACGAATTTTGTGTAAAAAAATTATTGCCTCTAGAAAATTATAATCGAAGATACGATAAATAGGTAGAATTATACTTGACAACCATGTACAAGCGTTCCAGATGGAGTATCAGTTAAGTTAACACCCGCTTGGTATTAGTGAATAAGAGGTGATCTTTGATTAAAGGAATTTCAGACGTACATTCGAAGGAATTTTAAATTGGTATTTTACGTGAAAAGCATGAAAACTTTAAACAGTATAATACTACTTTTGTAATTTTAAGAAAGAAGTATATTAATTTGTTTTACAGTTTCCATTTGTAGTTTAGAATTAGTATTATATCTTAAAATATCATTACTTTTATACCCGAATGTACCAATAAATGTCTAGGTGCGACGATGCCACAGTTATTCTTCAACATTGACATACGACACTTGTGTATGTGTTAGTGCGAGTGGTGCAGTTCAAAAAAAAACTTTTGTACGGAAAAATAAAGAAAATTCATCTATTACAGTGTTTGATATTAGCTTTTAACTATTTTGATGCAATCTGTGTATATAATGTTAAAAAATATAAGTTATTGCAAATATAAACTGCATGAACATAGAACAAGTTTTTGAATAGGTACACTCGAGTGACAACTACCTTAATATCTCTACAATTTAAATTTAACGAATCAGAATTCAGCACAAAGTACAATTAGTATCAAAGGAGAAACTTAGGAAGACAAAAGAATAAATTGAATTAATATTTCAACAATGGCTCAAATAACTTCAAAAGGAAGGAAGGTTCAACGGCCTTCGGTAAAAATAAAGAGACAAATGCAACGGAAGGGGGCCGTTTTCTTTGCTGACATAACTGTCTTTTGTTTTTCTCCAAATAAAGACAACTGGTTTGGAAACAGTTCTTAAAACAATAGAATGTTACATATAAAGTTTACATCGGTCAAACTAGCGTAGCTCAACATATGTTAATTAATAATCACAAAATTAACAATTCTAATATTAAACTTTTAAAGCATATTAATAATGATAGATATTTAGATGCATACGAGAGCTTAATAATAAATAAATTTAAAAATAATTTGATGATCGGTCCCATACCAAACTCTAAACTGTTCGATAAAATATGAAATTTTCTTTGTTATAGGATAATTTAAATTTTAATATCATTGGACGCTATAATCTTAGTTTTTAATTGGTATTCATTCACCTGTGACTTCCATCCCTATATAATCCCAGACCTCTCCCTTGTTTTAAGAGTTGCTAGGACCTCTGGCATGATTTACATGTTGAGTAATCTTAGCTACTGTACTACTGATGATGAGAACTTAAGGGGTAATTGTTCAATAACACTCAGTACTATATACGTATTACATTTCACATATTTACAGATTATAAAGAAAATTTATATTCTAAATACTATTTTATTCGTAAAACATGACCCTAAAGGCATGTAAAACCATTATAGCTAATAAATATTTATTCTGTTCTAAGTGGGCCATGTATAAATAGCCTGAAGATATGTTTTAAAAACCTTTCTCACTCTTTAATACAGTGTGCTGCGGTTAGGATCCATCGTTGGTTGAGGATAGCTCCTCCACAAGAATGCTTTCCATTTCTGGTTAGGGAAACTACGTAGGGAAACTGGCCCTCTTCTGCTAGAAGGCCCCCGGCTATTCTTTCATCCAGTGACGATGGAATTACAGCCCCTAAATAGAAATAGTTTATCCAGATTAAGATGTTAAACGAATTTATACGTGCTTGTTGACAAAAGAATTTATATCTGGGTGTATAAGAATTGCATTTTTGCTGAAAAACTCAAAAGAAAATCTGTTTTTGGAATGAATATTCTTGTAGTTGTTTAAAAATTATGAAAATTTACTTGTTAAATTTTCTTCGTAGAGTTGAATGATGATCTTACCATGTTCGTATTTGTCCCTAAGTTTGAATTCCCGAAAAAGTCATATACTCAATTTTGGATACAATGTTCAAACATATTCTCTTCATCGATATATTTTTCCGTTACCGAGATAGTTGCATTGAAAGTTATCAACTATTTGTCGGGAGTAACTCATAAAAATGTGGCCAGCACAATACCTTCCGTCAATCCTGTGTATTATGTGTAAATTCCAGTAAAATGATTTCATAAACAAACTGTGCAAATTGCACTTGAGACTGAAAAATCCTGCAAAATGAATTCGAAAAGAAGAAAAATGTTAAGAAAATATGTTTACCGTATGCGGTGACAAGGAAAGAAAGAAAAACATAAGTCTTCATTATACCTCACTTGCACTTGCTACTGAAAATGAATTGTCTGTGTTTAGTTTTATACAAGTACTATAGAAATTATCTATTATAATGTGAATGATATTGTATTTGTGTTAATGTCAGGAAGCTGATACGATTGGATATATTTTTATTCATTTGTATTTTCCATGTCGGTTTAAGTGTAACTATGAATAAAACATAATTTTATCAAGATGTACTTAAGCATTAGATAATATAAATCAAGTAATTTTTTTAATTAGCTATTGTTATCAATTCCTTTATGAAGGTTTGTATAATCTAGAAATTTCCAGATTTTGATTTAAATTCAATGATGAGTTTTAAGTGAATAAGCACGTTTTAGGGCCCATATAATACGATTTTACTATTTTTACGATGATGTCTGTATGTGTGTGTGTGTCTGTGAGTATGTGACGAAAGTTTCGGATCGCATAACTTCAATACTACTTTTCCAAAAATTATATTTTTTTCGTATTCCTCAAGTTACATCCAGAAGAACAAGTGATTAGATTTTAGTTATAATTTTAACAGTTAAATATCATTTATTGACATTAAACGTCATTATAACTTAAATAATATATTATTCTCTATACGATTTGATTGCATTTTATACTTCAGATTCAATAGATATAGAGTTAAAGAATTATAAAGATTTTAAATTAACATAAATCTGCTAATATATTCAGATAATTCAAATTGACAGATGTTATTATCAATGAAAAGTAAGTGAATATGGCAGAGATGAGGATGTTGAGACAGATGTTGGGGAAGACACGGAAAGATACGGTAATGAAATAACTCTAGTGTTACAAGTTTCTAGGCAGATATAAGACAGATGATTACATTGGTTTGAACATATTTGAAGAAGACTGCATAGCTTTAGTAATAGAAGGTTGATGAAACAGAGGAAGATTAAAGATAAGATGGAAGGACTGTATTGCGGAAGACTTGAAAGAAAAGGAATTGAATGAGAACGACACGCAAAACAGAAATGAAGAAGAAAATAAAAAATAGCGACCCCTAACGAATCGGGAAAAGCTAAAGATGAAGATGTCAGTGTCAAGTGCAATTTGCATAGTTTATGAAATAATTTTACTGGAAATTTAGAATCTTTTGTAAGAAAATTTATGTATGGAATTTATACATAATACACAGGGTTGACGGAAGGTATTGTGCTGGCCACATCAGATTTTTTTTCATAATATCCTGCATACCTTTGTGTTCTATGTATATCTACGAGTATATCTTTAATTTTATTCGTCTACATAAAAATTCACTTCCTCCAACGAAATATTAGATCAATGACCAATTCATTCTATTATAAAATTACCACGAAGGTGGATAACCTATCAACAAACTATACAACTATCCCTGGGCAATCTCTCTAATTGGCGTTATTGGTAACCGGTGCGGTTACCCGATGTCGATGCTTCTGTCCCGGACAGAGCAAGGTTCATGGTTCACCGGCCGCTGAAATTCAGCCATAATTCATCGGCTTCAGCTACTGTGCACCAACCTGAAAATCGAGCTGAAAATGTTGCTGAAAAAACGTTAAGCATCAGTGGAATATGAACAGTTTGATTTATCGGCCTAACCTCTACAGGGGAATTTTTTTGATGGAATATTATATAGTTGAATTCACATAAGATGAATCAAATGTGATGGCGTTACTAACAATGTTTGCACTTTTTGTCAAGATGTAGTTGACCTTATTTAATATATTATTTACAGTTTTCGTCTTCTTTTAGTAAAAGAAAAATATTGTCCATATTAGTTAAAACAAAGTTAGTTTTTTTTTTGTATGAGTCCCAAGTCAACTGAAATCTTAGTTGCTTGAAAATGAACGTAATATATATGTATAACTTTTGTCTAGCAAAACTTCATATTTAAATAACTCATAACCCCGTTCAAATTATGCAAACTGAGTTCATAAAATCTTCCACACAACTTCTGTTTATGGACCATTTAAACTTGAAACAAGAGAGCTATGGCATCAACAGAGAATAAAGCGAGTGGATCTTTTGAAGTACCGCGTTTGCATGACAATGCCCGGCCTCCTTTGATTCTAGGTAGCGGCTAACAAGACTGGCTAACCGGATTGCTGGACAAAGGTGGTCGCATACGCACGCATGCGCACCGGAAGAAGGGTGATAGTGTTACAACCGGATGAACGAAAACTGATTCACAATGCGAATCACTTCCTCCGAAGTGATTTAGTAATTTACTTTGAGGTTGATTTGCCGAAATAAATTCGAAAGAATCTAAGTACCAATATTAGATTTATACATAAAAACCAAGTCCAACGTTTTAGAAATGGAACCCAGGACTACATATTACATATTGTATTATAATAGACAAACAAAAAACTTCTCATTCCAAAACCGTTCATTGTATGATTGTCAATATATGTAAATATAAAAAATAAAAATCTGATGTGGCCAGCACAATACCTTCCGTCAATCCTCACATGTTCAAACCAATGTTATCGTCTCTAGAAACTTCTTTCCCTTATTCTTTCATCCCTTACCGCATTTTTCCGTATTTTCCCCAACATCTATCTTAACATCATCATCTCTACCGCATTTCATTGATACTACCATCTGTCAATTTGAATTATTTGAATATATTAGCAGTTTCCATGGTTAGCATAGCTGGCTGATTTATTAAATTTAATATATTAATAATTCTTTAGCTATATATCTATTGAATATGAAGTATAAAATGCAATCAAATCGTATAGACAATAATATATTCTTTAAGTTATAATAATGTTAAATGTCAATAAATGATATTTAACTTCAAATGAGGGTACTTCCGGTTGACCAATTATAACCTAATCCCTTCTTCTGGATGTAAACTTGAGGAATACGAATAAAATATAATTTTTGGATTCATGGTATTGAAGCGATCCGAAACTTTTGTCACACACACACACAGACCCACACAAACACACACACATACAAATCGTTATTATAAAAATTAAAGATTATTATATTTTCTACAGGTTTGTGTTAATACTTTTTTTATATATTTTATGGATAAATTTATAAAATTATATATAATTTTAATCCTGGATCCTACGCTTTAAATACAACTCCATGGTTACACAGTTCAGGTCTTAAATGTATGTAACTGACAGATATATGTCACTGTCAACAAATTAATCATTTTAAATAATAATAGTAACGTTTTAAAAAGAAAATAGTAAATAGATAATAATTATATGGAAAGGAACTTAATGCAGTTTATCAATTTCCAGCATAAGTAAATATGTGGGAATATAGGTGAGTAAAAATTAAATGAAACGAGAGGTATTGTGTTGGCTACATCCTCGTACTTTAAATTCTAGAAACATAACATTGGTCGCAGTGGTCACTGCCACGGTAACTTTTAAGTAATATGCACGCCGTCGACATATGAGAGTAAAAGTTAAATTAATTCTGCCGCCTTGATGGTTATTAAATTTAAAGTTGTTACTCTGCAACTCTACAGTGAAAAGCTTTTTTTACTACATTACGGAAAATAATGAGAATATAAACAGGGAGTTATAATTTTCTGAGGGATAAACCATTTTTTCATTTTATCTGCTGTGCTGAAACGGAAATTTGTAAGCGTTAATTTCACATCAAGCTTTAATTACGCTGGGGAGGTGTACTCGCAAAAAATGGAAAATGAATTAATGATACACCATTATTTTTGCTTTTCATTTTTCAGACTAATTATCAAAAAAATTGCTCCTGCTTATACACTTACGTACGCGTAGAAATCGGCCATGCTCACAAGGTGATCGCAACTAAACGATATGTTGCCATAATGCAGAAACTTCAATAAATGTACTTGTTCGATTCTTGTGGTAAACCTCTTATTTATATTTATGTTCTTCAACAACAAGATCTTGCATCTTGCCACAACCCTTCTATTTACTTCTAAGCACAATCCATCGCTCCAATCTCACCTTATCGCATTCATAGTATAAAGCTGTTGATTTATTGCCTTGTGTAGTCGTTGATCACAACCGTTTCACGAGAAAATGCCACAATCGTTCCTCTGGATGATTTATGGGCCCTGTTGCGATTCCGTTCGGCTGCAGGCTCCCGGTGATGAGTTTTTTTCGGTTAATTGCTTTTACACAGCTTTGTGGTATTATTGGTGGGCAATTTACCAATGTCAAATTTGTTATGTGGAATCGTTTAGTGGATGAAATATGAACTGATTTTAATTTATGGCATATGAATTTTATTTTCGTTATCGCGTGGTGGAAGGAATCGTGGTTGTGTAGGGGTTGCAGGGAGCTAATGGTTTTGGGGTTAAATAATGATTTTAGTGACTCAGATAATTTCGATCTTTATTTTTGGGAACGAAATGCAATTTACTCAATGTAAAATATTTTACATATAATTATTGATTAAAATAATATCTGTAGGTGGCGACGGGAGTAGTAACTTTCAAGTCAAAGATCTTGGGATCATTTTAGCGTATTTATATTGCGAGTTGGATCAAATTTGCTCTCCACATTATCAAATATATGTGAATAGAGTTGAGGGTATTCAGCGTAAATTTATTTCAGCACTGAAGTATAAATTTCCGAATAATTTAATTTATTTCACCCCCTTACAAAAACGTAGAGATGCTGGACTTAATTTTTCTTTATACAATTATAAATGGTTATATTGATAGTCTAACTGTCTTGAGTAAAATATATTTACGTGTACTATATCTCCTCATGACATGTTCAAACCAATTTAATCGTCTCTAGAAACTTTTAACACTAGAGTTATTTCCCTTATTCCTTACCGTATCTTTCCGGGTCTTCTCCATCTATCTCAACATCCTCATCTTTGCCACTTTCATTTACTTTTCATTGATACTGACATCTGTCAATTTAAATTATCTGAATATATTAGTAATTTCCATGGTTAGCATAGCTGGCTGATTTATGAATATCTTTATAATTCTTTAACTCTATATCTATTGAATATAAAGTATAAAATGCAGTCAAATCGTATAGAGAATAATATATTCTTTAAGTTATAAATAGTATTATATGGGTCCTAAACGTGCTTCTGGATGTAAACTTGAGGAATACGAAAAAAATATAATTTTTGGAATCATAGTATTGAAGTTATGCGAACCGAAACTTTCGTCACACACACAGATACACATACATACATATTTATTTATTTATAATAAATCATTCCAACATTCATACATCACTAAAAACTTATCATTGAATTTTTTGACCAAAGACAATACCTTTCTTACCTAAAGGTAGTAGAACTAATTTGTGTCTCTATTCCTTATCGTATATAAACGGGCTTACATCCTTTAACCCCTTGGACAATTTTCACTTAATTCTTCTAAACTGACGCGTAAAGTTTGAACTCAAAAGCTGTTTATAGTGGGGAGGTTTATCCTGAACATACAAAGCTTTGCTTGGCTAAAACTTTAAGGACGTGCACTAAACACTGAAGGCACTTTTGCGGTTGTTGTTGGTTTAGAACACCTTAGCGCCTCAGGGAGTGATCTAACCAACCAAACCGAAAACTATTGTTAACTTCAAAAGAAAGAAATGATACCTATATCTTTATTTTAATAGTTTTCCAAAGAATAATTGGCCATTCTGCTTCTAGGCAAATGTCGACAAAAGATGAGTAAAAAATAATAGCAAATAGAATAGGTAGGTATATTTACAAATAAAATGAATCTGTTATTTTCATTTATCTACATAATGATCCTCTATTTCATTACACTTTTTATTGTATCAGAATAACGTCTTATGGGTTGTACCTGAAATACATATACGATATATAGTAAAAATTTTGAAAGATGTCCGATCAAGGTCATCTACGAATTGTATGAATTCAGGTTTTTGCTCCGCCCATTCTGACAAATTCGGTAGTGTCTTTTGCTTAGTTTTTGTGAGGGTACATAAGATACTACTGTTATTTTATTATTATAAAAATATATGTTACAATAACAGCATTCAACATTCAAAAATAAATCAACTGGTAAGTTTATTAACAAATGTAAAACCAAATATATGAAAATTAAAATACTGACGCATTGTCAGTGTCAGTGACACTGACAGAAAATAACGTTAAAAGGTAATGTATCTGAATTAATATATAAACTTGTGTTACAGCGAAAGTATTAATCAACAACAAGCTTAGTCGAAACAATATGAATTTTTGAAAGACAAGCGTGTTATATATCCATCCTTAACGCACACGCTTAAAGCCTTTGTAAAGGAGGGGGATAAATGTATGTCAATTTGTTAATTCGTTCATGATACAGATTACCTTGATCGGACATCTTTCAAAAAATTTACTGTACACTTGCTTGCAAAAAAATCGCGTACACTTTAAAAATCAAGTAGCCGAATTTTTATAATTTTTTTTTACCTCCCGCCACCCTTGGTAAGGGACGTATAGGGATCGTACTAAAAATCGCATATCGACATTTTAGTAAATGACCACGATTTAAGGTCCCTATAATTCAATTTTAACATTTTCACTATGATGTGTGTGTGTGTATGTGTGTGTGGATCCTCTTTACGCTCTAACTAAATACTATCGTTTAGAAATTTTAAAACCTTGTATTTCTACCGTACTCTTATATGGAAAGATGCCATTAGATTTTGGAGTAAATCAGATAACCGAAAATGGCACTTTACTGAAAGCTCAAAATAGTTTTTCTTCGAAATATACCTTTAAATGTTATTTTTTCGAGATGTATGTTATATAAAAATTAAAGATTATTAAATTTTCTACAGGTCTGCATTAATACTTTTTCTATATGGATAAGTTTATAAAACCGACAACCGGAGCACTTGTTTGCTGTAACTTTTTGTATCACTCTCGTTTTTTATTCTTAGATTATGTATTAGATGTTGGCATTTCTAGAGCTGTGTCATTGACATTGACGTCTATACATGTAGAATGTGAAACACCGGGAATTTCAAGAGCAACCAGTAGGAAGTGAACGCGCCATGCCGCGTATACCGGACTCGTGGAACCTATTATAATTTATTGCATTGCACGTTTACAAGGTCGGAATAGCTTTTTAGATATTAACCCAGTGAATACAGGATGTAGGATACAAATTGATGCATTTAAATTCAAAGGAATTTGGATGCCATTTTTATATTATAAAACGAAAGATCCGGATTTGGGGTACTTTGATTCGAATCTACGAGGGTCATTTCATAAATATTGCACCCAATTGTTATTTTATTCATTTCTTTATTTTTATTACACTATTTACACAAAGTCACCAACTTTGTTCATCTGTTGAATGGCTTGGGTACGGCAGTATGAAGCTCTTCCAGAAACGAAAACGATTTCTAGTTGATGTTTGTGAAAAACAGATGCTACAAACAAGCCTTCTACTACAACTGACGTAAATGTCATTAAATATTGTTAATTTAAGGAATGTTTAAAATTTAAGTTACATTGATGCAATCGGCCATTACACTCAACTAGTTTTATACTCATATTTCAACTTCAAGGAATAAAAGTCTCATATATGTCATGTGTGTACGATGCTAGATAAAAGTTTAGCAATTCTAGCAACAGAAATTAATGACGTGGGAATCAACTCGGAGATACAGAGTGTACAGTATTTTTTTAAAGCTGTCCGATCAAGGTTATCTATATCATGAACGAATTAACAAATTGGCATACATTTATCTTTTTCCTTTGCGAAGGCTATAAGCGTATGCGGTAAGGATGGATGTAACACGCTTGTCTTTAAAAAAAATCATATTGTTTTGACTAAGTTAAGACATTCCACTTTAAAACGATGCTCGTTGTTGATAATACTTTCGCTGTAACGTAAGTTTATTTATTAATTGAGATACATTACCTTGATTCATAGCCGTACGAATATCGTTATTTTCTGTCAGAGTCACTGACATTGTGTCAGTATATTATTTTTCACATATTTGATTTTACATTTGCTAAAAAACTTACCAGTTGACTTATTTTTGAATTTTGAATGCTTTTATTGTAACATATCTTTTTATAATAATAAAATAACAGTAGTATATTATGTACCCTCATAAAAACTAAGCAAACGACACTACTGAATTTGTCAGAATGGGCGGAGCAAAAATCTGAATTCATACAATTCGTAGATGACCTTGATCGGACATCTTCCAAATATTTTACTGTAGCCATTTTGCCATTTACAACGAGAATTTTAGTGTGTATCATAATCCACATTCATCATTTTTGACCCTCAATATCTCCTGCTATTCTCCTGCTCTCGGTTTAACTAGATAATTGGTGTCATTGGTGACGGTGAAATATCCCTAGGAAGTGACTAGGGGAATGCAAACAAGCCAGCGGTCGGCTTCAGTTGGCAGACTGTGTGGTGCCGGTGTTTGGTGCTTGGATAATGTTCTGCTCTTGATGCAGGATACTTCAGCTTGACATTTAGATTTACTGCCTGTTCTAGACACTTCTGGAGGTGATAGGTAACGGTTAACGTGAGTGAAATAAGACCATGAAGAATAAAGTTTGCAAGTTATAACCGGGTATGTTTTAAGCTGTAGAAGGTGCATCCTTGTTTATGTTTCACCAACAATTGCGGTGAAATCAATCGCCACTTTAGTTATAAAACATAGAATTTCCTGAAGAATAGATTAAGTTAAAAGATTCCACCACAGATTAGCGTCCCCCTAAATATTATATTTATTTAATAATTCAGTTTTTTATACTAAAAATTATTTATTAATTTAGTTATTTATACTAAAATTAAATAAATAAATATTGTAATAATAATTATTGTAACGTGCTCCACTAACTAAAGAGTATTCGGGCGCCGCTACTGGTAGAATATTCCCGAGCGTGTTAACTACACTGGTGACCGAAATCTATTGTATTCAGTATCATTGTGGCGTCAGAAAGTTCCAGAAGGACACTGGGCTGTATAAATACCGTCCGAACGACAACGGAGAAATAGTCTGAGATATAGAAGCAACGAGCAATGAAGTTGGTGATATAAATAGTCTATGAGTTGTTAACATAAATAAATGTAGCTATATAAATAAATATAGTGATATAAATATTGTTTAAATAAATAATCTTAGTGTTTAAGTATTTAATAATATTCTTAGTGTTTATAATTATATTACGGGGTTTACTGGCCGCGTATATGGATAACCGGGTTTAATCCCGACCGACACATATTTCTCCACGCCAGCAATGAGTGCCCGTGAGGTGACGCCTAGTAAACGCCCGCACGGTACAAAAATATCATTACCGAAATGTGTGTACAAAGCAAATTGGCACACCCATATGCTGTAATGATATATTTGTTGAAATAAAGTTAGAAGTCACAAATAAATACAATAAAAAATTTGTTGTGACCAGCACAATATCTTGCGCCACTCGATAATTAGTAATTATGTACATAGATGTCAAATGTTAGAATTTTTCAGTAAAAATTTCACGATTTTCTAAATTCATGTAGTTAATTTGTCACTAGAAGTGTGGAATTTACTTGTCGAGGAAAATAAACCACATTAAATTTAGAATCTAAAATTATATTTTATATCCATGTACATAACTATTAGCTATCATTCGGTCACGGGCCCCCATATCTGCTTGTCAAGGCTAACAAAGTCACGTGACTGCTCGCGCCCTATTGTATTTAACATTTCTTGTATACCTACACTCTACACCAAAAATTCTACTTATATCTCGTATTCCTTACATTTAGATTGTTTAATTTTAAATTCACTCTATGAAGAAATTTTGTCCTACTCTTCTAATTTTTCGAAATATTTCCAATTCATTGTCGGGATATACAGTATTTTTGAAGGGTATATCTAACAATTAATACAATAAGAAAGAATATAATGTATGTACTTCCCAGAAAAAAAATTCAGTAATGTCTCTGGATTTTTGACACTGACATTTATCTGTCAGTTACAAACATTTTAACAGATTATTATACACCATATATTTCTTTATCTCTAAATCTATAAAAGATATAATAAAATATTTATATGTATCAGATAGAGAATTTACTCTTCTTTAATGCTAGTAAAAACATTTTTTTTAAATTTGCTGGTCGTTATGAATTAATTTACGAGCAAACGCTTTTGAAACAACAATAACAATTATTGAATTTGTATTTCACACATAAACAAACAATTGCATTAAAATATAAATTTGTTTTTTCGGTTGATTTGATTTTATTGCTGCGAGTTTCAAATTTGTTTTCCAATTTCCTGTTTAACAAACATGACAATTTTGTCTGCATAATGCAATATAACAGCACACCGGAGATTAAATATATTGCAATGAAAATGTTGAAACTGTTTTTATTGCATATCGGATATCGCAAAAGTAAAAGTTTCCAAATATCACAATAATTTCTATGATACCAACATATTAAACTGTTTTGCTAAAGCGTGTTACAATAAAACTGCAGGATTTAATTTATTATTGTGGTATTGAAGTTATGCGATCAGAAATTTTCGTCACACACACACAGACATACACACACATACATACATACAGACATCATCGAAAAAATGGTAAAATCTTATTATAGGGACCCTAAAACATGCTTATTCACTAAAAACTCATCATTGATTTTTTTTGGTAGGTAAAGGTAAAAACATTTTAACTCAATCATTAGACAAATTTTTAAAAACTTATTGGGACACCTTTAGCCTAATTATAAATTCACTAGATACTAAAAGACCGTTCATTCTATCAATCATTCTTAGCAATATATGGATATCTCCATATATGCCACATACCATTTTGAAGATATCCTGATATAATTATTCTATCTAACAGCTTGAACTTGAATAATTACCGTCAATGTATTAGGCAACTCATTTCTCAAAACTAGTTCTTATTTGGACTGTACTAAAAAAGTTGAAGCTATAAACATCAAAGAATCATGTTCCGACATTATCAAAGATTGGTCGTACCATCTCAATTCAATATGACGCTATGATACTATCATCTATTCCTGTCAATATTCTTTTTCTCTTTGTTCGGATATTGGATATTTCGGTATTGTTAAATGACAAATAATCTGATATTGAGAAAGATATTTTTATTACACATGCGGATGATATTTGTAGAAGAAATAGCGTTGGAAAATTCTTACGTTTGTTGATGTTCTTTGCCCTTCGTTGGCGATCGCTGCCGTTCGTTAAGTTTATTTCAATAAAATCAAAGAAAAGTTAAGATATACGTTAAATATCTAATTCAATATGTACATTACGTTATTTGGTAACTTAAATCAGGGACCCAGGGTACATAATAACAATTACAGTAAGGTAATATATACTTTAACAGATATTACTGGCTCATATTAAGCCTGAAAAGAATGCGGACAGAATGAAACATTTACAAAATGATTGTTACATTAATAAACAATTCAAAAAATATCATTTGGTTAAATAATTCAGGGGAACAGGGTACCTAATAACAATAAAACTTTGAAAATCTATATGTTAATAGATATTATTGGCTCATAGTTATCCTGAAAAGGATACGGACAAAATGAATCATATGCAAAATGATTGTTACATTAAGAAACAATTCAAAAAATATCATTTGGTTAAATAATTCAGGGGAACAGGGTACCTAATAACAATAAAACTTTGAAAATCTATATGTTAATAGATATTATTGGCTCATAGTTATCCTGAAAGGATACGGACAAAATGAAACATTTACAAAATGATTGTTACATTAATAAACAATACAAAAAATATCATTTGGTTAAATAATTCAGTGGAACAGGGTACCTAATAACAATAAAACTTTGAAAATCTATATGTTAATAGATATTATTGGCTTATAGTTATTCTGAAAAGGATACGGACAAAATGAATCATATGCAAAATAATTGTTCCATTAATAAACAATACAAAAAATATCGTTTGGTTAAATAATTCAGGGGAACAGGATACCTAATAACAATAAAACTTTTAAAATCTATATGTTAATAGATATTATTGGCTCATAGTTATCCTGAAAAGGATACGGACAAAATGAATCATATACAAAATAATTGTTACATTAAAAAACAATTCAAAAAATATCATTTGGTTAAATAATTCAGGGGAATAGGGTACTTAATAACAATAAAACTTTGAAAATCTATATGTTAATATATATTATTGGCTTATAGTTATTCTGAAAAGGATACGGACAAAATGAATCATATGCAAAATAATTGTTCCATTAATAAACAATACAAAAAATATCATTTGGTTAAATAATTCAGGGCAACAGGGTACCTAATAACAATAACACTTTAAAAATCTATATATTAATAGATATTATTGGCTCATAGTTATCCTGAAAAGGATACGGACAAAATGAATCATATGGAAAATGATTGCTATATCTATATTAAAATCTCTATCAAAACATTGTGGTAAAAATAATAATTTTATGAAAAAACTACATCTGAATATTATGAAAGTGAAAATTAGCATTTCCCAGATTATCTCCTTAGCATTTTAGCATAACTCCCTAATGGAACTTTTTAATTAAGAAAACTTAAAGCTTTGACAAAATATTTACTCGAGTTTCAGCAATAAATATTCTGAAAATGGAAAGCTTTATTTCGTTAATGAAACAAATAAAGCATCTTGGAGTTGGTACGTGTAGAAGTTTTCTCAGCACGTAACGTAAGCTTTTGAATCTCGTGGGACGATAACATGCAAATCAAATATGAATGAAAACAGGCGTTCATATAATATAAGAAGACAGAACAATGTAGAGGAAGTCGCATTGAGCTATGTTTGCATGCCAACGAGCCAGCAATTTCGTATAATGAATTCGTGTTAACATCGGTACGATTGTGATTATGGATAAGAGAATTTTTGACATTTTCAGAAAATACTACTATATATACCGAAGTAATAGAATTGTTGACGGATCGAAATATTAAAAAAATCTGTTGTGGCCAGCACAATACCTCTCGCCATTTTTATTTTATGATGCATAGGACGCGAGCAGTTATGTGACTTTGTTGGTCTTGGCAAGCAGATATGGGGGCCCGTGTCAGAATGATAGCTAGTAATTATGTACATAGATATCATAAGTTTTCATTGAAAACTATGATTTTCTAAATCCATGTGTATTATTTTCCTCGGCAAGTATATTCCATACTATTGATGACAAATAAACATCAGAATATGTTAAAATTTTGAATGAAAAATTATGACATATGACAATTTTGACATCTATGTAAATAACTGCTAGCCGTCATTCTGACACGGATCCTCATATCTGCGTGCCAAGGCCAACAAAGTCACATGACTGCTCGCGCCCTATAAGTAACCAATTTAACATTTCTTGTACACACAAATAATTGAAATTGTATCTCTTCTTTCGTTCTATGAGCAATTTTGTCCTACTATTCTAATATGTTCAAAATTCTTCAAATTGACGGTATTAGCGATATTTTTTAAGGATATATGTAATATTAACATATACCAATAATTTAAATACATATTTATTCTTCCAAAGTAAACCATTTTCGGGAGGGAACCGAAAAACGTTAAACCAAGTTTGTGTTGACCTCAAAGGCGACTATGTAGAAAAATATTATATATATATTCAATCAACCCTCATACAGTAAAATTTTTTGAAAGATGTTCGATCAAGGTCATCTGTATCTTTCACAAATTCATATTGTTTCGACTAAGTTGGGACATTCCATTTTAAAACGATGCTCGTTGTTAATAATACTTTCGCTATAACGTAAGTTTATATATTAATTCAGATACATTACCTTGATTCATAGCCGTATGAATAACGTTATTTTCTGTCAGTGTCACTGACATTGTGTCACTATCTTAGTTTTCACATATTTGGTTTTACATTTGCTAATTAACTTACCAGTTGATTTATTTTTGTATTTTAAATACTGTTATTGTAACTTATAATTTTATAATAATAAAATAACAGTAGTAGGTATCTTATGTACCCTCACAAAAACTAAGCAAACGACACTACTAAATTTGTCAGAAAGGGCGGACCAAAAATCTGAAAATTTTACTGTATATATGTGTAATACATTTATTCTATTATCATGAACATGTTTTTATATTAAAAATGGTTGAATTAGTAGTGGATGAATTCCCAAAGCACCCATGATGTGACGCAGACAAAGCAGCTATGGAATCCGCTGTTTCAAACAAAAATAAATAACTGCAGAGCATGAGGAAATATTCCAGGAATTCTAGTGAAATTACCGAGACATTATTTGCAATTTTCCTCGCTGGTTTATGTAATGCCGGGTTTCCGCGAACATAATGGATAAATGTATACGTCGATTATAACAGCGGGTTGTACTAAACCATTGCTAATGCGTTTCTTGCCTTCGTCTATTATTAAGAGTTAGTAAATTCATTTTACTTCAAAAGCAAAACAGAATATTTCAAAGTTATAGTTTAGCGGAATCTATTCATTGTGGTGCATTCCATTCCATTCTTAATTTCCCTAATGATACCAATAAATTATTTTGTATTCAGCTATTTTATATATTTGTTAGTCTGAGTACTTTTAGGTAGATGGGAGGAATATTTTTCCAAAAATAAATGTTTGAAAATTGCCCGTTTTTCGTATAACGCGTCAGTGTTAAAAAGTTAACACCGTAACCACCTCGACCAAGTCATCGAACAGAACTAATGTTTGCTTCACAATGTCAATATCGTGTTATATGAATATACTCCTTATTATAAGGAGGTTTAGATGTAAAGGGCCATATTGTTGAAGCTACATCTGTCAAATTGGCTGTCATTTATTCAGTCTGTTTTGCCAAATCATCATGGACGGATATAGCGTTCAACAACACGTGCAAATAGTAAAATTGTTTTATCAAAATGGGTGTTCTGTTCAGGCAACGTTCCGCGCGCTTCGCCCATTTTACGGTCGCCATAATCGTCCTACCGCGAGGACTATTCGCAGTGTGGTGGATAAATTTGAGTCTATTGGTTCAGTAAATAAAGAACTAATACCCGTACGTCGACGAAACGCAAGATCTGCCGAAAACATCGCCGCTGTCCGTGAGAGTGTGCAGGAGAATCCGAGGCACAAGAACTCGGCCTTTCGCAGACCACAACTTGGCGAATTTTGCGTCGTGACTTGAGCTTGCACCCGTACAAAATTCAACTGACCCAGGAGCTGAAGGTAAATGATCATAGACAACGACGTGTGTTCGCTGAATGGGCCTTGGAGCAGTTGAAAACTGACCCTAATTTTCACCGAAAAATCATCTTCAGCGATGAGGCCCATTTCTGGATGAATGGGTACGTCAACAAGCAAAATTGTCGAATTTGGGACGATACCAATCCACATGAGATTCAAGAGCGTCCAATGCATCCCGAAAAAATTACTGTTTGGTGTGGATTTTGGGCTGGCGGCGTCATCGGTCAATATTTCGTTGAAAACGATGTTAGCCAGGCCATCACCGTCAACGGCGAGCGCTATAGGTTGATGATTACCAACTTGTTTTGGCCTGAATTGGATAATATGGACACCAACGACATGTGTTTTCAACAGGACGGCGCTACGTGCCACAATGGACATTTTGCATGAGCGATTTGAGGACATGGTCATCTCACGTGGAGGTGATGTGAACTGGCCACCGAGATCGTGCGATTTGACCCCGTTAGACTTTTTCTTGTGGGGTTTTCTTAAGTCGCAGGGCTATACGAATAAGCCACAAACCACGGCAGCCCTCAAAGCCAACATAACCTATGCCATAGGTCAAATTCAGCCTGATTTATGCGCCAGAGTCATGGAAAATCGGACATTTCGGATGCGCGCCACCCAGCGAAGCCGCGGCGGACATTTAAACGATGTTATATTCCGTACGTAATGGCATCTATAGGCCTTTCAAATGAATAAAAAATTTCGATGATATCTCACACACATTTTGTTTTATTTAAATTTAAAGATAGGAAGCGCTTAATGAATGAATGACCCTTTAGTTGCCTGCTCTAAACCGTGTGACAATGCGATGGATACAGCTACTAAAAGTAACAAATTGCTTAAAAATTCAACACCAATCCTCTTTGATTGCATTGCACTTGCAAAATATATCTCCTTATAATTTATTGCTCGACTGTATTCTTCTGTAATTCAATTCTCTCCACATCCAGCGGTTGATAACAAAAGGCTTCTGTCTGCTTTCCGATTCCTGCTTTGTGGAAAGCCACATCTTAAAATAACGCCGCCTTTGTACCAGCGTTCTTCTCAGAGAAATATTACAGAGTTCAGGTTCACGGAAGCCTTTTTGGTATTCATCTCGCTCAATTTACTTTCAACTCGGATGCGAAGAAACATAAACCTTCACTTGGAGTTTAAGTTGGAGAATAATCTTATATCAGACGTTTAAAGTTGCCGAGATGTGCAACTGGATTTAATAATTCCTAGGACGCTACGCATATTGCAAGAGTATTAAGATACAGGCTGTATCACGGAAAGTGAAATATAGGCGTTTAACATGAGAAATCAATTTTTCCGTGCGCATTGCTCCCCTAATTATTTTATTGGCCAGCACAATACCTCTCGCCACTTCCTTTTTTTGGTTACATAAGTATAGGGCGCGAACAGTCATGTTACATTATTGGCCTTGACAAGGAAGATGTAGGGGCCCGTTTCAGAGTGATAATTAGTAATTATGTACATAGATGTCAAATGTCAGAATTTTCAAAATAAACCACATGGAATTGGAAAATCACTAAATTTAGAATGAGAAATTATGGTATTTGACATCTATATACATAATTACTAACTATCATTCTGACATACATATATACATACATAAAATCAGGCGTGTCCCACGTAGTGGGTTCGCACAAACCCGATAACAATAAGAACAACATCAACATCATACAACAAATCCTTACTCTTAAACATATTAAAGTGACCGATTTTCGGTAGCGAAATACCGCATCCGGATCACAATAATAGTTAGGAAACAATCATCCTTCGCCACACATTCCTATCTCAGCAGACTTCTTTCGCCTCGGCCACACTGACATGGGCCCCCATATCTGCTTGTCAACGCCAACAAAGTCACATGACTGCTCGCGCCCTAATGTATTTAACATTTCTTGTATACCTACACTCTACACCAAAAATGCTACTTATATCTATTTCATATATTTAGATTTTTTAAATTTAAATTCATTCTATGAAGAAATTTTGTCCTACTCTTCTAATTTTTCGAGATGTTTCGAATTCATTGTCAGAAGTAACAATATTTCTGAGAGGTATGTGTAATATACCTATAAATATTTAACTATTAATACATTAAGAAATAATATAATGTATATACTTCTCAGAAAAAGTCTTCAGTAATGTCTCTGGATTTCTGACACTGACATTTATCTGTCAGTTACAAACAATTTAAATTTTCAACTATTTTCCATGGCATTCTTTCGGCTGTAAAATTTATTACAACAGATTATTTTATATATTATATTTCTTTTACCTCTATAGACTATATAATAATATATTTAAATGTATCAGATAGAGAATTTAATTTTCTTTAATATTATCAAGAAAAATTTTCAAAAAATATTATTTAGAATCTTCTACTTCCGGTTGTGCAATTGTTACCAAAACCTTTTCAGATCTTCCCGTGAATGTCCGATTGGGAAATACGTAGTTAAACGAATATAAAGTCTTATAGTTTTTGAGTAATCGTCCTTCCAACATCCCACATACATATATTTATATTTTTTTTTTTCGAATGAACTTAAATGATTAAAATAAAGAATAAGGAGCATATATTTATGGTATACGGAAATAGTAACATCATCTAAGTTCAACAACCTTTATCCAAAACGAGAATGACAGAAAAAATCTCTTCAATTATCCGGCACAAAAAACGTCGTTTCATTCGAATCATCGTATCTAAAACTGTTTCTCCGTGGGCCATTACCGTTTTGCTTTGCTACCATGGTGCTTAACTGCTTAACGCTGTAATGTTTCGTTTTTTACAAATAGCTTGTTGTTGTAATTCGTAACTCACAGCGCTAGCTTAGCGTTACGTACGACGAAGGTAACGTACGCGGACAAAGAAAAACTTTTACTTTTTATGAATAGCGAATTTAAAAAGAGCAGAATGTACCGGAAGTAGATTGATGACTAGGAAAGGGACGGTGGTCTTTGTGCAGAAATTAGGGATGGATTAACCGGAAGTCGAAGGCTGAATGTGAAGAAAGAGAACAGGGTAAAAAAAAGTTGATGTCTTTGGAGTTAGTTCCATTTTTACCTCTCGCTAAAAGAGATATTGGAATCATGCTAAAAATCGCATATCCAGATTTTATTGTATCCGATAATAACACTTTTACGATAATGTCTGTGTGTGTGTGTGTGTGTGTATGTGTGTGTGTGTGTGTGTGTGTGTGTGTGTGGTGAGGTTGTAACAATTGGACAACGGAAGCAGTAGTATTTTAACAAAAATCTTCTAAATAATATTTTTTGAAAATTTAGGCTATTACAAATATTAAAAAAACAAAATTCTGTCTGACGCATTTAATTTTTTTATTATACCTTCTATAGATTTAAAGATATAGATATATAATTTATAAAATAATCTGTTGTAGTAAATCTCACAGCCCAAACATCTCCATGGTAACTACTTGAGAAATTAAAATGTCTATAATTAACAAATAAATGTCACTAATGTCAGTGTCAAAAATTTAGATAGTGCTGAAGGCTTTTTCTGGGAACAATATTTAATATTTCTTATTGTATTACTAATTATATATTTAAAATTATAGATATATTACATGAACCCTTCAGAAATAATGCCAGTCCCGATATTGAATTGGAAAAACTTTGATTTAATAAATAAATTAAATGTATGAAATTAAGAATTTAATAATCTTTATTATTTTTAATAACATTAATTTTCAAAAAATAATATTCGGAAGATTTTTTTAAAAAACTACCACTTCCGGTTGTCTAATTGTTACCAAAACCCTATCAACTCTTCTCAGTAATGTCCGATTGAGAAATACGTAGTTAAACAGATATTAAGTATTATAGTTTTTGATAAATCGTCCTTCCAACACACACACACACACACACACACACACACACACACACACACACACACGAGAGAGGTAAAAAGGCATATTACATCTGTTTTTATCACGTCTTTAAATTAAATTTGCTTGGTCTTTAAATCTGTAAATTTAAAAAAAATACACTGAAAACACTTTGGTTTCAAGAAATAAAGATCGCTACATGTATGTAAATAATAATTTCATCTATTTCTGTTTCATTGATATTTTAAATCTGGAAAATTTCAGTCCTTTCCGGGTTCCGAACAAATGTAAAATAAATGTTTCGAATATTTCATTTTTTATTTAATACAGAACTGCACTTTACCAGCACGAAATTCGATAGTCGAGCATAAATTTTTTGTTTTATCTGTAAACGCGACGGTATCTCCCCAAATAAAAAACAATTCAACGTACGCCCATGTATTTTCATTTACACGCGACAGTGGCGTACACTTTTATTTTTCTTTGTTGTATTCTTTTGTTATTCACATTCGATACAGTGGCGTCATCTTTTTGTAAACGTTTTTTAAACACAATAAAAGCACCCTGACAACGAACGCCCATGTCTTGAATTTATTTTACACTCTGGTGGTTATCAGAGGCGTCGATAGGTCTTTTTATTCTCTTTTAAATACTTTTTCAACGTCATGCACTTGAGGTCTGTTTGATTTGAAGTAGGATAGCATTCAAGTGGAGTGTGTTTTGTGGTCTATTTGTAAAGTGGTTTGTAGCTTTTGTTAAAGAGTGCTGTGGAAAAAAAAAGAATGAAACTTCTGTTAACAAAGGCTCTTACTAATGATTTGTTTTATTGTGTCATGAATGTATTAACTCTCCGTAATTTGTCTGTCGAGTTTGAACACTTAAAGGGTTAAAAATAGATGAAATGTTTGGTAATCTGAACGAACATTTATTTTATTTTCTTCTGCGAACATGCTTACTGCCATTAAGATGATTATTTACTTGTAGCTATTTAAAGTTGGTGGAATAATATTTAGGGAAATTATAATTTTTTCGTATTCCTCAAGTTTACATCCAGAAGAACAACTGATTAGATTTTGGTTGTAATTGGAGAACCGGAAGTAGCCTCATTTGAAGATTTAATAGTTAAATTTGATTCATTGACATTGACAGAGATTATGATGTTGAAGTAGATGTTGGGGAAGACACGGAAAGATAGGTAAGGAAATAATTCTAGTGTTACAAGTTTCTAGAAAGATACAAGCGAGATGATTACATTGGTTTGAAAATGTCATGAGGAGAAATGAAGAATATACATATTGGATGAGGACTGAATAGGTTAATAATAGAAGGTTTAAGAAACAGAGGAAGACCAAAGATAAGATGGAAGGACTGTATTGCGAAAGACTTGAGAGAAAAGGAACTGAATGAGAACGACACGTAAAACAGAAATGAGTGGAAGAAGAAAATAAAAATAGCGACCCCTAACGAATGGGGAAAGCTAAAGAAGAAGATGTTAGTGTCAACTGCAATTTGCATAGTTTGTTTATGAAATAATATTACTGGAAATTTAGAATCTTTTACAAGAAAATTTATATATGGAATTTATACATAATACACAGGTTTTATCGGAAGGTATTATGCTAGCCACAGCAGATTTTTTTAGAATTTACCCCACCATCATAAATTAACGAGTCGTTTAGGTATTTTCATAATAATTTTATCCAGAGACAATAACAATGAAACAATTGTTTTTGACAAATGTGAGTTGTCAACTTTTTCAAATAAATTTTGAAAAATAAATCGATTAATAATTATTATAAAAGTTATAATCAGTAAATATGCTCGCCTTTACGGATAGTGAGTATACAGACATTGTGCTGGCCTATTGTAAAGCTCAGAGAAACGCTGCCAAAGTCCAGCAAATTTATTTCGACCGTTTTCCGAATCGCCATCTTCCAAACGTTCGCCTCTGTTTTTTCTACCTTCTACTACTAAGCTATTCCAATATATTCTTCATCTCCCTCTCCCCTCATATGTTCAAACCAATGTAATCGTCTTTCTTGTATCTTTCTACAAACTTCCAACACTGCAGTTATTTCTCTTAATTTTTTATTTCTTAGCGTATCTTTCCGTGTCTTCCCCAACATCTATCTCAACATCCTCATCTCTTTACTGAAAATAAGTAAATAAAATAAATATGTATCATCACGGCATATTACCCATTGCTGGGTGTGCCAATCTGTGTTGTACACAGATGAAATATTTGTACCGGGCGGGTGCTTACCAGGCATCACCTCACGGGCCCTCATTGCTGGCGTGGAGAGTGCACCACAGGGGTCAATTTTGTGCTGAAAAATTCCTTAAAATTTAATTTTACTTCTTAAATAACTTACTAATATTTTGCTTTTAGTATCTAAGTAAGAAGAGCTGCAAATTTTAATTAAACTGAAAAACTCATTAAGTGGGTACATTTTCAAGCATTTTAAAATGAAAAGTTGATTAAAGTCAACCGCCCAGGCCCTAACCTAATATCATTATGATACACTCGTAATTTACCTGGGATGCTACTGACTTCATCCATCCGGACCTCCCCATTTTTATATACATTCCTCGTAAATTAATATCATTCGCTGGCGTATTTTAGCGAGTGGTAGCAATTAATTTTTAATGAGATTTAAGAGTTGAAAATTCGCCGTAAAATCGAGCCACAGATATGCAAAGGACTTTTAATAACTTATTTAACCGAGTACGACAAAATCGAATCATAGACTTTAAATATTTACTGAATGTTAGAATCGTGACGTACTCTAATTTTCTGTCAGAGCTATGAAAAAAATAATCTGTTGTGACCAGCACAATACCTTCCGTCAATCCTGTGTATTATGTATAAATTCCGTACATAAATTTTCTTGCAAAAGATTCTAAATTTCCAGGAAAATTATTCCATATAAACAAACTATGCAAATTGCACTTGATAATGACATCTTCTTCTTCAGCTTTTTCCATCGGTAAGGGTCGCTATTTTTTATTTTCTTCTTCCACTCATTTCTGTTTTACGTGTCGATCTCATTCAGTTCCTTTTCGCAATACAGTCTTTCCATCTTATCTTTGGTCTTCCTCTGTTTCTTCAACCTTCTAATCGTCTCTCTTATATCTTTCTAGAAACTTATAACACTAGAGTTATTTCCTTACCTATCTTTCCGTATCTTCCCCAACATCTACTTCAACATCCTCATCTCTGTCACATTAATTTATTTTTAATTTATACAGACATCTGTCAATTTGAATTATATGAATATATTAGTAGTTTCCATGTTTAGCATTGCTGGCTGATTTATAAAATTTAATTTCTTTAAAATTCTTTAACTCTATATTTATTGAATATGAAGTATAAAATGCAATAAAATCGTATAGAGAATAATATATTCGTTAAATGCTAATAAATGATATTTATCTGTACTTCCGGTTCACCAATTATAACCAAAATCTAATCAGTTGTTCTTCTGGATGTAAACTTGAGGAATACGAAAAAATTATAATTTTTGGAATCGTGGTATTGTAGTTATGCGATCCGAAACTTTCGTCACACACTCACAGAAACACACACGCACGCAAACTTGACCAAAGACAATACCTTCCTTACCTAAAGGTGACGGAAAGTAAAAATTACAAAAGGGCATGATTTACCTACGTTGGAAACTTGAGCTGAATAACAAATTTTGATAAATTTTGATTACTTTAAATAATGTTCGCTGTCGGCGAACATTTGCCCTTGCAAGGAAGAAGTTTCTAATGTTATAATAATATTTATCATGAAGTAGGGTTAATAAATTGTTCAATCAACTAGACTATTAAGTTATTATTTGCTGTCTAGGTGCTTAATATTCAACGACACAGATTTACCCATAAATTTCTATCTATAGTACTAAGTGTTACACTCTAGGAGCGTTGTCTATAAATATGTCATCACCCCAGCTATGTAATTATGTGGGTAGCAATACATTAAACACTCTTCGAAAATTGGTTTAAATTTATACAAGATATATACGCACAGTATATCTTTTAGCCAGATGTAACTATATATAGATGTGGGTGGATCAGATTTGGTTAAATTTTACAGAAAATGGATAATTAGGAAATTCTTTGAATTTTGGCATTGTGAAAGAAAATTAATTTATGATCCTTCTACCAAAATACCAACTTTTTTATTCTTTCAAAATAAAATTGTTTTGGTTGCGCAATCATCCAAAATAGCAATTTGCGCTCGAAACACAATATTTTTTCTACAGTCGCCACTGTGGGATCCTCCACCATAAAAAAATAATAAAATGTACACTTTGTACTTACACTACTACTCAATTAATAAGGATTAATATAAAGAAAAAACGTCTTTTATATTTAATTTTAATTTATCGTTATTTCCCATTCTTCTTGACCTATTGCTTCAATCTAATCTAAACATTTTATACTTTCGTTTTTGTAAATGAATGCCCTATTTTATTTTCACAATAATGAGGCATTTTTTTTTTTGGTTATGTAATATACCGACAGGGCAGTTATATGTCAAATTGATTTGTAAAGGTGGTAAATGTGTCACTACAGTGCCATTAGTTCTAATTAAACGTTTCCATTAAGAATGTGGACAAGTGACATTTCTCAACATTGTATAGTTAGAAATTTGGACAGCGAGGGTTTTTTCTACTTTGTCGCGCTAGAGCGGCAGTGACATTTTGCGTTGACAAAAGATAGCGCAAATGGCTAATTTCTATGTAGACTGTATAAAAATATTTTTTACCACATTTTCGACCTGTTCAATTGACGATTTTTCAAAAACTATAATACTTAATATCTGTTTAACTGCGTATTTCTCAATCGGACATTACTGGGAAGAGCTGAAAATATTTTGGTAATAATTGGATAACCGGACGTAGCAGATTCTTAAAAAAATCTTCTAAATATTATTTTTAGAATTTTTTTATTCTTGCTAGTTAAAAGACTAAATAATATCGAATCTGGCGAATGTAAAAGTAAAACAAGTTTCGTTGTCTTTCAGGCCTCCGGATCCCGCCCTTCACCGCCCGCTGTGGCCCTCCATTCCTCCGCACAACACCTCTGGAGGGAGCCGCAGCAGTGCCCTAGGAGGCGCCGATCCTCTGCTACCGTCACCTGCCTCGCATACTGCTGTGATCGTTTCTCCAGAGACCCTCAGTCACCACTCGTCCCCCGCGAGGGCGTTACCGCCCCCGCTGCCCGGCGTGGCGGGGGTTGGAGTCGCTGTTGTCAGCACCGCAATCATGAGGGCCCCCCAGGTGCAGGTGCAGGTCACCAGGAGTCCCATCAGGTAAGATCAAATAAAGAAAGAAGATACCTTGTCCACTATAATTGTTTTTGAGCATTTAAAAATAGAAATTCCCTAGTTTTTCTTTTCTTTAAGGGTGCGTTGAAAAAACAGCGCCATGAGGTGATGCTGAGTTAAATAAGAACTAATTGTAAATGATAAAAGTATTCCACAGATGGCTCTGTGTTTGCAGGTTCAAATCTTAGCTAATATGAAATTAATACTTCCCCGTGGCGGAACGGGGGACGCATGTCTAGCGCAAAATAGAGGGTTGGATGGTTGGTAGGGTATTCTATTATCGAAGCTGTCTCGATATTAGTATGCTGCTCGAATTTTCAGTTTCATTGATTTTGACAATTTGTTATTATCATTATTAGTAGTTTTGTTATTGTTATTGTCTCTGATATTTACAAAGGTAGTTTTTGTCGTTTTTGTTATTATTCTTTTTGTTTTCATATAAATCTTTTTTATTTAATAAAAAAATTGATAAACCAAGAGAAATAATGCAAAAAGTCTGTGAAGCTGGCTTCTTCACTAGAGTGGAGATAGACCTGGCACAAAAAAGCTGAAACAGTATTTCTTTATAATTATTCTTATAACTAATAATATTTTGAATTTTTATTTTGTTTCTAAATATTGATTTATGTTAAATATTTCAGTTTATTTTCCATGGCGACCCTTTATTTTTAATAAATAATTGTTTTCATTGGAAACGATGATTATTTAAAAAAAATCATTTGATTTGAATCATGATTTAAATCAAATTGTTTAAATCATCTACCAGCTGCTTGTTTGATGGGTATGCTGTTTTTGATTTATTTCTAAATAATATAATTAATCCATTATATTACTCAGCCCTATTATGAATGTCATTAAAGTACTCAAAATGAAGTTTATAAATGTCATTATGTATGGTACGGCAATATACAGTGAAAATTGCCGAACACACGGAATGAATTTGTGGGTATAGCAAATAGTATGGTGAGAAATTTCTACAAATTTCTTTATACTAGTTTAAAATATTGATTTTAAGCTTACCAAAACTGAATATGTTATTCAAGTATTCCGCCATTTAATATTGGGTTACATCGTCTTTATTAGTAATACCTGCTTTAATTCTATTAGGCATTGTATCCCTAAGCCCTGCACATTTTCCTGTGATCATTGTCGTTATGTTTTGCAAGGTAGATTTTACTGTACCCACTAGATTTATACGAAGTTGTTTTTCATTGTGTCAAAAGTAAAGAGTTGCGGTACAAGCTAAATACTAGAAGATGACCATTAAAATACCGGTCAAACTATTATCACCAGCAATTTGGTCCACAGTTTTTTAAAGTTTTAAGTCTGCATTTAAAGAAGCCGAAAGAATTTTGTAGAAATTTCTAACTATATGTGTAGATTTTATAATTTCTTCAAAATGTAAACTAGCCGAATTATTATGAGTTTGGGCTCGTATACCAATTGCACTTGGCACTGATATCTGTCAATCAGAAATCAGAATTTTTTTAATGTAGTACATATATGTACTACATTAAAAATTAGCTATAGCTATTTCTTTATTTAACTCTAAATCCATTGAATATGATGCATAAAATCCAATCAAACCGTATATAGAATAACATATTCTTAAATATTTATAATAACATTAAAAGTGAAAAATGATATTTAACAGCGTTTTTTCAAGAAAAACTGTTAAAATTTTCAAGTAAAGGTACTCCTGGTTGACATCTTCCAACCAAAATTTAGTCATGTCAGCAGGAAGAAGAATGCGAAAAAAATGTAATTTCTTTGAATTGTAGTATTGGAGTTATCGGAACCGAAAGAATATTCACACACACAACACACACCCACACACACACACACACACACACACATACACACACACACACACACACACACACACACACACACACACATACACAGAAATACATACAGACATCATCGTAAAAATGGTAAAATCGTATTCTAGGGACTTTAAGACGTGCTTATTCATTAAAAACTCATCACCGATTTTTTTAACCAAAGACAATACTTTCCTTACCTAAAGGTGACGGAAGGTAAAAAATGACACACTTTATCAAAATACAAACTCTATCTACTTAGAAACTAAAAAACATTCGTGACTAACGTAAAAATATAATAATAATCTGAAAACACACACAAACACCATAACATAAACCAAAATGTATTCAAAATTTAAAATGAGATAATTCAATAACCAGTAGATATCGTTTTTCAGTACCGTCACATGTATACTTTATATGCACAATGCACACATAAAAAATTTCTGTTGTGGTACATTGTTCCTTATAACCGAGAATTCGCTAAGAAATTGGTTGTTATATGGGAGTGTTCGCTATTAATAGGTTCGTTATATGCAAGCGCACAATAGGTATAAATAATAGGTAAGATTTATATTCTGGGAAATTATTTCTGTTCGTTATAAACAAGTACTCGCTACATTGGGTGTACGTTATATCCGAGTTCATCTATATGTATACAAAAAAATCGCAACATCAATCATGTACCGTCATGATTGATATTATGATCCATTTCACATAATAAATAAAAACAAAATCATCATTTTTGGTATTGCGTGTAAAAGAATGTGATTTTGAAATTCAAAATGTCAACTACGTATTTGTTCTCATTTAAAGAAAATATAAATATCTCACGAAATTTATATTTATCTACCAAATCACTCTATTCATGATATGAATAATAGCGCGCTATTTTTCATATTCTATATTACCGATACTCGAGTGTGATGCTATCTTACAGAGAAAGCTTGCACTACGCGCAGTGACTAAACTGTAAAATTGTGCAAAATATTACCATTTCTCACTTTGAACAATTTAAGAAAATTACAAGAATTGAGGGCAACACTTGAAAAAAAATTAATTTATTTAGTTAGTATAAAATAGTAGTTATCACCTAAAACTATTTACGTCATAAAACGAAAGCAAATTAGAAAATTACGTTTTTTAAATTTTATAATAAATTTTGAAACTTATTTAAAATAGTTTTAAATGATAGTCCAAAAAAAATCATGAATTTTGATGTATAATACATTATTCTTTGTTGTTTAAACAGGCTTAAAATTATCAAACTTTAAATACTCTGTTTGAAACGCACCCTTAAATAATGTTTAATAACGCATAAAAAGATATTCAAATTTTGGCGCGAAAGTTGTGACGCCAAATCTGCTATTCATGTACTATGAATACATATATCTTTGCTGTTTATGGCTAAATGTAAATCATTAATTTTCTGAATACTGCATTGATTCTAATTTACTTTCAAATATAAGTCGTATAAAATTGATAAGGATAAAGTTTATTGACATATGATTTTATGAGCGGATACTTTTAAATCACATATATACATAATAGATGTCGGAGGCTGTGAAAACAGGAAGTGATGTCGCCGGCCCAGCACGTTTAGCTCATACCGGATCCGGTCTGGTCTGGCGGGAAATCACGACGAATGAGAAATTACGGTATGAGAAACGTGATGGAAAATATGGTTTGGAAGATGTAGTCATCCTGTGCTGATTGCACTCGAACAAATAATAAAATTCAATCATCTCTATGTAGTATTGAAATAAAATAAAGATCCCAGTAGGCATGTATCTGAGGGTGAATCAAATATAAACGGGACGGCTCAAATCAATCGCAGAATTTTGAAACCTTGTATTTAGACCTTATTCTAATATGGAAAGAAGCCATTAGATTTTGGTGTAAATCGAATAACTGGAAATCATACTTTACTAGAAGCTCAAAATAGTTTTCTTCCAAAAATACCTTTAAATGCTACTTTTTCGCGATTATGTTGTTATTAAAATTAAAAATTACTGAATTTTCTACAGGCGTGCATTAATAATTTTTCTATATATTTTATAGATAAATTAATAAAATAATCAATTTTATAAATCCCGGAGTCTATGTTTTAAAGATAAATAATTTCTTAGTTACATAGTTCATATTTCAAGTGTATGTAACCGACAGATAAATGTTACTGTCCAAAAAATAATCAGTCCAATTAATAATATGAAAATGATTAAGCACAGGACTCACGTCATTAACCTGAAAAAAACCTTATAAAATGAAATATAACTTGTGGAAATTATTGGGTGTTATTTATTTTTAAAAGAAGAAAAAAAAGAAGTACTAGTATTAAGTATTGTATATATTAATAATATTTACGTTGAGTATAGAGTAAGGCCTTGGTGATCCAGATTTTTAATATTCTTTATTTATTTCAGAACATCGGACGTTTCGAACCAAAGTGCTATTAAGTCATTCATAAGCTTAAGATGGGTGCGGTTTTTATCAAATTGTATTGCATTTTCGACCTTTATTATATTGCTTTATTACTTTTTTATATTTATAACTTCTAATAGTTATGACAAAATGTTAACCGACGTTGGATTTTTCCATACAAATTTTATTAATGCTGAAGATGAATCACTTTGGTTCGAAACGTCCGATGTTCTGAAATAAATAAAGAATATTAAAAATCTGGATCACCAAGGCCTTACTCTATACTCAACGAAATTTCCAACTGATCCTTCTCGACTCAACAAATAATATTTACAATTATTTCGAATTTTAATGGCACAAAATTGATCCCTGTGCTGCACTCTCCACGCCAGCATTGAGTGCCCGTGAGGTAACGCTTGGTAAACGCCCGCATGGTACAAATATTTCATCAATACCAATATCTGTGTACAAAGCAGATATGCCGTGATGATATATTTATTTTTATTTTATTTTACATTTATTTCCAAGTCAATTGTTATTCCTTTTACGGAATATAAAATTATTTGAAATAATTTTAGTTTATTTTCGTACCATACGTTGGCATTACTGAGAAATAATTTGATATTCCGTAAAGGGAATAAGGATTGATGTAGAAATAATTGTAAATTAATTAATATATACGTTTCTTTGATACTAGTATATTTTTTCTTCTTTTTTAAAAATAAATAACAACTAATAATTACTTAAAGTTATAGTTCTTTTTATAAGAATTTATAGAGAATATACTGTTCTTTAATACTAGCAAGAACAAAAAATTTCAAAAAATAATATTTCGAAGATTTTTTTTAAGAATCTGCTACTTTCGGTTGTCCAATTATTACCAAAATCGTTTCAGGTCTTCCCAGTAATGTCCGATTGAGAAATACGTAGTTAAACAGATATTAAGTATTATAGTTTTTGAGAAATCGTTCTTTCAACGTTCCCACATACACACACACACACACACACACACACACACACACACACACACACACACACACACGAGGTATAAATGTTAAAACTAACATAGAAATTGGCAAAATAATGTTATAATGACAGACTTGACAAATGAAGAACTTCTATATTATTCTTGGTACGAATTTGCAGGGTACGAAATCCCGTACTGTAGCCACGCAGTCTACTCGCCTGAAATTCTGGTCGTGTTGAACTCTCGGCGGTGCTGTATCGATTGATTGTTGCAGAAGAAATAATGCCATTTCGTCTTCGGAGAAAATGAATCCGATCTGAAATTGGACGCCGACGTCGACTCAGAGGGAATTAGATTTTTTGTAGATTGAAAACGTAACACTCGTTCATTTAATTAAAAGTTTATTCGAAAATTGCTCTCTTTTTACAATGTCCGAATCAAATTGAGCGCATTGTCAAAGTAATTGTTTAGGTCTTGAAGACATCGAGTTTTTTTATTTCTTAATAACGACTAAAATTTATTGGTAATATTCGAACCGGTATATTATACTTTTAATATTAATATTTTTTACGATTTTGTTTTTCGAAAATTTATACAGCGTGTCCGGATTTCAAAGGTCTCCATAGAGATCTCAGAAACTATAATGCCCGTATTAATAATAGTCGCTCCTCAAACTCAACCTTAAGGTATCCTTGGCCGAGACGTCCTCAACTACCTGAGTTAGGTGTGTTTTATAGACGTTCCTTCGGCAAACCTCGGCTGAGGAAGCCTCAACTCTACCTCAAGGCGTCCTTGCCGGGGACACATGCGCAGTTTTAGGTTATAATTGGCGCGATTTGAAACACTGGTATATTTGAGGTATTGAGGTTATATTGTTAGAGTTTTTTTATACATTGTAATAAACATAGATAATGGCAGAGGATAACTTTGACGACTATTTTGAGTTTGAGGAACATCGTGTAAGAGAACGATTTCGTTTACAAAAACTGAGTTATGAAAGTAAACATGCGTGCTCAAGATAAAGTAAGGTTAGAAAAGAACAGAACTGTACATAAAACAATATTTACAATAAACAACAACAAAAATTCATTATTAACGTGGGACCTGTTAGTCTCCACAGTTAAATTTAAAGAAACTAGAAGATTTTTTACAGTTATAAAACAATATTTATATTTTTTTATTTCTATTTTGTTATATAAATACAGAATTAATAATTCATGAAAAGTCTATTGGCAGTTATAAAATACTAGGGATGATTATACGTTAAAAAGTGCATACAATAAAATATTTTTTATTTTTTCGGTAAATTTTATCTTATTCTAACTATTAACATTTAATACTAAAAAGAAGATTTCAAAACGCGTCAGTTATAATTTACAATTGCGTATATGACTCTGCTAAAGAGCCTCAAGGATGGCTTCAACCTACCTTGAGATAAGGAAGCGTTTTCGGGACTCAAGGAACGTTTATTGTACGGGTAAGGCGGCCTCAACTCTTCCTTCGCCCAAGGAAGCCTTGAGGAGCGACTATTAATACGCGCATAAGAGATACGACTTCACTCAAATTGTACATGATGTGGTGCGCCTTTGAGGGACCATCTTAAATGTGCTTTTGTTTTTCAGTTCCAATTATGATTCATTTGTCGCTGAAATTTTTGTGCTGCAAATATTGGAAAATAACTTTGGTGTTTGGTTAAATACAACCCTTATTATGTATTAAATATTTGTTTCAGGGGTGATTCGACGTCCCCAGGACCTCTGGCGGTGGCTCCATTCCATCAGCACGCAGCCCTTCCAGTCATGCGAAGGCCCTCACGCGCAGAACGGCAGATCACGTGGAGGCAGCTCGGAGCGTGAGTACAATTTGCTTTGTCTTAAATTCTTACGAAATAACTAGTTAATCAACCTTGTCACGAACGCCCTTATAGGGCGACCACAAATAACATAGTTGCTTGATGTTCGAACAGAGATACCTCAGCATATATGATCCAGTTTTAGAGATTTTATGCGTACGGTTTAAACTTAGTTAAAATTTTGAGAGAGACTGAAGTAGAGTGCTTTATCTTGGTTACAGGGATCCAGCAGGCTTTGTAAATTTTGTTCTGCTTCCAAGTTAATATGAAGTTGGAAAGTTCGTAATTAATTACTTTGTTGATAACGGATGAGTTTGGTGTACTATATTTAATTCTTCCTAGATCATGCGCAAAATTTTGTACAGCGCAAACTTATACGCCATCATTATTAATATGACAAAATATTTGTGCAAGTTCAAATTACGCCAAATACCTCATACCCCAAGACGATTGTATATTTTATACGAAAATACCGTTTGAACACACAAAAAAATATCTGTTGTGGCCAACACAATATCTCTTGCTACTTCCGTTTTTGGTTACATAATTTTAGGGCGCAAGCAGTCATGTGACATTGTTGACAAGCAGATAGGGGGCCCGTGTCAGAATGACAATTAGTAATTATGTACATAGATTTTCAAAATCACGTAGTAAATTTGTCACCAGAAGTGTGGAATTTACTTGTCGAGGAAAATAAACCACATGGAATTGGAAATTACTAAATTTAGAATGAATATTTATTATATTTGATATCTATGTACATGATTACAAGCTATCATTATGACACGGGCCCCCATATCTGCTTGTCAAGGCCAACAAAGTCACATGACTATGCTCTCGCAGTAACGATTTTCTTGAATGCACAAATAATCGAAATTGTATCTCTTCTTTCGTTCTATGAGAAATTTTGTTGTATTATTGTATGTTCAAAATTCTTCAAATTCATTAACAGTATTAGCGGTATTTCTTAAGGATATATGTAATATTAACGTACCTATAATTTAAATACATATACTGACATTTTGCATTTATCTTTCAGTTACAAACATTTGAATATCTCATGAGGATCCGTGTCAGAATAACGGCTATTATTTCAAAATATTCTGATATTTATTTGTCATCAATAGTATGGAATATACTTGCCGAGGAAAATACGCCAATGGACCTATGTACATTATTAATAGCTGTCATTCTAACACGGGCTCCTATATTTGCTTGCCAAGGCCAACAAAGTCACATGACTGCTCGCGTCCTATACAAAATAAAATGAAAATGGCGAGAGGTATTGTGCTGGCCGCAACAGATTTTTCATTATCCTTTCGTGTATGACAGAGAAACTAAACAATACGAATAGTCAAATTAAGCTACATTCCTCACGCATCCATCCTTTATGTCTCAAATTATTCGTGAAATATCTGCTAATAACTCCCTTACTCACATCATATGTCTCTTTAAAACAATACCTAACAATGGCAGTGTCACTGACCCAAGTCTCCATTGCATTTTCAACTCCGGAAACCTCAGTCATTCACCCCTTGACGACAGTAACAAGAGGCCCTCCTGTCAGGGTAACAATACTAGTCCTCAGACATCCTCATCAGTGCATTCCTCACGATCATGGCTCCCCCAAGCTGGAGTAATCCTGGACACGCCTGGAAAACGCAGCGCGATTAGCGGAGTTACAAAGGGTCATAAGCGCACCTACGTCCGGCTTGCGCATCCGGAACCCGGACCCCCGGAGTAAGATGGGGTTGATTTGAGGTTGAGACAGTGATGGACAAGTGGAATACTTTATTAAGAAGGAGATTTATATACTGTAAAATAATTATTAACACGTTTACTGCGGTCAGAATGCCGTTGGCGTCCCAAAAAACTGCCGATTGAATTGAGTTTTATATACAGTTGATGATAATTCAGGAGCAGTAGCGATCAAATATTATGAAAATAGATTACCTACCTGTGGAATCTTTTGCCTTTTCAAAAAACTTCAAAAGGATTTCGGGATTATTTATGCAGGACATAACAGAACAAACCAAATTGTGTTTTTATGATATACGAGAATAGGAAAGAATTATAGGATTTGATGAATTGTTCGCCGCTTTATATAAATCAAAATGATGAATTATGTTTTAACAAGAGAAATGCATTTATGTATTTTCAACGCTTTATTTATTCGCTATTGTATGTTGCGTTTATAAATGATACAATTCGTTTTAGATTTTACAATGGCATTTAGAAAATTCTTTCTATGAACAAAATCAAATCATAATTAAATATTTACTAAAATTTTGATGCTTTAAAACATGAAGAAGATATGTGTAATTACTTATAAGGTACTCTCTTTAATGACACCGCATGTACGACCGTGATTCAAAAAATATTGTCCAATATATAGGTTTTACCAAGAAAAAACAACCAAATTTAAGATTTAAATAAAGAATTTAAAAATAATTGGACAAGTTTATTTGAATAAAATCGCACAATAATAATAATAACAATAATAATACTTTATTACCCAACAGTGAACCAAAAAAAATCTGTTGGGGCCAGCACAATACCTCTCGCCACTTCCGTTTTTGGTTACATAAGTACAGGGTTCGAACAGTCATGTTACATTGTTGGCCTTGACAAGCAGATGAGTAAAATGATGAGTAAAGAATAACGAATTAAATAACTATTTGTAAATCAGGCTTTCTGTAAATTTTTAAACTTCAATATCTCCGAAATTCCCAAAAAATTCTCCTACTTTCTTTCCATGATTCACAATCCGGCGAATTGTGATTAATTTATGCTCAGTGGCGTGCGTGTATAAATGTGTAATGTAACTTGGGTTGAACTATAAACATCCCCTGAGTCGGTCGTGCTATTCGTGTTCACAGTGGCGGTGCAAGAGGGGTTGCTGGGTGATGCAGCATGTACGAGTAGACCACTGCAACAGACACCAACATCCCCATGTACATAAAAACCAAATGCTGCAACACATAGGGGGGGGGTGTAAACACAGGGGTAGAATAAGGGCGAATTTGACTTTTATAATGAAAATTTTGATGTGGTAAACGCATAATTAACCCACTTTTAACTTAATGTTAATTAACTCTGGTTTTTTTAAATGCTAACGGGGTTTTTGTGGCCCGAATTGGATGTAATTGATATGGAGGACATGTTTTTCCAACAAGACGTTGCGACCTGCCACACAGCACGTGAAACAATGGTGTTACTGCAGACCAAGTTTCCAGGCCGTGTCATTTCTCGATTTGGCGATCAACATTGGCCACCAAGATCGTGCGATCTAACACCGATGGACTTTTTTCTTTGGGGGCTATGTGAAGGAAAAGATGTATGCGAATAAGCCTGAAACAGTTGAACATCTTAAAGAGGACATACGGCGCGTTATTGGTGAAATACAGTCACATTTATGTGAAAACGTTATTCAAAATTTCAACAAAAGAATAACCCTGTGCCAGAGGTTTCGTGGTGGCCATTTGCCTGATGTTGTATTTCACGTTTAATCGGAACTATTTTTCTTTATGTTGAAATAAAAATGTTTGCTTAATTCAAAAAATAAATGTGTTTTTCTTTAAAATTAAATCCGGCGCTAGAGTTGGGACACGCTTTATAAGAAGTACAATAAAAATGACTTTAAATTCAATAAATGTTTATTATACCATTGTGTCCACAAATAGATTAATAAATAAATCGTCTTAACTTATAATCTTCCAGCTTTATAATCTTTTATCCCTCCTTAATCACAGTATAATTTCCTCTATCGAATTACCATCCATCCACCCTTTGGGCAGGGTTGTAGGACGTGAGTTTATTCGTGATTTAATTGTCTACGAAGCGTGGTTTATGGCTTGTGCGAATTGCGCAGTAGAGTAGGAGGGAGATGCATCTGGACTCCAAGGGGTGCTAGAGGCTTGCTAACACCCTACAGGGCTAGCAGATTACACACAAATGTTAGGAAGAGCCACAGGATGTGACGGGCTGGGTCAGCGATGCGTTCTATATTTATTGACTGTGAGGAAGCGTACAATACCAGAGAGGGATTGGAATAGAATGTAAATTTTCAAATATTATTATGTAAATCTATTTTATATAATTAACATTCTGTGGGGTTGCGTGGTTATGTGAGCGACCTATTTTCAATTCATGCTAAAAATCGCATATCCAGATTTTAATGATTAAGCACGTTTTAAGGACCCTGCAATCCGATTTTAATATTTTTACGATGGAGTGTGGGAGGGGGGGGGTGTTGGAAGGATGATTTCTCAAAAACTATAATACTTAATATCGTTTAACTACAGTAAAAATTTTGAAAGATGTCCAATCAAGGGCACCTGTATCACGAACGAATTAACAAATAGGCATACATTTATCTCTTTCTTTTGCAAAGGCTGTAAGAGTGTCTTTCAAAAATTCATATTGTTTCGACTAAGTTAGGACATTCCATTTATAAACGATGCTCGTTGTTGATAATACTTTCGCTGTAACGTAAGTTTATTTATTAATTCAGATACATTACCTGGATTCATTGCCGTACGTATAACATTATATTCTGTCAGAGTCACCGACACTGACATTGTGTCAGTATCTTATTTTTAACATATTTGGTTTTACATTTACTTATAAACTTACTAGGTGACTTATTTTATAATTTTGAATGCTTTTCCTGTAATATATATTTTTATAATAATAAAATAACAGTAGTATCTTACGTACCCTCATAAAAACTAAGCAAACGACACTACTGAATTTGTCATGATGGGCTGAGCAAAAATCTGAATTCATACAATTCGAAGACAACCTTGATCGGACATCTTTCAAAAATTTTACTGTACGTGTTTCTCAATCACATTACTGGGAGTAGCTGAAAAGGTTTTGGTAATAATTGGACAACCGGAAGTAGCAGATTCTTAAAAGATATCTTCTAAATATTATTTTCTGAAAATGAATAAGCACGTTTTAAGGTCCATACATTCCGATTTTAATATTTTTACGATGGTGTGTGTGTGTGTGACTATTTTTTCTGTGAAATTAGTAGGACAAAATTTCTTCATAGAATGAATTTAAAATTAAAAAATTTAAATATAAGGAATAGATGTTGGTGTTGAGTGTAGATATACAAGAAATGTTAAATACAATAAGGCGTGAGCAGTCATGTGACTTTGTTGGCCTTGACAAGCAGATATGGGGCCCATGTCAGAATAATAGCTAGTAAAATATCATAATTTCTCATTCTAAATTTAGTGATTTTCCAATTCCATGTGATTTATTTTCCTCGACAAGTAAATTCCACAAATTAACTACGTAAATATACTAATTAACATTCTGAAACGAGCCCCCACATCTGCTTGTCAAGGCCAACAATGTAACATGACTGTTCGCACCCTATACTTATGTAACCAAAAACGGCAAATGGCAAGAGGTATTGTGCTGGCCACAACAGATTTTTTTCTATACCGAGTTAGGAATTTTTTTGAACACATTGTAGTATTCTTTATTTAGCGTTTTAAATAAAAATAAAACCGTAACAATTCAATTTTAACGTCGGTCGGATACGAATCCGGGTCGATTACAACCACCCACATAACGCACTCAGCCATGCTACCCCACAGAAATACAAAAAAGTGTTATAACAACTTTCATGAAATTCAACAAAAAGTATCAATATAGAATAATTCATTCATTTTTCACATTGTCAAAGCAAATCTTATCGAATTCCATCCCTCCATATTTCATAGCTAGTACATATTTTCACTTCAACACCAGAAACGTCTAGCCATCCCTTGGAAGAAAACAAGAAAACTTTGCTTACTTTATGTGTTTCCATCTTCCATCTTACGGCTGATCCATTGTACAATTTACTTCTCACGGTGACAAATGTGAGGTATTTATCCCTGTCTGAATTGGACGTTTTCCATGTTCCAGGAGAAGGGAACGAGGTCCTTAAGGAATGGGGAAGACTCTGGCCTGTCCCTCAGGGTGTATTTTAAGTGATTTTCGTTTCACATTTGAATGGAGGGACATTTATTCATACGAGATGTTGAGTATGTTTAGACAGCGGATGAATTTATTTTGCTATGGTGTTCAACAAGATTTTTTATCGCAATAGGCTCAATGAAAATCATCCAGCGTACATACGAAGCTGAATTGAAAAGTTTCCGGAATAACATGAAAAAAAATCTGATGTGGCCATCACAATACCTCTCGCCCTTTACATTGTGTTATATATAAGTATTATATTTAACATATCTTGTACACACAAAAAATTCTAATTACACCTTTATATTTACGTATTTTCTATAATTTTAAATTCATTCTATGAGCAAGTTTTCTCCATTTTTTCTAAATGTTCGTTTTTCCAATTAATTAACGAGATTGGCGGTATGTCTGAAGGGTTCATGTAATATACCTATAATTTTAAATATATAATTAATAATACAATAAGAAATATTAAATATCGTTCCTAGAATAAGCCCGCAGTATTATCTCTGAATTTTTGACACTGACATTAGTGACATTTATCTGTCAATTACAGACATTTGAATTTCTCAAGTAGTTACCATGAAGATGTTTGGGCTTTGAGCAGGCTGTGAGATTTATTACAACAGATTATTTTATAGATTGTATATCTATATCTTTAAATCTATACAAGGTATAATACAATTTTTAAATGTGTTCAAAAAATAAAATTTAGAAGATTTTTGTTAAAATACTACTACTTCCGATTGTCCAATTGTTACCAGAACCTATTCAACTCTTCCCATTACTGTTAGATTGAGGAATCCGTAGTTACATAGGTCATATTTTGAGATGAAGAATATATTGAGAATTAAGAATGAATAGCTTAGTAGTAGAAAGTAGAAGAAACAGAGGAAGACCAAAGATAAGATGGAAGGACTGTATTGCGGAAGACTTGAAAGAAAAGGAACTGAATGAGGACGACACGCAAAACAGAAATGAGTGGACGAAAATAAAAAATAGCGACCCCTAACAAATGGGAAAATCTAAAGAAGAAGAAGATGTCACTGTCAAGTGCAATTAGCATAGTTTATGAAATAATTTTACTGGAAATTTAGAATCTTGCAAGAAAAATTATGTATGGAATATATACATTATATACACGATTGACGGAATTTTTTCATCCTGGCTTGGCCAGCCGGAACTTTGAAAATTCGTAGTTTATATTATGAATTTTTATTTTCTCATATAGGTATCTACATTCCCAAAATTTCGAATACAGAAAGTAGAAAATATTACTGTAATAAAATGAAACTTGTTACTGTAATGGAATGAAACTGTAATGTTGTTTTAGTGTAATTATTTCACCCTATAGCATTTAATATGCATCACACCCTCCAGTAACAACCAACACTTCCTTGTAACATGCAACCGGAATTGGCAGTCCTGAATTTGAGCGGTAACAGGACAAATTAGTTCTGTTACAATATTAACTATCCTTGCCACTATCCTTTGACATCTTGGTGACGTCTTCTGAGTTATACACCTTGAAGTCAAGTCATGAGATGAAAGTTAGGTTATCATCCCTCTCTATGTTCTCTTTATACGGTCTCTCACTCTCTCTTTCTCTCTTTAGCAACCGAGGACCATGTAAAATCAATACGTGGCACGCGACTAACCGTCCCTCTCCCTCCAACATGTGAAAGGATGGTTGTCTCTCTCTGTAAGAGTTGAATGGGGGTGGTCTTTGTCTAACCAATGAAAAGTCTATGGGGAACAATTGCTGCACGGTAATAATTGGAAAAGTGAATGTTTTTGTTTGATATGGCTCTTTGCGAAATGAAGATCTTTGTTCTTTTGAAAATAGAGTGTGAAATTGATTTTCAAGTATGATTTTTAATTACATGGAATGTAGCTTTAAATATGATTGGCTAAAAGGCTGAAAAAAGCACAAATATACGAGAAAATTACAATCCTGTGTATTATGTATAAATTCCGTACATAAATTATCTTGCAAAAGATTCTAAATTTCCAGTAAAATTATTTCATAAACAAACTATGCAAACTGCACTTGACACTGACATCTTTTTTTTCTTTAGCTTTTTCCATTCGTTAGGAGTCGCTATTTTTTATTTTCTTCTATTCATTTATGGTTTGTGTGTCGTTCTCATTCGGTTCATTTTCTCTCAAGTTTTCGGCAATACAATCCTTCCATCTTTTGGTCTTCCTCTGTTTCTTCAACCTTCCATTATTAAGCTATTATTTCTTCTTCCAATATATTCTTCATCTCTTCTCATGACATGTTCAAACCAATGTAATCGTCTTTCTTGTCTCTTTCTAAAAAAATATTCCTATCTATACGAATTGATTGCATTTTATATTACATATTCAATGGATATAGAGTTAAAGAATTATAAAGAAATTAAATTTTATAAATCAGCCAGCTATGCTATAACCATGGAAACAGCTACTATATTAAGAAAATTCTAAATGTCAATGAAAAGAATATGAATGTGGCAGAGATGAGAATGTTGATATAGATGTTGGGGAAGACACGTAAACATACGGTAGGGAATGGAAGAATAAGGGTTTAAACATGTCATGAGGAGAGATAAAGAATATATTGGAAGAAGAATGAATAGCTTAGTAATATAAAGTGGAAGAAACGATTCCAAAAATTATAAATTCATTAAAATTGATCAACCGGAACTGCCTTGATTTGAATATTTTAACAGTTTTCTTGTAAAAACGCAGTTAAATATCATTTATTGACATTTAATATTATTATACCTATAACTTGAAGAATATATTAGTCTCTATACGATTTGAATATCCTTAAGAAATACCGCTAATACCTTCAGTGAATATACACCGCACGGGCACTTATAGCTGGCATGGAGAGTGCACCACAGGGGTCAATTTTGTGCCATTAAAATTTGATGTAACTTTTGGCGTCGGTCGGGATCGAACCCGGGTCTCCAGATTTGCGACCAGACACTCAGGCACACGGCCACGGACCCCATTTATTTATGTTACATAAAATGAAAATGGCCAGAGGTTATGTGCTGGCCACATCAGATTTTTAACTGAATATCTCAAAAATTATATAGTGAAATATATCTTTGTTAATTAATTGAAAATAACATTTTTTTACGAATATAAACAATATTACATTTGAAACGACAAATTTCACACTTGACAAATAAAGTAAAAATTCTTTAACAAAGGCAATCCACTGCTACAAATTGTTTTCGTGTTTTGTATTTTGTTGTCGCAGAAAATTTAAATTTATTATTTGCTGACTGCACTTGTTTTCATCTGAAATTCAAAAACTTTCCCTTGTTTTATGGAATTTTTTATAAACCGTGTAAAGCTGAAAACATTTCCAGTGCCAAAGTTTTAATCTCTGAAAGGAGAGACATTAATTGCCCTGAGAGCAGGGCTGTATACTGCAGTTAGAAAAACTTGCTACTAAAGTCTAACTCAAATAACTCTATAAAAGCAGAGTAATTAGATAAGATTTTACATTTCTGGAGTCGTCTGGTTCCCGGCTAGAACTTCGTAAGTGATGAGTTTATAAAGAAATAGATAGCATTCATTATTGAAATGAGCTGTAATTGAAATTAATTTTTCAGCTTGAGTGACAATTTCATTTAGTTTCGATAGAATTATAATAAATTCCTCATTTGAATTTCTACAGTCTTCTCTATAAGTAAAGGGTTTTTCATTAAGAGCGACGCATTTTGTTCAATTAAAAGACTTGTGGGTTAGTTATTAAAATGATTTTTATTTCAAATGAAAGTACAATGGGGTCTCGTGGCCGTGTGCCTGAGTGTCTGGTCGCGAATCTGGAGACCCGAGTTCGATCCCGACGAACGCCAAAAATTACATCGAATTTTAATGGCACAAAGCTATGCGTGCCCGTGAGGTGACGCCTGGTAAGCGCCCGTACGGTACAAATATTCCATCATTACCGATATCTGTACAAAGCAGATTGGCACACCCAGCAATGGGTAATATGCCGTGATAAAATATTTATTTATATTTATATGAAAGTACAATCGATGCCATTATTTATGGAGTACGACATCGTTTAAATATCCACCGCGGCAGCGCTGACACGAATGAATACGCTGGACCCAATTTTCCATGACTCGAGCACACAAATCGGCCGAAATACCAGGAATTTCGCGTTCGATGTTGGCCTGCAGCTCTTCTAACGTTGCTGGTTTGTTGGCATAGACCAGCAATTTTAGGTCACCCCAAAGAAAAGAGTCGGCCATTCGCGAGCATCGTTGCGTGAGATAACTCGCTCGCCAAACTTGGCCTGCAATAATTCGTTTGTCGTACGCTGTATGGCACGTTGCGCCGTCCTGTTGGAACCACATATCGTCCACATTCAGCGCTTCGAGCTGGTCCCAAAAATACTCCGATATCATAGCCATGTACCAATCGCCGTTGGCGCGCCGTTTTCATCAAAAAAGAAAAATGGGCTGATGACGCCGCCGGAATGAAAACCGCACCAAACAGTTTTCGGATAAATTTGTGTCTCGTGCATCACTTCAGGCTGCTCACTCGTTCAAATGCGACAATATTGCGTGTTGACAAAACCATCGAGCCAGAAGTGAGCTTCATCCGAAAAGATGATTTTCTTGTGCGATAGAACGTGAATTTTGATAAAAAAGGTTCAATAATTTGCAAACGTTGTTGACACATGTATCTCTCCATGATTAAATGGCATAGACTGACGTTTCAAAATGTGAAAGAATTGCGAAGCCAACTTCACTAATATTTTTTTAGCAACTAATTTCTCTAAATCTTCTTCGTCCTTGTCCTTGCCCTGCATTTCATTTTACTATTTGCTACGGTATTTTATGTTTCTTTATCTAAATTATATATTACTGGCTTCAAATTATTAGTATTTATTTTGACAATCATTAGCATTGGACTGGTAAATAAACAGAAATAAATATGTATTTCATTAACACACAACTTCCTCTATTGTTAACAAAATAAATCTCTTCTTTTGTATTTCATTATCCATATCCAGTAATGTCTCATAACTCCTCATTTCTTTTTCTTTCATAAAAACAGATTTCTCTTCATCTTTATTTCTAAGTTAATAAGCAATGTGGATGGAAAGAGTTATATTTCTTCCATTGTGAGGATTGTGGTGTAATCCTAAGCGCAACTTGAACTTGTCTGCTAGAAAAACAAGCAACAAGGATAGTAAGCTTCGCTTGTCCTCTGTCAACGTCTGCAGACATGGATGAGTAACTTGAGAGGAGATTAGGAGCTTTCTAGAAGAGGTTTTTACATGCGAACATTTCTAGTGAGTGTATACACTTCGTACAAAATATAATTTAGTAATAATGAATTGTACTAAAGATTTTAAATTTTTAAATGTCAATGTGACTAGTCTCAACGACAGTAATAATAAATTTATGTATAACTTTGTGCCGATAATAGCCGTCAAGATATGAATTTTCAACGTTTTATTGTTATTACATACCCTGTTCCCCTGAATTATTTAACCAAATGATATTTTTTCTATTGTTTATTAATGTAACAATCATTTTGCGTATGACTCATTTTGTCCGTATCCTCTTCAGGATAACTTTGTGCCGATAATAGCCGTCAAGATATAAATTTTCAACGTTTTATTGTTATTACATACCCTGTTCCCCTGAATTATTTAACCAAATGATATTTTTTCTATTGTTTATTAATGTAACAATCATTTTTTTTATGGGAAGTTTATGTGTATACATTATATTATTTCTTATTGTATTAATAGTTAAATATTTAAAATTATATGTATATTACATATACCCTTGAAAAATACTGTCAATCCCGACAATGAATTGGAAACATTACGAAAAATTAGATGACAAAATTTTTTCATAGAATGAATTTAAAATTAGAAAATCTAAATATAAAGAGATGTAAGTAGAATTTTTGGTGTAGAGTGTAAATATACAAGAAATGTTAAATACAATAGGGCGCGAGTAGTCATGTGACTTTGTTGGCCTTGACAAGGACATATAGGGGCCCGCGTCAAAATAATAAGTAGTAATTATGTACATAGATATCAAATATTATGATTTTTCATTCTAAATTTAGTGATTTTCTAATTCCATGTGGTTTATTTTCCTCGACAATAAATTCCACACTCCTGGTGACAAATTAAGTATATGAAAAATTCTTACATTTGACATCTATGTATATAATTACTAATTGTCATTCTGACACGGGCCTCCATATCTGCTTGTCAAGGCCAATAATGTCACATAACTGCTCGCCTGTACTTAAGTGGTGAGAGGTATTGTGCTGGCAACAACAGTTTTTTATAACTGTACACTTAGCAGGCCGATTAAATAATTTAAAACAGTTTTGAATCTAGGTCATGTATATTTTAATTTTGAATTCTATGGGCTTGAACTCATTCATGTTGTAAGTAATGATTTATGAAGGATAATATTATTGTTATTATATATAAATTTCATATGTCAATAATATGCCCATTTATATATAGATCGACACACTTTTCAATTTAAAACTTATAACTGTCAAACATAGGAACTATATAAAATCAATACTGGGTGCTCTAGTTTCAAACTATGCTATTCATGCGGGTAGTATCATTAATTCAATAATGATAGGTTATATTTTTTAATAAATGGTAGTTTAATTAATCAGCTAGATACATATTTTATTAATTGTATTGATCTTTTGAAAATAGAATATCTCCAACTCTATTCCTTATAAAAACTGCAAATTTCATGCATTCAAAACAGAACACTTTAAATCATATTTTATTTTTCTGTAAAGTTTGTATACTAGAAGTGACTCTTTTTTAAAATGACCGTGCTACCAGCCTCTCGCTAAGAGAGGTATTGGATTCATGCTAAAAATCGCACATCCAGATATTAATGATTAAGCACGTTTTAAGATCCCTACAATCCGATTTTAATATTTTTCGATGATGTGTGTGTGTGTGTGGGGATGTTGGAAGGACGATTTCTTAAAAATTATAATACTTAATGTATGTTTAACTACATATTTCTCAATCGGACATTACTGGGAAGAGCTGAAAGAAGAGTAAATTCTCTATCTGATACATATAAATGTTTTATTATATCTTTTATTGATTTAAAGATAAAGAAATATAAGGTATATAATAATCTGTAGTAAGCCCAAATAAAGTCATGGAATAAAAATTACAAAGTTACGTCTAGTTTCAATAGTCAGTTTCCATGAAGCCATCGTCAGAAGTCGGCTAGCACAAGTAACCACAGACGCGTTTTGCACTTATTGGTGCTCTTCAGTGTGGTGTAACCTGTGGTCTCTGTCCGGTCCACAGTGGACGGTAGTAAAATTGTTACCAAAACCTTTTCAGATCTTCCCATGAATGTCCGATTGGGAAATACGTAGTTAAATATAAAGTCTTATAGAGTAATCGTCCTTCCAACATCCCACATACACACACACACACACGCACACACACACACAGACATCATCGTAAAAATGTTAAAATCGGATTGTAGGGACCTTAAAACGTGTTTATTCAATAAAATCTGGATATGCGATTTTTAGCATGAATCCAATACCTCTCTTAGCGAGAGGTAAAAAGGTTATCGAACATACAGTTTGATGTTTCTGTCAAAAGAAAATAGACTACGGGCCTACGTTAAATTTATTATATACTTTTTAATTTATTATTTATTCATGATATAGTCTACCTGTACACAACTCGACAATAGAATATTCTCGACATACACAACGAGTTGCCTATTGCTTATAATCGAGAATTTTCAATCGTCTTGTTGTATAATATATGAATATACCATTATTATAATCAATATCTCTAACACATCATTTTGTTTCAGTGATGCTTTGGCGACGACATTATCAGCTCTCTACGGCAAGTTACTAGTAGTAATGGGGACTGCATTCCCCATGGCTGAAGTCATATCCACGTACATCCCTCCTTCGTTCTACGAGGTGTACTATCTGTACCTGTACATCGGCAGCATGTTCTTCCTCTTGTACATGTATGCCATGCTGCTGAGTGATAAACGACGACGAAAAAGAGAACAGAATCAGCAAAAAGGTAAGAAGAAGTAAGATTTCTGTTCATGGTGGTATTTTGTGTAAGAAAAGCTGTAGTTATTATATCAGTAACAGCTTGTGCTTCGTGCAAAAATGTTGCGAAGCTTCGGAATCTTCAACCTTTTTGATGGTTTCCTTTAGACTGTATTTGGGTCATCCTTATCGATTCATGAATACCATTTTATGGATAATAACCTCTGTTTTAACTGCAAAAATATTTTTTCTTCAAATGTCATAAAAGTAGCATCTTTTGTGACTTGATTCATAAGGTAGAAATAAATCAATATCCATAGAAACTATGTAGGGGTTCAGTATTTAAATCTGTCAAGCACTCTGAGCAATTTGAACACGTGACTGATTCATCTGCGATTTCCGATCTATAGCTTGAATAACCGAACGGATAGATCGTTTATCTGCCATTATAACACTTATTAATTTGCGCCAGAATTTAAACGGAAAATAATAAAGAACTAAGGGCTGAGTCTCAACAGATCGCAGCGTGGCAACTGCTCTACCGAGTACAACACCCCGTCCGGTACGTAAGTCGTCTACAGACAATTCCGAGCCTCAACATCGAAATATAAATTGTGTAACCCATGTTCGACTGGTTGTAGGACGGTTAAACAAAATCAGATTAAAATCAGATCGTTAACCGTGTTCATATCCAGTAAATTTGGCTCGTGTGACTAACGATACGAATATCGTTAGCCTAATAGTGCAAATAAATTTGCTACATTATTTTGAGCCTTTCGACTCTTGGTGGCTCCAAGAAATATTTCCGAAACTATGACTAGACGGGATACGGCCTTAGAGGCGTTCAGGCATAATCCCACGGATGGTAGCTTCGTACCACCGCCCGCTCGAGCGAGTGCGTGAACCAAATGTCCGAACCTGCTTCAATGTTTATAACAAAAAAATAAGTATCCATAGCTACAGGGCAATTGAAATCGCAAACGTAATTTACGTAAAATGTAACGTCAGTAGTAGATATTTTTCTTTAAATATCTACGTTTGAAGAAAAAATATGTCATTCGGAGTAAAAGTGTAAAACTTGAAAAGAAAGCAGAGAAATGGCACATTAAGTAAATAGAAAATTAATATTAGTACTTACGTTAGTATTATGAATAATAAAATCCTCCCTTATAGTTTAATCAACTTTTCTGTGTTGAAAAATGAAGAAAAATAATTTATAATCCGTCACGTTATTTTGTTATTCGTGCGTTTTATCCTCATCATTATTCATAAAGACGTTAACTAGACTGTATTTAATTTAAAATTCATAAATCCGCCTACCCACAAAAATATTTACATTTTCTGACAACTTTTATTCAGATTCATAACAATGTACAACCCTTTTCGTTGTTTGTTAATCAAATCAAACTGACGAACTAGAGGACAGGAATTAGAGGGAATTTGTGTATGAATAGAAATTTACCCCTGAACAAATATCTCAAGTGCTTTTCCATTTGTTAGTATTGGATATGGAAATTAATAAATCTACTATATTTATTAGTTAAAATATAGTTTATAAATATTATAGGTGTTTTAATTATATTTAATTTGAAATTAAAATAAAACAAAATTCTCATAAGGCTACGCCAGAGGCACAGATTAATCGCTAATCAGTTATGTTTCTTGAGCGCAGTAAAGAATAATTATGTGAAAAAACAAGACACATCATTAAGATTCTCTTCCTATTAGGTACTTCCCAGTCTTGAAATTTCAAAATAATGAGATTACATGTTCAGGTTACATGTTCTTTTAATTAAGACTTTTGTCAAAGCTGCTCATGTTTCATTGTTTCATAGTAAAAATATGTACGCGTCGTAATCTTTGAAGAATTCCTGAAAAACTTGTTTACATAGTTTTTAGATGATATTATTATTATTTATAACAAGGAAAATGTTTCTTCTTAAAACGGTAAGAAAATAATTTTTACCTCTCGCTAAGATTTTAATATTTGTACGATGATGGCTGTGTGTGTGTGTGTGTGGATGTATGTGTGTGTGTGTGTGTGTATGTGTACTACGTATTTCTCAATCAGACATTACTGGGAAGAACTGAAAAGGTTTTGGTAATAATTGGACAATCGCAAGTAGCAGATTCTTAAAAAAAATCTTCTAAATATTATTTTTTGAAAATTTTTGTTCGTGCTTGTATTAAAGAAGAGTAAATTCTCTATCTGATACATATAAATATTTTATTATATCTTTTATAGATTTAGAGATAAAGAAATATAAGGTATAAAATAATTTGTTGTAATAAATCTTACAGCCCAAATAATGTCATGGAAACCAATTGAGAAATGAAATTTGTAACTGACAAATAAATGTCATTGTCAAAAATCCAGAGACATTGCTGAAGATTTTTTCTGGGAAATACATACATTATATTATTTCTTATTGTATTAATAGGTAAATATTTAAAATTATAGGTATATTACATATACCCTTCAAAATTACTGTCATTCCAAAATTATTTCATAGAATATATTTAAAATTAAAAAATCTAAATATAAAGAATAGATGTAAGCAGATTTTTTGGTGTAGAGTGTACTTATACAAGAAATGTTAAATACAATAGGGCACGAGTAGTCATGTGACTTTGTTGGCCTTGACAAGCAGATATGGAGGCCCGAATCAGAATGATAGCTTAGTATTTATGTATATGGACGTCAAATATAATTTTTCATTCTAAATTTAGTGACTTTCCAATTCCGTATGGTTTATTTTCCTCGACAAGTAAATTCCACACTTCTGTGAAAATTTCGGACATTTGACATCTATGTACATAATTATTATTTATCATTCTGATACGGGCCCCCATATCTGCTTGTCAAGGCCAACAATGTTACATGACTGCTCGCGCCCTATACTTAAAACCAAAAACGGAAGTGGCGAGAGGTATTGTGGTGGCTACAACAGATTTTTTTAGGCAACTGTTACATAAAACCGTAAAGTATTACTTGTATTTTGACATCTGTCAAACATAATATTCTACAACAGGAATTGGAGACTTCCAGGATTTGTCTATCTCATCCAATATAATAGTACTTTACGAATTTAATTGGTAATATAGTATTTAAATTTTAATAATGTTTGTCTGTCATGTAACTATCTGCTGTTCATGCTAATGTTCTCTGAAGTTGAAACTCAGTCTGTGATCTCCTACAAGCCACTGGCCTCTTGCGGTTACCCGAGACTTTGACACAACACTTGGAAACTCTGCACTTCGTACGGTTTCGCTGCCCATAGGCGTAGTCGTATACTTAAATGCTCTGTACTACAACCGAGTACAAATATCACGTACTGTAGAGTGCGTTCCAATTGAAGAGTTGGTACTGCTACGTGAACGGGCGGAGTTAATTTTTGTGTACTACAACTACTACAGAAATTGATGTATCGCTTGCTATTTTGAATTCCATCTCTTAAAAAATCTGATGTGGACACCACACGACTTCCTTGTACGATTATTAAACTATACATATTTTTTTAATAAATAAATTACAAAATATTAATTTTAACTTCAAAACAGTAAGATATATAGCGACCATAATCTAACCCGGTTCTTTTTAAAGAGAGTTTTGATTACAACAAAGAAATATTTGATTACAACAATGAATATGACTAATTTCCCAATAAAAATATAATATTTGTTATTGTACGAATCATAAAATTGCACGTATTTAACGTAATTTGACATGAACATTTTTTTTATGTTTTTGTCCTAATCCATAGCAAGCTTTATTACAAAAATAAAAAAGTATATAATTTTTAAATTTACATATCTCGCTTATACAAAGGGCTAATTCAATAATACTTGATGTGCTAGATGCAGAAATTAATTCTCTAAAACTTTTATTTGAAGCATTTATTTCTAAAATCAAAATAAAATCATTTTATTCAAGAAAAACTGTTAACAAATTCAAGTAATGTACCACTTCCGGTTAGCCTATTTTAACCAAAATCTATTATGTTATTTCGATTGACATAAAAGTCTTGTATACCAAATTTGAAAAGTTTTGGATTATATTTTAAAACAGTTTTTCATTAAAATCTATTATAGGCTTCATGTAAAGTGCCACTTCTGGAAATTGTGTAATAACCAGAAAGGGAGGTGCACAACTAGATGTTATAGGAGTCCTAAATACAAAATTTCAACTTTCTACGGCTTACCGTTTTTGAGTTATGCGAGATACGTACGTACGTACGTTCAGACGTCACGACGAAATTAGTCAAAATGGATTCAGGGATGATCAAAATGGATATTTCCGCTGAAATTTGAAAACCGAATTTTTTCGCGATTACAATACTTCCTTTACTTACCTACAAGGAAGTAAAAAACAGTATATATGTATGTATGTATGAGAGAGAGATATCATCGTAAAAATATTAAAATCGGCTTGTAGGGATCATAAAACGTGCTTATTCCTTAAAGTCTGGATATGCGATTTTTAGCATGAATCCAATACCTCTCTTAGCGAGAGATTTTATTTTAAAAACAAGGAATTAAAGTAGTGGTATTTAATTATTATTAAAGGTTAAATCTTAGTAATCATCTCCGCGAAGCATTCTCCAATATTCAAGCATTTCTGTTGACTAATACTAGATAGTTTATCATAGCGATTGTTTATTAAATTTAATTATTACATTTTGACAGTTTTCATCCCGCTCTCTGGTATTCATTTAATTGAACCAAAGCTCAAATGATTAATGAATTGATACAAAATATATCAGGCAATAATTACTCACTTAATCAATTATTGTGTACTTCAACAAATTTCTGTTTTCAATTACGAATAGACCATGATTATTCAGTATATCAAAGTCTATTTCACAGTTCATTTATTATTCAAAGAGTGTCTAGTATCTATTAAGAAAATTATACATGTAATCTTTATGAATGCTACTATCTTGTAACAGATAATTAAAATATATTTATCACAGATTACATCCCATAGATTAATAGATTGCATCTTATGAAATTTAGTAATAGCAGTGTAATAAGTCTATAATGGCGGTTAGAAAATCGTTTTAAGTAAGTTGGAAGTTGCGTGTCGCACATGAGAATATTAGGCCTGGAAGCATGAAGCAAACATGAAACATTACATGCTGAAAATCTCCAAGTGTTTGTTGAACGCTCAGGTTAATAAACTGGCTAACATTACACTACTGTAACATAGGAATGTGTACAACGTTTCTAGATGAACTGTAGTAGATGTTGAGGTCAGTGGTTCTCAATCTTGCTGAAAATTTAAATAAAAATATATGAGGTCTGGCTATTAAATAACGAAACTGCTTATGAAAAAGAGTTTTATTCGTTTTTTTCCATTGGTTAAAGCAATGTTGGAAGTCTTCTCTTGTAAGAGCGTTTAGGAGCTCCGCCGATTTTCGCTTCACCTCTTCCATCGACTCGAACTGGGTTCCTTTTAAGGCAGACTTGATCTTCGGAAACAGAAAAAAGTCTCAGGATGCTAAATCAGGCGAGTATAGCGCGTGTTCGAGCACTGGAGTGCCTCTAGCGGCTAAAAAACGCTTCACAGACAGCGCGTTATGGGCAGGTGCGTTGTCCTCGTGCAAAATCCAGGACTTGTTTTCCACAACTCCGGTCGTTCTCGCAGTGTTGCCAAAACTTTCGAATAGTAAGTTTAGAGAGAGTGTTTAAGGAGTTGAAACAGAGACAGGTCGACCTGGACGTTGGTCATCTTCGGTGCTCTCTCGGCCTTCAGAAAACCGTTTATACCATTGGAAAACACGCGCACGAGATAGAGAATTCTCACCATAGGCCTCTCTCAACAACTTATAGCACTCAGTCGGAGTATTTTTTTAAATTTAACGAGAAATTTCACATTGATCCGTTGCTCGTGTTTTTCGTCACACATTTTGTTATCGGCACTAGAAAAAAACACGTTCGTTTCTAACCTCTATAGAAAAAATACTACTACAGCGACATAAACGTGTTTTCGTACTGGAATAGTAGACACTTCTAGCTATCCAACGCTGCATTTGTTCCCCCCCCTGCCCCTCTAGGACGCCTTATATAAGTAGAATTTTTGATGTAGAGTGTAGGTATATAAAAAATGTTAAATACAATAGGGCGCGAGCAGTCATATGAATTTGTTGGCCTTGACAAGCAGATATGGGGGCCCATAATTAGTAATTATGTACATAGATGTCAAATATTATAATTTTTCATTCTAAATTTCGTGATTTTCCAATTTCATGTGGTTTATTTTTCTAGGCAAGTAAATTACACACTCCTGGTGACAAATTAACCACATGAATATAGAATATCTTGCATTTTAAATGAAAAATTGACATTTGACATCTATGTACATAATTATTATTTATCATTCTGACTCGGGCTCCCATAGCTGCTTGTCAAGACCAACAAAATCACATGACTGCTCGCGCCCTATACTTATGTAACCAAAAACGGAAGAGGCGACAGGTAATGTGCTGGCCACAACATTTTTTTTTGACAAGAATGTGCCATAGCCACATACTGGATTAGCATTTCTCAAAATATGATATAAAAAGAAGAAAACCTCAACTACATATTAATTTAATTTAAAGGTGTTAACTTCATTCGCTAAACGAACTGTATATTAAACCTTCACCTATCATTTGCATTCCTCCGCAAACTAGAAGCGTTAGATTATTACTTGGGGCATACCACCCACTCATATCACACACAGACTAATCCCGTTTACGAAGCAAGAGCCTCAAGGAACGGTAAAGTATAAACACATCACTCTTCCGTCTACCGCTATCCGTTCGCTGGGCTGAACCGTCTTAAATACCGCACAAGCCGCACAATGCTGGCATACTTCGGCTGTGGTACATACGCTGAGATTGACGAGAGAAGATCAGAATGTCATTTGCAAATAAATGGAATTATTTAATTTGTTTATGGAGATTTTGTTAGCAAGAGAATTTGATTTACTAAATGAATAATAGTATTACTGACGAAATATGGTTAATATACATCGAATCCAAGAGTGGATGGAAATATATATATATTGACGACTGATAATTTCCCACTCCTTTGTTCTTCCTGAAGTGGAAGAGGAAGCAGAATTTGATATAATAAGGGACTACATAGTACGGTCTAATGGATTTGAACAGGCCCGTTTGCAAATTGCCTACATGCGAACCTCCTATCAAATATTACTATGCTAACATATAAATTTTAAAAATGCTTTCTGAATGTGCGTTTTCCCATTTATATTTAAATAAGACCCGAGCAAAAAGGACTGAGTTTTTGCTGTCTACGAGTTCTTCAACATATTTTTGCTTTTAAACACGCTGGAGATTCAAGATAATAAAAGTTGTAGACTTGGGAAAATGTTGGAAAATGTGAAATTCAAAAGATAAAAGTTTATATTTTAAAATTATTAATGTAAAACTTTAGGTATTGTAAATACTTATTGAAAAATGTTGAAACAGTTTAATTTGCCAAACATCAATTTTTATTGTGCTGCTTATATGAGTGTTTTAATGTGGTATGTGGCCTTTATTAAATTCTATATACGGCAATGCCCAAAATATAATTTCTTAATGGAAGTTATAAAACACAAAACATTTATCTCTGTCATTTGCAAGCATGTGCAATAAAGATGGATATAACACGCTTGTCTTTCAAAAATTTATGTTGTTTCGACATTCCATTTTAAAACGATGCTCGTTGTTGACAATACTTTCACTGTAATTATTACTCCAAATGTATGTTTCTTGAAGTGTTACCAGGATGATTATAATAACATCAATGCAAGAACTGATATTCAAAGACTTAACAGCGTATATTTTGGTGTATTGGAAAAGTTCAAATAGGAAAAGGCAAATTTCAGGCCAAACTGAGTTCCATTAAATTCCTTACATTTAAATTACAACTTGATACATTATTATTGGTGTACAGACGACCAATAGGAGTCCGTATCAATGATGTCACCAGAATCCTTACACAGGATATATCCGGTTATTTTCCGTATTATTCGGTTGCAGTTTTGCCATTCAGTCTACATTATCTTGAAACAGACTACAAGTATGCTATCATTCTCATATTCTATTTCTCTCTTTCAGCAAACAAGAAAAGTAAGGAAGAGAGCGTGTCGGATGACAGCGGCGAAGAGTCGGATCGGGACTCCGGCGAGACAAGCCCGGAGACAGCATCGTCGGAGATGTACCGTCCCAGGAGGGGGTCCTTGGCCGCTTCTTCGGCACCGCCCCCCGGACGGCAGTATCACTACGGAAGCTTCTATCTTCGCATGGGGGCCGTTGGTGAGTGAAACATATACATGAAGTTTTATTGTCTCTTGTAAGAAGTTGTTGAATTTTAAAGATATGGACGGTTTAACCAAACTATAATGATGGAATATTTGTACCGTGCGGGCGCTTACCAGACGTACATAGATTCGATTTTCGGAATGTTTCTCATGTGCAGTACCTATCTATGCATTATAAATTTTTCTTTTCAATTGCCTAAACTTTACTAAAGCTAGGAAGAAAACAAAAACATATAACACTCTACAACCTTGCAAACTTTAAAGTACATTTTGATTACGCCAGTTTGCCGAAAACTTTTTCCATCTCACCGCTAAACATTTCCACTCCCCACGATTTTGTTTCTTACGAAATATTTTGTGGGTTGTTCTGGAAATAATGGTTTGAATAATGTTATTTTCGTTGCAGCCTTTGGCATCGGCAGCATGATTTACTCCGGCTTGGAATTCGGACAATATTTTGAGTTGGAACGGAACACCAAATGCCATAATGTCCTTCTTGCGCTCACTCCAGCCACGAGAATGGCCTTTATATTTATACAGATGTATTTCATCTTTCTAAACAACGAGGTAGGAAAATACTCTCCGTTAAATAATCAACTTCTGTTTTTATTTATTTATTTTTGTGTAACTTTTATTTGTTTATTAGGTATGTGATATTTTCAGGTTCCAAATTTAAGATTTAGGAACTTAAAGTTCGTTCCAGTTGAACGGGGTAGATCACCTCTGAGTGTTGATCTTTTTTAAATACTTAATATTTTTTTGTTTGTAAAAACGTACATTATCTGAATATAAAAATTACAAAGACATGACCGTTGACAATTTTTTTGCAATTGTATAAATATAAGGTGTTAACAATTACTCGAAAGTTCAGTTAAACAGCATTTATTCGTGCACCCTTGTACCTTCTTCAGGGTCTACAACAATTATACAACACAAATGTAATACATACAAAATAACATAGACATTATCACACTTACAGTAAGATCTTACAAATTGTTACAATTCATGTACACAAAATACATTCGTACAAAACATTCAGTTAATTTATTAAACATCGTACAAAAAATTCAAAGAGCATACACACATCCATTTGCTCGAAAAAACGACAACCGAATAATACGGAAAATAGCCGGAAATATCCTGCGTAAGGATTCTGGTGACATCATTGATACGGACTCCTATTGGTCGTCTGTACACCAATAATAATGTAGCAATCTGTGATGTTCGCTTATCCGGATCTTCAAGTAACGTTTGGTCGTTTCAAGAAGGACAAATCAAACGCGGTTTATAAAGTTCATTGTTCCACTGATAACTGTAAAGCCACATACGTTGGAACAAGCAAACGTTGCTGCAAATCCGGATGAGCGAACATTGCAAATCAACACAGAATAACACGGGAAACAAATATGCTTTGGCTGAACATTCCAATACACTAAACACACTTTTCATCAAGATAATTTCAAGATTTTGGAGGACGAGCAGAATTACTCCAAGCGTATGTTTTTTGAAATATTAGCTGTGTTCCTTCGGGCTGTGATTGTGATTTTTGTGAATCCTGATTAGTTTAACCGTGATCCTTTGGAATCAAGATTTAAAAATTATATCAAGAAAACAACTAGAATAATATAAACACCATCTAGCGTCAAATGTCATATACAGACCAATGCAAACTAATTTATTTTATTTTATAAATAATCTATTGTCAAGTGTTATAGTCAACACATTAAAAATTTATCATATAGAAACAAAAAAAAGTTCTTAGTAACATATGAAGTATGTTTATTTAAAACAAATGTTTTATGTAACATATTTTCTTTGTTTTCAAAAGTATGGTGAGTCATTACATGCTTTTGTAGGAAAATCACATTTCCTTTGATGCAACTTTGATAAATTCTACGCTCAAAAACTATTGTCCAGCTATTTTTAAATTTGCTCTGAAATAAATCCGTATGATCATTTAAAAAGGATGATTCAGAAGGGAAAGGGGAAGGTTGTCTAGTGATCACAAAATGACAAAGTGGGGATAACGAATAAGAAACGACAAAACATACTTCTTCTTAATCATGATCACTCTGATGATTTAGATTGCGAATCACAGCCCGAAGGAACAGGGCTATTACATATCAGGGATGATTACAATAAGATCAATGCAAGAGTTGATATTCAAGGACTTAACAGCGTATATTTTGGTGTATTGGGAAAGTTCAAAAAGAAAAAGGCAAATTTCAGGCCAAACTGAGTTTCATTAATTTTCTTATATTTAAATTCCTACAACTTGGTACATTATTATTGGTGTACAGACGATCAATAGAAGTCCGTATCAATTCGGTTGTAGTATATAGCAAATTGATGTGTGTATGCTCTTTGAATTTTTTGTACGATGTTTAATAAATTAACTGAATGTTTTGTACGAATGTATTTTGTGTACATGAATTGTAACAATTTGTAAGTTCGTACTGTAAGTGTGATAATGTCCTTGTTATTTTGTATGTATTACATTTTTGTTGTATAATTGTTGTAGACCCTGAAGAAGATGTAAGGATGTTAACATTTAATTATTGTACAATATTAATCTTTTTCTTCTTCTTAAATTCGTCATCTCATTTAAGAAATTTCGTTACAAATAATATTTCATTTCAGTGAAACTTCTAGATGGAAGTCTACTTCTTTCATCGCTTTAATAAAAGAATCAATTTTCTTTTCTTTTAGTTCTTTCGTTTATCTATCCCGCCATTATTATATTTGCCGTCCTTTCATCCTTAATTCATAACCTCAATATAACAATCAAATCAACTTGACTATGTTGCAGCAAATGAAAGTCTACAAGCACAAATACATCGCACGGTTTGGTTTGATGCACATGATAGGCACAAATCTTTCCGTGTGGCTCAACGTTTTGGTTCAAGAAACGAAACACGAGATTCTAACCTTCTACAACCCTGAAAACAATTCTTTGAGGATCAGCCATCGTTTGGGATCGAAAAATCATCTTCATATGCCATCACCAACACCAGAACATTTACCAGAAGCACACCATATTGTTGCAAGGGGGTTAAAAGGGCCGCATCATATTTATGAATGCAGACGGACGAATATTATTGGTTCTTTGGTGCAAGATGCGTCGCCATTTTTGTTTCCTTGTACGATTGAGTATAGTTTGATTTGTGCCGCCATTTTGTATGTTATGTGGAAGAATATATCTAAGTTACCGACAACTACTGGTAGTAGTACCGGCATTACAACAAAAACTAAAACCGAATGTATGCATGCGTATAAAAGATCACCTCATCATTATTCTGTTGACTGCGCACGAGCTCATAAGGGATTATTTGTTGGAATTTTAATTTTAGTTCTTACAATAATATCTTTAATTTTATTTTTCGTTTTAATATCCCGCGCAGAATTTGTCAGTTTTGCTGTTATGGAAGTAAATATTTGTGAATTAACATTGTATGGTTTATCAACGTTGGCAACACTGCTAGGCATGATACAGGTTCGCCAACTTAAATATGATGGCGGGAGAAACTTAGAACTAGATAATATTTTATTAATTGGTGCACAAACAGGAATGTTTATTTACAGTACATTTACAATAATTGGCGGTCAATTCACAATAGAAAAAAATACAATTTTAGTTTTAATTACAGCTCTTGCGTCATTGTTACAAACAACTTGTCAAACTATTTTTATTCTAGATGCATCTAGAAGGTCATGCGTAACTCCAGAACAAATAAGAAGAAAACCTGGCAGGGAAATTGTCACATTTTTGTTGGTAACGAATTTAGCTATGTGGGCTATAAACACTTTAGAAAAATCTAGGGCAGAGTCTCATCCTATTCAGTTACATTTTTATGGTCTTTGGGCTTGGACAATAATAACTCATGTATCAATGCCGCTTGCAATATTTTATCGATTTCATTCTACGGTTTGTTTGTGTGAAATTTGGAAACGGGCCTATAAAATGAAACCGACGTATATGTAGCCATCAAAGAAGAGATATTAATATCTCAGTTTCGTCTTGAACCATCATTGACTATAAAGTCATTAGGACTTTAAAAAAAACTGCCAATTGAATAATAAAACTTCAAAGAAATATTTCTAAATCAAAGAAAATGACGTCATGATATTTATTATTGAATATAAATATTGATATGACAAATATTTATATAGTCGACTGAAAGTGTCGTGAATTTATTTCATTTCTTAGGTACCTATTTATTTAATTAAACACAAATTTCATTTACAAATATCATTCTAGTCCATCGAATTATATATAGTGTATTTAAAATGTAATATTAATTAATGATATTCATAGTTTTATCAAATACTATACATTCATACATTTATAGGTATATTATAAAGTATTCCAAACATTTTATATATGTCGGAGAGATATTAATATAAGTGGATTAGCAAAAAATCAGATAAAATACATAAATGTAGTATACGGTACGCACTTATTTTCACTGTAAAGAATTTGGAATGAAGTATATAGTGATAACGCGCCAAAATAATAAACATTATTAGTTTTTATTTTGTCAAAATGTGGAGATTTTTGCTTGCAACTTTTCAAAACCGTTTTAGATGACCACTTGAGAAAAATAATAGATATCGCGACTGGATTGCCGCCATTCGCGGGCCAGTGTTAAACATCTGAATATTCATTTCCCTATTTATTTATAAGAAATGTGATATTATATTATAAAGGAATATTAAATAATCACACCATGAATCTATAAAGGTAATACAAATTGCTTTATTTAAAGAAATACACAATTATTATTATAACATAGATTTAGAGGTTATGTAGAGTAAAGGATATACAGTATTTTTTTTAAAGATGTCCAATCAAGGTATATAACACGCTTGTAAGTGGAGTCATTATAAATATAATTGTGTGATCAATTTAACATTTTTGAAACAAACATGTAGCATAACGCATGTGTCAGAAACATTAGTGCACATATCTCATTCCATGTGTCTATATACTGAGCGCGTACCGTATACTACATGACTGCATTTTAATCGTAGTCTTTAAAGCTCAATATCTTACTTATAGTGTGATTCATTAAAGTTTAATCATTTCTGTATATCAGTATTCCTTGTTAATTAATAGCTACTTGTGAGATATTTAGCTCTAAATGAGTAATTTTTTTATGGTCCATCCATACGTTTGAAGGTCACTGGTTTGAGTTTGACAGGTCACCATTTGTAAACAAACAAAAGTTCGGGATGGTGCTCAAAAATAATGTGGTGAAAGTGATTTATAAACAAACTATAAAGTGAAAAAGACTTTGATACAATAAATTTTGCGAACGATTTGCACAGATAAACTGAAAGAACTTATGTGCCTGACGATACAAAGTAAACATCTACTGCCAGATAGTTTTCTAACCTTTCTCAATGAAAATTTTTCTCCTTAGGTGAGTACACTTTAGAATCAAAAATATAATTTTTAAAACGTAGAATCAAATTCTATTTTTTGATACAAATTTGATGTGTTTTGTTTGAATGAATGTTTTATACATCATTTTACAACTTTTGTGCAATGTATGTAGGAAGAAAACATTTGTAGTACATTTTAATAAGTTTTTACAGATGCGAGAACTTGTAATTTGTACGTAAGGTTATTTTTATACAATTTCGACCAAAGCAGACATTTTTACAGTGTTTTTACATATCTTATAAATAGTATACAGTAACTAATTTTATATGCATAACGGAATCCTGTTAGTTTGAAACAATATTGTTACTATTTTTTTTTCAAGCGTTTTAAAGTAAACTCAAGGATATAGGTACAATACATATTTTCTAATATTAATGGGGTAGTTACCATATGTTAAAATTTAATGAAATTCTTATTTGTTTACAATATATGACTCATAATAAGATATATACGTAATAAAATTCGCCATTTTTTATGTAAATATTTCAAAAAAGTTATTTAAAATACTAATGATTCAAATACGAAAAAATCCTGCCCCCCGAGCATTTTTAAAAGTCGGCGCCTATGGTACATATTTATGCTTCAAGATATAGAAGAATGACTGGTTGACACAGCAGGCGAGTGATATACAGTCCATACGATGTAACTTGGCGAGTTGGGGCAATTCACATTATCACTGCGGTAATGGGAAAGTTATAAAATCCATAGGCGTACCGAAGAAGAATGAAGTTCAATAAAATTACGAATATTACAAAAAAAAAGAAATTATTTATACAAAAAAAAATATTACAAATATTGGAATGAATTATTTATTATATAAATCATATTATAACTAATTATTTTTTAAATTAATAAAGTTAATAATAAATAATAATATTTCATCAGGGCATATTACCCATTGCTGGGTGTGCCAATCTGCTTCGTATACAGATATCGGTAATGATGGAATATTTGTACAGTGTGGGCGCTTACCAGGCGTCACCTCACGGACACTCATTGCTGGCGTGGAGAGTGCGCCACAGGGGTCAATTTTGTGCCATTAAAATGCGATGTAATTTTTGGCGTCGGTCGGGATCGAACCCGGGTCCCCAGATTCGCGACCAGACACTCAGGCACACGGCCACGAGACCCCATTAATAAAGTTAAGAAAATAAAATTTCTATTGCTATTGAGAAAAAATGCACCAACGCTTATGTATGAATATAACTTCTTGGGTTGAAAAGTACCTGACACCCCGAGTTTGAGTGTATTAGGGTGAAATTTGCTTTGTGCAAGGCAATAAAACATTGTAAAATCACTATTTCACTTCTGAAGCTGTGCGGCATCGAAGTAAAAGTAAATATTTGACAAAACGCAACTTAGGAATAGTGAACTGAATTACATTCTTTTGGCTCGCCAAGTTACATCGTATGGACTGTATATCACGGAATACATTTTATTTTTCTACATTGTCCCCTCGGAGGTCAACACACTTGGTCCAACATTTTTCTAATTTTTTGGTTTTCTTTGAGGCCTTCAAAATAAGCATTTACCGCTTCGATGGCCTCTTCGTTGGATCGAAATCTCTTTCCAGCGAGGAACGTTTTGAGTTTCGAGAAAAGATGGATGGGGGACGATTTCAAACCTAAGTTAGGGCAATTTTTGTTGAGCAATACGACTTGAATGAGCTGGCGCATTGTCGTGGTGAAACAAAATATTATTATAAATGACCGTTGATTTCAACAATCCTGCAGTCACTTTACTATAGCTTGAAACATTTTAATTATTTATATTATGTTACTAGTACAATTAACAGAGGATACTGTACCTGTAGCGTAATATGAATATTTTAATACACTTGAAAATAAAATAAATTAGAAGTGTCCACGATGTTTAGTACAAACAAAATGTTAGGTACCTGTCTTTATAATTTATTACTGCCCGTCCAAAAATACAATAATCCAAAAAAAGTATCCTCAAAATTAATTTAATAATTTTAATTATAAACTAACAGGATTCTAAATAGGCTTGATTATAAGATAATAATATCATACACTCTCGGTTTACTAATCATGTGATTTTCATACAGTCGCTATATCATATTATGCTCATTTTACGAAGTCACACTGGTTCCTAATAAAATAAACAGTGCTCACATTTTCAAACATTACTAATACTAATAATAACATGACGCATTTAATTGTCAGAATCGTGAAACGACATTTTAAATTTATTATTTTTATTTGCTTCTGATTGGAAAATCAAATAATATTGTTGAGAAATGAGAAAAAGTAACATTTTACGGTGGTTTTATTTGACATTTATTTTGTTTTGGTACCATAAAGTCGATAGCATGACAATTTTTATAGAATACTCGATCGGTAAGTGCTTTACAAGACTCGATAGTTAAAAAACTCTTCTTGTCCTGTATAGGAAAGTCATCGCATTTGAGTAAAATAGTGTACAGTTTTGTTCACTTAAGATGACTATTCAAGGCCGTTTATAAGTCATTTGATATGATATTACTTGCAGATAACTTCATTGCATTACGTATTTAAAATATTTATAGGTAAATTTTAATTAAAACACACGATTTCACCCGACAACATGACGTCATCATTTCCCTCCCCCCCTGGCGATTTGGTTTATTTTTTGTTATAACAAGTGACCTTGAATAATCATCTTTCGTGACCAACTATATACTTTGGTTCACGAAAGATGACAATTCAAGGTCATTTATTAACCGTATGCTATAATATTACTAGCAGATAACTTCACTGCATTTCGTATACATAGACGTGCAACATGAAATATTTATGGATACATTTGAACTGAAAAAAATAAGTGTAATTTATGAATATGTATTTGCAAAACCCAAAAACATAGACTTGACAAAAACCATGGAATAATAATTTGATTTAAATGTCAACGGCGCTGGGTAACTATTAGGACAGTGGGCAGTGCAGTAGATAATTAGATATCTGTAACTCTACGACATATGTCATTATTATTTGTAATGTGTTGGACAGTAATGTCACCATTTACGTATATCTGTCACACAACAAACTGTATAGACATACGTCAAATAATCTTTCTCTTTCTAACATGAAATATTGCTAAGTTACTACTGTATAAAGTGCTGTGTATTCTTTCTTCGAACAAGTGACCATGAATAGTCATCTTTCGTGAACCAAAGTATACCTATTTATTTATTTTGCCAAATGGCATTTTCTGCATAAATAATACAATTTAAACAATATTATTTCAAAATATGTTTTAAGATATAGCAAAAAAAATGTTTATACTGTTATTGAGAAATATACTCTACATCGTATTTGTTGTTGTAATTTATAACATGAATTAATTTTCTTTATTTCGTTGCCAAATTCGTGTAGTTTTGTTTTATTTAGTTTGTAACGATTCTGACGCATTTGTCTTCCTATCATCTACATATAAGCAAGTACAAATAAGACTCACAATACTTTTCGATAGTATTTGTACATCAACAATTCATTTTCATTGCATGGATATTATAATTCATTTGTCAGTGTGCATTTGCTTTGTACTTTTCTATGTCCAATGTTAGACTATTTGTAAGATCCTCATTGGCTGATATTCGGGATTCAAATCGTACTATTTGTAATTATTGTTGTCTAAAAAGTCGCTTAGAGTAAAAAATACAATATTAAGCATTATAATAATTGTTCTAATTGTGCTTAAAGCTATATTAACGTCTATGGAGGTTATGATATTGATTTTTGAAAATTAAGGATGTTACTTTCAAAAATTTGCAATAATTATTTACTAAATTGGGGCTGTTTTTAGAGCCGTATTAAATTAAAAAAATATATATTGAATGTATAACTTGTGTGTTAATTATTATAAAATTTATTTGGGTGCTGCGTATATAAATATGGATATAAATTAAAATTTAAAATATTTTGTATCATTTAAAATTATCAGGACCATAATATTCACAAAAAATTAATGTAGGAACAATAAAAATACATTTGCACAAAATATTCCAAACTTTAGTAAGTATTATTTTTTTAAATAATTTTTAATAATATTTGTACAACTATAGATTATGTAATATAAAATTCAAATGTGTGTATAATATTATCAGCCCTTCTATCCATATTTTGGATTTGGCAGCTCTACAAATATATTTCATCTACAAACATGTATAATTCTTGTGAATTATGTATAAGATTATACGAGCCCAACCCTAAATGTATTCGTACTCTTTTAAAAAAATATATATTAACAGCAATAAAAAATAAATAGTTAATAGGGCATTTTTTTATTTTATGTATTTAAATACAATGTTATTAACTAAATTTATCATTTTAACAATAATCTACGGGCAAATATATGACAAAAGACAAGTCCCAAATTTTTTCGATCCAACAGTAAATAATACAATATTTATGTTAGTATTATCTATAAAACTGAGGGTAAAGGTAACTGACAATATACTCAATTAATTGTCATCTTAAATTTTATTACTTTAATATATTTGCGAATTATTAAAGACGAAAACATTTGTCACATGCAGACAATAGTTTATTTGCAAATAAATTATTATTAAACCTAAGAATTTTTTTTATAAGCAATGTATTTAAGTTCTATACACTCTATTAATACACCATATCAAAATTTGTTGAATTGGAGTAATAATCATCATTATTCTTGTTTTTAATATAATTGTAGGTGGTACTTTAACAAATAAATATCACTTTGCAAATAATTTTACTAAAAAAATAAATTTTAATATAGTAATTAATTGAATATATTGTCGTAGATTATTGTTAGAATGATAAATGTAGGTAATAACATTATATTTAAATCCAGTACATTTTATTAATACATAAAATAATTATTGTAATCTAAAAAAATATTTCTTCTTGCTGTTAATATATTGTTTTCAGCCGGTACGAATACATTTGGGGTTGGGCTCATATTACAGTCCGTCTACTTTTAACTGACAGTTGGGTTAAGATGTGTAATGGTTCATAGACACCAATATGTAATAAATAATTTGCTGGTAAGTTTGAATTTATAATGTGTAAAGGAACAAAATTTATTTTAACCATAACTTATATATCGGAGTGTATTTCTCGCGCGTACTTTCTATCTCTTTCCTCCACGAATATTTTCTCTCTCTGTCACGGAAGAATAGACGGACTGATTAATTGTAAATATAAATTAGAGGCACTAAGGTTTGGAATAAACTAGATAAACTTACAGACAGGGTTTACAATATTATTTAAAAAAATCATAAAATAAACAACAAATAAATGTAACATCAGACTTTACTAATTTACTGCTTTCCTAATATTTCAAATAAGAGTTGTAAAATTCTGCATCTGAACCAATCTGTCTGTAATTTTAACTGTATTGTCTATAATATATTTGTGTACTATTCGGCCAGTTGCATGAACAAACTACAACAATTTAATAAAGTGTGGGAGATATTTTTGATGCAACTGTGTTGATGTTGTAGAACTCATCAAGAAACGCATGTACAATTCTCGGGAAGGGATCAATCTTATGTAGACAGTTAGTACTTTATACCTAATGCCAATAGTTTTATATCTATTGTATGTGTAATAACAATAAGTACCATATTGTTCTTGTTATGATATTATACATATCTGTGCCATATTCGATCCAATACTTTCCATCTTTTTCGTCATAAGTCAATGGTTATATAGTGTGTAAATATCGCTAAGTTATTTCCAATATTATTCACCAACAAACTGTCATTTCAAAAAGTAATTTTTAATTTAAACTGAACTCATTATATATACTGGAATGCATTATAAGCTACAATTCTTATATAGTCAGACGAACTTTTAAGAAATAGTTTTGTTCTGAATGAATAAATTCTCTGTATGAATTAAATTTGTACCACGTATCTTCGAGTTGATCCCCACGATGCAAGAATTGCTAAATTTGTATTTCACCCAACAACATGACGTCATCAATTCCCTCCCACCCCTGGCGATTTAATCATATGGGATTGATGACGTGGGGATCAAGTCGTCAAAACGTAGTTTATAAAGTTTGGATCAAGGTCATCTGTATCTTGAACGAATTAATTGGCATACATTTATCTCTCATTTGCAAAAGCTACAAGCGTGTGCGATAAGGATGGATATAACATTCATTTTGTTTCGACATTCCAATTTAAAACGATGCTCGTTATTGACAATACTTTCGCTGTAACGTAAGTTTATTTATTAATTCAGATATATTACCTTAATTCATATTTGCTAATAAACTTACCAGTTGATTTATTTTTAAATTTTGAATGCTTTTATTGTAACATATTTTTATAATAATAAAATAACAGTAGCATCTTATGTACTCTCATAAAAACTAAGCAAACGACACTACTGAGTTTGTCATGATGGGCGGAACAAAAATCTGAATTCATAGAGTGCTCGTCAGCCAAGAAAAAGCCATTTACGTCATCAATAGATGCGCGAAGCAATGACGTAGGCTCACACATTTTGTAGGCAGTGACGTGCCATACATTTTCATTAGAACTAAACGTCAGAATAAGACACGAACGCCACTGGCGTATCATGTGAACAAGATAAAAATTGGTTTCTGCGCTGATGACGTAAATGGCTTTTTCTTAGCTGAATCTACAATATGTAGATCATATTAGAATTTCTAATACGTATATGACGTAGATGACCTTGATCGGACATCTCCATATACAGAGTTTAGTGGATATTAATATTTCGTTATATCAATTTTAGAAAGAAGCATCTTTGTGATAAATTAAAAATGTTATTACATCCTTTTGTTGGATAAATTTCGTAGTTTAATTAACATTATTTTGTGTGAGTGAATCCCGTGTCATTTTAATGCTTTTTGAAATGACAATTTAACAAATGAATAATTACTACGTATATTCACACTCATGCTCAGTCATTAATTTGTTCGTTGTTCGCTCATTATTTGTTATTCGCTTAGAATTTTATTGTAAATAGAAAACATTTTTGTTTTTGTTCACTGTTAGAATTTGTAAGCGAAATATTCATTATATATTATGTGTTCCACATTGTATATGTAATACATATAATATTATAATATATAAATATAAAAATGTCGCAGACCTTAATATATCCTATCATCTCCTACCCTAACATAAATTAATATATTCTACAAAATTAATATTAATTTCCAATCTTATAATAAAAATTTGTTGTGGCCAGCACAATACCTCTCGTCAATTCCGTTTTTGGTTACATAAGTATAGGGCGCGAGCAGTCATGTGAGATTGTTGACAAGCAGATATAGCCCGTATTAGAATGACAATTAGTAATTATTTACATGGATGTCAAATGTCACAATTGTTCATTCAAAATTTTCTAATTTCACGTAGTTAATTTGTCACCAGGAGTGTCGAGGAAATAAACAACATGGAATTTAAAAATCACTAAATTATGATATTTGACATCTATGTACATAATTATTAGCTATCATTCAGACACGGGCCCCCGTACTTGTATTTAAAGTTCCTTGTATACCTACACTCTACACCAAAAATTCTACTTACATCTATTCTTTATATTTAGATTTTTTGATTTTAAATTCATTCTATAAAGAAATGTAGTCCTCTTCTAATTTTTCGAAATGCTTCCAATTTATTGTCGGAATTAACAGTGTTTCTGAAGGGTATGTGTAATATAATTTTAAATATTTAACTATTAATACAATAAGAAATAATATAATGTATGTACTTCCCAGAAAAAATCTTCAGTAATGTCTCTGGATTTTTGACACTGACATTTATCTGTCAGTTACAAACATTTTTTATTTTTCAATTGGTTTCCATGTCATTATGTGCGCTGTGAGATTTATTACAACAGATTATTATATACCTTATATTTCTTTATCTCTAAATACAAGCAAGACAAAAATTTTCAAAAAATAATATTTAGAAGATTTTTTTTACTTCCGAAATAAATAAATAAATATTTCATCACGGCATATTACCCATTGCTGGGTGTGCCAATCTGCTTCATACACAGATATCGGTAATGATGGAATATTTGTACCGTGCGGGCGCTTACCAGGCGACACCTCACGGGCACTCATTGCTGGCGTGGATTGTCCAATTATTACCAAAACCTTTTCAGCTCTTTCCAGTAAATTAAATAAATATTAAAAACGTGCTTAATCATTAAAATCTGGATATGCGATTTTTAGCATGAATCCAATACCTCTCTTAGTGAAAGGTAAAAATTAGGCTATTTACAGAGAAACGTGTGTCGGATTCAATTCAATAATCAAGTTGTCAAAATTGATCATGAAATGTAACAGGCAGCAAAAGAATAATGCTAATTCTAATTTATTTCCATTTAAAAAAAAAAACATTCAAAAAGAAGTTTTGATTTCTGACAATATCTCGAGTCAAATTAATATTTAATTAAATAACTTCAAATTTAGACATACCTCCCCTGTTCATAGCCTACTCCGAGTCAGTTTTTTTTGAACAAATTTTAAAAATAATTAGATGAATTGAAAATTAATTTTTGCTGACATACCCCATTACAGAAAACAACACACAATACTTAATAAACAAGCGAATACAAATAATAACTCCTGCATTTTCGCCTGTCCATGAAGTTACTATTGAAAACAAAACACATCCATGATTCATGCCATTGGGGGCACAAGTACAATAAATCACACCACACGATGTCCCTGTAGTCTGTTGTGTATGTTACACCAACACCACATGTAAACATGAAATCGGAAGGGGTGAACAGCACAAGTAAAGCAAAAACAAACAGCGCTCCGAAAATAAGCAACAAGGCTGAAAATAACTCCGTAGAATCTGTGTCAGGCGTGAACAAAAGCATAACATAGTAAGAATTTAGTTTTTTTACAATTTATATTTCAGCGTCAATATTATGGTATCGTTGTCAGAGCTGTCAAAATGAATTGACAATTGTTTAGAAATAGTATTGTTTTATTCAAGGATGTAATTGAAATATAAGTCACGCATAAGTAGTTCACTGTTTTCAGAAATGAGTAACTTGGCAAAAGGCCAAATTTTAAATAACATATTTTTGAGTTGTGCGAATAGTTTGAGAGTATGATCATTTCCGGAAATGATTTGTAGACAAAATAATAGTAATGTATTTTTTTTACAAAATTATTAGTAGTTGAATTAAAACTACTACCCTCGCTATTACCAGGTATCGTACAGTAAAATTTTTGAAAGATGTCCGATCAAGGGCACCTGTATCACGAACGAATTAACAAATAGGCATACATTTATCTCTTTCTTTTGCAAAGGCTGTAAGAGTGTGTGATAAGGATGGATATAACACGCTTGTCTTTAAAAAAAAATCATATTGTTTCGACTAAGTTAGGACATTCCATTTATAAACGATGTTCGTTGTTGATAATACTGGGACCTGGGTTCGATCCCGACCGACGCCAAAAATTACATCGAATTTTAATGGCATAAAATTGACCCCTGTGGTGCACTCTCCACGCCAGCTATGAGTGCCCGTGAGGTGACGCCTGGTAAACGCCCACACGGTACAAATATATATATTTATTTATAATTTATGGAAAAATATCCTAAAAATTCTTTGCTTTATGGATACAGCCAGGTAAAATATACGGCGAGAGGTTATGTGCTGTCAGATTTTTTATAAAGAATTGCTACTGAATTGTATAGAAATAAAAGTAAATGAAACATCCTTCACACACACACACACACATACATACATACACACAGACATCATCGCGAAAATGTTAAAATTGGATTCTAAGGATCTTAAAACGTGGTCATTTACAAAAATCTCGCTACGTTGTTGTCATGTCGTCTTTCGCCAATTTAATTGGTTAAAGGCGTTCGGTAGATAAGTCAGAAGGGCTGTAGGGTGTTCTCCTTTCCCTGCAATAATTTCCTGCGTCTTGCATATCCTATTAAGACCATTGAGTGCAGTTGCGACGCTGTAACTAAACTGCGAACGAATCAATAGTTGAGCTCGTACTCGCGTTTGCTTCCACCCTCCGCGACAGAAATGGACTTAGGGATGTTTACTTTATATGAGGGGAGAATTTTACGCAATCTATCTACCATGTTTCGTTTCAATTTTAAATTGAAATAGTTTTGCAGTTTCTCGACTATGATGTGGAAAAAGTATCAACAAACACTAGAAATCTCAGTCAAACAGAATTTATTCTTACAACACCGACGTTTTGGTGCACACTTGCACCTTCTTCAAGTAATACAACAAAATAATATATTCAAAATAACGGGGACATTATAACACAGTAAGAACTTACAGATTGTTACATATCATGTGCATAAAATATGTACATTCGTATTAAATAATTGCGACGAAGAAACACTTTCAGCACTTGTTATAAAATATTTATTTTATATCACATACGATCCGAAACTTTCGTCACACACACACACACACATACATACAGACGTCATTATAAAATGGTAAAATCGTATTAAGGGATCCAAAAACATGCTTACTCACTAAAAACTCATCATTGAATTTTTTGACCAAAGACAATACCTTCCTTACCTAAAGGTGACGGAAGGTAAAAAACTAAAAATTAATAATTATTTAATAAAAATATATCAAAACTATTCAAAAATGGATAAAAATACGCACCCGGCTTCTTAATTATTTAAATCTATGTATAATATTTCATATCTACTTATAACATACATACATACATATATATATATATATATATATATATATATATATATATATATATATATATATATATATATATATATAAAATCACGCGTGTCCCAGTTAGTGGGTTCGCACAAACCCGAAAACAATAAGAACAACATCAACATGAAACAACAAATCCGTACTCTTAAACATATTAAAGTGATCGATTTTCGGTAGCGAAATACCGCATCCGGATCACAATAATAGTTAGGAAACAATCATCCTTCGCCACACATTCCTATCTAAGCAGACTTCTTTCGCCTCAGCCACACTCATAGTCGCATTCATACATGCTCTTCTTCTCTTCATACTTGGAAATTCTCTCTCTTTAAGCACCCTACCAATCACATCCATCCACTTACACACTGGTCGGCCACGCAATCGAAAACCCTCAACTTCACCAAGATATATACGCTTAACAAGCCGTTCACTCGCCATTCTCTCTACATGCCCAAACCATCTCAACTGACTCACACCAACTCTCTTAACTATATTGTTCCTAACCATACATTCTTCATACACCAAATTATTCCTCACGCGATCCCGTCTGACATACCCACATACACCACGTAAATACCTCATTTCCACGGCAGTCACTCACTTATAATTTTGTTACAAATGCATTATAAACGTAGGCCTAACATTAAACATGATGTCGATCCATAAATTCTGAATTCGATATATCAAATTTATATATTTATTTATTTTTTAATACAAAATATCACACCTTGAAATGGTAAACAAGTAAAAATACAAACTTCACACTACTATTTTCGGAATCTACGCGTCAAATTATGTATTAATTGGCTTAAAATACACAAAATTAACTCTTTTTTAAGTTAACAGCTGATTGACAATCAAATGACGTTTGTTTAAACAATATTTTATCCCGCGTCCCACATCAGCACATATCTTTGAATCTGATTGGTCAATCGATTTGTCGATTATATTGATTTTCTCCTATTTACACGATACAACAACGTACTTTGTTACAACAAAACAGTAAAAAATAGTTTATAATTATCATCATAGATTGCAGTAGTAATCTCGTTGTGGATTAACAAATTCGAGAAAATACATTTTCTGGCTAAACTAGCAACTTTTCGACAAAATTTGTTAAATAGACATTAATATATAATTAAAAATAAGGGGAGTCTTGTTGAATATTTTTTTAGTTTTCGCTTTTGTTTCAGAGATAATGAATAGAACTAAAATTAGTTTATTATATGTAGGGAAAATTTTATACAAAGATATTTTCTAAATAAACTTCTATTATTTTTTAATTTTGAATATGTTTTAGCTAATAATTTATTTTATTTGTATTTTGTTATTGAGAAAATGATTTATTTATGTATGCATTTATATATCTACAAATAAAAACTAAATAAATATAATTCATATATTAATAATTAAAATATATTATTTTGAGCAAATTTTACTTGAAACTTTTTTCGATTTAATGCCCTAGTTTTGAGGTATTAATTTCTGAAAATACATGTTGAAATATTAACAAATGTCAGTGATTGTTTATAATTTTATGCAATAGATGGCCATACTGATATTGTGTTGGATTTATTGATAAATATAACGTTAATTTTTGGCTTTATTATTTATTTGTAAAAAAAGTTTATTTGAAGAAAATTATTCAGAATTAAAAGTTACATTATACTATATTAAAAATTTCTATTAACATAGAAGTGTCGAGAGATATTTCCATAATAAATAACTTTTTTTATTTGAAACATTCCTTTCATTTTCACAAATTTCCTTTGTATCTTTAACTATTACATACAAATGTATTCATTCAATAGCTATTCGGATCATATAAAAGCTTCTCGTTTAGATTGCAGGATAATCAATTAAATATCATACAACTTTGTCACATGTCATAGCTATTTTTCACATATATAATGGCATATATGTATAGAAAGCTTTTAAGATATATTTCATTGATACTAAACCTGTCTTATACCTAAAGTAGATATAATTTATCTAGATTTACATTGAGTGTGGCTATCAGACTATTATATTCAAAATGGATAAAACGTGACATGATGTGGTTTCTTTTCCGTGTTTACTGTGTCATCCCAGTTGACATAATGAGCAATTTTTCATATCATTTAGAAGGTATGGACCTCTAGCGCCATTAATATGTTGAGTAAATACTCGTAGATCTTTTTAATTCGGATTAAATTCCTGTAATTAATTTCTGCATTATAATATGTACTACTATATCATGAGGACAAATTCTGATTAAATTCTATACGGTCCTGTATATAGGCGAGGGAGCATAGACCCCCAGTGTATTGCATGCTACAATGGAACAAAAGTCCTATATGTCCATATGTGTAAAATTTGAATTTCGTTTTATGCATTCCAAACTGGGGGTGCTTTTGTATTGCATTTATAGTCGGGTAAATGTGTCCGAAAGTCATTTACGCAAATTTTACGCCGGAAATCGGATTTCACTTCGTTTACTGCTCAAATCATTACTACTGTTAGGTATCGGTTACTTTTATTCCAAATGAACAAAAATAAATAAATGAATATAGTATACAGGGTGTTTATTAAACATAGGGCAAAAATTGAAGGGATTATTCCCTGGACCATTCTAAGATGACTGTGTCCTTTGATGATTTTTGAAAAACCAATTTTCATATTTTTCAAATTATTAATCTAGTAACAGCAGGCAAGTTATGTGTCAAATTTGTTGAGACGTTTGGCTGTTTGACGTGTATTTTCTGTCTATAATACTTAAACTTTTGTTAGTGAAATCCTCTTATCATGAATAGCTATTTTTTAACAATAACATACAGAGATCGCTGGATTGGTGGAGGTGGACCTCACTTATGGCCTGCTCGATTCCCGGACTTAAACCCCCTGGATTTTTTCCTATGGGGCCATCTAATATCATTAGTATATGCTACTCCATTGGCAAATTTGGAAGATTTAAGACATCGGATAATTGCTGGCTGTAACTCCATAAGAAACGACCCTGGTGTTTTTGAAAGAGTTCGGCAATCAATGAGAAGAAGATTGGATTGTTGCATCGTAGCTGGAGGTAGTCATTTTCAACAGTACTTGTAGATTAAGAAACTTTACATGTAATTTTTGCTATTAAAAGTTGTTATTGTCGAAAACTTTAATGCCTTGGTACATAAACTATTACTTGAAAGTATTTTTCATTTTATCAGTATTGCTTTTGTAATTAAAAGTATTTATCGAACAAAATAAAGAATAGATGATAGATTATAATTTATAAATCAAGTTCTGATTTAATCTCAAGAAATTACATTTCATTCGTGCTTTGATATCAAATAATTGATCAACTTTTTTAATAACGCTGTTTCAAAAGTAATATAGGTAATGTATTTATGTATTTTTTTATTAGAAATATTAAATACAATATAAGAATTTCATTTTATCGACAATATTATTATTCATGTTTCTTTACAAAGCCCAGAAATGTTGGGAATCTTATTTGAAGTTTTTTATGCATTTATATCACGATAAAAAAGACGTTCGTCCGTTCCGTCATTCTAGGAATGTTGTGCAACTTATCCATTTTTAATAAACCAAAAAACTTGAACTAACTTGTTATGATTTACAGTTATATGTACTTTATAATAGGAAGAATGAAGAAAATTGAAATATGTGAAGTAGAGCATTTCTGAAAATATTAACAATTCAAATGTTTTTTTTATAAAGAAATGAGTGGAAGAAGAAAATAAAAATAACGACCCCTAATGAATGGGAAAAGTTAAAGATGTCAGTGTCAAGTGCAAATTGCATAGTTTGTTTATGAAATAATTTTACTGGAAATTGAGAATCTTTTGCAAGACTTATACATAATACGAAGGATTGACGGAAGGTATTGTGCTGCACATCAGATTTTTTTATTGCATTCATTTTTTTTAAATTTTATAATATTATTAAAAATAAGGTGCCTCAAGAAATCTACTCGTATGCCCGAACAACAAAATTAACATCTCGCTTTGTTTATTAATACACCGAAACCATTTAATCTTTTGAATTATTTTTGGATGTAAGGTGGCCCTATTCTGTGACTTTCCCTGGGCCTAATTTTCTGTCAAGTCCAGCCCTGACTATTGTATTTATAACAATGTATTCTACTTGCGAATTGTTTTACAATTTAATGAATTCTGAGAAATATTCCTGGTGTTTCTATTATTTCAAATGATGCTATAACATTACATTTGCAATGAACAAAACTATGAGTTGTTTACTAACATCCTGTCGTAAAGAAGATGCATGAGTATAAGTGTAATTTGTATTTTAAACCATTACAACGAATGTTTATACCATTTTATGATATAATTACGACATTCTGAGATAATTATAATGATTATTGCCAATTTTAATAACAAAAAGGTCACTTTTCTTAGAAGAACACGTAAACAGTTGTGTTTATCTTTTAACACTTAACCTTTCTTCAGAGGTCTTACATAAATGAGATTCATGAATGAATATGAATAAAACGAATTGAATGATGTACATGTAATTGAATATACATCACATACAATCCTATAAAAGTTTGACATTGTCATTGGAAGTAATTTCAATTGTATTATAGATTATTTCCGGTTAAAAAAATTAACATAAATCCATTCATTTAAAAGGAAATACTCAATAATATTTTGCGTAACTGTGATAATAGGAATATTTTCTATTTCTAAAAGACTTATTATCCATTTCTGGTTGTTCCACTTAGATTTGATTCGTAGATTTTTGTAATGACTATATTATATCTTTGCCGTGAATGTCACCTCAAGATGTGTTATTTAACAAAGAGAAATTATTTTATTTATCTTAAATTTGGCTTTATATAAAAAAATATTCCAAAAATTCGTAGATAATTATACACATGTCCTACATAGAAAGATAATTAAACCACATATCCCATCCCTGTTTTATTTATTAGAATTTTTTTGCTTAAATAAATTCAGTTGTTTTTTACCTTTCGTCCACTTTAGGTAAGGAAGGTATTGTCTTTGGTCAAAATAATTTTGGTGTCCCTACAATACAAATATACTATTTTTACGATGATATCTGTATGTGTGTGTACGCACGTCTGTGTGTGTGTGTGTGTGTGTGTGTGTGTGTGTGTGTGTGTGTGTGTGACGATCGTGTCGGATCGCATAACTCCAATACACGATTCCAAAAATTATATTTTCGTATTCCTCTAATTTAGATCCATATACAGACATGATTAGATTTTGGTTATAAATGGTCCAGAGGAAGTATCTCATTTGCAACTTTTAACAGTTTTTCTTGAAAAAACGCAGTTAAAAATCATTTTTTGACATTTAATGTTATTCTATTTTGAAGAATGTTATTCTCTATACTTAATTTCATAACCAGCCAGCTATGCTAACTATGGCAATGGTTCTAGTGATAGAAGTTTCTAGATAGATACAAGAGAGATGATTACATTGGTTTGAACATGTTCATGAGGAGAGATAATAAAGGAAGACCAAAGATAAGATGGAAGGATTGTATTGCGAAAGACTTGAGAGAAAAGAAACTGAATGAGAACGACACGCAAATAAAATAAAATATAGCGATCCCTAACAAATGAGAAAAGCTAAAGAAGAAGAAGATGTCAGTGTCAAGTGCAATTTGCATAGTTTGTTTATGAAATAATTTTACTGGAAATGTAGAATCTTTTCATAGAACATTTATGTATGGAATTTGGACATAATACACAGGATAGACGAAATGTATTGTGCTGGCCACATCAGATTTTATGAATACTAATATTCTATCTTGGGAGATTCTGTATTTCTCGCAAAAAAAATGTGATTACTATGTGTAAGTAATAATAAATAATTGTATAATAACAATCACATTATAAATATGTACAAAATACTTCATTTTATCCTTGGTCATCAATCATGTTTAACATTTTAGCAGCATCATACAAAAACAGTTGTTTACATCTATCTAAAAATAGTCATCCCACATAGTCGGTGAAATGTCATCATTTTTAAATCCTTTGATATTTCCAATGTAGAATCTCCTCTCATTTCACGAATCCTTATTCATCTTTTTGTCATCCACCTACTCTCTGTTGTGGGAGTCCCAGAGAGTGAGGGTAGCGACCCCCATTGTCATTACTTGCGGATGACTGGGTAGCCCGTCAGTCAGGAACTCGCTCTGGTATGGGTAGTCGGATGAATGCGTTGCGTAGTTATGGTGTTTGACCGTCGACCATAGACGGGAGGGAGAAATTAGTCAGTGGCGTACATTAAAGTAGGGTGTGAAAAGTGAAATAAATTACTCAGACACAGGTTTTCGATAATGTAAATCAGCTCTTACCTCAGAAATCGCGAAATGACCGTGCATCTTAATAACTTTACATCAAACCCGTTCGCTGCTACCTCTGGGGTCCCACAAGGATCAAAATTGGGCCCACTATTATTCAACCTCTTCATTAATGACGTGGTGGACTGTATTAAGCTTTCTCAAATACTTTTGAATGCCGATGACATAAAATTTATAAAACTGTATTCTCTTACAACATTTTAAAATGGTCCCACAACTCAAAATTGTTCTTTAATTACAGCAAATGTAAAATAATGAGTTACTTTATTAAAAAATACGTTTACACTTATACATATCACATGGAAACTAATTCACTTAAGAAAGTAACTCAGTTTAAGGATCTTGGGATTATATTTGACATAAAACTAACATTTAAAGTACACATTGAGACTACCGTAAGATCATCTACATAAATCTTGGATTTGTAATTAGAAATTGTCGGTCTTCCTGTAAAACAACTACACTCAAAAGCTTGTATTGTGCATTTGACCGCTCTAAGCTAGAATCTTGTCTACAAGTCTGGAATCCAATATATCATAAATATATATCTAAGATTGAGTCTGTCCAGCATAAATTCATCAAATATTGTTATTTTAAAATACATGGACAATATCCTAACTTTACCCATGATTATTCTGGGTGCCATTAAGTAGCTGAAGAAATTTACAATTATCTGTCTACTTATACAATTAATAATTGTATTGATGACCCATGTAGTCTTGAGCTAATACCATTTCACGTTCCACGCGTCACTTCAAGAAATAAAGTACCATTTCATTGTAAAACAGGAATTGAAATCTCCAATAAGACAACTCTGTGTAGCATATAACTATTGACATTGACATATTTGGCGACTCCTTATCTAAAATTATATTCGTTTTTATATTTGTTTGTCATATGATTGTCCAGTAATTGGGATCTTGTATTCTGTTGGATCGAGTTATTAATAAATAAATAAATATATACAGGGTGTAACAGAAATAAGTACATTAAATTTAAAAAAAACAGAAGTGGGGAGAGATATTGTACTGGCCACAACATTTTTTTTTACTGTGGCGGAAGACTCCATTGAATATCAGTGCCCCTCTTTCGGACGGCACTGTTTGTAATCACGTGCGCCGTATTTCCAGTGGTGGGGATCATTCCGTAGTACGCTCTTGTGATGTAGCCGTAGAGTAGTGAACTTTGCCGAACTTGCTTATTCGTATTCGTTTTGTGTGCAGTTGTGCTGCATCTAGTGACTCGAACGCCGATCATCCGGACGTTTCCTTCTCATCTTTTAATTAATTACTCCTACATATCAATCAGACATATCATTGTGATTCTCCTGACGATTAGTTGTGTGATTTGTGCAGTGAAAAGGACTTACTAACCATAAAAGTAGTCGCTGTTTTTGACGTTTACAAGTAAACATGGAACGGTAAGAGTATTGTTGTTTGTTTTCTATAACGGTTTAGTTTTTTAAGGATGTTTTAGTGATTTAAATGCTTGTTAGATTGTTGACTTGAAATAAACAATTTGTTTGACGTTTTGTTGCAATGCAATTACATTTAACAGTTGGAAATTTATGGCTCACCTTTAATGGGTTGTCGATAGTATAGATTGTTTATGCTATTATGTTATTATAAATATGAGATCATAATATGTAGTAGTAAACAAGTTTTATATGTTAAATATGTCAAGAACAATTACGTGAAATAATGATTAAATATAATACATGTCACTTTGTAATACTTCTAAATAATATATGAAATACAAAACCATAGTTGTAAATATGTGAAATTATATATTTGTATATTAGTATTGATACCCATCAATTTCAACAATATCAAACAATATATCAAATGAAAATACATTTTTACCTCTCGCTAAGAGAGGTATTGGATTCATGCTAAAAATCGCATATCCAGATTTTAATGATTAAGCACGTTTTAAGGTTCATACAATCCGATTTTAACATTTGACGATAATGTCAGTCTGTCTGTGTGTGTGTGTGTATGTGTGTATGTCCAATCGGACATTAATGGAAAAAGCTGAAAAGGTTTTGGTAACAATTGGACAACCGGAAGTAGCAGATTCTTGAAAAAAAAATCTAAATATTATTTTTTGAATTTTTTTTGTAATAATATTAAAGAAATTTTTTGTTTGGAGATACAGTATATAATAATATAGAATAATCTGTTGTAATAAATCTCGTTGCCTAAAAAACTGAGATATTTAAATGTTTGTAATTGACAGATAAATGCAAAATGTCTGTGTCAAAAATCAGATTTTTCTGGGAGGTATGAATACATTTAATTTATATTATAGTATTATAGGTATGTTAATATTATATACATCCTTGAGAAATACCGCTAATACTGTCAATGAATTTGAAGAATTTTGAACATATTAGAAGAGTAGGACAAAATTCCTTATAGAACGAAAGAAGAGATACAATTTCAATTATTTGTATGTACAAGAATTGTTAAATTCGTTACTTATAGGGCGCGAGCAGTCATGTGACTTTGTTGGCCTTGGCAAGCAGATATGAGGATCCGTGTCAGAATGACGACTAGTAGTTATGTACATGGATGTGACAATTTATTGTCATGTTTTTCAAAATATTCTGATGTTTATTTGTCATCAATAGTATGGAATATACTTGTCACCTATGTACATTATTAATAGCTGTCATTCAAACACGGGCCTCTATATCTGCTTGCCAAGGCCAAGAAAGTCCTATGTAACATAAAATGAAAATGGTGAGAGGTATTGTGCTGGCCACAACAAATTTTTTTACATCACAATCACAGTGTGATAACATATTTGTATTTATTATTAATGTTCGTACATTCAGAAACAGTTTCATTTCACTCAGTGTAATAAAATAAGTCATAAATACTTTTATACACGAAAGGAAATGAGTTTAAACTTTAATACAATTCTCAAACCGTTCACGACCATCCATAAACCAAAATTAGTCCACGAGCATTTCCTGAAAATCGTTAAAAAACATCCATTCGCGTGCCAAGCCAACCGCCATATTTTCATCTCAGTTAGTATCTCGTCATTGTTTGTGTCCGATGTTTTCTGACTGATCCGTACGCCCTCATATTCGATCGCCGGGACGCTCGGCGTCTGTTCTTTGTTCTCAAACAGGTGTTTGGCGCCCGAGGGAGGTTGTCAACCCCTATGGGGAGTGCGATGCAATTTACTCCCCCGTTGCATAAGAGAGGAGGTCTTTAAAGCTAGAGCACCAGGACGATGTAGAAGGGAAATCCTTTGCAGTAATTTTCTTTCGCAACGAACTGGCTTTTCCTGCTCGCTCGATAAGGGTTGTTTTAATAAGGGGAGAATGGTGATGCTGATAGCGAAAACGCAAAAGATCGTTTGGATCAATAGCCCTGACATAGATTTATTAATACATAATATTATTTATGTTTGTATATTAGGGCAGGGCAATAAAAGTTGTTTGGCGATTTTTTGGCCATTCAAACAGCATTTATTCTTACTATACCAACGTTTCGGTGCACCCTTGCACCTTCTTCAAGGTCTACAACAATTATACAACAAAAATGTAATATACGAGTATACAAAATAACATGGACACTATCACACTTACAGTAAGATCTTACAAATTCGTACAAAACATTCAGTTAATTTATAAAACATCGTACAAAAAATTCAATGAGCATACACACATCCATAAGTATAGGGCGCGAACAGTCATGTGACATTGTTGGCCTTGACAAGTAGATATGGGTACATAGATGTCCAATGTCAGAAATTTTCATTAAAATTTTCAAGAGTTTCTAAATTCACATAGTTAATTTGTCACCAGGAGTGTCGAATTTAATTGGCGAAGAAAATAAACCACATGGAATTGGGAAATCACCAAATTTAGAATGAAAAATTATGATATTTGATATCAATGTACATAATTATACATTCTGACACGGGCGCCCATATCTGCTTGTCAAGGCCAATAAAGCGACATGACTGCTCGCGCCCTATTGTATTTAACATTTCTTGTATACCTACATTCTAAATAATATATTATATTTTGTCCTATTCTTCTAATTTTTCAAAATGTTTCCAATTCATTGTCGGGATTGACAGTATTATTGAAGGGTATATGTAATATACCCTATATATATATAATGTATGTCTCAGAAAAAGTCTTCAGTAATGTCAAATAATTAAAATTTTAATAATCTACTTCCGGTTGTCTAATTACTACCAAAACCTTTTCAAGTCTTCCCAGTAATGTCCGATTGAGAAATACGTAGTTAAACATGTATTAAGTGTTATAGTTTTTGAGAAATCGTCCTTCCAACATCCAAACACACATACATCCACACCCACAGATATCATCGTAAAAATGTTAAAATCGGATTGTAGGGACCTTAAAACGTGCTTATTCATTAAAATCTGGATATGAGATGTTTAACATAAATTCAATACCTCTCTTAGCGAGAGGTAAAAAACATTTAACGTCAGTTTTGACAATCAATATTTTTTTCCAGAAAACATATAGATTTTTATTTTATTTTACAAAATGACATAATTGGTCAGTTCGTATAGAAAATATGTAAAACAAAAATTATTGTCTGATCTATATCTCTACCATTGGTTAAGCGTTGTACGCTTCACTTTTAAATGTAAATATATTGGGTACGGAAATAGATATTCTTAATTTGGAATTGGTGCGCGGAAGAGTAAGTACAAAAATTGAAATTTTGAAAATATTTTCGGCAAAGTGCATATAAAAACAAATAGTGGAACGTCATTATTTGTATAACAATAACTGTTAAAAATCCTTTGATTTATTTATTGATTTGACGATATCAATCGTTCGTGTTTTGTAAATAGAATAATAAATTATGTTTATAAAAATAATTTAATTTCATTCGTTGAAATGATTGGTAACATAAATAAAACAGTATGAGTAAATTAGAAAATAAATAAATGAATAATAATTTTAATTAATTGTGCCCTCCCTCTTCCGATTAAAAAATACTTCCACGGTTAAATTATTTCCACATAATTAAAATTTCTCTGCTGTGAAGAAAAGTCCCCGATTACGCACACCATCCTCCAGTAAGAAAAATTTAATCTAATTTCTCAGGAAGATTAATGACATAGTATTAATCATAAACAAAAACGCCCGGCATATGATTAAAACATGATTTGCAATCATTCACTGTCGTGGTTCGTATCCCGTATAAATTTGTTTACACATGACACCATTATATTTCTGGCTCAATGCTATCATCGCAGTCGAACAAAACATTTTGCTTTTATTAGTATGAAACTACGATGTTAGAATCGATCGAGGAAGGTAGTTTGTGTCACCGCGAATCGTGAAAGAATTTGCGATACGGTTGTGTGTAGTTATGTAACATGAAAAATGAGCAGTCAAAATGTTATATCATGATTTATTTTGTCGTTATTCAAAAAGTATACAAGGTGATTGAAAAAATAAGGACATATTATTAATTTTCAATCTATAGTTTATATTACCATATCTCGACTATGGGTCACAGGATCTGACGTGACCAATCCATGTTTAGGGTGACTATTTGTGTTGGCGGCATTTTGAATGTAGTGTTTTGTAGGTGTAACAAACTGGCGTTTAAAATGTTAGGTTGTTTTTATCTCACGCTAAGAGAAGAATTGGATTCATGCTAAAAATCTCATAACCAGATTTTAATGATTAAGCCCGTTTTAAGGTCCCTACAATCCGATAATTTTACAACCGGGAGTAGCAGATTCTTAAAAAAATTCTTCTAAATATTATTTTTGAAAAACTTTTGTTCATGCTTGTATTATACATTTAGAGATAAATAAATATAAGGTATATAATAATCTCACAGCCTAAGTATATACATTATATTATTTTTTATTGTATTAATAGTTAAATATTTAAAATAATAGGTATATTACATAGACCCTTCAAAAATACTGACAATCCCCACAATGAATTGAAAACATTTCGAAAAATTAGAAGAATAGGACAAAATTTCTTCATAGAATGAATTTAAAATTAAATCTAAATATAAAGAATAGATATAAGTAGAATTTTTGGTGTAGAGTGTAGGTATACAAGTTAATATTAGGCGCGAGCAGTCATGTAATTTTTTTGGCTTTGACAAGCAGATATGGGGGCCCATGTCAGAATGATAGAATTTTTCATTCTAAATTTCATGATTTTCCAATTCCATGTGGTTTATTTTCCTCAACAAGTAAATTCCACACTCCAGGTGACAAATTAACCACGTGAACTTGAATTTTGAATGAACAATTCTTACATTTAACATCTATGTATATAATTACTAGTTGTCATTCTGACACGGGCCCCCATATCTGCTTGTAGGTCAACAATATCCCCAAAAACCCATGCCAAATTATTAGTGTAGTTTCAATTGTAGATTAGTTTCTTTAAAGTCAAGAAAAATAAAATCTTCCTATAACATTTTTTTTGTAAAATCAAAAATATAGTATATTGTGTCATTAGGAGTAAAAGTGCACGGAAGTATGCACGACGAGCGAAGCGAGTCGGACAATTGCACGCGAGGCACACAAAGACACTTTAACTCCGAATGACACATTATTTTTTCTTCAAACGTATAGATATTTAAAGATCTTGTAAACTCAATCCGGGGACTACTGTAACTCGCTTAAAATTAGATATATAAAAGTTTAGTTTGTTCAAAACTAGTATTACTCTTTAGAGGAATTAGCATATTTTTATCAAAAATAAATTCACATAAACTGTACCCTAACCCCAACTAGACTCCATAATTATATTAATTGAACATGACAATGACAAATACTCAACTATTATTACTTGTAGTTATTTCTTATTTCAGACAAAGTTTAAATTGAATGCCCCACTGTTACTTCCTGCCTACGGTACACTCAGACAAAAATAAACGACATAAATATGAATTATGCCTAAATGGCTCTTCCAAGTTTGGAATTTAATCCACATTGTTTTATTTCACAAAGTTTGATACATTCTTGTTACGAAGCACAACTTAAATGGAGAGCTTACAGAGCTTAAAGTTAGGAGGGGGATATATTTAGAGGGATCTATTCGAATTATTTTACTATGAGGGTGAATAGTAGTAGTAGTTGTGAGTCATAGCTTTAATAGTACTATAATGTATTAACTTTTTTTTCTAGACGTAAATTTATAACTAGATTAAAGAGGATACATTCCTCCAATGCTTTTATGAGATTTATTGTTGTGAGAACTGAAGCAATGTGTTCACTTTACGACTTTATGCTAGCTTTTTGTGTGATTTGGGCGATGACATTTTCAAATGCACTTTACTATGTAAGAGTAAAAACTGTAATGGCTATTTTATGAATGAGTTTGAACTTATGCCTATATCTCACACTATAAATAAAATGATTTAAGAATAGAAAAAAATAACCTATAGGTAACTTCAAATTTGTACTTCATCTCACTAAAAATTAACCTAAAATAGAACCTATTTGGTAACTAGAGCACTTAGCGGATATTCAAGAAAATTTGAATTGAATTTTGAATGCTTTTATTGTAACACATATTTTTATAATAATAAAATAACAGTAGTATCTTACATACCCTCATAAAAACTAAGTAAACGACACTACTGGATTTGTCATAATGGGCGGAGCAAAAAATTCATACAATTCGTAGATAACCTTGATCAGATATCTTTCAAAAAAATTACTGTAGTTAAAACCATAACTACAGTTTAACAATAAATCTGATGTGACAAGCACATTACCTTCCGTCAATCCTGTGTACAAATTCCATAGGGCGCAAGCAGTCATGTGACTTTGCTATTAATTATGTCCATAAATGACAAATGTAATAATTTTTCATTAAAAATTTCATTTTTTGGTATTATATGATTCCTTTTCTCGGCAACTGAATTCCGCACTCCTGATAACAAATAAACCACATGAAATAAGAAAATCGCTGTCATTTTGACACGAGCCCCCATATCTGCTTGCCAAGATGCCAAGGTCAGCAAAGTCACGTGACTGCTCGCGCCCTATACATAATTTTTCTTGCAAAGACAATACCTTCCTTACCTAAAGGTGACGGAAGGTAAAAAGCTATTAAATAGTAGAAGGAAAAAATAATGATGTATAGGTAATATTAGTTAAATATAGTAGCTAAAAATATATTTTGTAAGTAATTTAGGGTAAAGTAGTTAACCCTGATGACAGTAAATAAATTGGAGTAATTCATACGATACGGCCACAATAGTAAAAGTTCATCATCGTATATATTGACCTTATTTTCCCTGTTATTTCCGTAGGCAAGTCAATTACATATAAATTTTGAATTATGAGAATTTCACTTATGTTTTTCTTGACCTGGCTTTAGCTTGTCATTAAAAATAAATGAAATTGTGCAAATAGTCTTCGATTGGAAATAAAGACATTCCGTTATTGATTTCTATTTTTATGCAGAATGAAATTTTGTTCGCGATTCAATTTCAGATAGAAGATAATGAAAAAGGAAATGCGATCTGCATTTACATTCATTCCAGAGTTGTATACAGTTTTAAATTTCAATCTAGTATTACTAAATAGTGGAGCTACTACAAGATTAAATTACTCGTAATTTAATAAATACACTTATAAATCATAATAATTTCGAAGAATAATTTATTGTCATTTCTATTTATAATGTTTTTTTTTTTATGTATATTAGCTGTTTGGTTTATTTTTAACAGTTACAGTATCTATAAACAAGAGATACATTCCTTACCATGGTAGAGAGAGTTTAAAAATGGCAAAATGTACGAACCATATGCGGAATGTCATTTTAATTAAATCGAAGGCTTTGATGACCGGCCGCCTTTCGGGGCTAATACGTAATATTTTATTTTAAATCAAGGCCTTTAAATTTCACATATTTCTTAATGACAACTATTTAATCCTACACATATATGTTCATTTATAAATCAGCCTACTGTCTCTATCATATATTAACATATACCTACACCTAAAAGAGTATAATAACGCAATTTATTTAAAAATAGAACAACTGAACAGTAAATCATTTTTTTATGTGTTAACAATTACTCGAAAGTTCAGTCAAACAGCATTTATTCTTACTACACAACTTTTCGGTGTACCCTTGCACCTTCTTCAGGGTCTACAACAATTATACAACATACAAAATAACATGGATATTATCACACTTACAATAAGATCTTACAAATTGTTACAATTCATGTACACAAAATACATTCGTACAAAACATTCATTTAATTTATTAAAAATTGTACCAAAAAATTCACATCCATTTGCTCTAAAAAACGACAACCGAATAATACGGAAAATAGCTAGAAATATCCTGTGTAAGGATTCTGGTGACATCATTGATACGGACTCTTATTGGTCGTTTGTACACCAATAATAACAGAAGGAACTAGTAAATTATTATTTATTAAATACTATTTACTATATTCCATCATTACCGATATCTGTGTATGAAGCAGATTGGCACACCCAGCAATGGGTAATATGCCGTGATGAAATATTTATTTATTTTATTTATTTTACTATTTTAAGTGCTTAGTTAATTTTTCCTTCCGTTGCCGAAATGTATGTCGGTATGCAAAGTAGCACTTCCTTGCTTCTAGACATGCGTGAAGTTTCCTTGTGCGTGAATGTGTGTGCGTGTTTAATTCAAGTTCGGTAGCTGATGCTATTTTTAGCTTGAACTGCAGACTAGGAAGTGAATTGTAATTGTCTATGTTTTGATGGTATAAGAAGGTGTTGATTGATGCCACTGCTTCAATATTTGGAAGAATAAATTTGGAAAATAAATTTGGTACTTATAGTTAGTTATGAGTTATGGCCAGTTGTCAAATGAGTTGTTAAATATTACTGTCAAAATTTCGATTTGCTCTTTTACCTTCCTCTAGGTAAGAAAGGTACTGTCTTCGGTCAATATAAGTACGTTTTAGGGTTCCTACAATACTATTTTTACGATGATGTTTGTGTGTGTGCGTGCGTATGTGCGTGTGTGTGACTATAATTTCGGCCGCGATATCTCCAATACTAGAATTCCAAAATTTACAAATTTACATATTCCTCTTCCTTACACCCATATGCAGACTTGATTAGATTTTGGTTATAATTAATCAACCGAAATTTGAAGATTTTAACAGTCTTTCTTGAAAAAACGTTATTAAATATTTTGACATTTATTGTTATTATAAATTTTAAAGAATATTCTTTGAATTTACAAGAATTGTGTTTCAATTTATGCTAAGTATTAAGTCACATCTTAAAAAATTAGAAGAAGATTCATACCTCTTGCAAAGTAAGAACCGGTTTACTATTTACTTGCTATATTAGCATCTAAAATAGCGACAAAAATGGAAGTTCATTCCACTGGAATATATTAACATACGCTAATAGCTCGTGGAAATATATTTAGTGCATCCTCATTGTGTAATTAGCCAAGAACGGCATTATTCAATTTGTGAAAATGAATATATTTATCGAAATTTCTCTTCCTAATTGCCGATAGAGTAATTGGGCTAAAAGGAAAATAACAAATGATTGGTTTGTTTATTTGTGTTATAGGATAAGCCAAGTCAGGCGAATGTGTACGCGGTTAGTGAACTTATGTACCAGGATCGATTCCAATTTAATAAGGATTTGGACTAAAGAGAAAAGCTTGTGTTAGACATGAAATTTACTGCGAAATTACTTTTTGCAAATTGCAGGAAAATTTTATAGATATGTAATTATCCACCTAAATTAACAATTGTTTCATATAATTATATTTATGTAGTTTTATATTTAACTTTACAAACACGCGCTTACAGCACGTTTGATGTGTAAACTGATAGATACAAGGGTTGCCTTTTATATTTTAGGATTGGAGAACAAAAATAAAAATATCGAAAATAGCTGAGAGTTATTGGATTCATGCTAAAAATCGCTTATCCAGATTTTAATGATTAAGCACGTTTTAAGGTCCCTACAATCCGATTTTAACATTTTTACGATGATGTCTGTGTGTGTGGATGTATGCGTGTGTGTGTGTGTGTGTGTGTGTGTGTGTGTGTGTATGTGTGTGTGTGTAATATTAAAGAAAATTAAATTCTCAATCTGACACATTTTTTTTTTATTATATCTCGTATAGGTTTGGGGATATTTGTATATAATAATATAGAATAATTTGTTGTAATAAATCTCGTTGCCTAAAAAACAGTTGAGATATTCAAATGTTTGTAATTGACAGATAAATGCAAAATGTCAGTGTCAAAAATCAGATTTTTCTGGGAGGTACCAATACATTTAATATATATTATTAATTAAATATGTATTTAAATTATAGGTATTTTAATATTACATATATCCTTAAGAAATACCGCTAATACTGTCAATGAATTTGAAGAATTTTGAACATATTAGAAGAGTAGGGCAAAATTCCTATTAGAACGAAAGAAGAGATACAATTTCAATTATTTGTATGTACAAGAAATGTTAAATTCGTTACTTATAGGGCGCGAGCAGTCATGCGACTTTGTTATATAGATGTCACAATTGTCATATGTCATAATTTTTCTTTCAAAATTTCAAAATATTCTGATGTTTATTTGTCATCAATAGTATGGAATACACTTGTCGAGGAAAATAATCCGCATGGATTTGAAAAATCATAATGTTTTAAATAAAAATTATGATACTATGATACAAAGTCATATGACTGCTCTCGCCCTATGTAACATAAAATGAAAATGGCGAGAGGTATTGTGCTGGGCACAACAGATTTTTATTCTATATTTACTTCTTTATTGGCGAAAATATCCTAACATTAAACACATTCTACGTGGGTGTTATTATACTGTAAACACCAACGTAAAATGTCAACTTTGTTCAATGGCTGTGCAAACACAGGGAGGTATCAAGGAGGGTAGTTTTAACTTCCGACAGGTGTCTCCGTGCTCTAGTCAAACTCTGACTCACTCGAGGGTTGCAAAACACCCTTGCAAACAGATAACTGGAAGAGATGGTATGTAAATGATACAAGACAACCCCTGTTCAAAAATTACTTGCGTTTGACAAGGAATTATTTAAGTGAAATTGAAATTTTAGATGTTTGCGAACAAAATATATTTTTGATAAATTGTACAACACTCAATACATATCACTATAAGGCTGTGTTCGAAATTTCATTTTTGCCTCTCGCTAAAAGAGGTATTGGATTCATGCTAAAAATCTCATATCCAGATTTTAAGGGAATAAGCACGTTTTAAGATCCCTACAATCCGATTATAACATTTTTACGATGATGTCTGTGTGTGTGTGAATGTTGTTGGTACGATTTCTCAAATTCTATAAGACTAAAGACCTGTATAACTACGGATTCCTCAATCTAACAGTTATGGGAAGAGTTGAATAGGTTCTGGTAACAATTGGACAACTGGAAGAGGTAGTTTCTAAAATATTAATATTACATATATCCTTAAGAAATACTGCTAATACCGTCAATGAATTTGAAGAATTTTGACTATATTAGAAAAGTAGGACAAAATTCCTCATATATCGAAAGAAGAGATACAATTTCAATTATTTGTGTGTACAAAAAAATGTTAAATTCGTTACTTATACGGCACGAGCAGTCATGTGACTTTGTTAACCTTGGCAAGCAGATATCAGGATCCGTGTCATAATGACGGCTAGTAGTTATTTACATAGATGTCACAATTGCCATGTCATAATTTTTCGTTCAAAATTTCAAAATATTCTGATGGATAGATGATGTTTTGAATGAAAAATTATATTTGACACCTATATACATTACTAGATGTCATTCTGACACGGGCCTCCATATCTGCTTACCAAGGCGAACAAAGTCACATGACTGCTTGCGGCCTATGCAACATAAATTGAAAATGGCGAGAGGTATTATGCTGGCCACAACAGATTGTTTTTCTTAGGGATAGGGTTTTAAGGAAAAAAAAAGAAAATGTGGGATGACTCTATTATTATTGTAAACGGCTATTTTGTAATATATTTTATGCAATATATTACAGTAATATGTTTGTGACCGTACTTGAACCCATGTCTGAGACGATTCTTTGTGGTTATAGGTTTTAAATTTCGAGATTGAAGACATCATGACTGCAGTGATATGTCGGCTGCTGGATGGACCGCCCGTGAGTTAAAAAAGTAGTTTGAATTTGCTTATACATAATGTTAACACTGATTTTTGTGGAGTTTGATTTGATTTATTTACAAACAGTAGATTTTGAAGTTTGCGCTTAAAACATCGCTTTATTTGTGACAATTCTGTTTTTATTAAATTTTTTGATACACAACAAAAAAATGAAAAAGTGATACTTTGTGTGATGAGCGCGGAAGTTTGCACGACGAGCGAAGCGAGTCGGTCAATTGCACGCTCGTCACACAAGACACTTTTACTCTGATTGCCACATTATATTTTTTCTTCAAACGTATAGATATTTAAAGAAAAATATCTACTACAGACGTTACATTTTACGTAAATTACGTTTGCGACATCAATTGCTTTGTAGCTATGGATACTTATTTGTTCACGTTTTGTTATAAATATTGAAGTGAAGATGTTCACGTTTTGACCGTTTTGACGTTTAAATAAAAACTGTACAGTTTTATATTCTTGTGTACAATTATGTCGAATTTGCCCACTGAAGTTGTTCAATTGGATGGAAATCTAACAGTGTGGCTGAAATATATGTCCAGGAATCACTGCAAAACAATATAAACTTTTCTTATCACTTTAATTCTAAGTATTCTTATGTTCATTACCGTCCCTGTAATTGTAATCTGTAAGTCTGCTATTCTTTTATATGCTATTTCCTCAAAAGTAAACTCTGTTTATATTTCAATTCACAAGTTATTTATTTAAATTTGACAGCTATTAATGGTATTTAATAACACTATTCATAGATTACCTAGTTTGTTATAGAGACATTTAGGGCGATATTACAGGTTTCTTTTATACAATTTACTTCTTATTCGTTAATTCTGTATAGTTTCTATGGATATTTATTTATTTGTATGCCGGCGGCGTAGAAATTAGTTACTTTTACTTTGGCGGCGTAGAAATTAAACTTCTACCTTGTGAATCAAGTCACAAAAGATGCTACTTTTATGACGTTTGAGAAAAAATACAGTGCAATCCTCATCAATAATTGCTTTTAATTCACATGAGTTCATTAGTTTATTTATAAATTAGGTTGTTTTTCCATTTTTCTTTCATTTTTTGTTAATAAATCCTTACCATCTTGAGCATTCCATCCTCTCCACTCCAGACAGCCTGGCGCTGCATCTGTTGCTTTGTGGCGCCGCCCTGTCTAGCATCCTGCGAACTACTTTTCTTTAACCCCGCAACCCCTATAACGTCCTGCTATTCTCTCTTACACATTCCTGCCTTAGATTGTTCTTCCGTATGACGCATGTCGTTTCTGTTCTCGGGGGTGGGTTCTTGCTGCAAAAAGTGTCCGAGTTCGTGGACAGTGGAGCGCACCACTGGTGGCGAATGGACCGTACGAAAAGCGCTCGTGTATGTGATTAAAAGGGCACTAGACTGTGGGTTTGATGGCCGAGGGCTTTATTATTAGTTGGAAAATGAGATTATAAAAGGGTGTTTTAATATTTAAATTAACTATAAATAGTTTTTAGGGGCAAAACAGCACATTGATGGTTTTTATTTTTAAAATCATGAGCTAATAAAGGACCTACAGGCACCCCTCCTGTATTACGGTACTGTCGTAAAGCATCTAAGTCTAAATCGAAGTTCCAAATTTTATGTTCAATTATTCAGTATTGTGAAAAATAATAATTCCATATAAACTGCCAAGAAATTTCAATACAATCTGTCAATCGGTCTAATCGTAACAAGTGTCTATGTCGATCTACCTAGCGTTAAATCGGTAATGGATCAAGATCAAGATTTTCCATTTGAAAGGAGAGGGCAACGTAGATCATAACCAGGTTGGATGCTGTTGTTAGGAATGGTGTTCAAGGTGATCTCAATATTTCGAAGAACGAAAAGCAGAGTGATGGACTCAAAAATATTGTCATTTCTGACGTTAAGTCAGATGTCAGATTCTAGTTCCACAAATTTTAAAGAGACGCCGAGTTAGACAACAGTTATAAAACAAAATATATATATATATATATATATATATATATATATATATATATATATATATATATATATATATATATCTGTGGGCGTTTTTTCACAAAAGGCCCAGATTGATATCCTTATTGATACGCTCCTGGTTAATCATCCAGTTAAACAGCTAGAGCTATATAAAAAAATTATTTTAAGGCGCCAAATTGAATATATGTGCTCCAGGCGCCAAAATACCACCGCATGGCCCTGGATTCATGCTAAAAATCGCATATCCAGATTTTAATGATTAAGCATATTTTAAAGTCTGTACAATTCGATTTTAATATTTTTACAATGATGTCTGTGTGTGTGTATTTATATGTGTGGGTAGGTTGGAAGAACAATTTCTCGAAAACTATAATACTTAATACCTGTTTAACTACGGATTTTTCAATCGGACTTTACTGGGAAGAGCTGAAAAGGTTTTGGTAATAATTGGACAACCAGAAGTAGGAGATTCTTAAAAAAAAACTTCTAAATATTATTTTTTTTAAAAATTTATTCTTCCTTGTATTAAAGAAGAGTAAAATTCTCTATCTGCTACATATAAATATTTTATTATGTCTTATCTTATTTCTTATTGTACCCTTCAAAAATACTGTCAATCCCTACAATGAATTGGAAACATTTCGAAAAATTAGAAGAGGACAAATTTTCTTTATAGAATGAATTTAAAATTTTAAAATCTAAATATAAAGAATAGATGTAAGTAGAATTTTTGGTGTAGAGTATATGTATACAAGAAATGTTAAATACAATAGGGCGCGAGCAGTCATGTGACTTTGTTGGCCTTGACAAGCAGATATGGGGGCCCGTGTCAGAATGATAGCTAGTAATTATGTACATAGATGTCAAATATCATAATTTTTCATTCAAAATTTAGTGATTTTCCAATTCCATTTGGTTTATTTTCCTGGACAAGTAAATTCCACATTCCTGGTGACAAATTAACTACGTGAATTTAGAAAACATAATTATTAATTGTCATTATGACACGGGCCCTCATATCTGCTTGTCAAGGCCAATAATGTCACATGACTGCTCGCGCTTTATACTTATGTAACCAAAAACGGAACTAGCGAGAGATTTTTTTGTATATAACATTTTTGTCTAAAGTCATTAGGTCGCTCAAAAAAAGTGCTGGTTGTATAAAAAGAAGACTCAAAGTTATCTTGAAAAGAACACCAAATTTTTTTCCGGTTTGCAAACCGGACACATGGCACTCAACCACGTGAACCCGCACATGTTTCCTTCATAAAATTGCTATAACATTTTGGCAGTGTGACAAAATATAAAACCACCAAACAATATTAATATTTATCCTGTCCTAAATTCGTAAGCCTAAAGCCAACATCCCCGTCTTCCCTATCTGTCCTGCCCGCTGTCCCAGTTTCCCAGGTTCGATCCCGATCTGAGTGCGCAGCTGACCGACTCCCGGTCGCACCACGCGAGCATCATCAGCATCAGTTCACCGCGGGCTGTTGATCGGGTGTCATCGTCGCGTAGTTTGTAGTTTGCACGCTCTCATCTCTGCACAACATTGCACACGAAACGTCACTCAAAGTCATCTCACTATCAGATCAAAATAATATGTGTGGAGTATAAAAAATAGACAGGGTAAGGTGAGTTCAAATGGGTTGTTTACGTTGTCATGGGGATAAGGTAAATATTCTAAAGCGAATGTAGGTTAATGTGGAAAGTAGTGTTTGATCTTTTTATAAGTAGTAAAACATTCATGGACTATTAAAATGTTCATCTGTTTTTTTTTAATTATGAGCAATTTTTGTTATTATACTACTGACAATATTAATGAAACATACAAACATATGTATATGATGATAAGCGACTGGAGAAGTGATGGATAAAAGAAATAAGGAATACAGTTGAGGATTAGTTTGGAGATCGAGACGAAGTCGAGATCTCCAATACATCCGATACCGGTAAGAAGCACTTAATGCCCGCAATGCTTATTATATTTTTTGCACGATCGTCCCAATAATAACAAATTAAAGTTTAAAATTATTTAAAAAATATTTTGACATTTTAAAGAAATTAGTTGTCATTTTTAAGTAAGCTATGATCGTTGTTTTGTTATCGTTATAGCTTTAAAAATTGTACATTTATTTTTTATTTATGTAATTTTCACCGCCTCCAGATCGGTAGGTAGTCACATCACAGACTGATCAGTACCACATCACTTACTGATCAGTAATTTGTAAACAAAACTTACTGCCTTGGAAACCCTATCGGTAAAGTTTTAAAAAAACCTGATTGTGCAATATTTTATAATAATTTGTTACTGTGTGTAAGTATGTGTATAATATGTAAAATTACTTTTTTGTGGTCGTATGCTTGAGTGTCTGGTCGCGAATCTGGGGAACCGGATTTGATTCCGACCGATGCCAAATATTTCAAATTTTAATTGGCATAAAATTGGCCCCTGTGGTACGCTCTCCATGCCAGCAATGAGTGCCCGTGTGGTGACATCTGGTAAACGCCCGCACGGTACAAATATGTCATCATCATTACCAAAATCTGTACACTACACCCATCAATAGGTGATGATATATTTATTTATTTATGTATTGAAATGTGTTGTTTCGCGTCGCCTAAGCAACGTCCGAAACGTCAATTTCTCAGGTCACCACCAGATAAGTGATCGGGAAATTTTACAAAAACACCCTCCTATTTCTAAAGCATTTCTTAAATAACTATATTTATAATAAAAGAATAATAAGAGAAAATGATGGAATTTTGAATGTAATTTAATTATAAAACAATGAATTTAGTGCATTAGGTTCACAATATTGGCAACAATTTCTGCTCGGCGGAAGTCGGCAAGACAGAGTATTCGGGATGTCTGTAACACATAACCAACAAACGATGTAAATTGTAACAAAACAATAAGTAATTTAACAAGTTCATTAAGTTTAAATTTTCGGGCGTGCAACTTTTATAAAAACAGCTGACAGAAACGATACCTAACGCACAGAATTTGGAATTAGGTAGACAGTGGCTTTAAAAGGTGCACGCCCAGGTTGTTGCATGGGCAGTTTGTGAGGGTAGGGAATAGATTATGCTTTTATAATTGTTTATTGCAAAAAATATATTAATAAAATACAATTAACTAATCACAATAAGTAAGGCTTACAATTTGTTGCTTACAAAAAAGTGTTAAGAGCCAATTTAGAATAATTTAGGCGTCTGCATCTAAATGAAAATATATGGTACATTAAAGTCGAATAACTGTCATGATTACCATTCCATTAGAACAGTTTATCATACAACATGCATCCATATGGTAATGCACTATGTTCAATTACTCTTTAAAACTTGATAAATCGAAAAACATTTATTAAAATAATTGAAACTCATTCCGTAAATGCCTGGTAATACTTGAATATTAATAAAATTACCGGCATATTTCAAAATCATTTTTGTTTATAATTACTTCCGGAATATAATGCCAACATTGGTGTTTTATCATTATTACCAACCTATGAACGCGAAATGATCAATTACGATTGTATAGTTCATTTTATTAGAACTTGCAGGATCGAATTCTAAGATTTGTGCAAAGACAGGATTGGATTCTATGAAAATTGTTCATACATATTTAACAATGCTTATGATTTATAAGATTTAATTTGTTTATAATTCTTTAACTCTATATCCATTGAACATGCATAGTTTGTTTATGAAATAATTTTACTGGAAATTTAGAATCTTTTGCATGAAAATTTATACATAATACACAGGGTTGACGGAAAGTATTATGCTGGCCACATCAGATGGTGCATATATTTATTAGAACTTCCTGTTTAAAACTGTTTAAAGAATATTCAATAAGTGAGACATTCTGTATATTTTGGACAATAGAGTCCAACCCTGTGCAATCCTTATGTAATGTTCACATTTTGTGATGTTATAATGATTTGTATCAATAATTAAGTGATCGTAACATACAGGCAAAATGAAGAAGTATGACTGTCATAAATATTTGTTGATAATAAATAAAACAGCATCTTCTGTTTGACATATGGTACAAGGTACAATAATATTTCATTATTGAGATCATATTCTAAAATAACTTTAGTTGTTCAAATGTTTTCTCCTATTTGTCAAATGTGATTGCGATTCTTTTATTTTGTGGGTTGCTAAGTAGGTGTTGACATAATTCACTTTTTTGTTAACTAATGTTAACATTTGCATAAAAATGCAATAATAAATTGGTTTTGCTAAGCTTGTTGAATATAATTTTCATTACGCCTTTTTAAATTCTCTGTGACAGGTTGACAATGAACTAATTTATGACTAGTTTGTATGCCTGTCTTTTGTAAATTTGTGCAGGAGTCATTATTATTTTTACAGTCAAATGTTGTAGGTTCTGAAAATAATTTTTGTTTTATGTAGCATTACTACATTTTGTGTCATGATAAACCTACGTTTTTATAGTTCTGGTTATTTGAAATAAAGTGGTATAGTAAAATCTGTAGTAAATATTTGAATTACAAAAGTAAATATTTTAAAAAGTTAAATACAATAATAAATTTTGTGTAGGTCTGCGTCAAGCAAAAGTATTTACACACTACACCCATAATGGTTCTTATACTTTTTGACTTGGATAAAAATTCGTACAATTTATCATGGAAATATGAACGCTTATAACATTTTCGGCTATTAACTCCACAGCAGCGTGCATACAAATGTTTGCATTTGAAGCAATACATTTGCACACATTTTGTGTTCAAAAGCACGGGCATCTCATTTGAGACATTCTGTATACTGTCAATTTGCTGTTATATTTTTAATCACTGCAATTTATTATATTATGTACCAGATTTATATATTAAATAGATTTGAAATCCGATACTTCTTACAAGATTCCAATAAGAAGCTTACTGCGAAACTCAATATTAAATTCATAATCCCTGACCTATTTATATTAATTTGTAAACTAAATGAGTCACATTCTATATTTCACTTTAAATTATCAACTACTAGTAAACATTTGACGATTTGAAATCGTGTGAAAATTAAACTGCAATTCCATAGAAACTGTTACGAGAATCATTGTAAATGGAAAAGCGGGTATTCTCGACCCAGTAACCGTTAACGAACGTAATCAGCGAGGTGATTCGGAATAAAAAAGAATTCGCAAAGGGGAAGTTATGTTTATTCGATTTCAAAACGATCAGTTAAGATATAAATAAACATGGAGTAAGGTATTTATTTAGAAATGACGAGGATATTAAATTTACTCAGCTAATATTGGGAGAAGGATTTAATAAATTATTAATGGATTGATGTATTTATATTACCTATATACTAGTATAAGATTTTTAAATGAAAACATTCTTTGTTTTAGTTTTCAAAATTACTGACCATTAATGTCAAAAAAATAATTATCACGACATATTATCCATTGCTGGGTGTGCCAATTTGTTTTATACACAGATGTCGATAATGATGAAATATTTGTACCATGCGGGCAGTTCCTCATATAATACGATTTAACATTTTTACGATGATGTTTGTGTGTATGTATGTGTGCCTGTGTATGTGTGACGAAAGTTTCGGATCGCATAACTTCACTACCACGATTCCAAAAATTATATTTTTTTCGTATTCCTCAATTTTATCTTGAAAAACGCAGTTAAATATCATTTATTGATATTTAACGTTATTATACCTAACTAACTAAAAGAATATATTATTCTCTATACGATTTGAATTATAAAGATTAAATTTCATACATTAGCCAGCTATGCTAATCATGGAAACTGCTAATATTATCAGATAATTCAAATTGATAGATGTCAGTATCAATGAAAAGTAAATGAATATGGCAGAGATGAGGATGTTGAGATAGATGTTGGGGAAGACACGGAAAGATACGGTAAGGAAAGTAAAAATAAGGGAAATAACTCTAGTGTAGAATATATTTGCAGAAGATTAAATAGCTTGGTAATAGAAGGTTAAAGAAACAAAGGAAGACCAAAGATAAGATGAAAGGACTGTATTGTGGAAGACGAGAGAAAAGGAACCGAATGAGAACGACACGCAAAACAGAAATGAAATTTACACATAATACACAGGATTGACGGAAGGTATTGTGCTGGCCAATTTAAATTTGTATATCTAATATTTTTTTAACATATGCGAAAAAAATCAATTGTTCCATTAGTTACCAAGGTAACTAATTTATTTTTAATGCTAGTTTTAAAAGTAACAATGATCTGTCACTTTTTAACAATAGTGTCATAAAGTGACATTTTTAATGCTAAAAACAAACATTAAAAAGCCTATTTTTGATTTGTAGGAAAATGAGAATTATTAAATAATAATGAAATATGACTATAATATCAAGATAAAATTATACATTATATTCCGTCCATCAAATCATCAAAATTTTTGTGTGTATAAAAAAATGCTTAGCTTTCATCTTTAATTAATTACTCGAAACATCTCCACTCTTTAAATTCTTGAAAGCCAAGAGAAAAACCGCTAATTACATAACTTTAAAGACTGAACATTATCATTCAGCGCACATAAAGAAACCAGCACAGCCTATGATGCAAGCACTCCTTTTCCATCCACATTTTCATTCTTTTCATTCTTCGAGTTGAATTACCCTGTCATGGACATACTCAACATTAGACACAGTAATCTGGCTCTGGTTGTCCTCGTTGCCGAGAGATGGCAGCATAAGGCGGTTTTTAGTTTGAAACCGCCACGCTCGAACGACCCGACGAACATACGTCGCATCCAGTAATGGATTTGGTTTGGGCAAGCCGGTTGAATGCAATCAACCACATGGATTGCAATTGATGTTCATACCAACGGAGTATTAAGAGATCACTTGATCGGCTACAATAATGAAGTTTATAATTACTTGGAGGACATAATTAGATAGATGGGAATGATGGTGTGCTGACTAAACTCAGTGGCGGTGGTTGCGCACGCTACAATATGATTAGTCGATAAAATTTAGAAAACTTAAGGAAATTAGCACTCGATCCTGTATTAAAAGATTTGCTCGATTTTTATTTATTAGTCGTTTTCATTTTGTTCGTAGATTCAAATAGCTTACGATTCTTTAGAAATGTAAAAAGTTAATGAAAATAGATTTTAAAATAGGAAAAAGAACTTTAAAAGATAATTAGTTTTTCTTGTAATACTTTAAAGATCAATTTGTTTATTTATTATTACTGCACACATTAAACATAGTCCATATTCCATTTTATATCTTCAACTATAATTATAGTAAATTTAGAAATGACGTTCTTGTTGTGCAGTATACAATTTAAATAAATGGAAAGACATGAAGACATATTTGACTTTGTGCACTTTATGTAAGAAGATACATTTCGCTGGAATACATTTACCATCGCTAACTTTATTATTTATTCAGAAATAGTCGAGATAGCATTATGTTAAACTTTTAGACCTTTTTCCTTAAAATTTATACAGAAAACAAGACAAGAAAAAATAGAAGTAGCAGATCTAATGATAATTTTATGAAATTTGTTTATGATTTGACGTACATGTCAATATAAATGTTTATGTTTACACAGAAATCGTATAATCTGAAGGCTATTAAATGATCCTGAATATAAACACATCTCATAACGATAACGCAAACATCTTTATTTATATATACATATATCAAGCTAATTTATAGGATATGAGAATATGAGCAGAATACTCGTACATATACGAGTATACATAGAGCCAAGCATATGATAATTGATAAATATAAGTACAGTAAAATTTTTGAAAGATGTCCGATCAAGGGCACCTGTATCACGAACGAATTAACAAATAGGCATACATTTATCTCTTTCTTTTGCAAAGGCTGTAAAAGTGTGTGATAAGGATGGATATAACACGCTTATCTTTCAAAAATTCATATTGTTTCGACTAAGTTAGGACATTCCATTTATAAACTATACTTTCGCTGTAACGTAAGTTTATTTATTAATACAGATACATTACCTGGATTCATAGCCGTACGTATAACGTTATATTATGTCAGAGTCACTGATACTGACATTGTGTCAGTATCTTATTTTTAACATATTTGGTTTTACTAGTTGACTTATTTTTGAATTTTGAATGCTTTTCCTGTAATATATATTTTTATAATAATAAAATAACAGTAGTATCTTACGTACCCTTATAAAAACTAAGCAAACGACACTACTGAATTTGTCATGATGGGCGGAGCAAAAATCTGAATTCATACAATTCGTAGACAACCTTGATCGGACATCTTTCAAAAATTTTACTGTACATATAGGTATCGGGTGTAACAGGAAAGCGGGCCAATTTTAAATTTGAATTCTGCAGTTACAAAACGTGAAAAATAAAATGTGATTATTCAAATGGATCGCATATCCGCATTTTATTGAATAAGCACGTTTTAAGGTCCCTAGAATATGATTTTAACTTTTTTACGATGATGTCTGTGTGTGTGTGTGTGTGTGTGTGTATGTGTGTGTGTGGATGTGTGTGTGTTAGGATGTTGGAGGTACGATTTCTCAAATTCTATACAACTAAAGACCTGTTTAACTACGTATTGCTCAATCTAACATTCTCTTTTCAACTAGGTGTATAAAAAAGTGCCCGCCATTTTACTTTTTAATAATGTAACATATAGATTATTTTATATGATTGTAAAGTAAATTTGATGCACTTTTAAAATTTGTAAAAAATATAGTGTTCCATTTGAAATTTCAAAGTTGATATTAATTACTAATAAACCTTAAGTGGTAACATGAATGTAGATTCGTCATCAAGTAGCTTACATGTTGCTGTACAAATCATGTTATATGAAAGAAAATACTAACTTAATGAATAAGCGAGATATTTGCTGGGTCCATTAAAATATAACACTCTGTATACACAGATTGAAGCAGCTTCCATTTTGAAGATAATTTAATACTACCACATCACTTAACAAAGACCGCGATGCTGGCAACCCTGTTTAATCAAATATTCCTGCAGCGTTCTCAACGCACAGACAAGTTTCACCACGTCTCTAGTGCTGCTATTTTATAAGGCCAGCAGGAACAAGCATGTCATGTCCTTTTCCGGTCCTTCTTTTCCGGTTCCGCAAGACTACAGGCATGTCTGACAGTTATGTAAGATGGTAGGGGAGTTTGACGTTTTTATGTTGGTAGAAATTATTCATTATTTTATGAAATAAACGGACTAGTATTTTAAGTATAAAGTAAAAAAATCTGATGCGGCCAGCACAATAACTTCTGTCAATCCTGTGTATTATGTATAAATTCCATACATAAATTTTCTTGCAAAAGATTATCAATTTCAAGTAAAATTATTTCGCAATTGTACTTGACACTGACATCTTCTCTAGCTTTTCCCATTCGTTAGGGGCCCCCATATCTGCTTGCCAAGGCCAAGAAAGTCACATGACTACCCTATGAAACATTAAATGAAAATGGCGAGAGGTATTGTGTTGGCTACAACAGATTTTTCTATATGTAGCTGTCGAACACAAACTACGTGTTCAACACTTTACAGACTGTGGTACTACTGTGATTAAAAAATGAACTAAATCGAATATCGCGCGGAATTAAAAAAATCGAGTTACTGGTCTATAGTTACCCCTAAAATTAGTGTCCAAACTAACCCCTATTAGGAAACGAAGTAAGCTTCGATTTTTCATCTGGTGTATACGAGGTGTGTTCAAAAACTATCGCGAATTTTGAATTTTCGCGGGTTACGTATATTCGAATTTCGATCTTTTTGTGGCTTTATGTTGGTACTCATGTCTCTCACTTATGTCGACAAGCTCGGCCATTTTGAATGTTCACTTACTTGTTGACAGCTGCTTTGCTTGCACGTGTTTTGGATCGTCTTCGATTTTTACCTATTGTGCTTATTCGTTAAAAACTGACTATGAATTTTTTGACCAAGACAATATCTTTCTTATCTAAAGGCGACGGAACGTAGAAAAAAATAATTCATTTAAAATTTGTCATTGTCATAAAATGTTTTTATCAAAGAAGTTATTTCATTTCTACGAGTAGAAATGAAATAACTTCTTTGATAAAAACATTTTATGACAATGACAAATTTTAAATGAATTATTTTTTTCTACGTTCCGTCGCCTTTAGATAAGAAAGATATTGTCTTGGTCAAAAAATTCATAGTCAGTTTTTAACGAATAAGCACATTAGGTAAAAATCGAAGACGATCCAAAACACGTGCAAGCAAAGCAGCTGTCAACAAGTAAGTGAACATTCAAAATGGCCGAGCTTGTCGACATAAGTGAGAGACATGAGTACCAACATAAAGCCACAAAAAGATCGAAATTCGAATATACGTAACCCGCGAAAATTCAAAATTCGCGATAGTTTTTGAACACACCTCGTAATTCATGTCATCATCATTATATTTACCACGACAACACCTTTTCAAGCTACTATTAAAGATGCATTACATTCATTAAAATGCAATAACTTCATCATTTATAAATAACTATATGATTCCGGTTGTTCCTTTATGAATACTTAATCGATTATCAATTAAATATATCTACAGAGCTAAGTAAAGATCCATTTTAGATATTGTGATGATCGCATAGGTGCGAATTCAAAGACGATTGATATAATAGAAGCAGCCAAGCGATTAATGAAAACTCTATTTGATTCATTGGTACATTTGCCTCGCACAGACAATGAGTAGACTACACAATAAAATCAAGAGGATGTAATGGGATAAATAAGAACAGATTAGCTTTAAATTATTGTGTTCTGTAAAGGGTTTTGTGCAAACTTTGAATCAGTTTCTGAACAGTACGTACTTATTATGATGGTTTATTTCACGAAAACTCGAAGATTTGGCACAACACAAAACGTTCTTCATTGCACATTGTAAGGTTGTCAACCTGTGCCAGAGAAATTAAAAAATATCGAATAAACAAATGGAAACAAACTAAACGCCGTTTCTACGATTTGATCCCTACGTCATCAATCGTAACCATATGATTCAAATCGCCAGGGTGGGAGGGAATTGATGACGTCATGTTGTCGGGTGAAATCGGGCGAAATCGTCTGATTTCCGTAGTATTTCGCAATAACAAATCAATTAAATAATTATGTCAAAACTGACAGTATTTATAATAAATATAACTTATATTGTGTCAGTTTTGTTATTCATCAAAATTCGAAGTATAAATAGTTATTTAGCAACTAAACGAGTTGAATAAATACGATATAAGTATAATGGATGAAATATAAATACAGTAATTTTTTTTAAAGATGTCCGATCAAGGTTATCTGTATCATGAACGAATTAACAATTTGGCATAAATTTATCACGTTCCTTTACAAAGGCTTTAAGCGTGTGCGATAAGGATGGATATAACACACTTGTCTTTCAAAAATTCATATTGTTTCGGCTAAGTTAGGACATTCCACTTTAAAACTATGCTCGTTGTTGATAATACTTTCGCTGTAACGTAAGTTTTGTTATTATTTCAGATACATTACCTTGATTCATAGCCGTACGAATAACGTTATTTGGTTTTTCATTTGCTTATAAAATAACCAGTTGACTTATTTTTGAATTTTGAATGCTTTTACTATAATATATATTTTTATAAAAATAAAATAACAGTAGTATCGTACGTACCCTCATAAAAACTAAACAAACGACACTACAGAATTTGTCATAATGGACGGAGCAAAAATCTGAATTCATACAATTCGTAGACGACATTCATCGGACAACTTTCAAAAAATTTACTGTAGGTATCTATGTATATTTGAAAATGAAAAGTTTTAAATGAAGAGGTAACTAAATTTAGCTATTACTATTGAAATGTCAGTTTACATTTTCTCACATTAATAAAACAGGCTGCCTTTTCTTCATCAACGAAATATTCTCACGAAAGAACAACCAAGTATTTATTGTACTTGTAAATCTGCTGATATATTTATTCTAAGCAAAATCTCCGACACATATTTCCGAGTAGCTATGACTGTGAATCAGAGATTAAAATAAAATCAAGTCAACGGCGCTGTCCTTCTGTTGATGACAAAACACTGCCGCCTGCCGACCGGCTTCTGTTCTCTCTGGAACGGATTTTAAAAATAGAAGAGTTTACTCTGCGCCACAAACTGATGTAATTAAGAGTAGATGTTCTCTTTTTTCTTGTTTACCATTTCTTCTGTTTATGTTACGGACGCTTGAACTTAATCTTTTGAAATAATATTTGATAATATTGTTTCCGGTTTAAAGGTAAATCGTCAATGAAAGTCGTGATGAAATCTAGGAGTTTGTTGAACGTAAAGTATTTTTAGAATTAAACTTAATTTTCATACAATGTCGTCCGGTATTCATACGTCGATTTTTACCTCCCGCTACCCTTGGTAAGGGAGGTATAGGGATCGTGCTAAAAATCGCATATCGAGAATAACCACGTTTTAAGTTCCCTAGAATCCATTTTTAACATTTTCACGATGATGTCTGTGTGTATGTATGTATGTATGTATGTATGTATGTATGTATGTATGTATGTATGTATGTATGTATGTATGTATGTATGTATGTATGTATGTATGTATGTATGTATGTATGTATGTATGTATGTATGTATGTATGTATGTATGTATGTATGTATGTATGTATGTATGTATGTATGTATGTGTGTGTGTGTGTGTGTGTGTGTGTATGTGTGTATGTGTGTGTGTGGATCCTCTTTACGCTCTAACTCAAATACTATCATTCAGAAATTTTGAAACCATGAATTTTTCACAATTTCTTTCTTCGTTATTTAATTTCTCCTTGATCCTATTAGCCCATTTCTACGATTTAAACATTTAGGATGGATCACAAATATTTATAATTTATTCTAATATGGAAAGAACTGATTAGATTTTGGAGGCAATCAGATAACCGGAAATGGTAGTTTACTTGAAGCTCAAGATAGTTTTTCTTCAAAAAATACCTTTAAATGTAATTTTTTCTCAATTTGTTACTATAAAAATTAAAGATTATTTCATTTTCTACAAGTTTGCTTTAAACTTTTTCTATATATTGTATGGATAAATTTATAAAGTAATATAAAAATTATATAAATAAATAAATAAATATTTCATCACGGCATATTACCCATTGCTGGGTGTGCCAATCTGCTTTTACAGATTTCGGTAATGATGGAATATTTGTACCGTGTGGGCGCTTATCAGGCGTCACCTCACGGGCACTCATAGATGGCGTGGAGAGTGCACCGCAGGGGTCAATTTTGTGCCATTAAAATTCGATGTAAAAATTATATACATAGGTAAATGGCGGGAGGTACTGTGTTGGTCATATCAGATTTTTATTATTTAATTTTCGTATTGTAATGAATTGTTTCTCAACTATACATTACAATCGAAACGTCGGAATGTTAAATAGATAAAATCCTAATAAACATTTTTCACCAAGACTGCAACTCCAATTATTTATCTATAACCTTTAAGTAAATGCTGTTAATATTAAAATATAAAGTAGCCCATTTTCTTTGCACTTGTCATTTAGAAAACGAGCCCTGGCTGAATTATTGTAATTTCCCTCCTGCCTTATAATTTCCATATTAAGCTTACAGTTTTAATTAATTCAGCATATTTCCCACGCAACAGATCAAGATTAGAATCTGCATTATAATCCACCTTCCTTCTTGGAATAAGTGTTAACACTTACAGTGAAACATTCTCCGGCTCCAGTCCAACAGTTTAGCAACAACGTCATGTGGACTGCGTGCAGTGCAAGCGATCGAACGCATTTCCATGCCATCATGAATATGCGAATACCAGGCATTCGAATGCGCTAATTATATTATCGATCTTTAAATGTAGGTCATCAAGATTTCGAGGGTTATCGTTGGAATTAAAAGCTAATTTGACGAAAGAAAGAACTTAATTGTCTGGTGGGGTCTATGTTAAAGTATAATTATGATTTATATTATGATAACTGATGTTATTCTTATAATATATAAAACGTCGAAATGAACTATATTAGATTATTTTCACAAGAATATAAAGTTTACATTTTATTAAAAAAAAATCTGATGTGGCCAGCACATTACCTTCCGTCAATCCTGTGTATTATGTACAAATTCCATAGGGCGCGAGCAGTCACGTGACTTTGCTGCCTTGGAAATCAGACATGGGGGCCCGTATTAGAATGACAGCTATTATGTCCATAACTGACAAATATCACTCCTGATAACAAACAAACCACATGAAAACACAAAATCATGAAATTTGGAATGAAAAACATTTGTCAGGTATGTACATAGCTGTCATTTTGACACGCATATCTGTTTGCCAAGGTCAGCAAAGTCACGTGACTGCTCGCGCTCTATACATAAGTTTTCTTGCAAAAGATCCTATATTTCTCGTGGCCGTGTGCCTGAGTGTCTGGTCGCGAATCTGGGGACCCGGATTCGATCCCGACCGACGCCAAAAATTACATCGAATTTTAATGGCACAAAATTGACCCCTGTGGTGCACTCTCCACGCCAGCTATGGGTGCCCGTGAGGTGACGCCTGGTAAGCGCCCACACGGTACAAATATTCCATCATTATCTATATCTGTACAAAGCAGATTGGCACAACCAGCAATGGGTAATATGCCGTGATGAAATATTTATTTATTTATTTATTATTTCATAAATAAACTACGCAAACTGCACTTGACACTGACATCTTTTTCTGCTTTAGCTTCTCCCATTCGTTAGGGGTCGCTATTTTTATTTTCTCCTTCCACAATATAGTTATAAGATATTTAATATCTTTATAATTCTTTAACTCTATATCTATTGAATATGAAGTATAAAATGTAATCAAATCGTATAGAGAATAATATATTCTTTAAGTTATAATAACGTTAAATGTCAATAAATGATATTTAACTGTTAAATCTTCAAATGAGACTACTTTCGGTTCACCAGTTATAACCAAAATCTAATCAGTTGTTCTTCTGGATATAAACTTGAGGAATACGAAAAAATATAATTTTTGGAATCGTAGTATTGAAGTTATGCGATCCGAAACTTTCGTCACACAGACATTGATTTCTTTGACCAAAGACAATACCTTCTTTACCTAAAGGTGACGGAAGGTAAATTTTTTCTTTCTTTTCGAAGCAAAGTAAAAATGATATTATCATTCTGAGAGTTTAATTAACTAACTTAATGTAATTTAAAATTACCATCGAGAAAAATGTCGTCATAAAAATGGCAAAAATGTAATCCTCGTACGCAGATGGTTTAACATTTAATTTAATTATGGTAATCTGGTTAGACATGTGGAGTAAAAAAGAGGTAAACAAGAAAACAAATAAAGAAGAATTAAAATGGAGAAAAATAAATGAGATAACTTTTTAAATGCTGTGACATCGCGAGCACTCTGGTCGATATGAAAATGTTTATCTTGCATTTGAAGCTCGTTATGCAAATTTTATAGGACGTTTTGAATAATTTTACTGAAATGTATACTTCACTTGGGAGGAAGTTAATAAGATACTTTATTCTTGAATATACTTACATTTCGCCTCTATGAAATTGTACAAAGTAAACATTTATTTAAACTTTGTAATACATGTAACGCATAAGGTCTCGAGAATGAATTTTACTGTAAAAATCTGCAAAAGATTATATATTTCCAGTAAAATTATTTCACGAACTATGCCAAATTGTACTTGACACTGACATCTGTCAATTAATAAAATTGACGCTTATTTCTTTCATATAACATGATTTATACAGCAACATGTAAGCTACTTGATGACGGATGTACATTCATGATACCACTTCCGGTTTATTAGTAATTAATATAAACTGGAACACTATATTTTTTTACAAATTTGAAAAGTACATCAAATTTGCTTTACAATCATGTAAAATAATTCATATGTTACTTGATTACAAAGTATTTATTTGTACGATTCAACGCCCTTCTAGTCTCTCTCTCTTATTGCCTCATTTTCATCTGGAACTAATCCTGTTCACTTCCCCAGGTCAGCCCCAGCTCTCCGGAGATGCAGCGTTGTCCTTATCTTCACGAGATGAAGGAGCGGCTTCTGGGGGAGCAGCTGCAGCACCAGCCGCAGATCGTGCCCACGGTGCCGGTATCGGTGCCCACACCCCCGCCCGCCTCCACAGAGTCGCCGCCTCCCTCCAGCCGCTCCACCGAGCGACTGCACCAGGACATCACGGCTACGAATACGCCGCATCACGGGTATCAACAAATGGAACCAGTTGGCACAGTTGTTAGGGTGAGTGGAATATAATATAATGATAGAGGTACATTTACATTAGATCGGATTCGATGTTTTGTTTATGGATCCGGATCCAAATTTTATTTCTGTATCCGATTCTTCATTTTGAATGTGATGGCAAACCCGTGTAAAATATACCTATACTCTACACCAAAAGTTCTACTTACATCTATTCTTTATATGTAGATTTTTAAATTCATTCTATGAAGAAATTTTGTCCTATTCTTCTAATTTTCGAAATGTTTCCAATTCATTGTCGGGATTGACAGTATTTTTGAAGGGTATATGTATTATACCTATAATTTTAAATATTTAACTATTAATACAATAAGAAATAATATAATGTATGTACCTAAAATAATTAGGGAAGCAGGAAATTTCACCCAAAAGTAACCTTTGTAATTTAATAATATATCATAACGGCATATTACCCATTGCTGGATGTGCCTATCTGCTTTGTACCCAGATATTGGTTTCGGTAATATATATTCGAACCGTGCGGGCGTCACCTCACGGGCACCACAGGGGTCACTTTGGTGGTTAAAATGTGAAATAATATTTGCGTCAGTGGGGATCGAACCCGGATCCCCAGATTCGCAACCAGACACCTGGCCAGGAGACCGCATTCTAATTTAAATTAAATATAAAATTAATAAAGTTAGATTAGTCAATAAATTAAAGTATTTTATCTTTAATGAATTTAAAAAATTTAATCTACTCACCGAAATTTAAAATCGGGGAGTCCATGATCTACGACTGTTATCCAAAAAACTTTCGCAAAGAATCGTATATTAGACTTAAAGTCTACTAAAACTTTTGAATGTTCAAGCTAGATTTATAGATCTTAACCGAATGATAGATATACCTTTCAAACAATCAATTACAAATCAATATTTCCTTAATTATTAAACAAAATTGCGGATAAGAATAGGAATAATAATAATAGGAATGTGCTTTGAAAGTTAATAATATGAAAGTGTGTTTAAATTATATTTTTAATAGCTGAAATTAACTACAATTCCTTCCATGTTTTCAATCAGCCCCTCTAAAAAAAAAGATAGTTAAAAGAGTAACAATTTGTTCCCCGGTACAGAACTTTCTTTAAATATTAGTGGTATATTTATTGACATTGTAAGGCGGTATCTCATAGTGAGTAGACAAAATCAATTAACAGTTCGTTCGCGCTACATTGTCCATAAACTTTCTTTAAATATTAGTAGTTGAAATATTGTGATCTTGTGAGCCCGTATCTTAATGTCAGTAATCAAAATCATTTACTTATATACAACTTATTAATGTGTGGGTGTAAAGTATAAATTCTGCAGAATTTGTCACAAATTCTTCGTCTCAGCTTTACAAAGGCAAGTATAGTTTATTTGCATAATTGTTTCTTATTTACGAATACAAGTTTATAATTATTATCACTTTAAATTAAAATTTAGGCCTTCGTAACGGCGTCGGTTGCCGTTTTGGCGACCGGTGGCAGTTACCGTTAGCTTACTTAGCTTTATATTATGCTTAATATAACATCCCTAACGTTTCAGGAATGGCAAGAACTACATTAACCGAGGTTTTAACTGGGATGAGGAGGGGGTGGAATTTAATGTTGGACAAAAATTAGTTCTGTTGAACCCTGTAACCCTAATAAATATATAAAATATGTACATCATACTATGCACTTTTATTTTAACATATAACACTATTACACTATACGAACACGTCTACACCTAAATTGTATACGAGATCTGGCTATTAAATAGCGAGACTGCTTATGAAAAAGTTTTATTTTAAAAATTATTTTATAATCGAATGCTCCTCTTCAATGTACTCCCCACCCCTCGCCACACACCGTTCCATTCGTTTTTTCCATTGGTCAAAGCAATGTTGGAATCTTCTTTTGTAAGAGCGTTTAGGAGCTCCGCCGATTTTCGCTTCACCTCTTCCATCGATTCGAACCGGGTTCCTTTTAAGGCAGATTTGATCTTCAGAAACAGAAAAAAGTCACAGGGTGCTAAATCAGGCGAGTACGGCGCGTGTTCGAGCACTGGAGTGCACGTTATAGGCAGGTGCGTTGTCCTGGTGCAAAATAGTAAGTTTGGTTTACAGTTTGACCCTCGGGAACTCATTCAGTCATCACGATGCCGTTGATGTCGAAAAAACGATTAGCATGGCTTTAAATCTTCGGTGCTCTCTCGGCCTTTAGAAAACCGTTTATACCATTGGAAAACACGCGCACGAGATAGAGAATTCTCACCATAGGCCTCTTTCAACAACTTATAGCACTCTGTCGGAGTTTTTTTTAATTTAACGAGAAATTTCACATTGGTCCGTTGCTCGTGTTTTTCGTCACACATATTATCGGCACGAGAAAAAAACACGTTCGTATCTAACCTCTATAGAAAAAATACTACTACCAGCGACATTCGTACCGGAATAGTAGACACTTCCAGCAAGTTTTTGGACAGATAATACAATCATAAAACAATTTGTGGCAATTGCTACAAATATATAACAATTCCTTGACTTTGAAGAGAGAGAGCTTTGAACTAAACTAATCTTAATACATACTGTTTTATTAGTAATATTAATTTCTTTTTTCAGCTAAACGCGGACGGCTACAGTTCGCACACGAGCCCCGCCCACCAACGAACACCACTGATGCCGCGACCCCGTGACGAAGACTTCCACTGCTATCGTCAGACGTCCTGGAGACCCAAGAATGCCAAGTATGTACACATTACTATTACTGTATGAACTCGTATTGTCGTAAAATGTGTTAGCAATGCATGTCGTAAGTTAATTTACGTCGTAGACAGAATAGAAATGAAGATATATGTATGTTAGGAGACGATATGAATTCCTTCTGAGAATAAAATTAAAATTAAGCTTTTTAAGTTTTACTTCCCTATTGAGAATAAGAAAGGAGTGGGATTATGCATCGTGTTAATAGTTATTTGTTTAATTAGGCATAAAAATACTAGGTTTGCACGGGGGGGGTTGTATCGTGTTACGCCCCCGTTGTTAACTATTCTTAGTTCGCCACTGTTCAAATGGCAGATAAATAACTGCTTAAAATGATAATACAAATTTAGTTTTTTTTATTATTTAGATTCTAAATCTAATGAACAGAACCTTATCTACATAAAATATTTGCCATGCTTTTCCCTTTCGAAGTCCTTTTACAAAAATCCTTTTGTGTGGATTGTTAAGTATATAGGTCTTTTTCAGGGATAATTAAATAACTCATAAACCTGGAGTTTTACTACACGTATATTTCATTATTTCCGGTTTCCTGTTAAATATTTCCCTGGTATAATGGACGAGTTATGTACTTTTATTATTTATAAGGAAGTAGTAAAAGGAGGATAAGATTTCTTATCAAATATGTATAGTTGATGTTCGTACGAAAATAAATGGTTTAAATAATTATTATTAGTAATAATAAATAATTTCCTATAACAGATAATTGTTAACTGGAACAGAAATTATAAATAATATCGAATACAAATAAATTACTCTAACATGACAGATAAACCGTTAGACATTTGTTATTTATTTTGTCTCAATTCCATGGCTATTGCTATTTTCGAGATGATTTTCAACATTGTCATACTTAATTTCTGCCATTATAAGGCAGACAATAGCTATTTGTGTATTAAGAGCGCAAAATAGGACATTGAGAGGTTGTTGTCCTGCGCCGCGCGGCATTTTCGCGAAATCGACAATGTCCATTTGCGCTCGAATCACACACAAGATTTTTTCTACAGTCGCCACAGTGGGGTCCTCCACCATAACAAAAAATAATGGAATGTACATTTTGTACTTACACTACTACTCAATTAATAAGGATTAATATAAAGAAAAAACGTCTTTTATATTTAATTTTAATTTATCGTTATTTCCCATTCTTCTTGACCCATTGCTTTAATCTAATCTAAATATTTTATACTTTCGTTTTTGTAAATGAATGCCATTTTATTTTCACAATAGTGCTGCATTTTTTTTTGTTATCACGTACTGACAGAGCAGTTATATGTCAGATTGATTTGTAAAGGTGGTAAATGTGTCACTACAGTGCCATTATTTCCTGACTAAACGTTTCCATTAAGAATGTAGACAAGTGATATTTCTCAACTTTGTATAGTTAGAAATTTGAACAGCGAGCGTTTTTTCTACTTTGTTGCGCTAGAGCGACAAAGTAACATTTTGCGTTGACAAAAGAGAGCGCAAATGGACTATAGAAAAAAATAATTTTGCGTATTGATCCATATGCAGAATTTTATGCCCTACAACTTTTTTACCTAAAATAATTAGGGAAGCAGGAAATTAGGAAAGTTACATGTTAAAGTCCAATGTTCGGGTGTGCCGGTCACCATCCCGTATAAGAAGTTAGTGCGAACCAAATAGAGATATTGGAATAATCTCAATCACTTATTCGAGGTCACGAATTTGATGTGTGGGCCAGGTCCAAGTTTTTATCTATTTTTTATGACAACCAACCCGCAGTCTGTCTGCTACAGATCAGTCTGTCAGCGTTCGTCTGGTATTGTTTATGTTTGATTCACGTGCACTTTATATAGTATTTCCGCCTTTATCAGGATGAATGGCTCTCTGTGAAAGTAATCTGAAATCTGAGCCGCTGTTGAAATGCCTAAACGCATAAAATGGTTTTGTTAGTTCATTGCCTCCCTAACGATTTTAGTTCGCTTGTAAGTTGTAAGGTATCCGACCGCTGTTGAATTCATTATCCGACCAGGAGTTTTTTCACTTTTTGTTCTTTTACTAATTTCTTTAACAAACTCAGCTGTTTGCTTGATATATATTTACATGTTACTCAATTTTATTTATAATACTATATAAGATGTCAATTTATTCTGACGATTTCTGCATTCGTTTCCCCCCCTGCCCCTCTGGGTCGCCTTCTGCTCGCGCAGTCTCGTTATTTAATAGCCAGACCTTATCTAAAGTTGAAGAATCAAATGTGAAATATATGACTTGTTTATTGTCACAAAATTAGAGGGCTTCGGATTTTAACTGTTGCTCTACTTAATGGGTGGATTACAGCGCTTTGCACTGAACTCCACAAATAAATAAATGTGAAACGTATGACGCCATATTAATTTTCACAATTTATAATAAATCACCGACCAGACACTTTAAGAAGACAAATACCGTTGGAGATCAAAAACGTTATTTATGGGTGCAATGACTTGACATTTCAAGGCATGAATTTTTCATCCATAAAATATGACAACTAAATGAACCATTAGATAATTTTCCATTCCATTTTAAAGATGCTTGGATAATGACAAAAATAAACAAAGAAAACGATTATTAGAAATACTACACTAACCTACATAACATTTAAAGTTGTATGTATAATTTGTTTTTATCTGTAATGAACTGGAAAATGAACATTTTCCGGTCAATTTTCAGAGAGAAAGCATAACTTAAACATATGAAGAATTTCACAAAACAATGTGAGCTAGTGTGCCAATATAAAGTGAGGGTCAGTTAAATTTAAACCGAAATTTTTCAAATACGATTTCTTCAGTTAAATATACGATAATAAATATATGAATAATAAATTATTTTGGGATTTAAGAGGCTAAAATAAATAAATTAAGAGTGAAAAATATCTGATTCTCCTTCCAGTCCTTCCCTATAGTAACAATAACAAATTAGAAATACATATATCATCACGGCATATTACCCATTGCTAGGTGTGCCAATCTGCTTTGAGCACAGATTTCGGTAATGCTCACTGGCACTCTTTTTTGGCTGACAGATAAATATCAGTGTCAAAAATCCAGAGCCATTACTGAATTTTTTTTTTGGAAGTACATACATACATAAAATCACGCGTGTTCCACTTGGTGGGTTCGCACAAACCCGAAAACAATAACAACAACATCAACATCATACAACAAATCCTTACTCTTAAACATATTAAATTGACCGATTTTCGGTAGCGAAATACCGCATCCGGATCACAATAATAGTTAGGAAACAATCATCCTTCGCCACACATTCCTGTCTAAGCACACTTCTTTCGCCTCGGCCACACTCATAATCGCATTCATACATGCTCTTCTTCTGTTCATATGTGGAAATTTTCTCTCTTTAAGCACCCTACCAACCACATCCATCCATTTACAAACCATTTCAACTGACACACCAACTCAATCACATAGTTAAATATTTAAAATTATAGGTATATTACACACACCATTCAAAAGTAGTATCAATCCCGACAATGAATTTAAAATTAAAAAATCTAAATATAAAGAATAGATGTAAGTAGATTTTTTTTGGGGAAGAGTATAGGTATACAAGAAATGTTAAATACAATAAGGCGCGAGCAGTCATGTGACTTTGTTGGCCCTTGGCAAGCAGATATGGGGGCCCGTGTCAGAATGATATCTTAGTAATTATGTATATAGATATCAAATATCATAATTTCTCATTCTAAATTTAGTGATTTTCCAATTCCATGTGGTTTATTTTCCTCGATAAGTAAATTCCACACTCCTGGTGACAAATTAACTACGTGAATTTAGAAAATTTTGAAATTTTTAATAAAAAATTCTGACATTTGACATTTCTGTTTTTCAAGGCCAACAATATCACATGGCTGCTCGCGCCCTATACCTCAGTAATCAAAAACGGAATTGGCGAAAGGTATTGTGCTGGCCACGACAGATCTTTACTTATTTTTTAATTGACCTACAGCCAATCTGTTGAAACTTGTTATCACAGCTTATTACCCATTGTAAAGTGTGTCAATCTGCTGTACCGTAGAGGGCACTTACCAAGCGTCTCCTCTCAAGTCTTCTCACGGGCTCTCAAAGCTGTCAGAGGGATAGTACCTCAGTGGTCACTCGTGCGATTTGAAAATTGGAATGATTCCAGTCAGATTCAAACCATCAAAACCACAACAAGACAGCATTATAAGATGAACTTTATTAGATTTTTTGTTTCAGCATTCACAAAGAATGCCTCTATTAATATACGTCGTGAACCGCTGTTACTATTTATTATTACGCTACTATTGTCGTTCATGAGTATATTTTTATTTATCGTTGCATGTAATCGAAATTGAGAATACGCATACGTGAAATAAGCTACCCCTGCCCCTACTTGTCGATGGTGGAGGTGGTGGTGGCAGCGCAAAACACGGAAGTGCTTCCCCTCTAGAGAGCGAGAGCGCGGGATCAATACTGCCAACTGTACCCAGCATCCAACACGCCCATCGCGATGTTTATAAACACTAGCGCTCGCAAAAGAAAACTTGGACACTCTTTAATAATAATAGTACATATTTAAAGAGTAGTTTTTATTATCAGTGGTATCAAATTTCGTACAATTAAATAAATATCATCACAGCTTATTATCCATTTTTGGAAATCGAATCCGGAACTTTCGCTCAGCTTACGAGTGTACTTGTAGTTCGTGCGACCTCTTTTGATAGCAAACTGGTTACTTCTATGCAATTAGCATCAATTATTTAAGATGATCAACCGGATGGGTCATCGCATCTGAGTACACTAATACCTGGGCCCGTATTCTTGAGCGTTCTTCATTTCGTTCGTATTCGTATTCACGTTCGTTTTCATGTTCGTAGTCACAGTAGTCTGTGTTTCAAAAACAATATTGGATATGTCATTGTCAGTGTCAACTGTATTGCAGCATTTAGTCACATCATTTGTATATTAATCGTTAATAAATATATGATAAAAGTGAACTCTTAACTTGTAAGTGATCTGAATAAATGTGACTTTACAATTGACACTGACACTGACATATATAATAAAGAACTTCTGATGGTTTTAAGCCAAAGAAATCCAAAGTTCTTTCAAGAAAAACATAACAAAATTTATTACAGAAGCTCCTGATGAAGAGAGTACCTAATGATGAAGGTAAAAATTGTTTTCTAATAATGTATGTAACATTAATACTAGGTATAGCACGAGCATGTCGGAGAGAGGAATTATGTATGCTATTAATAATGATATAAGTGATGTAGTATCTGCTTTAATTATAAGAATAAGAGAATCTAAAACTAATGTTGAAAGAAAATTTACTGCATTAAATGATGAAGAGATTTCGCTAAATTTTGTAGAGATAAAATATGCAATTTTACGCCCGAATCATTGTACACACAAGCGCTTTTTCCTGTCTTATAGGAAAGGAAAGTGTTCGACACAACCAGTAGGAAAAAAATCATTAGGTCCATTGCTTTACACGGACGAGTGCTACAATACTTGATGATAAAGGTGGAGATACTCTTTCTCTCAAGCGATTAGGAGGCTGGAAGTCTTCCAAGGTCGCGGAGTCCTATGTTGACGATTCGGAAACTAACAAAATTGAAATCACCAAGAAAATTTTGGTTGGTGGTGTCTCTAAACCAAGTACCGTGCCAGTAATACAACAAATATGCTTTCTACTGAAGAAATCAAAATAGAAAATTGTATAAACTGTAACATTACTTTAACTATTAATAAAAATTAATTAATGATAGATGTAATTATTTTAACTGGGCACGAATAGTTCTAGGGCGAAAAAGAGTGTCATTTCGCCCTTAAAACAATGCTATTTGTCTGACTTTTACACCCGTGCAAAAAAATTGTTTCCGTAAAAAGTAGCTCAGTTTCTTGTTCAGAATACAATGTTCTAAAACAATTATTGTTTTTCATGCAATAAATTTTGATAATCTACCAAATATTGTATAGTTTACGATAAATTTTTGACATTTCAATTTATTGTTTTGTATACAATATTATTTCAGAAACAATGTTCACGAGAATCAGTGCGTGGACATTGTTTTTCGTCCCTGGAAGATATTCATGCTGCCGTTACCCAAACAAACCATTCGACAGATGAAGAGAGGATGGTATCTTGGATGGAAATAGTATAGCTTCCCAGACGTTGGGACTAGGTCATTGATAAGCAGGGAAACTATATTGAAGGTTTAATAAAAATAAACAAATGAATAAACCGACAATAATTGTGTTCAATATTTATGAAATGACTAGATTTATCCCAAGGTATCTCAGATCCGAACAAAATCTCCAAGCGCTTTAATGCGCACGGTTGTTTGCACCGGAAATGAGCTGAAAGAACATTGAATAAATATATAAACAAATAGACTGGGATGGTAGCTGGCGTTGGGTGCGCGATTGTTGTTGATGGTCAAGAGCAACAATGGCAGGAAGAGCCTTTGTGCGAGGTCACCAAAGTTCACTGGGTCGCTTCCCGGGCTAAGGCACGAGCCAATCACGGCATACCCCTCCCGCGTCACATGACCAATCCTGCAGCATCCCCACTATCCCGTAGCTGGTCCGGAGCCGAGAGCGCGAGAGCGAGAAGCGACGATCCCGGCAGCTCCAGCTCCGCTCTCGCAGTCTCGTCGCCTTCGCGTCATGGACAGTACCCGGACGTCGGCATCGGCATCTGCGGGCAGTGCCGGTGTACAGAAACTTTCACAGTAAACAACAAACACAGTGTGTGTGTGAATGAATGAATAACAGACATCGAACCTACAACGAATCATCATACATATACATACAGTGAATTGTTTGTGCGTCCAAAATGGTGGGTGGCGGTGAAATGAAGGTGGCGACGGTCGAGGTGGAGTCTGTGGACAATATGGCCACTCTTCCGGTCGGGGGAAGAGCGCATGGCGGCTGCGATACCACCGCGGAGAAGAACAATGTTGTCAACAAGGAGATGGAATTGAAGAATGTGCAGCCCAAGCCAGCCAAAAGGTTCGTCCAAGATGATGATGATGATGATGATGATGCTGCCTTCTGGAATCTCTGCCCTTTGTTTCGTGTATATACAAACAAACAAACACAGATCTCTAACCAATTGTAATTCTATATTGATTTAATTGTTGTTTTGTGACCTAAACGATATTGTATTTGTGGACGATGCATTCTTGAAATGAAACATTTAACGACTTAACTTTTACAACATCGAATATTTCATTATTTATTATTGTGTTTCTATAGAGAAACATCATGGCGGCATAAAATGGTGTTGTATATTTATTGTTCATGAATAAATTCGAAGCAAATTCATATCTAGCGTTGAACTCTCTCATCATGAAATTACATTAACATAACTCCAAGTCTAGTCTTCATTTTCTATAATAGACCTATTTGATTTGGGATATAGGGTATATGTATACCTACAACAAAAGTCATACTATACAGTATTGATTTTATATATTAATTTAAAGTATATCATTATATTAACTAATATATATTATACAATGTGTTAATTAAAAACCTGGCCATAGGCGTTTAACATGGGTTTTTCCTTGCGCAAAAGTTCCCAAATTATTTTAGACAAAACTACTTCAAATAAATGTAGAGAATTAAATTTTGCACCCGAGTTAGTAAGATTTTTGACATTTAGTAACCGAGAAAATCAATTTTAAAATTTTTTGAAGATTGCTGATAGCGATACCCATGCAATTCAAACAAAATTTGTCCACCATTTTATAATCTGAAGCTTTTTTTCATGAGAAAACTGTTCCATACTTTCAAAGAAATATTTTCCAATTCATGTGTGTTAATTTGGCACCAAGAGTTTGGAATTTACTTTTCGAGGGAAATAAACTACATGGGATTGGAAAATCATGAAATTTAGAATGAAAAATTATATTTGACATCTATGTACATAATTACTAGCTATTATTTTGACACGGGCCCCCAAAGGCCAATAAAGTTACATGCTGTTCGCGTCCTATTGTATTTAACATTTCTTCTATACCTACACTCTACACCAAAAATTTTACTTATATCTATTCTTTATATTTAGATTTTTTAATTTTTAATTCATTCTATGAAGAATTTTGTCGTACTCTTCTATTTTTTTGAAATGTTTTCAATTCATTGTCGGGATTAACAGTATTGCTGAAGGGTATATGTAATATACCTATAATTTTAAATATTTAACTATTAATACAATAAGAAATAATATATGTACGCCCAGAAAAAGTCTTCAATAATGTCTCCGGATTTCTTACACTGATATTTATCTATCAGTTACATACATTTTAATTTTTCAATTGGTTTCCATGGCATTATTTGGTCTGTGAGATTTATTACAACAGATTATATATATATATATTATATTTCTTTATCTCTAAATCTATAAAAGATATAATAAAATATTTAAATGTATTAAATAGAGAATTAATCTTCTTTAATATTAGCAAGAACAAGTTTTCAAATATTTAGAAGTTTTTTAATAATCCGCTACTTCCGGATGTCCAATTGTTCCCAAAACCTTTTCAACTCTTCTCATTAATGTCCAATTGAGAAATACGTAGTTAAACAGATATTAAGTATTATAGTTTTTGAGAAATCGTCTTTCCAATATCCACACACACACACATACATCCACATACACACACACAGACATCGTCGTAAAAATGTTAAAATCGGTGTGTAGGACCTTAAGACTTGCTTAATCATTAAAATCTGGATATGCGATTTTTAGCATAAATCCAATACCTCTTAGCGAGAGGTAAAAAACATAAAACAAATTTATTGACATAATATATCTGATTTTTGTGTAAATAATAAGTATTATGGATAGAACTGGATTATGTGATCAAATAAAATAAAACACTTTATAGTTTCTTAGTCCAAAGGGCGTTTAATCGTTTTACAGTAATTTTTTTTAAAGATGTTCGATCAAGGTTATCTATATCATGAACGAATTAACAAATGGGCATACGTTTATCTCTCTCCTTTGCAAAGGCTATAAGCGTGTGCGATAAGGATGAAAAAATTAATATTTTTTCGACTAAGTTAGGACATTCTACTTTAAAACGATGTTCGTTGTTGATAATACTTTCGCTGTAACGTAAGTTTATTAATTCAGATACATTACCTTGATACATAACCGTACGAATAACGTTATTTTCTATTACTGACATTGTGTCAGTATCTTATTTTTCACATATTTGGTTTTACATTTGCTAATAAACTTAACCAGTTGATTAATTTTTAAATTATGAATGCTGGTATTATAACATATATTTTTATAATAATAAAATAACAGTAGTATCTTATGTACCCTCATAAAAACTAAGCAAACGACACTACTGAATTTGTCAGAATGGGCGGAGCAAAAATCTGAATTCATACAATTCGTAGATAACCTTGATCGGACATCTTTCAAAATTTTGACTGTATATCAGTCCCTCGAGTGTGTTTTTCTTCATTTTTCATACAAACAAATATTTCTATCTTTCAGGACATCTCTTTTCATCATCACAAGCTTCATCTACGCGAAACTGCTCATTGTCGTCTGCATTGCTTACGTCATTTCCGATGTAGTCACCCACAACCTACCCTTATACTACTATGAGGGCTTCTTCACGTACTTATATGGAATGAGCATTCTATTCTTGCTCTACGTGTTCTGTTTCTTGCTCCAAGAGAGCACTTGCTGCTCGGGGCAAGAAAACGCAGTCCCCAAGAAAGCCAAGAAACCACCTCCCGATAAGAAAGACAAGAAAGAGAAAAAAGAAAAGGATAAAAAAGAGAAAGAAAAGAAAGAGAAGGAGAAAGAAAAAGAGAAGGAAAAGGAAAAAGAAAAAGAGAAAGGCAAGGAAAAGGATAAAAAGAATAAGAAGAATATTCAGGTAATATTTGAAATTATATTCAAAATTCACTGTAATAATGACACTAATTATACTAATGTTGGTATATGGAAAGGTGAATGAGCACTTAAGAAATTCTGATCAATTTTTCGATAAATCATGATCAGATTTTCTATCTTTTATTCTGTTATTATTATTATTATTATTCATTCCAGTTTGTTCCAGATATATTTGTTTCCATTGTCAATCATTTTAAAATTATTTCGATATATGTTCCATTATTTTTAAGGTGTTTCATTTAAAAATGCAAAAGTCACTAATTGTTTCAAACATCAAGTTGCAACAGGCCTGTTCTAAAACATTTCACTTTTCATTTACAAATTTTCTGCCATTAATACAAAATTTTGCGCAAACTATATTATTATTATGGGGTCTGGTCGCGAATCTGGGGACCCGGGTTGGTCCCGACCAACGCCAAAAAATATTTCCAGTTTTAATGGCACAAATTTGATCCCTGTGGTGCATTCTCCACGTTAGCAATGAGTCTGAGGTGACGTCTTTACCAATATTTCATCATTACCGATGTCTGCTTACAAAGCAGATTGGCACACCCAGTAATGGGTAATATGTCAACCAAATTTTGCCACGAGTCTCAGTATTTTGACACTGACGTAATAAAGCGTTACGCTTTTGTTTGTCTCTTGTTTCTAATTCCATGGCTAATACTATTAAATTGTAATTCCGTGAATTTTCAAATTTTATTTCTGCAGTTACGAAGTATGTAGAAATATTTACTTTACAACATCCATTTGAAACTTTTTGTTTAAAATTATGTTTCACTTTAGTGATACAACCTGTATTTATTAATGCCGTTTGCAAAATATCAAAAATAATTTGCCCAATTCCGTTAATAAATTAAATTTTTGTTTACCATCTTTACGGTTACAGTAGAATCGGCTTATAATGGACTTGAGGGGACCAAGAAAAATAGTCCATTATAGTCGAGTGTTCATCTCATTGATAACTAATTTGGGTTCATTATAGGCGAAAGTTTGGTATAATATAATTCATTTTAACCGAGAATTTTTCACGTGTGTACTGGGACTTTAAAAAAGGGTACATTATAACCGAGTTTCCATTACAGGCGAGTTCATTATAGGTGGATTTATTTGTTCATAATAATTGTCAATGTTGTAAACATTAATTTTATGTAAAGATTATTGTCTAAATGCAAAATTTTAGATCTATTTGTAAGTGAAAAGTGCAAGATATTTATTTACGATATCGTAAATATGATAAATAAATTATAATAAAAATATAAATGTAAATACATCATAATGCAATATTTTCAATTATTCATAGATTTATAATATAGAAAATAGATACTATTGAACAGAAAATTGCAACATTATTATGTTATTATAATTGAAAAGCGCATTGTAAAGTACTTAGTAATAAAAGCTAGCAAGTTTTACAAATCTACAAAGATTCATATGTAAATTAACGAACATTGTGAAAGTTGTATAGTGAAATAAAATAAACTATAACTTCCCTAATAGAAACTATCGAAAAAAATACGATTCATTTACTATTAACTAGTATATTCCGGATCCCTTGCTCTCCGTAAAGTATAGGACCGTTAGCAAAATATTAGTTAGTTGAAATGAAATGTAAGATGTTATCGATTTGTGAAACTTGCTTTGCTGGTTGTGCTTTCTAGTGACTTTGGCACCATTGGTAACCTAATATTTGTTTGCGTTTATTGAGTTGAGGTGTTGAGCATGTGCGTGTGGTGCGTTTAGCGGGAGGTGTTTCCCAGAAAGATGCGCGACCTTGTTGCCCAGCGAGCGGCCGGACCAAGAGCTACCCAGGTGAGCTCCAGGTTGGTTGCTCGCGCCCTTCTTGTCTACTCTATCAGGAGACAACACTGACTAACCCTACTACTACTATTACTACTCTACTCATCAGCTATAGAGATCCATACTAACATCTGTAGATCTGAGTTGTGTTATGCTTCACTCATGCCTGAGAGATTTGTAACAACTTTAGCGATCACAACTTGCATCAAACAAAACACACATCATTGTTTGCATAATACATAATTTGTTTCAAGTTACAATACACTGACATAAAACAGATAAAATAAAAAAATTCACGATCCGAGGAATCAAAAAACAAACTAATTATATAATTTTAAATGTTTTTATTGGTTTTAACAACGACGAAATACGAGGTCTCGCTATTACATAATGAGACTGCTTATAGAAAAGAGTTTTATTTTAAAATTTATTTTATAATCGAATGCTCCCCTTCAATGTACTCCCCGCCCCTCGCCACACACCGTTCCATTTGTTTTTTCCATTGGTCAAAGCAATGTTGGAAGTCTTCTTTAATAAGAGCACCGATACGGCGCGTATTCGAGCACTGGAGTGCCTCTAGCGGCTATATAACGCTTCACAGACAGTGCGTTGTCCTGGTGCAAAATCCACGACTTGCTTTTCCACAACTCCGGCCGTTTCTTACGAACTCGTTCTCGCAGTGTTGCCAAAAGTCATCACGATGCCGTTGATGTCGAAAAAAACGATTAGTATGGCTTTAAATCTTCGGTGCTCTCTCGGCCTTCAGAAAACCGTTTATACCATTGGAAAACACGCGAACGAGATAGAGAATTTCAACAACTTATAGCACTCAGTCGGAGTTTTTTTTAATTTAACGAGAAATTTCACATTGATCCGTTGCTCGTATTTTTCGTCACAAATTGTTATCGGCACGAGAAAAAAACACGTTCGTTTCTAACCTATATAGAAAAAATACAGCGACAAAAACGTGTTTTCGTACCGGAATAGTGCATTCATTTACCCCCCCCCCTAGCTTTCTAGGACGAATTCTGCGCGCGCAGTCTCCTTATTTAATAGCCAGACCTCGTATAATTGTTGTACACCCTGAAGAAGGTGCAAGGGTGCACCGAAACGTCGATAAATGCTACAAGTATTTGACTGATCTTTCGAGTAATTGTTAACACCTTATCAATAAGTAATTTAATTAACATCTATTCTTATTTATTTTTTCACTTTGTTGTCTTTGTCAAGTCAGTCTACTGTATCTTGTAACACAATATACTCATTAATTAATTTCTAAATAAAAAAGAAGTAAAACTATTTTTTTTTATTTAATTGCTTGAAAAACACTAGCTGGGCGATGTTACTTTTATCAAAGATCTATGAAAAACACTATACATCCAGGCGACATGCAATCCTTCAATATGCAAAGCACCCTACGTGTGCATTAAAGTGCCAGTGTTTTGTTTGATGCAGACAGATCGATTTGCGGTTTGGTACTACTGATATGTTGACCTAAATTTCAATTGAATATGGGTTGTGGATTTTCATTTTGTATTATAAATTCCTATTTGATACCTGTTTCAATATGAAATTCCTTCTTTTCGTATTTTTATTGGTTGTAGAATTGGATTTCTTTAAATTTCTTTTGTACATTTGATATGAGTTCTTTAAACATTTTCTTTGTTATGTTTAGTAATTTTTGTATGGTTTGACGTATTATTTTGCAGAGGTAAATATAAGGAGCAGAAAGAAAACACATAGGTACATACACTCATTAAATTTATTATAGTAAACAAATTATTATCCCTACAATTTAATTTGGTACAACAATAATACAAAAAATATAACTTTCATATATATGAGCCAACTATTGCCATGGATTTTTAAGATCGCAACAATTTTCTTTTTATATTATTTTATAGTGGGTTTTATATTATCTATTAAGTGTAAATTAATGTAAATTCGAAGTACACTTTTATAAAACTTTAACTTAAATTGTATAACCATTTCTGTTTTACATATCTTCAAAACAAAAAAATTAAAATAGCGAAATTTCATGATTATTAGTTTAACAATGATATATTTCATATCTCCTTATATTTGTCCTCTTCTTATTATTCTTCCGTTACTTTACTTTCTTTCTCCCGAAGTCCCCCACATACCGCCGCAACTCGCTGGACGTCCCCGTGCCTGTTCTGGAGCTGGGCGGTGACGTGTGTGTGTCCCCGCAGGAGGCCCCCGCGCAGCCGCCACCAGCGCCGCCCCAACAGCCCCCGCCGCCTGCTGCAGCCCCCCAACAGCCCGCCGCCCCACCTGCAGCAACAGTTCCCCCAACCGCGCAGCAGGATGTGGAAGCAGGGGTAGTGCCGAACAAGACAAGAAAGAGGAAGACCACGCAGAATGATTCCAGCCATGGGAGCTTCTTCCTCAGGGTTGGGGCTATTGGTAAGTGGAAGTTATTGTAGTGTATTCCGTAAATATACAACCCAAAAAATTATTTTTTATTGCTGTTAATATATTCATTTCAGAAGGTACGAATACATTTTTATTATTTTTTATTATTGCTTGCAAATCTGATTAGTTAATTTTAATAGCAACATATTATAAGTTTGTCTATATTCCCAATTTTTACAAATATTTCATGTTCACAATGTTTGTTGTTGCCTAAATGAGAATGATATATTTGTCAGAAAATAACTTTTCCATGAATTATTTGAAAACATACATCATATATTTTGATTTATATTGTTTGCACTGCTAGAAGCACTCACAAATCACGATTGTTTTTATTAGCTTTCGGTTTGGGTACGATGATATACAACGGTCTCGAGTTCGGTTCGTTCTTCGAGGTCCCATTCACGTCCCCTTGCTACCAAATCCTCCGGGGCGTTAATCCCGTACTACAGATGATCTTCACTTTCATGCAAATGTATTTCATCTTCATGAACTCAAGGGTGAGTTAGTTGGTTTTGTTTGCTTGCATTTTGCATTTCATCTTGTCCTTTAATTAATGGGTAAACATACCTAGCGATATAATATCCTAACGTTGGTAAAATGTTGAAGAATCAAAACTAAACTATATGCCCGCTGCGCATGCGCATAATTGTTCTGTTACCATTGTTTGGATATTATACTGTGACGTACATTCCCGCCTTAACCTGTATCAGCCCGTCATAACCTGCTGTTATTATACCTTAATACATTGTTATTGTTGTTGTTATTATTATTATGCAGACAAGTAAAGTAGCGCTGCTGAAAACAGAGGTACGCTCCATTGGTGTTGTCCGTTTCGATGTTGTTGATAACTTCTTCAGATTTATTCAGTGTTTGCTTTTCATCTCCCGAACTAATCGATTGTGAAGAAATGTTGTTGTCTTTTGATTCCAGTTGAACATTCATCGCTTCAAAGTGGTTGCGCGATTTGGTTTAATGCACGTCGTAGCTACGAATATTTGTGTTTGGATTCGAACCTTGGTGCTTGAGTATTTGAAGGAGATTACTGCGTACCACAAGAGGAACTCCACTACGGATGAGGGACTCCTCGGTGGTAAGTTAAAATTAAATTATATTAACCGCTAAACAAAAATAAATGTCTTTTATTCACATTGAGTACAGTAAACCGACCGACGTCATACTTGAAATTATTTCCAATTTTCAAAATTTATTTTATTGAACGACGAAATATAACTAGACAAACTTCACTAGAGATAGAGATATGTTTGAGCATTGCTCACTAGAGGCGCAAGTGTTCTTAATATAACGAATTATAATCCGACATATTTTAAGTCGATTAATTCAGTACCTATCTACCATAGTTAATAAGGTATCGGGATAAAAAAAACATTGTTTACAATAACTTTCGTTTAGTGGTGTATTCTAATTTTAACATAAATATCTAAAATTAAATTTAATAATTGTGTTCCGTGATTGTTCAAAGGTCTTGATCCTGCAAAGGTGTTAAAATATCTTGTAGCAAATTTCTGCCTTTTAATATTTGTGTCTTCTTGTTGCAAGAATAAATCTGAAAAGGGTTTTCGACTATATAGAATACTATGTGAAAGAAATTTAGTGTAACTTTATAAGAAGAACTGATTTGTCGGTTGTGAGGTTAGTTTATTTTCGTATATATTTATTGTTGGGTAAAGTCAATAATTTTGTATTTTGTGATTATAATACATAATTAATAAACATTTTACGATGATTTTTTAATTTTCATAACGATAAACATATTTTTCATCGTATTGGCGCTTAAATTTTGACTTTAACATTGGATGGCATAATTAAATATATCTCTATCTCTAGTTGTGTCTTTCTGGCTAGTAGAAATCATAACATTCAGTGAGGAGGAATGAGAAATGTTTTGTCTAGATTCGTCGTTGATTATATCAATGTATTTTGGTTTTTGCAAATATATAATTATTATTATTATTATTATTATATTTGGTATTGCTGATAAATAAGCTTTGTTAATATTGTTTTCTGTATGGAATTAAGATATTTTATAGATAAATATTAGTATAAAACTAGAATAGTTTAACATTTTATTATTAGTATTAGGTGAGAGTTTTATATTTTTATGCTTCATGTACATGCATACATATATTCATACATTGTTTCATATACCTAGGTAGTTCCAGCTTCAATAGATCATTAAATATTTTTTTTATAATAATGACTCATAAAAACATAAGTGATAGCCAAAAATCAATTTGAAATTATAATTTTTGTAGTTTATTTTATGTTCGACTAAATAATCATAAAAAAAGTAATTACTTGAGTACCTTAAAGACACTTTTCGTCTGAGGTACATACATAATTTTATGTGATACTGGTTTCTAGTTATTTAATTAATTATTTTAATGGCACAAAATTGACCTCTGTGGCGCACTCTCCACGCCAGTAATGAGTGCCCGTGAGGTGACGCTGATATCTGTGTACGAAGCAGATTGGCACACCCAGCAATGGGTAATATGCCGTGATGAAATATTTATTTATTTATTTTAAATTAATAAAAGAAATATTCAGCATTTTGTAGCAGTATGCGTTTTGTATAAGTCGCAATTGTTCGAAAATCGTAGCAAAATTTTAACAGATTGACAGATTGAAATTGAACTCTTCTGGTTTCCTTAACATTCAAAGTCGCTATAATTAATGAATAATACATTCCTTCTGCTGAGGTGAAGAACAATTTAATGCCCCATAAATAAAGAATTCAGTAAAATATCATTTTAAAGTTCTAGGACTTTAATGTTTTACTTTTTGTGTTATAAATCGTTCAGAAAACGTTGCTTTAGAAGCCAGTATGACATAAAATTAGAAGATTCAATTTCTTTATAAAATCGGCCCTAAAAATCTTTTACGTTTTCAAGATAAATAAGTACTGCAGCCAAAAAAAAAAGTTTTAAATAATAATTGCTCTTTTCAATTTTTAATCAAATCAAATTTGATGTCATCCCGAAGACAACTTTGAGAATAAGTCTCACCGATACATAAATGTATTATACATTTGTAAATAAAAAGCATTTTACCGCACCCAGAAATGTGTGATAATAACTTCATTTTAATTTTTGGCTTCACTTTACATCATCTGTACTAACCCATATCAATTTTCACACTAACCGTCCCTCCCCAGAGAGCATCAAATCGCACGTACTTCGCACATCTGATCACGGGTCCATCGGAGTGGTCGACGTCCCCGTAGTCACTTCGGGCGTTGGTCTGGGCTTGGGGGCGGTATCTCTTCTGGCATCCCCCACGGCGCACGTGGCCCGCAGCACTGGCGCTCTAGCTGTTGTTACACAGTCTACGCTACGCACCCTAGCAACGGCTGCACGAAATATCACTACGGCTATACCAGATGCTGTTACAACTACTATAAGATGTAAATACGTGGAGCAGTTGGTCCCGTTATGATTTCATCAAAAGAATTTGTTGTTGGACAATGTTCAAATTGTCATTTTTATATTAATTAAAAATCGTATAGCGTGAATAGGTAGTTATTAATATTTTTTATTTAAAATTTGTACTGCGGAGCGTACTTTTTAAATTGTGAGCGCGCGAAGTTCATTTACGCTAACTTCATGGTCAAGATTTGAACGTTATGAAACCGAACGAAACAAGAAATGAACAGAGCGATGTATAAACATTATGACGCTTCATATTAGTTATAGAACCACATTCGAATTATTTTATAATATTTCGTGGGTAACTTGGCAACGATAATGAGTTATTAATATATAGTTTGATTCACGAAAGATGACAATTCAAGGCCATTTGTTCGAAGAAAGAATAAACAATATTTTATATAGCGGTAGTATAGCAACATTATGTATTAGAAAGAGATAGATTGTTTGACGTATGTCTACATGATTTATGCTATATGACAGATATACGTTCCATATTCATATTGCTCTCTAACACACTAGAAGTAATAGGAACGTATGTCGATGAGTTGCTGGTATGCAATTATCTATTGAACTGCCCTCTACGTTAAAGCAAATCCAGTGGCGGAGTTTGTTTTTTGAATTTGACGTTTGATCAAAATCAACGAATAAGTTTCTAATTTTGTTCCGCGATTTTATTGAACATAATCGTGGGAGAGAAAGGAAAAACTTTGCGAAGCTATTCAATTTGTGCATAATGAACACGAATATTTTCAACGGGATTTTGAATGATTAAAATGTATCCACAAATACTTGGTGCACGCCTATGTGTATGGAATGTAGTGAAGTTATTTGTAAGTAATATTATACCAGATGGTTTGAAAATGACCTAGAATTGTCATCTTTCGTGAACCAAACTATACATGGAAATATCGATTTAAAAAAATTAACCCTGGGTTCAAATCTTCGTTTATTTAAATCTCCTTTGTCTATTAAGCCCATTTCTACAATTTAAAATGGATATTAATTATATAAAATGACAATTCTGAACAATGATCCAAATAGTGCTATTCAATTAAATTTATATACATTCAAACTAAATTTTGAAACTTACAACACATTAAACAAAATCATTCATTCATAAATTTTATCAACAAATTTTGAAATAGCGTTTTTATAAAAGTAGAGCGACTTTAGATTGCTTGCCTAAACAAGTTTTTTTAAATGTTTATACATATGTAATTATTAGACCTTCATAGCTTCCCCTCCTTATTTGTTTTAGTGGTGGATTAGTTGCTTGAATGCTTCAGCTTTTCACTTGCATATCATCATCATCATGATCATTTAACTCATCTTCATTCTAGCAACAACTCAACGTACGTACCCCGCGTGGGCAGCGTTGAAGACGACTTTGTCGTCCACGGTGCCAACCACCACAACGACGGAACCCACGACGACGACGACAATGACGACCACCGTTCGACTAACCACCACAACCACTACAACCACCCCTACCACTCCTACCACAACCACCACAGAACCTACAACCACATTCTTTTCCACTACACCTTTCAAGAGGTTATTTGATTTCCAACCGGTCAACTTTGACTCACGTGAGTAGAGGGACTCACGGTGGATGGAGGGAGGCCTTTTTAGTTCAGTGCGGTTATTTTTGGAACGATTATAGGATTATGTTGGTTTTGGTTCATGGAAAATTCGCTGTTTCAGAATTGTAAATGTGTTAAATAATTATTGCACATTATTTGTGGTTTAGTTACTAGACAATTGAAATGCCAACAAAACAAGCATTTAAGAAATCTAAAACAATAAAAAAAATTATTATTGTCAACATACGAAGGTGGATATATTTTTTTTTCATAGTCCCCTGAGGTCAAAATACTTGGTCCAACATTTTTCAAACTTTTCGATTCCCTCCCGAAAATGGTTGTCTTTGAGGTCCTCAAAATAAGCATTTACTCTTCGATGGCTTCTTCGTTAGATCGCAAAATCTTTCCAGCGAGGAACGTTTTGAGCGGTTTTGAGTTTCGGGAAAAGATGGATCAGGGGCCGATTTCAAACCTCAGTTCTTGAATGAGCTGGTAAAACAAGATCTTTTTCTTTGCCATTCCCGGGCGTTTTTCTTGAATTACTGCTTTCAGCTTGTCTAAAAGTGTGGCGTAGTATTGTCCAGTTACAGTATTTCCTTTATCAAGATAATCAATTAGCAGAATGCCTTTGGCGTCCCAAAAGACTGACGCCAAAACACAGAATTCTCTATCCGACGCATTTAATTTCTTATATCTTCTATAGATTTAAAGATATAGATATATAATCTATAAAATAATCTGTTGTAATAAATTTCACAGCCTGCTCACAGCGCAAACATCTCCGTGGTAACTACTTGAGAAATTTAAATGTGTGTAATTGACAGATAAATGTCACTAATGTCAGTATCAAAAATTCAGAAATAGTAATAAAGGCTTTTTCTGGGAACGATATTTAATATTTCTATTGTATTATTAAATATATATTTAAAATGAACCCTTTAGAAATACCGCCAATCCCGTTAATGAATTGGAAAAACCTCGAACATTGAGAGAAAACTTGCTCATAGAATGAATTTAAAATTATAGAAAATACGTAAATATAAAGGTGTAATTAGATTTTTTTGTGTGTACAAGTTAAAAACAATACTTTTATGTACCAGAATGCAAAGGTATTTTGATGGCCACAACAGATTTTTATATACGGAACCATAATTTGTTTGTTTATAATTCTGAAGAAGCGAATTTCCTCTTATATTCCTATTATTAATTATTCTGTTCATTAATTTATATGGATGAGTACTACATATTAACAACTCTAATTTCTATATTAGTATTGTTGTATATAATTTTTAGGTGTTTAGTTTAAGGAATGATATTTTATTAATTATATGTTTTATTTTTCATATTAAGTTTTAATTATGTACATATTTCTTTAGGTTTCCCTTTATCAAAACCTGCTGGTGTTGGTGTCTTTTATTTTCGTTTACCCTCTTTTCTAATTTTTTTATCTCTTAACTCATTTTTGACTTCAGTTGCAGAAGATACCTCCAACACGATCGTCCGCGACGCACCTGCCGTTATCAGCGAAACCTTGAACGACACGAGCAATTCTCTTTTCAATGATGCACCCAACTCTTTGTTCAGCAATAACTTCACAGCCATTCTGCCACAAGCGCTGACGTCATCCAACGACACTGATATCCTTCCGGCAAGCTGTGGGCGCATTAACATCATGGGCACTATTGTGCAAGACAGCGCGCCGTATCTCTTTCCATTTATTATTGAGTATTCGCTTATCGGGGCTGCGGTTATCTACGTCATGTGGAAGCACATCGGGCGGTATCCAAGGTAGGGTTGTTTATTTTGTAATTTGTTTTTAAAGTAATATAAAAATTGGTCGAAGAAATTCGAGTTCTCTGGTTCATAGCCATACCGACGATTCATCGCCGATAATTACTTTATTAAATAATAATATTCTGTTTAGTTCCACATTTTTCTCTTTCTCTTTGTAGACCCGTATCTGATGAAGACTTGGAACACCGGCTCGAAGTGATGCTGTCCCGTCGTGCAGTCGCTATGGCCCAGGCTCAACAAAACGGCCGTGTTGATTGTGTTGGAGCGTCCAAAGGCTTATTCTTTGGACTTCTTTTGTTGGTTGGATCGTTAATCTGTCTCATATTATTCTTCGTACTTATTCGTCATCCAGATCTCAGTCTATTGGCCATATATTTAGCGGATGTGTCACATTGCGTACTTATGGTGCTGAGTATTATCGCGATTATCATTGGATTTATAAGGTAGGAGGCTTCGCTAAGCTTTTTTATCTTATTATTTTGCTTGTGTGTTGTTTTATCCCGGCCCGGCTAACTTTTCATTCATAAATTTGCTAATAAACTTTCGCGGCTGTAAAATTTGTGACGTCACGGTTTGTTAGTCACACAAAAACATTCATCTCTCTCTCACACACACACATTTACGATCCATGTGGTTTCTATTTGCTATTGTAAATAAACTAACCTAAAATTGTGACGGTTTAAAACAGAATATTATGTTGCAAAATTCATAATTATATTAGAAATTTCGTCGGATTTCGAAGGTCACATTATTTTCATTTTCTCTTAAGTTAATTCCTATTTAGTTGTTAAGCGTTCTGTTTCGTTTGCTTATTTATTATTTTATTGTTTTGCTTGTGCTGAACGTCCTTTAGATCCCGCCATCTGAAGAGCTCGTTCAATTACAGGGTTCAGAGTTTGAAGTTCCGTACAGAAGAACAAAGCGACTTGAATGATATTCTGCTGCGTGTATCAGCCTTCGGGCTGTTCATCTACGCAGTGTTCAGTGTGATTGCAGGTTCGCTTGCTGCTTTCACACATGAACCTAATTTGCTAGTCATGATCACTGGATTGCTGTCCATTGCACAGGTGAGGAAGACGTATTTTAGCGCGTCTGACCTAACCTAACATTTTATTAACAATTAAATTTGAAATACAAATCGGATATTTCATTTTATTCGCAATGGACGACTAAGGCAATTCACAATACATGCGTTAATAATTTCTATATACCAGTTATTTCGTAAATAACTATTATACATTTTAATAGAAAAAATATATACAATTTTAAATTTATTCAAGTTGAGCGCAGGGATAGGATGGTTGCACTTTTTTACCTCTCACTAAGAGATGTATTCAGTTTTTAATGATTAAGCACGTTTTAAGTTCCCTACAATCCGATTTTAATATTTTTACGATGATGTCTGTGTGTGTATGTGTGTGTGGGGAGGTTGGAAGGACGATTTCTCAAAAAACTATAATACTTAATATCTGTTTAACTACGTATTTCTCAATCGGACATAAAAAAATCTTCTATTATTTTTGAAATTTTTTGTTCTTGCTTGTATTAAAGAAGAGTAAATTCTCTATCTGATACATATAAATATTTTATTATATCTTCTATAGATTTAGAGATACAGAAATATTAGTTATATAATAATCTGTTGAATTAATGAATTGGAAATATTTCGAAAAATTAGAATAGGACAAAATTTCTTTATAGGATGAATTTAAAATTAAAACATCTATATATAAAGAATAGATGTAAGTAGAATTTTTGGTGTAGAATGTAGGTATACAAGAAATGTTAAACACAATAGGGTGCGAGCAGGCATGTGACTTTTTTGGCCTTGACAAGCAGATATGGAAGCCCATGTCAGAATGATAGCTAGTAATTATGTACATAGATGTTAAATATCGTAATTTTTCATTTTAAATTTAGTGATGTGGTTTATTTTCCACACTCCTGGTGACAAATTAACTACGTAAATTTAGAAAATCTTGAAATTTTGAATGAAAATAAACCTGAACCGGAAAAATATATCTTGAGGTTCGATTCCGAGTTTGGATTCGCTAATATATTACGGTTTGGTTCGGGTTCGATGCCCTGATAGGAATTATTATATTTTTTTTTTCCAATAAATGTTTAAATAAGTAAAATTACGAGGATATAATGTAATTAAATATAAAAAACTTGCAACCATCCTATTGAAATCACCAGTAAGAAATCAAGTAATGCGCGTGCGCTAAGATTGACGACGCTTCAATATGGCTGACTTTTTTGTGTCGTGCACGGTACGTGCACGTCTGTAACAAATATTGTGTTAGTGTTAGTGCCCAAATTATTCCAAAATTGATTTTATTTGGTAAGTTTATAAACAAAATTTATATTTTTATAACTTTCTATCGTTAGGAAAATGTGTATAACAGTTACAAATGAGATATATGTATATACAGGTTGCCGGTTGATAAAATGCTAGGTTTCGTTGGAAATATTGTTGTATATAAGTATGGAGATGTATATGGTGTAAAAATGTTAGGTTGTGCTGCAACTGCTGTTCATAGCAGACGTTTCCCGGCGTCGTGTCCACCTCCCAGAGCACGACCGCTCTAAACCAGGCCGCCAAGTGGTCACCTTTTTGCTCATTTGCAACGTAACCATGTGGATAATTTACACATTCGAGACCCAGAAAGTCGAGGCAAATCCCGTACAGTTAGATTTCTACGGATTCCTCGCCTGGGCCATCGTGCAAAGAGTCACGTTGCCTCTTTGCATTTTCCATCGCTTCCATTCGGCGGTTACGCTCGCTGAAATCTGGAAAACGAGTTACAAAGCGCGTCTGGAGTGAACGTAATTCGTAAAGGCGTTCGAGCTCACAACACACATCGTACTTACCAGACATTGACGAGAATTATTTATTTGATCACGTTACTTATAAGCGAGAGCATGATGTTGTTTCATTGCCAAATAGTCGCAATTAGATGTAGGTAGGTACCTAAGTTTTAACTTATTTGATTTGTAAATACAAACATTTCAAAGGACATCACAGTGTTTATGACACATTTATTTATATACCGGAACACGTATCTCGAAATCACAATGCTCATTCTTTAAATCAAATTTGCAAATGTGTTGTAAATATTGGTGGTGGTCCTTGTAGGTACGATCAAAATCGAATTTACGACACTTCATTTCGCTCATGCAAAATCAAACGCACAGAATAAATTAAGATGTAGCTCTAGGTTACATACATAAACAATCTACCACCCCAATCCATAATATTTCGGCCGGTTACATTTTCAACAGATTATGAAATCTACGCAAATGCTGAGAAATTTCTACAAATTTGTTTCATATGTTATTCAGGTATTTCGCAATTTAATGTGAATTTTTTCTGTGAGTATTGTTCTATGGGACATAATAAGTTTGAGAAAAAAAATCAATGGGCTTTATTAGCAAAATAACGACATTTTATTCATACTTAAATATTAATGGTTAATATTACATCTTTTGACAACATACAAACTAATCTACAAAACTGATAGCGGACCATGGTCCTCAATGGAACGCAATGTGGCCATCTCATCTTCCTTTGGGCGATGTTCAGGTCCACGTCCTGAATTTTTCTAAAAATTTGTCCCCGCAATTGTTGTTCGTTTTGAGCGTTTGTTGAAACGGCTATCTGAAAATTTAATTCAAATTTGTATTATTTTTATTACACATATACTCATATTCGAATCTAAGATCCGATACTCAAATCCGTTTCCAAAATTCGATATTTGGACCCCAATTCAAGATCTGATACTGAAATTCCAATAATCAGATTCGGATCCAAAATCCAATATGAGATTTGGATCCGAGATCCGGATAGTTCAACCTTCAGTTATCCGGGTATTTTTGAATTCCGGATCCCACCACTAGAACATTCAATGGGGTAGTTTCGCTTTTACAGGCGGTGGGAAATAAGCAATATGACATCTGGTGGTATTTTTCGGAACTATATTTGATGGGGTAACTTATACACGTGACATTTTCATTTTCTTGATTGTTTAAACACAAGAGATCTATTATGTTTATAATATTTATATCTTGATATTATTCCACTTTGGTGCTGCGATCTTATTTCCCGTCACTGTGGCGTTACCCTTGCCGCTTCCGTTGCAACTTAGTTCCGACGTGCTGCTCGAAGTATGACAATTTTGCGACGTATGTCTTGCGGGGTGAAGGGAACTTGTTTTGTTGGGTTAAATTGCTGTCAAGTTAGCACGTATTTTTATTTATTTTTGATTGAGCAATTTTTTAACGTTTTGTATTACAGTTGATAAATAGAAACAAGGTTATGTCCACGGCGTCAGTATCACTTTGACATGTCACATTTCATCGCTGTAAAACGACACTAGCGACATTTGGGGCTTTAAAAAGAAGTCGATTTGTATCATGGAATATTTGAAATTTTTGAAATATTTACATAATAAATGGCGAAAGTTTTAATTTCTGTAGGGTTTATAATTTGTTGAAAATATAAATCGGCTGAATTATTATGAGTTTGGGTAGTATATATATAATAAAAGACCTTCCAGTTCGTAGTAAATTGTTTTACGTACTACTGATTTTGAAAAACCAAAGAAACTGAAATGGAATAACAAATATACATCATGCGTTGTATTAAAATTCATATAAACTGTTGTTGCAAATAGATTTTTGCAAACTGATTTCAATTTTATGACGGGACTTTAATTGAAAGTGTTAGTTTATTGATTGAGAGTTCTATATTGATTCGAAAATTTCAAATTCACATTTTATATAGATAAATAAGAAGAGAACTATATGTGTGCTGATACGAAATAAATTTCTATTTAGCAAATAAAAGTATTTAAATGTTCAAGTAACTCGATGTAAATAACATAAAAGAAATTATCATACCAAAGATATCCATTTAAGGGGCAGATATATACATTTTCATTAAATTGTTAGGAAGCCATTGTACTACAACATAACATAACCTAATTGTAGAGTCTGTGTTACATGAATTTTTAAATTCATCAACTCATTCAGTGTATCTAAAATTTTGACGACAAATACGTCATTCACACAAACACACGTACACACATTGTTCAAGTTTTCTCTTAAAGAAAATATTCGTATTTCTACTTTTATACATTTACACAAAAATACCTATTCATTTGAAATAGATATAAAACATAATAATTATGAAAACAATGTACTGTTTTTGCAATTTCTGTGGACCATTTGTAATTTACAAAATTAAGATACGATACTATCAGTGTAGTAAGTGACATTTTTCTGTATTTGTGTGTCCAGTTGTATATTTTTTTTTGTAATAATGGCTGTATTATACGTAACGATAAATCGACCGATTTATTGATCAACTGCGACCTTCAATTTATCGGTATGTGTAATGCAGGAAAATCGATCGAATTATTAAAACCTTAATCTCTTTATTGATCGTATATCCGTTTTTACTCATTTTTAATTATAAATTCACTACAAACTCTTAACAAAACTGATAAACGATACGACAAAAATCTATTGAAGCGCCACGAAGTTAAAATCCGACCTCAAAAAAAAATTGATCGATTTATCGGTCAATAAATTGACCGATTTATTGTTACGTGTAAAACCGCTATAAGGTTGCGAACACATAAACACACTGATGATTATAGTAAAGATGGTTTCGAATCGATATCGAAAGAATACGGGAGAATCATAAGTTATAGTTACTGTGTATAATTATTATAATATATAAATCTAAAATGTGATTCCAGTTATTATTAATTACCAATACCTAATTGAGATATACACTTTATGCAAGTACGTAGTTATAGAATATATATATATATTTAATTTTATTTTTTATTAATAAATTTATCAACAATTTAAAAATATAGATGTATAAGTAACTAACCGTCTTGTGCATATGTGTTGTATCGGAATTAATGCAGTGTACCGAATCGAAATGAAATAATATTAAAATTGTGTTTAGATATTAGAATCTGAAGTACTCATATTCGAAATATATGTACAGTACGTGTAAAGTAAATCAGTCATTCATTCCTCATTCTATGATAATGTAAACGTAACGATACGACTTGACTTGTTTCTTGAAATGTTCCCGATGTGTTTTGATTGATGCGAGTAGAACCAAACGTTTATGCTCAATAATGATACTGTTTGTCCAGAGGTTATTATAGTATAAAACTGATTTATAATAATTGATATTCTATAATAAGGGCTTACTAAACACTGCCGTTCGCTCTGTGTGTTTTAGAGTTTTTAAATAAAATCAATATTTTAAAACAATAAATTTGTGCTAATCAGTTTAGAAAAATAATAAATTATTTTGCAGTAAAGAGGGTATATATTAAATATTTTAATAATATATTATGTGTAAAACTTCTGTAATAAACGTACAAGTATTAAAAGTTTATTTGCATTGTCTCATATTGTATGTAACAACAAAACCTGCAAATATAAATATACTGTTACGAAATATTTACCCCCTAATGTCTCTTATTATCCTGTTTTCCAATATTTATTATTTCCTGCTTCCCTAATTATTTTATGTAAAAAAGCTTCAAACAAAAGTTGTAGGGCATAAAATTTTGCCTTGTAACGGCAGAAATTTATTATGAAAATGTCGAAAATCTCGTAAAAATAGCAATAGCCTTGAAATTGAAACAAATATATATTTCATCACGGCATATTACCCATTGCTGGGTGTGCCAATCTGCTTCGTACACAAATATCTGTAATGATGGAATACTTGTACCGTGTGGGCGCTTACCAGGCGTCACCTCACGGGCACTCATTGCTGGCGTGGAGAGTGCGCCACAGGGGTCAATTTTGTGCCATTAAAATGCGATGTAATTTTTGGCGTCGGTCGGGATCGAACCCGGGTCCCCCAGACAAAATAAATAACAAATGTTAACGATTTATCTGTCAAGCTAAAGTAAAATTTTTGATGTCTGATCAAGGTCATCTGTATCATGAACGAATTAACAAATTGGCATACATTTATCCCCCTCCTTTACAAAGGCTTTAAGCGTGTGCGATAAGGATGGATATAAAACGTTTGTCTTTCAAAAATTCATATTGTTTCGACTAAGTTAGGGCATTCCATTTTAAAACGATGCTCGTTGTTGATAATACTTTCGCTGTAACGTAAACTTATACATTAATTCAGATACATAGCCGTACGAATAACGTTATTTTCAGTCACTGACATTGTGTCAGTATCTTATTTTTCACATATTTGGTTTTACATTTGCTAATAAACTTACCAGTTGATTTATTTTTGAATTTTGAATGCTTTTATTGTAACATATATTTTTATAATAATAAAATAACAGTAGTATCTTACGTACCCTCATAAAAACTAAGCAAACGACACTACTGAATTTGTCTGAATGGGCGGAGCAACAATCTGAATTTATACAATTCGTAGATGACCTTGATGGGACATCTTTCAAAATTTTTACTGTAGGTTAATTTATTTTTCATAATAACATAACACGTAAGTGAAAAGAGATCTATAGTGGATGCCGGCCGTTAAAGATTATAAAGGACGCAGAACGAAAAACAAAAGTGAAAAGGTGTTCATAACAGTCGGCGTCCGTTATTATAACGACCGCCGGCCGTTACAGTATCGTGAAGAACTTTATGGTATTACGAAAAATTTTGAACGCCACACGGCCGATATGCAAATAACGGATACGGTTTATGAATTTATTTACTATTATTTGTAATTTCTGTTCAAGTGATCAAATTTAAATTAACATATACTTGTTAACTGAAAAAGAAATTAAAAATAATACCTAATAAAAATAAATTACTCTAACATGACAGATAAATCGTTAGGCATTTGTTATTTATTTTGTTTCAATTCCATGGCTATTGCTATTTTTGAGGTATCGACATTTTCATAACTAATTTCTGCCGTTACAAGGCATACAAAATTAATTTTGCTTATTGATTCAGATGCAGAATTTTATGCTCTACAGTATTTATTTGAAATTTTTTTTCCGATAATAATTACGGAAGCAGGAAATTAGGAAAGTCTGATTTTACATGTTCGGCTGAGGTACAGGTAAAAAAGATACAGAATGTAAAATAGGCCATCGTAATATTACAAATTATTAATTTATGTATAAGGTACACCAACAGTACAAAAATGACCAATAATATAATACATACATTTATAACAAAGTATAAAATGAAGATGAATTTAGTAAGTTTAGTTCACGAAAGATGGCGTTCGAAGAAAGAATACACCCTAGAATACACAGCACTTTATAAACTTAGGAACATTTCATGTTTAAAACAAAAGAATGTAGACTTGTTATATATTATTGAAAAGCTTATAAAATAAGCAAAAAGATGACTATCTTCAACATAGGTTCCATTTAAAAAAATATGAGTTATTAAATTTTCAAAAAATCTAATTACACCATTTTATTCTACGCAAAAACGGTACAAAATTTGTCTTAACAATATTTTCTAACGATCATAATAAATATGAGATATTTTCGATAACTATATTTTGATTAAAATTTTATGTTTATGGTTCATGGTTATTGGAAAAATAAAACAACTGCTGTTCTTGATACACAATGTAAGTTATCAAATTTTATTTTCCTAAATACTTATTACATTCCATCATCTACAGTTCTATATTTTAAATTTACTCACATAATAATAATAATAAAATATTTAAAAATATTGCTGTGTATATTTAAATCTACAAGTTGCAAGAATACTAAATAAAACTTACAATATTATATATCACCTTTTATGTTTTCGTGCAACAGAATATTATAGTAGTAGCATTTTAAAACATTATAACAAATAGTTGATAAAAATCTAAATATACAATAATTACTTGATAGATTTAAGAATAGAATATTTAAAATATCCACAATAATAAATAGTTCGGTTGATAAAAATGTTGGTTTAACTTCTTATCATATAGAAATTAAACTCTCTTGTGATAATGCTTATTTTAAAATGTTTTAATCATACAACAATGATAATGTGGATATTTTAATTACTCCTGACAATATCATTTGGAAAATTAGCTACGCCTGAAAACTTCACTTTTTAGCGACGCAACTTTGCCAAGCGAGGCCACCGCACGCCATTGAAATAATGAAATATAAAACTACAATTATAACGGCTCCAATTATAACATAGAGCTTGATATTTTTCCAGAACATTGAACGCGCCAGATTTCTGCTCGTTGCTCGGAATGTCACAGACTACAATTACAAAATAATTATTAGTTTTTTATATTTTCTTCATCGGAATTATTTAATTCGTTCTTCTTATACATATTTTTTGTCATTGTACATACAAATTTGGTATTGTACAATGCAACGTCGTAATATTAGACAAAACTTCATTAGGTTTGTTTTGATTTTGGCTGGCCAGACTGAGACAACTAGACATAGAGATATGTTTGGTATCGTTTGAGTATTGCTCACTAGAGACGCAAGTGTTCTTAATAATATATTCTTTGGAAATAAAACTACTAAATTATGAATAACCATAATATTTTAGCGAACCCAACCCTGAACCGAATCTCAAATATATTTTTTCTATTTTGCATCTGTAACAAAGCTATTACAGCACCCAAAGGAGTTCGTTTATAGCTCGTTTGAGTGTTGTAACAGCCTAGTACAATTTATTTTGATAAAGTTGGTAGCATAGCTGAAATGTTATGTCAAAAAATATCAAATGTCAAACCTCACTGAATAAACGATAGTAACGATTGTTAAGATTTTCATTTTTGTTTATATATATTTAGGGCATAAATAGTTCAAAACACTATTAATTGTTGATATTTAAAATATGTAATTTATTTTTATTTATTTATGAACTCTGTCGGTAAATTAGTTCGAGCTATTTGGCGCTGATGTCATAGCCAAAGTTACGCAGGTTGTGTAGTAGTTCAGACAAAAGCAAAATGGCGGCGGAGGAGAAATGTCAACAAGAATTAAGTGTTTATTTATAAGAAAATAGTGTTTTAAATATAAGATGTGTATAATTATATAGTTTTACACTTTCCACATCCTTTTCAGTTAATTTTATACAATAAAATGTAAGTAACTTGTAAAAATTTATATTTGGTTATGAATATGAAACCTGACTTTTTCATTGTTTGTTTTTGGAATTATAAAATGTATTTTCCGTGATTTCACGTATTTCAGGTGGAGTACACAAAAAATCGTCTGTATTCATTTTTAATTTGATATGAATTTGATTGTAAACAACACAAGACAATTTTAAATTCAAACAATTGAATTTTCAAATCTCATATTATTACTAACTAACACAAAATTCCCTTAATTTTGAATTTACGATTTTTTTATTTAAAAAGATCATAAAAAGCGCAAAATAGAAAAAATAGTACCCAAACTTCCTTCTCATAAAATAAAATGACAATTATGACATCCGTTCTTTAATATACTATTTTATAATGATTAACTTATTTTTCATCGTATTGGCGCTTAAATTTTGACTTTAATGGATGGCATGTAGTGAGAAATGCTCGAATGGGACTAAATATATCTTTATCTCTAGTTGTCTCTTTCTGGCCCGCCGAAATCAAAACATTCAGTGAGGAGGGATAAGGAATCGTCTAGTTATATTTCGTCGTTATTGCTACGTATGTCTTCCCAAATTATCTTATATACATTTCATGAAATCGTCCTATAATGAATTTAGTGCCGATTTATTGTCCTTTATAAAACTGGTGATTAAAAAATGCCCTATATAATATTTTTAATTAATGTGTATAAATTCCAAGTAAATTTTTATTAAGTTTTAGCTAGTTAAAACGAGTCAGTGAAAAAATTTAATTTGGGAAGAAACTCCCACGTGCAAAAAATAGCGATAAGATTTTTATTATCAAGTAGACTATGATAAAACAATTGACTTACGTTATTGCTCAAATTTTCTGTTTTGTTTACTAAAAGTTCTAACCTTTCTCCTCGCATAGCAACATTATCTAAAATATTTAAAAATATTATAAATACATTCATTGTATTTGATATAGTATTTACCAATATTTTTGACCATAATATTTTTAAGTTCATCCAACTCTCCATGAACTCTAGAAATTGTGTCAACGTCATGTGATTCGCTATAATGTTTCATTTCATTTGCCAAAACTCGAGCGAATTCTGAATTCATCGCATATGCCATTGCATTTTGTATGTTGTTCGCATAGGCGGCTTGGAATCTTCGTTTGATTTCATTGAGAAATAGAAATGCTCGAGATCTTTCGAATTCCTGTAATTTTCACAATATTATTTGTGTTGATAAATTATGTGAAACTTACGTCATCAGTAATACACATGTAGATAATTCCATTTTCACAGACGTAATGAAATAGGTAGTTGCCGTGTGAATAGGTTAATTTGTCATTATGTGGAGGTATTTTAGATATTATTTGTTCTGTAACTTCAGCAAAATTTCCAGCACATGTCGCATATTTTGCTAACACTGTTATTCCTCGTGAAATCACGCTGTATAATATGGGCATCTGAAAATATATATTTCACGCACATAAAACAAAAACTTGTATATCTGTAACAATTAATTTAATAATTAAAATATTGGATATAACCTTTATATTTTTTGTTGACAGCGACCACACAATACACTATAATCACGTTACACTTTTAACTAACTTATTCATCAAAATAATCTCTTTCTTATATAAATAAATACGATTCGTTAAATATTAATCTTTACAAACAAAAACATTATGACGCATTCATAAAGACATGTCAAAGTCATCCCAATTTGTGACTAATATTTCGAAGTGTTACCAACCAGACACTATGAATTATGAAATGAACTGACTGATAATGTTAACGGTGTTGCAACATAGATGTCAGAATCTGGAACGACACAACATGGCCTATTTCGTTCCAACAGGACCGTATTTAGATATTTTATACTTCGCCCTGATCACTTCTTGTTTCGTTCCGTTTCCTAACGTTCAAATCTTGACCATGAAGTTGGCGCAGATGAACTTGGCGCGCTCACAATTTAAAAAGTACACTCCGGAGATAACTATTCGTTATTATTGCTATTTGTTTTATTTTAATGCAAAACATTTAAATATACTTCTAGTATTTAACTTATATTAACTTTGTTGCAAATTAATAACAATCGTAAGTTTAAACAATGCCCCTAAAATTAGTGAACATTCGATCCCGACCGACGCCAAAAATTACTGCGAATTTTAATGGCACTAAATTTACCCCTGTGGTGCACTCTCCACGCCAGCATTGAGTGCCCGTGAGGTGACGCCTGGTAAGCGCCCGCACGATACAAATATTTCATCATTACCAATATCTGTGTACAAAGCAGATTGGCACACCCAGCAATGGGTAATATGCCGTGATAATATATTTATTTATTCATAAAATTGTATAACAAATAGGTAGATATCAATTATTTATTATTTTGTTTATTAATTTATCTGATTGAGAATTTAATTATATTATTATGTAATGCCTATCTATTACATACATTATTTTTATTCAATTTCATTTCTGTAGTCCTTATGTATAGACGTGTGTGGTGTGCTTGCGTGTACTATGCCTTTAAGGAAGACTTCCTGGTGCTTGGAGACGACTTCGCGGGATACCTGCAGGACTTATAGTTTATCTGAGTATTTTATTTATTCATTTTATTATTTTTGCATTACATTGTAAATAGGCTAATGAAATATAGGACTCATTATTGGGTATATGAAACATATCATACATATTCAGAAATAATCAATGTTTAAAAAATTGTTCATATATGATCAAAAAAGAACTTTATAACAGTTTAAATTCATCGTGACCGTGGCAACGAAATAAGTAAATTATTGATGATTTTTAAATAATTTTTACCAAAGATTATTCCTAATTTAAGTCGATATAAATACTGGGTGGTGGCTGTTATCATTTTTACCTCTCGCTAAGAGAGGTATTGGATTCATGCTAAAAATCGCATATCCAGATTTTAATGATTAAGCACGTTTTAAGGTCCCTACAATCCGATTTTAATAATTTTACGATGATGTCTGTGTATGGGGAAGTTGGAAGGACGATTTCTCAAAAAATATAATACTTAATATCTGTTTAACTACGTAATTCTCAATCGGACATTTTTTCTGGGAAGTACATACATTATATTATTTCTTGTATTAATAAATAAATATTTAAAATTATAGGTATATTACATATACCTTTCAAAAATACTTTCAATTCCGACAATGAATTGGAAACATTTCGAAAAATTAGAAGAGGACAAAATTTCTTCATAGAATGAATTTAAATTTTCTCGACAAGTAAATTCCACACTCCGGGTGACAAATTAACTACGTGAATTTAGAAAATCTTGAAATTTTTAATGAAAAATACAGACATTTGACATTTATGTACAAAATTACTAATTGTCATTCTGACACGGGTCCCCATATCTGCTTGTCAAGGCCGAACAATGTCGCATGACTGCTCGCGCCCTATAGTTATGTAACCAAAAACGATAGTGGCGAGAGGTATTGTGCTGGCCACAACAGATTTTTATTATTGTTTTAGTTTCTTAATGTTAATAAGAAACTTCTAAAGAAAATATTGTAATATGTAATAAAAATGATTTTAATACCATTTTTCTCGAAATAATTATTACACAAACCTATGCAATATTTATATCGTTGAAATTAGAAAAAAAAACTCTATCTAATGGGCTAAAAAATTATATAGGGTATCATTTAATAATATATTTTGTTGCACCGTTTGAGAACTGTACAAATTAGTCCTTATTCTTTTCTCTGAACTTGTTCGCTCAAAAAACGCGATTGTTTTAAAGAAAAAATATTGGTAATTTGTTAAAATTTATTATACCATCCAACCCATATATCATCCTCATATATCATCATCACATTAAATAATGATGATGTTCCAGAATGTTTTTGTGGAGCGCACTACTAGACATACGTCTGTTTCGCTGAGTGTGAGTGGATCTCGTTCATAAACTTCTGATCTTCTAGAATTTAATACATTTTCTCTGGTGGATGTCAGTGCAGTGCTTTGTGCGTCGGAGTGTTCGGGATTAACAACGACGACAGTGATATAAATACCTAAATAATAAATTTCCGATAATATTGTTTAATGTAAATGTGTTAGTTTTATTTATTATAAGTTGCCATTATTATATGTATACTGTGTGTTACCTACATATATATGTATATTGTTTATTTGTCAATGTGTGTGAAAAATATATATACATACCTATACCTACCTATATAAATAGTATATGTATACATAGTACATAGCCTGAGATACAGTAATTTTTTTTAAAGATGTCCGATCAAGGTCATATGTATCATGAACGAATTAACTAATTAGCTTACAAAGGAAAGAGCCTTTGCAAAGGCTATAAGCGTGTGCGATAAGGATGGATATAACACGCTTGTCTTTCAAAAATTCATATTGTTTCGACTAAGTTAGGACATTCCACTTTAAAACGATGCTCGTTGTTGATAATACTTTTGCTATAACGTAAGTTTATTTATTAATTCAGATACCTTAATTCATAGTCGTACGAATAACGTTATTTTCTGTCAGTAACTTATATTTCTCATATTTGGTTTTACATTTGGTAATAAACTTACCAGTTGAGATATTTTTTAATTTTGAATGCTTTTACTGTAACATATATTTTTATAATAATAAAATAACACTAGTTATTTCATTTACCCTTAAAAACTAAGCAAACGACATTACTGAATTTGTCATAATGGGCGGATCAAAAATCTGAATTCATACAATTCGTAGATAACCTTGATCGAACATCTTTCAAAATTTTTACTGTACTTATACACGAAAAAAATGTATATAGTTTGGTTCACGAATGATAACAATTCAAGGTCATTTTCAAACCAGCTGGTATAATATTACTTGCAAATAACTTCACTACATTCCATACACATAGGCGTGCACCAGGTATAATATTTGTGGATACATTTTAATCATTCAAAATCCCGTTGAAAATATTCGTGTTCATTATGCACAAATTGAATAGCTTCGCAAAGTTTTTCCTTTCTCTCCCACGATTATGTTCAATAAAATCGCGGAACAAAATTAGAAACTTATTCGTTGATTTTGATTAAACGTCAAATCGTGCGTCAAATTCAAAAAGCAAACTCCGCCACTGGATTTGCTTTAACGTAGAGGGCAGTTCAATAGATAATTGCATACCAGCAACTCATCGACATACGTTCCTATTACTTTTAGTGTGTTAGAGAGCAATGTGAATGTGGAACGTATATCTGTCATATAGCATAAATCACGTAGACATACGTCAAATAATCTATCTCTTTTTAATACATAATGTTGCTATACTACCGCTATATAAAATATTGTTTATTTTTTCTTCGAAAAAATGGCCTTGAATTGTCATCTTTCGTGAATCAAACTATACTTCTTAATACATATCAAATATTACACAATCACATATTCCAACATTTACACGCTTCAGAAAAAATATTAATCCAATTTTTTTAAAAAAAATACGATAACCCTTACCCTGGCAAAGAAATTAGTATATGTTCATACTTACACAAAAGAACTGTATTACGAGTTCTCTTTTTATAATGATAAGTATTTAATACGTCAGATTCATCTTAATAATTAAAAAAAACTCATTTCATATATTGATCTATTTATTCATTAATTAATACATTTTTTAATCGTATGTGTTACGAAATTATTATGTATACTACACGTTATTTTCATATTCTTTAATGAAGTTTGTAATTGCAAATACTTATATCATTATTATTAATAAATGCGTATATGAACATATTAAACAAACAAATCGCGAGAAAATAGCTAATAAAATGAACCAAATTTGACAATAAATCATTGTTGTCCAAGATGAATTACCTACTCAAATTTCGTTACTTTTCCACTTACAAAATATATACATATATGCTAACTGTATTGGAAAATAGAACTTAATATGTGATTGTACATATTTGGTAGTTATTTATTTATTGCTCTACTTAATATCTTGATACCTGATACAGTTTTTCTAAGACTTTAGATACACTAGCTATTTGCATTGTAAAATATATACATTGCTCTACATTTGTGTCTTGTAATATGTATAACATCCAAAATATTTCCATCTCGATAAGTCTTAGAAAAAATGTCAAAATACGAACGTAGTGTAACCACGTGACAAATACATAACAATATACACTTGATACATATTTCATTTTATTTATAAGTTCTTATTCATATTCTTTATGTATTAGGTTTAAAAATGTATTATATGAATGACCAATAAACACAACAAAACGAATACAATTTTTCAATTCAAAATCCCAATTTTTCCATATCCAAAATAAAAAATTTCAGGCAACCTACAATTCACCTAAATACGAACTAGAACTAGAGCATCGATTTGCGATCGGCAAGCAGCTTCACGATTTACAACCAGCAATCTTGCGAACTACAAAATCCAGGTTCAATTCTAGCTACCAGCTAAATCGAGCCGAGAGCAGCGGCAAGCGAACCACAGCAGCTCGATTATATAATCGCCAATATACAGCGAGCAATCCACGGCAACTCGATTACATAATCGACAATATACAGCCTACAACAAGGCTTCTGGTCGACAAAATTCAAAAATCGTGTAAAATAGACGATTTAGAGCCGTAGCGGCTGAAAAGTAGCATTCTACGGCCGCTACGAGCATTTTTGAGCTCTCAGACAGATTTTCAGCCGATCCCAAGGCATATACTCGACAAAAATAAAATTTGCTGGCTTTAGCAAGACCAAATTTTAAAATTCGCAGAATCGAAAGGCTATAGCAAGATGAGTGCCCACAAAATTCAAATTTACTGGCTATAGCAAGACATCTGATCATCAATATTTAAAATTCGCAGAATCGCAAGGCTATAGTAAGATATTCTCCCACAAAATTCAAAATTCAATCGCCTGGTGGTGGATTCATGAATCCTAGCCCTCCCACCACAGATTTTACCTTATATACAGCTGTTTGATGAATTTACAGCCATTCAGCGTGAGCGATGGAATCGTACCGGACACTCTGCTTCGTATTCTTACGTAATCGGGCTATATACTTGCTTTTGCTGGATTTCTACTGGATTTCTAGCTAGCTGGCCAGCTGGCCACCAGAATCCGTCCTAGACCGCAGGCTAGGACGGGTTGGTGGTTGCTGGGTGCTAGGGGGTGAATATGCTCGGCTGGTTGCTGGATGCAGGTAGCTAGTAGGCGGGAATCGAACTTGGATCTTTGGTTTGCAGGATTTTGTAGGTCGCCGTTCTGGCTATAGATTGGCGGCCTACAAAATGCTTGCTAGCAAGCGGGATATGAACCTAGATATTGGGAATGCGATTTTTGATCGGTGTATTGGAATGAAATAGTTTGTTATTTATAACAAGGATTTATTTGTCAGAGATGTGTTACATAATAATGATATTACAATACATAATACATGAAATACATCATTTTAACAATGAATAACTAATTTTGGTCTTTGTATTTGTGATACATATTACTCGTATAAGACGTTCGCAATTTCACAAATACAGAGATGATGATATGTGCTCTAATTACGACAAACTTGACTTGAAAATGTTACTATACATAAATTCTTTATCTAATAGATAGGTATATGCATAAGGAATGCGAGATTTTTAACTGGAATATGTAGTCCAATTTTTATTAGGAATAAGTTTTATTGCGACGTTTAGGTAACATATTAAGATATACATTTTAATGATATAGTTTTGCGATATTTATATATGTATGTACATAACTAGAAAAATGTATTTAATATATGGGAAGTATATACAGGCATACAAATATAGAAATATAAAGTATATCATATATAATTTTAATGTGTGTGCAACAATACATTATCAACAATGCAGTTACGAATACAAACACACATATATGTATTTTTGTAAATGATTTTACTATCTTATATACAACAGCGTAAGTAAAAGTATATCGTTTTTTCGTAAGATGAAAGATAGTTTTTTTCTTTTAAGTATGTGAATATATGAGTGTTTTACTACAGCGTAAAGTCTGTAGAATAATTAATAATATAAACTATATTATACATTTATTTATTATGTGTTTGTATTCAATAAAATTACTGTATAGTATAGTAGTTTAGTATGAAGATGTATGAACACATGTGTTTATCTGTATGATTTTATTAAGATATATTATTCTATATAAGCATAACAGAGTAAAAGTATGTCATTTTTTACATATATCTAAGAAAATACGAATTTTTCAAAGATGAAAATATGTATATGAATAATACTAATATCCTTAGTGTATATAGTACGCGTGTAGTAATGATAAATAATGTACCTATGTTTTTTAACGATGGCATGATTTTCTTTCAAAGTGAAACAATATAATTTTTTCTACATCCATTTTGAAAGTAAGCTTTTCAAGCTGTTAACATAAAAACTTGCAGTTTTTCTGGTTCAAAGTTGAACCAGTTGATAAATGAAAAATGAAATTATTCACAGTAATATTTGAAACCAAAGTGTTTTTATTATCTTTTTCAACGGACGTAGAAAAAAATATATGTATATCACGAGCGTATAGTGTTATTTTCCGCTCTAGATACGTAACTATTTTGCAAAGTGCGAATGTATTATGAAGTGTTTTGTAACTGGTGTATATGAAGCGAGTTAATTAATAAATATAATATAAATAAAACGGCATTTCCTTGACTATTTTTTATTTAGAACGATCAGTTTCTCAAAGTATTAGATTACAAATGTGTGCTTGTATGTATATAAAGTATGCAAATGATGATACAGAAAAATAGAGCGAAATCCCAGTTGCTGAATTTTTAAAAAATTTAAATACCATTACTATACGTATGTGATTCTTATACTGTATACAGTAACTTTAAAAATAAATAGTTCAAGAACTAAGAATGATAGCGAATTATCCTAATCTTAATTGGATTTATGGGGTTATTTTCTATATGTAAACGTAATTTCAGTACTTTGGAATCACTGTAAACATTTTGAGTAATGCTTGTTTCAAGACTGGTATATATCTATTGAAAAAAAAAAAACTTCTAAAATGAATATAGTAAAAACTGAAGGAAAAAAGCGATTTGTATTTTCCAAATTTGGATGTAGAGGTGGAAATTTATTATATACAGGATGTTATATTTTAATGGACCCAGCAAATATCTCGCTTATTTTTAAGTTAGTAATTTCTTTCATATAACATGATTTATACAGCAACATGTAAGCTACTTGATGACGGATGTACATTCATGATACCACTTCCGGTTTATTAGTAATTAATATCAACTTTGAAATTTCAAATGGAACATACTATATTTTTTTATAAATTTGAAAAGTAAATCAAATTTGCTTTATAATCATGTAAAATAATCCATATGCTACATTATTAAAAAGTAAAATGGCGGGCACTTTTTTATACACCTAGTCGAAAAGAGAATAGTGCGCCATGACTATGGCTTGAAATAAAACAATGAACTAAAACAATTGTAACTATTATTATTAAAAGAAATATTTTTTTGTCATAATAATAATAAAAAGCGAGATATTTGCTGGTCCACTAAAATATAACACCCTGTATATATAATTTCAAAAGGTTTGAATTACTGATAAAAAAAATTCAGTAATGTTTATTTTATGAAGTATATAATTTGAAAATGAATATCACGAAAACTAAGAGAAATATGTACTTGTACTTTCCAAATTTGAATATGGGGAGTAATTTTCTATATGTATATTTAATTTCGAAAGGTTTAAATCGCTGAAATTTGTTTCATTAATGTTTATTTCAAGGTATATCCATGTTTTTTTAAAATAGTAACTTTAAAAATTAATAACATGAGAAGACAAATAGCAACTTATTTTTCAAATTTAGATATTGGGAGTAATTTCCTGTATGTATATTTAATTTCAAATGGTTTAAATTGCTGAAAAAAATTCAATAATGTTTATTTCAAGATGTGAACATGTTTATTGAAAATAGCAGCTTTAAAAATGAATATCACGAAAATTAAAAGAAGATATAACGACTTGTACATTTCAAAATGATAATAAGGAATTTACTATATGTAGACTTAATTTTAGAATGTATGAATCGCTGAGAAAGTTTTCAATAATGCTAGTTTCAAAACGTGTACATCTTTGAAAATATAGCAAGTTTAAAAATTCATATCTCGTAAACTAAGAGAAATAGCCATTTGTACTTTTCAAATTTGGATGTAGGAGGTTATTTTGTATAATTTATATTTATTTTCAGAATGTATGAATCGCTGAAAAAATTCAATAATATTTGGACTTAACACTATTGTTTCTTGTACCCTTCAAATAATATATGTATGTAATGTGTGTGTGTGTGTGTGTTTGTGATATTGATGTATGTGAACATAATGTAATACGCTTTGAGATGTTGAATTATGAAAATGAAAAATATGTATTTTGTAATGACATAGTTTTATTCTCTGTTATTTAAATATGCTTATATGTATGTGTCTTAGGCATATGTTCATACTTTTTATTAGCAGTTACAGTGGTTAGACCATATACTTTATAGGTGTGAGGTGAAATTTTATTTATTTTACATAATTTTTATAAATAACGACTTGAGGCGAGAGGTGTACAAAGTCCATAGTGGTGTTGTTTTGGGGTGCGATGCTCTGCAACAATGTGACAATCTCCAACGCTAAAATCAGGATTCCTGGACTGCAAATCGCTCGGGTACTTTTACAGTAGTGTAGGTACAGGTACAGCGTATCTTTCTGCAACAATAGAAAATATATTGGAATGCAACAAATATGAATTAGTATATGTATAGGCTGGTTAGGAATATTGTGGATTGATTCCTAGATACACTTCATAGCAGCGATGCAATGGTCATAGGAAATAATAAGATTTTATTTACAGATTATTAAAAATTGTTTGAATAATTATTATTAACAATATATATTAATGAAAAGAATGTATAAATATTCAACTAATTATAGATTATATTGTATAATGTGTAGGATGAACCAGAGAATTCGTGATATAGGTGTTTAATATAAGAAAACCTTTTTTTTTAAATATTATCTACGCCATAAAACTATATGCGGTGCTACATAGATATTTAGCGAATAAAATGTTAGCTGAAGATGGTATATGGTTGGAATATTAAATAATTATCAATTAATGCAAACTATTTTCGATATAATACGAGCAATCATTTAAATATAGCTCATATCTATTACAAATAATCCCTCGGTATTAATGGTTAATATATCGAATAAAGAATACAACTTTAAAGTAGTATAAAATTTAATAAAAACTCACTTTAAATAAATGAAATCTATGAATATAACTCCCAAGTCCTGCAGGTATCCTAACGTCCTCCCCAAGCACCAGGAAATCGTCCTCGTGTTCACAGCACACCTTATACACGTCTTTACACTAGCACTGCAAAAAACAAATTGAAAGAATTAATGTATGTAATAGTCAGGGGTGTTAGATAATTTTCTCCTAAAAGTACAAGTCAATAATTAATTAATAATGAGTTATAAATAATAATCGCTTCTTATGTATTAGGTAATTTGCTCAGGATGTTTTGAATTTTATGAATGTAGAAATAGCGCGAAAAAAATTTGAGTACAGAAGGGTTGTAAATAAAGATATATTTACGATACAATCAAATTTTAATGTAGTACAATTTCTTTTCCAAGTCTAATTTAAATAAATTAAAAACTGAGAGAGCTAATGGCCGATACTTTTCAAATTTGGATTCTGTAGATTATTTTCTAATGTAGGTACACATAATTTAAAAATTTTGAAACCACTGAAAATAATTTCAACAATGCTTGTTTCAAGACAAGTGTATTGTAAATTTAATATTAAATATATCAAACATTAAGTGAAATAGTAACTTCTATTTTCCAAATTTTCAAGGGGTTAACTGTGTATACTAAGTTTCAGAACTTAATGGACTTCTGGATTACTGAAAAAAGTTCATTAACGCAACAACACATTATCAACAATGCAGTTACGAATGCAAACAAACATATATGTATTTTTGTAAATGATTTTACTATCGTATATACAACAGCGTAAGTAAAGTATATCGTTTTTTCGTAAGATAAAAAAGAGTTTTCTTTTAAGTATGTGAATATAAGAGTGTTTTCCTACAGCGTAAAGTCTGTAGAATAATTAATAATAATATAAAATATATTATACATTTATTTATTGTGTTTGTATTCAATAAAAATACTGTATAGTAGTTGAGTATGAAGATGTATGAACACATGTGTTTATCTGTATGATTTTATTAAGATATATTATTCTATATAAGCATAACAGAGTAAAAGTATGTCATTTTTTACATATATCTAAGAAAATACGAATTTTTCAAAGATGAAAATATGTATATGAATATTAATAATATCCTAAGTGTATAAAGTACGAGTGTAGTAATGATAAATAATGTACCTATGTTTTTTAACGATGGCATAATTTTCTTTCAAAGTGAAACAATATAAATTTTTCTACATCCATTTTGAAAGTAAGCTTTTCAAGCTGTGAACAGAAAAACTTGCAGTTTTTCTGGTTCAAAGTTGAATGTAAATTTTTGGTTATGATAAATGAAAAATGAAATTATTCAGAGTAAGATTTGAAACCAAAGTGTTTTTATTATCTCTTTCAATGGACGTAGAAAAAAATATATGTGTATCAGAGCGTAAAGTGTTATTTTCCGCTCTAGATACATGACAATTTTGCAAAGTGCGAATGTATTATGAAATGTTTTTAAACTGGCGTATATGAAGAGAGTTAATTGTGTTATTAATAAATATAATATAAATAAAACGGATTTTCCTTGACTTTATTTTATTTTGAATGATCAGTTTCTCAAAGTATTAGATTACAAATGTGTGCTCGTATGTATATAAGGTATGCAAATGATGATACAGAAAATTAGAGCTAAGTCCCAGATACTGAAATTTTTAATATTTTAAATACCATTAGTACGTATGTGATTCTTATACAGTATACAGTAACTTTAAAATTAAATAGTTCAAGAACTAAGAATGATAGCGAATTATCCTAATCTTAATTGCATTTATGGGGTTATTTTCTATATGTAAACGTAATTTCAGTACTTTGGAATCGCTATAAACATTTTGAGTAATGCTTGTTTCAAGACAGGTATAATATCTATTGAAAAAAAGGAACTTATAAAATGAATATAAGTAAAGGAAAAAAGCGATTTGTATTTTCCAAATTTGGATATATATATATATATATATATATATATATATATATATATATATATATAATTTCAAAAGATTTGAATTACTGAAAAAAAAAATCAATAATGTTTATTTTACGAAGTATATAATTTGAAAATGAATATCACGAAAACTAAGAGAAATATGTATTTGTACTTTCCAAATTTGAATATGGGGAGTAATTTTCTATATGTATACTTAATTTTGAAAGGTTTAAATCGCTGAAATTTGTTTCCTTAATGTTTATTTTAAGATATATCCATGTTTATTGAAAATAATAACTTTGAAAATGAATTACGTGAGAAGAAAAATAGCGACTAATTTTTCAAATTTGGATATTGAGAGTAATTTCTTGCATGTATATTTAATTTCAAATAGTATAAATTGCTGAAAACTATTCAATAATGTTTATTTCAAGTCGTGAACATTTTTATCGAAAATAGCAGCTTTAAAAATGAATATCACGAAAATTAAAAGAAGATATAACGACTTGTACTTTTCAAAATGATAATAAGGAATTTATTACATGTAGACTTAATTTTAGAATGTATGAATCGCACAAAAAAATTTCAATAATGCTAGTTTCAAAACGTGTACATCTTTAAAAATATAGTAAGTTTAAAATTGAATATCTCGTAAACTAAAAGAAATAGCCATTTGTACTTTTCAAATTTGAATGTAGGTTATTTTGTACAATTTATATTTATTTTTTGAATGTATGAATCACTGAAAAAAATTCAGTAATGTTTGGACTTAACACTATTGTTTCTTGTACCCTTCAAATAATATATGTATGTAATGTGTGTATGTGTGTTTGTGATATTGATGTATGTGAACATAATGTAATACGCTTTGAGATGTTGAATTATGAAAATGAAAAATATGTATTTTGTAATGACATAGTTTTATTCTCTGTTATTTAAATATGCTTATATGTATGTGTCTTAGGCATATGTTCATAGTTTTTATTAGCAGTTACAATGGTTAGACCATATACTTTATAGGTGTGAGGTGAAATTTTATTTATTTTACATAATTTTTATAAATAACGACTTGAGGCGAAAGGTGTACAAAATCCACAGTGAGGTTGTTTTGGGGTGCGATGCTCTGCAACAATGTGACAATCTCCAACGCTAAAATCAGGATTCCTGAACTGCAAATCGCTCGGGTACTTTTACAGTAGTGTAGGTACAGGTACAGCGTATCTTTCTGCAACAATAGAAAATATATTGGAATGCAACAAATATGAATTAGTATATGTATAGGCTGGTTAGGAATATTGTACATTGACTCCTAGATACACTTCTTAGCAAAGATGCAATGGTCATATAGGAAATAATAGGATTTTTTTAAATATTATCAACGCCATAAAACTATATGCGGTGCTACATAGATATTTAACGAATAAAATGTTAGCTGAAGATGGTATATGGTTGGAATATTAAACAATTATCAATTAATGCAAACTATTTTCGATATAATACGAGCAATCATTTAAATATAGCTTATATCTATTACAAATAATTCCTCGGTATTAATGGTTAATATATCGAATAAAGAATACAACTTTAAAGTAGTACAAAATTTAATAAAAACTCACTTTGAATAAATGAAATCTATGAATATAACTCGCAAGTCCTGCAGGTATCCTAACGTCCTCTCCAAGCACCAGGAAATCGTCCTTGTGTTCACAGCACACCTTATACACGTCTTTATACTAGCACTGCAACAAACAAACTGAAAGAATTAATCTATGTGATAGTCAGGGTGTTAGATAATTTGCCCCTACAAGTACAAGTCTGTAATTAAATAATAATGAGTCATTATAAATAATAATCGCTTCGTATGTATTAGGTAATTTATTCAGGATGTTTTGAATTTTATGAATGTAGAAATAGCGCGAAAAAAAAATTGAGTACAGAAGGGTTGTAAATAAAGATATATTTACGATACAATCAAATTTTAATGTAGTACAATTTCTTTTCCAAGTCTAATTTAAATAAATTAAAAAATGAGAGAGCTAATGGCCGATACTTTTCAAATTTGGATTCTGTAGATTATTTTCTAATGTAGGTATACATAATTTCAAAATTTTGAAATCACTGAAAATAATTTCAACAATACTTGTTTCAAGACATGTGTGTAGTAAATTTAATATTAAATATATCAAACATTAAGTGAAATAGTAATTTCTGTTTTCCAAATTTTCAAGGGGTTAACTTTGTATACTAAGTTTCAGAACTTATGGATTACTACTGTTGTTGTACCTTACAAATTTTAGTATAGGGGTTTATTTTCTGTATGAATACTTATCATTTCAGAATATTTGAATCGCTGATAAAAATTCAATCATGTTTGTTTTGGTATAAAGTCTATTAACTAGAACTAGAGCAACTTTAAATTAAATATTTAAAAAAAAGAGAGTGATAGCAACTTTTCTTTTGATTTGCACTTAGAGGTTTATTTTAGAATTATGCATTTAATACCTAGCATAATTGTTATACATATTATGTTTATTTTAATACACTTACGAGCCCAACCCCAAATGTATTCGTACCCTCTGAAAAAAAAAAAGTTTTTATTGCTGTTAATATATTTATTTCAGAGGGTACGAATACATTTGGGGTTGGGCTTGTATTATATATGCCTACTGAATACAGCAACTTTAAAAATTACTATTTCGTAAACTAAAAGAAATAGCGATCTGTAGGAGTACTTTTCAAATTTGGCATCAGATTGCTTTATATGTATAGGTACTAGATAATGTAAATAAATTTGAATGTCTAAAAACGAGTCTAAAAAATGTTTATGATGTGGACTTCGGCCCTTCCGTTTCTTATACTATTTAAATGATATATGTGTTATGTGCCGTTCGTGGTATATGTGAACGTAAATATAATACACTGCAAAGATCTTAGAAATATACAAATATGGAAATGAACATGTATATATGTTTATAATGAAATGATTTTCACGTTATAATGATTATGGTTATATTAAATACTTTAAATACATGTTTTGAGGTGAATTTTTTTATTTATTTATTTACATAATCATACAAATAAAAACTCGATGTGCACTATAACATGTTGGGGTTGTTTTATGGTGCGATGCTCTCCTGTAATGCGACCATTTCCAACGCTAAAATCAGGATTCATATGAGATGCAACTTGCTCAGGATCCCTGATGCAGTTCGTCCAAGTCCACAACTCTTCTCTCTGTTACAGTACTCTGTAACAATATAATAATCGAAAGTAATAAATATGAATTAGTTGTCATAGAATATTATGTGATATTATTTGCAAATCATTAAAAGATGTATCAATTATTCATAATTATTAAAATATTGTCTAAGTATTAAAGAAACCGAGAAATATGAAAAAATCTGATGTGACTAACATAATACCTCACGCCATTTGCCTATGGGGTTTGGTGGCGCGTGCCTGATGTCTGGTCACGAATCTGGGGAATCCGATTCGATCCCGATCAACGCCAAATAATTAGAATTTTAAATGGCATAAAATTAACCCTTGTGGTAAACGCCCGCACAATACAAATATGTCATCATCATTCCCGAAATGTGTGTACAAATCAGATTAGCACACCCAGCAATGGATAATATGCCGTGATAATATATTTATTTATTTCTTTATTTAAATACATACCTGCATATTTACTAATGCTAGAAATTATATATATTTAGTTCCTTTCCATACAACTATTGTTCTATTTACAATTTTCCTTTTAAAACGTTACTATTATTAATTTGAAATGATTATTTTTTTGACAGTGACATTTATCTGTCAGTTACAACCATTTGAGCTGAACTATGTAACCATGGAAATGTGTTTAAAGCATAAGCTCCGAGATATAATTTTTATATTACTTTATAAATTTATCCATGAAATATATAGAAAAAGTATTAAAGCAAACCTGTAGAAAATGTAATAATCTTTAATTTTTATAATAACAAATTGAGAAAAAATTACATTTAAAGTTATTTTTTGAAGAAAAACTATCTTGAGCTTCAAGTAAACTGCCATTTCCGGTTATCCGATTGCTACCAAAATCTAATGGGTTCTTTCCATATTAGAATAAGGTAGAAATACATATATAAAAATATAGGTTGCCCCATTTGAAATATGAAAATGAATGTCATTTCCGGTTAAACCGAAACATAGATATCGGTAATGATGAAATATTTGTACCGTGCGGGCGCTTACCAGACGTCACCTCAAGTTAGAGTAAATAAGAGTAATTACAATTATAGTACAAATATTTTTATTATACCAATTTATCAATTATGTATGTTCTTTTCAGATGCAGCCGTGTGAAAAGCCGACATCCTGGTGTTGCAGACTTCGGAACTTGGAGTCCCCACATTGTAACCTGAAGAAGTCATCAATGGTGAGTTACTGGTAGATATTTCTTGTTATCTTGTCTATGGGCTAGCTGTTAAATCTTCGTTTTGATAAACACGATTCCTGTAAAATTAAATTGTCTATATGTACACATATATTTCAGATTTTTCAGCCGGCTGAAACAGATTTTAACTACCGCGATTTTTGATAGGTACAACCAAGATTTTTAATTTTAGTACTTACTTGTAATGGGAATGATCGGCGAATTTTCTCAACATATCGTCCGCTAGTACATAATCACTGAACTGTATTATTACACTGATTAGAATACACTTTCAAGTAATCATTACACAACACTCGCACCATTTAAATTAACAATTACAACACTTAATAAAACAAAGTTTAAAATATCCACTGATAATGAATAAATAAATATAGTTTTAGCGTAAATTTTAATACTCTTATTTATATCGCGAACTATAAATTGAATAAGAGAATGATTGTAAGAAAAACTACTAAGTTTTTCGGTTCCTATCAACACTACACTATCGCAATACACGATTATTCACAAGCACCCCATGTTCACTTCACCAAAGACAGAAAGGAACTGAAGTCTCCCTTATAAAAACATAATATTAATATTATAACGTAACAACTAACACTAATTAAGTGTTAATTGATTACGTTTTTTATACTTTGGCGCACAAAATAAACAATGTTTATGTTTGTTTTCAGGTTCCGCGAAGGGCCGTACTACACCCAGCGATAGGATACGGTAACTACAACACAGGACGAAGATAATAGATGAATTTTATAAGAATAAATAAATAAAAGAGTCTTTTTATTTACCTTTCCTATGTAATAACAAAAGAGACAGGGAAATATCCTAAAATTTAAGGGTTTTTCCGAATTTTCCTATCCTATCCTTTAGTATTAAGTTCTCTAGGTACGAAAATAACCATCCCATAGGAGTCCGCCCTTTTATAAAGGGCTAAGGGCTTATTTGAGCCCTTAGGGAAAATCCGACCACGGATTTCAATTTTGCAGATCCAAGTAAGTTTAACAACACTTGTCCGGTCTTTCTAGCCCTTTTAGTTCAGGAATTAGCGTAGGCCCTTCGCCACAAACTTGAAGGGCAAATATATTGTAAACTAAAGGGTTTTCATTAATTCTGTGCTAGCAAATGGAAAGCGCGGGTTCAAATCCTCCCGATACGGTATTTTTCGGCCTTTTAGCCCTTTTAATTAACGAATTTAAGTATTAAACCCCTCGGAAAACTTTAAGGGTCCGTATCTCGGAAACGACTGGGTTTTCAGCGATTTCCTTGAAATTTCGCGTTCCCTTAGCATCCTTTGAAATGTCGGGGTCGTAGAATAACATATTTAAGTTTCAAGGGCGTAGGGCCAAGGGTTTAAAAATTCGCTAATTAAAATTTGACAGCTTCGTTCTTTACAAAAATTCAAACATTTCGATTCACATGTAAATAAGAAAAATTGACTAGCTCTGAAACTATTAGGGCTAGAAGGGCGAAACAAATTTTATTATACTTATTTCGACCTGTAGATTACGAATCTGAAGTCAGATTTTACCTAAGGGCTTAATTAAAGGTCGAAGGGCTTAAAACGGCCCTTAGGAAAAAAACTGTCCTTGGAATCGTGTTCTACGGGTTGAAATTAGGCTAATAAAATTTATCCCGCCCTTCTAGCTCTTTTATAACAACGATAGCGCATGCCCTTTGCCATAAACTTGAGGGCTAAGAATGTTGTAAACTAAAGGGTTTCCAATAATTCTGCTTAGGCCAATCGATAGGGCATGTTTAAATACGCCAGATACGCTATTTTCCACCCCATTAGCCCTTGAAATAAACAAATTATAGGTAAAACCCTTCGGAAAACTTTAAGGGCTCGTATCTCGGAAACGGCTGGGTTTTCAGCGATTTCCTTGAAATTTCGCGTTCCCTTAGCATCCTATGAAATGTCGGGGTCGTAGATTAACATATTTAAATTTCAAGGGCGTAGGGCCAAGGGTTTAAAAATTCGCTAATTAAAATTTGACAGCTTGTTTTTTTAAAAGAGTTGAACAAATTTTATATTTATTAATATGCAAAATAGAGTTCTCATATTTCCATGTTATCCCAATTCAACTGAATAAACTGTACATACTTCCCTGTCTCTTTGTTGTGGTATTTTCCTCTGGAATAAATAAGGGGTTGTTAAATAAAAACGTATTAATTTGTTATTTTTATTGTTTATTTGTAATACATTGTTGTCTTTATTATTGTCATAGTTTAAATTGTATTTTTTAATTCTTATTCTTTGTATTTTATGTATAAATATACTTACCCTTGTCCTGAAAAATTAGAAATAGGGATGTTTAAATAATAGTTTGTATAAATTTTAATTGTATTTATTGTTATTTGTATCTTACATTGTTGTATTTCATGTAAACTATCTTAATCTACAATATTTTATACAATAAAATATAAATTAAAATATTATTTGTGTATTTTTTTTATTCCTTCTACTTAGGGGATGAATTCTGTAAAATTTTAAATCCCTATACGTATATAGTTCTTCAAATGGCCGTTAGATGGCAGCACCTATTGGAAAGCATTGTTCTCAAAATATAGGGATGCAGAAATTTTATTTTGTTTATACATACGTACATACAGGATTCTAAATAGTTCCGAAAATGGCCGTCAGGGGGCAGTACCTACATGCGATAAACGTTTTAACTAAGGCCTATTGTGAATTTGGAATCATTGGTGGGACATTTATTTCAGGGTCTGAAAATGGGAAGCGGATACATAGATGTTATAATTCACCACATAATGACAACGAATAAAAACAATTGCAAAAATCTTATGATTTTTTTTTATATTTTGGCAATTTTCAGTTATTTTGATGTATAAACAATTGCAATGTAGCTGTTTTAAAAACTACATACGTACGGGGACTTAGAAAAAGTATATTTTGCATGTAGCTGACGCAGATAAATGGATGCTATCTGTAAGCCCCAATTCAAAATGGACACAAAATCCCATTTTTAATTAGTCTAAACACTAAAGGCTATTGAAAATTATGTATGTACGTCGTTATGTACACAAAAAAATACTTTTTTGGTCGGTTTTACTCTTGGTAAATCGACAGGTGCTGCCAACTGGTGGCCGTTTTAAAAACTATATACGTGTAGAGTATGGACTTAGAAAAAAAATCAATTTTTTAATATAAAAATATATTTGTATTATTATAAGATACAAAATTTAATATAAAAATATATTTGTATTATAAGAAAACAGTTTATTTTTAAAAAATTAAAGTTTATTGGCATTATTATTACAAAGGACTGTTTGACAATCACAAATAGTTAACAGATTTGTTAACAAATTCAGTAACAATCATGAACAGAAATATAACAAATGAATCGTAAAGGACTTAAGAGTTTAAAAATTCTGTTCAAAATTATTTCCAACTAAATTTGTTAACAAATTTATTAACAATTTATAAAAGTGTCATCCAGGGTTTAGTTATAAAACTAAAACATTTGTTACAATTGTCATTATTATGGTTATTTTATTTGTTGTTAGTTATTTTTCATCTTTATTCTGCAAATAAAAGTTTATCTGGAGATTTAACTTTTATTTACAGAATAAAGATGAAAAATAACTAACAAACAAATAAAATAATCATAATAATTTTATTTGGTAACAAACATTTTAGTTTTACAACTGATACAAAACTCTAAGTTAATATTATATATTTTTAGACTAAAACCGCCCAAATATATAATATATTAGAGTTCCGTTCACAATACTTATGGACTAATTTAACAAACTAATACTTGGCATCCCCAAATAAGATTCCTTGTTCCCATTGTTAAAGGTACAAGATTTCTTATTTGGTTTTAAGATCGTTTGCAAACCTTTATATTAAATATATATTATATATTTTTTTGGTGTTACCGCCTCAACCGCCCACTCACCAAAATATATAATACTTATTAATATAAAGCTTCGTTTACATTAAACATTTAAAAACTAACATTGCCCTGATCGCGTCAAAATACTTAATAATAATTACAATTTTTACTAAAACTACCTAACTTTAAAACTAATGTGATGGGTTTAAATAAAAATAAACAAACTTAAAAGATTGTTTTATTGTACAAACATTTTAAAGAAGTCTTTATGCAGAGGAAGCCATGGAGACGCATCGCAATCGGCACTGCAACAGCGGCAACAGCGGCGGTGGAGAATTCTTTTAACTTAAAACTATCTTAAAATTATAACTGAAACGCTTTATTTAATAAATGGTTTATATAGGGAGACACCACCCTCAATGCCACCCACGCTCCCTATATATATACCATTTATTAAATAAATACTATTTCGTATACAATAATACCTTATAATTTAACTTAAATTATTGTAGTTCCCCCCAAATTAAGTTTATGAAGTGCACAAAAAATCCTATCTTACGTTAATATCTTTTTCAAACAAAAGCAAATCTAAAAATGGTAAGTTACGTTAATTTTCTCTCTCCCAAAAAGCAAAAACAACCCTCGCCTATCTTATATCTAAGCTATCTTATGTCTACGCAAGCTATCTTATATTTAGACTATGCTAAGCTAAGATGAAGTGAGAGAGAGATATACGAGAGCTAAGACAAAAAGTGAGAATGCCGATGGGTGATTCTCACAGTAGTTTACGTGAGGGTTAAGCCGACCCCAGTCGCGACCACTAAAGGTTTACGGCCTACACACGCGAGCCAATTAAGGACAAGGGAAGCAATTAAGTGATATTCCGCGGCTTGGATGCAATAAAGAGCTACTCCCGATGGCATCGCCCGGCCATTCCCGAAACACCTAACACCGAACGCGATCAACCCGTGTGCTCAAACAAAGTTAAATCAAAGAAAAACTTTATTTTGTCTTTAATTATTCGTTGCCATTAAAATTAAACGATGATTACGTTGCCTCCGGATGAGGAGAGCACATAACGCCATAACAGAGCTTCCTGTGTAAGCATTCAGGTTTGTTTAAAACTTTTCTCATTTGAGTCTAGCGGTTTTAAAGCGTCCAAACTAGAGCAGAGGCCGATACGAACGGCGGTCAGCACTGGTACAAAAGAATTAAACTGTCCCTAGAAACATTCACACAAGTGTGAAGCGATCCACCAGAATATAGGTTTCACATGGCGTTGTGAATTACTATACATATCAGTCCACTCAATTATGGAAATCGCGCACGAACCCTACCTAACCATCCCACTAACCGTCAATGTTAATAATAATAAAAAATAAAGGAAACCCGAACCCACAAACAAGTTTCGAATCTCACACCCCCTACTTCCTGATTCTCTCACCATTTGACAGCAAGCATGCCCCGATACACCAATACATACAATTTTTTTTTTCACATTCACTCTCCCTAGATGCCGTCTGGGCAATCAAAACGCACGATTTTATGATGAATTATCGGTAGGGAATGCACTTCAACTATATCAATTTATTTTTAATATTTAAAGAAAACGCGTGTTTGCTCAACGGCGCGATGAGCCAAAAGTTTAATTAAGACCTGAAAATACATTTCAAAGTACTTAAAACTAAACTACTCATAAGTGAATAGGTATATCACAAAAAGTTTTATTTAAGCAAACTATTACTTATGTTTATTTGTATCAATATTTAAACGAAAAATTAATTTTAAATCTCTATTCACTTTTGAATAATACAATTTATAATCTAATATTATTTTAGTCTTCTTGATGTCCGATTCCTGAAAGATATATGCTAATCAAATGTTTCCAGATATTGATTTTATATTGATATACAGTCGATATTTCAATTTTAAATTGTTTGGATATTATATAGACATTCATGACAGTTATATTTCTTTCAATGTATTACTCAAAATCGAATTTGAGTACAAGATAATATTTAGATATTTATAATAGTCATATTTCATTGACTAAGTTCTCATGGTTGAATATGAAAACAAGGTAATAATTAGGCATATAGTCATAATCCTTTGACTACATGTCCTCATGGTTGAATATGAGAACAAGTTAATAATTTAGGTATGTCGTCATAATCCGTTGACAATAAGTTCTCATGGTTGTATATGAGAAGAAGTTAATAATTAGGCATATAGTCATAATCCTTTGACTACAAGTCCTCATGGTTGAATATGAGAACAAGTTAATAATTAGATATATAGTCATAATCCTTTGACTATAAGTTCCCATGGTTGAGTATGAGAACGAAATATTTTATAAAAAAATAAAAGTGCCTACCAGTTAATCCATTGATGGTTGTCTGCGTGGTAGAAGATTTATCTGTAGCTCAGCTATCCTTCAGAAAAGTTGCCTTAGAAGACTTGCAGTGTTGAAATCGAAAGCTGCATACAAATATTCCAAGTTTCTTGACATCTCAGACCAGCCAAAGGTATGCCTATAAAATAATTATTATTAGTTTGTGGTGTTCTTTAAACCATTTCAAAAACTGTTGGATAAAATTTCGTATCTTCATTACACAAAACACTTGATTTATATAATACATGATTTTATCCAACAGTTTTTAAATGGTTTCAAAAGTTTTTGAAATTTGCTTTAACTTGATATTTCGAAAGCACATTTGATAAAAAATAGTGCAGAGAAATTCATTTTGCACCACCCTGTCCGTCGGGTGGTTATACAAGTGGAAAGTGCACCACTTTTCAAATGCTTGGTTATTCTAGTGTAAATATTTTACGCACAATACAGATAAAACTGTTTCAGGTAGTCCTTATTAATTAGTAACTAGATTTGAACTACATAGTTCATTTTTATTCCAAGTTTCGACTCTTGGATTAAGTATTGTTGCATTACCAACAATATTAGCATAAATACATTTAATAATGATATAAATAATAAAATTTAAATGAAACATACTACATAATTCCTATCTTCACATATCATTCAATGTAATACTCAAAATTAAATAACTCATTCCCAAAATTATGAAATATTGATATTGGTTGCTCTTGTATGACAGTATTGTTAAAGAATATATTAAAAAATTCTATGTCAAAAGAGATATGGTTATGATTTATTGACATTTAACGTTATTACAACTTAAACAATATATCATTCTCTATACGATTTGATTGCATTTCATACTTCATATTCAATAGATAGAGTTAAAGAATTTTAAAGAAATTAAATTTTATAAATCAGCCAGCTATGCTAAACATGGAAACTACTAATATATTCATATAATTCAAATTGACAGAAGTCAGTATAAATAAAAAGTAAATGAAAGTGGCAGAGATGAGGATGTTGAAGTGGATGTTGGCGAAGACACGGAAAGATACGGTAAGGAAATAACTTTAGTGTTACAAGTTTCTATAAAGATACAAGCGAGATGATTACATTGGTTTGAAAATGTCATGAGGAGAAATGAAGAATATATATTGGATGAAGAATGAATAGCAAAGAAAGAGAGGAAGACCAAAAATAAGGTGGAAGGACTGTATTGCGGAAGACTTGAGAGAAAAGGAACTGAATGAGAACGACACGCAAAACAGAAATGAGTGGAAGAAGAAAATAAAAAAGCGACCCTTAACGAATGGAGAAAGCTAAAGAAGAAGTAGATGTCAGTGTCAAGTGCAATTTGTATAGTTTGTTTATGAAATAATTTTACTGGAAATGTAGAACCTTTTGCAAGAAAATTTATGTATGGAATTTATACATAATACAGAGGATTGACGGAAGGTATTGTGCTGGTCACAACAGATTTTTTATTTTATGTATTAATAAAGTGTACTGGATTTTAATATAATGTTTTTACCTTCCGTCACCTTTAGGTAAGGAAGGTATTGTCTTTGGTCAAAAAATTCAATGATGAGTTTTTAGTGTATAAGCATGTTTTAGGGTCCCTATAATACGATTTTACCATTTTTACAATGATGTCTGTATGTATGTGTGTCTGTGTATGTGTGACAAAAGTTCCGGATCCCATAACTTCAATACCACGATTCCAAAAATTATAATTTTTTCGTATTCCTCAAGTTTACATACAGAAGAATAAGTGATTAGATTTTGGTTATAATTGGTGAACCGGAAGTACCCTCATTTGAAGATTTAACAGTTAAATTTGATTTATTGACATTTAACGTTATTATAACTTAAAGAATATATTATTCTTTATACGATTTGATTACATTTTATACTTCATATTCAATAGATACAAAGTTAAAGAATTTTAAAGAAATTAAATTTTATAATTCAGCCAGCTATGCTAAACATGGGAACTATTAATATATTCATATAATTCAAATTGACAGATGTCAGTATCAATAAAATGTAAATTAATGTGGCAGAGATGAGGATGTTGAAGTAGATGTTGGGGAAAACACGAAAAGATACGGTAAGAAAATAACTAGTATTACAAGTTTCAAGAAAGATACGAGAGATGATTACATTGGTTTGAAAATGTCATGAGGAGAAATGAAGAACTATATTGGAACAAGAATGAATAGTTTAGTAATAGGATGTTGAAGAAACAGAGGAAGACTAAAGATAAGATGGAAGGACTGTAATGCGGAAAACTTGAGAGAAAAGGAACTGAATGATAAGGACAAGCAAAAATAGCGCCCCTAACGAATGTGAAAAGTTAAAGAAGAACAAGATGTCAGTGTCAAGTGCAATTTGAATAGTTTTTTTATGAAATAATTTTACTGGAAATTTAGAATCTTTTGCAAGAAAAATTATGTATGGAATTTATACATTATACACAGGATTGACGGAAGGTATTGTGCTGGCCACAACAGATTTTTTCCTAAATATATCATTTTAACAATAATCTACGGGCAAATATATGACAACAGACACGTGCTATTTTTTTTAGATCCAACAGTAAATAATACAATATTTATGTTATTTATAAAACTGAAAGGAAAAGAAACTGACAATATATTCAATTAATTGCCATATTACATTTTATTTTTTTAGTAAAATTATTTGCAAAGTGATATTTATTTATTAAAGTACCACCTACAATTATATTAAAAACAAGAATAATGTTGATTATTACTCCAATTCAACAAATTTTGATATGGTGTATTAATAGAGTGTATAGAACTTGAATACATTGCTTCTAATAAAATTTCTTAAGTTTAACAATAATTTATTTGCAAATAAACCATTGTCTGCATGTGACAAATGTTTTTGTCTTTAATAATTCGCAAATAATTTTTAATGAAGTAATAAAATTTAAGATGGCAATTAATTGAGTATATTGTCAGTTATATTTTACCCTCAGTTTTATAGATAATACTAACATAAATATTGTATTATTTACTGTTGGAACGAAAAATTTTGGGACTTGACTTTTGTCATATATTTGCCCGTAGATTATTGTTAAAATAATAAATTTCGTTAATAACATTGGCCGCTAGTATGAACAGTGATTAAGGGTGATTAGCGAGCATTTGACTAGCATTGTTTTATCTGTCAATCGTATCTAGATTATTTTAGAGAAAAATACTTCAAATAAGAGTTATAGAAAAATTAATTGTACGCATTTTTTATTTGAAGTATTTTTCTCTAAAATAATCCAGAACGGATTGAGAGAGATAAAACAATGCTAATCAAATGCTCGCTAATCACCCTTAATCACTTGTTCATACTAGCGGCCATTGTATTTAAATCCAGTACACTTTATTAATACATAAAATAAAAAATGCCCAAATATAATTATTGTAAGCTAAAAAAATATTTTTTATTGCTATTAATATATTTATTTCAAAGGGTACGAATACATTTGGGGTTGGGGCTCGTATGAAATTTTCGACCTTTTCGACGAAGTTTAAATTATATTTTACCGCAATTAGATAATTTATTATTATTGTTTTTAGACATCCTACCTAACATTTTAGCTAAGAAATACACATAAATAAATACAAAATGATGTGGGCCTCCTGATAAAATTTAAAACTAAACATCCATAAATAAATATACCGTGCTCCTGAAAGGAAAAAGCTAACTCAGAAGGCCCCGTTGAAGCTGCTCACGCTCTAACCATAATATACATACATAAATACATAAAAAATCAACAATATATACGGACAAAATCGTGGCGACGAACGGATAAAGAGCTAACGTTAAAAAAAACACATTATGTGCATATATCTTTTATTTATTTTTACATAATATATTATATATAGGGTGGTGACCAGCCCACCCGAACATAGGACTTTAACATGTAAAATCAGACATTCCTAATTTCCTGCTTCTCTAATTATTTTAGGTAAAAAAGCTTCAAATAAAAGTTGTAGAGAATAAAATTCTGCATCTGAATCAATACGCAAAATTAATTTTGTTTGTCTTGTTACGGCAGAAACTGTGTATGAAAATATCGGAAATCATCTCAAAAATAGCAATAACCATGGAATTAAGACAAAATAAATAACAAATGTCTAACGGTTTATTTGTCATGTAGGGTAATTTATTTGTATTAGGTATTATTTCTAATTTCTGTTCATGTGAACAAATATCAATTTAAATTAACAGATAATTGTTAACTGGAACAGAAATTAGAAATAATACCTAATAAAAATAAATTACCCTAACGTGACAGGTAAACCGTTAGATATTTGTTATTTATTTTGTTTCTATTCCATGGCTATTGTTATTTTTGAGATGATTTTCGATATTTTCATAACTAATTTCTGCCGTTACAAGGCATACAAAATTAGTTTTGCGTATTGATTCAGATGCAGAATTTTATGCTCTACAACTTTTATTTGAAGCTTTTTTACCAAAAATAATTAGGGAAGCAGGAAATTAGGAAAGTCTGATTTTACATGTTAAAGTTCTATGTTCGCTTGTGCCGGTCATCACCCTATATAACAATATTTTTTCAAACATATTATATATCTATTAACTTTAATAGATGTATATAATGTCGTGTGTGTGTGTGTTTGCAAAATTAATACAAAAGCGTGTGTGTATAACTATAATTTAATAAGTTAAAACTGTAAACTAATACTTTAAAATATAGGTAAACTAGACTGTAGTCATTTAAAACTGCAAGCTAATACTTTAAAATGCAAGTAAACTAATTGTAATTCAACAAAACTAAATAAAAACTTTAAAACCCAAATAGACTAATTGTAATCCTGTACAATAGCAAACTTTAAAATGTTTAAAATGCAAGTAAACTACAATTTAATAAATTAAAAGCACAAATTCTAACTTAATATAGCAATTGAAATAATTGTAACTACACACACCGGTAAAGTTGGAGGAACGCTAAAAAAAGTTATATATTTATTAAAAAAGTATGAACTCTCTCTTTATCATATTTGTGTGGTGAATCAATATAAACGGGACTGATTTTTTTATTAATTCCAGAAGGGTCATTGACCCGTATGAGGTTGATTAGCAGATAGCTTGGGTTGTTAGGAAAAGGGTAGACATGGCCCCAATTCGCTTAGGTCTCTTTAATATTAAAGAAAACCATAAGCGAACAAGAAGGGCATGTTTCCGTGGAGCAATTATTATTAAGTTTTTGGCCAAGGAAAGCATAAATCCAACCGAAATTTTGCGGAGGTTGAAGGCCCAGTGCGGGGACAACACGTTTTTAAGGACCCGTGTTTTTGCTTGGCATAAGAAGTTCTCTGAAGGGTCGAGAATCAGAGCCACGATTGCCGCCAAAGGAAGGGCGTTACCGAAGTCAACATTGAGGCGGTTCGGAATCTTATGAAGACTGATAAACGCATAATGATCAACGCACATTTAATGAGCATTATTGTTGCAACTTCGAAGGAAAAGAAAAACGCAAACTGCCAAAAATGTAATTTTGCTTCAAGCAAACACTACGAGGCAAAAATTGAACAGAATTGGCTGGGAAACCGTCTTCGCTACAATCCCGACTTGTCACCATGTAACTTGGGCCCCTTAAAGAAGGGGAGGTCATCGATTCGACAACGACCATATGGTGGAGGAGTTTGTGCTCCAATGGCTATGTGAAAGTCCCGCTAATTTCTACGATGAAGGAATTAAAAAGTTTTCAATCTGTTGGGGAAAATACGTTTCTAGGGCGGGGGATTATGTAGAAAAATAATGTTTTTGAATACTTTTTAAAATAAACCCAGAATTAAAAAAAAAATTAGTCCCGTTTATATTTGATTTATCATCGTACAACAATTAATAAATAATGACGATAAATGGCCACCAACTAAAGAATAATTATCATTTATTGAGACGTATCACCTCACGAGCACTTATTGCTGGCGTGAAGAGTGCACCACAGGGGGTAATTTTTGTGCCATTTAAAATTCGATATATTTGGCATCGGTTGGGATCGAACCTGGTATTTAAATTTAATTTTAAGTATTTACATGAATAAAAATTAAATTAAACGGGAGGTATTATGTTGGCCACATCAGATTTTTTATATAGATTTGAACCAGAGTATTTTATATTTCTAGCCATTTATTTTACAACTAATCATTAAATAAAGGGCTAGACACTCCAAATACCCTAACTTTAAAATACAAATGATATTAGCAAAAAGATTAATCGCAACCCTGCTGTTGATCAAAGGCTTAAACCAGCCTTTACACTCCTTGGAAACTTCGCTGGAACCATGTATTGTAAACCGTACTTGTTTAAACATATTTTTAAACAAATACAATTTTTTTGGGAATAGAAACCTTTAAAACAGTTAAACTATTGTTTAAACTTACCATTGTTGCTAATTTGCAACAATGTACAACAATATTTCACTATTAAAACAATTAAAATATGCCGATACTTCAATAGCATAAAAAAGATCGCTACTTGTGTTTGTTGTAAATAAGAAACGTAAGATTGGCGAACCGGCAGTGGCGTGGTTATTACATAATGGATTTGTTAATAATTGATTAAGTTATTAAATGAATAATTTAAATATTAAAATAAAATTATATTTTAAAAAATTCAGATATTTTCACATTCAAAATAAAACGAAGTTAAAAATAAAAGCAATTAAAAAAATAAATATTACTTTTTTGTCTAAATTTTTACTAAACAATTAACCATGTTTTTAAATAATTTCAAACATTTTCATTTCTTACAACTATCGATATTTTTACTTTAAACATAAAAATTCAAAACTTACTTTTGATGATTTCTTGCTGCCCGAACCGCTGAATTTTTATTCGCTCCTGTAGATTCCTCAGCTCGACTTTGGATCTTAAATTCTCTGGACACTGTAGATTCACTGAAAAGAAAATAATTTATTGTAATAATTATTATTCTGAATAATATTTGTCTGTAGAAGACAAAATATTCGTTATAAAATTGTATTCATAACCTTCGAAAATATTTTTTGTCCTACGTAAATTACTATAAATATAGTTGGGGCATTGTTTAAACTTATGATTGATATTAATTTGCAATAATAGTTAACAATATATCACTGTTAAAACAATAATATATTCACAAACCAGCTAAATGTATGGATAATGAACGCAATGAACAAAACTTTAAATAAAAATTCGGACTGCAATTACAACGTGAGTTTTACATGAAAAATAAATATTAAGAAAAAAAAACCCAAAATACAAACTAAAATAAATTTATTAGGAATGAATACTTCCAATATTTTAATGTAGACTTGATGATTGTAGAAATATAAAAAAATATCACTTACAAATTTGTTGCACGCCTCCCAAATTTTCTTCCCGTAAAAATGATTATCCCAGTTGTTGATTCGCCACTATATTTCGTTTTTCTCCATAAATTTTCTTAATATTTGCTCAAAAAATGTTTTTTTCAAGTTCACGTGTTCACGTAACATGTGCTCGGAACTTTCGTTGTACGCCTCATCAATTTTCTTGCATTAAAATCTCGATTCCCACAAAAATTATTATCTCAGTCGTTGAATTATTACTTTGTTTCGGTTTTCCTTATAAATTTTCCTAGTTTTTCCATAGAAAATGAACGATGTTGATGGATAATTGCAGGTACAGCATGTTTCTCCGCCATGTCGTTGCAACGGCGACGTGGAAGCGTGGTCCGTGGCGTCATGTGGATGTGCGCGCGCACATGAATTTTACACAGCGCTTCCAAAAATGTTGAACTATTTTCGTTTAAATTGTTGAAATATTGTTTATTATTTATTGTTTGTGGAGATTTTTTGCATTTAGTGGCGCAAATTTGCTGTTCATTTAGTGTTAACCAGGGGGCACGTGTGGAATTCTTCCACGGACGCGAACAGCTTTACCCCCCAAAAATAATATGATTTCAATATATTATAAATTTATTTTCTTGAATTAAAAATGAGTAAATGGGTGTCTATTTTACACTAAATGGATGTATCATAATTTATTATAGTTTTCAATAAATCTAATGCCTAATAAACGTGGCTTTATTTTGCACCATTTTTACTTCACTGTCCGGTGGTAAATTTATCGCAGAAAATTCATCATCGATAAACTGATCGCGGGGAGAATTGAACGCCGGAATATTGATCGCGAGGAAAATTGATCGCCAGTAAATACAATACTGAAAAACGTATATTCCAAATATATAGGCTGTTCCATTTGAAATATGAAAATTATTGTCACTTCCAGTCAAACCGGAAGCACTACCATCATGCCAAATATCAGGATTTGTGAGCCTCTAAGCCTAGTTTTGAGTATGTATAAATATCCTGGCGGAAATTTTTTTGGCCATCAATTTTTAGCGACCAACTTTCGGGCGTTCAATTTATTTATCGGCGATATTATTTTCGGACACGATTTCACGGATTTGGAAGGAAATACCGAAAAATCAAAGTGATACCGTTGTGAACAGACCATGATCATTTTATCAAATGGTGGTGAGCATCAACTTCACGTCGTTGTTTTGCCAAATAACCTAAAATATTGACAATGACAGGCAAATAGAATTAATGAATGTTATTTAAAATTTGTTTGATTAAATTATATGCCGCAAAATGGACCGAAACGAAATAATCGGTATTAAAAGCAACGAAAACAACGTTTCTAGATTCGTAGAAAAAGTATAAAACACATTTGATAGAATTCTAAATATTAACGATCATTTTTTCAGTACAATCAAGTTTTCAGCTTTCCCGAATTGAGTGAAAACAATTTACGCGAAGATTTATGGTCTGCTCTTTTTAATTATTTAGATAATAAACACCAAACTACTGCATATATACCATGTTTAAACGCTATACGCATTTTAAGGTTAATCAAATATTAATATTTTTATATTTCTTTAACTTGAAAAGTGTTACTTTTTAGCCGCGACAAAAATAATTTAAACGATATTATAAGAGAACCATGGATAAATACATTGCTTTACCATAGTGGATTATTATTTCAAGAGCAAAACTGTTCTGATTATAATATTATAATCGAAGCTTTGAAATGTTTGTGCAATTTAGTTTTTAATAGCACAACAGCACAGAGAGTGTGCTGTGGAAACGGAACAGTTGAAGGTATTATCAAACGGTTATTAACTTATCGGTAAGTTTTATTTATATTTTGAATATAGTTTGATTCACGAAGTTGACTATTCAAGGTCACTTGTTTCATGTTAAAAAAAATATTTAACTGTGCATGTACTAGCGTCTAGCCGATGTAATAACTTTGATCACAAAAACGAACGATTGTAATAGGTCAAATTAAATATGTAGGTGTATGTTTTACACTTTACAAGTCTTTAAATCAGAGATATTTTTTAAGAGTTGTCTTTAATTTCAAATATTTGGACGCTGACGTCATGGCTTAGTGGAACTATGATTGTTAACAAAAACATATTTTACAACTTTTGATATTTTGATAAATATTTTATTTACATACCTTAACTCTGCTGTTATCTGTCACAATTTTAGGTTAGTTTGTTTACAACAGCAAACAGAAACCACATATCGCATATTTCATGTTATTTTATATTACTATATTTATTAAATGAGACGGATTTCACGATTTTTTGTTTTTTAAATTGTGAGCGCGCGAAGTTCATCTGCGCTAACTTCATGGTCAAAGATTTGAACGTTAAACAAGAAATGAACGGGGCGATTTATAAACATTATAACGTTGCATACTGCAGAAATAAAATTTGAAAATTCACGGAATTACAATTTAATAGTATTAGCCATGGAATTAGAAACAAGAGACGTATAAAACGTTACGCTTTTGTTCATCTATTGTTTCTAATTCCATGGCTAATACTATTAAATTGTAATTCCGTAAATTTTCAAATTTTATTTTTACAATTATGAAGTAGCCTAAATGATTTTTTTTTATTGATTTGGAAGTAGAAATTTTTGCTTTACAACATCCATTTGAAACTTTTTGTCTAAAATAATTATCGTGTATCGGCTAGACACAAGTTGTTCATGTAATTTATGTTGGTATATACATAAATGGTGACACTACAAATAATAATGACGTATGTCGTAGATAACTAATTATCTACTACACTACCCTCTGTGCTAAATAAATGACCTTCAATAATAATCTTGCGTGAATCAAACTCCATGAAATTATTAATTAACATTTTACAGTGATTCATCCATCCCAAACGATGTAAAATATTTCGATATGAAACTTTTATTCATTATTACTGCCCTTTGTTCAGATGTTCGACCAAAAATACGCGAAAGTCTACACGGTGTTACATATTTAATCGAAACTCTAGACATGATTTTGAAAGAATCCGATAAAAACTTATCAGATAATCAAGTAAATTTGGCGTGCGAAGTATTAAAAGTTTTGTATAATTTATTAGTAAAGGGACAGTTTTCTGTAAATTCTGATGAAGACGAAGACGATCAGTATATTCGTCTGGTTGTTTTACTTCACGACATATTATTACTTGAAACGCAAACATTTGCAAAACGAACTGAACTTCATGGACATATCGTGAATTTATTAACATCACTTCCATCTAGCAGTTTTAAAGAGTTAATAACGCCCGATACAGGCGATCCAAACATCCCCAAAGAAATGATTTATGAAGATTACAACATTCACGCTATTCAGATTTTACTTACATTTTTGAAAAACAGGTTGAACAGCGAACCAGTAAGACAACCTGAACGTTAAACACAAATATAAACTACATATATTTTTTTTAGAATACTCGAACATACAACGAATTATTGTCTCCAATTTTGGTGGTTTTGGTTCAATGCGCTCAAAATTCACGCGTTATGAGGAAATATTTACGGGGGCAAATTTTACCGCCCTTAAGGGATGTGCACAGACGACCGGAAGAAGGTTCAACTTTACGCAACCATTTGTGCAGATTGTTAACATCGCCTGTAACCGAAGCGAGGGATTTGGCGGCCGAATTATTATTCGTTTTATGCAAGGAAAATGGTAAAATAATGAATAAGCACGTTTTATGGTCCCTACAATCCGAATTTAACATTTTTACGATGATGTGTGTGTGGATGTATGTGCGTGTGTATGTGTGTGGGACGTTGGAAGGACGCTTACTCAAAAACTGTAAGATTTAATATTTGTTTAACTACGTATTTCCCAATCGGACATTCATGGGAAGAGCTGAAAAGGTTTTGGTAATAATTGGACAACCGGAAATAGCAGATATATTATTATAATATTAAAGAAAATTAAATTCTCTGACACATTTAATTTTTTTATTATATCTCGTATAGGTTTGGCGATATAGTATATAATAATATATAGGATGTTATATTTTAATGGACCCAGCAATATTTATTAAGTTAGTAATTTCTTTCTTATAACATGATTTATACAGCAACATGTAAGCTACTTGATGACGGATGTACATTCATGATACCACTTCCGGTTTATTAGTAATTAATATTAATTTCAAATGGAACATATTTTTACAAATTTGAAAAGTACATCAAATTTGCTTTACAGTCATGTAAAATAATCCATGTGTTACATTATTAAAAAGTAAAATGGCGGGCACTTTTTTATACACCTAGTCGAAAAGAGAATAGTGCGCCATGACTATGGCTTGAAATAAAACAATTGTTTTAGTTCATTGTTTTCAAGCCACAGTCATGGCTCACTATTCTCTTTTCGACTAGGTGTATAAAAAATTGCCCGCCATTTTACTTTTTAATAATGTAACATATGGATTATTTTACATGATTGTAAAGCAAATTTGATGTACTTTTCAAATTTGTAAAAAAATATAGTATGTTCCATTTGAAATTTCAAAGTTGATATAAATTATTAATAAACCGGAAGTGGTATCATGAATGTACATCCGTCATCAAGTAGCTTACATGTTGCTGTATAAATCATGTTATATGACAGAAATTACTAACGTAATAAATAAGCGAGATATTTGCTGGGTTAAAATATAACAACTTGTATTTAATATATGTTATTGTATTATTAAATATTTTGAACATATTAGAATAGTAGGACAAAATTTCTCATAGAACGAAAGAAGAAATACAATTTCAATTATTTATTCGTTACTTATAGGGCGCAAGTAGTCATGTGACTTTGTTGACCTTGGCAAGCAGATATCGGGATCTGTGTCAGAATGACGGCTAGCAGTTATTTACATAAATGTCACAATTGTCATAATTTTTCATTCAAAATATTCTGATATTAATTTGTCATCAATAGCATAAATAATCCACATGGATTTGACACCAATGTACATAATTACTAGCCCATATATGCTTGCCAAGGCCAATAAAGTCACATGACTGCTCGCGCCCTATGCAACATAAAATGAAAACGGCGAGAGGTATTATGCTCACCACAACATATTTTTTTTTCCAGTCTCCAGAATGATAAAATACACCGGCTACGGCAACGCAGCCGGACTCTTCGCCAATCGCGGCATCATGCTTCGCGGAAGAAACGAAGCAGAAGCCAAATACAGTTCTGAAAGTGAAGACAGCGATACGGAAGAATACAAACAATGGCGGCATGGAATAAATGACGTGGTGGGTTGTTATGAACCCCCTAAACCATCGCCAACTGCGAATATGTCCGAGGAACAAAAGGAATATGAGGCTATGAAGTTGGTGAATTTAATGCATGATCTGCAAGCGAAGGGAGTTGTCCAGCCGTGTAAATTGTCGGAGGATGGAAGGCCACAACCGGTGGAACATATTTTGGAGTTGCAAGATGATTTTGAAATATCAAAAAATGATTAATGCATTTGATGTGAGTTGTACGCATGAAGGAGAGTGATTGATAAAAAAGTGTGTATGTGAGGCAGAGAAATTGAGGATGTGAATGGACCAGAAAAAAACGGCCACTGGTTTTTTTATAAATAAGGTACTGGACTGATTGTTTTTAATTTTTTTTAAATGAGAAAAAAATTACTATCTATTCCCTGTGGCGTTACTCTTGCCGCTTCCGTTGCAACTAAGTTCCGACGTGCTGTTCGAAATATGACAATTTTGCGACGTATGTCTTGCGGGGTAAGGGGAACTTACTTAAAGTTAGCACGTATTTTTACTTATTTATTTTAACCGAACCTCAGATATATTTTTTAATTGAACCCAAGTCGCAACCGAACGGGATATTAAAATTCATTGCTGGCGTGCAGAGTGCGCCATTTGTGCCATTAAAATTCGATGTAATTTTTGGCGTCGGTCGGGATCGAACCCGGGTGCCCAGATTCGCGACCAGACACTCAGGCACACGGCCACGAGATAAAAATTGTTATGCAAAAAACATTTTCATTAAGTCAAACCGAATCCAATACCTGAACCCGGAACTAAACCGCAAATTTTATTAAAGTTTGAACCAGAACCGCATCCGAACCCATCTCTCTAAAAACAAATTAACCTGAACCGAACCCATTTTTGGCGGGTTCGATGCCCTGGTTTGGGGTTTAGGTCGGCAGGGTGTTTAGGATTTGTGTGGGCAGTTTGGGGTTTAGGCGGGCAGAAAAGGAAATACTTTAGAAGACTGTTACCATTAGCCTAAGACGAATTGGATGTACAGTGGACAGAAAAAAATAGGTCGAAAAATCAAGTAAACTTTCTTCTACAAGATTTAGTTGCTTGAATTTGGTTTTACAATTATGACATTTGTCCCTTAGATTTGCCAAAAATTGAATTGTCGAATCGAAGTAAAAAAACTTCTTCGAATTAGTATTGTACATTCTGTCATTAATATTTTAAATAGATGGGGTTGTCAAGGATCAGTTTACACTAGAAAAAAATACTGTCCTATTTTTTTCTGTCCACCACTGTCCGTATAGGTATTGATCTTTTCAACTAAAATTAATAAAATAATCAGTTCAGATCCCTACTGAATTGTAAAATATCCGTGGCCGTTTTTGCCGTATGTGTGAGAAAATTTGCTTAATGTTTTTATATCTACTCGATGTACCACATTTTTAACATTCTCGCACTCAAATAATTCGCTATTTCGCCTTTTATGTATTTATTTAACAATGTCTATTATAAATAATTTGTGTTTTATTTACAACCCTACCTCAAGCAAAAACTTTCGGTGGTGCTGGTTTCTCAAATGCACCTAACTCTTCATCGAAGTATAAATTCGCTCTAAACGGCTTCAATTCCCACGGAATTTGCTCCTCCATCGGCATTAGATTAATCCCCAAATCTTCCAAAGTCGGCATTCCTTTTTCAACAAGATCTGTATAGCATTCTCTTTCAATTCTTTCCCAGTGGAGATTGGCAATGGGGAAAGAGGGAGATAAAGTGAAAGTAATATTAACTTTAAGTTTAAATAATGGATCGTATTCGATGTCATATCGGCGGTATCCCCATCTTTCATCCTTTCGCATAATTCTATGAAACCAATCCACCAATTCGGATAGTAAGTACGGTTTTGGGCCAACAGCTAGGTAGCATTTTCCGTCGGTGTCTGGATCGCGGGCAGCGGCTACGATCCCCGCAGCTAAATCGCTAACATGGATTGGTTGTTTTACAGTTTCTTCGCCTTTTTTGTACAAAGGCATCCAGCGTCCTTGATGTCGCCAAATATGGCAATAATACCGCAAAAATCTATCTTCTTGGCCATATACATCAGCCGGTCTTATAATAACAGCTTCTGGAAATTCTTCCCTGACTGCAACCTCCCCCAAAAATTTACTCTTCAAGAATTTTGATCCCCCGTTAATTAAATATCTTGTCGGTTCTTCTCTCGCGTTTAGAGCGGATACGTGAATAAATCTTTTAACACCGCATTCTTTAGCGATTCTAGCTATTCTTCGGGCGCCTTCAACATGCACGTCATTGAACTTAAAGTTTTTAGTCTCCCAATCTCTCCCGACCAAATTAATTACAACATTTGAATAACGAACAGATTTCGCGATTGATTCCTCGTCGCATAAATGAAACGGTTGGAACAAAACTTGGCCTAAATCACCACATAAACGCAGGCGAAGGGCCTCGTAATGATCAGCCCGATAAGGGATGATCATTTGGGAGCCTATTTTGCCCAAACGGTTGCAGACATATCGGCCGACGAAACCTGTCGCGCCGAAAACTGTGGCGACGACTCCGTTGAAACTGGATCGGCCACCGGTGCCCCGTTTTAAAGCGGCGAGGTTTAATTGGGTGCTGTAGTCATTGGAACGGATGTAAGTTATACCAATTATTTTGGGGCCTTGTTGTTCTACAGAACCACAAAAAAATTGGTTATGTAATTTTCACGTAACACATATCAACAATGTTTTACATATTTCACTCATATATTTAAAAAAAAAAGTAAAGTAATATGTATATTGTGTATATAAATAAATATTAAACGTGTAATATAATAAAAACTCACTTAAAATATTGGAGCCCGTTGATAACACCACCGCAGCCATTTTCCAAATTAATCTCTCGCACACACAACAACTATTTATTTTGTTGCTATTATTATGTATTTCAAATGATTGTTATAATAATAAATGTTTAATTTAAAATATTTGTTGTATAATTTCCATCATTCCCTGTCAATTTTTTTCGAGTTTTGCCATAAGATAAAACAGGGATCTTAACTTTGAACTGACGTTACCATAACATGCGATTAACTTTCAGGTTAAATGTGTTTTTTAAACGTTTCAAATAATTTAATAAGTATTTACGGTTTAAAATGGCAAAACAATATAAGTAAGTTTATTTTTTATATTTATTATTCAAATAAATTTACTTAGTTAATCCTAAAGCCTTTCTTTCCTTTTAAGTGTGAGGCTAGGGTTGAAGATGATTTTCTCAGTTGGAGTGTTTCTTCTTACACTAATTGTTTCATTTTTATCCACTTGATACCTCTTTTCACTGCACTAACACTAAATCTTACTTCTTTGTCTATGTTTTTCTTGATTTTCCTCTTGTGATTTTTGTGTTTCTCTATTTGCTTAGGCATCTTATTTCCACATTCTGTATTTTGTCTTTGTGGTTGTCCCTGTATTTTGTTTTATTATTTAATGGTTCTGTATCCAAATTTTGGTTCAACGTGTTCTCGTCTTTCGCCAATAATACTATATTTCCGATACTTTGATTTCTTCCATTTTCCAAATACCATTTCACACTGTTTTTCTAAATTTACAGGAATATCCACCCCGTTAAATATTACAGGGATTATCTCGCGCATGAGATTCGCCCAGACGGCCGCGAATTTGTCCAATTTCGTCCGGTTATAATGAACGTAGGCTCTCTTTCAACAGCCGATGGTTCCGCCATTGTTAAACTCGGCAATACCACTGTCGTTTGCGGCATTAAAGCGGTACTTATCCCCAAAACTAATTCTTACAAATATTTATATTCATTTTATATAGGAATTATCACATCCGAAAGCTGAAGAACCTGACAAAGGATACCTAATTCCAAATGTGGAACTCCCACCGCTATGTTCGTCGAAATTTCGCCCCGGCCCTCCCAGCGATCAAGCACAGGTGACGTCACGATTGATAGCGGATATTATAGAGAACTCGAAATGTGTAGATCTTACGGATTTGTGCATACATTTAGATAAATTATGCTGGGTTCTTTATTGTGATATTATTTGTTTAGATCATGATGGCGCATTGACTGATGCATGTATGGCAGCTTTATTGTCAGCTCTTAAAACAGGTATTAATTCTGTGAAACTAAAATAATTTAAGTGAATCGAGTATAATAATTTATATTATTTTGTAGTTACGCTACCCGAAGTGGAGTACGATCCGATTTTGGGTACAAAATCTGTGAATGAAAATATGCGAAAACAGCTAAAAATTAATGCATTTCCTGTTTCTACAACCTACGCCATCTTTGACGAGTAAGTTGCACAACTATTTTTTAGTAATTGATACCCGCGGGCTTCGAACCCCGTACAACACGATTTTAGTGTTAATTTGAAAATATTTCAAACAATTCAGGAATTATGAGCCCTCAAAAATGCGTGTTTTCATGTTTAGTTTCGGCCAAAAATGGTTTAAGATAGAGTATATATTCTTGTAAAAATTAACTTTAAAAGGTTGATTTGTATATTTCCGGTATAAAAGTGGTTCAATTTCCGGTTAAAAACTCCTCAAACGCGAGTTAAAAAATTGTACATTTTTGCTAAAAAGGTGAGGTTAAAAGTCGGCCAATATCTCAATTTCGGTTAAAGATACAGTGTTTATCCCTGCAAAAATCAACTTTACAGGGTTGATTTGTATATTTCCGGTATAAAAGTGGTTAAATTTCCGGTTAAACACTCCTCAAACCCGAGTTAAAAAATTGTATATTTTTGGCTAAAAATGTGAGATTAATAGTCGGCTAATATCTTGATTTTGGTTAAAGATACAATGTTTATTCTTGCAAAAATAAACTTTAGAGGACCGATTTGTATATTTCCGCTACAAAAGTGGTTAAATTTCCGGTTAAAAACTTCTCAAATCCGAGTTAAAAAATTGTACATTTTTGGCTAAAAATGTGAGGTTAAAAATCGGTTAATATTTCAATTTCGGTTAAAGATAGAGTGTTAATTCTTGCAAAAACGAACTCTGGAGGGTCAATTTGATATATTAATATTTTAAAAGTGTCAAAAAGGCCTTAGGAATTCGGAAACATAGGAACGAAATTTTGGGAAAAAAAATCCCCAAAAACATGCATTTTATTTTGCTCACAACTTCCTAACGGTTTAAATGATCTTCAAATGAACACGAAATTCGTGTTCTGCGGAGTTTAAAATATAATTTAACTCATTTCCAACTCTTAAAGCCGTTTGAACAAAGTTTTATTTAAATACTTCTAAAATTACGCCCGTCTTCCAAAACATCAAAACTTTTATTTGGTTATATATATTTAAGATTAATATTTTGATTGTTAATTTTTATGTTAGCACGATAATTTTGGCGGATCCAACCAGCGAAGAAGAAAATTTGTGTACCGGAATTTTAACCATAACTTTAAATAATGGTTCACTTTGTTCCGTTCACAAACCCGGAGGGAGTCCACTGTCAGACGAACAAATACAAGAATGTATTAAAGAATCAAAAAAACGATCGAAAATAATTATCGAATCATTGGATTCTGCTCTTGTTGCTTATAAACAAAAATAATTTTAATAAATATTTTTTTGATAATGGTCTTGTTTTATTTTTCATTGTTGTTTTCAGGGTTATGTAGCAAGAAAAATATTCTTGAAGTCTGCTTTCTTTTTAATTAATTTACAATTTAATATTACAACATTGCATCAATATTACATTTTTATAATTATACATTAGAGTATGCTTAATTTAATACCATTCAGGTATACTTTACAGCTGTAAAAAAACAAAATCAAATATATAGAAAACGTTCAAGTAACCGCGTTTAAAAAAATATTTCAGTTATAACTATATCTCGTTTGCGGCTTTACATGTTATTTGTTGTAATACTACTTGTACCAAGGGAATCGACTCGGATTAAAGAAAGAAGACACTGTAACAATAACAACTAAAACGTTTTCTTTTCTAAAAGTCATCAGAATAAGAAATGCCAATACCTACTTTACTTACTTACAAATGCTATTAATAAAATAAATGTTTCACAGGGCAAAATTTATTCTAAATTTGGTGGTCGCAAAATAAAAAATCATCCCTGATAATAATTTCTACAAAAAATTGGTCACATTTGTAAAAGAAAATTATGACTATTAAACATTTTAATAAATAATAATTGGGAACGCTCAATCAATTTGTGTAGTACAATTTCATTAATTTTTAACAAATGGACATTAGATTTATAAAATAATCGAAGATAGCAAAAATTGTGCTGCACAAATGCTCCTAACGTTTCCAAATTGTATGTCGTAGCCAAATTATAAAAAGTCCAGGCCTAGAAGTTTTATAAAACACTGCCAATTGTCAAAAATTCGTTGATTAATCACATGGACCGCTACAATCGTTAATTTTGCGGCCGTCATAACAACTATTCTGTTCACAGGGTGCGTTCCAGTCTGAGCAATCTGATCAAAAAGGTCGCTCAGATGGAATTACCGAACGGCATCTAGCACTCATACCGCAGCCACAAAATTCGTCAGTTCCAAACTTGAAAAACGAAATATTACTAAAATATATGTTTCAACCTAACCTATAATAAGTTTAGTTTTACTAGTTTCGCAATGTAGAACTTTTGGGGGAGTTTTTTATTAGAAGCAAGTATTTTTAAATTTAAATTTTCCATATTTTTTTATTTTGCACAATTTTTGTTTTTAAATAAGAAAAAACCGGACGTATCTATTCCCGCTTCTGTGACGTTACCCTTGCCGCTTCCATTGCAACTTAGTTCCGACGTGCTGCTCAAAGTATGACAAAGATATTTTGCGACGTATGTCTTGCGGGGTAAAGTAAATTTGCACGTATTTTTACTTACGAGAAAGATAGAATGAATAAGAGATAAATAGAAACAAGGTTATGTACATGGCGTCAGTATCACCATCACATTCCATCGCTGTAAAACAACGACACTAGCAACATTTGCGGCAAGATATTTTAACACCTTTGCAGGATTATATACTTGATCAAGACCCTCTGAACAATCACGGAACACAATTATTAAAATTAATTTTAGATATTTTTTAAATTAAAATACACCACGAAACGAAAGTTATTGTAAACAATGTAACAAGAATAAGAAGTTATTTTTTATTCCGATATCTTATTTACTAAGGTAAATAGGTACTGAATTAATCGACTTAAAATATATTGGATTATAATTCGTTTGCTGGTTTTAATCATAATTTAGTAGTTTTATTTTTTATTTCCAAAGAATATATTATTAAGAACACTTGCGCCTCTAGTGAGGAATGCTCACTAGACTAAACATATCTCTGTCTCTGTCCCCTCGTATAATTTTATCAACGAATGTTTGACAATTTACCTTTCGTTTTATAAAATGCCCAGGCGTTTTAATAAATTTAATAGTTGTATGTTTATTAGTTTATAAATTTCATTTTAAGATGCCGAAGAATTCATTAGTGTTTAAATGAAAAGAAATTCTAATTTCTATGAAAAAATTTGATAATAGAATAATTGAAATTACAGTGATTGTTTCTATAAAATAACTTGTGAGGCCAAGTACTCGTGTATAACGAAAGCACAACCAAACGAGTAGCAATTATAATTAAAAACTTCTACCACAATTGAAAAAATATTTACAAAAATATTTATACAATATAAAAAAGAGTGAAATAAACTAAAAATAAAGATATTCATAATAATCCTTAGAGTGAAAATGATAAATATGTACATTCAACAAGTTCCTATCTAATCGTAAAAGTTCAGTGCCTTATCAGAAATACATCACATAAAATCTATCATCAATCAGCGTTCAACTTGAATCTTTCTAATGCACTTGGTGAGCATTTTATCCTTTAAATAAATAACTGATAATTTAGATGTACTAAACTCCTTGGGCACCGATTCTGTACACAATCAACGCACAGTCAAACCACTATGCAGTCTTTATATCTTATGTACAACATGTTAGTGATTCGTTATACAGTATATAACATTAAACAGGATGGACGAAACTAATAAAACCTAATGACAAGAGGTTTGACTAAAATTTCTTTAAAAATAATACGTATAAAACTCATTAGCCAAATGAGTACGCTATAATTTCTTATCTATCTTAGTAAATAAATAATAACATACACACGAGTTTCAGTCAGTCTTAAAATATTGCTTTTCTCCCACAAATATACTCTGACAATTCTAATATACAAAATAATTAGTCAAGGATTAAAATGATTGCAATAATATTTGTGTTATACCCTGCATTCACTAAACCAAAAATCTACGCATACATACGAGAAAAAACAATCCAAATAACCAGGGGCATACATTTTGACCATTTTAATTGCCAAAATACAAGATTTATACATGTTTCAAAAACTAACCTTATGTTTAATTTTGATGAACAACACATTGAAAAACTGAAGTCGGTACAATAATATTTCACTATTATAATGGATTAATTAATTCATGTTGCACTTATTAAACCAGTATTAAACTTAAACTGGTATTTAAAAACCCCAAAACAACAAACAAATGTCACAACAGTCAACAAATTGTTTACATCTCTGGATAAATATGGCGATCTCCACGCGCATGCGCATTCACTCCCGCGTGGCATGCAAGTCCCAGTTAGTAGCGTCTAGCCGATACAGCAACTTTTATCACGAAAACGAACGATTGTAATTGTCACGAAATTAATAATCATTTTGATGTGGAATGCCTATAAAATGATTGTAATCATCTGAGTTTTGTTACATTAAAACATTTTTTTTGCAAATTTAGGAGTAAAAAGTCATGAGAAGTGCCTTAGTTTTTTATGTTGTATTTGTGAAATTTGCAAATTTATAAAAAATACTTTAATGTAACAGTAATCTAACGCACAGAACTCAATTTTACGAAACTCGAATGGTCACATTTATTTTATAGATATTTCACGCCAGAATTATTATTTTTTATATTGTATTTGTGAAACATATCTTTCACTTGCAAAAAATGCTTTAATGTACTTACACCTTCGGTGATAAAAGTTATTATATCGGCTAGACCCGTCGTCATTTTTGTTGCAATTGTCCTGAATTTAAATTTAATTATGAATTAATCAAGGATCTTTTGAAAAACGCACGTACTTATGTTGAAGTGAAAATTATTGTACCGGGTCTTGAAATTTAGGTGACCAACGAGTTGAAAAATTAAAGTCGTTATAATATTTGACTATTATGTATTAACAATTACTCGAAAGTTCAATCAAACAGCATTTATTCTTACTATACCAACGTTTCGGTACACCTTTGCACCTTCTTCAGGATAATAAGATCTATACAAATTGTTACAATTCATGTACACAAAACATTCAGCTATTTTTTTGTACAATGTTTAATAAATTAATTGAATGTTTTGTACGAATATATTTTGTGTTTGTGTACATGAATTGTAACAATTTGTAAGATCTTACTATCCTGAAGAAGGTGCAAGGGTGCACCGAAACGTTGATATTGTAAGAATAAATGCTGTTTGACTGAACTTTCGAGTAATTGTTAACACCTAATCCACATCACAGTCGAAAAATTACTCACAATTTGATTATTATATTGGTTTAATTAACTCATGATGCACTTATTAAACCACTATTAAACTTAAACTGGTATTTAAAAACCCCAAAACAACAAATAAATGTCACAATAGTCAACAAATATACATCTCTGTTGAGAAAAATATGGCGACAACACAACGCGCATGCGAATTCACTCCCACTCTGTCGCTCTTGGCATATAAGCAATCCCCACCCGACGTGCGATGCGTCAAAATTTTGATTTGTTGTATTTTGGCAATTAAGATATTTTTGCTCAAAATGAGCGAATACATTGAATAGTTTATGAAAATATATAACTACGCAAAATGAATACTAAATTATGGCCGTCGCGTAATAGACGAAAGGAGAGCGCAGCGCGCCAAAAAGCAAAAGTTATTTTGTATAGTTTCTTTTGCGGCGTGAAAAAAATTCTGTTTTAAATATGCTTTGCGCAGACTTCGGTGAATCGGGACACAATAACGAGTCGTCCCTGCTTTGAAATGTGAACTGTACAATACGGGTTTATTCGGTCTGCAGAGTTATATATTTGGTATAAATGTGAATGCCCCTAGTAAAATGGATTAATTTTCTATCCAGAACGAAAAAAATAGTTAAGAAATTACTGGTACCCATTATTATTGTCTAAATTTAAAATCTTACGCTTCAATACGATACTGACAGACTACGAAAGTAAAGCAAATCAATAAAACTTGATATTTGGTTCGCGGATGAAAAATCTGCAGTAAAAGCACAAAATGGACAATGAAAAATGCTTAACGATTTATACATCAGAGGGCCAAAGTTTATCACATTATTGTAAGAACAAAACATGGAACTTTCTCTCAGTTCTGCTTAAGTTTCGCGGTAGTTTTGTACTGTAATATCATCATCATCATCATCAGTATTAAAGTTCAGGGTTAAAAAAACGTGGCAGTCTTGTGCATATGTTCAGCAGGCCCTACTGAAACTGTAACCGTGCCTCATGGGTCATAACAGCGGGATTTGGCACCAAATGAGAATGACAACACAAATTAAGAAGAATTGAGATCATAGATCTGAAGTTCCATTCCAGCAATTGGCCAGAGAATTAAAAAGTACTTACTTTTCAGCTTCTCTGGGATAATTCTCCAGGCAAGGAATGAAGGGTAGCGTGGGTACAGGGCAGTGGTTTTGCAATTGCAAGCTATTTGTTGGGATCAGCAGCGTTCGACCTTCGATGATGCTTCGTGGCTACTGCGACCGGGGAGACTGTCTTCGCTTGGAGCTGTTGTTGGGTGATTGTTCCGTACTGCGGGAACTGGCTCTGCTTTTGTAGCGTCAGTTGTAATTGTTGTTGTTGTTGAGTTGATAGCGTCACTACTGAGTTCGTTGCTATGTTCACTCCACTTCCGGTGAGAGCCGCGTTTGCCATTTGTGCTGTGGCTAATAATTAAGCTTTATGTGAAACAGTATTTACCAAGGTTACTACACTCAACTATAATATTAACGGGATGAACGATTTTAAAATATAAAGTTGGCAACACTTGGAATCTCACT